>CM050508.1:20232500-21470000 GCA_027563665.1 Antrozous pallidus | reverse complement strand
GTAGAGGAACAGAGGGTGGAGAAAGGGGGAAGGGAGAGGAGGGAAAGGGGGGGAGGGAAAGTAACAGGAGAGAAAATATGGGAATATGGAAAGATTTGAGAGGAAAAACAGAAGGGCAAAATGAGGACCAGATTATGAAAAACTTTATCCCCAGTGCTTAGGAGCTTGGACTTGAACTTGGAGCAATCAAGTTATATAAGGTCTTAAATAGCAGAATTCTGACATTGAAGGGAGCTTTAGAGTCCAATATGTAAAACAGATATTGGCAGGAAGTCAGAAAGAGAAGTCCAGAGATTGTTGGATGACTTGAGGTTTAATGGAAAGGATATCCTTTCCTCCTTTCCTTCTTCCATTCCTTTTTTCTTCTCCTTTACCCTCCTCTCCTCACCTCCCAGTCCTCCCCCATCACTTTCCCCTTCTCTTTCCCTTGGGGTTTTGGAGAAGCCATAGAAGCTTCGCAGGCAGGAAGGAATGCAGTGCGGGTGCTCCATAGCTCTGGACCAGACAGAAGTGGTTTTATGACTGTATAAGGAGCTGGTGACATCTATTCCTTTTGAAATTCCTCCCTCTCAAGACAAGGCTCCAGCCCATAAGAAGGCAGGGACTGACTAGAAGTGAGTCATCATGGGTAGCACGAATGATACCAGATTCTAAGAATCTGAACTATGTGGCTTGACTGAGCATCCTTCACTGTTTCTTTTCTTTCCTTGTGTGGAAGATGCCAGGTTTGGTCATATCCATCCTCAAACCCTGTAAAATACTTGTTCAGGGCACTCTGAACTTCAGTTACTCTATAAATCTAAGCATAAAGACCTGAGCTAAATGGTATTTTCAGTCAAGGTATTTTCAATAGAAGGCAAGTAAAACCAAGGGAAAGCTAAATCCAGATGCTCTACTTGAAAAAAAAGAAAAGGGTACCATTATATAATCTTCCCATATGAGTAAGAAAATTTAGTGCCTACATAATTAAAGGCCAAGTACATTCCAGGCAGGTAAATTTTAATAGAGCTTAAGAGTGAAGGACTCTGGAGCCAGACTGCTTAGGCTGGAATTCTGATTTCCCCACGGAGGAGCTAGCTGGGCAGCCAGAACAAGTGATATCACCTCTCCATAACTAATTTTCTTCATCTGTAAAATGGGGATAATAATAGTTCCAGTGTCATTGAGTTGCTGTGAAATTAAATGAGTTAATATTTCTAAAGTACTTCAAAAAAAAAAAGCTCCTGGCACATAACCAGAGTTATAGAAGTGTGTGTTAAGTAAAAATAAAGAAAATCACCTTTTCCTTAACAAATAAGTTGTTCAGGGATTAGTAGAAGGGAGGTTGAGGAGTTCAATGATGCCTTTAGACTCTGGATGAAGAAAACCTGAAAATAAAGAAGAACTTTGTGCCCGAAGGCACGTATTAGCAGATGGGGTTTCAGGATGTTTCTCTGTTATGTCTTCATACTAAAGAATATGAACAAAAAAATCCAAAGAAGGAGCAAATAAACTTTTAAACTATTAGGCTGAAGTTAAATCTGTTTAGGTTAGCAGATAAGGAATAAAATTTCTAAAACTAAGTTCAAGGGGAAAATGTTTGAGACCAAGAATTATATAGTTACTAGAGGCCCAGCGCACAAATATGTGCAAGCGTGGAGTCAGGCGGATTGGGGCTGGGCCTGTCAGGAGGAGGAGATAGTGGGAGGTTGGCTGGCTGGCCTGTCCCCATTGGGCCGATCAGGGCTGGGATGGTTGGGGGAAGGGGATGTGGGTGATTGGATGGTGGGCCCTACACCCGATTGGTGTTGGGGGGCCAAATGGGGTTGGGGCCATGGGTGATAGGCCAGTGGCCCTGCCCCTGATTGGGATGGGGGTACTGATCTGGGGTGGGGCTGGGTGAGGGGAGGGGCTGCAGGAGATTGGCTGGCTGGCCTTCCCTCTATTGGGGAGGCAATCAGAGTGGTGGGGGCCCATAGGGAACAGGGCCAATTGGGGGGAGGGGCTTTGGAAATTGGCCACTGATCTGCCCCCATTGAGGTGAGGGTGGTGATCAGGGATGGGGCTGGCCATGGGGAGGGGCTGTGGGCTGAACAGAGTGCTGAGGGCCCACCAGGGGTGTGGCTGGCAAAGGAGAGGGGCTGCAGGAGATTGGCTGGCCAGCCCCACCCCTTATTGGGTTGGAGAGAGTGCAATAAGGGGCTGGCAGACCAGGGGGAGAGGCTGTGGGCCTATCATGGTGGGGCTGGCTGATGGGGGTGAGGGTGGTAGGGGAAGAGAGGGGAGAGGGGGCATTTAGCTGATGCCCTGCTCTTGATTGGGGTGGGAGAGTCTGATCAGGAGCAGGCTGGCAGTGGGGGGGGGGGGGGTTAGCTGCAGTTTGGCTGGCCAGCCCCACCCCCTGATCTGGCTGGTTCACTGGCCACAGTGAGTGTCATAGTGACTGGTTATTATGGCCACTGGCTTTTCATATATATAGATGAGAAGAAAAATGGGATAAAAATAACATTGCATTCTCCATGTAACCCCATACAAGCAAACAACTGTAGTGCAAACAGAGGGTAAGGCTGCCCATGCATCCACTTTTCAGAAGATAAGGCTCTCTCTTCTGAATCCAAGCAGTATCTTTTAGGCATAGGACCTCCATGCTGGCTATATTGCCCTTCTGACTCTTCTCTGTTCTTCCAGTGCAGGCCTAGATTCCCTGACTGAGTTCCCTAAGGTCTGGTCCCTAGGCCCAGAACAACAGGAAACACTAATTCCTGGTCATGTTTGCTGGCTACTAGAACAGTAAGCCTTGCTCAGGCTCTGGCCCTTCTCCTCTGAGCACCTTCTCTTTGCTTCAGAATTCTTGGATCCCTCATTGTTTTGTTTTTAAAATCTTTATTGTTGAGAGTTTTACAGATGTCCCCACTTTCTTCCCCATCATCCCTCTCCACCCAGATCCAACCCCGCCCTAGGCCTTTACCACCCTATGATTTATGTCCATGGGCAATGTATATATGCATATAAATTCTTTGGTTAATCTCCTCCCACCTCCTCCTCTCCCTTCCTTCTGAAATTCATCAGTTGTTCCATGTTCCCATGCTTCTGATTCTATTTTATTCATCAGTTTATTTTGTTCATTAACTTCCATGTATAAATAAAATCGTGTGATATTTGTCTTTCTCTGACTGGCTTATTTAGCTTAGCATAATAATAAAAAGGAAGCTTCATGCACTGCTGGTGGGAATGCAGACTGGTGCAGCCACTGTGGAGAACAGTATGACATTCCCTCAAAAAATTAAAAATGTAACTGCCATTTGACCCAGTAATACCACTTCTAGAAATACATCCCAAGAAAAAAGAAAAGATATATTCACCCCTATGTTCAGAGCAGCACAATTTACAATAGCTAATATTTGGGCACAGCCTAAGTGCCCATCAACAGATGAGTGGATTAGAAAACTGTGGTACAGCTACACAATGTAATACTATGCTGCTGTAAAAAGGAATTTGCAACAACATGGATGGAACTAGAAAGCATTATGCTAAGTGAAATAAGCCAGTCAGAGAAAGATACATATCATATGATCTCACTCATTTGTGGAATATAAGTGACATAATAAACTGAAAACAGATAGAGACAATGAAGCATCGAACAGACTGTCAAACTTCAGCTGAAAGGACTTGTATGCATGCATATAAGCATAACCAATGGACACAGACAGTGGGCGGGGTGCGGTGAGGGTATATGCCCGATGTTTGGGGAGGCTGGGGGTTTGGGGAGGGAGGTCAATGGGGGAAAAGGGAAACATATGTACTACTATTTATAATACTTTAAACAATAAAAAATAATCTTTCTAATGATATTTAAACAAGGCTAATGTTTCCTCTTTTGCAGTTCCATAATGAATAAGATTCCACTCTACCTGGAGGCTGGGGGATGGATGTTCACAATTTTTCTTAAACTTGAATTTAAATTTCCCATTTTAATTAGAGCATTAAAACTGAGAGCAGGAGAATAGCTATTATAAATGGAACTAAAAGTGGAATTAAGACTCCATCATTTATTGTGAGGAATAAATGAGGATAAAGTACGTAAAATGCTTAGTATAATACCTGTTACAAAGATGCACTCAGTGTGTGATAGTCTTTAATGATCATAATGGTGATGACAAAACTATGCTTTTACATTTCTTATGCAGGGAATCTTTTGTGCAAAGCAGATGTTAATAGGCAATGATGTGTTTAAAATGAGTTCCCAATAACCTTTTCCATATCCAATTCCCTATTTCTCAACCTTGAGTAAAAGCCTTGAGAAAAATCAAAAGCCCACATTTTTCCCTACAGCATTAGACATCACCAGCATATAAAAATTAAATCGGTTTTATTGGCATGAAATATTGATAGCTTGGATGTCATCAGAGATTTATGGTCAGTCGTGAATTTATTTATTTTTTCCCATTCTAGGACATGATTTTAGTCATTTAATATAAGAACTCACAACCAAAAAGAAAACTAGAGCCATAAAATTTTTAAAGTGAATGTTTTCATAGCTGGCTACAAACTCCACAACTATCTTTAAGCACAGTGTTTGAAGAATGTAAATATTTATTGTATTTAATTGAAACATTAAATAACTAGAGGCCTGGTGCATGAAATTCATGTATGGAGGGAGGAGTGTAGGGGTTGTGGGGAGAGAGGTGTCCCTCAGCCCAGCCTGCATCCTCTCCAATCTAGGACCCCTTGGGGGATGTCAGCCCTAAACAGGCATTCAGACATCCCTCTCACAATCCAGGACTGCTGGCTCCCAACTGCTTGCCTGCCTGCCTTACTGATTGCCCCTAAGCGCTCTGCCTGCCAGCCTGATCACCCCCAAACCACTCTCCTGACAGCCTTATTGATGCCTAACTGCTCCCCTGCCAGCCTATTTGCCCCTAACTGCCCTTCCCTGCAGGCCTGGTCTGCCCCAACCGCTCTCCCTTGCAGGCCTGGTCCCTTCCAACTGCCCTCCCCTGTTGGCCATCTTGTGGCAGCCATCTTGTGTCCACATGAGGGCAGCCATCTTGTGTGTTGGTGTGATGGTTAATTTGCATGTCACTCTTTTATTAGATAGTATTACTAGATAGGATAGAGGCCTGGTGCATGGGTGGGGGCCAGCTGGTTTGCCCTGAGGGGGGCCCCAAATCAGGGTGGGGGTTCCTTTGGGGTGTGAGGTGGCCTAGGTGAGGAGCCTGTGGTGATTTGCAGGCTGGCCATACCCCCAGGTGACCCAAGCAGAGGCCCTGGTATCTGGGATTTATTTATCTTCCATAATTGAACTTTGTATGTTTGAGTGGAGGCTTGACCTGCCAGAGTGTGCAGAAAGCTTAGCTTCCTTCATTGCCAGGGAAACCCAAGCCTCCTGCTCCCTCTGTGGCCACAGCCATCTTGGTTGGGTTAATTTGCATATTCTCTTTTGACTGGATTGTAGGCATGGTTTGTGGGTGTAGTGGAGTGATGGTTATTTTGCATATTACTCCTTTATTAGATAGGATGGAATTTTTCCTAGGGCCAAAAGTGTATAGAAATATGCATAGCAGTAGCAAGATATAGAGACAGAAAGAGATTCTGATATGTCACAAATGCAGACATGAAGAGTAGAGACAGAGAGCCCACACTCCTTCAGGCTCTAGGTGGGTGACCTGGGGGAACACCAGGACCCTAGGGTCTGGCTACTCAACCACAGCCCATGATTACAAGAAAACCTCTTAACTCAAAGTTGAATCATGTAGTGAATCATGATCCTGGTGGAGTGGTTCCTGAACCTGAGACTAAACCAGTGAGAAGGTCGGTGTTAACACACCCTCTAACAACAGATACAGACCTAAGTAGAAGCCAAAACAAATGCATTGCATCATCTTGCATTATTATCCTATCTAATAAAAGCCTTATATGCAAATTGACTAAATGACAGAACAACTAATGAATGACCGGTGGCTATAATGCACACTGACCACCAGGGGGCAGACACTCAATGGAGGGCTGCCATCAGCCCAGAGGCCCTGGGCCAACCAAGGTGGGTGCCAGCGGGGAGGGGGACTGACTGCCTTGCCAGTTGCCCCACAGATAAGCCTGATCGCTGGCTAGGCCTAGGGACCTTACCTGTCATGAATTTTGCACATCAGGCCTCTAGTCTTCTATCAAAGATTCTATCTCTTTAGAATAAAAATTGGATGGGGGTGGAGAAAGAAAGAGGAGAGAGGAAGCAGGTTTTAAATATGTTTGGCTGCAGATAGATCATTCTTTTGGAATCATGTAGTCATTGAATACTGATGCTTTAAGGGACCTAGAGGATTACAACATTCATTCCCCTGCCTCCATTGCTAGAGCCCACAGCATCTTGGTAGTTGCAAAATTATTCTGTGTTTCAAGTCCTACAGTGATAGGGTTTGAACTTGTGTTTAACCTAAGTATTCCCAGATGATAGTTTATAATTCTTGCCTATTGCTTTGCTAGAGATCTGTGGACAAAAAGGGGCCACATTCTAATTTGACAAGCTCAGGGAAGAACTACATGATGTCCTTGAAAACTCAGAGACCTAAAGTAACCACAAAGGATGGTCTGAAATTAAAATGTTTTAACTTAAAGGGGTTATGACAGGTAATCAATCTTTACTTTAACTGAACCTATTGTATTTTTCATCTATAACATACCATTGGATGTCAGGGTAACTTCCCTTTTTCCGGACTCCTCAGGGCACAATCAATGTACCAGAGACTACAAATCCTCTAATTATTATTTTTATCATGTTAATTGTTGACTATTAACTTTCCTGTACCCAGACAAATAAAAAATGTATTTATCTATCATTTTACTTTTCATCCAATCCCAGAGGTCCCTCCCCCAACACTTTATTTTCTTCGATCTTCCAAATCTATCACCAATGGATTTTATATAACTCTCTTAGATCTTCCCTTTTGATTCTAATGTATAAAATAAGGTGCATTATCTCAATGCCTTGAAATTTTGCTTCCCAGCAATTGTCAACTGTTTGACTAAATAAACTCACAAAAATTCTTTATAGGTTTCTTACACTGACAGATCTATAATTCTATTTTGTATATGTACAAGTCTATCCTCATTCACTGCTCCTCACGCAGTGCATATCTAGTCACTGTATTTCTTTTATCTTTTTTTCAAGTAAAGAAACAGATAAGGGGAAAAGGAGAGATTCAAACTATCAGTGGTATCAATTATTTGAATGATTGAGTTAAAAACCAGAATCTAACTTGTTTTATGCCTAGATTCTTTACAAGTATATGACCAAAGTCCTTCAATATTTATCTCCCTTATAGCTGACCCACTAGACATTTCCTCACTAAGAGGGACATTTTTCATATAGTCATAGTTCTTTGTCTCTTCTGTTCAAACCAAGAAATCATCATGAGAATTTAAAAACCACAACATTTTCTGTTTAATATCCCCATTTGAAAGCCAGTGGATTTTTTTCATACTAAATTGATTTAAACTCAATGTCTATAATATTAGTAATGCAGATATGAAAAAGGAGACAAAGGTGAAGTTAAATCAAAATGAACTGATAAGTCTCCAGGAATAAAGTATGGGGACACACACTCTCAGGACCTCCTTTCCTCCTGCTACAGTGATAAAATCAAATTCTTCTGACTATGTAGTATAATATCCACTGATCACTCATATTAGAGAAAGAGGGTTGAAGTTCTGGGACTGCAGAGAAGTAAAATTGGTTTGGGATGAAAAAGGAAGAGGGTATATCTCACTAGAAAGATAGGGTGGGAAGAAAGAGAGAAGAGCAAACATGAGCTGTCTCTTGAGCTTGAGGTCAGAGTTTGAAATTAGAGACATATTGACCATGATGGATGATAGTATCAGAAAAGGAGGTGATAGATAGTAGTCTGAGGAATATCTGCTTACTGTAACAAGCAGTCACTGGAAACTCTTGAATAAAGGAATAATATTGCAAAAATTGCATTTGAGAAATATTAATGTCTCAGGGGTATGTAGGAGAGAAGAGAGATTGCAAGTGGATACTCCAGTGACAGTATATTGCAAGAATCTTGGATTGTGGTGGTGAGAGCTTATAGAGGAGGCTGGCAATGGGATCATGATAAAAATAATATAGCTCACCTTTATTGAGTGCTTACTACATGCTAACCATTGTAATAAGAATTTTATGAACAATATCACATTTCATCATTACAATAATAATATGAAGTAGGTATTATTATTATTATTTTCAAATGTGGAAATTGATGCTTATAAGCTGCTAAGTAAAAGCACAAGTAGGAGTTGCATCTTAGAGAGGAATCCTGAGCATCTGATGAGCAGGCAGTGTGAAGGAAGGGTGCAGAATCTTTAAGGAGCCAGTATAACTGGGATTGATATCTATTAGTGTCAGCAACAGCAAAAGTGAAGTTTTGGAGAAGAAAGAGGTTTTGTTAGAAAGAATAGCAGTAAGCCTTTTGCCCTATATGAACTGCCCATTATCTTAGAATTTTCAAATATTTTTATTCTAAGTTCCAAGCACATTTTCTCAATAGGATCTCCTTCCCCATAGTATTTCTATAGTTGGGGAAACAAACCTGGTAGAGTACCTTGTGGAGAAAATGAGAGTCCAGCAACATGAAACTAACCCCAAACAGTGAAAATAATCCAGGTCACTGGTTACTTTCTGGTCAAACTTGGGACTGTCTGAAGGCTCTGCTTTTTCCCTATCTCTTTGTTCCATCCACCAACTTTCAACCAGCCTGGCTCCCTCACCTGGAGGACAAAGCTGACTGCAGTTCTCTGCAAGGGCACTGTGTCATTCCCAGTACTTGGATTCCTTCAAGTCTGGGAGAGTGGTACTTCTCAGAAAGACAAGGCAGTAAAAAATATCTTTGAGAAGGATAAGACTTCCAAGTGGGGATGCGAGGGGGGGGGGGGGTGTGAAGCAGGCACCTTCTAAAGGCCACTGGGAGGAGGGGTGAACAGTTCTGACGTCAAAGAGGTTCCAGGGTCCTGACACAGAATTAGATAATGGCTTTTTCCCTGAGGGAGCAAAGCTCCTCTTGTCCCTAGGGTCCTGTGAAACTAAGGCCACTAAGGGAGGTTAATCATAGATGAAAGTTCTTTCTTAACATTGAGAATCTTCTCCCTGTTAGGCTTACCTTAGAACACATGCATATGTGTAACACATATATGTTCTTATATGCTTCCTCTGGTTAGGATTTAAAAGTAATTACTCTGTATCTTTATTCCCTTTTGTCTTTTTTTTTTTTATCTTTCACTTCTTCCTCTTGATTTCATGACTTTCAATGATGGCAGATAACATTTCTATCTTCTTCTCTCCTACTAAACCCCACAACTGAAGTCAATCTCCCCATAATCAAGTTAAATAGCTATCTGGGGTGGAGTGGGGGCGGGGAATGGCACAAGATTTTTTCTAATTGTCTGAAGTGTGGGAGGGATTCAGGTTCAGTGAATGAAATCC
The DNA here is from genome assembly GCA_027563665.1 of Antrozous pallidus. Classification (NCBI taxonomy): domain Eukaryota; kingdom Metazoa; phylum Chordata; class Mammalia; order Chiroptera; family Vespertilionidae; genus Antrozous; species Antrozous pallidus. Next base: position 21,460,546 of record CM050508.1, on the reverse strand, counting down.
CAAAATCACTCATCCTCAATTATGTTGTCCTTACCATGCCTTACAGGTGCACAGCAAAACTTCCCAAACCACCTTTAGGTCTCCTGGTAGGAAGTCTCCAAAATCCTTATTTTACGAGAGGATCTTGAAGGAAAGAGTCAAATCTGAAGCTTCCCAGACTTGAATATTTTCAGAGCAGCTTTCTTTTCTTTCCATATTAGAGGGCAGAATTCCCCCTTGCTTATAGATCCCTACCTAATTGTCTGACCATGTAATTTTACTTTGCCCACAACATCTATGTCTCATGGTGATGCATGGAATAAATTCATCTTTTCTTTTTTTTTTAATTTCACCAGCTAAGCAGACAAGTGTTGATGTGCCAATTCATTTCCGCAAGATTCATTAGCCTTCCAATCACATTTTTGGTGAGAAAATTAGTCTCTTCATAAGTCCTGTCTATACAAAGGTCTGATTATTAAGGAACATAACATTGATGTACATTTAACTTTGGAGAGTTTCTGAATCTAAATGTTAATTTTTTTTTCAATCCCATTCCATATGTTTTTCCCTTACACAAAAGAGATGTTAGACTCTGTGAGCTCTCAGAGAAGAATCCTTTTACTCTCTGGTTGTTATTCTCAGGTATTCATCAGATTAGAGTCCAGATTGCATGGAACTGGAAGAATTGAGAGAGTGCACACCTCTGTGTAAACATCCACACAACTACAATAAACCATAATGACATCAGCAGTCCTAATCTGAAATTTCCATGCCCATGGAGGAAGCTTCAGCTGTATGTTTCCTTCCTTCCACTCTCTCTTTATTCCATCTTATCCCTGCCACTGCCTACCTCTGGGTCCTCACCACAGCACAACTGGACTATTGAAAGGGTTTCCTCCAGGTCTTCTTTAATGCTCTAAAGTGAACTGTATTCTTAGGGGAGTATTTTTCTCCTTTTCTTTTTTCTTTATCTCTCTAAGTTCTAGGGTTATTTAGAAATTCTTGTTTCTTTTCCAATTTTCCCACTAATCCCACCACCATTCAAGTTTTAAAAATAAAACACTATAGAGAGGGGCAAGTAGGAAACATGTCTATGCCTTACCCTTACCCATAATCAATCCCCTAAGATCTCAACTAACTAATGACCCACTCCTGTCCCCAAACTTACTGCTGGGTCCCAGCTCTAAAACTTTGCCTTTCCTTGAATAGAAGTCCAAGCATCCAAATCTCTGTACCTCAATCTGTACCTGGCTATCCCCATACCTAGTAGTTTACTCTCTTAAGCAGACATATTTAACTTACCTGAGGCACAAACACACACTGAAGACATTTCTACATCTTCTCCTTTAGGTCAATCTGAATTAACAAGGTGAAACAAGCAGGCTAACCTAACCCAGAACCTCAGGGTAGAGTAGGCATGAAATTAACAGTGTGAGCCTCAATACTAAACCTTTGATTAGTGAATACACCTGTGGGTCCTCAATTCTCTTGTCACTTTTATCTGAAGCCTTTAGCTGTGAATCAGCATGGCAGAGGGTAATGGTGCCTGAAAAGAGAGATACCAAGCAAATCTGCCACCAAGGTACTGCCACCAAGCTGCACAAACTTAACTTCCCAGCACCTTGCAGTCTTAGATATTTAATTATTCTAAGACACACAGCCCAGAGGGTCTCTCAGGTCTTGGGTTAAGTGCTAACAATAAGAAAAAGGAAATAGAGAAAGTTAAGAACTCCAGATTCTGTGAAACATGTGTTTGATAGACGCAAACTAAAAATCTGTCATGTCTCTCTATGAATTAGATAGGACAGAAAAGTTTACCCCCTAAAAATGGAAAACAAATAAGCAAGCAACAACAACAAAAAAACACTTCAAATGTGTTCACTTTGCTTTTGTAAAGTAAAGTGGAAACATAAAGCATGAAATAGGGATGTAGGCAGTAGCCAGTTTCTATTAACTAGAGAATTGATAATGAGGTCTTCTAACCTCATCGAGCCTTTGTTTCATCACGGATATGTAGCCCTAATAAACTCAGAGACCCATGTGATTTTGTTCCAGAGAAATGTCAGATTTAAGAAGTAACATCCAAAAATTAAAAGTAATGAAGATGGAATTCCATTTATTATTCATGCCTCTCTGAAGAGATTAAAGTGGATGGAAATATATGGTTTTCAGAAACACTATTCAAATTCTCTTTTCTCTCCAATCTACTTTCTTATCCTAGTTACTCTGGTTCTGATCTCCAGGGAAAATAAAAAGCTTTTCCTTTCACTCCCTCTTTATACACTTTTTTGTCATTTTTATTCTCCTTCCTCACCCTCCAAGTACTGTAATATATGTATAGATAAACTTATCTTTTCTTCCAGCAGAAAATTATTCCTTCATGTGAGAGCACAAGAGCTAGAAATTGGGCTAGCATTTACAGGATTCTCTTTGGTGAAGTTGGAAAAGGAGTAGGACTGTAATAATTGATTTTATATTGATTCTATATGATTGATTTTATTTCTGTATTTTTAAATTTTGTTTTATATTATTAAATATGATACATCTGATCTCTCTTTGCTTGTCTGACAACTTTGTTGTGTAGATCAAATAATATCACACATTCCTTTGGAAAAACCTAAATCACTATACTCAGGAATATACTATTTTTACAAAAATCTATAGGAAAAGAATTGGCACAATTTTTCTTTCTTGGAGGCTGAGGTAAATTTTAGGTGGGTGGAAAGGAAGAGTTACTCTTTAAAATAACCATATATATGATTATACCTTTGAAGATGCCAAACATATTGCTATATTGCTTAATGTCTTTACCTTCCTTTTCTAGTTTCAACACTCCTAAGGACAGGTTTTGTTTTTGTTTAATTGTGCTCTACAAATGGAGTCCTCCATTAATTAATTAATATTTATCCATGAAATTAGTCATTTCCTCTCATTTTTTTAAATAAAAACTTCTTTCAGGAATCAAGTGTTCGGTGTTAGATACATCATAGTTCTTTTCCTCAAACAGTTCACAATCTAGTGGAATAGGCGAGAATGTGAACAGACATTTGAAGTCATTGATTCCTGATGGAGCAGTGTCCAAGGAAAGGGATGGGGAAGCATCTGCTATCACTGATGGCTAACCCAGATTCCAATTCCTCTGTGGGCACGCCCAGAAAGATCTCAGCAGCTAAAATGAACAATATTTTGGGCCATTATTTAGCTATATACATCCCCTCCTATTTTGCCTACATTCTATAAAAGAGAATGAAAAAGGCTGGCCACACTTTCCCAGCTGCTACTGCAGTTGGAGATGTCCATGGAACCCAGTTCTAGTCAGCAGGGAAGTCTTTTGAAGAGCTTTGAAAAAAATGTTTCCTCTGATGGTAGGAAAAAAAAAAAAAGGAGGAAAAAAACTAAAAAGCTTTTACACAGCAATGTCAACAATCAACAAAATGAAAAGTCAGCCTATGAAATATAAGAAAATATCTTCAAATTCTGTATTGAAAAGTTTTAATATCCAAAATATGTAAAGAACTCTGAAAACTCAATAGCAAAAAACTCACAAATAAATGATTTTAAAAAAATTGACAAAGAACTTGAATAGATATTTCTCCAAACAAATATATACAAATGGCCAACAAGTGTGTTAAAGGTTGCCCAGCCTTACTAGTAATTAGGGAAATGCAATTCAAAACCACAAAACCTCATACCTGTTAGAATGGCTATTATTAAAGAAACAAAAGATTATATAGAGAAATTGGAATCCTTGTACACAATTTTTGGGAATGTATTGATGTAGTCACTATGAAAAACAGCATGAAAGTGCCCCCACTTTAGAAAATTTGGGTTCTCCCAACCAAGTAGCATTTGAATTATCTTTGAAAGTTGCAACTCCAGATTGCACCTAACATCGTGATTTGCCACCCAATTCTAGGATTGGAAAATATTTAGGTTCCCACTCCTAATACATACTTCCCCTCAGCTGAATTGCCACTTAATTACATTCTTCTAGTCAACATTTACTGAATGCTGACTATGCGCAAGGAAAAACAATATTTTCTTCAATACCCAAATTAGGGTTAAGGGTAGGTTTTCTGATTTTTACTATCCCCAAATGCCTATTATATTCATGGGATTTTAATGAATGTTTAGTACTTCTTGCCTAGTTTGGTGCCTGGCATCTGGTCTGTCCAGAAAATCCAACTGCATCCTTACTGCTGCTGCTTGGTAATTTCAGTCACTGTCCTGATCCGAATCAGAAGAATGGAGGTGGATGAGTAATTATTCACCTATAACATGGTTCTGTTACAGTGCTCACATCTTCCTCCCCTCTGGATCATTAACCTCTGTGAAATTGGAGATGCAGCTGTCCTCCCATACATTTCACTGTCACTCTGAGATGATGACTCTGTATAGCCCACAAAAGGGCCAGAGTTATTCCTTCCCAACTCTTGCTTCTGAGCCTGCTCTCCAAGACCCTAGTGGTTCGGAGCTGCATGGGACCCCATGGATAAGCAGATAAGGAAGGGCTTAGTCACTACACCAGTTCATATAATGGGTGGTCCACTAGGCAGAAGGACTCTGAGAATCTGATGGGCAAGCCCTTTTTGTGGGCTGAATATTTATCTCCTCCACTAAATTTACATGTTGTGATGGTATTTGGAAATGGGTCTTTGGGAGGTGCTTAGATTTAGATTAGAACATAAAGATAAGAGCCTTATGATGGGATTCATGCCTTTATAAGGAGAAGAGAGGCAGCTCTCGCTCTCTCAAGGCCCATGCACCTCGGAGAGGCCATGTGGGAACACAGCAGGAAGATGGCAGTCTATAAGCCAGGCATTCAATCTGGCACTACCTTGATTTTGGACTTTCCAGCTTCTAGAAACTGTGAGCTATAAATGTATGTTGTTTAAGACATTCAGTCTATGGTATTTTATTGCAGAACCTAAGCTGACAAAGACATCTCCCATTATCATTCAACTCCCTTCATGAGTGATATTTACCTTGGGCTGCCCTCCGCTCTGCATCACATCACATTCAGTCTTATTTACAGCACATGCAGGTAACTTGTGTTATTGGTGAAACAGAACATGTGTCAGAGAGTCTTGCAAGTAGGATCACACATCCTCCTAAGCTCACCACTTTCATTCAGCTCCACTGCTCCCTCAGCCTAGAATCAGAAATATTCAAAAACATGGTGTTGGATCCATCTCAGTCTCAAATCAGGGATCCATAGTACAGTCTTGATGATGTATTTGCATAATTGCTGGTGTCAGCTTTCAACCTTGTACTCCATCCTGCGCAAGAATGACAGAGTAAGAAAAATTAGAAGAGGAAGAGGCCAGCCCCTATGTCTAGACAGGCTAATGAGTAAAAAGTGTTCCTCATGAAGGTCCTGAACCAGGAAAACAGCTCCATAGACTGATTCTTTTTTTCCCCCTGATCATCCAATACCATCTTCCCAGATCCCTATCCCAGGTTAAGTGGGGGAAATATCTCCTATTAGCACTTAGGACTCTGCTCTGACAACGATCTTGCCTGCCAGGCCAGCTCAGGCTCCATCCCTCTCAATCAATGGGGCTCATTCAGCACCAAGGGCTCCACCTACTTGCTTGACCCCTCACCAAAGTTGGGCATTCAAAGAAGCTCATTGCATGGTCCCAACAGGAAAAGATCTGAAGAGGGCCAGATTTCTTCTCCTTCTCCTTCTCCTTCTCCTTCTCCTTCTCCTTCTCCTTCTCCTTCTCCTTCTCCTTCTCCTTCTCCTTCTCCTTCTCCTTCTCCTTCTCCTTCTCCTTCTCCTTCTCCTTCTTCTTCTTCTTCGTCGTCATCATCAAACTATTCGAATCTTGAATAAATAGAACGCCTAAAATGGAACTCAGAAGAAATCTACCTTAACCCCTTTATTTTTCAGGACCCCCTTTTGATGCAGGGAGTGCCTGAGAGACATCACTGGGAACCTTGAAAACTCACCTCTTTTCATAACTTAGTTTGTCAGATGGAGGAGAGAGATCAAAGTAAACCTTACATCTGTCCTTCCCTCCATGCTCATCGCCTTGAGAATTGCTTGCCTGTACTTTGCCTTGGCTTTCTGTCTTAGCTTTTTTGCTACCAACAGTCTTTCTGTTCTTCTTCATCTAAATCATCATTGACAAAGTGATTATCCTAAAGACAGCTCCTGGCATGGCACTTTGCTGCTATAAAATCTTCAGTGGTTCCCCATTGTCTATCTTCTGGTCTCTTAATAAATCCTTAATATGAATTTGCATTTGTAAGGCCCATTCCAATCTAACCACAGCTTGATTTTCCAAAAGTGACTCAAACTGATTGTTGCTTTCTTCAGAGGGAGATGGTGCCATTGGGGGTACCTCCAGACTCTTCAGATCAGTTAAGCAGGAAGTGATCCCATATTCCTGTCTCACTTTATATAACTACTTGACCTTCCTCTCTTGTGCCTTAGGTTTTCCTTTCATTCATTGAAGACTCAGAGCCAGGTGAACTCCAGGGTTCCTTATGACTCTGAAATTCTGAAGGAGTAGAGGGAACACAAACATAGACCTGGACTCTAAGTAAATAGGAAAACTGATGACGGGGTAATGAATTAGAATCTCAGAGAATGAGGAATTAGCTGCAGGGGAATGAGGGAAGAGGGGAAGATCTTGGGAAACTTCAAAGCTGGAGGTTCTGCCTCAGAACCTTAGTGACACATTGGAATTAGCTGGAGACTTTGTAAAACTAAATGAAGCCTGGGTCTTATTTCAGAGATTCTGATTTAATTAGCCTGGAGTGCAACCTAGTCATTGGGATTTTTAAAAGTTCCCTGGATCATTCCAATGTATTGCAGAATTTGAAAAAACAAACTCCAGTGAAAGCCAAGCATGGTGGGAAAATAACACAATATTTATCAAAGGGAGATAAGAAATGCTGACAAAATACTATAGAACCTGCAACTTCCCCAGCAAATATTTTTCTCACCTCCTAAGCCCAGCAGCATCTGGTTCACTAAGGGAACCCTCCACGTGAGAGGACTTACTCTACCATTACTGCTAGTTCAGGTATATCCATTCCTTCTGGCCCTGCTGTGCCCAGGCCTGAATGGGCTCAGGTCTCTGCAGATTGTGTCTTCCCAGCTTACCTGAAAGCCTATTTATTTTTTTAGCTGTGCCGGAGTTCTATGTGGGTGAAAAGACTGACATATCTATCAGGCTGGGCAATGTCTGCCTCCTACACTGTCTGAGTAAACTGTTGAGGAGCACTAGAGAAGCCAGATGACTGGTCTTTCGAATGTTCTAAGAGAGCTGTTACAAGGCCTCTCATTCCAGACACACTAAGCTGGGCCCTTTCTCAGCCAAGGAAAGAACCACTAGCTCTGCTCTGGAACTGAAAGTAAGTGTGCTGTCAGCCAGCTGCTAATGGTCAGAAGGTGGAAGCTGACTCCGAGAGTGAGGGTCAACATAGAGAATGGAGTCAACACAGAGTGGAACCAAATCGATGCATTTTCACTTCACTACATAAGTTTCGCATTAAAATCTTTGAAAGAACTTACCAAACAATTTCAGTTAAACAATTTGAAAAAATAAAAGTGGCGATAATTATAATCTAGGACAAACTCTTGTTCTTAACTCCTTTTTGTGCCTCCTGGGCATGCTCTCTGCAATTTTACATCCCTTTATTTGGGATGTATTTTTTATATATATAATTTTCCCTCCATATATACTACCCATTCCTCTCTATCTTGCCTTATACATCCTCAAATGTACAGATTGCATCCCTTTCTGACTTCTAGTTGGGTTTAGCAAATGGTAAGCACCAACAGGAGATCAGATGTTATAGACTGCTCTGTTTCTCCATTAAAGACCATAAGTGCTATGAGGCTATTTTTCCTTTTCCCAGTAATAATTACTCCCCTCTCTTGCTCCTTCATGGCTCTCAGGTATGACTACCTTGGAAGATACTGTACCCTTCTTCATTACCGTTCTTAAATTATGCCTAAGTATATGTAAGTAGCCACTTTCATAAACTTTTCCTTTATTATTATACTGTCATACTTAAACTATGAATGATACAAAGAGTATGTATGTGTTTGATGGTGATGGTTGGAGAACACAAGCTTGCTTAAGTATGAGTAGAAATGATCTCTCTAAGAGAATTATCTGAGTGAGGAAAAGCAGTTGGTCCCTATGCTGTCCTGTGTCCCTCCTGCCCAAGAGCCTCCTCAGTGATTTGCATAATCACTACCATACTATTCTCCAGTGTCCTCTTTTTTAAAAGCTCTATCCCAAGTCAGAACAAAAGCTCCTTTCTTCATTTCTGTCTTAGTTAAGCCAGAATGGCACTATTTGTCATTGCTAAGCATTAACTTTTAGAAAACAAAGGTGTCTTTATAGTATACTGCTTCTTTGGTCCAGCTCTTCTATGGAGATGCCACATTGAGATTAAATATGCAAGGATTTTATGAAGAGAAAAACCTTTGTGAAAGGAAACCAGGAAGGGCCTGGAGAAGGCTGGAAAAGTCTTCAGACCACAAAGAAAATCTTATCTTGAGTGAAGGAGAGCGAGGTGGAGGGGGGTGGTAGGGGAGTCTTGAGTTGAAGGATCCTAGACTTCCCTGAAGTCTTATGAAGGTTTGGCAAAGCCATCTGGGAATCACTGAACCAAAATGAGCTGACAAAGCACTCCCAAGATTCCTAGAAATGGTGCGTTCAACAGTTAGTGGAAAGAAACCTGTGGGAGGTGTGGCCTTGGAACAAACACAGTGATAAATTTTAGAGTGTAGCATCTGAGGCCCTGTGCAGTAGGAGATATGGTCTCATGGCCACCAGAACTTATTGGTTATCATGATGAAGGCTATTGCCACATTATTACAGATCTGCCACTTTATCAGCCAAACCAGGCCTTATAATTATAAAAGATTCAGTACATTCTGTTGAGGTCAGTTTTCCTGCCACCTTGATTTCACCTTGCTACACAGGCAACAAAGGCAGGCTTTATGACAACCCTAGTATTTACATTAGCTCTGAAAAATCAAAACATTTATTCACTTATTACTTCATTGTCTATTATACCCTTAATATTGTGTCAGTTTCTGTAACCACCACAATAAATAAGAGACTGTTTTTGTCTTCTAGGATCTTGCTGTCTAGGAGAAAGGTGGGGGGGGGGGGGGGGGGAGAGTGTATATTTGCAATAAAGTGTTACAGAATTGTAATGTCTATATAGGCTATAAAGGAACTAAAACACAAAATGGGGTGGTCAAGTCTACCAGTAGAGAGTAGGGAAATCCTCAGAGAGAGGTTGAACTTGATGCCAAGTATCTGAGGGTCTCCCAGACGAATATGTGGCATAGAACTATGGCAAAGTGAGTTACAGAAATGAGTACTGAGGTGAGAAGTTGTTTGACCTGTTTTGAGAACCACAGCAGTTTGGAATGATAGTAATGTGATAGAAATTAGAGAACATAGGAGGGATTAAAAAGCTATGAAGTTAGAGACAAGGCAGGGGCTACGTTGAGAAAGATATACAAATAATAAGTCTAAAATTTATCTATTGGTCTTTGGGTCATAAATTGAGTAATGAGATGATCAGATTTGTACTTAAAAAAGACTCCTCTGACTTCAGGATAAAGAAGGAATTGAGGGCACAATACTGGAGACAGGGAAACCAGGTTGTTGGCAGCTATGACAGGCCAGTGAGAGATAAGGCCCTAATTGAACCGAAGTGGACACAGTAGTACTAGAGAAGGAATGTGGTCCCGAAATGGTGGGACACAGCATCAATAATACTCTGTGAGTGATGAGTTATGAGGAGGAGAGGTGAGAGTGAGGAAAAAGTGAGAGTGTATAAGTGATGCTCTATGGGATCTACATTAAAGAAAGAAAGAAGATACTGTTATTAACTGGGGCAAGCAGAAATCTAAGGTGGCCCCAACTTTCTTGTTCCACGGTATACACGCTCTGTATAAACCTCTCCACTAAAATGTGTGTAGAACCTGAGAATATGGTGGGTATCACTCCTGTGATCAAGTGACATTATATGGTAAAGGTAAATGGATTTTCACAGTTATAATTAAGGTCCTTAATCAGTTGGCTTTGAGTTAATTAAGACAGAGATTATCCTGGATGGGTCTGACTTAATTAGATAAAATTTTTAAAAGGGTATAAAAGTTAGAAATACTTTTTCTTGCTGGCCTTGAAGAAGCAAACCACTGTGAGTTCTGCAGTGTCAAGAAAATGAATTATGCCAACTTCCATGTGAACTTCAGATAGAAGACTGAGCCTCAGATGAGACCCCAGCTCTGCTTTGTGAAATTCTAAGCAGAGGGCCTGGCTAAGCTGATCCATGAAAACCATGAGATAATAAGTAATGGAATTCATTTAAGCAGCTCAAATTGAGGTAATTTTTATACAACATTAGAAAGCCAATACACTAATGAACATCATGATCAAAATAATCTTCGGCATATTTTTCTTATGTTTTCCAGGTGAATTTTATGAGCAGAAAGTATTATCTAGAGATAACTTTAAAATTAATTTTAAATAAATATTATATTATTTAAGGTTCCACATTAAAAAATATTCTCCTGTAACCTATTACTTTCAACCTATAAATCTTATAATTCTGATTATGGATCTAGCGAGTTTAATTATCTTAAAGGACTTTTGATTAATGTTTGGTCCTAGTTTCAAAGTTATTACAGAAAACATTCTGCAATGCATTGATAAATTTAATCTATTATATGTCACTTAAAAGAACTTTGATAAATTTTCTCAATTACTTAAGTGAATTTTATAAATCTAATAAATTAACCTTTTAAAATAGTTATTCTTACGTTTTCTTAATTATATAAATACAATAAAAACTAAGATTTTATCCTATACTCAGATCTAAATTAATCATTCCATTACTTATTGTAAATTAAAGTTTAAAAGTTGATCTATAATTCTAAAAGATCAAATTCTCTTAAACATGAGAATGTAAAAAACCTCAAAATGCACAAATATTTAACTATAAAAATATTAATTATATGTTTATTATCTAAATTTATACCCTTAATTATATATCCTTCTGGGTTCAAAGATGCTAACCCATGAAAGAAAAAATAGATCATCAAAAATAATATAAAATAATATTTGATGGTTGAGCCTGCATTGTGGCCAATGACATTGGCAGAATGGGAGGTCTGGAGATGCTGAGGTCCAGAGAGATTTTCCATGACCCCTTCTGCCAAGAAGAAACTTTTGTATCTTATGAAATCTTGGGCTTTATATATTAAGAGAAATGGATTTTCACAGCATCCACATTCCAGTTGTGAATCATGTCATTACCTAATTTTTTTCCATCTACATATGGAAGGGTCTATAATCCAAGCCCCAGAGTCATCTTATAGCAAAGAATGGACCTTAGATCAGAGATGTGACCTTTAGGTTGCTCTGCTCCTGTTCATCCGTGGCAAGAAGTTTGCTTTCCACCAGTACCAACACCTGAGGTCCTGGGTGGAAGAAATGGGAAGTAGGGATGCAAAAAAGAGCTGTTAAACCAAAGGAAACTTGGTTTGGAAAAGTGCGTAGATGTCTGGGTTGGTGTGTTTTTCCTTCAGGAACTGGAAATGCAGAAAAAGCTATGTGGATTAGTTGCAGACTTGCTAATAGGCCAGGTCTCAAGGTTGAATTCCCAGCCAACTACTCAGCCTCACTCAGAAATATTTCCCTTCCTCTCCCTCCACTCCATTTCCTTTTTTCCATGTGATTCTTTCCAAGTTGGTACAGACACCTTGGGTGGCAAAATCCGTTTGCTCTGTGACACACACCCCTCCACCTCTCCCACTAGCAAATACTTTAGGTTTGCCAAGAGCCAAATAAGCTTTGGGTAACCCCAGAGATGTGACTCCTTCTCGGAAAATGATCTCTGGTCTGAAAGTATGTGTGCCCTCAACCTCGCAGCCACTTTTTTTTTTTTGTCTGTCTCTTTTCCCTTCCCTTCTTCTTCTCCTTTTTGTCTCCTTTTTATCTTCTCTCCCTTTATTTTATTCTCTCTTACATGTCTTTCTTTTGTCCTCCTTCCTCACCTTTTTCTTTTTATTTTTTCCCATTCTTCTGCACTGGGATATATATGTTTATGGATTTTTTTTCTTTAAGGAGAATGATGGTGAGATGGGGTGAATATATACTAATGCCAATAAAAATAGCTGAATTTGTGAGCTATAACTACATCCCAAGCAGTGATAAGCATGTGGCATGCATTACCATTTGATCTGCAAAACTATCTTGATTGATTGATATATATGGTTCCCATTTTCCATATGCAGGATCTGCAGCTTAAAGAGGGTAATTTCCCCACACTTAGTAAGTGCAGTTTAATCACATGTCCCAGGAGGATGACTCTAGGATCACACTCTGAATCACTATTCCTTATTAACCCAAGGCCCATTATCCACTGCATTTGATTAGAAGACTTCAACATTATTTCCCTGACATATTTGTCCCTTGAAGCCAGACCTAAACAGGTGCCATATCTCTGAATCTTACTCTGAGCTTCTGGACAGACCACATTCATAACAGAAAATCTAGAAATTATTTATTTTGAGAAAAGTGTTTATTAAATCCACACTAAAAGTTCAGAGCTCATATTTTTCATGCTTGCTGACATGTGTAAGAAAGTAAATATCCTGCTCTAGTCTAGAGTAGAGAGAAGTCATCTGAAATGTTAGCAGGCAGGATACTAGTAAAAGGGAATGGGAGTATTGGTGGATGGGATGGGATTCAAGGAGTCTTGATAGCAGGGATATACATATCCTAGGGCTGGCATGTGGATCCTAATGAAGGAAACATGCCTTCTTATGCAGTCCCTCTAACGCTGACTCTGGGATTGGCCATGTCACTTGCTTTTGCCAACAGACATCATACAATGTGACACAGAGGCATAGTAAGCCTTGCACATTGAAGCTTTCACTTCTAAACCCAGCCAACAGGTAAAGAAGCACAGGCTATCTCCACATAGAGAACTGAGGCACGCCAGTCAACAGCCAGAACCAAGGCCCCAGCCATGTAAATGAAGCCATTTAGGATCTTCCAGTCCCAGGTAGGCTGCCCTAGATGATTAGCCATCTCAGTGGGACAAAATTCCTGAACCACAGACAATGCACAATAAAGTAGTTGTTTTAAATCATGAAGTTTGGGGGTGGTTTGTTTGGCAATAAAAGGTATCTTACACACGAACCTCAAAAGATACCTTTGTGCTGAATGACTGTTCACTGGGTGGTTTCCTATCACTTTCTCAACCTCTTCAAGGAGATATCTGAATTGTGGTACCCTCATGTGGCACTGACTCCTGGGAAGGAGGGCTCACAAAATGAAAAGCAGAATAGAGAAGGGTTGCCCCAGTAATTCATAGTACCTGGGCTCTTCCTAGCAATTCACAATAATAGCATACACATTATAAACCAAAGAGACAAAATCTGTTTTGGAAGAAGAAGCCCGTTTTACTTTTAGAGGTTCTGAGCTGACTGAAAGTGCTGGGGCCCACCTGTGGCTGTCCTAACTGGTGAAAATGTCTTCAGTCTTTACAAAGAGAGAGGAGACATATCTATCTCCTCTAGTTACTCTATTCCCACTTGAGATCCCTACCAACTTGAAGGAGAGGTGCAAAGAAGGGAAAAGAGCATTCTGGGAGTAAGAAAAACGTGCTTTGAAAATGCCCCTAGTAGACAGCGCCAGGGAAGGCACATAGATACTTCTTTATTGTCAGCTGAACTCAAGGCGATAGGCAGAGTCACACCCTGGGAACATGCTTTGCCAAAAAGGCAAGAGTGTTATCAGCTTGGCCTTCATGTCAGCCCAGGTGTCCGTAGTGGGACTTTGATATGTAAATCCAATCAAGCACCAGGAATGCTCAGGCCTACTTAAGAATGCAAATAATCTCCTTTGATCCTAACTTTTGGTGTAACTTCCTGGTATTTTGGGGTATAAATAAACATGCTGCATTGGCTCTGGGTCCCTGTCTCTCTATTAGAGAGAACAGAGGTCCACCCAGCTCCCAGCTTTGCTTCTGTTTCTGTGTCTTGTTTCTTTCTTTCATTTCTCAATCCCCAGCTCCTCTACTCAGGAACCAGACCCACTCTCTTTCACGCTGAACGTGGAAAAGAGAGAAACCCCACACCCCCAATGACATTTTCATGTCTATGCATGGATTCTCTGGAGCTAGACCTCCAGGGAGATGGTGGATTGCTTTTGCAGGGAAAGGGAATCCAATTAAAATGAAAACATGAGCAAGGCTTAATTAATCATCACCAGCAGTACCTTTGCAGTTGAGTGGATCTCTTAACCCCTGACTATGAACAGCTAATGCAGGAACCATATCTTAAATCAACTTTTATATCCAGGACCCAGCCCAGTTACCTTAGGAATTTCATCGCTTGTCTTTGCTTTCTCAACTGTGGAATGAGGAGGGTAAGAAAGCTGCTCCCCAAATTCCCTTCTGATGCGAACTTTATGCTCTTCTACAAAAAAGTACAGCTGAGTGTTTTATTTTACATGTTCTGCTGGAAAAGGCCTGGTTTCTCTCCCAGCACACTAACGAGTTAAAATGGTAATACCCTCCTTCCTTCCTGATGGCTTCCTCAGGATGGAGGCTCAGGAGAATGGAGTCGGGATGGAAAATGGGGTCTGCAGCCTCAGCTCACTTAACTCTAACTGGGACTTGCAACCAGCAGATTAAGAAAGAGAATTTCCTCAGTGTGTGAGAGGGAAGAAGTCAGATAGAGACCGTGCTGTGCTGGGACAGGGAAGTCACACACATATCTCAAGCAGCTGAGATAACAAGAACCTATTGAAAAAAAGAGACATGTCACAGGAAATAGAACCAGCCAGCCCATAAACCAACAAGTTGGGAAGGTAAAGCCTTTCAGAAAGGTGGGAGGGGGGCAGGAATGAGAAAGCTTAGACCCCCTCAAATCAAATAAAAATTCTTGAAAGCACATGGCAGAGAATGTGGAGGTGGAATAATAAAGTCACCCAATGGTGGAAGGTGTTGAACTTGTGTCAACAATGGCAGAGAAAATAGAAGGAAGCAGTGCAAGTAGGCAGGTGCAAGAGCTGAAGAGAAACAGGGAACTAGAACTGGTGTCTCCAGTGTTTCCTGCAGAGAGGTCCTACAAGATGAAGTCGTAAAATTCTAGACATCATTTAAAATCACAATTGTGATTTATACTCTGTCTAGTGCTTTATGCTTTGCAGCCTATTTCATTTTATCTTTACAGTTGCTTTGGGAAATCAGAAAGGCAGGTGTCATCAACCTCATTTTCTGTGAGGAAATGAAGTCCTAAAAGGATTAAGGGACTCACCAATGTCACTGAGCAGCCAGGGGATCCAGAGAGTTACACTAGCCATCAGAGGATCCCGAGGTTCCACGCTTAGGTAGGCTTATCAATTTATTGCTATTAAAAAATTACCACACTCTTTGCATGCCTATATAAATCTACTCATATGACTTAACTTTCCTTCTATTATAATTTGTTATATAATTTCTTAAGTGTGTGCAACATTTATGTGAATAAAAGCAAATTACATGTTGCAAACCATTATGAGAGAGGCCATGATATTTGGAAAATGTCTTGTGAAAAACAGTAGTTAAAATGAAAATTTAGTTCTTTGCTCCTTAACCTGCTTCCTCAAAGAGTCCACACTTAGTTGTAGGCTGGAAGAAATATTTAAATTCCCACCCTATCTCAAATGTTTCCTCTTATAAAGGTTTACAGGATTGGGCTATCTTGGAATCACAGAGGTCCGTAGTTAATTCACAGAATTAAGTTTCTATTTGTGCTCCTGAAAGAGGGGATGCTTGGCTAGATTCTCATCTGAAAATGAGCTACAGTGTTTGATGTGAGGAGCCCAGAGCAATGGGCTCTTCCATCCCCCAACTCATCTGCAACAGAGGAAGGGGAAAATTAGGGCAGGCTACTAAACCCAGGAGTATAGGAGGGAGGCTGCCAGCAAGAAGAATGAAGCTTCCAACTGTCACTTCTAACTGAGAGGAATAGTTAAGAAGGAACAAAGGCTTTTGGAGGAGGCTGTGCATTGGAGGGGTCTGGGAAGTGTTCACACTTCCCAGGAGTGGCTTGCATGTGTTTCCTGAATGTGTTGGAGAAAAACAGAAAGGAAATCCCAAGGCAGAAATGGGGAGGAATGGATGCTGGGTATGTGCAGGAAACACTAGTGCTGGCAGGGGTGAATGCTGGGAGCAGGGACACACACTGAGAAAGAACTTCCCATGTGATGTGGGAAGTTTAGGGAGGATCACAACCCTCAAGACTAGCATGGAATCAGGAGAACTAAGAGTTTCTCCAACTCTGCCACCACTGGCCTTTTGCTTTTGGTCAAATCACATTAATATTCTATCTACTTATCTATTTATTTATCATCTATCTATCTCCCTCCCCCAGTTCTGGTATTTGTATAACAAGGAGGTTGAGGAGATCATCGCAATAACTAATATGTCTTAAGGTCTCCCTGTGAACTAGGCCTTGCTACACAATCCTTGTTCCTGGGATTGTACCCATTTTATAGATGAGAGAACTGAGACAAGAAAACAAAAAAACTTCTCTGAGGATGCATAGCTAATCAAGCAGAGGAACTGGAATAACTATCCTACATTCTGACTCTAAAACTCGTGTTTTTCTTATCCACAGCTCTATGTTGTCTCTACAAAGTCCTCTGAAGTCAGCATTAAACTGAAGCATAAAGTTTAAATGAGCAGCCATCTCCCCTGAGAAAAATAGGACAAATGACCCTTTTTCCTAAAATGCCATGCCTTTCTCTTCATGCAGCTTGGGCTCACCCCAGGCTCCTGCCCTATCGAGGAGAAAAAGCCATCCATCTGAGCCTAAAGCCCCACCTGCCTTGAACTCCCAGGGGCTAGGAGGTAGGGAGAGGGTATGAGGGCCTTGAGTGACTGTCACTCCAGCCCCTGTAGAAATTATGTTTCAACAATAACTGCTTATACTATGCCTGGCTTCTGTCCTTGTCATAATTGTGTGATCTAATCAGTCAATCAGACAGACCTGAGGAGTAATAATAAAAAGTAATTATTAATATGAACAAAGGCAATATTAATGAAAATAATGATTGAAAAGCCTTCCAAACAAGATAGGGGTCACAGAACAGGGATTGATAAAATACTGTGGTCAAAGGTTACTTAGAGAGCATCCCTCTGAAACCCCTTCTATTTTTGATGAAAGGGAACTCAAAGAGGCAAGTTCCCTGCATGAGGTCATAAAGTTTGTAGAACCAGCAATCTGGCTGAGACCCACATTTCCTGGGTCTATTTATCCAAAGATCATGCTGGAAAAGATAGGTGTCTCCTTTTCCAGTTCGACAGGGGTGACTCCTGCATTCCCAGGATATACAGGGTTGCTGGGTTGGAGATTGTGAGAAATTTAGAACCATTGGCTCTGGGAGCTGAGAAGGGCCTCCTACCTCCACATGGTCCATACCACAGCCTATAGGGAATTAAATATCAAAAGCACCTAACCTTGACAAGTGACATCTATGTGGTCTTATCCTGAGTCTAGAGCAGTTTTTCAGTTCTGACTTTTATTTCCCTGCGAAGAGGGGCTGCAGCCTTCACATTGTTCAGAGGACTTTCTCCGCTCTAGACCTGTTAGGAACCTCAGACTGCCAAAAGATGGTATTCAGCGCATTTCTTAATGTAGAAGCTTCACCGCCTTGCATTAGGCCCTGATAATACATTTTTCACAAATGAAAAGGCTACATTTGTCCTAGCCCAAAGCAGCCACATAACTTAGGCATTCAGTTTAAGTCATTGGGCTCATTTTTAGCAACTGTACAATAAATGGACAGAAAATGATTACTACCTTTCCCAGCTCCTTGGCCTTGCTTATCCTGGCTGTGCAATCCCATATTGAGGTGCCTCTTCTCACTGAAGAGTCTGATTCACTTGTCCTTGCCAACTAGGAGATACCTAGAAGGATCCTAACCTCTGAAAAGCATACAGCATGTGCTGAAATGTAAGGCACTTCTCTCTGGGTGCCCCACTCATCTCTATTTATATTTGGTGACCTTTAGCAAGTTCTTACTCTGTTTACCTGTTTATACTAACCACTCTGAATACATTCATTTAAGCTAAAAAGGAAACAAAATTATCATAAGATCACAGATAGACCAAACTGGTGGCAGCTACTTGATCTAGTCATAAACTTCTCAGTGAGGTGAGATGTGGAGGCAATTGGCTGGAACATATATGCCCTATTTCAGACCTATTTCAAACAGAACTAAGCTCTGTTTTCCTTAGCACTCATGGACATTCTTGATCTCTGCCTTCTTCCCCCACCTTACATTTTTAAATTCCAGTCTCATTTTCAAACAGGTTTAAATCCTTGCACTGATTTTGGCTTTCCATTCCACTTCTAGGGAGGCTGACCAGGATATCTCTTTGTTTATTTCCACATGATTCTTCAAACATCCTCACCACCTAATCCCTCCTCTGCTTCCCTGTCTCTCTTCTACCCAGATGCTGGCAGCTCTCACATAAAACATAGTCCAGTCCTACCTTTATTGAGTTAGCTGCCAGGTCAAACCATAATGCTCTCCTAGATTAATAAAGTCACATATTTTCAATGAATATGGAGAGTGAACTGGTGTTGACACACAGCCTACTTTGTTGAAAGAGAGTGTTCTCTATAAAGATGCCCAACTCCCTGCTGCTCAGTGTCATTCCTGACAGTATCATGGCCATCATCTCTGCCCCAACTGTCTTCATAGTCTGATTCTCTCTCCCCACACACAGTACAACATTGGTTGCATTTTTTTAGAAAAAGATAAGTTTCAGGTCATCTTCTTAGCTGGGCACAAGGAGAAGAATGTATAGGGAGCCAAGTTATTAACAATGCACTCTTTAAGGAAATCAGTGCAAATTCTCATCTGCATGGCTCTGCATTCTTCATAGAATAAGGATCCTTGCCTGAAAGACACTGGGAGTACTCTCACCTCAGAGCAAGGCCTCATTGTGATCATATATCAAAGCTTCCTGTCAAAAGCACAGTCTCTAAATGCCTCCCCACCCCAAAAAACGTTTTCAGTGAATTCTGGCCCCAGATTTGGCTGCTCTGTGGGTCAGTCCTCACATCCTCTTTGAGCTGGTGAGGCTTGAGATTAAGGGAGTATCTTTGTAGGTGGAGGGGAGCAAGGCTGGGTCTTCAGACAATCAAAGCCAGGAAAGGGCCACAAAGACCTTCCTCTTGACCACTCTCAACCTCACCAGCTCCTCTGGTAGTTTGTAGACACCAAAGATCCAAAGGCCTATTCAGCCTGCCTGCCCTCCAGGCTTATGTCTCACACCTGTATTTGACCTGAATCCTCTCTGTCCCACTGTAAGTTGCATAGTTCAAGCTGTGGGAATGGAGGCAGTGTATGCTTCTTTAGCATCTGGGCCACAGCAAAGGTCAAGGAACTTAGGGTCAAGAAAAAATCACACTTACAAAACTGCCAACAGAAACACAGGCTTGTGGAAAATAATATAAAATAATTTTAAAGAGGAGGACTGGGCTCAGAATTACACAAGAGGCCTAAGAGTTGGACAGTTTCATCAAAAGCTGTGTCCTGATGATAGGAAGCCATAAATAGCAGTTGAAAACAAAGGGAGAATATGTTAGGGTGGGCTCAAGGAACATGTCATGCAAAAGCAGGAGTGTAAGGGACCTGGTACAGCCAGCTATGCAGGATAGAAACTGGCACCAGTGAGAGGAGACATGTAGACAAATATGTAGACCACCAAGTCATTGAGCACAAGATAAGTAGTTCTACTTGATAAAGAATTTCTTACAGGGCTTTTACAGATGCTACCCATACAAACTGATTCCGAAAGTCTGGACAAGCATCAGTAAGTGTTTGTTTATTTGTTAACTCCTCTGATAATTTCATGGGCAGCCAGAGTTAAGATTATTGAGTTAGAGTCTAAGATGCTGATGTATAACTAAAGCTGGGTGAATAAACAGATGTGATTCCCTGCCCTCATAGCGCCTCAGAGCCTGGAAGAAGAGATAAACATTAAACACAAAATAAACACTCAATTAGAAATTGTGGTTTGAGCTATACAAGGGTGGAGGATGTGTGTGTCACAGCAAATGGTATGCCCCTCCAGTTTCTGAGAGAAGGTACTTAATAGTTATAAACACCATAGAATTCAATTTCATGAAACCAACTATAAATTGTGATGAGAGCTTCCATTTGTTGCACAACAATATAAACATTGCAAAATTTAATCAAGATTTAAAATTTTTAATAATATGGGCCAGAAACCATGAAGAGGATAAAAGAATTGCTCCAAAAAAAAAAGTCTCTGAAGAAGGAATCAGCAGATTTAGCTTAGAGAAGAAGAAGCAGTAAAGTAAGAGGCATGAGACATCTAATTCCTAAGTTTTCCTACTGATGAGTGAGAACAGACTTCTTCAAGAACAGACTACATAGCAGTTGGAAAAAGATTATTTTAGGTTATCATAACTTGGAGAGGTAATTTAAATTATGCATCATTGGAGATTTGGAAAACAGTGATTGGGGAAAATAATCAGGGGACAGAATAGAGACCATGGCATAGGAATCTCAACCAGACAACTTACCTAATGATACTACAGGTAGAATTTATTTATTTAAAAAATAAGACTTTAAAAGGTACCTATCCAAGGCAACTAACTTTTTTGAGCCTGTTTCCCTACCCATAAAATTAAGACATTATCGGCAGGGCCCTGTGGGGATTATCTAAAGCTGTATTGAATGCTGATTGGGATGTCAAGTCCTGAGTTAACTCTTTCTTGTGCCTCATTAGGAAAAGGAGTTCTTCTCATCAGTCAAGTATCTACATGTCAGGCATGATGTTTCAAAGTTAATAAATATTATCTCTTTGATTCCTCCCAACAAAGTAAACACCTTCAGCAAGTATAATTTTCATTTTCAGATAAAGAAAACTGAAGCTCAGAGAACTCTTCCAAGAGCAAGAGATAAGAAAGTGGTGGAGCTGAAATTTAAGTCCAGTTGGTGAAATCCCTCCAGACCAGTGCCCCTTCAAATGATGATGTGGGAGAGAATGTGATATAATGACAGGAGGTGGGAAAATTTATACCCCTTCCCATTCTCTCTCTATGGCATACTGTCTTGCTTTATTTCCTTCATAGGAATATTTTATTATTGATACTGTTAGAATTAATTATTGAACTTCAGTCCTCTACAAAAGAGAGATAAATGAGAAGGATAGTGAAAAAGAAAAGGAAATAGTAGGATAAGAAAAAGCAATGTGATGAGAAAGAGAAATATAATAAGGGAGAGAAAGTTGAGGATGAAAGAATGAGGGGGAGAGGGAGAAGCTGTCATTTGAGGGAAGGAGAGTCTTACAGTAGGTGATGGGCAAAGTCTGGTATTTTTCCAGTCTCACTGAGGCTTTAGTGGAATGCCCCCTCTGTCTGCTGACGCATGCATCTGCTTTTACAGTTCAGGGTGTTCTGCTTAGTTTCCTGAGGCCAAGGCCCCTCCTCTGTGTACCCCTCCTTGTTCCTTTTTTCCCAGCCTCTCCCAGGTCCCAAGGTTTGAGCAATGTCTGTGCTCCGGATGCCTCTGGTTTGCTCAGACAATTGCTTAATTGCCATTTAAGAGAACTGATGCAACTGACCTTTAACATGTTGGTTACACTAAGATCCAAACAGAGAAAGAGACATCCTTTCATGAATGGTAAATTCTTCTCACAGCAACTAGGAAGCATAAGCAGGAAGCATAAACAGGTGGATCATAGCCACAGGCCTAAGGGACAGAGGAATGGGACTGATTCTCTGGACTTCCTTTCTCTAGCAGCTGGTCAGAATTTTCAAGCTTTTCTCAAGAGTCCTCAGGACTTAATTGAGCTTGAGTGAAGCTTCCCTTTTAGGATAAAGAGGGGCCAGGGATACCTAAATGATTTGCCCTTTTCAAGTTTTTATAGCCATCCCCAGCACCAGCTTCTGCTCCTTGGCTTGCACCTCAAAACAGGTGGCACTTTTGCCACTATTCCATGGGTGGTGAGAGGAATATTTTATTATTGATACTGTTAGAATTAATTATTGAACTTCAGTCCTCTACAACCATGCTCTCCTAATGCCCGTGCCCATGGAAGACTCATCTCAACTCTCCCTCCTTAGTATGCCACAGCCCGAGTAAATCAGCCATGATGGGTAGGTCACATCGCCCAACAATAAGGTCAATTTACACTGCTGTTTTATTTCTGAGGAAATTCTCTGTGTACCATATCATATGTCCAGTAACTCTGATGACTCAGGACTCAAATGTCAACTCTCCAAAAGGTCCTTCCCAATAACCTTCCCTAAGGTGACCTATTTATACCCTTTCCCATTCTCTCTCTATCGCATACTGTCTTGCTTTATTTCCTTCATAGCCCTTTACCAGACTGGATGTTCCTATTTTTTTCAACCCAGGTCATCATATGGATAAAATTCTCCCACCATGATCTCTCTGTCTCTACCATAATCCTGTGCCTAGAACAGAGTCAGGTTCATGGTAGACTTGTCATAATGTTCATTCAATACATGAAGTAACAACCTAGAAATCAGGATTCCCCAAAGCCCCATTCTTTTCACAGCCTTCTCCAGCCTTAGTCCTTTCCCCCAAAGGCCCTTCTTCCTTTTCTTCTTTGTCAGAGTGGAAAACACTAGGCCATTAAAACTGGCTCCTGGAGCACAATTCCTTCTCTACCACTTTCTGGCTATAAACTTTCCTGTAAATTATCCAATTGCAACGATAAACTTGGTGACAATAAGGTTATTTTGAGGGTTAAATGAAGTAACTAAATGACTAGGCCTAGCATAGTTAAGCATTTGATTTGTAGTAATTGCCTTGCATTCTTCTTTCTCTTATCTCCTCTTTTTTCTTTCTTATAACTTAATTCCTTGCTTTCCTCTCAACCTTTACTCTCTACTCATAAAGATTCTACCATGATTATCAGCAGGATATGTGTACTTGGATTAGACTTGAGTTAGTCAGGCATGAATGTTAGGCAAGTTCTCTCTTCCAAGGAGAGGAAAATTTTAAGGCAGACTGTTCTGAGAAATGTCAACCCACCAGGAAGGCAGAGAGAGAAGGGCTGGGGGGTAGGCCATCAGTCTGCCCAGCTGTAATGTAGAGAGCATGTTCAGACTAGTAGTCCCTGAGGACCTATTTTACTTCTTCTGGAGGCCTCTATTTCGTTAGCCCAGCAAGGCAGGTAGATATGAAAATATTTATTGTATCAGCTGTGACTTAGAAAAAAGAAACCTGGATTGAGAGTGAAGCAATTTATTCCCACTCTCCAGCCCTACACCTCCCAGTTCTGCCATTACCCAGCCCAGGGCTTAGAAAAATTGCATTCACCTCTCGGGACCTCAGCTTGCCATCTGACAATTAAAGTGAGCCAACAGGTCGTGAAGGTGTCTTCTGTCTCTGACATGCCATGGCTAAATCAGACCAAAATGTTTTCTTCAGCTATTTTGGAAAAGGGAGTGGGAGCAGTAGAAGCTTGGAGAAGCACCATTTGCAGGGTTTTCCATTTGTTTTGTTCCGATAACTTACTGATCTAAACAGATTGTATTAGGCAGGAATTTGTGATTTTACTGTCCTGAGTTGGTGTTAGGCTGTACTAATGCACATGGGTCTCTCCAATTTCGCCATCCAGCCTTTTCTATGATGGAGGCTCTTCTCAGACACATGAGAGCTGAGATTCCTCAGAGATGCCTGTAGATGAACTAACCTCTTCTCTGCTATATTCATTTGAAACCACAGCAACACTCTCTGAGCCAAAATTGTTCACTAATTAATACATTTCACAGAGTTAATGGAGTGTTGGCACCACCACCAGCTTGGGGCAGTTCCCAAAGCCACAGGCCTTGCCCAGTGCCCAGAATGTGCCCAGCTTGGAGGCAGTCCATGCCAGCTTGCCTCTAGGCCAGCATCTCACTCTTTTCAGTTGAACCTAGAACCACATTCCCTTCCAGAATCCCCCAAAGCTTCTAGCTGTGTCATTCTCTTCTTCACCTGTTCCCTTTCCAAAGAAGCCTGGGACACAGTCTTGTGGCACCAGATTGACTTTTTATTCTCTCTTCTCTGGGTAGAATGATGGATGGATCTACTCTGGAAAACCCATTAGAGAAGGGCTGGGCCATTCTGCATTTCCATCAGGCCTGTCCAGGTGACTTTGAGTCAAGCCACTGAGAGCCATTTGGCTGCAGGACCATATCTATGGGGCCTGGAGGAAAAGGTGAAGAATTAGTGACACTCAGTGACCAAGCCCCTTTCACCAGACATCCCCACAGGAGATTTTTTTTTCTCAACTTTCTGTTGAGAAGTACCCAGTGCCCTTGATTGAACAGCCCACCTGCCCGTTAGGTGGGGTCCTTCCATATCTGTCTGTGCCAGGGGAACCAAATTCCTGGGAAGCCAAGGAAGAGGTTGGAAGGATAGAGGGCCAGAATGATGGCTCTGTTTTTATATAGCATAGATTTGTCTAGGGAAGAGCTTGTTTTCACCTCATAGTAGCTGGTGATTGGGCCTTCAGGCTGATGTGGTTCTTATCTTTAGATATGGCCCCTGCTCTGCAGGCTTGGAAGATAAAATATTCAGTATTCTTAGTAAGAATCAGACCTTGTATTCATCCAGCCAAGTCTTTTATGGCAAAGCAATCACCTTCTTTCCACATGTCACTTTTACTATGCCTTGTAACTATGCTTATCAGTGGTCTACTTATTCTCAAAACCTCACTTTCACCATGAACCATCTAGTCCCCCACAGTTCCCTGCAATGTCTCCTTTATCTTCTATTTTCTTGTATCATTTTTCAAATGATTATGGTATCATTATTACCATTTAACTCATGCACTTTTAATAACTTCATCTACTCTATTGAATGTCCAGCTTTTTTTTTTTTTCAGGACACCATGCCTTGTATATTTTTGCATTCCCCATAAGGGCTAGGAAAAAAAACTGACTACATCATAAGCTATTATTAAATATCTCCTGGTCATGCCAAGACAGAAGAACTGGCTTGCTTAGTAGTACTATTTCATTAGATAAAATAATAAATTAACTTTCCACTTCAAGTTAGACATATTTATCTCAGACTAGAGGCCAAATCTGGGTTGAGTGACCCAAAGCTAGGAAGATGTTTAGATGCAAGATGGGAAAATCTTGACCAAGCCAATCAGGTGCTGTCAGGGCCTTCTTTATGAGAGCACTACTGGCCCTGTGGACTAGTACTTTCTTCCCAGAGTGATGTTGCATGTCAAAGAAATTAATGGTCCTAGCTTGGCTGATTCATTTACTGGGAGCAATGGGTTCATATGACAACTCTTAGTTTGGCCCACATCATGCCTCCACCAAAAAATAAAATTAAAAAAAAAAAAACTTTTTTCTCCAAATGGAAAAGCATTAAGAATTATAACTTTTTTTTTCTTGGCATCATCCATTGGCCTACATCTGGTTTTCACTAACATATGCTTGTGATATTAAAAATGCTAATAAAGTATGATGCCAGAATAAAAAAGAGAGACATTTTAAAATTTAACAAAATATGAAATGGTCACTTAATAAAAAACCTCTTCATGGGTTTGTTACCTTCTCTTTGCAACTTGTTCTAGAAACAAATTGACTCTTTATCTCTAAAATACTTCATTCAGTAACCAAAGCAATCTATTAAATTCTATTTATATCATAATTACTTATGACATCTCAGAATATAATTCTTCATCAGTAGAATATGGAGTTGGACTAGACATTATAAAAGAGTACCTTAAATTCTATTACGTTTTTATTAAAGTTTCTCTCTTACACTTGCTAATCTCTCTTTTAACCATTCTTTGGCATGATTTGGAAAATAAAAGGCTGAACATGCGTTTTCTTAGGGATAGAGTCCATGTTATAAAGGAAAAAACAACAACAAAAAAAGATATATCATCAAATCAATTCCATAGGCATTAGCAAAGGTGGGGGTGGGTAAAGAAGGGAAGGTGAAAATTATGCTATATGCTTACTAGAATTGCATAATTAGCAACATTGGCCTAGAGCCCTGTGCACACAACTTCCATACCTTATCACCAAGATTTATTTTCCTCCACACTGGAGTAGACCAATGCCTGGATAATTAGGACCAAAGTGAAGAAAGGGAGGATGGTAGAGAGAACTAAGGAAATGACTCCCAAACCTGGACTTAGATTTGTAGATCTGCAAGCATCTAGACAATGCATGTTGCAGAAAAGTTTTCAAACTGATCATTGTCAACTAAGACTCAACAACTAGAGAATCTTGTATCTGCATTATGTCTCTGACTCCCTCCTTTGGAAGCAGATGTCATGATACAGCAGATGTCATGAGGCAGCATAGTCTAATACAACTTCATACCTGAGTTGCACTTCAATTGTAAGCTAGGATCTGCCATTAATTCATATTTTGGCAAGGTCACTTCCCATCTCTGGACCTGAGTCATATCAGTAAAATGAGAAAATTGACTTAATTTTCAAGATTTTTCCCCAAGTCTTATATTTTGCTTTGCCAGGAACAATATTGTCTTTTCAGCCAGAACTGAAGGGTGGAGCAGAAATAGAGACAATGCTGACTGCTCTCTATCACCTCACCCCCAGTTCCTGTCCCTCTGCTTATTTAGACAACTCATCAGACCTATTTCCTGGAACCTTTTTCTCTTATTTTAGAACTTATGGTAGAAAAGTCAGGGACAACATGAGCTCTTTTAATGAGTAATGTCATTCACAGAGACCCCTGTTACTTGTAACCTTTTCCCCGAAAGTCCCTGATGACAGAGATTCAGAAAGTAATAGACCATTGAAAGAAGTAGCTATTATCAATGCAGAACACTGTAGAACCAAGTAGATCTCCTGAGAATATTAATAAAAGAGAGTGTGCACCACTTGAAGCACACAGCAGCTACTATAAATTAAGTTCTCTTCTTAAAGGTTTAGATTTTCTAGAAGAGAAATTGTCACTCACTCAATTCCTTGTCATGCAGTATCTAAGAAACCTGATGAACAGTGTTAGGAAGGGCAGCAAAGAGTGAGGAACAAGTTGACCCCTATAATCTCATGTTTGAATGCAAACATTGGCTCAGAACTAAAGCACTCTGTGATCCCAGCCTTGAAAATACTTGTAAACAGCATAATAAATGATTCCTCCACTGTATGAGAAATCAGAAGAAGATGTCCAACCTGGACCTCCTGGTTCATGGGTCAATTCTCAATGATCTGAATCATTTGCAAAACAAGGTTACCATCTCCTGCCCAATAGGGTTATATGACTTAGATGCTAGACTCTAGTAACCAGAAAAATATTTCCCAAGAGAAGGGTCAACACCTGTTTTTATAAGTTCAGAGGTATGTTGTTCTATTGAGATCAGACATTGGAGCAAGGTGACTTCTTTGCCACTGTTACCTAAAGGAGAGAATGTCTCATGAGAAATGTTTTGTTGAGCCCTGTAACCTCAGCAAGATTTTCTTCAGGAACAGGAGAATGGGAGATATATCCATTTCTAGTTAATAACTGAGGGTTATTCAAACCTAGAATTTGAAGAAAGTTATAATGATTTCTTTAATACAACTAATATGAATTCAGGAGAGAAGTAGCATGTAGATCACCTTACAGGTTTAAAAAAAAACAACACACACCTATCTTGAACTAAGCTTATCAAAGTCACTCACCCAGAAAGAACTAGCTAGTTATTGTATCATGTTTTTCTCGATAAAGCCATGGTTCCCATCTCTTTCAAGAGGACTTCCCATCTCGTGTTCGCTGATGGTAAAAATGGGAGTAACTGTGTAAAAAATGATCAGATAAGTACTTTTTTTTTTCAGAGTGAGTTTAAAAATGAGGACTCCTGGATTTAGACTGCAATATCTTAAAGTCTTCCTGCATACTGATAACAGAATTATCTTATTTATGCAGATACATGAGAATAAAAAAGGAGGAAGAAAGAGAAAAGGTTGAGGTCTTCTGAGTTGTGGAGAAGTTGATGAAGTACTGCTGCTGGATATTTACTAGGGAGCTCTCCTGGGAAAGATGATGTGTATGGCTATGCCCCAGGTTTCTGATAACCCCTCTTTCCCAAAAGAGGCCCAAACTGTAACAACATAGGGTAGGAATATGTGTGGTTCAGGGTGAGGCCTCCAGGGCCTAGAGTTGGAAGAGGCTTCAGAGATCTCCTGACCATCTCCCCCTATTTATTTATTTTTTATATGAAAGTTTGAAGATTTAGAAAATTACCTGATTTTCCTGGGATCACAGAGGCATGTAATAAAAACAACATTGAACGCAGGTCTCTCTCTCTCTTTCTTAAAAAGCATGTTTTATTGATTTCAGAGAGAGGAAGGGAAAGGGAGAGAGAGAGAGGAATGTCAATGATAAGAGAGAATCATCAGTCAGCTGCTTCCTCCATGCCCCCTACTGGGATTGGAGCCCAAAACCCAGGGATGTGCCCTGACCAGGAATCCAACCTGGACCTCATGGTTAATAGGTCAACACTCAACCACTGAGTTACACCAGCCAGGCAAACTCATGACTTTTGATCCCCATTCCAGACCACAAATATTTGAATATTCTGTTTTGTCTCTGTGCCTTCTCTTCTGGGGAATTGCCACTATTTGTCTCTATTCTCTAAGCGCCTATGTCTTATGCCTGCTGACTGCATCCCAAATATAATTTACTAGAGCAGGATGGACCCCTGAATCAAGGTCAGTACATCCATAAGCTAGGGAAAGATATGTCGCCTGAATCTAATATTAGGTGAACCAAGCATAACCTAAATCAGGCAGTCCTATAACATGGACAGGGAGCCTCCTGTGACAAGAGTTAATAGAAGAAACCCATTAAGGGACAACAGAAAAATAAAACAACTGATCAGGACAACCAGAGAAGATGACTGATTTTCCTCCCTGTTCTATGTGAGACCTGGTTGTATTTCTTACACCAGACTGATATTTCAGATTATTCTCTTTTTCACATCTCTGGCTTCTCCTCTAAACCCAGAGTAGGTCCTCCTCCATCTCATTAGTTTTGCATGACCCAGATATTTGCATTTGCTTTCCCAGCCTGCCCAGCTTCTAGAGCATGAGGTAGGCTTTGCCTTATAAGATGGGATTCTTACAAAAAATGGAAAGAAGATACACGAAATGACATATGTCCACCATAGTATTCCCAAGCACATTGGGCATTTCTGGTGTACTGCTCCAAAATCCTCTACTTGGCTCTATTTCTCCAGTCGCTATTGTGCCAATCAGCAACATGAAAACTTTGAATAGCTTTGTATAGATATAATTCCTCAGCTTTGTGCTTCAACCTTCTCACATCTTGCCCTGGCATTGTGGGGTGCAATGATGGTGAAACCTGCATTACCCTGGACCATATGCACACTGAATATGCGGGAAAGTTAATGTGTGAGGAGCCACTTTTTATCAAAGCAGATAAGAGGTAATAAATAGATAAAGTATTCATTGTGTCCCCTAGACAGATACTTCTGAGATACATTATACAAGATTCTATCAGTACCAAGCACATATCCTTTGGTTGCTTTCCATTTCTCCACATTTCATTCCCTCTGTCCTTTTCTCTTGTTCCCTATGATCATCTGCTTTGTCTTACACTCTATTCCCAGGGATCCCAGGCGAGTACCTAGAAAAGTTGTTTTTGACATTAATTAAGATAATCATATGTTCTTGATGTTGGTCACCCATAGTCAACATGAATCTGATCTCATATGTAAGTATTGTTCTGATGGATAATTTTATGTGTCAACTTGATTAGATCATCAGTGGATACCCAAACACTTGACCAACATTATTCTGGTTGTATCTGTAAGGATGTTTCTGAATGGCATTAATAATTGAACTGGCAGATTTAGTAAATTGGCAGATTGTCCTCTGCAATGTGGATGGACCTCATCCAATCAGTTGAATACCTGAATAAAATAAATGGCTGAGCATGAGAGAAATCAAACTGAACAAGAAAGAAATCATCCTGCCTGAGGAGCTGGGACATTGGTCTTTTCCAGGCCTTAACTGCCACTGAAACATTGGGTCTTGCAACTGCCAGCTCTCAGATTAGAATTTATATCACCAGCTCTCCTGGTTCTCAGACTGTCAGACTTGGACTAGAACTAAACTATTATCTCTCCTGAGTCTCCAGCTTCCCTACTGCTGATCTTGGGACTTTCTAGTCTTCATAATCACCTAAGCCACTTTATTATAATCTCTCCCCTCCTCTCTCTCTCCCTCCCTCCCTCCCTCTTTCCCTTCCTCTCCCTCACCCTCCCTCTCCATATATAATGTATTTGTCAGGATTCTTTACAGAAATAGAACCCATAGGAGGTACAATCTTGAGAACCTTGACTAATACATTTCAACACAGCTTCAAATTCAAATCACCTTTTCTAGAATTAACAAGTTTGGCAGAACTTTAAGAGCCCATGACCTTTTCGCAGAGTAGATAATCCCAAAATGTTCTACTTATCCTCTACCATTAGCTTAATACATAGCAGAATTTGGGGAGAGTCAAAGAAATTCAGCCAGTAAGAAGATAAATGCCCTCTGTTTTTGTATTGTCCGTTTCCCCTTTGCTACAGCTTTATGTAAATCAATGATTGGTTGCTATATTGGTTTCCTAGGGCTGCCATAGCACATCATCCCAAAACTAGGTAGTTTAAAACAATGGAAATTCATTCTATTATAGTTCTGGAAGCCAGGAGTCAAAAATTAAAGTTTTAGCAGGGCAATATTCTCTCTGAAAGCTGTTATTTCTTGCTTCTTCTTAGCTTCTAACATTTTCTGAAAATATTTGGTGTTCCTTAGCTGTGACAGAATAACTCCAATCTCTTCCACTGTTTTCACATGATTTTCCTCCTTCTGTGTGCCTTTGGATACAAATATATATAAAATAGTCATTGATTTAGGGCCCAAACTAATCCAGTATGACCTCATCTTAACTTTATTATATTTGCAAAGGCCCTATTTCCAAATAAGGTCACATTCATGGGTTCTAAATGGACATGTATTTTGGGGAAACACTATTCAACCCAGTAGGATTGTTGAGGACACTTAGGCTATTCTCTGTACCTGGTGAGGTGAGAACAGCGTTGTGGTAAAATGGAGAAGAGAGGCTCAAAAAATGCAAATGAGGCCAAAATTTAAAGGTGCTTTACAATGATGGTGGTTATAATTCTAGACCCACAGGAGTTCTGACTCATATTTAGCTGAGGGGAGGCAGTCTTAACAGATTTTAAGGAAACATTTCATGTCCACCCAGGATATACATCTCCTGCGATCCTGACTAACATGTCCTGATTTCCCCCTGGGGGCTACTCCCTGTGTCAGCTTCCTAGGGGGCAAGATTAACAATGACTTTCTATTTAGAAAGGTTAGAAGTAAATATTCTCAAATAAATTAGAAAATAGGTAAATAAGGAAAACAGTCAGCTTTTAAGAGTAAGTCTTGGCTAAGGCCTAATGGAGACTATGAGGAACATTAGAGAAACTTTCGGGGGAGGGAGAAGCTTGCCTGAGAGTCAACAGTGACTTTATGAAAGAAGAGCTGAGGAAACCAGAAGCATGTCTTTCCTCTGTGAGGTTTAAACATGTCCTTTTACTCTGGGGATCAGCTTAATTGGAGGAGAAAAGAATGGAGCTACTTCATTCCTATTGTTCATGGTTCTGTGATTTGAAATTCTAACTCTTGGAAGGAAAAGAGCACATTTCTCTTATTTGCCTTTGGGTCCCCAAGTCCTAGTTAATAAATAACACTTAGAAAAATACCTAGCAATTTTTATTAAATGAACATTGTAGATAAATTAGATTGAAGAGAAGCTATTCATTTTCAAAACATAAACTGGAACTCAGGAATTATGTTTTTCATAGGGGTGTGAAAGAATATAAATGGTAGAACATTTGATGTTCATTGAGCATACATTTATTAATTATCTACTATGGAACACACTGTAAACAATGTTGAAAAAAAATGATATACAACTTGTGGTCTCTGCTTCAATTTACTTAACATCTAATGATGGAAATAACCTAAATAATCTCAATACAATTACTGAACAAAAGATTAAAAAATTTTTAAATAAGGTTCTGTGTGGGTTTTTTTTTAAAAAAAAGCTTCTATAACATTTATATGACATATAAAAGAAAAGATGTTACTCTTGGTTAGGATAATCAGAGAAAATTTTGTTGAGAAGTAATGCATTATCTCCAGAAGCTAATAACCATTTAAAATATTAGACCTTAGGAATCAATTATTTGGTGAAAACATCTAGATTTAGGGATGACTTTTAAAAGAGAACCATTCCTTAAGGCAATGTACTCTTAAAAAGGCATATAGCACAGGTTAATTTGAACAACATTGTAATCTTGAAATATGCAGCATATCCAAAAATCATGTCCAAGGCTACCCATTTTACTCAGCTCAGGGATCATCAATGTGGGTCAACTTAGTATCTGAAAAATGATAGGGAAAACTGTTTTGGAATGAATTGGTTCCCTCCAGTGTCTTCAGTAGCATTCAAAGAAAACTGTTGGCCCTCCCTAATTCAGTTGCCTGCTTGGTTGTACATTCTGAAACTGATGTTGAAAGGGAATTTCCACAGAGAGCTTACAGAGCCCACCCACCCTTCCTTAAAGCCAGTGGAAATTATTTAAGATCTGGAACTCTGTCTCAGAGCCACAATTAAATTGAGGCTTGAAAGGATCTGAATTCCACTTCCTAGACCATGGCCAGAATAGTCAGTGGAACCAAAAAAATTAGAGCTCAACTATTAGCCAACATGTCTTTCACTCTTGTTCATTATGCATCTCATAGATATGGTGCACTTACTACATACTCAGTACTATGTGAGAGGAGAACCAGACTGGAAGAAACAAATAAACTATACTAGTGATTGGCATGTAACATAATCACATGTCACTCTTTCAGTTACAAGACACCAAAACTCACCTCAAACTGACTTAAATGAGTCAGGACATTCACTGAATTATGTACAGAAAAGTTCAGCATAGCTCAACCCAAGTGTTCAAACAGTATTACCAGAAAATGTTCCCCTGATCATTAAAACTCCAAGACTAAATTTCAATGGACAAATTTGAATATTTTACCTATACTGAGCCAGTATGGGATAAGCTGATTGGTTACATATGAGTCATGTGATCTCACCCAGCCTTCATGTGCCCAGAGAATAGGAGAGGAATCATTTCTTAAAGGAAAATAAGGCTAATGTTCCAACAAAAATAGGGAGATAATTGCTTGGGAGGCAAGAACAACAAATGTCCACTGTGGAATATAACAGCATTTTAGTCATGACAGATCCTAGAGCTTTAATAGAGATTTTGAGGTTTTCATTATTTTTATGGGTGAAGCTTCTACTGAATCACTTACTTATACTCTCTCTGCTCATGCCATCTAATACAATTGTTACTGGGAAAATATATCAACCCTCAGTTTCAAGTTCACAATAAGAAGGGCTGGAATTCAGGTTCATCACCAAAATCAGTTTCTGAAGTCCCAGCTTGCCTTTAGAATGGCAGGTAAGGAGTTCTAAGAGCAGCTAGTACCACCTCAAAGTCAAAAAAGGGAATCCCAGCCAGACCAGACCATTGGGACTCCGTATACTAAAAGCCTTTCTTTAGCCTGACCTCACAGCCTTACTTTTTCAACTAACACATGGGCTATTCTCCCATATCCCTTGCGTCAGATGCTAAAGTAGCCTGTCTGCTCTTACTCTCTTATTCCAATTTCTTTCTCCAAACATGAGCCATTTTTTCCTTATCCCTCTTGGTACAATTGCATGTTTCCACCCAGAGGAGTGAAGTGGTTTGTTGTTGTTGCTCGTGCTTTTCCCTGTGCAGTTATTTTAACTGCAATTTGATGTCTTCAAGCATTGGGGAGGGAAAAGACATATATAATTAGAAAAGTAAATAATGATACAAAGGTGCTGGTTCTGAGGTTTTCTGGATGATTGTTCAAGTCAGAAAAACAATAGTTCTCAGGGAACGGAAATGAGCCCACACACTGGAGAATGGAGACAAGGAGCTGAAATCATGGAGTTGGGCAAAGCCAACTCAAACAGCTGGAACTTATATCTTGTCTAGATGAAAGAGGATGGTACTTGGGTGGGACAGAAGCCAGGGATGACATTTATGGTGACTCTCAGCAGCTTCAAGACACTTAATCTGTTCAATCTACTTCCCTAAGACACTTAATTTGTTCAATCTACAAAGCTGGTGTGTGAGCTTTGTGCTAGCAACTGGAATGCCCTGCCTATGACCTCAGAGATAGTAAGACCTCTCAGTGCTCACTCCCTACCCCATTGTCAGATCAGCAGTACCCACCTTTTGTGGATCTCAGGAAAGATCTGAGGACTGGTGTGATGGTGTTCTTCAGGCATCTGTGGCCCCACGTGGGAAAATTTCCCTCGTTGCTTAGAAAAAAAATTCATCAATTTTAAAAAGATAAAGTTCAAAAGGGCTGGTTCCATAATTTAACTCTGTAGACAAAGTCAGACTGTTCCCAAAATCTTTCCTCACCCTGAGAGGACAGAAGAAAGTGCATAATGTAAGCAGTGGTCTACCCACAGACTAATGACCAACCCTGAGTTCACAGATGGGCTTTTGTTTTAAATATATTTTTTATTGATTTCAGAGAGGAAGAGAGAGGGAGAGATAGAAACATCAATAATGAGAGAGAATCACTAATCAGCTGCCCCTTGCCCATCCTCCACTGGGGATTGAATCTCCATCCTGAGCATGTGCCCTGACCAGGAATCAAACCGTAACCTCTTGGTTCATAGGTCAATGCTCAACCACTGAGCAACACTGGCAGGGAACAGATGGGGTTTTTTCAAAGTCATTATGTTTTAAAAGTTGTTTCTATGTGACTCCAATGTAGAGTTAAACAATGGAAAATTCAGCTAAATCTTCTGATTTTCTTATCATGAGAGCCCATTTCTAAAGATAGGCACAAAGGCATTCACATAAGGAAAATTCCATTTCACTCAGCAAGGACATCTTCAGCAATTAGGAGGTGCCCATACTGTGCTAGTTTCTATGAGCAATAGAGAAAACATTTGTGTTCTGACCCCCTACCCTCAAGCTGCTCCCAATGTGGTTGCTATGATAAAGCACAAATATTGTAGTGGAGGGACAGCATGCTGCAAATCTACAGAAACTCCTATACCCAGAAATTAAATACAAATCAAGCAGGTTGAAGATATCCAGAGAGACACTTAGATTTTTACAGGAAGTGTATTAAACTGTGTTACTGGAGAAGTCACTGTGGATTGAGACTAGTTTAGGAACTGGGGATTTACTTGTGAAGGATCTAGGGGGAGAGTACATTGTCTTTTGGTGGTGGAGGATGGAGTGGGAAAATATATGCAGTTTGGAAAAATATGAAAGGGAAAAAATTAGCTTGCATATGAGAAATATCTTGAGTTAAAGCATGTTGAAGTGGGTGCTGTGAATGGTGTAGAGGACATGAGCAGGGGGGATGAGAAATAGAGAGGATTTGGGAAGATTCCTGAAAAAAGCAAAAGTAGAGTTAAATGTTTGAGTTCTGTGGAGAATGTAGCTTGGCAGAAAGAAGGGGAGAATATTCCAAGGCTGGGAGAGTAGCTTGTGAAGAGGTAGGGAATTCTGTGTGTATCACACACACTCCTGCCCTCATCTTAGCCTCTTACTTCTTCATCTTCTCTAGGAGGTCTGGCAGCAGAGGGTTTCTTTGTCCTATTTTGTCCTTTCTCTCACCCTGACCTTCACAGGAGGGGAAGGGAACAGAAGTAGATGGGAGCTTAGAAGCCAAGCCTCCAATTTCATGCTGATGTCCGGCTGGGGAAGAAAATCATGAAACCTAATTGCTCTCTTAGAACAACATTGGTCTGATTTTCCCATGAGGTATCAGAGGGTATTGAGTGCAATTGGTCACAGGGTCACCAGAGTTTAATGTCCGTGCTGGCGCTGGGTTCCTCCATTAATCCACCCTGGCAAGTGTTTCTGCCTGATCTCAACCAATAGTCTCAGTCTCATGCTAAACTCTGAGACCAATCTTAGTTTCTGGCACTGGTTAAGTTTTTGTCTACTTTTGCTGCCTTGTGGTCCAACTTGACTATGGATCTCTTTTTCCTCAATAATCAAGTTCTTCCCCATTTCCTGATCAAGCCTCTGTCTTAAGCCCTAGGTATTTGTTCGTTTTTATAAGTGGCTTTACTGTCTTGTGTTTCTGTCTGCAGTGGTTGAGATCCAGTCTTGTTTCCCAGTCTCCCCAGGGAACCTTCCTTGGAGCCCAGTCTCATTAGCAGTTGGGATGCCCTGCCTATGACCTCTAATTCAGTCCCTGCCAGGTAATCCTTGAAGCCAGCTTTCTGCCTATTATTGCTGATTGCCTATTCCTTAGATCTCCAATGATCAAGGTGTCAGTTCTGCCTGAAAATACTCTAGATCTTAGTATCCAGGCCCACCTCAGCCAGTGGTGGTCCTACCCTCTTGTCTTTTGGAATAAACTCAGATTTGTAAATTCATATCTCATGATGCTAATATCTGGCCTTACTTCCTCTTGAGTTTCTCCAACAAAGATTCTGTCTGGGGTGTTGATTCCAGCTTACAAAGGTTTTCCCACTCCATTGGCCAAAGTCTGAGATATAACAGAGTACCTGCTGTAACAATATTGTGTTTTTCACTTCTCAGATACTCAGTTACTAAAGGACCAAGCTCATCTGATCTTCACATCAGACAGACTAACTCTGGCTTAATTAATTTAGAATCAACATAATTCTTGATGTCTCCTTAAAAAAAACTAACAAAATTTGTTCTAAAATTGATTTGTTTCTTTGATTTTTTCTTATTGAAGTGAGTTAAATGAAAAGGGGAAAATGGCTGCAATCCTTAGACTATGTTGGGAAGAGGTAGGATGAAAATTCTCAGGATCTCATAGAAATTCTAGGTCAGAGAGAAGGGCTAAGAAATATGTAGAAGAAAAGCTCAAGGCATCAATCCCAACAGTTCTGTTGTCATGACAGTCTTATAACTTATAGAATTCTTTCCTCTGGAATGTGAGGTAGACCTAGTGAGTCTCCTTCAGTGAAGATAAAATTTTAAAAAGTGATGGTATATCACTTCTAAGAAGAGGTTATGAAATGACTCTCTATTGTCTTGTATTCCTTTGCTTTCTTCTGGAAACCAGCTCCCATGTTAGGAACTGCCTTTAGAAAGACCTACATGACAAAGAACTGAAGGAGATCTCTGGTGAATAACCAGAATAGAAGTGAGGCCCTCAGTGCAACACTCTGAGGAGAACTAAATCCTGCCAATAACCATGTGAATGTGTTTGGAGATGATCTTCTAATGAGACCACAGCCCCAGCTGATACCTTGTCCATAGACTTATGAGAGACCTAAAGGAAGAGGTGCTCATATAAGAGGTACTTGGATTCCTGACCCACAAAAAGTGTGAGATAATAAATATTCGTTAGTTTAAGCAGCTAAATTTGGGGAATTTGCTATATGCCAATAGATCTCTAATACAAGCTTCAGGAAATGGGAGTCTATGAAGAAAGAAAATTTGGGATGCAGATAATTTAATAATTTCTTTCTACCCTAAATCCTCCAGTTCCCCATTTAATTAGACTTAGAGGAAAGCCACATTTATTTCATAAATACATATGTAGTGTGTGACCTTTCTGTGCCTGGGACTATGAAACATTCATGGAGGATTCAGAAGTTAGGGCCCTCAGGGAATTGAGGGAACAGCCATAAGCCACAAGAAATAAAAAGGAACCACAACATAATGATTGTGTCACTAGTTTTCCTGTCTCCCAAACTCATGAAAATCCCTCTTAAATTCCATGAAAAACAATATAAAGGAAGGCAGAAAAGAACTGCTATTATAGGATGGACTGTTATGAAACAGCCTGAATTCATTAGGACAGAGGCCAAAAATTGGCAGGAAGGACCCTGTCTACAAGTATGCTTTGTTTTGTCAACTGTATTAATTTGTGTAATTAGTCACCAATATATCAAATCAGGATATTTCACATAAATACAAACTTCCTGGCTTGTCTTGGAATATCTGAAGATCTGGTCAAGCTGGGGCAACACTCCTACACTGGAACCATTGCCATCATAAATAGGCTCATTTCCCCCCTCTAATTTAAACATGTGCTATTTATTTTGCCACAGTCTCTACCCAGCCTACTTCACTAATTTCAGCTGGGTAGCATTTCTGTTTACATATGATGCTTTAATTCTTCTCTCTGATTCTTTCTGAGATACAGAATTCTTCCCATCTTCAGTGGCCCCATAAAAGAATAGCCCCAATTTTTGCCTCTGAAAAAAAAACCCTTGGATGAAATCTAGTAGTTAGTCCATAGGAGGTGTTTGATATTTGTTCCCTTACTTTTCACTATTCTCTACAGAAACGTTTTCTATAGCCTTATGCAAATAACAAGAGCAATATAGTTGCTCATTGTATTGTTGGAAACCTATGGTGACTATAGAACTCTCCTCCTATGTCTCAACCACTGGTTTAAACTGGGAATATTATAGTGAACAGAAAAAACTAAGTTTAGCTCTTACAGGGTGTAAAACTTCCTTATAAATGAAATATTAATACTGCTTAAATAAATGCAGTAAACCAATGAGATGTCCTTGTTAGTGCCTTCCAGATATAGGAGTCTATAATGTATTTCCCTTAAACTATCCCCCTTCTTTTCTTTCTTCTCCCTTTCTGTCCTTGGTCCTAACATAAATTGGTCTTTCTGATCTCTTTAGAAAGCACAACACTTAGGATTTTGGCTAAACTCCAGGCTCACCAGAGCTTTAGAAGGGCAAACAGAGGTAGAAGCATGGTCCAAGGAGTGGTTTATCACATCATTGCTTTTCTGAAGAGTTTCCTTATAACTAACCCCAGATAAATTCACTTCTCAAGCTCTCAGAAGTCATGAAAAAAGGAAGAGGGAAAAGAGATATCTAATTTCTCCAGGAAAAAAAAATACATTGTCTGCATTAGCAAGGCCCATGGGTCTCCAATTATAATTCATGCTGTCTGCATGCACATTAGACTCATGGTCTGGCTCTGGCATCTGAAGGATGGCTCCCAACCAACGGACTCTAGAGGAACCAGAGGCTGAAACCTGGGAGAATCTTGGCCAGAGCCTCAGCCATGACCTCAGACCCTTCAACTGCACCTGAGTACACATTTCCAGGGGAGATGTGTTCTCCACAGAAGAACAGCAGCTCTGGCCCATGGGGTCCCTGTGAGATCACCCCAGCTGTTATAAATTACTGTGTGTGACATACACACACATTCATTTTTTAAAAAAATCCTAGAACATACAATCCTTATTTTATTTTTTTATTCCATACTCTGACTTGCTGCTAAATCAACTTTTTTATGACTTTTTCTTCTGCTTACTTAAATGTTTCCGTATTGAATGTACTGAGCAGCCAGCACATTCGTAAAATCACCCAGGCAAGCTAAATTCACTTCCTAAGCCAGCTTCATACCTGAGTATAAAGAAGGTATCCTACCCTCAAAAATGAAGTACTCCTGACAAAGAAATACTTTCTGTCACCAAGGGAGAATGTGTTCCATTTCCCACTGTCCTCTCCTTTGTCCCCCTCTTTTTTCTTTTCTTCTTTTTTTCCACTGAATTTCATCTTCCAATGAAGTCAGATTCTAAAGCCCAAATAAGTGGAGGAGGGTTCGTGTTGTCTCAGCTGAATAATCCTAGCTCACCCAAGTACACAGTGTTAACACATAATGTTTGCACATTAAGTATACTGACTTTTGGACTGATTTCTGTTTCTCCCTCTCTCTCCTTACTGGAGGGCTGGAGGTAGAAAAGAAAGTTTGAATCATGTTGAAATTACAGAGTAAAAATGACTAGTTTTGAAGGAGAAAACAAGAAACCTAGCATCTCTACATTTTTTAAGTTATTTCTTAACCGTTTTACTTTTGAAAGCCTTTTATTCTTTAAAGACTTTTTGGTACCGCGCTTCAAACTCCAGTGTAAAACAAAAAACATGCACATGTGTACAACTATGTAGCCTTATGCTGATGAGCTCATGTTTATTATTCCACATTTTCTAATGATTACAGAGAAATTAAAACTGACCTGGAGATAATGCTCAACCACTTTCATATCTAAAGACAAATATTTAAAGACAGTCTCTCTGTATCAATCGATGTTCAAATAAAAATAATGAAAACCATACTTGAGTATCTAAGACAATGGGATTTCAGTGCAGAGGATTAATTACCCAGGTGGTAAAAGAGTTGAGAAGTCAGACAGGAGACAAGAAGGTAAATCAGAGGTAGTAATGGCAGGATGCAGGGGCAAAAGAGGAGACGAAGTGAATAGAATTGGAGGGCTGGGGCCATCAGACAGGAGCAGGAATCACAGCACAGCTGGCTAGTAGAATCCAGAGTTCAGGAAGAGAGGCAGCTACTACTGGAGAAACCACCCAAGACAGTGAAGGTGAGGAAGAAAAGCATGGCTTCTCTCTTCCTTTCTCCCTCCCATCTCCATCCAATGGGTCCCACAAAATGAGACCAGCTGGAAGCCAGTTGTTTGGGAGCCTGGGAAATACAATGAATATCATTAGACCTCTGAGGCAGCCAGCAGAACAGAGGAACAGGAGAGATGTTGCAGAAGACAAACAGGCTCAGGACCCATTGCTCCCACTTCTCTGTGTCCCCAACATCTGCACTAAGCCATTGAATGAACACAATGTAAATTCTAGAGAGGTTAGAGATCAGGAAAACAAAGAAAGGTGCCATGATCAAGTTCATACCCAAATTCAGCTCTACCAACCTCTAATCCTGGAAACTTTCCCTTTAATTGTTAGGGCTGCCAACCTGTCTAGTTTGTGTGTACAATCCTAGCACATGTGAAATGCAATGAGTTCTAGGCATAGGATGGGAAATTACTGAAGACCCACATCAGGAAGCATTAAAACCAAAGCTAGGCTAGAAGCATGTTATCACATGGAGGCAGAGGCATTTCATTTCATTTTATACCAAGAGCAATCAATGACTAATCACTTAAGAGGACAGAGGACCAGAGAAGCAATATTGAAAGACATTCTCAGATAGCCCCAAAGGCTCTTTTAAAGCTTTTTCAGCAACCAGGCTTTGCTAGATATGTGCCCTTACCCCATTTCTATCCTCCACCTGCCCCCCCAAGACTGGCACAAAGCCACTAACAGAAGCATCAGAAGACTGTTCTGTTCAGAAAGTCTCATAAAAGACCCATGAATTTGATCATAAATAATCCACTCAGGATGGAATTTAATAAATCACAGCTAAATCCTCCTTTTGGCAAATGCTTCCATCATAATTATAACTGTATTATTGCTTGTATTACCAAACATGTCTTTCTCTGCCCTTAAAAATGGAGGAGGAGGATAGAAGCAAAAATATAATATAAACAGAGGGATGGAAAATTACCCCCAGGAAAGTATAATTGCTAAACAATGACTAAGGGGGCTGGGAAATGTATGCATCAACATAGATCTATCAATGTAAACAGTGTTGTGGGAAGGGTGATGATGTGAGTGAACTAGACAGAGGGGGGAGGGGAGAATTTTGGCTGAGGCAGAGTTTCCTGTCCCTGGTGGCAGTCAAAGACGTCATTAGGAGGATGTCTGAGAGAGCTGGGTCCTTTTACCTTGGTTTTAGAGGTCCTGACTAGTCAGGGAATAGACATAAGTCATATAGCTCAAGCTTTTTATGATTCTCTTAATGAGGCTGAGGGACAACAATTAAACAGGAGCTGAGGCTGGGGCTCCTGTGTCAAACAGCTTTGATTCATGGCTCTAATCCACCTTTTCTTTGTTTGGTCACCTAAACAAATTCTTTATTCCATTAGGACCTCAGGTTCTTCATCTATAAAATGAGATAATCCACTCAGCAAATATTTGCTGAATATCTGCTCTGTTCTAGGCATTATCCTAGGTCCTGGGGTTACAAGATGGTGGAAGGCTGAGATGAAAGAATGACATCCTAGTTCTTGAGGACTTTATATTCTGGTGGAGGCAGTAAGATAATACACAAATTAATAAATAAACATAGAATATAGTGGTGGCAAATGCTATAAAGAAAAATAAAGCCAGGTAAGAGAAAGAGAGAGTGATAGCAGAAAGGTATTAACTATTTAATAGAGTGGCCAGCAAGGAACTCACTGAACAGTTGACATTCAAACAGATCTGGAAGAGAAATGAAGGGGAGAGAGCCACAAGGATATACATGGAGAGGGTGTTGCAGGCAGGAACAACAACAAGTGCAAATACCCTGTGACTTCAGAGCTGTATATTATTAGCACAGTTCTTGGCACATAGTAAACATTTAATAAATGTTAGCTATTATTTTTAATTATAAACAGAGTAGCCACAAACTGCATTTTTGCTCAAGGCAGAGCATCAAGACCATTGAGGATTAGTAACTCCTCTCAGGTTTGGAGCCTTGCTCTTCCCCTACCCTACATCACATTCTTCTGCTTATTAATAGACAGTGTTCTCAGCTTACAGTTACTAGTATATGCAAAATAAAAAGGAACATGACATGTGATACCCCAAACTTCAGATAACCAAAGGGCTGTTCAGATGACTTTATAAAAATAAATATACTTTTCTAGTTATGTTTTATTCACTCTATTATCAAAAGGAGAGCCATGTGGGGCACAAGTTGACATCAGATGCAAAACATTCAATTCCTAGTGATGTAATGTCAGACCTCTATAAGCTCACAGGGTTGTTAGGAGGATCAATGAAGACTGTGGATGTCCTTTGTGAACCATATAACTGCATTTGATTATTGTTTTATGATAAAAAGTGGAGTGAATCTGCTGAGCTCACATCAACGATTGTGGTTGGGACATGGCCCACCCACATTTTAGATGACTAGGAGACACAAGACTGAGACCAACACTTGCCTCAAGAAAGTCACAAAGCCAATCAGAGTTACAAAGAGACTCTTCTGTTTTTAATATTCCCTGTGATGAAAGTTTATGACATTTGTTTAGGTTGGCATTGATGGGGAATGATTCGGTTGTGGATCCAAGTTGCTTAGAATAGAGTTTTGATGATCCTGCCAGCAATCTGATTAAAACGGGCACACATTGTAGGGGATAAAAAGAAATGGAGGATTTCTCACACTTTTCTTCTGATATTTAGACTACAAATTAAAGTCCTAGGCATGACATGCCTTCATAGGAGACTCAGCCCAATGCTAAGATGAATAAGGTGTTCAGGAGCTACAGATGAGAGTTTTAGGGTCCAGATTAAGAGAGATCAGTATGTTCACTTCAGTGATACTTCATTATTTTAGAATCACTACATTTTAGAGCTGAAATAAATAAAGAGTTCTCTGCAACTGAATTCTTCTAAGTCTCAAAGTTAAAAAGATCAAATAGAAATTATGAGCTGATTTTGCTAAGTAGATATGTCAACCTGTGGACTGAAGTGTCCCTGGTTTGATTCCAGCCAAAGACACAGCCTAGGTTGTGTGCTCGATCCCAAGTATGGGATAAGCAGGAGGCAACCAATCAATAATTCTCTCTTATCATTGATGTTTCTATCTCTCACTCTCCCTTCCTCTCTGAAATCAATAAAAAAATATTTTTAAAAGAAGTTATGAGGGAAAAATCATTGCATCTTCACCCTTTAAGGACAGTAAAAGCCCAGTAAGAGCACAGGCTGTTATTGGGCAAAGGGTATTGGACCAGATAAGAACTGCCCTTGAACCCAATTTAGTAATAATTACTGGCAGGAAAGGGGACACAGGATAATAAAAAGAATTCATTTAAAATTCTTGACTTGCTTCTCAAGTTTTTTTCAAAACAGCAAACATCTTATTGGGTTTAATTGGGTCAAGTAGGATTGGTTCATTGTCAGAAGTTCAAAGTGGCTCGATGAGTATCTGGAAAAGTTGTGAAGGAGCTCTCCACCCAAGTTGGGTATCAAGCCCCATCCAATGGAGTTGGAGGAGGACGTGGTAGAGTAGAGAAGGCACATATAAGTCTTCCAAGAATAGTGCTTCCAGGAATTCTGAAATCTCTACGGTGCTTCTGAAGCTGCATGTTCTCACATTAAATTTTAATTTCTATAGCTCTTGGACAAGAATCTAGCCCTCATTTCATTGATAAGACAGAGGAGACTATTTATGGTACAAAGTGCAAATTTCAACTCAGCTTGGAGCAAGTACTGGTCTCCCGTTCACAAGATGAGAAGGAGGAGAAGATGATGCCAGGGCATAGGTACCACATCCTCCAAAAGCCAGGTACAATTAAGGCTAGCTGTGGCCATATTGTGTCTTCCAGGAATGTATTTCATTGAAGGAAGTCAATGTCATCTAGATCTTTCCTATGTGAACTTCTCACCATCTTG
The DNA here is from genome assembly GCA_027563665.1 of Antrozous pallidus. Classification (NCBI taxonomy): domain Eukaryota; kingdom Metazoa; phylum Chordata; class Mammalia; order Chiroptera; family Vespertilionidae; genus Antrozous; species Antrozous pallidus. The sequence continues at coordinate 21,416,148 of CM050508.1, read as the reverse complement.
GGAGCTTCTCTAGTAGCTAATAAATGAAGACTTGGTGTAAGTCTGAAACTTTAGTAAGTCTGAGCACTCTGAATTATTTACTTATTGAAGGAAAAAGGGTAGAAAAGAGAAACAAAAAAATAGTAAAAAGAAATAAATGAGAGTGATGGAACAAGCAAAAAAGATAGAAAAATGTGGTAGAAAATGATTAAGGGGCTTAAAAATGTAAGATTAGAAATCTGAACTGAGTTCAAATTCTATTTTAATGGCTAATAGTTTTTATTTCACCCCAGTCTTGATGAAAAGTAACTAAATAAATAAGTGGAGTGGACTACCACAATCAAGTAAGCAAAACAGGTAAAACTTCTGGCTTTCTACCACCCCTTCCCAGAGTCTGTCACTTTCTCTATCTCCGTCACTATTCACATCTCTCTTTTCAGTTCTATCGCAAGCCTAAGAGGGACATCTATACTGAGTCAGGCTTCTGAAGAGCTCAGACATTTTGTAAGCTTCATTCTCTAGGAACTTCAATAAGGCAGGATAGTTTTGTATTACTCAAGAATTAGCTTAAATCTCCTGATATCAGCATCCACAAAACTATCCTGAAAAAAAAGGATTGTGAAGAAAATTAATTTGTCAGTTTTAGATTTGTGTCCATTGGAGCTCAGTTCTTCCAATTGTCCATGTTTGGTGGTTAACATCACATAGAAGCATGAGCCAGAAGCATGAGACAGAAACTTAGACTTCTGAGCAGATGGTGGAGCAGCTGAGAGCACAGCTTTGGAGCAAAAGTTGGGACTCAAATGCTTGCCACCCTGCTTACAGTAGGAATTGGGTAGATTCCCTTAACCATTCTGTGCCTCAGTTTCTTCATCTTTAAACTGGAGGTAATAATAGTACCTACTTCATAGATTAAGCTGAGGAGTACCTCATCCTAAATAGCAAAATGGAGGGCCTCCCATTATGTCTGAATTCTATGTAAAATGTGCTTGGAACAAATGCCTTGTATATAGTAAACACAGAATAGAGGCTATTATATGGCCCAACTTTTACAATATCTGGCTAAAAGAATTGAATTATTTTGTAGTAAGACCAGTGCAGTATGTTTTATCTAGTTTGTTTTTTCCATTGGGGTGAGGGATGATTCGGACAACTGGAAATTCTAAAAGGGATAGTGCCAGGTTGAAAGAGAGAGGTAAAAAAATTGACTGTCTTTGTTCTGTGTATAGGAGGTTGTCTGACAAGAGAGGGTTGTGTGCTAGCACTTATTAGCACTCACTGGCAAAATTGCATAAAATAAGTCCTTCTAGTGCAATTACCCTATGACCAATACTAAATATGATGTAATTGTTATGGGTTAAAAATACACAGAGCATTCTCAACATCACTCCCACAAGGAGATCACAGAGTGTGGGAGGGAAGATTCAATCCAAAAGGAAAATCTTTAGTTTCTCTGGCCTCTATTTCTCCTTTCTATTCTGGTTCAGCTACCTCTTTTTTTATTGCAATAAAATAGTGAGTTAGATAAAGGTATCATTCCCATTTTATAGATGAGGGAAACAAAGCTTAGAGAGATTGAAAAATGAACCCCAAACCTCAAAGCTAGTGGGCCTGAGAACTGGGATTTGAATATATATCTAAAGATAATGTGTCTTTGGCTCTTTCCACTAATCACGGCAGCCACAAGTATTCCAGCCCAGCCTCTGAATACATATGGCAGGGCTGGTCCAAGAAGCCAGCACTGGGGCTATACCAGGAAAGTGTGGTCTGAACTTTTCTCCCCCTATAACTTTTTGCTCATTCCCAGAATTATCCCAAAGAGAGTTGAAATAGCAAAATGGAGGGCTTCCCGTTTTGTCTGAATTCTATAAATCAGGGCTTTATTTGAAGCATGATAATTTTTTTCCAAATTAAAAAGCCAGCTCTAGAGAAACTTAGCATCCTTTGTTGGTGTTTTTCTCAGAACCTTATAATGAGCTCATAACTGCTAATGAGAAATAGTCTGTGGCTCCCAGCAGTGCTGAGTCAAACCAACGAGTTAGAGGACGGAATTCCACCAGGGCTTGAAATATGCGTGCCCACTCCACCGCCTGCCACTGGGCTGGCCTGCTTGCAGCAGGAGGAGTGCCACCTTTTGCTTTGTCAGCTCTGGCTTTCCGCTTGCGCTCGCTCCACTACAGTCTCTCTGACCTAGATTATTTCCCTTTTGGATGATAAGTTGAAAAGTTAGCCCTAGGAGTTTTGAGCTCTGTCTTGGCTTGATCAGTTGGTAAGTGCTGAATAGCCATTACTGTGCCCAGAACTTAGAAAGAAGCTATGAGAATGTCTCCCTGTATGCTTCTTCTAGCCTCATTACTCTGTCATCTCATAGCCTCCATAATGTGGACCTAGAGCATCTGTATCAACCACGATTCTAGTAAGAACAAAGAGTGTGTAGGCTGGGACATGGCAGAGTCTAAGAAAGGAATGATCTACAAGTAGAGCAGAATTAAGGGAAATCAACAAGAGATGATAAAGCCTCCTGCTATGACAATATCCAATGCAAGGAGTCACAACCACCCCTGGGCTCACAGGGAGCAATGCTGAACATCCTGGCTGTAAGAGATGATTGCTGCCCCTGCAGCTTGGAATGGTGGCAATCCAGGGAAGATGTCTCCTGGTTCCTTTCTCTTCCCTCAGACCAACACAGAAGCCAGAAGGTGAGGGAGCCCATTGGTGCAGTCCAGAGACTGCTTCCCGGGTATAGAGCAGGGTAAAGAAGAATGGAGTACCAGACTGGAAGACATAAGGAGAATATCCAATTAACCACTCTCCAGTCTCATCTCCTAAGGCCTGCTGAAGGACTTCAGGATTCAGGCACCATTCATGCAACCAGCTGTTCCCTCTTCTTGGTGCTTCCCCAAACATATCTATACATACCCATATCAACACATTACTTACTTTTCAAACATGACAGAAAATGTTAAGTTCTCCAAATTTATAGATGAAGATATTGAGCCTCAAGTGAAATAATTTCCCAAGGGCACTGGTCATTCAGCTAAGCCTTAATGAATGAAGAGTCTGATATCTTCAGGCTGGTGGCACACTTCAGACATTGGCCCAGCTCTTCTTCAAAACTACAATGTTTTGAGGAGAAACCAAGATGGCGGCATAGGTAAACACCTATCTTGCTGCCATACACAGCGATTTCAAAACTACAACTTAACAAAAGAACAAACATCATCCAGAATCACCGGAAAGCTGGCTGAGTGAAAATTCCACAAATAAAAGTGAAGATAGGACACTGTGACTCAGAGGAGTGGCGGAGGGCAGTGTTGAAGAGGTTGGAGCCATGTGCATGCAAGCAGATAGGGTGGGCGCCTGCAAACCCAGCCAGTTTTCTTGAATGGGGGAGACAAAGACATCCCACTGCACTGATTCCTCAGCTCCGGGCGAAGTCCGGGGAACCCACAATCATAAGGGGTAAAACTGGACAGTGGAGAGGCACACTGAAACTTGGATGCTGAAAGGGTCTGAAAGCTTGTGTAGAGGGCGAGCTTGTGCAGAGTGTGGGTGAACTTGGGAACAGCAGAGCTGCATGACTGCACAGAGAGGACTCGTGACTTACTCTCTCATTCGGGAAACCACCAGACTGCATTGTTTTACGACCCTAGGTGAGACGCTGGGTGTGTAGACTCATTTGGGGAGAGGCTGAATTGTCTGGCAGTGGGTGGAGCTCGATGGCAGCTCTCTCTCAGAGGTGCTTGCAGCCATTGTCACCCCGCACAGAGACCCAGGTGCCACATAGGACGGAGCTGATGTTGCCTGCTCGGCCCAGAGACTCTGCCCATCCAACCTGAGCACAGCTGAACTTCACAGCCAATTGGCCTGGAGGTCAAACCCTCCTAGTGCTGGTAACAATAAGCTAAGCTTAACTTCAACAAGACTGTGCAACCCATATCCACCTCAGATAACTGGGGAGACTGAGCCACTGTCCCTTAGAGGACATCTACCACACAAAGCTAATTGACCAACTCAGGAAAGCAGCCACCATGCAGAGACATGGAAAGAAATCAGATGTGAAAGAAATGGAGGAAAAAAACGACTGGACATAGAGTTCAAAACCACTGTTATAAGGCTTTTCAAGAGGCTCCTAGAAAAGGCCGACACCTACAAGGAAATGAACAAGACCTATTAGGGAATGAACAAGACTTATGAGGATATGAAAAAGGACCAACTAGAAATTAAGCATATACTGACTGAAATAAAAAAAAAAAATTATACAAAGACCTAAAAGTAATCTAGAGGACCGCAAGAACCAAGTTAAAAATTTGAAATACAAAGAGGTAAAATCCACTCAGCTAGAAAAGCAAGAAGCCAAAAGAATCCAAAAAATTGAAGATAGTATAAGGGGCCTCTGGAACAACCTCAAGCATACCAACATCCGAATTATAGGGGTGCCAGAAAAAGAGAGAGAGCAAGACAATGAAAACCTATTTGAAGAAATAGTGACTGAAAACTTCCCATATCTGGTGAAAGAAATTGACTTAGGAGTCCAAGAAGCACACCGAACTCCAATATATAGGAACCTAAGAGGACCACACCAAGGCACATCATAATTAAAATGTCAAGAGCAAAAGACAAAGAGAGAATGTTAAAAGTAGCAAGAGAAAAACAGCTAGTTACCTATAAGGGAGCACCCATACGATTGTCAGCGGATTTCTCAACAGAAACTATGCAGGCCAGACAGGAGTGGCAAGAAATATTCAAAGTAATGAATAGCAAAAATCTACAACCAAGATTACTCTACCCAGCAAAGCTATCATTCAGAATTGAAGGTCAGATAAAGTGCTTCGCAGATAAGAAAAAGCTAAAGGAGTTCATCACCACCAAGCCAATATTATATGAAATGCTGAAAGATATTCTTTAAGAAGAGGAAGAAGAAAAATGTAAAAATAAAAATTATGAATGACAAATACACATCTATCAAAAAATTAATATAAAAATCAAGTAAATTAAAAATCTGATGAACAGGATAAACTGGGGAATATAATAGAATCATGGGCATAGAGAGGGGATAGACTGACAATTCTTGGGGAGAAAAGGGGTGTGGGAGATGTAGCAAGAGACTGGACAAAAATCATGCACCTATGGGAGAGGACAATGGGGGGTAGGTGAAGGCAGAGGGTGGGATGGGTATTGGGTGGTGGGGAAATATAGGGGGGGAGTGGAACAATGTAATTAATAAATTGAACAATGAAGATTTAAATATTAAAAAATAAAAACACACAAAAAGAACCCTATGTTTCCCAGTGATCACTATGTTAAGTCCTAAGCTTAAGAGATGAAGAGCCCACTCTGCCTCTTCAACTAGAGCCTTACATACAAGGTGATGGTTGTTGATGGAAAGTCAGCCAGCTCAGTTGCATTGAGACCCATGCTGATCTGGAACCAAGAGGAGGCCATCTAGGGCTTTCAGGATATGTATTGTCATCAACATTAGGGTCTCTTTTTCATTGAGGCAAAGAAGACTAAAGTGTCATGAGCTTTTGGATACTTGGATTCCTGGAAATACCCCAAGCTGCTTCAGGAGCAGAGCACTGGGCTTTTGGAGTTGTGTTCTCTGAGCCCAAAAATTCACTGTACTGAAGGGGTTAAAGTCAAGTGCACCATCTGGCAAGAATGAGTTAACAAGGTTTTATTGTGGGGGGCGGGAGGAGCCAGAAATATAAAGGAAAAAGTGAGTGGAAGCACTTTCAAAAACAAAATATGTGTGAGATGGTGTGTGTGTGTGTGTGTGTGTGTGTGTTTGTGTGTGTGTGTGTGTGTGTGAGAGAGAGAGAGAGAGAGAGAGAGAGAGAGAGAGAGAGAGAGAGAGATGGAGGATGGAGGGAGAGAATGCATGTGCATGCACACGTGTAGACATGTGTATTTATACATATCAGTAGAGGGTTTGCTAGGGGAGAAACACATGGGTGTGGTAGAAAAGGCTGAAAAAATGAAGCACAAAACTGCTAACTCTAAAGAAAGGGGGATCTTCTAAACCCCCTTCTGGCTTGCTTCCACTTAGCTTTCTCCTCAGTCATTTTCATTTATGTCTTAGGTTTCCATAAACACTGCCGTTATTTATTTTATTTTTGTTTGAAATGTTAAACAATCTCTGAAATGAAAAGCTGTTGAGGCAACTCACAGCATCTCAAGAAAGCAGCTGTACCACAAGCATTTTCTGCAAGGGCTTGGCGAAGTTACCTCCCCGCTGCATGTACAAGTTCCCCTGTACCCCAACCCTGGCTCAGGCCCCTGTATATCCCAAGCTCCTTCATCTGGCTCATTTCTGGCCCCAGAGTGCAGCTTAGTCCCCTCTCTCTCCATGGAAAACTTCTCATCTGGAAGCGGCTGTTTCATCAGGCTGACAAAATGATTAATAATTCCAACAACAGCAATAGCAACACTAAGAAAAATGACTAACATTCTCTGAGGACTCACTGGGTACTAGGAACTATTGGAGATGAAGATGAGGCACAAGTACTCACACATCGCAAGCTTAGCACAAGCCTGTGTGCTAGTATGATTATTGCTCCCATTCTACAGATGGGGAGCCTGAGGCATGAAGAATTAATAGATCACAAGAAACAAACAAGGCCAGCAGTGCTGGACCTCTGGAGAGGTTAGTGAGGTGCATTGAATACAAAATTTTAATGGGGTCACCAACAACCTCAGTAATATTTTAATGGAATATTTTAAAAATCTAAATAATGCAAAAAATTCATAATGAACATGTCAAGATTTTAAATAAAGATGGGAATAGATTCGATTCCAGTTAGTCTGACTAGCTCATCACCCCCAGTTAGGAGGGGAGTTTGACAGGCTAAACATGGGGTGATGGGCTTTCACTTCTCAAGAAGGCGCAGGATTCTGCCTAGTTAGGGGGAGGGTGGTGGAGATAGCAAGGGAGGCTATATCCCCAGGCAAGTTAGTTCACAGCAAGACATATTCTGCTATCTCATCCAACCTTCCTATGAGACTCCTCCTGCCTCAGCCAAAACCATAGTTCTTTGCCACCCTCCCCGCCCCCCCCCCCCCCACCACGTCCCCTCACACACACACACAGAGCCAGTGCAAATGTACAATGGATTCCTCTACTTTCTAGTTTGTCCCAGTCTGCTCAGGGGTGCATTGCTTTTAAAGCTGCCTTCTCCTGCTTCTTCTTGACTCAACAACACAGATGACAGCGGCAGACATGTACATAAGCCTCCATCCCTGCTCACAGCCTAGCTCCTATGAGGATGAAGTCACCAGCTTGCAGTGGGGATGTGGGAAAATGTGGAGGGATATAAAGATGCCAGGGCCAGAAGCTAGATCTTGAAGAAGAGCAATGGAACCAGTTGCCATCCCCTAAATCAGGTCACAGGAACATTTGGATACCGGCTTGACTGTACTCTTTCAATTTACCTTGAGCAAGATTTTAAGAGATTTAAGGCATACATGGAGGAGATTCTGAAGTGGTCAAGGAGATGGGGACAGTCAGAAGTTATTTCCATCCATGCTGTGCTTCTAGGAATCTTAGCTCCCCTGTAGACCCAGGCATAATGACCTCTCTCCCACTCCTGAACCCAATCACGATGTATCTCATTCTTCCTCTGTAGATGCCCCTAACTTTGAACTGCCTCCCCTCATCTTCACTCCTACTTTAGGAGGGGGAAAAGAATATTAGCTTTAAAATTAAGCAAGGATAGTTTCAAATCCAGACTTGTTTCACTACTCACTATGTGGTCTGGGATTTGTTGCTCTCCTTCTCTTACCGTAGTTTCAAACCTGCAAAGTAGAATAATGGTGTCTACATCAAGAATTTGGTACCATTCTTAGAAAAATGATACATTAACTATCCTCCTTTGCTTCTTTGCAAAGGGCCTATAAGAACCTTTCAACATGGCCTTACCTTGTTAACCCTTAGGAGAGATAGAGGCCCTTTCAGACACTCATAAAGATTATTTTTATTATTTAGCCTTCATAGCAACTTTCTGTTTTCCCACCCCACTCCCAACATGCAGGATCCAAAACTTCTCTTCATCATCAAGATGGGGACAAAACAAGTGTAGATCTGGGGATGTGAATCAAGAAGTCAAGGGTTTACCAAGGGATAAAGGACATCTTTATGATATTGAGACATCCTAAACAGAAACAAAAGTTGTCTTTCCATTTGTTCAAGTCTACTTTTGTGTTTTTAAGAATGGTTTAAATGTTCCTCCTTTGAATTGTGCTCATTTCTTATTAAACTTGTTTTTGAATATTTTATTTCCTTTGTTATTTTAAATGGGATTTTCTCTGTCATAGCCTCAGACTATATTGTTTATGTTTATAAGATTTATTGATTCCTGAATACTAATTTTAAGTATGCATTTTTCCCTAAATTTAGTAAAATATTTTATTATTTTAGTTAATTATATCATTTATTGAGTTTCCCATGCATAATATATCATCTGCAAATAATGATATTGCAAAATTGTTCCCAATTCTTATGCCTCTAATTTGTTTAACTTGTCTAATTGCATTGGTTAATATCTCTAGTACAATTCTATATAATAAAGAGGTAATATGCAAATTGACCATCACAGCCTCACAATATGGCTGCCTATAACCAGACTGACAGGAGGGTTAGTGAGGGACAACCAAATGACTGAACAAGCAGGCTGCATGAGGTGACCAAGCTGTCAGGGGGGTAAATAAGGGACAAATAAACGATTGAACAATCAGGCTGCGTGGAGCAATCAGGCTAGTGGGGGCGGGGGGGGGGGGGTTAGTGAGGGATGACCAAACAACTGAACAGCAGGCTGTATGGGATGACCAGGCTGGTGGGGGGTCCAGAGGGTGACCAGGGGGGTGGCAATTGGGGGTGACCAGACTAGTGGGAGGGTGTGCAGTGTGAGGGATCAGGCTGGTTGGGGAGGCAGTTGGGGGCAATTAGGCTGGTGGGGGGAAGGCAGTGAAGGATGACTAGGCTGGTGGGGGGGAGGCAGTGAAGGATGACTAGGCTGGTAGGGGGAGGGCAGTTGGGAGTGACCAGGCTGACAAGGGGACAGTTAAGAGCGAGCAGGTCAGCAGGGAGGGAGCAGTTGGGGGTGACCTGGCCAGCAGCTGAGGGCAGTTAGGGGCAACCAGGCAGGCAGGCAGGTGAACGATTAGGAGTCAGTGGTCCAGGATTGTGAGAGGGATGTCTGACTGCCAGTTTAGGCCCAATCCTAAACTGGCAGTCAGACATCCTCTGAAGGGTCCCAGATTGGAGAGGATACAGGCTGGGCTGAGGGGATGAATTATGTGCACTGGGCCCAAGTGTTAAATAAAGAAAAGAAAGTGGACATTTTTGCTTTGTTCCTGATATTAATAAATAGAATATTCCTCTAATGTTTTCTCACTAAGTAAGGTACTGATTTTAAGACCAAACTATATTTTATCTTATAAGGAAGTAGCCATCAATACTACATCCTTGAATGCTTATGTCAGGAATGGATGTTGAATGTTCTCCAAAGGATTTCTTCTGCCTCTATATCAATAATCATAATTTTTCTTCTTATATATATTAATGTAGTATATTATCCTATTGTTTTCCCTAAAATTGGACAACATTTTTATTCTTACAATTAAACCCACCTGGTTACATTATTTTCTTAATGTGGTTTTAAATTTTGTTTACTACATTTTATAAGAAGTTATATTTACCATCATATCATTCTCATCTTTGTCCACTTCTCAATTATTTTATTCAGATTCATCTATATCTCATGTAAAGTAACCTTCCATGACACACATGGTTTGAACTTTCTTTTTAACTAAACACTAAACTTCCTGCTTATATTGATTCAAACCCTCTTCTATTTTCATCACAAGAGATGGAAAACAACTATGCTCATGAATCTAAATTGTTTCAGTTCACCCTGCCATCATATCCAAAAGTAGCCATGGATACTCCCTGGGGCATGTTTATTAAGCGTGTATTAGGTTGCCATCTTCACTTCCAGAACAGCTGAGAGAGCTAACCAAAACCTTGGTTACATTATCCCTTAGCCTCATTTACTGCAAGCCAAAACCTCTTCTGCTTCAGAGACAAAAAGCAGAAATATCTTAGACCCTCAGGTTCAGAGACAAGATCTGAAAATATTCAGGCATTTATATAGAACCCCTGACTTCCTGATTCACATTTCCACCCAAAGAGCAGATTCTTAGAGTGAAAGACAGTAGACCATCCACCCAAAGTCTCAAGTCAGAAACCTTTAGAGGTCTTTTTTTTTTTTCCCAATTCCTCCCTCTCTCTTTCCAACAGCACTTTCACTTACCTGGTCTAGTGGCTTACCCAGCCCAACATCAAATTCTACTTATTCTACCACCAAAATAAATATTCAAAATTTATTTTATTCTCTCAATCTCCCACCAACTAAGTCATCATATTATTACTTATCCAGCTAGACTTACTGTACTATTATTTTTTAAAAATTTGAAGGCTTCTCATTAGAATTCTTTCTGCCTAACATACAGTGACTAGTTTCTTCTCAACATTTAGGTCTCTGCATATATAGCTTAAATGTCACCTTCTCAGCGAACCCTTCCCTCGTCATACTTTTTGAAGAGGTCTAGACTATTTTCTGTCCCTGGATTTTATTTATTTCATGAAGTTAAATTTAATTAATTAATTGTGGTTCTTCCCACCCCGCCCCTCCCCTCACACACACACTCATACACACATACGCTAAACTACAAATTCCAGAGGACGACACCATACCTGGTTTGCTCACTTCCAACCACAGTATCCCAGCACCCCAGTGCCTGGTGGGTAGTATGTACTCACTAAATATGTACTAAATGAATGAATGATCTTGTGGGGAAAGAAAGCACTGAACCATCTGATTGCTTCAGATATAGATATTTGATCCCAAGTGGAGGGCAAAGTTGGCAAAGTTTTTTCTCTAACTTTGAAACTCTTAAGAAAGCTAAGAAATGCTGAAAGGTTTGGGCAGCCTTTGGGGTACTTCAGTGCAACCTTAACAGGAGGTTATTTCCTCATGCCTAGGAAGTTTGTAAGAAGTTGAATTCTTAGACTCACAGTTCTAAACAGATTCTTCCTGGGAAATTTTAAGTCCAATGCATAAGAGTAGCTGCTCTGTTATCTTTTTCTCTTTTGCTCTCTTTGAAAAAGAAGTTTTATTTAAAGAAAAATTAAAACAAAGAAGAAAAGAACCCAACGGGTATAATTCCAAACACTAAATTTAATTTCTTGGGGCAAAAATAAAAGCATTTAATGACACCAATTCTGAGTGTGTGTGCGTGTGTGTGTGTGTGCGTGTGTGTGTGTGTGTGTGTGTGTTTATACATATGTGTGAGTACTCTTCAATTCTTCCTGACAAACACTTTCAATAAATTCATGTGCTGTAGACTACTTTCTCACTCACTGTGTAACTTGGGCTAAAGGAATTTGGGAGATTCCTTTTGAAGTAACATCTGGAGCCCTGGGGTTGGCCCATTAAGCTTTCTCTCTTTCCCTTTCTCTGTCTTCTCATCTTTATCTTCCTTTGAAGAGGCTGTTCTGGTTTAAAACATTCTAACCCAGAATTTCTGGCTCTGAAATATTTCACTCAGTTCTCTGGAGTCATTTACAAATAAACCCGCCAGGCAAAAATCTAATTGCCAGGAACTTACGGTGGCTCCAGTCATCTGTTTATAGAGATCTGGTATCCTTAGGAATAAAACTGAGGGAAAATTTTTATGGGGGTGAATGTGATTTGAGAGTGAATATGGTCTCAGACATGTGTCCCACAGTCACATATTGCACATATTGCTTTTCCAACTCTGCTGGAACTCATAGGAGCCTAAAGGAATCCTGAGAAGGAAGGAAGGTGAAGAATATCATGCATATTTTTTCACTGTTGTGAAAGCAATAATCTTGGCAAAGTAAAAATTGAATCTAAGTTTGTACAAAAATCTGAGTTCACACAATGAATAGAAAAAGAAGCAGGGACCAACATTTAAAATGGCCACTCATGTTCTTCACTACCGAAACCTAAAAAGGTTTGCCCTTGGGTCCTAGAACCAATCTGCCATGATGAATGTAATGAACTCTATCTCTTCACTGGAGCCCAGTATCCTTCTTCCCAAGAGCACTGAGCCTCTGCTGGGCCTCCAGAGCATCCCACCAAGCACTGGGCAAAAAACAAGAAACACACTGTAGCAAATTTGCATTAATGTCTCCAGTTGTTACCCTTCCTGTTATCTATGCCCTTTTCTCATGAAATTTTGAAAAATCCTCCCACAGTAAGTGGTGCATAACCTTTGTCCCTGAGTTCAGTCATGTGACTTTTTTGGCCACTAGAAGTGACAGTGTGCCAATTCCAAGCTTAGGCTTCAAGAAGCCATGCTCGCTTTCATTTGCTTTGTCATGCTTCCACTATCACCCTGAGAAAGACACGCTTGGGTTAGTCCACTAATCCTGGGAGGAGGATGAGAAACATGTGCAATGGAGTTGATTCAGCCAGGCCCAGCATGGTCAGCCAAACTCCAACCACCTCCCAGATGCAAGAGTGAGCCCAGCCTGCACCAGCTGAACTCCACAGATGTGTGAGAAATAAATGTTTCTTATTGCATGACACTGAGAATTTGTGGTTGTGTGCTCCACATCAAAAGTTAACTGATCACAGAGCTAAAAGTTAAAGCTCTTTAGAAGCTCTGTATTTGAATAACAATGCCTTGTATTCATATAGCATTCTGAGGTTTTCTAAATATTTTACACAGTATATCTTATTGGGCTTTTATGATAAACCTTTGAAGTGGGTGAGAAAGGTCTTATTTCCACTTTATAGATGAGGATATTAAAGTATAAAAAGGTGAAATCAGTTTGCCCAAAGAGACTTTGTCAGAGAGGAGCTTGTCATTAGCTCTGTATTCTTTTCACCACTGGAAGTTGTAGATAGGGGAGAAAGATGAACATATGGGTAGCTGTATCATACAATCAGAAGAATATTCTGAAAGAAAATTTGGGTGGAGGAAAACAACAACATTGGCTGCTTGTTTAATGGCCTGGCTTCCTCTGGGAAAAAAAAATCCAGGGAAAAGTGGGCCAGATGGGACATTTCCAAAAGAATATACTTAGGGCATGGTGGGAGGCAGAAGAGACAAAAGTCCCTGCATTCAAAAAGGCTGCATAGACAATATGTACGTAATCTATTGATATTTGCAATATGCCAGAAAACTTGCTAGAAATCTGGTATGCATTATCTCATTAGTATTCATAATAACACCATAAAGAGGAACGTAATATAACACAATATAATGTAACATAACATAATATGACATAAACTACAATCTCCAGAAAGTAAGAAATAAAACAACTTGCCAGAGCTTACACAGCAAGTGGCAATGGGTTGGTTGAAGCCCAAAACTGTCTGCTTCCTGCATTGGATCCTCTGTCTTTGGTTGAGAGTGAGAGACATAGGGTTGGAAAAGCCAATCCAAATAAGCTGAGAAGAGGAAAGAAGTCAAAAATCTGACGTGGGAGAGTGGCTGGAGAGTGGAAAATCTTTCTGAAGGTAATGAACTTCAAAGGGAACCTATTTTGTGCCCATGTATTAATTCTTGATTACATTGTTACAAACTCAGTATTTCATGAGCCTTCCTTCCCAGTCAGTTGACTCTATATCATGGACCCCGAAGAGAAAAAAAAAAAAGCCCATCACATCCTCTTTCCCTTTCCTCTTTGTCTCTCCTTCAGCATGTTACAGCATTTAAGTGGCTTTTCTTTTGTGGTGATATTATAATGTGAAGCTATATGGTATAAGGAAAGAGCACCTGCCTCAAATTTAACATGCCTGTGTTCAAATCCTAGCCTGATTTCACATCTGTTTTTCTTTTGGTAAGTGAACTGTGAGCCCTGAGGTTGGGTAGGTGGGCAGGGAAGCACCTCCTAAGAAGGGCTCCTGGTAGCTAATTGCGTTCAGATTTTTAAAAAACAGAACCTTGCAGCCATTTCTGCACAGGGGCCTCTCACACAAATTGCACTTCCCAGAGAAGTCTTTGCACTAAATTCCTGCCTCTGCGCTGAACCGCCTACCTGCAGTGTTTCTGCTATCTGAGTCAGCCTTATAAATGTTTACTGGAATTTTATTTCAACCAACAGGATTGAAGCTTTCTCCAATCAATCAAAGTGGCTCTATTCTGACCAATTAGAACAATGCCTTTGGACCAATCAAACTGTGAGGTTTCAAATACCTCATTTGCATCATGATGGGCTAATCAGATACCAGAGCCAGGGACTTCTGTCCATATAAGCCAGCTCTCCTTTGGCTAAGAGAGTGTACTTTTCCTTTCCATAAAAAAAATGAAGATTTGAAGGACACTTGGATGTTTGTCCCTTTTGGCAATGGCAGCAAAAAGCTGCTATAAACACCCTCATAGAGGAATTCTGGTGGACACAAGTTTTCAAATCACTTGAATAAATTCCTAGCAGTGTTACTGGTTGATTGTATGTTAAGACTATGTTCAGTCTTACAAGAAACTGCCAAACTACTTTCCAAAGTTATTACAGAACTTTATATTCCTACTGTCAATAAATGAGAATTCCTATTGCTCAGTACCCTTGCAAGCAATTGGTATTATCAGTTTTTGTTTTGTTTTGTTTTGTTTTTTTATTTTAGCCATTTTAGTAGTTTTGTAGTAGTTTAAATAGATATTTAAATTTGTATTTTGCTATGACAGGTAATGTTGATCATCTCTTCAGATGTTTATTTGTTATTTCTAATCATCTTTGGTGAGATGTTTGTTCAAATTTTTGTCATTTTTAAAAATTTTGGTTGTTTTCTTGTTGTTTATTGGTAAGAATTCATTGTGTTTCAGAATACTAGTCCTTTGACATACATATGTATTATAGATCTTTTCTGTGGCTTTTATTTTCATTTTTTAATCATTTCTTTTAAGACTATTTTAATTTTTTAATTTAATTTTATTATCCTTCCTTTTTTCATCTTACCTAATTATTTTTTCCCAAATCAAGGTTGAAAAAATTTTTCTCCTGTTTTCTTATAAAAGTTTTATAAGTTTTAGCTTTTACATTTATGTTTACAATCCATTCCATGTTAATGTTTTTATGTAGTATGAAGGAAGGGTGAATGTCTATATTTTTCTACATAGATATCCAATAATGGCAGCATCATGTGCTGAAAGACTATCCTATATATATAATCATTTCTGGGCTCACCAATCTGTTCCACGGATCTATGTCTGTTCTTCTGCCAATGCTACAATGACTTGAATACTGTATCTTTACAATGTCTTAAAATAAGGTAAAATAAATTATCCAATTTCATTCTACTTCTTCCTCAGAATTGTTTTGGCTAGTCTAGATACTTTGCCTTTTCAAATAAGCTTGTCAGTGTCTACAAAAAAATTACTGTCATGTTGCTTGGAACTGAATTGAATCTATTGACGAATTTGACAAGAATTGACATCTTAAAAATATTTAGTGTTTCAATTCATAAATATAATGGTTCTTAAATAAATAAAATGGTTCTTCAATTCATAAATATAATGGTTCCTTAATATCTCTCAATAATTTTATTTTTAAATTTTCATTTATAGGTCTTTGAAAAGTTTATTCTAGGTATTTTATTAGATATTAGTATAAGTGAACTTTGTAAGTCTCAGTGTCCAAATGTTCATCACTAGTAACAGAAATGAAAAAATTTAACCTATCTCAAACAATAGTGAGAATTAAATTATATAATCCATGTACAGTACTTGGCACAGTGTTTGCACCTAGTAAACACTCAGTAGACTTCAGCAAGTATTCATGTCATCACTATACTGTCATCCTCAATAAGTCTTAAAATGATGTTGATGATTATAAGAATGAAGACAGACCAGCTTTCTATGAATCCCACCTAGATTTCATAATCCTATTTATCTATTCTGTTAAAATTGGAAATCTATTTTATTCTGTCCTGAGTCTCCAAGGCAATGTGGTCTGACCTGCTCAAGTTTCTGAAGAAATTTGGCATTAGAAGGTAGAAGTAGGTGGCAGACAGAAACTTTGTTTTGCTGAAAAGGGTTTCCCAGAGATACAACAAGGGCAGCAGGGAAGGAAGACCCAAACAGGAATGAAAGGAAGAATGTAAGAAAAATAGTTTTTTAAAAGGTGGGTGAGGGGTATGTATCCTCTTATTTTTAGGAATAAAACCATATATTTTCTCTTGTGAATATCTTCTATATGCACCTGAATTAGTTTTATGAATACTCTATGCCAAAGAAGTTGGATCCAGGTCTTGAACTCATAAAGTTACACTCCACATCCCAATATCAAGACACAGGGAGAATAAGTGAAAGGAAATTTCTGTCAGAGACCTTTGATTTGAGATGAGAGTGCTTCCTGTGGATTGAGCCAGCTGACATGCTTAGCTGTGAATTCATCTTGGCTTATCCCTCCAGTCTACACATCTGCATATGTACATATCTGGGAAGCTCAGGAAAGAACTAATGTGGGACTAGATACCAGCATACTCCAGAAGAATCTATACTTCTGGTGGTCCTTTTCTCATCTCTCCCAGTCTGATAGAAAAGCTTGCCTACTTCAGTAGCCACATCTTTCACTGGATTCAAGGCAAGAAAGCCTTGTCTCCCTAAGGATTCTCCTCTGAGAACATTTTCCAGTAGACTTCCAATCTACATCAAGACTGCACTATAATATTTCCAAAAGCCTCCATTAATCAAGAAAAGGGGGGATAATAGGGTAATATCATGTAAGGAAAAATATCCTGCAAGTAAATTACATCTAGAAAATTTTTACTTTAGAAAATTAATTTTCATTTGTAATTCTAACAGCAAGACACCCATGAAAAACATACATGGTGTCAAAATAAGCCAAAGAAAAATTGTTTGGGCAAAAATAAAAAGGATCCCAAGTCAAATTTATAGAGAAGATTTCTTTATTAACTTTTGGTGGAGAATATGTTTTTATATTTTCAGAAAACAACTCCAAGGCCATGTGGATTACTGCAACTGAGAGGAGTTGACAGGTCTGCTCCAACCACAAAGACAAGAGGAGAAACAGTCCAGAGATGGAAGACACTGATGACACCTTGCCATGCTAGCAGTCAGCAGCTGTACATCGCTGCAGGTTGCCCAGGACCAAACCAGAGAGGGTCAGACCTGCATTGCCAACATTTGTCCACCATCCAGATATCATTGCTGACATGTACACATAAGAAACTGTTTGACATTGAAACTAGGACTCAGAACTGTTGGACATTAAAATTGGGACTTAAACATTTCTTGTTCTCATATATTTATTTCTAGTCTGCAGAGGCAAGATTTTTTAAAGAAAAGAAATGGGGGAAAAATAGTTACAGAGGCAAAGAAACATTGAACAGACTGTCAATATACAGTGGGAAAGCAGGGAAGATTGCGGGGGAGGGCTGCAAGAGATCAATCAAAGGACTTGTATGCATGCATTAAAGTATAATCAATGGATATAAGACACAGGGTGGGGGGCAGGTGAGGGCATGTGATGGGGGGTAGGGGAGGCCAGGGGGAGGTCAATGGGGGGAAAAAGGAGACATATGTACTATTATATGTAATACCTTAAACAATAAAAAAAAAAAGGTCAAGGTAAAAAATTACTGTTTTAAGAAATAAAGGACCAAAAATCAAAAAAGAGAAACATGAAAATTGACCGTACCTCTCCTATGCCCACAAGCCACGCCCACAAGCCAATCAGGAGTAGGTATGCAAATTAACCCAACCAAGATGGCTGCAGCCATGGAGCGAGCAGGAGGCTTGGGTTTCCCAGGCAATGGAGGAAGCTAAGATTCCTGGCTGGTCCTGGCCTCTGCTTAAGGCTACAAAGTTTCAATTGTAGAAGATAAATAAATCCCAGATACCAGGGCCTATTCTTGGTTCTCCAGGGGGAAAAGCCAGCCTGCAAACCACCATAGGCCTCTCACCCAGTCCTCCCCACACCCCAAGGAAACCGCCACCCTGATCCAGGACACCCTTCAGGGCAAACCAGCCAGCCCACACCCATGCACCAGGCCTCTATCCTATCTAATAAAAGATAAATATGCAAATTGATCATCACTCCAAAACACAAGATGGTTGCCCCCATGTAGACATAAGAAGGCCTCCACAAGATGGCTAGCAGGGGAGGGCAGTTGGGAGAGACCAGGCCTGCAGGGGAGGGCAGTTAGGGGCAATCAGGCTTGCAGAGGAGCAGTTAAGCATCAATAAGGCCAGCAGGGAGTGGTTAGGGAGTGATCAGGCTGGCAGGCAGAAGTGGTTAGGGCCAATCAGGAAGGCAGGTAGGTGAGCAGTTGGGAGCCGGCAGTCCTGGATTGTTTGAGGGATGTCCAATTGCCCATTGAGGCCCGATCCCAATGGGCTGCTGGACATCCTTCAAGGGGTCCAAGATTGGAGAGGGTGCAGGCTGGGCTGAGGGACACACACCCCCCGTGCATGAATTTCATGCACCAGGCCTGTCGTATAATAATGAGAGTTAACATTGTACAATGCTTCACAAATTATAGTGCTGCCAAGAGAATTAAATGAAAAGAGCTTTGCAAAATACATTTTATAGATACCATTTACACACCTTAAAACTGAATCTTCATGAGGTAAAGCAACATGGCAAAGGTCACATAACAGGCAAGTGTCAGGATCATGGTTTGAACCCATCTATCCCAACACCAACTGATATTCTGCTTCCTCTCCATCACCTGCATTAAAGGTCCCATCATGGTTCCTGTTCATCTGCATGGATGGACACTTATTTTTACTATTGCCGCTTGGACGTTCCCTATGTACAGATAAAGGGTTATATTAATTTTTTTTGGGGGGGGCATATGTTTTATCTATTTATCTGGCTAATGGATCTCATGAAGAAAAAAAGAAAACAAATAAAGAAATAAAACCTTGTATTATTTCTATCTCCAGCAGAGTCAAATGCTTATCTGTGGGTTGATTAATATTTTGACCATTTAGACAGGAATATAGGAGCCAAAACATTTCTTTCAATGATATCCAAGAATGACATTCCTGCAGGGTAGAAAGAAGCCTGACTGGTCTGGAAAACCTGCCTTGGCCCAGGTATACAATGAAATCCAGAGTGAAATCAGGCCACAAGCCTAAATAAATGCATCATAAACTCTCTGCCTTGTCATTCGATTCTTTTTTACTAGTGTGTTCCTTGGAATGTGAAATTATAACTTTTTTTATTTTTCTTCTCCCTTCCTTATTCATCTTATCTGGGATATTTTTTTTCTTATCCTCTCTCCTTTTCCTCTTTTATTTCTCATATTTTATCTATGTTCCATTTATATCATTCCTTCCCAACAAACCATCACCACCAAAAACTAGGTGCTTAAGTAATATGTGGTAAAAGTCATTGCCTATCCCTCTGAATCCACAACAACTGAAAACTTTACAGTTAAGTTCAAGAATACCTAGTCCCTGTTATTTTAATTAATTCAAATGGATCTTTGTTATTATTGTTTTGCTTTTGTTTAACATATATGGCATATGGTTCCTATTAATTCTATTATCTAAGGGCTAGAATTAAACATGTTTTAGAACATGAGCCCAGTTACTTTAGGAAAGATTTAAAAAAATTAATACCAAATAGCATGTCTATCTGAATATTTCTAATTTCACATTAAAAGTTTAGTGTAAGGTTTTATTGAATAAATGCCAGATGACTAGAGAGAAAGATTATTTTGCAGCCTGAAGTATAAAGGTCTGTGCCTTGGCCATAGATGATAAGGGGTTCTGGTTCCTGGTCCATGTACACCCAGATAAAGGTGGTAGTGGGGATGGTTTGTTGGGCACAGAGTACATTAAGGATATTTGCATGCTCAAGGTTCAGAGGAATGGGACCCATAATTTAATGTAGTTGTTTTGATATATATATATATATATATATATATATATATATATATATATATAAATGTAAAGAAGCTTTGTATATGTGCATGTGTCTTATAATTATATTGTATTGAATACAATGGGAAGGAAGTGGTTTGGATATAAAATCCTTAAGTATGGTTTTCATCTATAATAATAGACGCATAATATGCTAACTATACCTGACAGCTAAACGACCTTCCGGACATCATTCTGGACATCCTTCTGGACAAAGCCATGGTGGCGAGAACCAAGGAAGAGGTGGTTAGGGGTGATTAGGCAGGCAGAGTGGTTAGGGGCAATCAGGCAAGCAGGCAAGTGATTGGGAAAATCAGGCAGGCAAACAAGTAGTTAGGGGTGGTCAGGCAGACAGGTAGAAGCAGTTAGGGGCGATCAGGCAGACAGATGAGTGGTTAGGGTGATCAGGCAGGCAAGTGGTTAGGGGACAATCAGGCAGGCAGGTAGACTGGTTAGGGGGCGATCAGGCAGGCTGGCAGAAGGGTGAGGGGTGATAAATCAGGCAGGCAGAGGTTAGGACAATCAGGCAGGAAGGCAGGCTAGTGGTTAGGAGCCAGAAGTCCCAGATTACGGGAGGGGTGTTCAACTGCCAGTTTAGGCCTAATCCCACGGGAAATTGGGCCTACACTGGCAGTTGGATCTCCCAATGGGTTCTGGATTGCAAGAGGGTGCAGGCGAGGCTGAGGGACCCCTTCCCATGCACAAATTTCATGCTCTGGACCTATAGTCTATACATATAAAAGCCTAAGCTACTGGCCAATCAGCTGGCCAGTAACTATAACATACACTGACCACCAGTGGACAGACCCTCAACATAGGAACTGCCAAGCAAAAGTAACTTTGCAGAGTGCCCTCTCACACTCTGGGATCCCTCAGGGGATATCAAACTGCCAGTTTCACCTCAATCCCACAGGGCAGGCCAAGGGACGCCACCTGCCAGAAGGCCCTCTCACTCCACAGACACCCTTTGAGCTCCCACATTGCCCCAGGTGCAGGTGGCTGGAGAGAGTGGGAGGTTGTCCAGCCCTTCTTGCCCAGTCCCGCCCTACCAGCCACTTTCTATTTAATTTACTTTAAATGTCCATGAATCTGTGCACAGAGCCTCTAGTAATTATATAATAATTAATAATGAGATCTTCCTCATGAGATATAAGTTCTTGTTTCTGGTACATATTTACCAAATATGAACTCCTAAAATATAACACATTTCTTTTATTTTATACATTATCCTATCTAATAAAAGAATAATATGCAAATTTATCATACCTCCACTATACCCACAAGCCACACCCACCAGCCAATCAGGAGTGAATATGCAAATAAACCCAACGAAGATAGCTGCAGCCACTGAGAGCAGGAGGGAGGCTTGGGTTTCCCCAGCAATGGAGGAAGCCAAGCTTTCCATCTTTCCACCTTGCTGGCCTAGTACTCAAATCAATGCTACAAAGTTTCAATTATAGAAGATAAATAAATTCCAACAGAAATGGCAGCAGCCACAGAGCTTGAGAGAGCAGGAGGCTAGGGTTGCTCCCGGCAATGGAGAAAGCCAAGCTTCTGTAGCCCTGGCCAGCACAGGCCTTCACTTAAGGTTACAAAGTTTCAATTATAGAAGGTAAATAAATCCCAACAGAAATGGCTGCCACTGCTGAGCAAGCTAGAGGCTTGATTCTGCTCTAGACTACAAAGTTTCAATTGTAGAAGATAAATAAATCCCAAATACCAGGGCTTCCCTGGGGGGCATGGCTGGCTAGCAAACCACCACAGCCCCTCTCCCAGGCTACCCCATGCCCCAAAGGAACCCCTACCCTGATCTGGAACACCCCTCAGGACCAACCAGCTGCCCCCCACCTGTGCACCAGCCCTCTATCCTATCTAATAAAAGAGTAATATGCAGATTGACCATCACTCCAACACACAATATGGCTGACCCCATGTGGTCAAAGATCCTGCCCCATGTGGACACAAGATGGCCACCATAAGATGGCCAGCAGGGAAGGGCAGTTGGGAGGGACCAGATCTGCAAGGTAGGGCAGTTGGGGATGATTAAGCCTGTAGGGGAAGGCAGTTAGGGGTGACTAGGCTGGCAGAGGAGGGAAGTTGGAGGTGACCAGGCCTGCAGGGAGGGGCAGTTGGGGGGACCCAGGCCTGCAGGGGAGAGCAGTTTGGGGGAACCAGGCCTGCAGGTAAGGGCAGTTAGAGGTGAGCAGGCCTGCAGGGGAGGGCTGTTGTGGGGGACCAGGCCTACAGGGGTGGGCAGTTGGGAGGTACCAGGCCTGCAAGGGAGAGCAGTTGGGGGCGAATAAGCCTCCAGGGAAGGGCAGTTAGGGGTGACCAGGCCAGCAGAGGAGGGAAGTTGGGGGGAAACAGGCTGGCAGGGGAATGGTTAGGGGGTGACCAGGCTGGCAGGCAGAAGCAATTAGAGGTAATCAGGAAGGCAGACAAATGAGCAGTTGGGAGCCAGCAGTCCTGGATTGTGAGAAAGATGTCTGACTGCCCATTTAGGCATTCCTGGAGGGATCCCATATTGGAGAGGGTGCAGGCTGGGCTGAGGGACACACAACTCCTCCTCCCCCCATGCACAAATTTCATGCACCAGGCCTTTAGTATTATATAATTACAGCAACAGCAGTGGAGTAAGTGAATCACACAGAGGCAAATGACTTGCGTGTAGTTGCATGTCTACCAGTGAAGAAGTTGTGTTTCAAATCTTTCTCCTATCTCCTTATATCCATTCTCTGGGAATTATTTCAGGAGATAAATATTATTCTTTCTCATTTTCAGAGGAAAAAGTTGAAACTGGTTAGTGAATTCTCAGACTAAAGGAGACTAGAGCATGAAGAGATCTTATAGGACAGTTAGTGTGAGGAAGATATAATTAAAGATAGAGGAAGAAATTGACCTGTAGACATTTTTTAAATTGCCCTGCTGGTTAGTTTGTAAGCGAAAATTAGAAACAAAATATTTACATTCACTGTGCAGTTCTCTTTCACTGCCTTATCTCAATTCTCATAATGAAGAATATGATACAGAATACCCCTCTCAAGCAGAGGGGACCAGCCAATGGAGCAAACCATGTCCCTCCCACAGGCCAACATCTGGGCATCCAGATGGAACCAATGTATTAGAAAATATGGTGACCTCATGGAATATAATATGCTGGTGCCCAGGGGGAAGAGATAAACCAATAAGCAGGATATGGACTCCAAAGGCTTCGTTTGCACCTTACTGGGCTTGAATATATGCTACATAAGGATGTCCAGGTACAATAGGAGTCGCTGGTGTGATCTAAATTTAGACAGAGCCATGGAGAGGAGTAGGACTGAATTCAGACCAAGCAGTCCTACTCATGTGACAATTTACTTCTGATGCCCAAAATCTTTCTGCCACCTCCTGACATCATTTGTATGTTTCAAACTTAATTTGTTTGTCCAAGGTAAAGGATAATCCCAGACTCACTGAGAATAGAATGAAAAATCTCCTCAAACCATGCCCCTACCATTAGTTGAACTAAACCATGAAGCCTTTAGTTTAGAAATTTACATGAGTTAGAAATGCACATCAATTTTTCTATTTGCCCAGCATTCCCTTCCCTGGAAAGAGCAACATTTTTCCCTTAGGTGAGCCATCATGCAGTTTGTGAGAGGCTGTTCCTAACCCCTGGTTCTAGGGTAGGGTGCCTTGATGAGGATGGGCTAATAAAAAGACCTTATTCTACTGGCCACTGTGAATACTTTAGAGGAGGCCCCATGCATCAAGGTAGGCCACTGAGATCCCCCCCCCCCCCAGGACTTTGGCTGGACCTCTTAAAAAGAGGTGTTCTCTTTCTACTTAGTGTTTTTTAACTTCTAGAAGGTACTCTTGCCTTCCCTTGAATAGTCTGCCTGAGAATGGAGCCAACACAGAAGAAAACAAAACAGAGAGCAAGAATTTTGAGAAACTATAGTCATTTGTGCCCCAAACCAGTTGCACTCCTGGACTTTCCAGTTTCAGTGGCCATTAAATACCCTGTTTTGTAGTTTGAGTTGGTAATCCATCACTTATAACCCAATGAATCCTGACAATTTCAGTGATCCACTATTAAATCCTAGAGAAGGAGGGAATTTGTTTGTGAATGGAAGCCTCTCTAGAATATCTATAGCTCCCTTCAATCCTTCTTAATCCTCACCATCAAGTATTTCAGAGTCTCCATTATCCCAATAATGTGAGAGATTGATAAAGTTTTCTATATCATCCTTCTGAATTTTCATGAGTATATAACAAACTTACTCAAACAGATTAAATTCTTTGCTATTTTTATTAAATTACGACACTTCCAAAAGAAATAGTTCTAAGATCATCAGAGCTGGATGCTATGAAGTGTGTTTGAATATGACAACCCTGTAGCCAAGGAACTTATTCAGAGAAAAATAATAAAATTTTACGATATTGTGCAAAATGGGCACAATTTTGCTAGATTTTCACATATGATGTTGGGTTAGACAGTGTGTGAACATGGGAAAGATAAGTGGGACACTCTCTAATTTGGTGTTAACATGGGAAGAATTTTGAAGCATGTCTTAAGGGAAGGGAGGGACACTGTGACAAATAGGAGGGTGGAGGCAAGTTGGAGGATGTATGCAGAGAGCAGGCTAACTCATGTGCATTTCTGAACTAAAGGCTTCATGGTTTAGAGGTCATTCACCACCAACCCAAACTCTCATAATTCTGTTTCCTACTTCCCTCAACAAGAGGAAAAAAACATAATTCAAACTGGACTCAAGATCGATATTACACACTCAAGTCTATTCAACAAAACCATAAAATGTACTGAATGAAGATACTCTATTCAATAAATTGTGTTGGGAAAGTTGAACAGATATATGCAAAAAAATGAAACTAGATCACCTTCTTACATCAGACAGAAAAATAAACTCAAAAGGATTAAAGACTTAAATGTTAGACTTGAAACCATAAAAATCCTAGAAGAAATCATAGGCAATAAAATCTCAAATATTTCTCATAGCAATATTTTTTTCTGACATATTTCCTCAGACAAGGGAAACAAACAAAAAAAAGAAATAGATGGGGCTACATCAAAGTAAACATTTTTTGCACAGTGAAGGAAATCATCAACAAAATGAAAAGACAGCCCACTAAATAGGAAAACATATTTCCCAATAAAATATCTGATAAGAGTTTAAAATCTAAAATTGATAAAGAATTCAACACCAAAAAACAATACAATTTAAAAATGGGCAAAGAATCTGAATAGACCCTCTCCAAAGAGGATGTACATATGACTAACAAACATATTTTAAAAAGATGCTCAGCATCACAATTAAGCACCAGAGAAATGTAAATTAAAATCACAATGAGATGTTACCTCTCACCTGTCAGAACAGCTATCACCAATAAATCAACAAACAGCAAGACTTGGTGAGGATTTGGAGAAAAGGGGACCTTCATGTACTGTTAGTGGGAATACAAATTGATGCAGCCAATGAGAAGCAGTGTGAAGATACCTCAAAAACTTAAATATAAAACTGCTTTATAAACCAGTGATTCCACTTCTGGAAATATATCCAAAGAAACTTGAAACACTGATTCAAAAGAATTTATGCACCCTAATGTTTATTGCAGCATTATTTACAATAGCCAAGATTTGGAAGCAGCCCAAGTGCCCACCAGTAGATCTACACTAATAAAAGAAAAAGATGCAAATTGACCATACCTCCATGACACCCACCAGCCAATCAGGAGTGAGTATGCAAAATAACCCAATAAATATGGTGGGTTAATTTGCATATGGAGGCACAGAGCAAAGACGGAAGGCTCCATCTGAGAGAAGACTGAAGACTCTGCTGTGGCCAGAGCCAAGCCTGAAGGCTGAAGGCTTGATTTCACTGCGGCCTGGGTCTTGGGTGCCAAAGAAAAACCAGTGCTGACAGCCAGGGGAAGGAAGACCTATTGCACAAATCTTCATGCAATGGGCATCTAGTGAGTGTATAAAATAGCTGTGATACATTTACACAATGGAATGTGTTTAACCATAAAAATAAGAAAATCTTACTTTTTGAGATAGCATGGCTAAATGAAATAAGCCAGTCAAAGAAATACAAGTATTATATGACTTCATCTACTAGTATATATGGAATCTAATGAATAAAATAAACTAACAAACAAAATAGAAACAGACTCATAGATACAGAGAACAGATGGACAGCTGTCAGAGGGGAGAGAGAGTTGTGAGGGGGTGGTGAAAAAGGTAAAAATATTAAGCAAAGAAAAAAAACTCAGGAAAAAAAGGTTTTTCAGGGTTTTTCAACTCTGCTGAGGTTTTAATGAAGGCTCACATCAGAGACTACTGCTGAGTGCCACATGCTTAAAGCACAAAGAGCTGTCTTAGGGTGCTTCTATAAACAGAGTTCAAGGGACAAGGTATGGGGTTTCTCAAAGTGTCCTCCATGAGCTACCTCCACCAGAACCATTTCCAGCATTTATTTAAAATGCAGGTTCCTAGGTGAACCCTAGACTTACTGAATCACATTCTCTGAGCAGTAGGGCTTAGTATTCTTTACATAGGCAGATCCCCCAAGGTCCTTCATGTAGACTTGAGTATGAGAACCCCTGGTCTGGTGTGTGAGAGTAAAGCAGTCTTCACTTGAAGCCTTGCTTCTCCCACAAAAGTAGCCTGGGAAACCAGGAAAGCCTTGAACTTGATGTCAACAACTGGATCAAGTGAACAGAAAGGGTAGTGTTCAACAAGGTTTGTGCCCTAGGGAAGCCTGCCATCCAAATGGGCACTAAAACCCAAAGGAGACTCTTTAGCCAGGCCCCCTTCCTTATGCACTACACCTTATTTCTTGGAGGGTAATATCTAAAATGAAAATATTTTTTGGAATTATGAGAGACTCTGGACTTCTCCAAATGCCTCTTCCCACCTCTTTGAATGACCCCAGCTTCTCATTTCCCTCTCATAAACAGGGCCAATATTTCTCTCTGTGAGTGGGTTTTGTGCCCCGTCTTTCTTTTACCATGTGGGGTGAGGGTAATTCTGCTTATACCAAAGACTTCCCAGTCCCTCTTCCTGAAACCATGACAAAACTCTGGATACCCAGGGAAAACCCTTTTTCCTCCCCATCTCAAACTCACGCTAACTCCTGAGGGATCTGCAGTAAGGTCTACTTGCAGGGTAGCCCAATCTTTCAAACAAATGACAAAAGATACAGGCCACAGTTGGAAGCTCTGTTCTTACAGAACTCCGTTGGGGTTCTAGAGAGGTCGCCTGTCCATTAGAAGATCAAGTCGGGAAATCCTTCATCAAAAGCAGATGAAGAATAGTCACAGGACAGGTCTCTGAGTTTTCAGTGAGAAAGAAAGATAGATATCTATAATAATAATAGCGTAATATGCCAATTAGACTGGACAGCAGAATGACCTTCCAAACATCATTCCTGATATCCTTCCAGATGACCTTCAGGATAACCTCAGCCCAGCAGTGGGAGCTGAGGCAGAAGCAGCCACGGTGCCAGGCGGGGGCTGAGGCAGAGGTGGTTAGGGGCGATCAGGCACGCAGGCAGAGTGGTTAGGGGTGCTCAGGCAGGCAGGCAGAGTGGTTAGGAGTAATGAGGCAGGCAGGTGAGCGGTTAAAAGTCAGCAGTTCTGGATTGCAAGAGGGATGGCTGACTGTAGGCTTAGACCTGATCCTGCAGGGACATCAACCAGAAGTCGGACATTCCCTGAGGGATCCCGGATTGTGAGAGGGTACAGGCTGGGCTGATGGAGACACACACACCTCGCTCCATGCATGAATTTTGTGCACTGAGCCTCTAATACAGGGTATAAAAAAGTAAATGAAAGAAAAGAAGAAGAGGCATTTTCAAAAACACACTCAAATCAAGGAAAACAGAGGGTTGACCTTTCTGTCCACTTAAGTCTCTGGAAAAAAAGGAGAGTGTGGAATTTCACATGTTTATGCTCTGGGAAATCTATCCTCAGCCCAACAAAAAATCAGGCAACTGCCTGATGACAGAGCCAATCTTGACTCTTTAAACCAAAACCAGTCAGTCAGACAATCAATATAAATCATTTTGTCCCATCATAGCTGGAATCAGAACTGATTTAGAGACTCATAACATGATATTTGTTATGAGCCTCTAAATCTTTTTGCATCTGGTAGACACCATAACAGATTTGATGTTATGTCTATTCTTGACCTCTGGTTATGCAAAGATTCCTGCAGGTCAGTCAATTACACAGCTGGACCATAACTGTCAGTGTCTACTCTTTACCCATAGAGGTCCATGATCATGACTGATCCCCTGGAAATCCTGGCTGACCCAGGAAAATGATTTTTATCTGTCCATTAACCTGAATAAAGCTCAACATTCTTGACCAAGTCATGACAGCATTTATACATTATGCACATTGTTTAGGTCTCCATGAAACAATCCTGAATGGAGGAAATAAAAACTTTTAAATGCAATTAAATAAATAAGATTCCAAGAATCAAAACTCATAGGTGCTTAAATGAGAAAGTATATAAACTGATGAAAGTCTAAGGGCAAGAAAAAAAATCCTTTACCTAGGCAAATGTGGCTGCTACCTAGAAGCAAGAGTTTGGATTAAATGTCTTTCCAAGACCTCTTTCTGTCCTGTGATTTTTGCTCTCTGATTAATTTTCCAGAAGAGAAGTGATAGGGAAAGGATAAGTAGGAAGTATCCATAAAGAAAGGTGGTAGAGAAAGTGAAAAGGAAAAAGAAAAAAAAAACAATAAAACATTTCCTGATCCAACAAGAAGCATGTGTGTTGGGGTGTGGTGGGGAAGGAGAGAACCTGTCATCTGAGTGTTGAGCAAAGGTTCAAGGTCATTTCTGTATTCATCCAAACAACCTCTCCTGATGCTTGTTGGCACATGGCAGATTTGGGCTTTTGGGTTTTGGCAAAGATGAGAGAGCATTAGGAATTCAGGGGAAAAAATATTTCCAGTTTCTGAGAGAGAGAGAGAAGGCTAAATTTCTTAGGATGCGGCCAAGGGTGAGGCTGATGAAGAATAGAGAAAGGAGGAAGCCTAGGAGAAGCAGCCTGTGAAAAGCAGGAGGTCACCAAAGCTCAGAAGGCATGAGGTCTGAGACAGTCCAAAGGTTCACTGGATGCTGGGAAGAACAGCCTTACCCACAGCAATGCTAGTTGACCTGGACTGAGATCCAGCTGTCAGAATGGACACTGGCCTGGGGAACCAGCAGCTTTCAGGTTCACTGGTGGCTCCATGAGCCATCCAGAAAATAGGCCCTGCAGGTGGACAGAGCAAAAATTGGAATCGTAATGGAAAGCAGCCCCACTGCACTGCCCTGGACCCTGGAGGATTTTACACAGGTCACCATGACCCCAAACCTTTCAGGAACCTTAGTCATAAGAAAATAAAAGAAATCCTCATTCTGAAAGGCAGCGTAAAGTCATTTACAAACTTACTTGAAAAGCATGACTAATATTTTTGGTTTTGTTTATTAAGTGGAACCCCAATCTACAAAATAGAGAGAAGGAAAATTTGTTGAAGATAGACTAAAGCACTGAGAACTGACACATTTCCCTCTCCCCTCCCACCTCCCACTTACACACTCATGTTGACCTGAGACAACAACAGTCTGCTGGAGCATTCTGACCACAATGTGAAGACTTTTGAGGTAAGGGAAGTACCACAGAAATAAAAAAGACAAGCCTGGATTTAAGTGTTAAATTTAGCCTGGCCGTGGTGGCTCAGTGATTGAGTGTTGATTTATAAACCAGGAGGTCATGGTTCAATTTCTGGTCAGGGCATGTGCCCAGATTGCAACTTGTCATCATTGTGTTTCTACCTCTCTCTCCCTCTCTGAAATGAATTTTTAAAAATACATTAAAAAAATTTTTTTAAATTAATGTTAAATTTACCACTTAATTTCTTGTATGATGTTGGCTTAATTGCTCAACCTCTTTGTATCTAGTTTCCTCGTTTGGAAAGTATAGCAGATAATGTCTACCTTATGGGCTTCTGAAGTAATTAAATATTTTACAAATATGACTTATATTTTATAAATGTGGCTCATAGTAGGTGCTCCCTAGAGTCAAAATTCCCCTTCACATAAATAATCTTATCAGTGAAAACCCAATAACTCTGCCTCCAGGTGGCCAAGTCAGTATAAATATTTAAAGATAATTAAGCATAAGAAGGACATCTATCTATGAATTTTCTGTGGAATAAATGGAATTCTGCCTGAATGCAAAAAAGTAAAGGTTTCATATTCACTGCACAGTTTAATCATTTAATCACATAGACCTCAATTTCACTTTCTTTATAATGAAGAGAACCAACCATGTCTAATGTCTACTGAGGAATTGATGCTATTCTTCAAGGGAATGTGACCCCACATTAAAATATCCTATGGAAAGTAACTCTGCTGTGTTTGGCTCTCCACATAATTTCACTGCCCTCCAGATGTGTGTTCTGAGTTGCTCCTCTGGTCAGGGTTTTGGAATTGAATGAATTCATCCACACCTTATTCTTTCATCCCCACTGAGTCCATAACAGTGTGCCACATGTGTTACAAGATGTCGGGCCAGGATTTAGAGCATGGGCTGTGGCCACAGAACACAGAAAAGCTAAATGACCATACACAGGATCTGAGACCCTTAGCTCTGTCTGCAAATCAATCCAGCTAAATAAAAGCTTGCTTTCTGCTCTATGCATGTCAAACATGCCCCAAAGGAAGGTTCTCACCATTCACTCTCAAGTGCTGCCATGGAAAGAATTCTTGACTTCTTGCACAGCCCCTTGCTTACGAGAGCAGCCAAATTAACCACAGCCTGGTGGACTGCTAAAGGTAACTGTGCTTCAGAGTTGTGGTGGAGACAGAAGCACAGAATCAAATAGAAACCAATTGACGTAGAAGAGAAAGTGATTCTGAGGAGCTAAGCCACTTGCTGGTTGATGTTGTCTGCTACCTCATAATCTGTATCCTGGGTCTCCTTAGCTTTTCCTTTAAGAACTAATGAGTAATCCATGAACATTTTCAAATTAGCTGCTCCTTCTTTTTCCTTATGTCCCTGGCTGGTTGCCCTCTGTCTAGGTGTGAGAAGAC
This sequence comes from Antrozous pallidus, assembly GCA_027563665.1. NCBI lineage: Eukaryota > Metazoa > Chordata > Mammalia > Chiroptera > Vespertilionidae > Antrozous > Antrozous pallidus. The sequence goes on along the minus strand of CM050508.1, from coordinate 21,385,152 downwards.
TGCTACATTCTGGGAGTCCCTGCATCCTGGCCAAGAACACAAGATGGGAATAACTACCTAGGCTCTCTCATTTGCTGGGCAACCCTAAGTAGCCCATATAATGTATACTAGCCTCAGTTTCCTCCTCGGTAGTAGTACGTGCCTCATAGAGTTATTGTGAAGAATAAATGAGACTAAAAGAAAGCCCTCAACACAATGTTTAACATAGTTAATGAGTATTATCCTGTATTATTATTAATATCATTATAACTGCTGTTGTTGTTGTTATAATCATACTAGAGACCCGTTGCAGGAAGATTCCTGCAAGAATAGAACTTCCTGTGGCCTGAGCAAAGCTCCCTCCCATCTCTGCTGCCTCACTCGCTCCTGTCTCTGCTGCCTCACTCCATCTCTGCTGCCTTGCTCCCTCCCTTCTCCGCTGCCCCAATTGCTTACTTGTCTGCAGCTTTATTCCCTTCTACAGTGCTTGGCTTCCTTCAACGCCATCTTCTGCATGAGTATATGCAAATTAACCACCATCTTGGTTGTGTTAATTTGCATTCTCACTCTGATTGGTTTGTGGGCATGGCTTGCGGGCATGGCTTGTGGGTATAGCAAAGGTATGGTCAATTTGCATATTACTCTTTTATTAGATAGGATGATGATGATGATGATGATGATGATGATGATTGTACTTCTCAAAATGTAATTGCTGGCATAAGAGTATATTAAGAAGAGGCTCTTGAAAAGGACCCAGACTAACCTGTACCCAAAGCAAAATGTGAGGCACTAAAATCTTTGATATGTAATAAAGGCCAGAGGGAAGCTGATCTGATAAGGCAGCTCTATATTGCATGATCATGAAGGAACTACAGTAAGGATATGTGAAAATATTCATATAATTAAATCCCAGGAGATGAAAATTTGTATAAATTTAGACAAATATTTGGGAGGATACAGAGACGTAGTGTCTGAGAAATTATAGGAGAAAATGAATTAGGGGGTTGACACATTAAGAAGCCCTTGAAATGAAAACAGATGGGAAGTTCAAGGAAAGGAAAGATTAGGTTGTGAGTTTTCCAAGTGCTCAGTCCAGAATGTGAGGATTGTGCAGGAATGTGATGGTAGAGCCAAAGGCAGATGAAAAGCAGAAGGTAAACCCAGCCCAATGCCATCCCATCTTAGGACATCTCTGCTGCTGAGGACAAGGAAGGAGGTGAGTAGATCCAAGATTTCCTAAAACAGAGTACACCAGGTATATAGTAGGTGACATCGCAAAATAGTACCAACTCAATCCAAAACTGGTGAAGGCAGAGGGTGTTAGAGAGGACAGATGAACTTAGAAATGACAAAGGAAGACAGATTGGTGAAAATGTAGGGAAGTTGGGCAATTTAGGGAGTGTTTCATATTTCTAAACCTCAGCAGGGTAGATGAAGGATTTCACTTTTACCTGAGAATTTATTTTTTTTAAAATAAGAACTTGGATGCTATTTTCCAACTGTATATATTCTACCCAAATTTTCAAACCTCAATAATCAATCCATTGTATCTGGGCAAAAAGTGTGTGTGTGTGTGTGTGTGTGTGTGTGTGTGTGTGTGTGTGTGTGTTTAAGCTGTAAGACAGGTCCTACCAGAGAAGCTAGAAAGATCATGTCCCACTGTGCTATTCATGATTATGCCTGAAGGCTTAACCCTAAGTGTACGAATAAATGGAGAAGCATCTGCTGGGCTGGGTGATATCTCTGTTTTATTATAGATTATACAGTCCTTGACTTAATTTTTCAAAAGATTCAAAGTTTGGTTTGAAAACCAATCATTGCCTCCTCTAGAGATTTTAGCAATGGGTGCACCAGCCTCATATTTGTACAAAACTTACCAAATATAGTCCTAGCCAATTTGGCTCAGTGGATAGACCATCAGCCTGCAGACTGAAGGATTCCAGGTTCCATTCTGGTCAAGGGCACATACCTCAGTTGCAGGCTCAATTCCTGGCCCTGGTCAGGAAGTGAGAGCAGAGGCAACTATTCAATGTATCTCTCTCACATTGATGTTTCTCTCTGTGTGTCTCTCATTCTACCTTCCACACTCTCTAAGGATCAATGGAAAAATATCCTCAGGTGAGGATAACAACAACAACAAAATGCTTACTGAAAATAGCAAAGTAGGGAAATGATCTTGGTAGACTCTCCCAGCTCTCTATCTTATGGTCATGACACAATCTACCTTGAAGATTCCTCAACCCTTAGGAAAATAAAATTTTATTTAAGCTGAAATTTCCTATTGATTCTTGCACCCCATACCTTACCCCCTCTCAGGCCTTCAACACACTGTTGTCTGTGTCCATGGGTTATGCATATAAGTTCTTTGGAAAAGGCCTTTTGAATTATTCATTAGAACAAACTGCAATGATTTCTGCTCTTCATCCAATGGCTTGTGCATCTTCCTCAATGATATGACAAGTTCAAAAGCAGATAGCACCCAGCCTTTCTACTTATCTTAGGCCTATTTCTATCAAAGGTTAAAGAAAAACATGTGAAAAGAATAACTATGATGACCTTTTAGAGAGTGAAACGTAGGGAGGGAGCAAAAGGGAAAGAAAGGGGAAAAAAGAAGGAAGGAAGGAAGGAAGGAAGGAAGGAAGGAAGGAAGGAAGGAAGGAAGGAAGGAAGGAAGGAAGGAAAAGGGTGTGTATATTTTCTTGAGGCTGGGAAGGGACCCAAGGAGCTTAGAGATGTAATGGGATATGGTGAAGATTACAAAAGTTTTGTTACAGCTGTAATAGCCTTTCACAAAGGCATGGCCCTCCAGAGAGACATATTTCATCTTAGCTTTCCCCACCACATAAAACAGAGGGTGAGGAGCTGGAAGGCAAGATTGGAAACTCATGTTGGAGGTGAGCAAACCCTGACGTCCTCATGATACCCACATCAAATGAACTAGACCCAGATGCTCTTGTCTGAACAGGCTTTGGACCTCATCCTGTCATATGTTTATTTATTATTTTTTTCTTCACACTCTCCTTTTTGGAAATTCATTGCCTAGCAACCTGCTCTCTTATTCTAAACAGTCGTGCATACAGTTGTGTGCATGCACTTAGAGACACTAGAATAATATTTGAGTGTCTCTGATGGCCTTGCTAAGACCAACAGATGAAACAGATGGTTTGCTTGGAAAGGTTAGTTCCTAGTTAGTCAGGGCTGCATCTCAGGCAGTGTCCATGACCGTCTTAGCCCTTCAAGAGACAGGGAAAGGGCATCCTCAGCCTAACAGTGGGTGAGTAGAGACAACCCCAAAAGAATTCATAAGAGGAAGCTGGACACCAGCACCTATCTGGTGGAGAACAGTATAAAAGCCCTCAGGCAGATAATTCTGTGGATCAGTCACCTGTCAGCTAGGTACCTGAGAGAGAATGTTGTGAAGGCTTTTGAGTTACCCCAGGTAGAACAGCAGACAATTCACTGGGGTCACTCTCCAGTTCAAAGGCATGGGGCAGGCCTTGCTTCCCCATCTGTTCTGCCCTTAAAGGTTTCCCACCTGAGAGTCAAGAGACTGCTGCCCCCATAGGAGCTGCTACAATGACATGGATATGTCAATTGGGAAGAGGCACATGGCACAGATCCAGCTGTCTAGCCTATGGAAAACAGACTAATGTAAAATAAAACAAAAGTATAGAAACATCTAACCTGATGGCTTATTATAAGTCACCTTGTATTGCAATCTATACCAGGGTAGAGAAATAGACCCCCTCAATTGTTTCATTTCTTAACTCTTTTCCCACCCCAAAAAGTAACCACTGAATTGTCATAGTAATTGCTTCTTTGCATCTTTTTAAAGATTTAGCACCAGGTGAGCATTCCCGGATTGCACAGTTTAGTCTTGACCATTTTTAGAAATGCAATGTGTCTTTTCAATTTCTTTTCCTCTGTGGTTCCCTCTTTACCCTTTTCATGTCCTTACAATTTACCCATTATAATCTGGAACTTTTAAGCTGAGGGTTTGGAACTTAACAATTAAAAAAAAAAGATAGACAGAGAACCAAGATGGCGGCATAGGTAAAACACCTATCTTGCTGTCATACACAGCAATTTTAAAACTACAACTTAACGAAAGAACAAACACCACCCAGAATCACCGGAAAGCTGGCCAAGTGAAAATTCCACAAATAAAAATGAAGATAAGACACTGTGACTTGGAGGAGCAGTGGCGGACAGTGTTGAAGATACCCACGGAGAGAGGTTTGGAGGAGCCGCGCCCGTCAGAGGATAGGGCGGGCGGCTGAAAATCGGCCAGTTTGCTTGAATGGGGGAGACAAAGCCGTCCCACTAGACTGATTCTCCAGCTCTGGGCGAAGTCCAGGGAACCCACTATCATACGGGGTAAAAACTGGATAGGGGGAGGGCACGCCAAAGCTCGGGTGCCGCAGGGGTCTGCCAGCTTGTGGAGAGGGCGAGCTTGTGCAGAGTGCGCATGAACTTGGGAACAGCGCAGCTGTGTGACCATGACCACGTAGAGAGCACTCACGACTTGCTCTCTCATTTGGGAAACCATCAGACTGCTTTGTTTTATGACCCTGGGTGAGACCTTGGGTGTGCAGACTCATTTGGGGAGAGTTTGAATTCCCTGGCAGCCGGTGGCGCTCAGCAGCGGCTCTCTCTCAGAGGTGCTGGCAGCCATTGCCTTCGGCACAGAGTCCCTGGGGCTGCACAGGGCAGAGCTAACACTGTCTGCTTGGCCCGGAGACTCCGCCTATTCAACCTGAGCACAGCTGAACTTCACAGACAATTGGCCTGGAGGTCAACCCCTCCAAGTGCTAACAATGATTAACCTGAGCTTAACTTCAGCAAGACTGTGCAACCCATATCCACCTCAGGTAACTGGGGAGGCCGGGCCACTGTCCCTTGCAGGACATCTACCACAAAAAGCTAATTGACCAACTCAGGGAGGCAGCCACCATGCAGAGACATGGAAAGAAATCAGATGTGAAAGAAATGGAGGGAAAAAAACGACTGGACATGGAATTCAAAACCATGGTTATAGGGCTTCTCAAGAGGCTCCTACAAAAGGTCAAGACATATAAGGAAATAAGCAAGACTGACAAGGAAATGAACGAGACCCTCAAGGATATGAATGGGACCTGCAAGGAGATGATCAAGACCAATGTGGAAATGATCAAGACCAAGGTGGAAATGAATGAGTCCTACAAGGAAATGACCAAGACCCTCAAGGATATGAAGGAGACTCTCAAGGATATAAAAAAGGACCAACCAGAAATTAAGCATATACTGACTGAAATAAAAAATATTATACAAAGACCTAAAAGTACTCTAGAGCACCCCAAGAACCAAGTTAAAGATTTGAAATACAAAGAGGTAAAATCCACTCAGCTGAAAAAGCAAGAAACAAAAAGAATCCAAAAAATTGAAGATAGTGTAAGGGGCCTCTGGGACAACCTCAAGCATACCAACATCTGAATTATAGGGGTGCCAGAAAAAGAGAGAGAGCAAGACAATGAAAACCTATTTGAAGAAATAGTGACCAAAAACTTCCCACACCTGGTGAAAGAAATTGACTTAGGAGTCCAAAAAGCACACCAAATCCCAATATATAGGAACCCTAAGAGGACCACACCAAGACACATCATAATTAAAATGCCAAGAGCAAAAGATAAAGAGAGAATATTAAAAGCAGCAAGAGAAAAACAGTTAGTTACCTATAAGGGAGCACCCATACAATTGTCAGCGGATTTCTCAACAGAAACAATGCAGGCCCGACGGGAGTGGCAAGAAATATTCAAAGTGATAAATAGCAAGAATCTACAACCAAGATTACTCTATCCAGCAAAGCTATCATTCAGAATTGAAGGTCCGATAAAGTGCTTCGCAGATAAGAAAAAGTTAAAGGAGTTCATCACCACCAAACCAATATTATATGAAATGCTGAAAGATATTCTTTAAGAAGTGGAAGAAGAAAAAGATAAAAGTGTAAATTATGAACAACAAATACACATCTATCTATAAATGAATCTAAAAAGCAAGTGAATTAATAAGCTGATGAACAGGATAAACTGGTAAATGTAACAGAATCACGGACATAGAGAGGGAACGGACTGACAATTCTTGGGGAGGAAAGGGGTGTGGGAAGTGCAGCAAGAGACTGGACAAAAATCATGCAACTATGGGAGAGGACAGTGGAGGGGGGTGAGAGTGGAGGGTGGGATGGGTACCAGGTGGAGGGGAGCTATAGGGGGGGAAAGGGGGAACAATGTAATTAATAAACTGAACAATAAAGATTTTAAAAATAAAATAAATTTTTTAAAAAGATAGACAAATAAATACATAGGCTAGGTTTCTCTGGTTTCCATCAGAATTCATTTTTTGGGAGGTCTTGGAGAAGGGGAGAGGATAACTGTATTACTAGAGTGATGTGGGTATTAGTAGCACCACGGAGAGATCTTTTAAGCATGTGACAATGTTTTCCAAGCTCTGCAGCCCCCTCTCCTACCCTCCTGCTGACAAGGCTTCACTAACAGGTGTGGTTAGGGGTCACTGCCCACCCCACCCCCACCCCACCCCCGCAGACAGTCTGGAGCTTTGCTTCAGCTTGGAATGGTAGTTGGGAAAGCTCTTTCAATCTCCTGAAGTGAAAAGCCTAATGGCTGTATCCCTGTTAAGAGCAGGTCTGACAAGACAAAGGCAGCCTGGTAACCAGAGAGGCCAGTGGGGAGTCTGAACACCTGCTGGCCCTTCCTGTTTCCTGCACCGGCTGAAAGCTTTCCTGCCCCACTCTGGGCCTCAGTTTCTCCCTCTGGCAGTATGCAGATGTGAGCATCCATCTTATGGAAGCAAGTGGTCATGCATGTTTGCAGAGCCCCAGCTTCCCTAGGGAGGGAAGGCACCTGTTTAAACAGAGCAGCAGGCACCATGTGCTTGTTGGCTGTGTTCTAATGGAGGCACCCTTCCCAGGCTGCAGCCCCATACTTGCGGGAGGAGGAGGGGCTAGGAAACAATGCCGGCTCTGTTTGCCCAGCTGCAGATCTCACCTTCCCCTCTGCTGTACCATTCTCAGTACCACCCAATTTCTCTATTCAGGGGGCCCAAACTAGGGGCTGGATTGCTATCAGAAAGCATTGACTCACTTTGGAAGCTCCAGTTTGAATATAATTCGGTTTGATGGTTAAAAAATCAAAAGGAGATATTTTGAATCTCCGGGATTACTTTCACCATCATAAGTGCTTATTTGGAGAAGGGGAGAGCTTAGGGAAAATGTCCATCTATCTCATTCTAAGCCAGCCCTGTCTTTCCCAGTAGTGCTGGAAAGGATCATTATAAACCTTTCTCTCTACTGTATACTCTCCAAGGGGTGTGCACATTGATAGATAAGAGTTATTCAAGCTCACTTTTTACTTACATACATTTTTTATTTTTTCTAAAAAAAATATTTAATGTTGGAAATCTTACATATGTCCCCTCCCACCACTGACTCCTTCTAGCCTAATACTTGCATAAATTTTAATATGTGTTCTAAGTAAAGAGAAAAAGATAAGTAACTGCCCATCATTTGACTCAGCAAGCTGTAGCTTGAAAAGTATAAAGAGGAAAATTATACTTCCTTTAGTCCATCAAGAAAAATTTTGATGACATACTGGCAAACTTAAGTGACTTGGTCTAAATATTTCTCCTCACCAGCTAACCCTTGGCTAGATTTGCTTTAATCTTTTTATATGGTTAAAGCTCAGAGTATCCAGGAGTTGTAGGTGAATGAATTATCATTGCCTATGGATCATGTCGGGTAGAAACAATTGACAGCATGCCTGTAAAGAGTAGACTAGTAGCTAGCAGGTGGTTTCTGCTAGGTATTAATGGAGACATACCTGAACAGAGTGAAAAGGGAGAGGGCAGTCCAGAGTCATGAAGAAAAGTGGATCTGTGGATCGCTGGAAAGGAGACGGGAGGTGCTAAAAAGGGGAAAGATCATTTCAACAGAAAAACATGGACTTCTAAGTTTTGCTCTCAACTTTGCTAACTCCAGATCAGCTATGCATCCTGTGGAACCCCACCAGATCTAATTTAGACATTGTGAAAAGTCTACCATTTTCTGGGGGAATGCCACAGCTCTAGTCTAGACAATTTGAGAATACCTGCCATTTCCTAGGGGCTTAAGGAAAACTGGAGAACCCTGTCCTTAATGCTGTCATTTGGGTAACTGCAAAGGTGTGGTGAACTAGTACCCTTTTCCCAGCAACATGAAGCTAAAAGCTAAGGGCTTATTTGACCAGATTATGAATCTATTTCAGGATTTGTACAGTAGGACACTTTCAGGAATCCAACATTATAAGCTTCAAACTTAACCAACTATCACAATATTCAGCTAGATCTCCATATCATTTCAATCTCTGCTCCTGCTTGTCTGGCCTCTTTCTGTGCCTTGATTGTCTTTCTTTCCAATTTTTCTCCACATTTTTCTGGATCCTCTTCTCTGCCCTTTTCTACATGCAACTCAAGACTGTCTACTTGGGTTTACATGGTTCTTTCCATGTTTACTTCCAATTGTTTTGATGTTGGTATTGGCTGCACTCAATGCTTGAATTTCTGTCATTTTCTGTCATTTTCCACTATTTCCTCTGAGGTGTCATTTTTTTCCTCCATGCCCTATAACCTTTTCAAGCCTCCTCTTTCTTCTCTCTAACCCCATCTACATCAACTGAGTGGGACCCTTAGGCTCCAAAGGAGTCAGTGGGGTGAGGTCATGAAAAAAACGAAGTTGCTTTCAGCTGGCAAGTCAGCAGATTGGCTGAGAGAAAGATGAGAAAAAAAGCAATTAAGCAATTTTTTAAATTTTTTTAAAACTAAAAATTGAGAAAAACAGCAGACAGAAAGGGAAATTTATGAGGGGAAAGAAAGGGTAAGGATGGTGGAGGGGAAAAGCAAAAGGATATAAGACTATATAGACTAAGCAAATCAAAATTATCTTTTTAAAAAGAAGCCAAGAAAAAGTATCATTGGTCTGAGCTTGAGAGTTTATCTCCAAAGATCAAATTCAGAGTAGATATTAATTAATCCTTTCTGGGCTGATACATATCAAACAGGGCTTTTATTAGGTCAGTTACATTTGAAATTTGAACTTTCTCCTGTCCACCAAAGATGTCAGTTGTTTATACACTTTCCTGGAGACCTTTAAAAAGTGATGAGCTCTGGCCAGTGTGGCTAAGTTGGTTGGGCATCTTCCCAGCCACTGGAGGCTTATTGGTTCAATTCCTGATCAGAGCACATGCTTGGGTTTCGGAATTGATCCTAGGTAGGGATGTGCAGGAGGCAGCCGATCCATATCTCATCTTTACATCAACATTTTTCTCTCTTTCTCTCTCTTTCTTCCTCTCTCTTTCTTTCTAAAAATCAATTTTAAAAATCTTTTTTAAAAAAGTGTTGAGACCTCTATTTGCCTGGGTTGTATTATAAGGGGATTTAAATTTTGGGACTTCTTGTAGACCTGGTGAAGAAAAGACTATTAACTTGACTAAGAACTTTGCTAAACTGGAGAATAAGTGCAATATTCTGAGTTGAAAAGAACATAGAAAAGAAAACTGTTTCCCTTGGGCTGCCCAGTCTTCTTTTACAAAAGGAAAATTAATGTTTGTACTGACCTGAATAGATGTCCCCCAAATTTATGTCGTCCCAGAACTTGTGGCTTCATTTGGAAATAGTATCTTTTTCGGTGCAATCATTAAGATACTTATAAATTAGACTAGGCCCTAAATCTAATGATTGGTATCCTTATCAGAAGAAGAAAAATTGAACAAAATTTCAGTCACATAAGGGAGAAGGTCATATGAAGACAAAGACAGAGATTGGAGTGATATGTCTATAAGCTAAGAAACACCAAAGAAGCTAGAAGAGACAAAGAAGGATCCTCAGCTAGCTCCTTTAGACAGCTTACTGTCAATACCTAGATTTCAGACATATATTCTCCAGAACTGTGGTAGTATAAATAGCTGTATTTTAAACCACCTAGTTTGAGGTGTTTTGCTATGGCTTTGTAGGAAAACTAATGCAAGGTCCATAGAGGGGCATTAAGATTTGCCTGGCCTTTATCTGTGTATAGCCCCTAGGTCAAGGCCTTGAGGTTTACCAAGCCATCACTCTGTTCTGGGTGATCCCTTACTGCCTCTTCCCACTGTTTTGCCTTTCATTAAACATGCACTAGTGGGAGGTTGATTAATAGTGTGTCTGTTGCCTTTGAGTGCTGTTTTATTTCTGTTTTACATAAATATAGAAGCCCACTTGGAGATAGCCAGCCTTGGCAAGGAAGCCATTTGCAGTTCTGCCAGGTTTGCATAGCTCTCAAATGAATTATGAGTGGATGGGGACTGGGGACTTGGCCTCAGCCACTGCTCCTCTGAGCCCTGTAGTCCTCTCAAGAAAGTGACACAGCAATTTCCCCAAACTACCTTTCTTTTCCAGAAACAAAATAGCTGCTTAGCAAGAGCATGGGGAGGAAGAGGAGGGTATCATGCACATCCCCTTATGCTCCCTACTGCTCACAAAACACTTCTTAAACAGTGGTGGAGCAGTTTCAAACTGCTGGGTTTTGTTCATAAGTAGATTGTTAGGAAAATCTCCTGGCACAGCCTGGTTTAGGGCTACTGGTTCATGACTTGAGAAGAGGCACGTGCCAGACACATGCCGGGAAATTTTACCAGGAGGCTGTATAGACAACAGGTGAGTGAAGGGGAAACCCCCAGACAAACTTCTGAGCTAGCAGAGTAGATGCGGCCAATTGAGACAGGATATGGCCTTGAGTTTTTAATGGAGTACCTGTTCCCCTTACATGGCCACTATACTTTCACTCTCCCAAGCAACCAAAACATTACTTCTTCTATGAGTTATACACAGGACTGGGAAAGACTAATGCTGCTTCTTCACTAGAGAAACAAACTTGTAGAAGAGTAGGGCTAAAAAGTACCTGGGGGTCTCTGGAGGCCAGTAGTCCCCAATCTGGGGTGTGTGTACTTTAGGAATTAAGAAAGAAAATGCATTAGGATCTTAGAAGCAAATAGAGAACCTTACAGCTATGTGTATTTTGTGCTTTAAAAAAAAGAACTTTATTAATAGTTAACACAAAGATTGACAATAATGAAGGTATGCGTTATCAATGTGTATATATTAATTATAAGACTTTTTAAATATTTTTATTGATTTTAGAAAGAGATAAAGGAAGAAAGAGGGAGATATTTATGCAATCATTGATTGTTTTTTATTTGTGCCCTAACCAGGAATTAAACTTTTAACCTTGGCATATAGGCACAATGCTCTAACCAACTTAGCTAGCTGGCCAGGTCTAAATGTAAATCTCTTGAAATTAATTAATGCATGCTGTTCAGCAAAAGATATAGAATCCACCATTTCAGTCCAGAGATTTTCAAAATATATGCTTGAGCGTTGGAGAGGGAAATGATATCTTGAGTAAATGAGGGTCTATTTAATCCCCTCTAGCCCTCACTAGAAAATTCAGCTCTGTTTCTATATGCTCTGCATTCTTTTCTTTTTTTAAAATATTGTTTCATTGATTTCAGGGAGAGAAAGGGAGAGGGTGAGAAAGATAGAAACATCAATGATGAGAAAGAATCATTGATTAGCTGCCATACCATACTGGGGATAGAATGTGCAACCATGCCCTGACTGGGAATTGAACTATGATTCACTGGTTCATAGGTGGACACTCAGACCACTGAGTTATGTTGGCTGGGCTATTCCTCATTCTGAACTTCTGTTATAATTTGTTTAATTAAAAAGTTGTACCAAAAAAAAGGCTGAATAAAATGAATGAACTATTTTAGCTCCCTTAGTTTTTTAGATGGGAAAACTGAGGCCCAGAGCACAAATGACTGCCACAAGTCACACAAGTCATTGGGGCCAAGGCCAAGATTAGGACTCTATTCCCTAACTTTTAGTTCGCCATGTTCTCTAAGTGAGCCATGCATTCTCCAGACCATGTACCTGTATGGGTAACTCTACATAATCAAGCCAAGACAGAAGGAGAGGGGGCTGGCAAAGTAAGTCTTTCTTCCAGCAATGATCTGGAATTCCAGAGTAGAATTTTTGCCAGTATGGCTTTTCAGATTTAACTTCACTGCCTGTCCAGTACACCTCCAAAGAGTTGATGTAGTCTGAGCATCCTCTCTCCTGAATGAGCGTTCAACTAACAGGCAATCTCACTTGACAACTGAGTCCTAGTGCCTTTCTCCAAAGTCCTCTCTTGTTCCTGGAACTATGGAATGTGGCTTGGGAGCTTCTCAGAGGCCTGCCTTCCTCATTGATATGTTGATTTTAAACAAGAAAAGCATTGATCTCTCTCAGATTTTAGGCCCCAGTTGTCATACAAAGTAATTTGTTTCCTTTTAAGATAATCAAATTTCATGTTAATCTCTGCCCATTCTCCAGAATCACTCATTTGTCACCATCAGTCCCACTGCTCTTGGGTACTCCCAACAACATTATGTTTCTAGAGAGTTTAATATGGGTAAGGCTTTTTGCAGGAGAAAAAGAATTGCAAGACAGGTTGTCTTCCTTTAAAGAATACTTTACAGATTGAACACACACACACACACACACACACACACACACACACACACACACACACAATAAGAAACACAAAAGATGTAATTAGCAATGCAGACCAATACAATACTGCTACTGAGTGGATACTATAAGAATTAGGTTTTTTTTCTTTCCATATTCAAACTCCTTGTAAGGAATGTCTTAAGCCTATTTACCTGATGTCTGGCAAATAACAGATGCTTAATACATATATTGAGCAAGTAAATATTAATTCAGCAAATAAACAAATAAATTCTTAAACAAATGAACATAAAAAATGGTAAGAAAGGGAGCTGTTTTCAGTGATCCAGAAAATTGTGCAGGAAAACTTTGAAGAATGTCTAGAATTAGAAGAAAAGGAGAGATCGTGTTTCAGGTGGTGAAAAGTTACTGAAGTAGATGGTTATAAAACTAGAAAATCACTCTGCTGGTATGGGATGATAGTAGATTTTACATTTAAATAGTAGAGACAGATTTATAGGCTAAAATATAAAAGTAAAGCGCATGTTTGCTTCTGAAAACATGAATTATTAGAAGCCATTAGACAAGAGAAAGGTGTAATGAAAGCAATGTTTTAGAAATTTTAGTCAAGGGTGGTGTGAAAGGTGGATTAGAGAAGGGGAAAAATGATGATGCATCCTTGATTCATTCTCCTTGATCTTCAACCTGCCTCTAGCCTGAGATCCAAGGCAAGTTAAGAAGAGCAGTGCTTAAGATGATGTCCTCATTTCTCTACCACCTGTCCAACAGCCATCTTCCTTTTCTCTATACTCTACTAAAACCAATCAGCTCAAGTTTTAAAGCAACAAAATTATTCACCTTTATGTTCATAGCAGCACAATTTATAATAGCTAAGATTTGGAAACAACCTAAGTGCCAATCAGCAGATGAGTGGATTAAAAATCTGTGATACATCTACACAATGGAATACTACGCTGCTGTAAAAAAGAAAGAACTCTTACCATTCACAACAGCTTGGATGGACCTGGAGAGCATTATGCTAAGCGAAATAAGCCAGTCAGAGAAAGATAAATATCACATGATCTCACTCACTTATGGAATATAATGAACATTATAAACTGATGAACAAAAATAGATACAGAGACAAAGAAGCATCAAACAGACTATCAAACTTCAGTGGAAAGGAAGGGGAGGGATGAAGGGTGGGAGTAAGAGATCAACCAAAAGACTTGTATGCATGCATATAAGCATAACCAATGGACACAGATACTAGGGGGTTTGGAGGCATGTGCTCGAAGGTGGGGTGGCTGTAGGGGGGGAGGGGGGAGGCCTATAGGGGAAAAAGGAAATATCTGTAATACTACTGTATATGTAAAACTTCAAACAATAAAATAAAACTTAAAGAATAAAAAATAAAAAGAAAGAAAGAAACCAAATTAGCCAAAAATGCTACCTTTTTCAACTGACTTGCCTTCCAATCAATTCAACTCTTTACCTTGGTCCATTCAACCTAGGATAAACCACCTGGACCCCCTTTTTTATTTCCTCTACCTCCAGAGTCATTGTCTAGCTCTGTTTCCATCTTAGATTGCTTCTTCTGTCACTGTCTACCTCCCTGTTTCTTCTTTTTTTTGCTCTAAAATGTGCCTTCTCTTTATAAAAGGGCTGTAATATGCACATTGAGCAATAATAAGGCAGCATTCCTTAAACCAGCAGTCTCATATCCCCACTGGGAGTCCTTTTGGATCTGTCAAAAAAATCTCAGTCCAGAAACATGAATTATAGCCACTATTTTTTCAAGGCCTCTGAGCAACTTCCACTGAACCCAAGAATCTTGAATATATCCTATTTCTTCCAAATTCTATGAAGGCACATATACCCATCAGTAGAAATTTCTCCAGATAAATCTATTTAACTTGGCCACTTTGCTGCATCCATAACTTTCATTTGTTTTTATTAATAATAATAAATATTTTTCCTTTTCTTTGTGTGATACCATGCTAATTCAGGAGACTTGTGTCAACAACATCATTATAAATTTGCAGGATTAAGTGTTTGTGTTTTTTTTCTATGTGGAGTTTGGATACCAACTATAATATTTTGTGCTAAGAGGGATGTATATACAAGAAACTACTTTTTTGGATTTGGGAAATCATCTAACTCATGAACGACCAGACTTTGAGTATGTAGAAGGCAGGGGCCATGTCATATTTATCTTTGTGGTATGAGTGCTTGACATTAGCTATGGGCTCAATAAATGTCTTTTGTCTATTATGTAGATTAAATAATGAATTATTCTAAGATGTAGCTTACTTAACTCCAGTTCTATTAACTACTTCAGGCCTTCCAATTTTAATCTAGACCACTCTAGGTCAATTCTTTTGTCCATAGCTTTACTCAAGTGAACACTTTGTACTTTGGGGGAGGGGTTGGGAGGAGGAACTCTATGCAATCATCTCTATAACTCAGTAGTACCTCACTGACTCCCTTCCACTGCATGATGGATTAAGGAGAGTCACTAATTTTTTATAACTCTTCTCATTAAAAGGTGGGATCTATTTTCTCTCCCTTGAATCTAGAATGGGCAGTGACTGTTTTAACCTATAAACTATAGCTGAAGTGACACTTACCAGTTTAGGCCTGACCTTTACGAGGGCTGATAGCTTCTGCCTTGGTCTCTGGGAGCCCTGAATTGACATTCCTACCATACTGGCAAGAGCAGAAGCATAGAAGAGCTCAGCCTTGTAAACTGTCTCCCTCAAGGAATGTGAGTAAAGCCAACTTAGGCCTTCTGAACAATATAACCACTGTGCTGTGAAAACCCCCCACAATGTGAACCACATGAATACAGTCCATTTGATAATCACAGTTGAGCCCCCAGACAATAGCATCAATTTGTAGCCATATGAGGGTGCCATATTGGAACTGCAGGCCCAGCCAAAGTCTAACTGCACCCTCATGAGAGTACCCAAGGAAGAACTGCTCAGCTCTGAGCCCAGTCCACACACACAACTGTGGACTGTCATGATAAATTATTGTTTTAAGCTACTAAGTTTTGAGGTAGTTTGTTGTACAGCAGTAGATAACCAGACACTCTGTTATGCAAATAAAAGTTAAACTGAAGGACTCTGACCAGTGTGGCTAAATTGGTTGAAGCATTATCCCCTATACCCAAATTGAAGGTTCAATCCCCAGTTGGAGTGTGTACAGGAGGCAACCAATCTATGTTTCTCTCTCACTCACATCAATTCTCTTTCTCTGTCTCTCCCCTCTTTAGAAAGAACAATGAACATGTGTCCTCAGGTAAAGATTAAAAAGTTGGAACTGAAGGGCAGGGATTGTACATTGGCATTTTTCTCTGAAGTTTCTACAGTGCCTGATAGAGGGCTTTGTCCTCAGCTGTGAGAGTATGGAGTGTCTCTGTCAACATGGATGGCATGCATCTGCCAACTGCCTTCATGGGAGAGACTGTGGACAACCTCCAATTCATCCCCCTGCCTCCCGAAATAAATCCTGCCAGACAACATTGCTATGTGTGTTTTCTTCTTTTTTTTTTAATCCTAAGAAAAAGAGATCTTGCAGCTACCTTTGACAATGCATTCTAGCAGCTCATAAATCTTAATTAGAGCATTCTAACAGATGTTTCACCTGGATTCTTTCAAATGCAGTTTCATCCCTTTCTTTTTGCTTCTTCTTCTTGTCCTTTCCCTTCATTTTTCTAAATTTTGAGAAGCACTGAAGAAAATATGACTCACAAACTCCTCTTTGCTTTCTTTCATAGATGTGAAGGGATGCATCACTTCATTCTTCTATAGAAGCTGGAATGTTGTCATTCAGTGACACCCCAGGTTTCTGATCTGAAAAAATGCAAGATAAAAACCTATTGCCTTGCTTACTTGAATGAATTGATAAAAAGATCTATATGAAAGTAACTACAGAACAGCATTTCACAGACTATAAAGCATACAATGAATTCACAGCAGCCTGGGTCAAGTGGCTATTGCTTTAAGAAATTTCACAGTCAAAGAAAATTAGTTATTGCCTTGCTTAGGATACGGTGTTGGGATATTAAGGAGTAATGGCTAAGGGGTACAAGGTTTCTTTTTGGGATAATAAAAATGCCCTATATAACTCTGTGAAAATACTAAAAGTCACAAAATTATGCACTCGAAATGGGATAATCATATGTTATAGACTTATTTTAATAGACTTATTTTAATAAGATTATTTAAAAAGAAAGAAATCTCAAGAGAGCAACCAAAGAACTTGTATGCATATATTCACAACCCATGAACACAGACACTAGGGTGGTGAAGGCCTGGGACAGGGGATGGGGGCAAGCTAGAGGGGTCAATGGGAGAGAAAAGGAGATATATGTAATACTTTCAAAAGTAAAGATTTTACAAATAAAAATAAATAAAATTTTAAAAAAAGAAAGAAATCTCAAACACCTTATCTCTCTTCTGGATTTACATTAGTCTTTTTTCTTGGGGCCTTCTGTCATTTGTCATTCCCTGAATGCCATTAGCCATGAACCTTGTCAACTGTCTCCTGCACTTGGACCGTTTTAGAATTGGGTTCTGTCCATGAAGAAAGCTTGTCCTCTGCCCACAGCAGAGAACAAAAGAAGAAATAGATTAATGTCAGGTATGCAACATAGAAAAGACAAAATGAGGTATGTATGGTCTGAGATGTGACATTTTGAAGTGGATTATAGTCTCTAAAATAGCCAATTCACCCCACACTGGTGTGTTGGAAGAATTCTTAAAACATGCAATTCTTGACTACTTAGTGGAATTGACCTCTTTTCCCTTAGATTGTCAAATAAAATAATAACAATAGCCAACACAACAATAGCCATTCGGTGTGAATGCTCTATCTTGAACCATAAATATATAGGCCATACAAGAGAGTTGCATCTTATTGGTCACATCCATGATAAGGTTGCATCTGATTAATTAATCTTGGTACTAAGTGATTGGTTAATTCTTGGTACCAAAAATCCTCATATACAAGTATAGGTGCCTGATATTTTAAAAGTCACTTTGGAGCAAAAAGAGTAGTTATATTTTTGTAAAACGATCAAAATTATATGCTTTTTTTTGTCAGATTGCCAAAAATATATAGATAGTTTGGTTTGCTGCAGAATTTTAGTGATCAGTTTATGTGTACCATGTAATTCAAAAGGTTGAAAAATCACTGTTCTAAAAGACTGACAATGGGACCTAAAAAGATATTTAACTGATGAAGTCTTGCAGATCTTACAACTGGGTTACAGGGCTCTGAGATGAAAGGCCATACGTTTATTTTTGTCTCCACTTTGCTCACTCTGCCTCTTTTTCATCTCCAGGCAATGCTGGAGAAGAAAAATAAAAAAGTTTGAGGATGCAGTTCATAGCTTACCTCAGTTTTCTCTGCCAGCTTCCCCAGGTCTATCTATTTTATGGAGAACCTTCTTGGAGGCTGCCATGAGAAATGGATGAGAGGGAGGAAGCCAAGAGGGGAGTAAAACCTCTGGGAATCACCAAAGTTCTTAGGACACTAACAAACTCTGACCAAAAAGTTGCCCCTCCCCCAACTTCTGCTAGCACTTTCCAAGGCCCTGACAAAGACAAAGGGCTCCTCAGGGAGGCCTTTCAGAAGGACTCCATGTCCACAGGACCCAAGTTGACTTGTTCTTTCAGGGAGCCTCAGCCTTTCTCAGAACACAATCTGGGCTAGCATCAGCACTTCACAAACTGTAAAAATACAAACGAACCCCACTGCTATGGAGCATGTGGGGTAGTGCTATCATTCATATTGGCTCATAACAGCCAACACCCTGTCCCTCAGCCTCTTCTGAGCACCCTTTCCTCCTGCAACTGCCACTTTCAGCTCCCATCCAGACTCTCCTCCTGCCAGCACAAAATCAACAGAACTGGTTTTAGACAGCTGGAATAATCATCATCTTTCACTCCATGTCTCCAATCCCTGCGGGGCCTACCCTGTGCCCTCTTCCTCCCACCCTCCCATGGCCTCTCACTCAATTCAT
Organism: Antrozous pallidus; assembly: GCA_027563665.1. Lineage (NCBI taxonomy): Eukaryota > Metazoa > Chordata > Mammalia > Chiroptera > Vespertilionidae > Antrozous > Antrozous pallidus. Next base: position 21,366,587 of record CM050508.1, on the reverse strand, counting down.
TCTTCTTCTGGCACCAACAGCTATTTTCCACCACCCTGCTGGCCTATGTCCAAAGCACCTCCCCAAGGGGTTTTCACTCTCCACTTCATCTGTCTCCTTCATGCTCCTCCTGGTGGAACTGGATCTTCCAGTTCTATTTCTGGATTCTTTCCACTGCCCTCTCTTAAATGAGGTGGCTTGCTTCTTCAACTTGACTTGCATCTCTCTGGCCTCTAATCAGCACCTCTAAAATCCCCCAATGGCAGGTGTAGAGCTACAGTCTGCAACCGGTTTCTTTTTTCCCAGTGAATCCCTCTTTCTCTTCCTCCTCTGTCCTGTCACAGAAACATACAGCTTTGGTGAGTGAGTGCTTTGTTACTATGTCATGTGCTTTGAAGAGGCTACCATCAGTAGAAAGAAGAGAGGAATATTTCCTCTTGTAACTTGGTCGAACCCTGTTTCTACAGCCTTCTCATTTGCTCTTTGACCAATTTTCCATTCCCATCTTCTTTCTTGGCTCAGATACAGGTAGGACAAGCACCTAACTTCTATTACTCGTTAACATTCATCCATACTATTTGGCACTACAGCTTCTCATAGGTATTAGCCACTTCTGGCTACTGGCCTGTTTTCTTTTTGGGTGACTTTAACATCAGGCAAAGCTTTTTTTTTTTTTCCCAAACCTGAGATGTCAGGTTTTCTATGGTGAGCCCTCTGTTCTCAGCTGGACTCTCTTCTCCTGCCATATTCTTTTTGAGAAAACTATGTTCCATTCTGCCCATCCTAAGACCTTCAATTTACCAAAGTCTCACTTCTGAGAATCATGAAAATCATTTATCAACATCCCCTATAGAAATCTAAAACATTTTTGCTTTCTAAAAATGACTTGTGTTGTCTCTCCCTGCACTTGTGAAAATAGCCAACATTAACAACTGCATATATATTTGAGATATATATCCCAAAATATGTGTGTGCATGTATAATCTTGCATCTCCCTTCTCCCCTACCAACTCCTCATACCACAGTAGTCAGTCCTATATATGCCTCCAGGATTTTTTTTTTCTGTGCAATCAAATATACCTAACTAGCCATAGCCGGTTTGGCTCAGTGGATAGAGCATTGGCCTGCAGACTGAAAGGTCCCAGGTTCAATTCTGGTCAAGGGCATATGCCTAGGTTGTGGGTTCGACCCCCAGTAAGAAGCATACAGGAGGCAGCCGATAAATGATCCTCTCTCATCATTGATGTTTCTTTCATTCCTCTCTCCCTGTCGCTTCCTCTCTGAAATCAATAAAAATATTTTTAAATAAATAATATACCTAACTACCTTGGACATTTAATTTGAAGCATATTGTCACTTTACTTTGCAATCTCATTTTGTCATGTAACAGTATCTTGTAAACAGTCTTTATCCCATGATATCCACCAGGAACCCAGCAGGAAACAGATGGCATGCTTCAAATAAGATGAGTCCAGCAGGGTTTATTCACAAAGTACTGTTAACAAAAATGTGTGTGTGGTGTAGGTAGGTGACCATGCATCCAGGTTTGCCTGGGATAATTCATCTGTTGTCTCCATATCATATCTAATGTGATATTTCCCAGACTCTCCACTTTTTTTTATAAAATCTGATTATACACTGTTGCATTAAAATCAGATGGGATGGTTAGAAAAATATATTTTCTACTTCAGCATCTGCCATGGTGTCATCTAGTAATCTGAGAGATGCATGTGCATTGAACATGTGGTTGGATCTGGAAGACTACCTGTAATAATAGGATCTCTTTTCACTACCAATTCTAGTTCCAATGCTATCAATGTCTCCTTTCCAAGAAAAGTATTCCATGCACCCACTAATACATTTTTAAATGTACCTGGGCACCAGTAGCTAGGGACCTTTAGTATAACAGTAAACACTCTCTCTTGTTTTGCTGTCATCAATTGGGTTTTAAAAATGTTTGAAACTATGAAGGACCACATAGTAAAGTAACATAAGTGTCCTAAATTTATAGTGAACATTTTTATAAATAAACTCTCTAAATATTAATTGTATTTTGTTCAAAATCAGTTGAAATATTCAATCAAAATATTCAGAAATAAAGTGCCCAAAATTCAATTTTTGGAACATTTAACAAATTGCAATTATAAAATATAAAGCTTGAGAACAGGAAGTCTTTAGCTTTTTTTTTTTTTTTTTTAAGGAAAACTGAGTAACTTAGATGAAAGATTTAATTTTGAAAATCTATCATTAAGCTTTGGAACATCTTATCTTGTGGAAAGATGGTAGTCAGCATTGAGAAGGACTACAAATTATAGCATCTAAGTTGACATAAACATTCAGTTAGAGTCCTCTTTTTGAGTTTTCTTTTTTTATATATAAAACCATCTGTTGAAAACAAGATATCTGATTAGGGGTTAAAAATACTAACTTAGAAAATATTTGGTTTGCAATATTTATACATTTCACTAGGAAAACAATTACAGTTGGGAATGTCCTACATTAGCATAATTTAACCAGGTACTTTAGAGAGTATTTTCTCAATTAAAACTATTTAGTCTATATTGAACGTATAAAATTCCAATGTGTTAATCATAAAACACAACATTGAAGAAAGTTGTAAGATGTAATTTTTAAAATATATTTTATTGATTTTTATTACAGAGAGGAAAGGAGAGAGATATAAAGTCAGAAACATCGATGAAAGAGAAACATCAATCAGCTGCCTCTTGCACACCCCTACTGGGGATGTGCCCGCAGCCAAGATACATGCCTTGACCGGAATCGAACCCGGGACCTTTCAGTCCGCAGTCTGACACTCTATCCACTGAGCCAAAATGGTTTCAGCGTAAGATGTAATTTTAAAATAGTAAAACAACAATGTAAAAGAGAAAAAGTCTTTCAAAAATATACCAGCAACACCATAGTAGAGAAAATAAATACATGATTATAAATTGAGAACAATTATTATTGTGTTTATTTAATCTTTAATATCAAAGGATCAATTTAAACAAGTTTTTACAATTTTGATTTAATAAACACATATATTCTATTTTAGTTTTTTCAAAAGGACTTTACTTTTGAAAGCAGTTTTTGATTGGAATTATTTTATAAGTTCATCAATATTATAAAATTTTTTGTAATTCTCTTTGGCTCTTCAGAGTGATGATAAATTATATGGTGATAAAGCATAGAGAACAAGAGAATGTAGTAGTAACCTGAGCTGTTGTTATCTCTAAGCACAAAAGAGTGTGGAGAAGTGACTACAGAAACTTGGAGGAAGAATTATGTCAAGGTGGTCTCTCAAAAGGAGGGTTAGTTTGAGGGGCATCGACTCCTAGTGATTTTGCTGGAGGAAGAGACAGAAGACACTCCCTTTCAATCTCTCTCTAGTATTTTGCTGGGGATTCCCACTGGCTGAACCCAACCAGAAAGAGAAGATGAGGAATCCATTGATGTGGTCCAAATAGTCCATCTGCTCGGGGGAAAAAGCAAAGGAGAGAAGGTGTCTATATTGAAGGTATAAACTTCCAATGTCTTAATCATAAAACACAACATTGAAGAAAGTTGTAAGATGTAATTTTACAAAGTGGTAATCAGAAGAAATCTGGCAACTCAATTTTTGTCCCCCAAGAGTGGTTTTTAAACTATATTTTAAATAACTCTTTGGTTATTCATATTAAATCTTACATGGAAGCCTCAGATGGAAAAAAGAAAAATGCCCATTGGGATGGGAGGCCTAGAACCCCAATCCCACCCCAAATGACTATCCTGAGAACTTCTTAGAAACCATTCTCATACAGCATGAGTTTAACTGTCTACTGAGTCCAATGATTAATGAGTCATATTTCATTAAAACAATGGGACATAACTTTTAAAGTTTTTTTTTATTAAAAACAGTATTGTGAACACTCTCAGAACTAAATGGTGGAACAAAACATTAATTATTTTCTTAGAAGGATTACTAGAAGTAGAATAACAGGCCCAAAGGGTAGGAATATTTTTGTTTCTTGATTTGTGTTCCCTCATTATCCTTCCCTAATACAATACCATTTAACACTGCAATTTACAGCGCTTGTAAGTCCCAGCTTCTCTACATTCATGCCAACTCTTAGCTCGACCTTTTTAAATAGTATTTTTGACACTTTTTTAGCCAACAGAAAAATTATTCCACACAGAAAATAAATCTGGTGGTTATATTAATTTAAATTTATTTTGTTACCACTCTGGTTGACCTTTTGTCTATGTACATTTTACCAGTTATATCGATTTCTTCATTAGTTGCATGTGTTTTTCTTTGTCATCAAGTTGTAAGAATTCTTTATATAAAGCTATATGTAACAAAAATGTGTGTGTGTGTGTGTGTGTGTGTGTGTGTGTGTGTGTGTATGTGTGTGTTGTGTTGTGTTGTGTTTATGGTATTTTCAAACATACAAAAGTTTTCAATGTTTAAGGAATCACCTCTATTAATAGTATCTTCCTTGTGGATTTCTCCCCTTGATGTCATGCTGAGAAAGTCTTTCTATACTCCAAGAAAGGCTTTTGTTAAATGGACCACTCTGATTGTTGTTCTCCTTTACTGATAAGTAGATTTGAGAAGCAGAAGTAAATAGAAAAACTCAGAACAAAAGGAGTGGGGGAGAGAACTCTCAATGCAGAAGTGGGTGAAGTTTATTTAGACCATATTCAGTCAGTATAAGAGCCAGGGGAAGTTGTGACCTAAAAGACTAAAATATTCTCTCCTTATTATCCTATCTGAATTGATTTAGAGCAAGCCTGGGGTGATGGCCTTGGACATTATGATATGACTTCCAAGGCATATAACTCCCCAAGGCAGAGGTGCTCTGGTTTGCCACCCCAGAAGAGCCTTCAGCCTCTTTCAGACATGATGGACCCCTTGTAAATGCAAATATCCCCGTTAGATTAATATCCTGGCTAAAGGACCGCCTGCATGCAAAAGTAACAGTTTGACTGAAAGGTGGGAGGGGGGAGAGAGAAGCCCACGATAAAGGTTGGGTGTGGCAGGGGCCCCTGTGAGGGAAGAGAGGAGAGTTTTCCCTCCCCCAACACACACCTGGCAAGCCTCTGCCCTCAAGGGACCACTCCTTCCCTGGCCAGCTGGTGTTTTCCCTTCCACCCCAGGCCTGGCCCCTGGCCACAGACATGCTCAGAGTGATGCCTGTCTTAGAAGCATCTCTGCAGATGCTATTCTGATAACACTTTAATCCTTTCCCCACCCCTTCTCCCCCTTAACCTCTCCACCTCTAGCTGAGGCTTTTGTGTTTGTGTGCCTGTGTATTTGGGGAAGGAGGGTGGAATGGACAGAAAAGCTTAATAACCAGCAAATACAAGATCCAGTTTCCTGAGATGGATTACTACAGTGAAATGACTGCTTGGTCCCAGCTATTGAAGCCAGGTTGCAGCTAAAGAGAGAGGCTTCCTTGTCTGGCCTCTGGGAACATAACAGGAGAAGGGGGGTTGGATGGAATAGTGTTGTTAATGCATCAAAAATTTTTCTCTAGGTATAAACAGATACTTCATTTTTCTTCCCTTTGTTTTCCACACCCCACATGGATATGCCAGATAAAAGACAGCATTCAGAGTTAAAATTTGTATTGCAGATAGATAATAATGCATGGAACATACTCATACCGTGTATATAATAAACTGGGAAGGAAGTTGTGTGATTTGGCGAGATGTTGAACTGGAGGCAAGTGCAAGGGCGAAGCAAGAGGCCATTGGAACAAGTTGCAGGATAAACCATAAGATGTCTATTGTCAGCCTTTGAGACTACTTTTGCTGCCCAATAACTTTGGAGTCCTTCCTGAGTGCTCAACCCTACATACTTTAACTCCAACTCTTCCTGTCTTGCACTCAACACCCCACAGTCATCATAAGTGCCACAAAATGACTTCTCATGCCAGACAAAGAGATTTACAGGGATGCAAACTATGTCACAGCCACAGGCACACAAGAATGTTCCAGTCTCTTCAGAAAGCATTCTGCATGGAAATCTCCTCTACCTAGTCCCCACATTCAAACCCTTTCTAAGTTTGTGCCTGGACAGTCAAGAAATCTGTATCCTTGCCTGCTTCCTATTGCTTTTACCTTTAGTTCAAAGCAAATGATTCTCAGCTCCTCTGACCATTTCAATCCTGTAGATTCCTTTTGGTCATGTCCCTTCTCTCAAATCCTAGGTACACATTTCACCCTGAAAAACAATGGAACTCCAAGCCCATGAGCCTAAGATAGGGATACTCCTGGTGCAAGGCTTCTGTACCACAGAGTGACACCTTCCTCTTCACCGTCAACTTGCCTTTCTTTTAGTTAGCACATTCCTACTGTCCCTCTTACTGTCCTTCGGTGTTTTCTCCTTCCTAATGGACCAACCCAAAGTCGTGTTTACTGCCAGGCACTCCCAAGAAAGTCACATGACTGTCATGTGCCCTCGACAGAAAGACAGGGCCTTAAAGGGTCACTGGAAAAAAACTCTAATTCATGGTCCCCTCCATATCCATCCCCTCTGGTTACTGTCGGTCCAAGCTTTTTCTTTTTTCTTTCTTTCTTTTTTTTTAAATCAGCAATTCTCCATACTGAGCCTCAGCAATTAATATATAAGCTAACGGATGCAAATTTGGTTAGCTAAGTATTTTGGTAACATTCACTCATTCCTGTTTCATTAATTCAGCAAACATGTAGTATCTGTCTTACATTGTCAGCACCTCAATTTGTGGCTCATCACACTAATCCCTCAGGGGTCTGGCCTGCCCAAGACCCAGCAAGAATGCCTAGAATAAGGTGCAGGGTGTGTGTTTTTCAGAGGATAGGTGATGGAGATAGTGAAGATGGGGTCAGAAGGACCGAAATAAAGGAGTACAAGTGGGGCAACAGTAGTAGTGGGAGAAAAAAAATTGATGGAAGGCAACAGAGGATGTCTTTGAGAGAAATTTTCCCCATCAGCCCTCATTCCTTGGAGACTTTCCATTTAGTCAAAACAGAAATTTGGTTTCAAGGGAGTGCAGGAAACATGTGGTTCTTAAAGAAGAAGAAAAAAAATAGAACTTTCCCATCACGCTCTCTCCTCTTTCTCCCTCTCCCACCACTGCTGGATAAAATTTCATTCCAAGTGCTTCTCAGAATGAAACAGGCTGATGACCCTGATGAATATCTGCTGCTTCCAAAGGAAACTCTCTGCCTGTATGAATTCATTAACACAAAGAATCAAGGTCACTCTGCTTGCACCCAAGGGAGGCTTTGGGGCTATTCACACACCTGGCCGAGAGCACAGCTTTGCAGGCTGAACCACTATGGTCCTGAGTGTCCTGCTATGGGTTGTTCATTACATCCAGTGGAGAGCACAAAAGGGAATCTGCAGCAAGCAGGTTCTGGGTTGGACAAGCAGACACAGCTCAAACCAGAAGGGTTACAAGACCATGGAGCCTTCTTGCTGGGTGAGAGGCAGAGTAAGAGGACAAGTATACACCTTGGAGTCTTTCACATCTGAAGTCAGGTCTTGGCTCAGCAAGTGTGTGCTCCCTCTATGTTCTCAGTTTCCTTAACTATAAAATGGTTTCATAGCAGTAATTCCAGTGAAATACAGCATAATGAATACATGCTGTATTTATCCTCAAAACATCATTAAAATGAGAGTAAAAGAGAAAAAGAATAGAAGAAGCAACCACAGAAGTTAACCACATGTTTGTAGTTGGAACACCAATGGAGGATGAAAATCTAGCTCAGCAAAAGGGATATGTTGTGAGGGAAGGATGATGACATAAAAATCCATGTGGCCCCCAGGAAATCAGAATGGCTCTGAAATGGGAGTGCCAGGTACTATGGAAGGCAAAGGAAATCAGAGAGCAGAAAACTCAACAATTGCTTGAAATTCCCTAAGAAGCAAACAAAGCCCAGGTTTCCTCTTCTACCCCACACACACAGCAAGGCCAATACCTCTCCAATGAGGGTGAAGCTGAGGTATAGAGATTGAGTAGAATTTTATCATGCCTACCCTCCAGCTCCCACCAACACCAATCCCTTTTCCCATACAGCTCTGGATTGCTGGAAGCTAGGCATTCACCTCCCAGAAAAGAAGTTGGAGAATTTTCTGAAAAACTGCAGAAAATAAACCTGCAGATGTTGGCATTTGAGGAACCTCCAGTTAAAACTCTAGTTCATGGCCTACCACCCCAGACTCAAGGATCCAGTGAAGTCAAGCCCAATAATCAAAAAACTCTGAGCAAAACACAAATTCCAAACTGTTTTTCTTACATTGTCAAGTATAATGTACATGAAAAGAGCATATATAGTGTCCATATAAGGTTAAAATAATCATATTAAAAACACCTTGTACATCCCATTTGCCTTGTGAAATAGGACCTCACCAGTAACTTTGAGCCCCATATGTGTTCCTGCCCTAGTGTATTCTTCTCCATCTCTGGTTAACCACTATACTGAATTTTGTTTTGATCATTTTCTTTGCTTTTCTTTGCAATTTTACCACACATGTGCATATCTCTAAACAATCTATTGTTTAGTTTTGTCTGCTTTTGAATTGTACATAAATGGTATCATACTGCATTTATTCTATGACTAGCTTTGTTTGCCCAGTATTATAATTTTGAGGTTCATCCACATTGAATTGTGTTTGAAAATATATCTTTTCATTGATATATAGAATTATATTATAAGAAAATTCTATAATTTATGTATCTTTTATCTTTTGGGTGGCTTTCTGGTTGTTTCTAGGCTTTCTGGTTAATGTGAACAGCCATATCCTGGCCAATTTTCTACAAGTTGAATCTGTGTTGTGGACTATTTGGTGAATATATGTAAAAACAGATTGGTTGAGTCATCATTGTTGCTCATTCTCAACTTGCAAAATGTCAAAAATTCCTGTGGTGGATTTGACCAATTTACATTCCACCTGTATGAGAATCTCCTGACCTCCCTATTTTCAACAACACCTGATATTGCTACTTTGTTGCCAGTCTAGAGGATGTGAAATATGTTATTTTGATTTTCATTTACATATTTCTCATCACTTATGAGGTTGCATATATTTCAAATATTTATAGACTATATATTTATATAAACTTGGGTTGTTGTTGTTGTTTTCCTTCAATTTGCCCATCTTAAAAAGTGCATTGTTAGTCATTTTCTTATAGATCTTTATATATTCTATGCCCTATCCAGTTTTGCTCAGTGAATAGAGCATCAGCCTGGTCAAGGGCACATACCTCAGTTGCAGGCTTGATTACATGTGGAGGCATCCAATCTATGTGTGTCTCTCACATCCCTTTCTCTCTCTCTCTCTCTCTCTCTCTCTCTCTCTCTCTCTCTCTCTCTCTCTCTCTCTTCTCCTCCCTTCCACTCTCTCCAAAAATCAATGGAAAAATATTCTTGAGTGAGGGTTAACAAAAAAAAAAAGAAAAGAAAGATTGAAAGTTAAGAACAGACAAGGAAATTCTCTAGAAACTACACCCAAATTAATAAATAAATAGAGAGAGGGGAAAAAGAAAATGATAGAAAGATAAGGTTGAGCTTATGAGATAATCAATCTAAGAAGTTCATTATCATTCGCTTGTAGAGATGAGTCATTATGAAAAATAAATAAATAAATAAATAAATAAATAAATAAAACACAGAGGAAAAGGAAAGGAAAAAATCATCAAAGAATTAATAGAAGAAAGTTTTCCAACCTTGGTAGAAATGAGTTTTCAGAATGAAAGGGCTCATCAAGTGCTCAACATGATGCACCAGTCCATTGGTATGAAGTTACAGAATATTAAGAAGATGACATTAAACATTCTGTGGATACATAAAGCTCATATATCAAGGCTGAGAATAAGAATGGCCTCACTAGTCTCAACAATACTTGGAGCTAGAAGACAATGGATCAACACTTTAAATTTTTGAATAAAACATTTTTCCTACCTAGAATTATATACATAGCTGGACATTTTCAGATAAACATTGTCTTAAAAATTTGGCCTTCATGCCTAAACTGGTTTGGTTCAGTGGATAGAGTGTTGGCCTGTGAACTAAAAGGTCCCGGGTTCGATTCTGGTCAAGGGCATGTACCTTGGTTGCGGCCACATTCCCAGTAGGGGGTGTGCAAGAGGCAGCTGATCAATGTTTCTCTGTCATCGATGTTTCTGACTTTCTATCCCTCTCCCTTCCTCTCTCTAAAAAATTAATAAAATATGTATTTTTAAAAAATTGGCCTTCATTCTTCTATCCTCTCTTAAGATGTTACTGAATATGATTAAACATAGGAGGTAAACTAGGAAAGAGAAGGACACTTAAGCTAGGAAATGGGGAACACATTACAGGAGAGCAGTGAAGAAAAACAGCTCCAAGAAAATGGGGGAAGGACGTCCAAAAGTGACAGCTCTTTAGGAGGCCCTGCTGAGCCTGGGGCAGGACCTAGAACTTCAGGATAAAAATGCAATTGAAAGTCATCTGATGCATTTGGTCACATAGAAGGTGGTATTGAGAGATGTTTTAGAGATGGAAGAATAATAGTAACTATATAAAAACCTAAGAAATAGAAAACAGACATGAGAAATGGTATATATTGCAGGAAACAAAAAGATATACAAGAAAGGAGCCTATTAGGATCCTCAATGAATAACATTTATATAGTCATAATAACTTAAATATTAATCATAATTTAATAAGAATATAATTAAAGAAATGGGATGGGTGGTGTGGGGAGTATAAAAGAATTAAAACATCATCCAGTATAATAGGTATTTAATAAATAAAGCTTTACATTGACCAATTAATGGTACTTAGAACAATGGAGAGACACTGCTAACAATAAAGTTTACTTGCCTCTGGGAAGTGGGATAGTTGTGGTCCAAAGGACAATAGGGGATTATTATTTTATTATGTCATTTTGTGCTATTTGACTTTTTAATCTATATATGTGTGTGTGTGTGTGTGTGTGTGTGTGTGTGTGTGTGTCACTTTAATATGAATTACACTTGATTTTTATTTTTAAAAAGAATATATAATTTAAATATCAATGATATTCAAAAAAATATTAGCTGTCTATTCTTCTTAAAATGCTACCATAAATCTGAAATGTGTTGTTCATTTAGCTTTGGATTCCCCCAAAATGCAGGGCTTGAGAGAAGGACTTTCATGCAAGTTATTTACTTAGGGAAAATTATCCCCAAAATTGAGAAGAGAAGGATCTGAAAGAAGGAAACAGGAAAAGAAGAAAAGCTGAAAGAAGGATATGTAATTGAGCTGTTTGTTTTTCTGTGGGCAATTTCAACTCAGTTGTGCTGAAGTTCCTGTGAGCAAGAATGTGCTTCAGAATGTACAACCACAAGAGAAGAGTGTTTATACCCTAGCTCAGGTCCCCCATTTTCCCAGAGAGCATCAATTCCCTAGCACGTCAGACTGGCTGGGCAGGCTCCTTCTGGCTTCCTACACTATAACAGGTAAGCTTGGGGCAGAAGGCAGGAGATTAGTGCAACCAAGTGAAGCATCATCAGGCCACACCTGCACACAGCTGTTTGTTGAAGCAATGTCCAAAGCAGAAATATAGGCTCAGAGGATATGAGCTGGAGAATAAAAGATAACCAACATATATGGCAAAATAAATATACACATGTATATTCTAAGCCACCTCTTCTTACCCTTCAAACAGGTACCATAGTCTCACTTTCCTCTATACTCCCCAAATCCAAAAGGCCTAAATACTGTCATATTCTACCTTGGGTAGTTGAGCTCTGTTCTTCTGTCCCCACCCATCTCCAATGCTGTCTGCTTCAAGGGCTGCACTGCAGGTGATGAGAGCCACATCTGCCTTTGTGCTCTGGTCTAGCACCCACCTTGACTCTGTAGGAAGAAATTAATCAACAAAGCTCTGTTCTGGTAACATGGAGGAGGTGATGGTGACCCAGATTGGGGCACACTAACCTACAGGCACAGTTTTGTCCATTCCGATGTGTATATATAAAAAAGCTTTTCTCTGCATCATCATATTCTACCAATCAGACTTGAAAATGTGCTTGGAGAAGGAGAGACTTACCACCATCTGTTGATTTCCATTTTCCAGACTCTCCCTGCCCCTTGGACTACAAAAAGTAGATTTGGCTGTACACAGTGCCTTATAGGAATCAGAGCCCTGGCAGAATGCAGAGGTTCTCAGTAAGCACTGTGGTAGCCTACTTCTTGGTCTTGTGATCATATACACACAGATGATGCCAAATAAATATTTGATTAGAAACAGAAAAAAATAAAGTCATCAATTCCCTTCACTCTCACAGGAAAAATGCTAATTTTTTAAAGGCCAGAATGACTAATAGCACTTTAGGGGTGAAGAATTTGAGAGAGTGTCTAATCCGGTGGTTCTCAAAGTGTAGTGTTTGGACCAGCACCATCAGCATCATGTGGAAACGTTTAGAAATGCAGACTCTTGGCCCCACCCAGATTTACTGAATCATAAATTGTGGGTAGAACCCAGTAATCTGTGTTTTAACAAGCCCTCCGAGTGGTCCTAATACATGCTAATGTTAAAGAAGCACTGGTCTAAAGTTATCCAACCCCCTCTTTTTGTAGATTAGAAAAATCAGGGCAGACAACAGAAACAACGCAGACAATCCAGGAAATAATAGATCTCAGAAGTCAAGCACAAGTGTATGACTCCCACATCAGTCATCTGTCTACTGATACTTGCCAACACACTTTCACCTTCCACCATGCTCCCAGAACAAGCAGCTTGTATGTAACTGGTTAGGTCGTTTATTAGTGCAGGTAGCTAACAAATCAAGGTCATGAATTTGATCTTTATTTGGAGCCACTTTCCTTTTCCATTGCATCACCACAAACTATACCCCTCTCCTGGTAAGCCATTCACAAATAGATTCCCTTAGTTAATAGGAAGAATAAGTATAAAAGTACGTCAGTCATAGTAAAAAGTTCATCACTTCCAACAGAAAAATAGTACAAAACACATCCTCTGTATTGGACCAATGGTACTATCTTTGCACAAGAAGAGCCACATTGTACATTTCCTGCAGGTAGAATAGTATGTGTGTTGAGCCAGGGGGAACATCACATCAGTAGCCCAGTTCTGGCACCCTCAGCTGCAAATGCTTTATCCATTATCAGTTTACCTCTTATATACTTTAAGCCAGACATTTCTAAACTCAGATTTCATAAATCAATAACGTTCTCAAAATTTTGGAGAACTGATATGTGATTGACCCCTTTTATTTTATCAAATAAAGATATAGACACAAAAATAACAACTATTGCCATGACTGTCATTACCACCTAATCTACACTATAAAAGAAAAACATGCAAATTAATCATCACGCCACTATACCTACCAGCCAATCAAGAGTGAATATGCAAATTAGAAGGAGAAAGGTGGCAGCAGCCCAGCTGCTCCAGGTACAGAGTGGCTGAGCGGGGCAGGACGTCTGCTATGAGAGAGAGGGCGAGGGGCGAAGGGATCTACAGGAATGACACTCTGGCCACAGTGAAGACAAGGATGGCAGACTCTGGCCGGAGTCTATAGCAAAGACAAAGATGGGGAAGAGCGGGGCGGAGTGCAGCCTTAAAGATATGCCCGGAGAGAGGTTCAGAGCCGTGGGCACGCGCGGACTGTAGGGCTGGCAGCAGCAATCCCGGCTGGATTTCTCCAACGGGGAGGGTGGAGAAGTCCCACTGCACAGATTCCCCAGTGCCAGGCAAGGTCCAAGGTCTGGGGTACGCACCCTAAAAGCGCAGCAGAGGTCTCTAAGTTTGAGGATAGTGCACGTAGCTTGGAATAGCAGTTTGCGAGTGTAAAGTGTGTGACATAACAGACGCGTGACTTGCTCCCTCGTTCCAGAGACCACCAGACTGCTTTGTTTTACAACCCTGAGCAAGACTTTGGGTGTGAAGACTCATTTGGGGAGAGGCAGAGTTGTCTAGCAACGGGTGGAGACCTGCAGTGGGTTTCTCTTGGAGGTGCCTGTAGCCATTACCACCCAGCACAGAAACCCGCGCACCGCCTACGGCGTAGCTGATGCGCTGACACTGCCTGCTCAGCTCAGAGACTCCACCCATCCAACCTGAACACAGCTTACCCTCACAATCAATTGGCCTGGAGGTCAAACCCTCCTAGGGCTAACAACAACACGCTGGGTTTAAATTCAAAAATACTGTACAATCCATAAAGGATTGCAGTTAGAGTATCCACCTCAGATAACTGGGGAGGCTGAGCCACTGTCCCTTAGAGGACATCTATCACACAAAGCTAATCGACCAACTCAGGAAAGCAGCCACAATGAGGAGAAATGGAAAGAAATCAGGTGTGAAAGAAATGGAGGAAAAAAGACGACTAGACATAGAGTTCAAAACCACAGTAATAAGGTTTTTCAAGAGGCTCCTAGAAAAGGCCGATGAACTTAATGAGAACTACGAGGAAATGAACAAGACCTATGAGGAAATGAACAAGACCAATGAGGAAATGAACAAGACCTATGAGGAAATGAATGAGACCCACAAGGAAATGAACAAGACCTACGAGGATATGAACGAGACCCTCAAGGATATGAAAAAGGACCAACTAGAAATCAAGCATACACTGACTGAAATAAAAAATATTACACAAAGTCCTAAAAGCAGTCCAGGGGGCCGCAAGAACCAAGTCAAAGATTTGAAATACAAAGAAGCAAAATCCACTCAGCTGGAAAAGCAAGAAACAAAAAGAATCCAGGTAATTGAAGATAGTGTAAGGGGCCTCTGGGACAATCTCAAGCATGCCAACATCCAAATTATGGGGATGCCAGAAAAAGAGAGAGAGCAAGACAATGAAAACCTACTTGAAGAAATAGTGACTGAAAACTTCCCACACCTGGTGAAAGAAATTGACTTAAAAGCCCAAGAAGTATACAGAACCCCAAAATATAGGAATCTAAAGAGGACAACACCAAGACACATCATAATTAAAATTCCAAGAGCAAAAGATAAAGAGAGAATATTAAAAGCAGCAAGAGAAAAACAGTTGGTTACCCACAGGGGAGCACCCATACGATTGTCAGCGAGTTTCTCAACAGAAACTATGCAGGCCAGACGGGAGTGGCAAGAAATATTCAAAGTGATGAATAGCAAGAATCCACAACCAAGATTACTCTACCCAGCAAAGCTATCATTCAGAATTGAAGGTCAGATAAAGTGCTTCGCAGATAAGAAAAAGCTAAAGGAGTTCATCACCACCAAACCAATATTATATAAAATGCTGAAAGATATTCTTTAAAAAGAGGAAGAAGAGCCGAGACCGGTTTGGCTCAGTGGATAGAGCGTCGGACTGCGGACTGAGGGGTCCCGGGTTCGATTCCGGCAAGGGCATGTACCTTGGCTGCGGGCACATCCCCAGTAGGGGGCGTGCAAGAGACAGCTGATTGATGTGTCTCTCATCGATGTTTCTGACTTTCTATCCCTCTCCCTTCTGCTCTGTAAAAAATCAATAAAATATATTAAAAAAAAAAATCCCAGCACTTTGCTGGAGCCATTTAAAAAAAAAAAAAGAGGAAGAAGAAAAAGGTAAAAATATAAATTATGAACAACAAATGCACATCTGTCAAAAAATGAATCTAAAAATCAAGTGAATTAATAATCTGATGAACAGGATAAACTGGTGAATATAACAGAATCATGGACATAAAGAGGGAATGGACTGACAATTCTTGGGGAGAAAAGGGGTGTGGGAAGTGCAACAAGAGACTGGGCAAAAATCTTGCAACAATAGGAGAGGATAGTGGGGAGGGAGGTGAGGGCGGAGGATGGAATGAGTATAGGGTGGAGGGGAACTATAAGGGGATAGAAAAGGGGGAACAATGTAATTAATAAACTGAACAATAAAGATAAAAAGAAAGAAAAAGACAAAGATGGAAGACTTTGGTCTGTGTCTGGAGCAAAGATGAAGAAGACAGACTCCCGCTGTAGTGAAGGCCTGGGTCCAGGTGCTGGAGGAAAACCGGTGCTGGAAGCCTAGGGAAGAAAGCCTTATTGCATGAATCTCTTCGTGCAACGGGCCTCCAGTGTTGTTATATGTCACCAAAAAGTTACAGAACTTTTGTTTACAAAACCAATATTTTCCATAAAATGTGAATTGGTGCACTTACAATATGGAATTTTCCACATTTTTCTTATTTCCCCTTTTCCTGTGAAAATTTAGCAGGACACAGATCTGCAGAGTTTGGGAACCACTTTCCATTTGAGCCCAATGGCCTTCTACACAGCCCAGCTTAAGTCCCCTCTGGACTCCACAGGACCCTGTGACTATTTCAATGGTTGAATTTCTCATATTCATTTATAGTTATCTGCTTATGAGTATGTTTCCCCCACTCTAGCATATGATCTAGAAAACAAGAATTGAGACTATTTCTTTAATTTTTTTCTTTAACACCTTTCTGGTACATGAGAGCTAGGCCATAAATATCTGTGAAAGGAGGAAAGAGGAAGGAAGGAAGGAAGGAAGGAAGGAAGGAAGGAAGGAAGGAAGGAAGGAAGGAAGGAAGGAAGGAGACAGAACTGGATTTTGCCACAGACAAAATCTTTCTAACATCTAGTATTTTTAGCTTTAATTCTTAGAACTTAGAGAGACCCTGAGCGTGGACAACTTGACCCAAACAACCCTATTCTGGTCAAGAAAGTAGTATCTGAAGCTACATCAAGTTAAGCCCTCATTGATTTACCCTCTTACCAGATATCAGGCATGACTTCCCCTGGCTGCTCCCCTCTGCAATGGCCTCATGTCTGAACTGTGTTTCTGGGAGGAAAACTGGGATAGTAAAAGGCTGGGGAAAGGGAGACAGCTAGGAAGGAACTTATGGGATGAGGTCTAAAGGGAACTTGCAATTCGTTAGTTGTGCTCTGGGGAGCTACCAGGCAGGCCATGGGTAGTTTGGACATTGAGCCTACGGGGCTCTGAGTAGATAGAATTCCTTGTTCATACTGCACCTTAAAGGGCACATTGGCACTACGCGGTTGTGAGTCTGTATCTGGAACAGGAACCTCTGGAGAATTTAAAAAGCTGCCACAGTCCCTAAGTTCCTGGCTTGAACAAACTATTGGTTAGTGTACCATGATGCAATGGAGTTTAATATTTCAAAAAGGGCTAAAGACAAGACAAAAACCACTCCTGTGCCAGGATAGGATGTGGAAGGAAGGAGTGGAGGGTCATATGATAAACCTGGAAGACAAAGCTGTATTTAGGCCACTGCTAAGATGGCAGGAAGGAGTGCCCCCACCACCACCACCATCCCTCCAGAGGGGGCCAGTGACACTGTCTCCTTTTACTCACCCACTTCCTTGCCCCAGTGCCCAGGGAGTGTGTCATGGAAGACAGACCAATGCCCTCATGTCTGCAGCCCTGGGACTTTCCTAAAGAGAGAGAAAATCTCTGTTTGGGGGAATTTTAAAGTCTTAGTGTTGGATGTCTTTCCTAGGCCTAGCTTCCAAGTTGGAGCAGAGGTAGACTAGGTGACAGAACTTGCTGAAAAAAGGAGAGTGGATACAATGACCTCTAAAGAACCCCATCAACAGAGAGACTCAGAAAGGGGGAAGAAAACAGAGACAGAAGAGGCCAAAGTACAGAAGGCAGTGGGTGCCAGAAGCCAGGTATGACATGTAGACCTGATCTGAAAGTTCATGCAGGAACATTTCGAAGAAGTGAGAAGTGATTATCTGACCCCAACCATTTCACTCAGTTGTTTTTTAAGCAAATATTTATGGAAATCCTACTGTTTACCAGGGGTTATGCTGAACCTCTGTCCTTAAGAAGTTTACAGTCAATTAAGGGAAAGAAATAAGTAAGAAGATACCTGCAGTAGTGATTCTATTTATGTTTATATAGGACCTGCTGGTACCATGCAGGCTTCCATGCAATGCACGTTTAAACCTCCAGCATCCTAGGAGGTAGCTCCTATTATTGTAAAATGTCACCTGCATTTTACAAACAAGAAAACTGAGGCATGGAGAGCTTAAGGAAGTGTACATCTAGGTATGGGTAGCAGAGCTGGAGATGAAAGCCAGTATTCTTATACTATTGTACTGAGTGGAAGTCTTACCGCATGGCCAAGTTCACAAAGCAAAGTAAGGACAGGGTAATAGGATTTCAGAGGAGAAGGCTTAGAAGCTCTTTCCTTAAATCAAAACTGAGTTCTGATGGATAGTGGACAAGTAATAAGAGAAGACTGTTAAAGCTTGAACTGACTTAGAGAAAGAATCAAGAAATTTAAACTAAGAAGTATAAAAATGGAGCAGGAGTTAAGATTTGGTATTTTAAAACCAGGAAGACACAAAAATTCAGTTTGAGGAGCTAGCAATACATTGGCTTTGCCTGTCTTTCCAAGGCTCCCTCCCCACCCACATCAGCAGCCCCACTTTGCCCACCCCTGCCCCAAATAGAAAAGGCTGCCTGCAACATATCTCTTCAGATCCCACCTCAAGCCCAGACCTGGTTTGGACATAAGCAAAGAGGAGGATTGAAAACCCATAAAACAGGAGTTGGTCAAAAGAAATGGGAAGTTAAGGCTACAAAAAAAGTATTCTTAATGTCAAGCCTTTGAAAACTTAGCTGGTAAGAACAAAAAAAGGCAAAGAAGACAAAAAAAATAAAGTGGACATTTGTTTAGGTTAGTGTTGTTCAATAGAATTTTCTAAAATAGTTAAAATGATCTATATCTGTGCTATTCAATACATGTAATACTAGTCACATGTGGCTATATAAATTTAATTTTTTATTCAAATAACATTTAAATTCAATTACTCAGTTACACTAGCTACATTTCACATGTTCAGTAGTCACATGTTAGATATCATATTAGCTAACATATTAGATATCACCATTCTAGATTATAAAATTTTGTTGAGGCTCAATATAATTAAAATACATAGAAAATTTGCAAGTACAGAATTAGAATGTAGATGGGTCTCCTTTAGGAGAGATAACAATTTTTCTTACAAAAAGGTAAGCCATGGGGGACCTGAGAAAATCATTTGGATAACTAGTTAATTGATAGGTGTACATTAGATATTTCTTGTTTGATAGGGAGATTCTCCATGAGTTAGGATACCAAACTCCTAGTTTCCCATCCTCAGCATGATTGACACTTGTTATCTGAGTTCATACAAGTTCTCTTCTCTGATCCTCTCCCTTTTCTCTAATGGAAATTGGTCCTGATCATGGATGACAAAAGGAAAGCACATATACCACAACCACCATCCAACCCACCCCATGCTTGTTTCTACTGAGACATAGGTCATTACACGTGATACTTTTCCTACTGAGCTGAGGTCAGCCTTGAGCTTCTTTAAAATTTACAGCACCAAGCAGCCACCAACAATTGATTAGAAATGTCACAGAAACTAAGACCTCTTTGATATCTCATTTGGGGTAATCATTAAGTCAACTTGTGATTGATGACCAAAAAAAAAAAAAATCAGACAAAACAATAACACTGACAAGGCCATTATCTGGACAATTGTCTGTATGACCATTGGTCATAGCCACTCTGACAAATCAATTTGAGATGGTAAGTCTGCTGTGCTGGTTAATTTTATGGGTCAGCTTATCTATACTATGGTTCTCAGTTGCTTAGTCAAATACCAGTCTAGATGTTGCTGTGAAGATGTGATATGATTAACATTTATATCAGTAAATTCTGAGTGAAATACTCTTTATGTGTGGTGAGCATCATCTAATCAGTTGAAGACCCTAAGAAAAAAGACTGAGATCCTCAGAAGGAGTAGGAATTCTGTTTTCAGTCTGCCTTCCCAGAGTCTCTAGCCTGCTGACCTTTCCTAAAGATTTCAGACATGCCAGGCCCAACACTTGCATGAGCCAATTCCTTAAAACTCTCTCTCCATATATATGTTCTTATATATGTGTATGTGTATTTATATGTATGCATATGTATGTTTATATGCATACACACACACAAACTCATATATATACCCACCCACTTCCTTGCCCCAGTGCCCATATATGAGTGTGTGTGTGTGTGTGTGTGTGTGTGTGTGTGTGTGTGTGTATTGGCTCTGTTTCTTTGGAGAACAGTGATACACCTGCCAAGAAAAACACAATACAACTATGTACCTATAATCTTATAGGGGCACTGAATGAACAATTGGTACTACAAAGATATACATTTCACATGAATTAAATGCAAGTGTATGTATGTGAAGTGAAGGGTTGGAAAAGTCCTAAGCCCTGTTCTCAACTTTGCCTTGGTCCAGACATTTCAGGTTTTATGATCTAAGGAAAACATTTACAGTAACCTTTTCTGATCTGGGTATAAAAGAGAGGCCAGAGGAATCCACTCCATTGAAAACCTCAGAGGAGCAATGCACACGTCCATCACTTCTGTGTTGACTTGGTCTGCGTGACTAATGTTCCAAGGGTATAATTATCTGGTTAATTGCTTGGGAACAAACAAGGCCTGGGACCATATTGAAGATTGAAAAACAGTGTAATAGCCAGAGTGTGCACAAATCAGAAACAGCAGCTTCCAGGGACCAGCTCATCTCCTTCCTTCCTTTCTTCAGCCACTCAGTAAGTGTGTCTTCAGAAATTTATCAGTGCAAAAGAAACAGGAATGATTTCATCCACAGATAAATTGTATTTGGTCAGCATGCCATTTCTAAAAATTGGGAAATTTCAAATTAAAATCCAGATTCCAGTTTCTCTTTGAAAAAAAGAACATTGAACACACTCAGCCCACATTTTTGCATGGTGGTAATAAGTTGCTGCTAAGTGAGTAAGGGCAAGACCCTAATTCAGCTAATTCCCACTGTTCTGTATTTTCTTCCACTGGGCCACTTGGGTCACCTACTGTATGTCTAGACATTTGCATTTGGGCGTCTTATCTACACAGTCCTGGGCCATAGATTTCTTGAAGAAAGACCTTACTTATTCATATGAAGGTACCCCCAAAGGGCTATGCACAGTGCCTGGCTCACGTGAAGTTCTCAGGGATCTCTCGTTCTGCAATTCACAGCATCTAGCTAAAGTCACAATTTGACTTCTATAGTGTCAGGCAGTGTCTGCATCTGCCAATGAGAAAGGGGTGGAGGGAGCTCCAAGGGAATAATAGAGCCTGGGGTGGGGTTGTCAAGGCCAAGAATGTTGTCTGGGTAATTTTAGATGACAGCTTGGACACGCCTGGAGTCAGGGCAGGGTGGATGCTCTATGCCCTAGGACATGTTTAAAATCACAGAGACTAAGCAGAACACGACTAATGTGCTATCAGCCCCTAGGGATTAACCCCCGGCCCCCTGGCTGGTGGAAGGGGAGGAACTGGAAATATTTGAGCCAGCTCAGAAGAGAGAAAACAGTAAGTACTTGGCAGAAGCAAAACAAATAGTAGACATTTCCTATCCTAGCATTTTGTTATTTGGGAGTTTTCTCCTATCTCCTTGCTCTTGGGTACATTGCTTCTGAGGGTGGCAGAAAAATTCTCAGAAGACTCACCTTTACACCAAGTGCCTTTCCCCTTTCTCAAATGGGCCTTCCTCCTGCTTTTGCCTGATATCTTGCCTCTGTGGCCTCTGCTGTCTCCCCATCTCTGACTGCCCATATCTTACCCTCTCCTCAAGACAAATTTCCAAAGGCCACCTGTCGCTGGAGCCTTCACCAGTGCCCCCAGCTAAAAGCAACCCAACTTTTTATTGCACTGTCTTCACAAAAGGTCACAGTGTTCCAAACTATGTAATGTTTTTCTCAGAATCTAAACAGACAGCCCTGAAGCCCAATGTGGGCTGAACCAAGTAGAACCATGGACTCTCAGAGCTGAGGAGGAACTCCCCTGGATTTTTACACACCACCTTTCCTAGAGAGGTCAATTGAAGCCAAAAAAGGACAAATGATTTGGCCAAGGTCACAGAGACTGCAGCCTGCTTCTTTGGGGTGTGAGTTCTAGGATAGCCAATGTCAGGAGAGGCTGAATTCAGTTAGAGGAAGAACCTGAGACAAACCTTAGCACTGCCGTTGTATTGGCCAGTCTCCCAAAGACCCAGGGCTCCTAAGGGGGAGACAGAGAAACACTCTGGACCCCAGGGTCAGCCCAGCCAGGGTCCTGACAGAAGGAGGTTACAGAAAAAGGAGATGATGGGGAGGGGTGGTCACATCTCCTTCCAAAGGATAAGAGGGATCGAGTGTGCAGGGTAAGAGGCCCTCTGGGATCTGGAATAAAGCTCTAGTGCTCTGGAGCTTTCTCCTTGGCCTTCTCAGGCAGATTACCTATCTGAGGGCATGCTGGCCTTGGCCCCACTGCCCCTGAAGGCATTGTTTTCAGCAGATGTTCAGTGTGGTTTTCACCAGGAGCTAAGCACCTTCTTCAACAGGTGACTCTCTGGCCAGGAAGATGGGATGCCAAGAAACGGATGCCCTGGTCTTCCTCCTTAACACTGTGGTTATATGAAGGGTCTTACCTCTGACTTTTATCCCTAAAAAGGCTGAGAGAATAAATAGAAAAAAGAAGAGGTCATAAAAAAATTTTTTTAAGAGAGAAATGGGAAGGGTAGAAAGAGGAAACTGGGAAGTGGATGGAAAGCATAAAGTGCCTGAAGCTAAATGAATAATGAAGACATGGAGGGAGGAGAGGAAGAGAGCTCAGCCAGGAGACTTTGGGAACAGAACGTCCCAAATTCACAGTCACTGCTAAGTCTGTGCTGCTGGCTGACATGATCCCCTCCAGACCTCACACCATCTGCTGGGCCGACTCGCCCCTGATGGCAGCTGGTCAGTGGGACCCAGCATTGACAAGGCAAGAATTCTGCGGGAGAGACAGAGGGGAGAGGTGGAGGAGAGTAATCGTTTCCCCCTTCAACCCCTAAAATGCCCATCCCTAGACCTTCCTGTCAGAACCAGAGGCTCTAAGATGCTGTGGTCTTTAGCGGGCAGAGCCAGTGCTATATAGACCACAATTCTACTCAGGCCAGCTCCTCACTGACCAGGGCTCCTCATAGACCCACTCTCTAGGAGACTTTGACTAAACATCCAGCAAGAGGAGGGGGATGCTAACAGGAGATGGGAAGTCCAGTAAATGTTCTCTAAGACTCCAGCTCTTTAGTGGAGCATTTAGGATGAAAGGATAGCTTTGGGCCCCTATATTTGAGCCTATTCAACTTATTCCATGCTGCTCAAGTTTATTAATATGTTAACCATATTTCCAAGGCAAAGTGTTCCATCTATTTTGGTCACTTCCCCATAGTCTAAAGCCATCTTTGCTTTTGAGATATTTCTGTATCTCCACAAGGAATCAGGTCATATACAGGAATACTACTTCTCCAAACTCTTCCAGCTGTAGAATTCAGTTCTGATCTTTTACAACTAAACTGTGACCCAGAAAAGGAAGATGACCAGGTAAGGGTTGCTTGCTTAGAGGTATCATGTCAAGATTGGGGCTCTGGACCCCTAGCCTAGCTCTTCCTCCTCTGCTTTTCCTGGCCTCCATCAAATGGAGAATAAATGGATAAACTGTCAGTTCCACACTCCACAGCATAATCCAACACCATAGAGTGTAGGACCACTGTCATTGCTTCTTGGAGTCCTTTATCTTTCCATTAGTGCTGGACATTCTTCTTTTTCACAAAATGAGCCAAATCTGGTCTTGCAAACTGATTTGTATAAATATTTAGGGTCTCTGCTTCCCCAGAGCTACTGTGAAGCTAAGGAGAGTTTACTGTGAAGGGTTCCAGGTAAAGGTTCCACAAGTTATCGACACTGAGAGGTATAGTCCTCTGAGTACAGGTGGCCTGGGAGTGTCAGTGGCTTTTATTCGTCCACCACCCAGCCAAGACCTGCTGATGAGAATCATTAGAAGAGGCCCTCACAGATTCCTGGAAGGGCAGAGGCTTTAGGCATGCTTATTGGGAAGACACCATTTACAATTTCCAAACAAACATATTCACAGCTCAATTGTGCTGCCTGGATGGTTCCAATTCCTCCTGCTGAGTCTGATTTCCCTCTGACTTTTTTTTTTTAATTATTAAAAATCAGACCATCTGCCATCCTCATAGGAGAAAAGAAACAGGCTGGAGGGCTATAAACAGATCCTATGGAAAGCCAAGACTGTTGTGCTCATCTTAGCCCAGCAGCCTCAACCACCCAATCCTAGAAAATGCCTGGAAGATTCCAACTATTCTTCCCTAGAGGCTTTATGTTTCTGCTCAGAAGAAAATTAGTTTAGAAGGGCAGCTGTAAAGTGCATACAGACAGGAGCAAGGAGTCAGGATGTAGGATTAAGAGAGATGTGAGGCCTTGATGGGACTCCCACAGCAGATTTTACTTGAGGAAAGTCTGGGTTTTGTGGGGTTTCTAGTCTCTGCTGACTCAGAGAAGAAAATAGATCTTGGATTTGTACAATAAGGTGCTTAGCCTTGCCACGGGATCCTCAATAATGTTATTCATTTGACTTGACATCAACTGAGGTTTGCAATAATATAGTTACAATGAAATCCAGACTTATTTGGCTTAATTTGCATATAAGCTCTATGGCACAATGGTGTCACCCTAACTTAAAGAGGTAGCGGAAGATAAGAATTATTTGTTAGACTAGTCTTATAAGTTTACAGATACCTTTGGTTTGCTACAGAAGCCAATAAACTTGGTAATGCTGATGATAAAGTTGTGAACCACCATGCAGGTGACTGTAAGCCATAAGGTTCATGGTGTTACAAAGGCAGTCATTAGTTTTATCATCTTGATAGAATCCCATGGCCACTGGAGCCAGGCTGCCTGAGTCTGTGTACTAATTCCTAACTTTCCAGAAGTATGAGCCCAGGCAAGTTACTTAACCTCTTTGTGCCTCAGTTTTCTGTTTTATAAAATGGGCATAATTACAGTATTTCCATCATCAGGTTGTTAAAAATATTTAGCAAATTAATACATGTAAACCTTTCAGTTTCACATTGACTCCTGACTTTTTGATAGCTACCACTTCCAGGAGTGGGTCCCTCCTTTCTTATTACACTCCATATGGGATCCTCTTGTTCTGCCCTGTGTGGGACACATATTTCACTCTCCAGACAGAAATTGCAACACCAGGACCTAAATGACTAGGATAGCTGGCAGTGGGTGTAGCAGTAAAAACTTACATCCAGTAGCCTCTCATGGAGAGGGAAAGGTTCTCAAAGTCAAAGACCCCACGTGAAAAAGTTACATGGTTAGAAAGGATGTATGACTGATTAATGCTGGTCACATTTGAGAAGGCCTCAATTCTCTCATGTTGAATCTGGACTGGCCTGATGGCTTTCTTGACAATAAAATATGGCAGAATTGACACTAAAGCTTCAGAGTCCAGGTCTTGAGAAGCCTTGCAGCTTGTTCCTAGGTTTCTTGGAATACTCTCTTTCAGAGTGTAGAGCCATCATGGAAAAAGTATGATGATTTAATTGCAGAGACCACATGATGAGGCCTGATACTACACACCTGAGACGTAGAGGGTCCCAGCTGAGCCCGGCCCTATCAGCCATCCCTACCAAGGCTAATATCTGCAAAGCACACCACATCACACAGGGCGTGGCACAGAGGACATCCTCAAGGGATGGCTCTGGGCTTTATTAGCTGTTCTGAAGAAGACAGACACTGTAAGTCAACACAATGGCAAATTATGGCCCTCAGTCCCCATGTCTCTTATTCTGCTTCCTTTTCTTTCCCTCTCTGATGCACTTAGAATTGCATGATCTCCCCCCCCCCCCCCCCGCCGCCCCATTCAGTTTCTAGCTGTCTGTCCATCTATCTCTTTCCTCTTGTCCTTATCCCCAAACATTTTGGTTAATCTGTCTGTTGGTCTATGTCATCCTCATACAAGGCCTTGGAGAGGACATCCTCTGTATCACCCCATCTCCAGAAAACAACCTGCTCCATTGGTGCACAACATAATTTATTATAGACCCGACAGACTGCACTTAATGGACAAACTCCCCCTCCTCCTGCTGCCTTAATTTGAAGTGGGGACATCTGGAAACCAGTTTAACAAGGTGGCTAACAGACAGCTGGTTTCTGGGGCTTCTCAGGGGGACTCCAGGGAATCATTTCAATTGGGTTGATGGACTGCTGGTCTTAGAGAAAATCCAGTCAGCTGCTCTAGACAGTGAAAGGGCTACTTCCCACCTGCAACCACAGGAAGGATCCACATCTGTCCAAAGAGGAAGGGATAAAAGAGTAGAGGCAACTACACAGGAAATGTCCTGCATTTTCTGCTGGATCCCCCTACAAACTGTGTGCTCTTAAGTAAGGCATTAGACCTCTCTGGGACCTATCTGTAGATTTTACCAGATGAGTTTTCACATCCTTTCTCACCTTAACATTCTAGCATCCTGAGATGGAGCAAAGCCACCTGGTCAGAGACAGACAGGGAGGAAAAGCAGAAAAAAAGGCCATCTATCATTTATTGAACTGTCATTTGACAGAGTCCAGGGCTTAGTGTACAGTGGGACACCAAGGTAAATAAAGAACTTACAACTGTGAAGAGATGAAACAAAATCCTCACTAGCCCAGATCATAGTGCCTAGCTGCAAAGGCATCTCCCCTAATTCCAGTGAGTTTATAACCAGGTGGGAGAGATAAAATCTATGCACAGGGTAAGGTGAGACCAGCAAGGGCAGAGTGTAATTAATGTGACTAAGTACTAAGTGGTGTATACAGGCCTTAACTCCTATGGAAATTGAGAAGAAAGATTATCTAGAGAGCGGAAAGGGGAAAGGAGAGCTTCCTGGAGGAGGTAGACCTTGAGTTAAACCTTTAAAAACGTATTCCCTTGGAAGAAGAGAGTGAGGATTACCTGGGTCTAATGCAAAATGAAAATGCAAGGCCCTGTGCTCAAAATTTTTATATTTCAAAATAGTGACAGCAGAGCATTAAATCAAGCATGCAGCTGTTCAAGTGTGAGACTCTGTGCAACTGCTGAGATAACTCATTCATGAAACTGGTCCTGACACCAGGGGTGCTGGAAATATATTTAAACTATGGGGATGGGTCAATAATCTAAACATCAGCACTAAAACTATTTGAAGAAACCAGAGAGTAAATATTCATGACTTTGGATTAGGCAATGAATTTTTAGACTTAACAGCAAAAACATGAACAACAGCAACAACAATAACAAAAATAGATAAACTGGGTTTCATACAAATTAAAAACATATGGCACCAAAGGATATTATCAAGAAAGTAAAAAGGCAACCTATAGAATGGGAGAAAATATATGCATATTATATATTTGATGAGCATCAACTATCCAGAATACTTACAACTCAACTACAAGAAGAAAACAACCTCATTTTTTAAAATGGGCAAAAGTTTTGAATAAATATTTTCCAAGATATGCAAACAGCCAATTAGTACATGGAAAGATGTTCAACATCATTGGCCTTTAAGGAAAATCAAATCTAAGTCACAGTGAGGTACCTCTTCAAACTCACTAGGATGACAACAATAATGAAAAAAGAACATAACAAATGTTGCAGAGAATGTGGAGAAATAAGAATCTTCATACATTGATGATGAGAATGTAAAATGGAAATCAGTTTGAGAGTTCCTGAAAAAGTTAAGCATAAAATTATCATATGATCCAGCAATTCTACTCATAGGTCCATACCTGAAAGAATTAAAAACAAATGTTCAAAAAAATACTTATTCACAAATGTCCATAGCAAGACTACTCACAAGGCTGAAAAGATAGAAACAACCAAATGCCAGTCAACAAATTAATGGATAAACAAATTGTGGAATATACATGCAATAAAGTATTATTGATCCATAAAAAGGAATGCCTAGCTGGTGTGGCTCAGTGGCTGAGTGTCAACCCAAGCACCAAGAAGTCACTGGTTTGATTTCTGGCCAGGGCTCAATACCCAGCCTGAACCATGCAGAAGGCAGCCAATCAATGTTTCTCTCTCATTGATGTTTCTATCTCTATCTCTCCCTTCCTCTCTCTCTAAAATCAATAAAAACATTTTTTAAAAGAAATGAAGTACTGATACATGCTACAACTTGGATGAACCTTGAAAACATGCTAAGTAAAAGAAGTTACACATAAAGCATCACATATTGTATGATTTTTATATGAAATATCTAGAATAGGTAAACCCATAGAGACTGCAAGCAAATTAGTGATTGCCAGTGGATCGAGGAAGGTGGGTATGGGGCGTGATTACCAAATGGGTATTGATGGCCTCCTGGAATAATGAAGAAATATTGAAGCTAAAGAGAGGTAGTGGCTGCACAACACTGTGAATGCACTAAATCCATTGCATTGTATACTTTAAAATTAATTAAAGTTAATTGTATGTTATATGAATTTCAATTCAATAAAAAATATTTTTAAGCTATAGAGAAAAATAGTGAATATGTCTGTACTACTGGTATATCCCAACAGTGTTATCCCAGAGAGAAATGTAACATCACAGCTGTATATATTAGCAGCATGGACTCTATTGCTGACCACCTAGGTTAGGATGCTGACTCTGCCTCTTGCTGGCTGAATAACCTTAACCAATTTACTTAGGCTCCTGTGCCCCTGACTACTCATCTGCAAATGGGGATGATATTATTATTATATGACTAGAGGCCTGGTGTACAAAATTCATGCACAGGAGGTGGGGAATGTCCCTCAGCCCAACCTGCACCCTCTCCAATCTGGGACCCCTCGAGGGATGTCTGCCCGTTTAGGCCTGATCCTACTGGACATCCTTCTCACAATCCAGGACTACTGGCTTCAAACTGCTCACCTGCCTGCCAGCCTGATAACCCCCTAACCACTACCATGCCAGTCTAAATGATGTCTAACTGCTCTCCTGCCAGCCTATTTGCCCCAACTTCCCTCCTCTGCCAGCCTGGTCATCCCTAACTGCCTTCCCCTGCAGGCTTGATCACCCCCAACTGCCATCCCTTGCAGGCCTGGTCCCTCCCAACTGCCCTCTCCTGCTGGCCTGATCACCCCCAATGCCCTCCCTTGCACGCCTGGAACCTCCCAATGGCCTTTCCCTGCTGGCCATCTTGTGGTGGCCATCTTTTGTCCACATGGGGGCAGGATCTTTAACCACATGGGGACAGCCCTCTTGTGTGTTAGAGTGATGATCAATCTGCAAATTACTCTTTTATTAGATAGGATGATTGAAGATCAAATCAGTTAATACATGTGAAGTGTTTAGAGCAGGCCTGATTTTTGGTATGCACACAATAGAACTGAGCTTTTCTTGTTCCCAAATATGCAGGGATTTCAGATGGACCTGGTCACCTTCTGCCACCCCTACCTCCTCACTGCTCTGCCTTATTTACATTTAAGCTCAGGGTATATTTATGACCTAGGTAAATGTGGCCATGATTAACCCTATCCCTGGGGGTAATTAAACCCTATGGAACGACAGCTTACCCAAGAAAGAACATTTTACAACAGCCTGAGTTCTGGGACCAGCATTGGAATGCAAAAGTAACAGCAGGAGAAGCACAATCAGAACTCTGGCCTTTCAGACTCTCAAGAATATCTAAGTGTGGGTCTCCTACAATGTTTGCCACATTAAATTAAAGGAGTTTCTCCCTTCCAGCCTCCCTCACCTCCACAGCTGTGGCCACAGATGATGCAAGGAAAATTAGCACTGAGTTCTTTCGAGCTTCAGGAATTTTCATATGGTTTCTGTAAAGCTATTTAGTTAATAGTTTTATTTCAATAGACTTCCTTTTTACTTCAATAAATTTATTTTATAGGAAATTTTATATTAGTACTCTAAGTTAGGGACAGCCATCTGTTTTCTTCAAATAAAGTGTTATTGTAATGCAGCCTCACCCACATGTTTACTTATTGCCTATGGTTGCTTTTGCACTCTGAAGCAGAGTTAAGCAGTTGCAATATAGACCTTACATGGCCTGCAAAGGAAAAAATATTTACCAACTCACTTTTTGCAGAAAAAGTTTGTCTATTTCTGCCCTAAGTGAAAACCAGTATCACTTAACTCAATTGAAAAAGCAAAAATTGGAAACAAAATATTATCAAATTCCAGCTAGATTCTGTTATTTTCACTCAATAAATATTTGTCCATTCCATTCATTATCTGTCGAGTACTTACTCTAAACACCCTACAAGGTCTTGGGAACACAGAGGCAAATGAGATAGAAAGGTCCCTAGTTTTCTGAGGTTTATGTTTTCGTGAGGCTTGACAGGAACTAAAAATATAAGTATTCAAAGTTATAAAAAAAAATAGGCATCCAAGTTATTTTTTATTTCCATGGTAATAGAAAATAATAAACAGCACAGTACATGATAAAAAGACTTAGAGGTGGGTAGAGGATTCTTTCAAGTTGGGGGTCAAGGAAGAGCTCTCTGAGAAGGTGACAATGGAGCACAAACTCCAGAATTGCTAGCAGAGAAAACAGGAAGTGCAAAGGGCCTAAGGCAGAAATGGGCTTGATGTGTTTGTTGTAGGCATTGGATGTTCAAAGACAAGCAACCATCTTTGATATCAGCACAAGCTGGCAGCTACTGGTTTGATTTGTCATGACATATTTGGGAGGGCTGCACACCCATCTTATTGACCTTTAGTGCATTAAACTACATCAAGGCTGAGATTAAGCCTTGGCCAAGCTGGCAGGTAGGTCTGAGTGAACACTGCTACTCAGCCTAGTCCTTGGTCAAGCAGAACTATCCAGGCCTGTGGGTCTCATCTTGCACCGTCATGAGGTGGGCTGCCTAACAGGGGTGTGACCTTGAGTGAAATGGTTGTACACTACTGAGGCTGACCTTGAAGGGGCCAACAGCTGGACACCATCTGCTGACTGTATCCCTGCAGCTGAGCAGCAAGTCCTTCCCAGAGGGGCATCTGGGTGACAATCTTCAGGCTGTCCATAAAGGGGAAATGTCTTCGCTGAAGAGTGTGCTCCTTCCTCTTACCATTCTTCTGCCCCAAATTCCCAGCCCACCACATGTTGCCCATTCTTCCCCAGAACCTTGTAGCCAGCTGCCTGGAAGGGTGAGAAAAGTACAGTCCAGCTAAGGCAGCAGATGGAACAGCTTACAGCATAAAGGTTTTTCTTTGAGGACTCAAAGATGGAAGCCATCAGGCCCCAGTAAATAAATCAATGTGTTCATTAACTCATCTATTAAGAAATTATGAGTCATTTTACTGTGCACAGCAGTGAAAAACTCAGAGCATCTCACACAACATGCACATTTGGGGGTTGTATTTTCTTGTGCTCTTGGAAACACTCTAAATAGACACCCACCTTCTAAGCTCACTTGAAAGCCTGGCTCACCCTGAACCTCCCTCCCATATATCTGGCCTTTAGAGCACCAATGGCTGCCTATGGTCAGAATGACTGACCCACCATGATCAGTGGGGGAAAAGCTATGTGCAGTTACTCACTGAAAACCCTGGACCAGGTCAAAGGTCCTTCTTAGCTCAGGAAAGAGAGAAAGAGGGAGAGTGATTCCCTCAGACCACCTGAAAGTAGGAGAGCATGTACCTGTGTTGAAATCCCACTCCTGTCAGGTTCTCAAAAGGATGCTATACAGAAGAAGCCTGTCTTCACAGAAACACTTTGTGAACCCCTGATTTCAGCCAATATGCTTGCTTTAAAGATGCACTGGTCTGGGCAGCTGATACTTATGATATTGGCCCGCCTGGTCCCCAGTCAGAGGCTAATGGAAGAAAAATAACTTGTGGGAGACACACAGCCAGCTCTGCAGAGCTGGAAGAAGAACCCAAGATCAGGTCCCTTTCTTCCCCTGTCTTATTACTGTCTACTGCAGTGTTATGTCCATCCTATGGCTGGTCCTCGCAGCTGTTTGGTTCACTCCAGGTTCAGTGCAGGGCCCTTCCAGGTTCAGTTCAGGGCCCTGTGACCCTCCATCCTGGGCCTTGCTGATCTTTAGAAGACTGATGATGCTGTTCCCCATCACATTGTCAGAATCACCTCACCACACCTTTACCCAACTACTTCCCTGCACATGTCTCAGAACTGGTCTCCCTCATCAGCAGGAGTTTTTCCAGGCCCCACCGCTGTCCTGGGGAGCTCCTGGGATCATCACAGGGAAAATTTTGAAGGTGAACAAGAGATAGCACCACATAGCACCCGGGAAGAGTGGTGGGTGGGTGTTAATTGAAATTTCTGGTGAACTCTGAGAAGGCAGGAGGTGGGGAAACAAGGATGTAGTTCTACAAGGAGAGAACAGCTATCAGGGTCCCCAGACCATGTCTGAAGGAGGGTGTGCATGACTCTCATTGTCTTCTGTGCCTACATGGGGCTTCCTCAGCCATGTTGAGAGGTGAACATGCTTCCCATTCACCCTCACCCACAGTGAGAACTCTGACTTCTTCCGCAAGAAAACTCCAGAGGCTGTTGTTTGAGGAGCCAACTACTTCTTTGCTTTTCGCCCCTAAGCCTGAGTCCCAAACCAAGCCCTTTGAAAATAGAAAATGGAACCAGAAATGTAAAAGCAGAGTTCAGTGCCCCTTGATGGGATCCAGGAAAAAGGAGATGAAGGAATGAGTGAATGATGGTCAAACAAAGGGCCAAGAGTCAGACCCTCTTGGTGGGTATGTTTTCAAAATAAGACCTCCCTCTGTATCAGAATGCTCTGGAATGTGTGTTTTAAATCTAGATTTCTCAGATCCATGGATCAGAGTTTATGAGAAGGTCCCAGGAACCAGCTTTTCCAGTCATCTGGTCATTCTTAGCACAGTTAGGTGTGAGCACCTCTGATGAGATAGAGCCTAGACCTGAGTCCACCACAGCAAAGGATGTGGGCACTGGAGGGTTGAAGAAGCCCCCTGAAAACATGAATCCCCTTAACCAAATCATCACAGTGAGAGGAAAGAAAGAGTGAGGAGGTTGAGAGACCCACTGACAGGAGGTGAAGAAGCATCCACTGAGAGTTGACTGGACAATTACAGCCCACTGTAATTGGAGAGTCAATGGAACTTAAGGAACTGCAGGAGGCAAGGGAACTTTCTCAGGGGAAGGAGGAGCAGCCATTGTGGTGGTGGATGATGACAGGTAAGAGGCAGGAGCTGAGAAGAAAGACACCTAGTGTTGGAATGGCTGGAAGTTCACTTCTTTCCATGAGCCTGGAAGCAAGGGAGTGGTAGTCCTAGGATGGATGTGAAGAGGTCGCAGTTCCTGAAGGAGACATCTGTCAGTCTGCAGCTGTTATGAGCCAAGCTGTGCAGGAAAGGCTCTGGGATGGCCGTGAGCCAAGAGATCCAATGGGAAGTGATGACGGCATGAATCATCTCAGAAGGAGAGAGAAGAGGGCCAAGGCATGATTCTTTCTTCTCCCATCCCACGCTTAGTTATCTCCTTTTTACTTCCCTTTTCTACTCTGTCCCAATGGCCCAGACCCAAAAAGCTGCTCCTCACCCTCATGGAAATCCTGTTTAAGACCCACTGCCAATCTGCCCACCCAGCTCAATCATATTCAAGAAGAAGCTGACACTGCCTTTCACCTTTGAAAGCTATTATTTTTTATAATGCTAAGGAGCATGATACAGTAGTGAAGGAGTAAAGAGTAGACCAATGTGACAGCCTTAAAGCAGGACTTCAATGTTGCATGATTGAGAAACTATACTTGGAGGTCAAGAAGGCCTTTCAGAAACCCTCAAATCTAAATAGGGTCCTCTTCAAAGATAATCTTTCAACCTCCCAGCTTTGACCCTGGCAATCCCACCTCTTTCCTACTTGTCTTCTCCAAACATGAAGAATGTCTATTACAGCGTTTGTCATAGTGCTATTGACCCCATCAGAGAGAAGAGGGTCATGGTTTTATTGTATTCTTCCTTTCCCCTGTAACTCTTAGAGTCTAGGGTCTGGAATTGACCAGTATTCCTAGGAAGAGTGAGCAGGAAAATAAAAAGACCTCAACCCAAAGTTTTAGATGATTGTTTCAGACTTGACAGGCTGAAAGCAAGGGCAGGTGGGAGAGCTCAGCCCCTGCTGTTTTGCAATGGATTATCGGGGCTTGTGAGCTGGCCATCTTGGGCAGACAGCAACAACCTGACATACAATGCAAGCACACCTTCAACTTCCTGATACTCACAAACAAATGCATGTGGACAACTACTTTATTTTGTTTCCCTTTCCCACCTATATCCATAGTACTTGTAGGAGACTACCTGTACTCCAACAGCTTCCCATCTCAGCCACCATCATCTCTATGCCCCCTTTTCTTTGGCTTCAGAAATATGATTTTCTCAGCCCTGGATCAAGATGACAGTCCTGGAGACTCACAACTCTAGAAGCAACCATTCTGGGCTAGCAGTTGGTGGATAATAACCCTGGATTCCTCAGAAGGTGAGCATCTCCCAGAGGGTTCATGACAGGACTGAGCCCAGTTGCCTACATCAGCAATCTGGTCATTAATACTCATCATTTATTGACTTTCTTCCCTTTCCTGGCCCATTTTTTTTTTCCTGACCTTGCTTCTTGAAATCACTTATAAATCAATATTCGCACTCAAATCTTTGATTCAGGGTATGCTCTGGGAAAACATAAACTAAGATAGTATGGGACTTAAATATAAAGGATAGGGGTTATTTATACCCTCACAATGAAGTCTGTTGCTATATACATCTATTGGCTATGCCAGAACAACAGCTAACTGCAAGAGATATGGAGAGCTTCCTAAAAGGGAAAGGGAACTGAACCATTTGCTCAGCTCTAGTACTGTTCATCAGGAAGCTCTGTCAGGCTGAAGAACTCCCAGGTACATGAAGGATTGTTTAATCTACTCTAGGCCACCTTTACCTGGCACAGGAAGGCAGGGTGATTTTGTGTAAGGCAAGGAAAAGATGCTCTGAGAAGCTGAGTCATCCCAAGACATGATTTTTGTTCATAAGTGATTCATTTTGGTGATTTCAGCATTGCCTGTCCAGACCTTACAAAGACCTAGGAGAAAGCTCCATAAAACCCTGGCAATCTGGAAATTACAAAAGAGTGAGCATGAGTCAAAATAATTTTATTTTGCTTAGAAAGAAAAGAAGCATCTTGGACTGCTTTCTAAAGAGCCCCAGATTTGAAGTCAGCCTATAGCCAAAAATACTGCCCTTCCCTGCACAATGCACATGGTCTGTCTTCTAAGCACTTGGGTTGCCTGCTTCCCACAATTGAAGTTTTATGTATATGGGCTCATTCATCTCTCTCATCAGTTGACATCTCCTCTCTCAGCCCATCCCAGCCACTTGGCCACTAAACCACAGGAGATGAAGAAGGCTTCCAGGAGAGAAACCAGGAACATCCTGGGTGGCCAGTGGGTAGGCAATCCCACCAGGGAACCCAAAGAAGGGAGGGGAGTTCCCAACATCCAGGCCCAGAGATAAAAGGGGTGCCTGGGCTGAGGGTGAGGGTGACTTTCCTTGATTCTAAAATCTTTGTGTATTTTCAAGGAAATTGTATCCATATGTTTCTGCTTCATTTACTCATAAACTCATCAAAATGTTATTTGGTAAGAGCTATTTGAACTCCAAGAAACCTTATAACAGTCTGTTTAATAAACCTAAAGAGTCTGTTACTGTTTTTCCCACCCTTCCTTTTACTTTTTAGAAAATAGATGTGATTGCCACCCCCACCCCCCTTTTCTCTTTGGAAAAAGCAAGTGGTCATATAGTGATTCAGGACCATGAAACTCAAATCATCAGAAAGACCATGAGACAGAAAGATGAAAGTCTAGGTACTGAGCTCTAATATGCCCTAACCTGGGTGATCTTCTCTAGATGGCTCACCTTCACAGAGCTTATGTAATCATCCAAATTCCTCAGGGAAAGATGCTTAAAATCAAAGGAGCCTCACAGCACTGAAGTTCCTGTAATTCCTGACTTCTTTATTTATCATCACCTCCCCACCATCTATACCTTGCCCAGACATCAGTAAGATAAATTCTATTTCTAGTAAAAAAAAGTTTAACGTAAACAGAAATCTGAAGGAATGTGAGTGTAGCAGAGACCAAAAGCAATAATTTAATGAGTATTAAGGCTTCAGTCTCCAGAATCAATTGAACCTTGGACAGAATAAGACATGGACTTAAAGCAAAGAATCATTGAATGAAAATAAAGTCAGGAAGACTGACTGTTGGGGACATGAAGTACCCTGTTTTCTGCACATTCTAAATAAAAGTCAAACTCACCTTCTCCTCATTTGCCTCTCTGACCTATTAACTTGATAATTAGCTGCCCTCCTGGAGGCAGGAGAATGGACAGGTTGACCTTTAGAGGACCCTTCCTCACCCCACAGCTTTTACAACCCTCCCCCCTCACCCCCCTCCCACCCCTACAGCCCAGCTTAGTTTAGTCAGTCCACTAAGAACAGAGGGCTATTATGTCATTCTTCCCCTTATGATGGACTCCCAGGGATGAAAAGGTCAGATGCCTTGGGGCAGCCCACAGTACTGGTTCTTTGTCATTCAGCGTGAGCACAAAGCCAAAAAGCTAATCATGACTCTCCCAGCTGGAGAGCCTAGCCCCCACTCATTCTCTCTCATTCAGTCTTGACAGAGCCTGGGCTGCTTTGATTATTCTGGCTACTGAGGAAAGAGTTGAGATACCATGTATGAGGAGAGCAGCTTAGATGTTGGATGACTATATATACTTACAGTGGGGATGGGGAAATTGAAGTCATCTATAAGTAAGTCAATATTGCTGTCCATAGACTCCCAGATCCAGAGAATGTCATTCCTTACTGAGCATCTAAATCTAGCCACATCCACTGTAGAGATGAGTTCTAGTCCAAGTCCAAGGCAAGGGGCTTACCCAAAGGTATAAATGCTAGGAGGCAGGGACCTTTGGGGGCCACCTTGGATGCTGCCTTCCATATACCACTAGGCTAGAAGTAATAGGATGTGCCTCTGCCATTTTCTGAACATGAGGCCTTTGGGACCTCTGTTCTATCTGCAAAGTCAATGGGTTAAGATGGTTTCACAGTTGATAAGAGCCATGACCTGGTGCTTTTAAAGAATGGGTGACAGACTCTTCAGTTAGCCAAGGGCCTTGGAAAGTCACCCATAGCCACCTCCTTATGGAAAATCTTCTCAGCCCATATACATGAAACTCTGATTGTGATAGTCCTCCTGAAAAGGAGGCCACTTCTGATCACATCCATGCCCATATTTTACTATCTGCCCCTGTCAAGAAAGCTTTCTGGATTCTAACCTTCATCTGATCCACTGAAACGTTGTCCCTTTTTATCTCTGCCTGGTTTCACTGATACCAGATAACAATATTCCTAGGCTTATCTCTCTAATAACCTTTATGTAATTTACATCTAGAGACTCTGGTCCCTTAGGTGCCTGGGTGAGATGATTTCCCTTTAAAGAGGTAGATCACCAGTGGCTACTACAAATATGAGAAGGTTATACTCGGCTGCCCCTCCCACATGGCTCACTCTCTTATTGGCTTGCTCTGTGGTCCTTTTTTGATCATTGACTATGATCTTGATGGAGACAGAAAACTACAAGAAATTAAGAAAAGAGAGAAGGAGGAGGATGTTATCCGAAATTGAACTTATGCTGAGCTTAGCACCTAACACATTATCTCATCGGCTTTTCCCAGCCGACCTTTGTGAAAGTCGTAATTCTCATTGTGTAGCAGACAGAACTCAGGTTCACTGTCCACAGCTGGTCTGTGTCAGAGTCAAGATCAAGCCCAGGTCTGTTTTATATTAAGCTTTGAATCACTCTTAATCCTTGCCTCCCAGTACCATGCGGTATTTGGAGGTAAAGTTAACCAAGGAAAGAAAGATTGTCAGAATCCTATAAGGGTAGAATAGACAAGGGCCACCAGAGATGACTTCCTTTATACCCCAACCTATGAACAATTATTCTCTCAATGTCCTCTGTGGATTGATGTTCTTTTTAGGGAGCATCAGATTTATGATGCATAAGGGAAAGATAAAAGGTGAAAACATTTAGATTCCTGAGGTACCAGGGACTCAAAATATCATCAAGGTGAGTTGTTTCATTCTGACACTAGTCCTCCATTCCCATGACTGTGTCCTGAGAAGAATATAGTTAGGCCCCTCAAGGTTGGTCCAAGTGCCAAGACAATAGACCATTAGCCTTACCAGCCATTTCTCTGCTAGCCTTCCTCTCTGAGTCCCCTAAGTCAAGAGAAGAAGTACTCCATGCTTGTGCCAAATTCTTTCTGGACCATGCACAGCCTGGCTAAATTTGTGAGAATGGAAGCAGAGTTTGTAAATGACCAACAGAGTTTACTTACTTCCATAAACACATCATAATAATAAGAACTTGATAGTCACTCACAGCCTCCCCAGTCTCACTCCTTTGACATTGAGAGGGAAGCCTAAGAACAACCCACCAGGGCCAACTTTGCCTGAGGACCTCCTGGAGCCCACTAATGATGACTCATTGATGAGAGCAGAATTCCCAAAGCCAACTGCAGAATTTCTTTCTCTCATGCCACACTGACTTAGTGTCCAAGCCCTGACTGCTCAAGTGCATAGAATAGGTTTATGCCTCATCTACTAAGCCATGGGCCCCTTTCAGTGGACCACAGAACTTCAAGAACCAGAAGTCCAATGTGTTCACTATGATTACAAAGTATCTATCACTGTGGGCACTGTATTCTGCTTGTGGTGGGGATTATCTCACTTAATCTTCACAATAGTCCTCTGAAGACAGCTGTTTTTAAACCCTCCACTCCTTGCAAATGAGAAAATTTAAAATCAAAGAGATGAAGAAATAAACTTGCTGAAAATGACACAGCTAGGATAGGGACTCAGGCAGGCTGACTCTCATAACTGCCACTCAGTGAAGCCCTTGTATTCCACAGATCTCAGTAAGCACAGCTAAAGGCAGCTTCTCCCTGTTTGCAGACAAAACCATGCATTACACATCAGATATCTTTAAGAACAAGCTCCCTCTAAAAGACACTGTTCTCCCAAGATTAGGCATCAAATCAGCCCGAGGGCCTAAAAGATGAGAAACCTCATAGGCACTCCTTTTCAGGTAGCACCATTTAGAGAACAGCTTCTACAAGGATGTCAACAGCTTCCCTCTATAGCCATGCTTATCCTTCCATGGAGCCCCAAATTTTTCTTGCAAGCAAGGGAGAAAGGACAAGATGTTCCCCACCTGGAAATGGAAGTCTAGCCTCTCCATGTGTTTGTGGACTCTCCTCAAATCCAGTGTAATTGTGAACCAGAAGGAAGATAGGGAAGGAGGGTACAGGCATCTGTACTCCTGGCTATAAAGCTTCTGTCTCTCAAAAGAGGCACCTGGGTACAAGCTCTGAGGTGCCTTCAGATGTGCACCTAATCACATCAATGCAGAAGCTAATGAAGAGGAGCAAATATGGAGAAAAGAAGGACACCCACTGCAATTAACTTACAGATGCAGATTTCCAAGCTGTAAGGAGCCTTAGGGATCACCCAGTACAGTTCCCTCATTTTACAGATGAGGAAAACAAATTCTAGAGAATTGCTTTTGAACTCCTTTGTTGGGCTGACTCCAGTCTCAGCTGTCTCGGTTAATGTAATTCGTACACATGTCCTCTATGTCTTCTGTTACCTACAACCAGAAACTCAGCAGAGTTTTCCATGAAGTTGGTAACTGGCAGTCCCAGTGGCAACTTATTTTCTCTAAGAATACATATGTTTAAAGAAGACACATTTTAGAAAGATGAGAAAATCCTAGGAAAAGACCATATTGTTCCTTGTCTAAACTGGTACATTTTTGAGAAATAAGAAAAAGGACAAATAAGAGAAGCAGAGACATATATGGTCACCCTAGATATACCTGGGACGTAAAAGGCCTGGCTGGCTTTATTCATTCAATCAACAGGCACTCCCTGGACAACAACACGATAACCACAGAGCCTAGATTTTTCTGGTTCAGATGCTATTATGAACTAGATGTGTCTTTCACAGGCCACTGCCTCTCTTTCTGAGTCTCATTTTCATCCTCATAAAATGAAGAAGTTAAACTATGTCACCTCTCAGACCCCTCTCTTCAAGCTGTAGTGTCTCGGAGTCTGCGGGACCTCTGGCTGAGAAAGGGGGTCCCAGCACAGCAGCCTCCTACCTTGCCAGCCCAATGCACTAACCAGAAAAACACATGGCTGGCCCTTCCCAGGACCTCAGCCCTGCCCTACCCCAGCCCCACCCAACACATGTGGTTGCTCTTCCTGTTCGATGTATTGGGAACATATGATGTATGGGAGATCCTGGGGAGAGACCTACAACACACACACGCGCACACACACACACACACA
The DNA here is from genome assembly GCA_027563665.1 of Antrozous pallidus. NCBI lineage: Eukaryota > Metazoa > Chordata > Mammalia > Chiroptera > Vespertilionidae > Antrozous > Antrozous pallidus. The sequence continues at coordinate 21,326,384 of CM050508.1, read as the reverse complement.
CACTCATACATCATAATTAAAGCAAATATGAAGAGGGACAATCATTCAAACAAGTGCAAAAGACATGCCAAGAGTCCTCTGGCACTGCCTTCCGTGAAACACCTGGTCATGTTTAACCCAAGCTGAAAATATGATTTCTGTGTAAGACTCCTGGCAGGGATGGTAGGAGGCAGACTGGATGCCCTCAGCAGGAGCCAGGCTAGCCTGAGTCACCCCATCTTCTCCTAGGGGACAGGTTCCACCCCTGTCAGCCAGCATGTGACAAAGAGGGAGAGTGCAAGCACTCCAGCTTTTGGCCACATCCTCTCTCCAGATGCACTCTTAACCTAAGCTCTGCCACCACCTCCCCAGGAGCCAGCAGATGGGGAAACAGAAGGGAGATGGCTGGTAGGGCCCATTGGCTTCCCATGGATGACCTCAGCCTAATAGAAGTTGTCATGTGTCAGCTTAGGGCATGAGCAGAGCCCTCCTGGCCAGCAGCTGCTCGGGCGGCCCACAGACAACGTGGTGCCAACATTAGGAATTGTGCTCTGGAGAGCAGGCCTGACCAGAGGCGAGATGGAGAATGGGGCTCAGGACCTGTGGCATAAAAAAGAGTCAAGCAGCAGAGGAAGACGAAAGGAATTCTCAGGTAAAATCCACATCTCCGTTAGCCAGTCCAGATCCTGGTGTTTAATGATGCTCCCTCTCCGATGTGGTAAGAGAGAAGCAAGAAGGGCCAGGGGACATGGAACCTATTGTTAAGCTTTGTTCATCTTTCTCCCAAATCCCAGATCTTGGAGTCATGGATTCAAGGAAACATGGTGCCTAACTCTCTCTCATTCTGCAGATAAATAATCTGATGCCAGAGAAGATCCAAGGAACCATCCCATGTGGTTCATCTGGTGGGGTCCAAATCATAAGACTAGATTTTTTCTTTGCACTGTTCTCTTTCCTACTTCTTACCAATAATAAATATAAACATCATAATAAGATCAACTGTGAACTTCATCATTTAATCTGTATTCAAAGTATCACCCTTTCTTCTTTTGAATTTTTACAACTCTCAAAGTACCATATTTTTGCAAGTAACAGGACTAAATTTTGTGATGTGGTGTATTCTAACAATTCTCCTTAAAATAGTTTTAGGGGTGTAGAAGTTTATAGAAAAGTTTAAATCATAGGGAGTTATAAGAATTTACCAAATGCTGAATTTTTTTACAATTGGCCAAAATTAATTATCTCTAAAACCTCCAGTTCCCCTAATGCACCATTTAAATATGCAGTATATGGATCTTTTTGTGATGTATGCTTCCCTCCGTCATGAGGTCCTCAGTTCCAATGGTCATGAACTGTGAGTTTCTTTCTCATGGAAAAACAGAAAAAGTGGTTAGTTTTTGTGAGAAATAAAATTGCTACAGGAACATTAGGATGCTGTGATGAAATCTTAAAAGAGAGAACATAGGCTGAGGACAAAGTATATTTTATTTTGTTCTTTACATTTTACTTCTTTGTAGTAAGAACACTTAACCTGAGTTCTACCCTATTAACAATTTTTAAGTGTACAGTATAGTATTATCAACCACAGCTATAACATTGTAGAGCAGATCTTTACAATTAGTTTACCTTGCTCAACAGAAACCTTAGGCCCATTGAGGGCCATTTGAACTCTCCTAGTGTACTCCTGTGTGAGCATTAGGAGGAAGGACGCTGATAGGTGGAGGACAGAGGGTAAGACTTCAACAGAGCTAAGCCTTTGAAATCGATGTGTCCCGAAGAAGACTTGTGAAAGATCCCCTGAACTCTCCTAAGCAAGTTCTGTACAAATTAACTGAAGCACACAAACATTCCATCTTCGCAAGCTGCCCCGTGCCCACTGCGCTTCCAGAGGCTGCAGTGAGCATCCCCGGTTGCAAAACCACATTGGCCCTTTGTGTGGAGAGCAGATGGAGAAAAAGCCCCTTTTAGCACGCTCATTACCAACAGCGAAGCAAAATGGCTGTCAAGCTTGTCATTAAAACAGCAGGGGAGTGAAATCCTGAAAAGTTCTCACAAACAAGGGAAAGAAATGGAAATTAAATGGATATGTTGTACCATGAAAACTTGTGAATTGTCTTTCACAGAGGCAGCACAAAAAAAAAAAAAAAAAAAAAAGCACCATGTTTTATTTCAGTGATTATCTTTATTCCCTACTTAGGTCTTTGTGGATTTTTGATGATCTCAGACCCCACACCCTATTTCTCTCATTTTAGTTCTTAAGCTCCTTAATAGTAAATTAGTAAATTTTCTTACTGTTTTTGTGTGTTAATTTTTTCATAAAATTTGCCTTTTTTAAGGGAAATAAAGACACATATGCACACACAATAACTCAGACACACACACACACACACACACACACACACACACATCCACAATGAAGGAAAAATAGGAGTATGGTTGATCAATAACAAGCCTGTATAATTAAGAAAGGCAAAGGTTTTGTGCTGATGGCTCACATATGCCTACAGTTTGAAGTGAGATGTAATCCAGACAACATGGTGACCAGGTGGCTAGTTTGATGGACTGGTAATAGTTTTTAACTAGCTCTTTAGTTTAAAAGACATGAGAGTGATGCTGGTGTTAAACCCCTCAGAGGCATAGAACCAAATGAACTGGTTATCTTAGGAAGAAATAAAATTAGAAAGCCAGGCAGCATAGGGCAGTGGAAAACATAGCATATGGAATTGTAGACTGAAAGCCATTTTCCTTTCTGGCCCACCTTTGCTTTGAGAATTTGGGAGGGTGATTTACACTCTCTAAACGTTCACTTCTTCACTTATGAAATTAAGAAGATAATGCGTACTTCGCAGAACCATGATAAAGCTTAAATGAAATGATATACGGAAGGTGGCTTGTGTGCCATAAATTGTTTTGGAGTTATTATTCTAATGGCTAAAACTTCAGCTCTCTGTCAGTTTGGAATATAAAAATTGATAACAACTTTCTACTTATTCTAGGAAACAAATATGAATGAATAAGTTTCCACTGTAAGCAAAAGAGATTCAAATTAAACATCAGAAAGCCTCCTCCCAAACAGAGGTTCTCATCCCTAGATGATATTAGAATAACCTAGGGAGATTCTGAAACATAAAACGCCTTCCCAGAGATCCTGCTGTAATTGGTCTGGGGTGAGTCCTGGGTTTCTGTTTTTGTTTTTTCCTTTGCTTTTAACTTTAGAATTCTATTGTGTGCAGTGAAATTGTGAATGCCTAGTCAGGAGCAGTAATTTATAAGATGTGCTCTGTTCAACTTAGAACTACATAAAAGGGGGAAAAAGAGCACTAGAGAAGAAGTAAATGAAGACAAAATGAAATCTTTCATTTTTTTATTTCATTTTTTTAATTCTTAATTGTTATAACAGGTAGAGATTTGTTCAAAACAATAATACCAGCTTGTTCAGTAATTATAGCAGATAGATAAGTGAACAATAGCAATGTTATAAGGGAGGGGAGAAAATATTGGGAATAGTCCATTATTAGAAAGTATTGGCACAACCCCTGTGTTGGTATAGTGCCATTTGAAAGTAGACTTGGATCAGTTATAAATGTATATTACAAATTCCAGAGCAACCACTAAAAAACTTTTTTCAGTATAACTGATATGCAAGAGAGAAAATAATATCATAAAAGACTCAGTTAAAAACAGAAGGGAGGGAGGAAAGTAGAAGATAAAAAAAAGGAACAAGAATAATAAATGGAATACAGTTATAAATAAGGTAAATGTTAGTCCAACTATAGCAATAATCACTTTAAATGTAAATGGTCCAAATATACCACTTAAAAGACAGAGACTGTCAGAGTGGATTAAAAAATAAGATCCAAGTATGTTGTCTATAGGAAGTTTTACTGATAATTAATATTGATAGAAAAGCATTTATATAATTCATATATGCACATATTAAAGGTATATACTTAAAATCATTTTTACAGATGGGAGTGAGTAATCTAAAATATTTGGAAGCTACTAATATAGAGCAGAAGCACTTTTAAAACTTCAGTGTGGATAGGAATCATCTAGAGAACTTATTATGATGCAGATTCTGAAATTAATGAGTATAGGAGGAGCTGAGATTCTATATTTCAGTAAAGCCCTCCAAAGGTATTGATGCTGGCATTCCTCAGACATCATTTTGAGAAGCAAGAGTATAGAGGACTTACCCCAAACTCCAATAACTGTGGCTTATATCTAGGAAAGAAATCAAATATCTGTATTATAGATGGCATTTCTCCCCTGCAATTATAATCTTTTTTACATATTACTGATGTACATATTTTTTAAAGATTTTTAGAGCTAATAGAAGTAAAAAAAAAATTATGTAAATGGTAAGAAAAAAGTGAAGGAGAGAAGGAAATAGAAAGGAAAAGAAGGAGTGTGAAAAGAGGAATAGAATTTGGAATGAAGAGAGGAGGATAAAGGAGCTAGAGTACAAGAATACATTTGTGGCCAAGACCGGTTTGGCTCAGTGGTAGAGCATTGGACTGTGGACTGAAGGGTCCCGGGTTTGATTCCGGTCAAGGGCATGTACCTTGGCTGTGAGCACATCCCCAGTGGGGGACGTGCAAGAGGCAGCTGATTGATGTTTCTCTCTCATCGATGTTTCTGACTTTCTATCCCTCTCCCTTCTGCTCTGTAAAAAATCAATAAAATATTTTTTAAAAAAAAGAATACATTTGTGTCTTTGGGATCATGAATCAAAGTCATCCAGAAATTGAAGAAACTTATGAAGATAAAAGGTCAAGTTTCCACTTTGATTAGACCTTGTTCAGACCACATTAAGGCTTATGATTGCACTATGAGGAAAAATATGGGTCAAGAGAGAAGTCTTCAACACTTTCAACTTTTATGGCTTCTGAAGGGTATCTTGTGATGACACCTATAGAAAGGAGATATGGTAGAGGGAAAGTCATATCCAGTATCCTTATTTCTTGGGAGAATATTTTGGGGAATAAAACTTGGTCTAGCAACCTGAACCCAGACCAAGCAGGTAGAAGTTCAAGACCAACATGTAGAGAGGTGGGGGGAAATGATTCAAGCCTAGATGTGGCATCCTCTTGACAAAAGCAAATACTAAAGATCCTCAAAAGCTGGATTTTAAGGAGAGGTAAATAATTGTGAGAACAGAGGATAAAGTTACAGATTTAGAAAAGATCACAGAGGTTACTTGAATCTGATCATACTTTTGTATCCTGGTCAACTTGCTTTCTGCTCTCTTGAACCCCCCTTCATCCTCCTTCTACTGAAAGTTCTAAGTTTGTCTGTGACCTCTGAATTTCCAGACCCCAAAAATGTATCTCAGTACTTCCAACAGGCTCTTTAGGAGAATCTGACTTTGGTGTCACTAAAACAATCAAACAATAAAAATAAATAGGCTTTGAAGAGGAAACCCTAGGTCTCCTCCCACATGCCTGATAAGATTTTAGTCTCCTTCTTTAACTCCACTTTCAACAAACTTTATAAATGTCTAAATGTGTCTCTCTTAAAATGTGGTGACCAGAAGTAAATCAGATATTCCAAGTGAGGTCTGATCAGGGTCAGGTACAGGAGGTCCTCGAATAACATCATTTTGTTCAACTTCATTTTATTATAACATTGATGAGAAAATAAAAATTAATTCCTGGCCAGTTCCGATGCCTGTGTGGAGTTTGAACATTCTCCCCATGTCTGTGTGGTTTTTCTCCCACATCCCATGGTCTATCACACTGGTCACATTCCTGCTTCTCTGCCCAACTCGTCCCATCACCTTTATAATCACCTTTGTCTCCTGGGTCCCACCTTTGAGATCATGTTCACTCTCCTACCACATTCCCCTTATCACTTTCATCTCATCTTGGCACCAGTCGAAAGACTTGCACATAAGCCCTCCCCCACTCCCAGTCTCCACAATGAACCAGTCTGTAAGGACAGAAAAATTGCATCAGCAAACCCTAACTGGGGTTTGCCCCATGAAAGTACATGTAAAACACAGATCTGTAAATGAAGATGAGATTAGTTCCTGCTTTGCTGGCTTCCATTGGGTTCTCTGGAACAGTGATAAATGCAGTTATGAGAATGATCCCTGAGAATCATCCCTGAGAAATGATCCCTGTCACCAGGCCTCTCTTGGGGGCACAGTGTTACTTGGCTCCTGCTCCGTCTCCACTTTAGAAATAGACTCAGCTCTATGTGTGGATTCCCCTTTCTTTCAAGCTGCCTGGGCAACTTCAATTTAGCTCCTTCATCCTTTCAGCTGCCACAGAAAGTGGAGAAACTGGTTTTTCCTGTGGTTCTTTAGGGCACCTTTCATTTTGCTCTTCATTCACTCCCCCATCAGAAACCCTTTTAGAGGAGCGGTCAGAATTCTTTTACTTCCCACTTAAGCTCTCTGTTTCAGGTTTCTTTTTTACTGAATAAGGACCTTCAGGTCACAGTGTAAGTATTGGTATTAAAGAGGGATGTGGGTCTTCAGTCCCTAAGAGTTGGTATTGCCTTGTCTTGCTGAACCTCTCAGCCACATACAAGCAGAGACTCGTGAGACTAATCTCCACCACTATCAAGTGCAATCCATTGGGAGGACACTCCAATCCTCTTATTAAACTCTTGGAAAGGGTTTCACTACCCGCTTCATTCACCCATTTCTGCCCTCAATACAGAAAATTCCTGTCAGGATTTACCCAAGTAACCCTTTTCTGAGAATAAACAGAATTTAAAGAGAACCACTTCATGGGGTTTGGGGGAGTAAGATAAATGGGCTTCTTTATTTCCAAGCTGATATGAAGAAAACCAAAGGTGAAAATCAACTGTTTGCCCAAAATTTTATCCCACTTATTCAGACCTTTCTGGCATTTAGATTAGCATGGGAATCTATCTTCTGAAAAATTCAAGAACTATCTGCTTTGAGATAAATCCTTCCTGCTTTCAGAAAATGATGATATTGTGGCTTTAAGAATGGCAGTCCCATCCTCCATCTCACAATAAATCACCCTCCCTCAGGTCAGAGACCTAAAGCAGCTGAGCTGTTGCAAATAAGTTGTTGGGGGTTCTGTGCAGCAGGTACCTGCAAGACCTGCCAGGACAAGAGTGTGAAGGTAAAGGACAGCATTATGCTAACATGCTTGCCCACACTACATTTGCTATTTGGTGTGATGGTTGCACACAGGGGTTCTTAACCGGGGGTGATTTTGTTTCCTCACCCACCCACCCCCTTCACACACACACACACACACACACACACACACACACACACACACACACACACACATTGTCTGGATACATTTTAGTTATCACAAGTGGTAGGGATGGTGCTATTAGCATTTGGTGGTTGAAACTAGGGATGCTATTAAACACCATACAATTCACAAAGAATTATCCAACCCAAGAAATCAGTCAGAAATCTTATCTTTAGCATAAACAATTTGGGACTAAAGAGAGATATAGTCCATGTGGTCGAAACAGGAGGCAAGGCCAGAAGGGTCAGACCTGGTGTGCTTTGGAAACTGTGTTAGAAATTTCATCACCTTCCTGGGAGCAAGGGGAGCCGCTGAAACCTGCTAACTGGGAAGTTGGGGGACTTGGCATGATCGGGTTGGCATTTATATTTTTAATGGTCCCTGGCTGCTGTGTAACCTGGAGAGAATGGAAGCAAGGGCCAGAGTAGGGGCAGTAGACTATGGAGAGGAGGGGCTGTTGCAGGAGACCAGATGGGAAGTGATGGAAGTTTGGTACATAAAACAGAAAGAAAAAGGAAGATAGAGATTCAAGAGACATTTGGAGATGAAATCAACAGGATTTGAGGTTGTATGGGTGGGAAATGGAGAAAGAAGGAGAAGGCGTTAGGGAGGCCCCTGGGCTTTTGCCTGGGCTCAATGGCAGCGCCATTCACAGAAAATGGGAACAACTCAAGGGAAGTACATATGGGGGTGAAATTCAGTTTTGAACACATGGAATTTAAACTGTCCAGGAGAAAATGTTATCTAAGCATTAGATTTGTAAATCTAGGAAAAGCCTTGTTTATAGTTGGTAAACTGACAGCTTGGTGCCTCCAACTCAATGTCCTGCTGGCCTCTCAAAACCAATATATCTCAGTCCAAGCCCATTTTCTACCCCCAAAACCAACTCCAACACCTGTGTCTTTTCCCTATTAAGCACACTATGCAGGGTCAGAGACCTTATCTGATTTATCTAACCAGGCTCTACAAGGCTTAGCAATGTGCAGGCGCTTGCAATAGGTTAATAAATGTGGAGAACAAATAACTGAATGAAGTAATCAATTTCTTCTAGCTCTCCACTCCCAGCTACCTCCACCACACTCCTTTGTCCTATTACTTTTGGGCAGAAAGTCAGGTCTGTTTAGCTTAGAAAGATCTGAGGTCAAATTCTGTTGTGACCCTCACATCTGTAGACACAGACCTTTGACCTGCAAGCTGCAAAGGACCCTGCCTCTTCTGGCAGCTCAGCCAGGCACTCAGAGAGAGACTTCACAGAACTGACAGCCAACACTGGATTTTATTATTTGTTTGGGTGTCTAAACTCACAGTTATTTCCTGTAACAGATATGCTTCACAAAGCATTGCCACAAATGGATTAGTTTAAATATGAAATTGTGGCTTTCTCAACCCAATAAGTATATTCCTGTGTATATTTCTTTTATGAATTTGTGTTCTTTTTTTAAAAGATTTCCAGGAAATAAATACTCATTTACCACGCAGAACTGGTGTTCAGAACAACTGGAGGAGAGAGAGAAATAGCAGGTCACAAAAGAATGTCCCACTGTGTCAGAGCCTCCCCGAGCTTAAACCTTAATTAATCAATCAGTCAGAAAAGCCCTCTCTGTAAAAAAAAGAATTATACAGACACAGTCCTCTAAAAGCTACAGACATGTTCCTCTGAAAGTTCACAGCCTGAGACTATTCCACCTTCTGTTTTTGCATAACAGTTATTAGATTGTTAAACAAGAAATTGGACAAAAACAGAGCAGAATGTTAAAAGGAGTTCTGGTATCTTCTGTAGGTCAAATATTAGTTCACTGTAGAGCAGCAAAATTGTATCTAACAAATTTTCCTTTACTCCATTTATTAAATAAACTTATTGTCTATTATTTGCCAGACAGGCGAACTACAGCAGAGAATGGGGAGCAGAAAACCTGCTCCAGATCCTTGGAGAGCTCACATTGTAGAAGGTACAGACAGTCAACAAGCAAATAAGCCAATAAATAAGAAAATACTGGGTCTGGATGCCTGCAATAGGACTATGTGAAATGATGAAGGGATGCACTAGGTTAAACTTTTAGAAAAGGCCTGCCATAGTAGTTGATATTTAAGCTAAAAGTTGAATGGCCAAAGTAAAATAAAGTATTTTTAAAAACCACCTGTTACTACAAAGATCTGTGGAAAGGATTCCAGATATTACTTGACTAAAAGCTCCCTACATTTATGTTATCTCAATAAATGTAGGCACTCAATAAATATGGACAAAGCACATCTGCCATCGTCCCACAAACTGTTTGTAGTCTTTACAATATGGACAATAACTTCAGGACCTACCTAGTATCTTCTTGCTTTCCAAGGCTCCCTGACCCAGTGCTGTGACCATGGTGGGGCCATGTGCTTCCAGCATCAAACCAGCAGATACAGCCTTCCCTTGTAGCTGACTCTTTCCTAAGGGTGGAAATCTTTTCACCTTGACCCTCCTTTTAATGTTTTTTTATTTCCTGTTTACCTTATTGGTCTTATGGCTTTCCCAAGTTTTCATGTGAAATTTCCCTTAGGAAAAACAGCATGAAAAACCATCCCTTTGCTTCTACATCATAGTAGATGAGATGCTTGGGCTGGAAAAGACTCAACCCATCTGGAGCCTTGCCTCCCTCCCCACAGGACTTCACAGAAGCTGTGTTTGAAAATCAAATTCCTTCAATCTTCTCTCCCAGGACTTCACATCATCCACCATAGTAACTTCTTTCTTATGGCCAGCCCCTCACAGCTACAACCTCATCCATTTCTAAAGAGTTGATAGAGCTGCTGAAAACCAGTGGCAGACTCATCCATAGGCGCGACACAGTCGAGGAAAGAATCAGTGAACTTGAAGATAGGTCGATGGATATTAAACAAACTGAAACACAAAGGCAGAAAAGATTGGAAAACACAACAAAATGAAACAAAAACAGAACAAAATGACCAAGAGCCATCAAACAATAAATGTCAATGGCTAGAAATGTGGTGGTTATATAAACTGGACTGGGTCCCTTGACTTTTAGTTCAAACCATCTCCACCAAGCCCCTAGTTAGTTTCACAGAATTAACTTCAAATCCACCAAGAATGTAGGCTCTAAATGTTTCCTAGGATAGCTTCATGGCTAATAAATTACAATATTTCAATATAGAGCCAATCTTAATAATAATGAAAATTATATTCTCACAATTTAGCAATAATTAAAATCAGGTTCCCAGATAAAATACAGAATGCCTCATTAAATTTGAATTTCAGATTTTTAGTATAAGGTATGTCTTATACTGAATATGTGCTCTATTTGAGACATAATTGGACCAAAATTTTTTTATTATTTATCTGAAATTCACGTGGAAGCAGGCATCCATATTTTTATTTGCTGAATCTGGAAATTCTCTATTAAAGGTCACCATTTTGTAACCCACTCAGAAATATCTTTCCAACTCTTCACATTGCCTATAGATAATAAATCCTTGTCATGAATTGGTTTATCAGATCTACCAGACATTAACCTAAGCAGAGGGTGCTTGATGAAGCATGGGACACAAGATGGAGGGGTGGGAAAAGGAGACCTGCTGCAGAAGAAATAGTTCCAGATTAGGAATCAGAATACCATTAGGTTCTGGAACTTACTCTGTCTCTTACAAACTGGGCCATCATTGAAACTCTGTGTCTCAGTTTCCTAGCACTCTCAGATGATCCTCAGCATAGCTCTGTGGAACATTTATTTGAAAACATATAGGAATATATGCCCATCAATTGGGATTTGTTGTTACTTCTGGGAAGAGATAAGAGGAAGCAGTCTTGTAGAGAATGCTTGACAAGGGAAGAAAAGTCTTTGATGGCCTTTACAGAGTTCTTGCACCTGCTGCCATCAGATCTGCCCATTTCCCACCCCAGATTTCAAATCTTTATTGGTCAACAGTCTTTATTCCTGGACTTCGCCAGTGCAGGCACACCAGCCGCAATCAGGTTTTGTTATGTAAGTGCGGCAGAGCTTGGCCTGGTCTGTCCTCCAAGAGGTAACTGCCAAGGGGAGCAAGGGCAGCAGTGATATGAGACCCTGTCCTCTGAGTCAGTCCTGATGCCAGCCCAGTGAGGTAAGCCTCCATTGGGGGCACCATTCACCTGCTGGCGTCTGGCTTGTCTCTAGCGGTGATCATCTCCCAGTAGGCTGGCGAGGAAGTGAGTACAGAGACAGGTTTGTTTCATGTGGCTCCTGGCTAGAAAGCAGTGGCCTGGAGTCCACACATCAATAAGAGGACAGTGAGCTGGCTCTGCCCAAGAAAGAGTGTTCCCAATCAGCTCTCCAATTCTTCTCTGGACTCCTAGAGCCTGGGTCCCAGACCCTGCCTTCCAGATCCAAGGCTTAGCAGTCCCATCTTACATGCCCATAGACCTGAATGACCCACCTCTCTCCTGCACCACTCCCCCCACAACACAGTGACAGTCCTTAGGTTGAATGGAAATAAGACTTAAGTTTTCCTCTGGATCTGAGAAATAAAAATCACATGAGCAGGAGCAACCAACCTCGACGCGTGGTCTTTTCAACCCATTATAATTTCTTATGTTCTGTGGCCATAGTTAAAGAGATTTGAATCAGACCATAGACATAACCTTACAGACTGCTCTCATAGTGTGGGACATGGACTAGAGACACTGGGACACCTCACTAAAAGAAGTTATGAAAAGCCCTTGTATGTCATGATCCAGAAGAAAATGAAATATGGTGGCCAAGAAGGGAAGCTCTTGAGAAGGAGATATTTGGATTCTTTGTGCCATGAAAGTAAGCCAGTGCATATCTGAATATCTGTTTAGAAAAATGCACATCTTTTTAATGGCCAACTCTGGTGAGAGAAAAATGGTAAGCTTCAAATTTCTTCAGCCAGTCAGCAGGTGAGCTATGCCCAGGACTTTCAACTTCATCAACAGTGACTAACCCTGCCCTGCAGCCCTCCAGTGGCTGCCACACTGACTTGAAGCTGCATGTCTAGGAATCTGGGCAAGTACTGGATAGCTGCCTGCCCTCACACATGTAGTCCATCTGAGTCAACAGCTCAAAAGTCCAGGTGAGGATGGAGAGGATGAGAGAGTGCCCTGGGGGAAGGTGTAGAAAGACCCTCACTGGAGAGCAGGCTCTCAGGCTCGCCTCAGAGCACTAGCACCCAGGTCTGGCTGGGGACCTGCCCTCCTGGTGCTCTCAGACATTGTTTTTTTCCATCCATCCAGATCAGATCTGGTTTCACTAGACTTGAAACTCTCCAAGTCCTTTCCTGCTGTGAACTGATTTATTAGGATACATCTGTCAGAGCGTGACTGAAGGGTGTCTGAGTGGCTGGGAGCCCAGCTGTGGCAGATGTTGCTTCAGAATGCCCTCCGAGTGAGGCTCATGTGAATGTTGTCCATCCCTCCCCCTACTTCCTCCCTGCCCCCTCCTGGGAAAGGCCTGGAGAGAAAGGCCGAGAACATCTGCAGAGCTCATGAGAACCAGTAAGAAAAACAGAGTACCACAGGGGCCAGGAGATTATGAAGGAGGCCAGTGTGCCAGTGTGACATGTGCTGGGGAATAGGGTTCTAAAACTTATTTTGCCACTGGCAAAGTCTGTGATTGTGAGCAAGTCCATGGGTCTCCTCATGCCTATCCTCTAAGTTCATTTCTAACTCTGAGACTCAGTTCACCAACTCTGAGAGTTTTCTGACTCCACAAGGGTCATGAAAATGTCTCTTCCCCTTGATCACATAGTACTTGGCTCTCCTCTAATAAAGCACTTGAACTTGGGACAGTCCGACTGCAGGGTTCTAGCCAATGGAACCCTGCACAAGTCTTGCTGCACAAGTTTAACAACGGGCTCTCCAGGGGGGGCGGGGTCAGAGGGCAGGGTGAGGAAGGATACATAAAATAAGGAAGTTTGCTGATACAAAGCAAACAATTTACAATTTAAATAATAAACAAACAATTTTAAATAATAAAATATAAAATAGTCTTTATTGTAAATTCCACATAGCCAATTGATTCTTGAAGAATGCTTCATAGATTGCTGCCAAACTCTTCTATCTGTAGCAAGTGTATGGTTGCAGTTCAACCATGATTTAGCAGAGGGCTGTGTTTGACAACGAGCTTGAAAAATACCTAAAAATTTAGCAATGGGCTCTTGGGGCTGATTGGAGCTGACCCCTGATGGACAGCTGGCCCCAGAAAGCAGAGCCTGTGATTATCGCTCTCTTTTTTCAGGACTCTGGTAACAAGCTGACCCAGTTACTTACCAGAGTTCAGGCTGCTTCCTGAATTGAACCCACTCTCCTTAATTTAACCAAAGAAGAAAGCCAAGTTAGCAGGGGTGATAAAGTAGAACAGGTGTCCAAAGGGAGTGTGGCCAAGGACACATGGTGACAAATGATAGGTAGCCAAGAAGACTCCATAGAGATTGTCAGAGAAGCAATAGGCATGGAATGGGGAGAGAGGAAGACAGGGAGGACACTCCTGGCAGGAGGAACAGCACAAGTAAAGGCATGGGACAGTCAGCTGCCTTCTCTAGCACCCAGAACACTCATTAAAAATCCCATTTGACAAATGTCAATTGTCCACTGTGTGCTCATCACTGCTCTCAATTAAATCAAGTTCCTGCTCTTGAGAGTAAGTCCTATTAAGAGAGAGACCCAATGAATAGCAAAGAAGGACCCCAGTGGTAGAGGATGCTTATGAGTAAAGAGACTTGACTTAATAGATGGAAGAACTTGACTCAGAACCTATTATCTATGGATATTAATTGGTGCTTCTTTTAGAAGAAAAGTTAGTATACAAACAGAAACAAGCTTCTTTCATGCAGAACTTCTCAGGGCCCTGGATATGCTTTGGATGCTGCGAGTTACCAGTAGGGGGAAACAGTCTTTGGTGTTTGTCAAACTTGCTTTGTGGGTGGAAGGGAAAAGAAGTGGGTAGGAGTACTAAGGTGAAGATCCAAAGGTTGTGATCTTCTGTCAAGCAGCTGTGGGAATACCACTTCAAAGTCTGGGTTATTAAGAGCCAAGTAGGAAAAAACAGGGGGTAAAGTCTGATCTAGAAAAGTGGCTGCTCTTCTTGGCTTAGATCTTATTTCTTTCCATTGTCAACCCCTCTAGCCTCTAAGGGAAATGGCTCCCCCAGTCACTGGTGGTGGCTGCCCTGGGTAGGAGCTCTCACCTTGGTCCAGACTCTATAGATAAACAGGCCTCTCAACCACTTGTTCTTGGCCAGACATTAGAGGGAGCAATTAGAGTCATCTAAGAACTCATACATCCATTTGCCTAATAACTTGCAAATTAATTAGAGGTTTCTAAACTGGGTTCCATGGAACCCCTGGATTCCTCCAAGATACCTCAGAAGTCACTGAAGTGATGGAGAAGCTGAAGAGACAGAACTCCAGGCCTCTCCCTAACTCAACTATGAAAGATCCCTTTACTTAAGAAGGCTCTTCACAAGAAAACTCATCTGATACCTAAAAAGAAAAAGACATTTCCAACACACTTTAGGCTCCCAGTTTGCCCCTACTCCTTCCAGACATCTAGACAACCACATCCTGAACTCATCTCCCACAGTAACATTTCTCTGCCTTTGCCATGAGTTTGACAGTTTATCAGGTTCCTCCTCACACACTCAGGTCTACCTTACTTTTGGTTATGGAGTAAGGAGTTTTTAGAGAAATTTCAGACCCAGAGAAGAGAAAGAACCATGGTGGGCCACAGAGCAAGTACGCCCCAGACAAGCACTCCATCAGTCTCTACACAATCTGACAACCCCGGTCTGCTTTCATTCCTGACACAGCCCCACTGCTCCCCAAGGCTGCTGCCCAGGATTTCATGGAAACCCCTCTTTGTTTTTGGCTCTACTTCTTGGTTCCACTCACAGCAGACTTTGCCAATTTTTGAGCCAGCCATGAATGACAACCATTTTCCCCAGGATTAAAAATCCCTTTAGTTGAGCTCTCGTGCCACACAGGCTGAGCCTGGGAGGAACATCTGGGAGGTACATCTGGTCCATTAGCAGACCTCCCTCACAGATGGGGCCTTCATGGGCATTAGTCCTGGTTCCCACCACAACACCAGGAATGGAGTTTGGGGTCTCTGCTCCAGCCAAGGACTCACTTGGGGCCTGGGAAAAGTCAACAAATGTATCTGAGCTTGTTTCCACCTCTTTGCATGGTGGGGAGACCCTGCCCTATTGATTTACCTCACCAGGCATTATAATAATAAGCAAAGCAATGGCTTCAAAGATGGTCTAAAGCCTTAAAAAAGGCAGGGCATTAACAATAATTTAAGTGTCAGTTTTCTTGCAATACTGTTGAAAGACACAAAGATGTATTGTTTAATTTTGTGGCAGGCTGGGAGAGTTTCAGTCTAATTCCTCTTGCTCCCCCCGAAGCTACCCATAAGACAGCCTGACCTTGACAGAGAGCCTTTGCCACTGTAATTTTCACAGAAGCCCTAGATAGTCACCCCTTATCTCTCTCAGGAATAAAGTTGCTAAGGGCTGATTGGGAAGGAGGGAGAGCCAATCCAGGACTGCTATTTTCTGGGAGGGAGACCTAGTGGTGAGGGGCCTACAGGGTGGAGTTCGGGAGGTCAGCTACGTGAGCTGCTCCATGTCTGGTGGTGGCACCAAGAGCAGACCTCCCTGGAGCCAGCCAGGCGAGGCAGACTGATTAGGCCAATTCACTCTTTATCTGGGACCAGCAGATATGGCTGCAGCCCCAGAGGGGTGACTATGGGATATTCCCAGTGAAAAGGAGACGGAAGGGACACTGTAGCTGGTGGGGAGGACAAGGCGGAACAGAGAGAATTCTCTAAAAACCACATCTGTGTCTCTGCTGTGTGTCTCAACTGGTTTCTAATCAAAGTTGAGGACAGGGGACCTCCCTCCATGCACTTCCTGGATAGCATAGGCCAGACTCTCCATCTCTAGAGAATATCAGGTTCACCTGAAGGGCAAGTTAAAACACAGGTGGCTGGGCCCCGCCCCTAGAGGTTTTGATTCACTAGACCAGAGGGGACTGGGAACTTTCATGTCTAACAGTTTCCAGGTGATATTAATGGTGCTGGTTCGAAGACCACACTTTTAGAACACTGCTATAGGCCCTGGAAGAAAACCATATCCTCAGATCCCTCTCCTTCACTGGTTTAGGGAACAAGTATTATGGGAGACCCTACACCTAAGAAAGGTCCTCAGAGGCAGAGGGGTGATCTCTTACTCCACAATCCTGACAGCCTAGGCACTGAGGTTTTATTAATTAGTTGTGGAGCCGAAACCAGTTTGGCTCAGTGGTAGAGCTTCGGCCTTTGGACTGAAGGGTCCCGGGTTCGATTCCGGTCAAGGGCATGTACCTTGGCTGTGGGTATATCTCCAGTAGGGGGTGTGCAAGAGGCAGCTGATCAATGTTTCGCTCTCATCGATGTTTCTGACTTTCTATCCCTCTCTCTTCCTCTCTGTAAAAAATCAATAAAATATACTTTTTAAAAAATAATAATAATTAGTTGTGGAACCTCCCTGGGCCTCACCTTCCTTATCTATAATGTGAGGAGGTTGGACCAAAGAATTTTTAGGCAGCCCCCATCCTGCACAAGAATTTCCCAATTCCCTGAAAGGGAAAGGAATGCCCAGCTTCACCTGCATGTTTGCCTGAGGCCAGTTCTGTTCTCTCCATTAACCTTGACATTGATTGGATTAAACAGATGAGGACTTTGTTTTTAACACCCAGCTTCACAGCATCAGTCCACTCACGTCCACATCCCTTTATTCCTTGTCAGCTTTCCATCCACTTTCTACCTCTCTGTCTCTTTTTCTTTGCCATCTTCCCTGGACTTTGATTTGAGCAGAATATTCATTCTGGTGATGATATAGATCCATGTTTTTAATATCTCAGCTCAGCACCTCACAAGGGCCCTCACAGGATAAAACTTTGTCCACAGTTACCTGCCCCATAGGGCTGGCAGATTCTGCCCTGGCCACTATTAGTCACCCAGGCTGTATCAGAAGCCATCTGCTGCCTCTGTCCTAATGTCAACTGAATCACAGAAAGGAACCCTGGCAACCCAATTCATCCCCGCTAGATGTCTAGTGGGAGCTATGGTTTTCTTTTTTTTTTTAATCTTTATTGTTCAGTTTTTTAATTACATTGTTTTCCTTTTTTCCCCCTATAGCTCCCATCCACCTGGTACCCATCCCACTCTCCGCCCTTACCTCTCCCACATTGTCCTCTCCCATAGGTGCATGATTTTTGTCTAGTCTCTGGCTGCACCTCCCACACCCCTTTTTTCCCCAAGAATTGTCAGTCCATTCCCTCTCTATGTCCATGATTCTGTTATATTCACCAGTTTATCCTGTTCATCAGATTATTAATTCACTTGATTTTTAGATTCATTTGTTGATAGATGTGTATTTGTTGTTCATAATTTATATTTTTACCTTTTTCTTCTTCCTCTTCTTAAAGAATATGTTTCAGCATTTCATATAATATTGGTTTGGCAGTGATGAACTCCTTTAGCTTTTTCTTATCTGCGAAGCACTTTATCTGACCTTCAATTCTGAATGACAGATTTGCTGGATAGAGTAATCTTGGTTGTAGATTCTTGCTATTCATCACTTTGAATATTTCTTGCCACTCCCGTCTGACCTTCATAGTTTCTGCTGAGAAATCTGCTGACAATCGTATGGGTGCTCCCTTATAGGTAACTAGCTGTTTTTCTCTTGCTGCTTTTAATATTCTCTCTTTGTCTTTTGCCCTTGGCATTTTAATTATGATGTGTCTTTGTGTGGTCCTCTTTAGATTCCTATATTTTGGGGCTCTGTGCACTTCTTGGGCTTTTAAGTCAATTTCTTTCACCAGGTGGGGGAAGTTTTTGGTCACTATTTCTTCAAGTAGGTTTTCATTATCTTGCTCTCTCTCTTTTTCTGGCACCCCTATATTTCAGGTGTTGGTATGCTTGAAGTTGTCCCAGAGGCCCCTTACACTATCTTCAATTTTTTGTATTCTTTTTGCTTCTTGCTTTTCCGGCTGAGTGGATTTTGCTTCTTTGTATTTCAAATCTTTGACTTGGTTCTTGTGGTAGTCTGGACTGCTTTTAGGTCTTTGTATAATATTTTTTTTTATTTCAGTCAGTGTATGCTTAATTTCTAGTTGGTCCTTTTTCATATCCTCGTAGGTCTTGTTCATTTCCTTGTAGGTCTTGTTCATTTCCTTGTAGGTCTTGGCCTTTTCTAGGAGCCTCTTGAAAAACCTTATAACTGTGGTTTTGAACTCGATGTCTAGTTGTCTTTTTTCCTCCATTTCTTTCACATCTGATTTCTTTCCATTTCTCTGCATTGTGGCTACTTTCCTGAGTTGGTCCATTAGCTTTGTGTGGTAGATGTCCTCTAAGGGACAGTGGCTCAGCCTCCCCAGTTACCTGAGGTGGATACTCTTGCTGCAGCCCTTTATGGGTTGTACAGTATTGTTGAAGTTAAGCCCAGCATATTGTTGTTAGCACTAGGAGGGTTTGACCTCCAGGCCAATTGATTGTGAGGGTAAGCTGTGTTCAGGTTGGATGGTCGGAGTCTCCCGGCTGAGCAACCCTAACCCTAACCCTAACCCTAACCCTAGTTAGCTCCACACTATGCAGCACCAGGGTCTCTGTGCCAGGTGGCAATGGCTGCATACACCTCCGAGAGAAAGCCGCAGCCAATCTCCACCCTCTGCCAACCAACTCAGCCTCTCCCCAAATGAGTCCTCACTCCCAAAGTCTCACCCAGGGTTGCAACACAATGCAGTCCGGTGGTCTCCTGAACAAGGGAGCAAATCACGAGTCCTCTCTGTGCAATCACACACTTCTGTTCCCAAGTTTACGTGCAAACTGCTGTTCCAAGTTTGCATGCACTCTCCATAAGCTTGCCCTCTCCACAAGCTTGCAGCCCTCTGCTGTGCCAGGCTTCAGCGTGCTTTCCCACTGCCCAGCTCCACCGTGTATGAGAGTGGGCTCCCCAGACCTTGCCTGTAACTGGGAAATCAGTGCAGTGGGACACCTCCACCCTCCCAATTGGAGAAAACCAGCCAGGTTTGCAGCCGCCTGCCCTCTCTGCTGGCGCGTGCACACGGCTCCAAATCTCTGGCTCCGCGAGTATCTTCAATGCTGCGCTCCACTGCTCCTCTGAGTCACAATGTCTTATCTTTACTTTTATTTGTGGAATTTTCACTCAGCCAGCTTTCCAGTGATTCTGGATGATGTTTGTTCTGTCGTTAAGTTGTAGTTTTGGAATTGTTGTGTGGGGCAGCAAGATAGGTGTTTATCTATGCCGCCATCTTGGTTCCTCCTCCTAATTTAAGGCCGGGAGCTATGGTTTTCATACCAAAAACTTGCAAAACTCCAAAATTCCCTGAGCAATAATGGCCCTGCATCAAACCATACTTTATCTCTCTTTCAGCTCCCATTGTACCTTCCCCATGAAATGTGGAAGGGAACTCAGAGAACATGAGTTATGATTCTAGCTTTAGTTCCCATAGGGGATAGGTGGGCAGTGACCATAGACCCCTACTGAGCTGGACTCTGTGGATCTTCAGCTTTCCACACAAAGCTGCTTGGTGATAATCCTTTCTGTTTCACAGGTGTCCTGCCAGACACACATGCTTTCTCTCACTTTATTGTCACCAGCATGTCATGATGCGAACCCATGCACATTCTCCTAGCGCTGCAGGTGAAAAAAGCTGCGATCCCTTAAGGAAAAGGGACTTATCCAACCTGCCCAGCTCTTAGTGGACCTGAGAACAGAGCTCACAGCAAGTTGGCTCTTGGAGTGGTAGCTTGACACTGATCCAACTGCATGTACCCATAAGGTGGTCCTGCATCTGACGAGGACCTCTTCATGTTTCATGGAAGATAATGATTGAGTTCTCCAAGACCCCTGCCTGGGGAATAGCAAACACCCATATTTCTTCAACTCGGACCTGGGGTTATACTCCAGGCTCTTGGGCACTTCCCATCTCTTACAATGTCCCAAACACCTTCTGGCAGGATCCCTTACTTCCCTTTCTCCCTGCCCAGTTGAGCTTACTTAATAAACAGGTCTGCCCTCCTAAAATTTTGAGTTACTTGCTACTGGGAACAAGATACAAACTCCAGATGAAAATAGGTTCTTCAGTCAAAAGCAGAGATGGGAGAAGATTCATATATAAAAGTATTTCTCCAAGGGAATTTCACAGAACACTGGTGTTTCTCCTTAAAGACAGAGTTTTACGGAGAATCATTGGAAACTCCTGGTTTGGTAGGCCCCTGGTTCCCATTTATAAGGACTGATTCCCAAACTGATTGGATTCTGGCACATGCTGCTCATTGGAACCAGAGAGCAGCACAGCTTTGTTTATCTAAGTCCAAAAGTGATTTTTGAGTTGTTAAACAGATCAGAGCTCAAGAGATCACCTGGTTCGGGGCTTGACAAACTATGACCTAATCTAGATGTGACCTATCTTTGTCCAGCTTTTGAACTAGGAAATATTTTTATAACAGTTTTAAAATGTTGATGGGCAAGAAAAGAGGGAAGAAAAGCAAGAAATATGTAACAAAAACCACTTGTGGCCCCACAAAGTCTAAAATATTTACTATATTTTCCTTTACAGGAAAATTTTACCAACCTTTGAGCTCTCATAGAATGAGATGCGGTCAAAGGCATGCCTACAGAGAAAAGGAATGGACTAGAAACAGAGACACAGAAAAGAGAGCTGCAGCCCTCAACCCAGTTAGACACCAAAGATTGCTCTGGGGACAATGGAAATGTGTCCTCTGACCCTTATTTCAGTGTCCACAACCCCTAGAAAAGGGGCAACAAGGAGCAGGTGAGCTGACCCTGGATGCAGGACTGACTGAGGGAGGGAGTGGCAGGCAGGTGAGGCCCAATGAGAAGACAGCCTGAGAGTCAAGGCTCAAGGTAGAGCACCCATCATCCTGAGGTGAGTGGGGGATGGAGGGGTAGGTCTGGAGCTTTGAGGCCTAAGCCCAAGGTCCCACACCCTCTGGAAGGCTGGCTGCCAACTGTGGGTGGGGAGAGCTCCGTGATCCCTGGAGAGTCTCAGTCAGGCCTGGCCTGGGTCCCTCTCTCTGTAACTAGACCCAGCTGTGAAGGACACCCGAGGGGAAGAGGAGTGTAAACCGTATACTAAAGCATTGGAGGGGATTTGGTTGCAAAGTTGCACCAGCCATTTCCTGGAATCCAATAGGAGTGAGTTCTGAGAACTAGAGGAGGGGAGGGGTGTTTAAGAGGGAAAGGGGGGGGGGGCAAACAACTGGCTTGCCAGTGTGCCAATGTGTGAGTGTGCCTAGTAGGAAGGAGAAATCCAATCTGCCTGCTCACAGGGCAAGCAGGACTGGTAGACAGCACTTTGTGAGGAAGGGAGGGGCAGGGAACTCCTCTTCCCACAGCCGGAATGATTCCTTGGTCCCAGAACTAACACTCCCACCCTCTCTCTCCCTAAGCCCCCTTTCCTGCTCATCCAGGGCTGATCAGTCCCTTCAAAGCTGGAGAAAGGGAGAGTGGGGTGGGGAGAGAGAAGGATTTTTAAGATGACATTGTGATATGATGCCATACACAGAAGCAAAGGGAAGGCCTGAGAAAGTTCCTTGGCCTCATGTAGGAGCCCTCCCTAAAGTAGAGTCTATGTCCCAGATTTGCTTTGACCATTATTCTCACCAGTTTTCCAGTTTGGGAAGCCCTGTCCACCTCTCCAAAAACTTTCTGATTCTCCTTGACTTGATTAATGCTTTTCTTCCCTGAGATCCAGAACACCAGCTGCCTAAAGTGCTCATCTGGCCCCTCAGCCTCTGTGTATTATAAGTTGACTTTTTCTATGTCCACATAGCAGAAATCATCAGAGCTCTGTGCACACCCCCGTGGATTCCTTACCAGATCCAGCTTTGATGTGCTTTTCTTTGCCAGGTCTCCATATGGGCAATTTACCTTCAGAGGGTTACCTGTGGCCTATTGCAGCCATGTCACCTGCACACAACTAGAAAGCCTGGCATGCTTGGGGGAGGGTGTG
Organism: Antrozous pallidus; assembly: GCA_027563665.1. Taxonomy (NCBI): domain Eukaryota; kingdom Metazoa; phylum Chordata; class Mammalia; order Chiroptera; family Vespertilionidae; genus Antrozous; species Antrozous pallidus. The sequence goes on along the minus strand of CM050508.1, from coordinate 21,304,131 downwards.
ACTTCATGAAACAACCTTCACTCCTCATTCTAGGGCATATGTCATTCAGGATCTAGCCTCAGGAGACAGAAACCACACCAGCTCAGCTAATTTAACATAGAAAAATTAATTAAAGAATTAACTCAGTACTAAGAACAAAAAAGGCCGAAGGGAATATTAAGGTATCAAAGAGGGAACAGTTATAAGAAGCAGCTAACACTGAGTCCAAGGGAGAAAAGGGGAGTATTAGAACTATGAAAGCTTAAAAGCTTGGACAAAGACACCTACCAAGCTGATGGAGGAGGAGCCCGCAGAGCTGGACCCAGAGAAGAGGATGCCAGCCAACTGGTGATGGCATTTCTGAGGGGAACAATGGGCCTGGTTCTGCAAATGTTGGAAAAATTGCAACAGGAGTATTGGTTGCCACTGGAAGGATCTGCCAGGGTAAAAAGGCATTGTTAAGGGATAGGAGCATGAAGCAAATAGAAGAACAGAGAACAGCCAAAAGGAGCATGGCTGAGCCATACTGGGGGCTGCTTTGCAGAGATGGATTAAATTTATTCCTCTACAGAAACATTGGAATCATGTTACCTGCAATGTATATGAATTCCAAGGGCAACTTGAAATTAACAGAGGACATAGCCAAAACTGAAAAAGAGATATTTTGTTTTAAGTCAACATGCCCATTCTAGGATGTATGCTCAGGAATATGACTGATTTTTCTTTAACATTTATGTTAGTTTATTCTGTGAGACAATAAAGAAAATTCCTACTTAAGGCACTTGAATATGAAAATTATAGAGCATCCCAAATAGAGGGAAACCCAGTGATTGGTTAGTACAAGTTCACCTTTACCTCCCACACTAGAACCCATTAGCAGCTGAGGAAACAAGAACCCAGAACGACCAATAGTCAGAGAGTATCATGACTGGTCCTAGGATTGGAGTCCTTTAGTCATTGACCAAGTATTTATTGAGCATGTACCATTCCACCGTCAGATCTAGAACCTTGGGAAATATCAATGAATAAACATTCTAGGAATTGGGAAACTTGGAATGTAAGCTATACTGTGGAGGAGATGTTTTTACCTGCAACTTTTCCCTCCAAGATCTTGTTCTCTATTACTTTAAATAGTCTTCATTTTTTTACTTGTTTTATCTGCAGATGTCATAATGAGTCAAAATACAGTAAATGGTCGGGATTAAAAGGAGATCCACACAAATGCCTTAGAAGCTTCATTTTCCAAAATGGGCACTGGAAACCACAGTTCTAAGAATCTATTCAATGTACAGTATGTTATATGTGTAACCGTGTGCTCATGGGTGGTTTTGTGTTCTTTTCAGTTGATAGAATAAAGAAGCATTTTCAGAATAGGGAAAACACGGAACCTAGAATGAATGTCATTCTTTTTTTTTTCTTTTCAAATATGATAGCCCCCTAACCTGCCCTAAATAAATAGAAGTCTCCATTGTGCTATAAGTTCTCTAAGCAATAAGATTTTACAAGCTCTCTTAGTTACCCACTCCAGGTTACTGCCAAAGTTTGCCCTGAATGTTCTGTCACACTGCTGATGGAATGATAGTCATAAACTCTCTGAAAAACAATTTGGAGAAAAAAATATTAAGAATCTTAGGATGTAGGGAACTAAGATGGCGGCAAAGGCAAAACACCTATCTTGCCGTCATAATCAGCAATTTTAATACTACAACTTAACGAAAGAACAAACACCTTCCAGAATCACCAGAAAGCTCGCCGAGTGAAAATTCCACAAATAAAAGTGAAGATAAGACACTGGGACTCGGAGGAGTGGCGGCGAACAGCGTTGAAAGATTCCCGTGGAGAGAGGTTTGGAGTGAGCGCCGCGGAGAGGGCGGGCTGCTGAAAACCGGCCAGTTTTCTCGAACGGGGAGACAAAGGCGTCCCACTGGACTGATTCTCCAGCTCTGGGCAAAGTCCAGGGAACCCACTATCACACGGGGTGAAAACTGGACAGTGGGAGGGCACGCCGAAGCTCAGGTGCTGCCGGGTCTCCCGGCTTGTGGAGAAGGCAGCTTGCGGGAACAGCTCGGCTGCATGATGGCGCAGAGAGCGCACCGCGACTTGCCTCTCATTCGGAAAACCGTCAGACTGCTTTGTTTTACGACCCTGGGTGAGACATTGCGCACGCAGACTCATTTTGGGAAAGTCTGAATTCCCCAGCAACCGGCAGCCGGTGGAGCTCCACAGCGGCTCTCTCTCAGAGGAGCTGGCGGCCATTGCCCCTGGCACAGATTCCCTGGGGCCGCATAGGGCGGAGCTAACGCTGTCTGCTTGGCCCGGAGACTCCGCCCACCCAACCTGAGCACAGCTGAGCTTCACAGACAATTGGCCTGGAGGTCAACCCTCCAAGTGCTAGCAACGATTAACTGAGTTAACTTCAGCAAGACTGTGCAGCCCATATCCACCTCAGGTAACCGGGGAGGCTGAGCCACTATCCCTAGTAGGAAGTCTACCACACAAAGCTAATTGACCAACTCAGGGAAGCAGCCACCATGCAGCAACATGGAAAGAAATCAGATGTGAAAGAAATGGAGGAAAAAAAACGACTGGACATGGAATTCAGAACCACGGTTATAGGGTTTTTTAAGAGACTCCAACAAAAGATCGAGGCCTATAAGGAAATAAGCAAGACCACAAAGGAAATGAATGAGTCCTACAAGAAAATGAACAACACCCTCCAGGATATAAACGAGAGCTGCAAAGAAATTATCAAGACCAACGTGGAAATGAATGAGTCCTACAAGGAAATGAAAGAAACCCTCAAGGATATAAAGCAGACTCTCAAGGATATGAAAAAGGACCAACCAAAAATTAAGCATACACTGACTGAAATAAAAAATATTATACAAAGACCTGAAAGTGCCCTGGAGCACCCCAAGAACCAAGTTAAAGATTTGAAATACAAAGAGGTAAAATCCACTCAGCTGAAAAAGCAAGAAACCAAAAGAATCCAAAAAATTGAAGATAGTGTAAGGGGCCTCTGGGACAACCTCAAGCATACCAACATCCGAATTATAGGGGTGCCAGAAAAAGCGAGAGGCCAAGACAATGAAAACCTATTTGAAGAAATAGTGACTGAAAACTTCCCACACCTGGTGAAAGAAATTGACTTAGGAGTCCAAGAAGTGCACCGAACCCCAATATATAGGAACCCTAAGAGGACCACACCGAGGCACATCATAATTAAAATGCCAAGAGCAAAAGACAAAGAGAGAATATTAAAAGCAGCAAGAGAGAAACAGTTGGTTACCTATAAGGGAGCACCCATACGACTGTCAGCGGATTTCTCAACAGAAACGATGCAGGCCAGACGCGAGTGGCAAGAAATATTCAAAGTGATGAACAGCAAGAATCTACAACCAAGATTACTCTATCCAGCAAAGATATCATTCAGAATTGAAGGTCAGATGAAGTGCTTCGCAGATAAGAAAAAGCTAAAGGAGTTCATCACCACCAAACCAACATTATATGAAATGCTGAAAGATATTCTTTAAGAAGAGGAAGAAGAAAAAGGTAAATATGAAAATTATGAACAACAAATACACATCTATCAACAAATGAACATAAAAATCAAGTGAATTGATAGGCTGTTGAACAGGATAGGCTGGTGAATATAACAGAGACATGGACATAGAGAGGGAATGGACTGACAATTCTTGGGGAGAAAAGGGTTGTGGGAAGTGCAGCAAGAGTCTGGACAAAAATCTAGCAAGAATGGGAGAGGACAGTGGGGAGGGGGAGGTGAGGGTGGAGGGTGGGATAGGTACAGGGTGGAGGGAAGCTATAGGGGGATAAAAAGGGGAAACAATGTAATTAATAAACTGAACAATAAAGATTAAAAAATTTTTTTAAAAAAGAAAAAAAAAGAATCTTAGGATGTTATCCTCTTTGACTCTATAATTTCACTTTTATAGTTGTATCCTAAGAAAATATAAAAATTGTAATAATACTGCATAACTATATAAATCTTTGTATATACTTTTGAATAAAGGCCTATAATTGGAACTGTGCTAAATATATGATATTGATTAAATAAGTTATATTAATTCAAATAATAGACTATTATGTAGATATTATAATGCAGGTGCATGACATACACATAATATTAAATGTTAAAATGATACATTTTCTGTCTCATTTTTTGTTAAGACCCTAAAAAGCAGAGAAGGAAATAACAGGGAGCAAACATTTCCATATACTTAGCTAACCTAGGAAGGAGGCAGTTAACATTCCCAAGAGAAGCCTTCAACTAGTAGGAGATGAACATCAATGGATAAATGTCCCAAATTCCCAGGATCTTGAGGGACAATTCTAGGGTACATTCCATGTAATTCTTTAAGAGAGTTTCCAGTGGGGTTGAACTCCAATTGCCCGCAGCAGTAATCAGCTCAGTAATACATTCTTTTTTTCTTTTCCTTTGAATGAACAGCTGCCTTTATTTTTTTAATAATTAATTTTTTATTGTTTAAAGCATTACAAATAGTGGGGGGGTGGGGGAGAGGGTGCTGAAAGAGATCAACCAAAGGACTCGTACACATGCATATAAGCATAACCAATGAATATAAGACACTGGGAGGCAGGCAGGTGAGGGCATGGACTGGGGTGTAAGGCAGACTGGGGGGAGATCAATGGGGGAAAAAAGGAGTAACACATTTTTTATTCTCTTCCTTCCCTGCCCCATATACCCAATCCCTTCATGCCTGTTTCCTGGAATATTTCCCAATATAAAACTTGCACTTGAGTTTTTATTTCAGGCTTTATTGGAGGGTGAGTAAAATTAAGTCATCCCCAAAACATAACACCCTCTTGATCAGGTTTTTTGGATATAAAAAATTCAGAAAGAAAACTATCTTCCAAGGGATTCTATTTATTTGATTCCCCACGCAAAGCAAGGAAACAAAATAAAAATGTTGATCTCTACTTCAAACAAGGGTAGTGGGTAGATTGCAAAGGATGCACACAAACTAATTCAGTGAATTGGCGTCACATTATCACCATCATTGCCATTATTACCATTAAACACCAAAGAGACAGAAGTTAAACAGGGCTCCTACAGGTCAGGGATTTATCTCACTGAAAAATTCTACCTAACACAATTATCTTGTTGCTCTAGATTATGAAGAAGGGCATCATGTTTTAGTGACCACAGCGTGATACCCATCAAAATATGCTGAGTGCTAGGGGTGGGTGGACTATGATTTTTTTCAAGTCTCTCATTCCCATTATGAAATGCAAGTCACATCTAGACAGACAGCTTGCTCTCTTCTTTCTTTCCTCATGGATTTCAAACCATACTTTAGGGGGGGGAAATATACATATTCTGAGGCTAGGAATAAAGTAGACTTTATCATATGAAGTTCCAGAAACTGAAAAAATTGGAATCCAAAAGATTTTTATCCTCAGCTCCCCTGCCTAAAACATCAGACTGGCCTCTGATAAATGTGGGTCATAGAGAAGTGGAAGCAATACTGTCAGTAGTGGTAGATCTCAAAGATTTAGGATAGAAGTTTAAAGTCAGTGTCTTTAAGATCAGGTCTGGTTAGCTACATGAAACAAGCAGAGATTGCGGAGACAAAGTCAAATTGAAGAGTGCATACCCCATCTAAAAGATACTTCTGAACTGTCAACAGTTGGAATCTAGCATTGCCAGACAAAATTTTAAGAGCAACCAAGTCAAAAATCTAGATTTTAGATGAATGCTGCTGACTTCAATGATAACAACTAGTTCAAATGTTTTTGCCCACCTCATGTTGGTCTGCATAGTGTGTCAAAGAAAATACACCTAAACCTATGGGCTCCTAGACCATCAGCTGGCTATACATTATTGGAATAAATGAATCTACTATAATTGGAAAATGTAATGAAAGCCCATAGTAAAGGACAACTATAAAATTTTGAAAAGTAGAAAGAATGGGGTGGGGATAGAAAATAAATTGTAAAAGGGAAAAGGGGGATTGCACTAAAATTTATAGGCTTATGAAGTTCAATTTTGGGCCAGTTACAATACCCCTGACTGTGGCATTATGACCACATTTCATTTCAGGAGACCCTTACCACAAATAGCCAGTTAACCCACTTTCTTCCTGTCACTGGCTGAACTCCCTGAGAAACATCTGATTTAGGTCTAGCAGATTCTGTACCCTAATCCCACTTCCCTACTTTAACCTCCTCCTAAATTACCCTTTTATAAGAGTACTAAAGGCCTGGTGCACGAAATTTGTGCATGGTGTGTGTGTGTGTGTGTGTGTGTGTCCCTCAGCTCAGGCCTAAATGGGAAGTCAGACATTCCTCTCACAATCCAGAACTGCTGGCTCCCAACAGCTAGCCTGTCTGACTGCATGATTGCCCTTAACCACTTCCCTTCCCTTCCAGCTTTATTAATACCTAACTGCTCCCCCGCCAGCCCAATTGCCCCTAACTGTCCTCCCCTGCCTGCCTGGTCGCCCCTAACTGCCCTCCCCTGCAGGCCTGGTCCCTCCCAACTGCCTTCCCCTGCTGGCCACCTTGTGGCAGCCATTTTGTGTCCACATGGGGGTGGCCATCTTTGACTACATGGGATGGCCATCTTGTGTGTTGGAGTGATGGTCAATTTGCACATTACTTTTTTATTAGATAGGATTATAAATTGAAATTCTACTTACTCCTAACTTTTGTTATTCAACCATTTTCTTGATCTTGTTCTCTAACCCCATATATTTAAGAATATTTCAATAGATTTATAATAAACTATAAATAAAAACAGTTGTCATTTATAAAAATCATATAAGATATAAAAATAAACAATATTGAGATACTAATGAAAGACAAGTAGAAGGGTAGCCCACTGACTAAAGGCAACCAGAAAGAGAAAAATACCTGTAAATAAAAGGAACAAACTACCACACGAGTTAAAGTCTTCCTTCTTCAGAAAAGGAGGATTGAAGTAAAGTTGACACTTAGACAAAGCCCGATGAAGGTGGATCCTAGAATAAGCAGAGCCAGGGCAATCTCCCCCCTAAGAGTAAAAAGAACACTAAAGAAAGAACATGCTATTAACTTTCTTTTATTTATTTTTTTGTTAATCATTCAGATTGTTTCAATTGTAAAGTTGAGATAATTGTTACCTCAGTGGTACAACTGAGATAAATGAAATGATAGTTTAAGCTCTAGACATTTCTGTAGAGTCTTATTGGAGCATGGCCATGACCATTCACTTACAATGACTGCTTTTTCCTGTAAAGAATAAAATATGTCCTATCCAGCCCTTTACTTTCAAATGGCCCTTTCAAGTAGCCCTCTCACCTGACATAACTCACAAAAGCTGCTGAAGATGTAACTTGGGTCATGCATTATTAGTTCATACAAGACTTTTATCAACAAATATATAAAGCCTTCAATTTAAAGTTCTCCACACTTAATTTCATGCTTTGGACACCTAGTACGCAGGTCTCCCTGCACTGTTACTTTGACTCTAGATTTTAAGCTCTTGGAGGGCCCACATATGTGGGCTGGGCCAAGTTCTATGAAAATCTGGCAAAAATAATGAATATGGTATACATGCTGGTACCAGAATGAAGCAGGGAAGTCTACTGACCTCATTTGCTTTTGCCTTTCTTCAGAGTCTACACCAGTATTATTACAATATACTATTACAAGATATATTACAACATGTTACTTCAACAGATTACAAGATATACTTACATCAGTCCCCAACCTCAGTAGTGGTACAAGTGGGAGGCAACCAATTAATGTCTCTTTCTGTCTTCCTCCCACCACCCTTCCACTCTCTCCAAAAATCAATGGGAAAAATATCCTTACTCCTTGGGTGAAGATTTTTTTAAAAGCTATATCTAGAGGTATAACGATAACATATTACTATCATGTACCATTAGATATATTTATATGTAATGATACAACTTTAAAATATTAATGCAAGATGCCTCTTCTCCTGGGCCCAGGGACATCAGCCATAGCATCTTCAAATTACCATCTCACCCCACCCCCAGAACAAGAAACTTTGACCACCCAAGAGCAAAGTGACAATCAAAGAAACCTATGTTCTATCAATAATAAAAAGCTCATCAACATCTAAGAAATATGGAAAAGCCCTGGGGACTAGCTAGGTAGGTTGGCTGAACAATAAAAAGGCAGTCCCTGTCTCTTTTCCAGTTTCTGCATCTTTCATATCCCAAAGTAGATAAGAGAATTGAGTTTAGAGACTTCAGCCATGTAGATTAGCTTTGGTCTTGCTGGCACATGATTTATAAAGATTAGCAGAACTCTTGAAATTTAATGGTAATGGGTTACGAGTAGATGACCTGGTACTTTTATATGAATCATACAGCTTCAGGTTCAATTATATGAGGAATTCCATACAATTATCAGAATTATTTTTACTCCAAAGAGGTCCAACATTTGATTATATCTAGAGTATATACTATTGGAGGAAACATGAGGATATTGTCCTTCAAAGAATTCCAAATACACATATGCATTCTAAGCCTATGTTATGTTTGTAACCTTCCTCATGTTTATAATTACTGGGATTTATGTTGACATGATCTAGTTGCTAGGAAAAAGAAAGGCAACTTCATTACTAACTAGAGGCCCAGTGCACAAATTCGTGCACCATTGGGGTCACTCAACCTGGCCTGTGGGATCGAGCCAAAACCAGCTCTCCAACATCCCCCAAAGGGTCCTGGATTGCAAGAGGGTGCAGGCCAGGCTAAGGGTTCCCACCAGTGCACAATTAGGGCCAGGGAGAGAAGCAGAACTTTGGCTAGCCAGGGAGGTCCTGTGGGAGGGCTCCAGGGCGTGTCCAGCCGATCTCACTCAGTTCTGATCTGCCAGACCCCAGCTAACCTACTGGTCAGAGCATCTGCCCCCTTGTGGTCAGTGCACATCATAGCGAGTGGTTGAGAGGCTTTAGCATATCATTAGCATATTATGCTTTGATTGTTTGAATGGCCAACCAGGTGACCCAACACTTAGCATATTAGGCTTTTATTAGATAGGATTACCAAAAAATGAAGCTACAACTGTGTGGTGAAGATGATCTGGTAATAGGTTTTCTAGTTGTTGTACCATAGAAGGTCTACCAAACCAAGTAAACTCTTTTCATAATCAAAAATTACCTTACCTTAGTCCAAACTAAAGCCTAACCAGCTATACATTTCATTAGCAAATCTCCTGAACAGCAGCAAAGAAGAAAACTGTATATTTCCCATGCTTCACTTGACTATTCCTCTACCTATCCCAGTATATGAGGAGGCCAGGGTGTCACAAGTCAATCTCCACCTAAATTAAAACATACACACACACACATACACACACCCCACATAAAAACATTTTTCAGTGAAAGAAGAAATTTTATTGAGAGACCTGGGGCAGAGATGGAAAATCAATGATGATTATGATGGTCTTGGGCCTGCGCCGAAAGAAGGTCATCTCATCACTGGTTGTGGGAGAGAACGTGTCAGGGGAAAAGATGGATTCAAGAAGCTTCTTCCACCAGAGCATTGACATATGCTGATAACTAAGGATACCAGAAATGAGAAAAATTAAGATTTACACTTAGGAAAACCAAATATTTTTTTATATAGGGATCTCCCCAGTTCAGCTTCCCAGAGGTTCCATTAAGCATAAGGTTTCAAGGGTAGGTCCAAGGGTTATGTGAACCTCTCTACTGAATGGTCAAGTTTAGAGAGAGGCTCTATAGTGCCAAGAAGACAATGAACACAGAGTCTGGTTTTTGAAGGATTAATAGGAAAGTAGGGGGCAGGAGAGAATGCTAGGGAAGAGTTGAAAGGCAAGTGGATACCTATGTTTTGAAAAAAGAAAGACATTTTGGAATATTTGCCAAGCTAGAATGACAAGGTCTCAGAAAATGCCACTAATACCTTATCTTCCTGTTCTTTTGCTGCCATGACTTCTTTGTTTTTTGTCTCTGTGGTGAATCTTTCAGATGGTGTGTTAAACACCTGCATCCACAGGCTTTCGCTCTCTTATGTTCCCCAAATTTGGCCATCAGAGGGACTCTTGTTGAAATAGCCGCCTCTGTCTGCTCCCCCTCCTCATCCCCAAGTCCATTTTCCAAATGAGCCATTCATCACTCCCTTTATATATTGAGACAGGAGGCCATGACATGGACCCTCTTGTTCAAAAGACCTGATGATTGATGATGATGACTTGTCACAATGGCTGAAAGTCAACATTAGGACTTGTTTGGATGGCTGGAAAATACTGAGACATTTGGATAAAATTAAGAAAGTATGTACTAGAACTGCTAGAATCAACTGGCTACCCATCAGTATAACTCATAAGAACCACCCTAAGTGATCCAAACCAAGTAAATTATTTTAGTCTTTCAGAGGTAAGTCCAGCATCTTTAAAGCTTTTATCTGCTGGCCCATTTACACATTCCTAGTTCCTTTGTCTTATTTCTAGAAAGAGCTCTTTAGCAAGGACAATATAGAATTTTTTTAATGAATTCATTGAAGTATAATTGACAAACAATAAACTGCACATACTTTAAATGTACAATTCAGCAAGTATTAATATAGGTATATATCCAAATCAAGATAATAAGCATATCCTCTTCACTCCCAAAGTTTTCCTGTCCCTTTTGTAATCTTTCCTTCCTTCCCCTCCTCAGCCCCCACTTCAATCCCCAACAATATAAAATGTAAAGCTGTAGTCTAAATTCTTAATCTACTACCTGAATCATCCCCCAGAACCTTACAAAGATATAGCTTCATCCCCAGGAAATTTGTATTGAGAATCCACAGATATCTCCCTAATTTCACCTCTGGCCCTTTGTGTTTCTGCACTCTTTCCTATGCAGACATGGGTCATGGGTCAATTTGAAGGATGAGCACAAAGGAAGCGATGAAGATCTTTTTATGAGATACCAAATTATAGCTTTAAAAATACCTGAAAACTCACCAGTCTAGGTACATACGGTATAAACATGTATTTCCTTCATCCATATAACAACCTGAACAAATTCTCACTTTGTGAACATATCCTCATTTTAAAATGTTGTTTTAATAATAAGGATTCACTCAATTGGAAGGGATTTATTGAGAATTTATGTGCTTATCATTGTGCTATGTACTTAAAAAGAGAATGTAAAATGGCAAGAAACAATCTTAATTGAGACGTTATTTCCATTTCTTTTACAAGAAGATGATCAGGTCCTTAATTTACTAGTTGTGAGACCTTGAGCAAATTACTTAACCATGCTGATCCTAAAATAGGGCAATAATACTTCCCACCTCATAGAGTTTATGTAACAATTAAATACATGGTTAATATCTTTAGAATACTTGCCATATCCCTGGCACTATTTCAAGCACATGCTATTATCTTGGCTCTATACTCCCAGAATGTAAGGTACTTAAAAGAAGGCAGAGAGGTGAACTAACAAAGACCAGTCAAGATTGGATTTCTATCTCAAACTTTGGACTTACCAATAGCTGAAAGAGGAGGTTGAGGTCAAGAAGGGAGGAAGAACACAGGAGTAAAGTGAAACTGGAAAAACAAAGAGAGGTCCTGTAATATTTTATAACAGAGCAGTCATGATTAAATAAAGCCTCCTCTTTTGAGAATCTTGGAAGATTACTAAAGAGAGGCTTACCTACCTCTGCTCAAAACCACCTCTATCCTCTACTACCTTATCTCTTCTTTAAAAATGCTTTAAAAATGCCTGAAAACTCACCAGTCTATGTACATACAGTATAAACATGTATTTCCTTCATCCATATAACAACCTGAATAAATCCTCACTTTGTGAACATATCCTCACTTTAAAATGTTATTTTAATAATAAGGATCACTCAATTGGCAGGGATTTATTGAGAATCTCATAAAAAGATCCTCACACTCACTGCAATTGTGACCAAACTCCCTACTCTGTGTCTGTCTGAGCCTAATTGCCAAATTCTCTATTACATTAAATAAGGTAAAGACTGAAAAGTGGGATGAGGTTCCTCAAATGTTCTGCATAGTACCTAAGTCCCCCAGCAAGCATTACAACTACTGCAAGTTTGGCAGCTTCTATCTTTGTTACTTTTACTTTGCAACTCCCCACTTCCTGAGTTTTCTTCTGCTCTTTGTCTCCTTTAGCTCTTTCCTCTGAAGAAAACCTAAAGTCTATAAATCCCATAACTTTGTTACTAGTCCATTTTATCTTTTCCCATAGATTCAACTACACAGAACTCTACTTTGCCAATGCCCAAATCTATATCACCAGCCCAATTGCTCTTTTGGGCTACAGTTACCTATATCCAATTTGTCCACAGGCATCTAAGTGAACATCCAATCTGTCCAATAGGCATCTCAATCTGTACAAAACTAAAAAAGGAGTACTGACTGTCCAAATATATTTCTGCCCTTTTATCTACCTATCAATCATTTTCTCAGGACAGAAGTCTAGTTTTAAACTTTCCCTTCATAGCCCTCCTTATCTTATCTGTCATTTCAATATTTTATAATGTACCCCTTCTTCTCCATACCCATTATTGATGTGATTCAGTCTTCTCAGGGCTTTAATATTCAGATCTTTTGTTCATATATTCTTTCCATGGTTAAACATTAAGTAACAGATGTCAACCCCTACCTGATTAACCATCTCCACCTACTTCCCATCCATGTCAGCAAATGCATCAGGAGACACTGTGCACAAGCACTAAAATAAAATAGATTCAGATTTAAATCCCACTACCACTCTTTAGTATTTTATGTCCTTGAGCAATTTCTTGAAGCCTATAGCAAGTTATCTCCAACTGAACATTGAGTTTCCTCATTAAGGACCTGCTCATCAGTAAAATGATGTTGCCATTAATTTTAACTAAAATATTTTTAAGAGCAGTAAAAATAAAATAATTTGTCCAAGTTTAGTAAGTTAAGAGGCTTGGATCTAGAAAATCACTCGAACTAAATGTTGAAAGAAATCATCACAGGTTCCACTGTTCAGCCCTTCTCTTATAGATTGGTTGGTGACCTCATGTGGTCTTTGTGACATCTTAGAATAGAAAAAATCTAAGTCAGAGTGGCTTTGTTTCTTTAGAGGTACCCCACACCTATCTAAATGCTCAAAATACCATCTTCAGGTAAATGAATGGAAAGCTCACGTCAACTTCTAATATCTACCATGACTAAGTGCAACCACCTAAGACTCAATGGACTTCCTGTGGGGACATAAAAGTACCACCAAGAAGAGCATGGGAGAGGAGGAGGGAGAAGACAGCAATTGGCAAAGCTTTTGAATGTGTAGTCCTGAGGTTGTGTAGGAGAAATAGAGTATTTGGAGGATGTGTGTGAGGAGGAGGGTAGGGAGGTAGTGATAGAGCCATTACTGAAGAAGCTTCATTCCTTCTCAGACACATGGCATAGCTTCAGTAAGAAGTAAGCCATTCACAAGTACTCATCAAGCCCCCATTATGAATCAGACATTGATCAACTATCCTGGACTATAAGGATGAATGTGATAGAGATCTTCCAATGTAGTTATCTGGATTTTTACCATAAAAAGTACCTTAGGAAGGACAGGGTGGGCTCCATAGGCACAGGACCTGTACAGTCACAAATGGCTCTGTGCTCAGGGGACTTACAGACTTGGTCTATGCTCTACTGTCACCATCTTGAACGTTATTTTTTTTTTTTAAAGCTGGCATATTCACCTTGTTCTGGGCCCAGCTAGTTTTGGGGGAACAGGACTTATATGGTGTTGGAACTAAGTTCCAAGTAATCCAGTTCAAACCACAGCTAAAAAGGTAACAAAATAATGAAGGAAATACTGGAGATTGTCAAGTTGGCTTTGTGTGCCTTCTGAGGAGCTTTCTGAGACTTTTCCACCCTAACCATGGACCTCTATAACCTCAATTTTGTCTTATTTCTTTGCAACAAGAAGAAAGTGGCACTTTTATTGTTTCAGGACAGTAGTCTACTGATAAAACAAATATTTATGCGTGGTGACACAGTCCTCAACAGAATTCCAAAACATTTTGGCAGCATTACCTTCCACATTCTCTGCCAGAACAACACTAAGGCTGTTCAGCATTGGGAATTTCATCATCAATAAAATCTGATAACTGTGAGGTTCCTAGAATCTGGGTCTTTCTTTGGTCCCTACTGAAAATGAAGGTTTAGTTTTAAAGATTTCATTAAGCAAGTCATTCCTACTGTCCCAGCCTAGGTCATGTGAAGGGGAAATTGTCCCTAAAGCCTTGAACTTTGGACCGTAGAATTCACAGACTATAAAGAGCAGTGAAAGAGTTACTTTGTTCCGTTTCTTTTAAATCTACTTTTCCAAATATGAGAATTCTACTCAAGGGAGTAATGGGAAAACCAAATAGGCAGTGACTGTCAGGCAAATATTCTTTGTCAATTCCACTTTTAATATACTCAAGAGGTAAAGTGCTTCTAACCTATCTCTTCCTTTTTACTCTCCATTGATCACAAGAGTAGAAAGTAGAGTTTCATCATGTCAAGTCAAAGAGATACTTTGAATTATTATATTCCCTCTTGACCCAACTTTGATCAGCACAGTTATAGCAGGCACTTAGTTTAAAATAATTGCAGAAATATTGAGTATCTCCTCTGGTTAATGTACTCTACCAGCATATTGGTCACAATGCTTTGAAAGTTTCAATTATGAAGTGGTTGACCTTCATATGTGGCAACTTCAGTGTGTGTCTCTGGTCCTTTTCCCCTTTTGGTGGCAACTCAGCCCCTTTCAAAGGGTCAAGTGTCCCCAAATTCAATGACATGGTTGCCATTGGTAGAAGGAATGATTTCGAGAGAACAAGGACCCCTGGTGTGTGGTTCTTAGGACATGAAAGGAGAAGAGAAGAGCAGAGAGAAAAAAAGAGACTAGTAATCTCAACAATAAAGCCTATGGCACAATGACAAGAAGCCTGGACTTGGAATTAGGAGATCTGGGCTTGAGACCGAGCTTGCCTATAATTTGTGTCTTTGGCCAAATTATTCTTCATCCAAAGACTTATTTATTAAGAAATTGTTCTCTAGCAGCCTTCAGAACTCAAAGTTCCTTATTCCAATTGGTAGATAAATTGAAACACATTTTAAGATCATCTAAGGCCAAATGATTAAATATGTGTGATATTTTCATACCATAACATCCTTTTTCTAATACTCTAGAATGCAGACCTATTTTTGTCTGACTGAAGAGCACTTTATTCCCAGTGTAATTTGAGAAGAGACATATTCTTCTTCACTATATTACAAATAGGGATTAAGGCCAGTGGGGGCAGGGGAGTAATTAATGTGAAAATATCATTTGAAAACTTTTGAAACATAAAAATTTTGTATTTTCTTTGTGTATTGTTGTATTATCTGGCCTTTTGTTAGGGGTAACAAAAGAAATGAAAATAGTTAAATAATTTTTCATATGTCCAAAAATAACAACTAACAAAAGTTTGAATTCTATCCAAATGAGAATTTTAAAAATTTGTCCAGTGGACCTCAAAGTTCAACACTGCCTCTAAGAACCCACTAGCTTTTCCCAGTTCTCACTCTCTTTAATATATTTCTTCATTCTGATCCTAGCAGCACATGTGAGACAGAAAAGATAAGTATAACAGAGAGTCTAGGCCAGATCTATTTTTAAATCAAGTGGGGAATGTAGTATGGAGCTGTGGGCAGTCTTTGGCTTGGGTATTAGCAATCCTGAGTCTGACCATGGCTTTCGATCTGCCTGGTGCAGCCCTTAGACAAGCCTGTTGGCCTTCCAAAAGAGAGTGTCCATATGGCTCCTGAGGAACCTCCCAGAGTTATAGCTCTTGTGGTGAGTCTTCCACCTTTTCGTGCCCTAATCTCTCTATTCTGGAAAACAGGAATTGTTTATGGAAAGACAGTTTGGGAATACAGTCAGAACCGATGGGAAAGAAACCTGGAGGGAAAATTGTGAAAGAACTCCAACAAATCTTTAGATAGAACCCAAACCATTCTCAGAACCAAGATGCTCTCTTAATTCTCAGAAATGAATGGGAAGAGGCAAACTGAGTTGAGGTTCCACCTACCGTCTTCTCTGAAAACCACCAAATGGCCTTGGGCTCTGGTTTATCTTTGTTTCCTATAAGAGACACCAGATGAGTCCTGAGCTCAGAGAGCTCTCTGCCTCTTGGGAAGACCCATCTCTAGGCCACTTTATCATCTCCCAGGCTGCCTGTGAACCCCTTTGCCTATGTGAATAGCAGCAGCATCTAGAGCAAAGAAGACAGGGTATACATGTGAACAGAGTTTAAAGTCCCCATTACCCAGCTGAGGTCAACATCTGGAGTGACTTATGATTCAGAGGATTCACACTGAGTCATCAACATGTGTAAGACCTGTCAGCAACTTTTCTATGTTCACTCTTAATGAGCTACAATGAAGATTCAGCTCTGGGAAGAAGACATCCTGCAGACTCCCCAGATAAATTAATGGAATGAGTTTGAATTAGAGATGGAACTCAACTAGGGATCCAAAATAGTGACACCCAAAGTTGGTTCCTTCTTAATCTAAGAAAAGGGCCAGAGGGAATACCCATCTCCAAGCCCTTCCCTGCTGTGCCATTTGACCATTTTTGTAGGAGATAAAGATATCATTCTGTCCATCCACCTGTCTCCAGGCAAGATAAATCTCAGCCCAAGAGAGAAGAAGCTGATTGTTCCTCTTCTAAAGATTCCATTCTCTCTTCCTGTCCCAATAGCTCTCATAAAATATCTCTTTTCTTTCAAAAAGCAACAGCTAAGACCCACCAAAAAGCCAAAATATGGATAAAACAGTTTTATTGGGTGTATGTGCTATTCCTGTACTCAATTATTAGAATTAGCTCATGTAGCCATCCTGTGCCTTGGTTTCTTCAGCCAAAAAAAAAAAAATGGACTTCCAATCATAATAGAGTCATAGGTAAGTAAACACAGTTCTCACATCCTCCCACCACCACATCAAAATTACAACTAAACTATAGGACAACCATCATTCAGGACTGAATGAAATCTAGCTGAATGGAAGTGCTACACTAGCATATAAAGAAGAAGCCACTTTGAGATTGGTAGAAGGGGCAGAGACACAGAATGGGCTGGTTCCACAGCCATGTGTAGTACATAAAAATTGGAAGAGACATCTTCACTGCAGAGGACCTCTCTGAAGAGTTAAGGGTCCCAGCCCCACCCCAGGATCCCAGTCCAAGATTTCAATGCCAGGAAGAGAAATCTCCATAGCTTCTGCTGTAAAAACCAACAGGGAGTGTGGCTGAATGAGATGGAGGGCTTTTGGAGTCCCAGGCATTCTGTTTTTGTTTTTGTTTTTGTTTTTGTTTTTAGAGAGAGAGAAAGAGAGAAATATCAATGTGAAACACAACAATTGGTTGTCTCCTTCACGAGCCATGAACTAACAAATAGAAGCAAACATAAGAGAGTCTGTCAAAATGAAAAGACAAAGAAATGTGTCCCAAATTAGAAAACAGAACAAAACTCCAGAAAAATAACTAAATCAACTAAATGGAAGCAAGCAATATACTAGATGCTCAATGAACTTAGGGGAAGAGTAGATGAACTTACATAGAACTTCAATAGCATAAACAAGTACATGGAAACCATATAAAAGAACCAGTCATACATAAAAGGGAATCAATGGTAGAATAGATGAAGCTGATAAATCAATAATTTAGAATATAGAAAGCAAAAAAACGCCCAATCAGAATAGCAAAAAGAAAAAAGAATTTTTAAAAATGAGGAGCCTCTAAGACAACTTTAAGTGTACTATTATTCATATCATAGGAGTGTTGGAAGGAGAAGAGTGAGAGCAAGAAAACTTATTTGAAAAAATAATGAAAGAAAACTTCCCTAACCTAGTAAAGAAAATAAGCATACAAGTTCAGGAAATACAGAGAGTCCCAAACAAGATGAACCCAAAGAGGCCCTCACCAAGATACATCATAATTAAAATGCATAATGTTAAAGACAGAGAGAATCTTAAAAATCAGCAAAAGAAAATCAGTTAGTTACCTGCAAGGGAGTTCCTATGAAATGGTCAGCTGATTTCTCTACAGAAATTTTGCAGTTCAAAAGGAATTGGCAAGAAATATTCAAAGTGATGAAAAGCAAGGACTTACAACTAAGATTACCCAGCAAAGCTATCATTTAGAATCAAAGAATATATAAAGAGCTTCCCAGACAAGAAAATGGAGCTCACACCACCAAACCAGTATTACATGAAATGTTAAAAGATATTCTTTAGGAAGAATAAAGATAAAAAATATGAACAACAAGATGGCAATAAATACATACCTACCAAAAATTTAATCTAAAAAACAAAAATAACAAGCAGAATAGAAACAGCCTTATAGATACCTATTGAGAACATTTTGATAGTTTCTAGATTAAAGGAGTATTACAGGGTTGAGTGGAAAAGGTAAAGGGATGAAGAAGTACAAATTGGTAGTTACAAATTGATTGTAAAATACAGCATGGAGAATATAGTTAATAATATTCTAATAACTACATGTGGTGTCACTTAGGTACAAGATTTAGCAGGATGGTCAGTAAGTTATACAATGCCTAATTACTGGTGTGTACACCTTAAACTAATATGATATGTCATTATATGTCTACTGTAATTGAAAAATTAAAAAATGATTTTTAAAAATGGGAGATGCAAAACAAAGCAGAAGAAAAGGTAAGGAGATAGCAGACTGGATTCACAGAAGGTTCTCAAGGAAAGGTGAGCTCTGGGAAGGTCAGGAATAAACTCATTGTGCTCTATCTAAATTGTATTGACACAACCAACACTGGGGCAGAAGCAGAAAGAGAAACAGACAGTGGGAAGGTCAGGAATAAACTCATTGTGCTCTATCTAAATTGTATTGACACAACCAACTCTGGAGCAGAAGCAGAAAGAGAAACAGACAGGCAGAGGTGTCCATTGCTAAACTCTGCTCATCTCATTGCAGAATGTCTGACAGAGAAGTCAACCCAAACACTCCACAGCCTCACCCAAACTGGTCTTTGAATTACTGTCCCCAGCACTGGGCTTTTTGCTGTTGGAGTTTCTCAGTATTTTGTTTGAAGCCAGAACTAATTCCTTAACTCTGTGTAAAGGGGCTTCTTTGTTTCTTCATCTGTTTTCAAGTCTGGCTTCCTTCTTCCCTGTGATCTCAGCTTCTCCTTGACAGAGTGAGTCTTTGGGGTTGGAAAGAACTAGAGGTAAGTAGTGTTACCCAGTCTCCTGGACCATCCAGAAGATGCATCTCAAACTAGAAACCACCAGAGTCAGCACAGTCAGGCATGAGAGGCCAACACAGAGCACCAGAAGGTTCATTATGGAGACAAATGTCTTTTTTTCCTCCCTTTCTAGAAATGTTCCCACTTGATATACATTGTCACTCTATGTTGTACTGTCTGCCTCTTAACACCAAAACGGTTAGAATGAATCTGTGAGAAATGCAATAAAAAAAAATGAAGTCCCTAATTATAGGAAGCCTGCCACAGTAGCCATATGATCTCCAAGATAACTTAACCCAACCTACCTACTTACAAAATAAGAGAGCTGAAATCCAGAAAAGTGATTTTTATGGCACAGTCAGGACCAAACCGGAGACACACTGCCTTCTGTTGAGATCAGATTCATTAATGTGACATGACAATGTGGACACAAAATAGGGCTTTATATCATTGATGCTGGTTGTCCAGACTTTAAGGACAATGTCATAGTACTGTGGACTTTCAACTAATTTCAAAAGATAGTGAAAATTTGGAAATTTAAGAAAGTCTTCCTTGTAGAGGTCGGACAAAATGGGGAGGAATAGGATAGTCAAGAACATAGGATTTTTAATTTACTTAATAAATATTCTACAAATCTTTATTAGGTTCTTACTCTGTGGAAGGACTGTTCAATGTCTGGGAATATATATCAGTGAACACAATTTTTTTTAAATTCCTGTTTTCATGAAACTTGTTCATAGGAAGAACAACAAGGCTGGAGTGGACAGAAAAGTTCCCCCCATTACAAAGAGGCAAGGCAGCAGCCTGTTTCATACACCTCTCCTCTCTTTGGGTAAAAAAAGATTCTAACAGAAGGTCTCTAGGGAGGCCTGCCTGGAAACAGAAAAATAGTGTCACTTGAAAGAAACTGAGTTTCAAAACATGATTTTTCATTTTTTCTGTAGACATAAAAAACACAGGGAATGGAGCTTGAACTACATTCTGTTTTATTCAACCAATTTCTGCTAAGAACCTCTTGCAGTCCAGGTGCTTGGTGTTTGAGAAAGGATAATAGCAGGGAAGAGAGAAGGAGAGAGAGAAGAATAACTAAGTAACCTTGATAATTTTTTTAAAAGGACTCAATATAAGACATAAAAAAGGAAAAAGAAAAAATTGGTTAGTGAGTCCATTATCAGGGAAGTTGGGAATGATTACTATCTTTGGCTTAGGCTTCTACTTTGAGCTCTAGACCTACCTACACAACAATCAATATCTTTATTTGGAAATCTCAAAGGCATTTCAAAACCAAGTCTTAAAACTAAAATGCCTTATAACCTAGTGAGTGGCATCAACACCCAGAAAGCTGCATTAGACAGAAACAAAAACCAACACCTTTGACACCCACTTCTCTTGCCAACCAAATCCAATTCATCACCAAATCATTGTCTCCTGTCTATATCTCTTCATACTATCTCTCTGGTCAGACCTAAGCCATTATCAAATATTTCTCTCTTGAACCTCTACTATTGACAATAGCTTCTCCCTTTATTCACTTCGCTTCCCCATTAATTTGTCCCCCACTCAACAGCCTCTAATTTCTTCATATTATCCTCTTAATGTTTTCCCATAGCTTCATAATGTACTTAAGCCTAGGCTGTTCTGTGCCTCTCTTTTCAACCTCATTCTGCACCCTGTTGGGAAATAATTATGCATTGATTTGTATAGATGCCATATTAATAACTTTCTCCCCCCACTAGGTTGAAAGCTCCATGAGCACAGTCTATTTATGTTTTTATCCACTGCTATTTTCTTATCACCATTGGGTAAGCCAATAGTTCTCAGCCAGGAGTGATTTTACTCCTTCCCCACCCCTTCCCCAAGGGAACATTTGGAAACATTTTTGGTTGTCACAGCGTGGGACTTTATTGGCCTCTGATGGGTAGAGTCCAGGGATGTTTCTAAACATCCTACAATTCACAGAACAGTTCCACAAAATTACTCAGCTCATACTGCCTGTAGAGCTGAGGCTGAGAAATCCTGATTTAGATGAAAAGGAAGGAATGTTTATGTTTTGACCATATTAAATTGGATTTCCTAGAGTCAAGTCCATGGAGAAACACATTTATTATCTCCCAGTGCAAGGGACTGAAACAGGCATGCATACACAGACACTCAACCACCATTAAATTTTCTACAGACAGGAGATACCTATGTTAATGGCTCTTGCACTTCCCAGAAGCCCAACTTAGGACAGGAATTTAGTTGTTCAATAACACCTATCTAGAAAACTTCATTAACATAAAAAGGACCTCAAAATTTGAGCTGCATTAAGAGGGGCCAGTTTATTTCTCATATATGACCTAAGGGTAACAAAGGCTAGTGACAGCACAATGGAGCCCCACCCACTAAGCCACACCCCTTTACAATCACAATGGCTAAGGCCTTAAATACCCAGACTCGCCGCCTCCTGGCTCTGCAAAGCTCCTCATTTTTGCAGAAATTACAATGTCGACCAGCCGCAAATTAAAGAGTCATGGCATGAGAAGGAGCAAGAACAGATCTCCTCACAAGGGAGTGAAGAGAGGTGGTAGCAAGAGAAAATACCGGAAGGGCGGCCTGAAGAATAGAAAACGAGGCGATGATGGTGAGTGAGGGATGAGTATAACAGTAGCACATGGGGGAATTTGTTGCTCCAAGGCCCTTCCTCTTGAAGTTAGCTCTTCTAGGACCCTGAAATCTCAGCCTAAGAATTTCATTTCCATTTAAATTCATTTTGGGGCAGGAACAGTATGAATGGGTATGTTCTAACTGGTGTCCCTGTTGCAAACGTGTCCTTCCCCAACAGCCAATCGCAATTACCGCTCCCACGTGTGACCCCACTGGTGGGCTCTGCCCTGGTGGACTTCAAACAACACCAGGCAGAAACAAGAGGACAACAGAAGGGGGACTGCCAAAGAGACCTGAAGTTAGATCAAAGCCAAGAACCTATCCTATGGGTAAAATACCAATCTTGATTGAAATGAGGAATGTATAATGTTGGCTGTTTCTCCCCAACATCTCAATAAAATGTTGAACACTGAAAAGTATGTTTATTTGATCTTTGGTTGAAAAGGGGTTTCTCCTGTTCTCCTTTCCCTGTCCCAACTCTGGCTATGCAACATTGCCATATTTGGGTCTTGGTCTCAATAGGCTGTCTCAATATGGAGACAAACAACAAACATTTGCTGTTCTAATACAATCAGATTTGTAGCTGGTTTTGTCAAGGAGTTTATAAGCATAAGGAAGGACATGTGGAGGAACATCAAACCACATGTTCAGCTAAAGGCATGTTCCAGATGCTTCTAATTCATCTGAGCAAGTTTAGCAGGCTGTTATGACCTACACGTACTATATTGGGCTTGAAATGGACAAAGCTAAAGGTGGGGATACGGCCTGGGAGGTTCAAGCCAGATGGTGTGACAGTCATAAATTAGTGTCTGGAAGTAGGAATTACCTCCATCTGGATAGACCTATATTGATCATCAGCAGGAAAAATCTGATATGGTCCAGTCAGGAATCTTGACACTTCTCATCATTCACCCACTCACAGGCAATGTCCTGTTGCCTAAGAGTCACTATGAGGGTGGCACAAGCTGGAATTGAGACTCTCATTTAAACCAAATCACCAACTTGGTTGCTTGCAACCAGAAAGGAAATAGGATAAGGTTAGACATGAAGTTTATAGTGGGGATTGTGAAGTTTAGGAACCAAGTAACCAAATTGTATTTTTAATAAAACATTGGTGAGGCATGCCAGTACTTAATGTTGGGAGATTAATGTCCCTTTGGGTCAGATTCTAGTAGTACAGCAAAAGGATCAGTGATTTTTCAGGAGAGACTGCAAAGACTGATCCTTTTGTCAGGTTCAGATTTCCCCTTAGCATTAGGTACACAGCCACTGAACTGAATTTATACCTATTTCCAGCATCTACTTTGGTAAAAAAAAAAAAAAAAAAAAAAAAAAAAAAGAATAGAGAAAATACTCCATAAAACTCAGCCTCCATATTATGCCTGGTTTATTTCCTACTAATGCTTGTTTGTAGCATGACTACACAAAGCTCTTTATAGCTCTTTATAAAACAGTCTGATCTAGACTCCCTAATCAGAAATGGCCATCTCGCATTCTCCTGTGCCCTCTGGGAGTTCCTCTGTTTCCATGTAAAGAAAGACTAAGGTCCTTGCAACACACAAAATCAGTTAATGTCAAGCTTTGCTGCTCCAGCTATAAATTCCTTTAAACTTATCTAGGAAGCAAAAACTAAGATGGATTTTGGATGCAAGATATTTATTAGAGTATACCAATACTCAAGAAGGAAAGGGGGCAGGAAGATTGTGTGGAGGAAGGAATTGAACTGTCCTGCATGGGATCAAAATAGCCCAGCCAGGAAACTTTGATAAGGGATGACCTTAGTCAAGGTTTTGCTGTGCTAAGAAAACCCTAAAGTTAGTGTCAGCTGGGGGCTGCTTTGCTGAACTGCACACCCCACAATCTGAACTGAGTTCCTTTTTGCCCCTGCCCCTCCCTGCTGTGCTGCTCTCAAGAAACTGTTCTGCTCAGAAGTTAGTCAGGATCCCCCAGGAAAGTGGATCCTGCAGAGAGCTCAAATGAAGATTGACTAAAGGGACTATTCATATTAATGAGACATCTAGAAACAAACAATGGTGGGTCTGAGGGTCAAATGAACTACATGGAGCCCCAGGAAAGCCAAAACTGTGTTTGGCAGATGGGCCTCTTGGTAAAGACTGTATTGGGGAAGATCATAGCTACTGCCGGAATCCAGGAGCAGAACCAAAACTCCCTGGCATTCTCCAATGTCCTCCAATCTCCTCCTTGCGCTTGCATAGGTCACACTGAACTGGAAGCCAACAGGAAGGAATCCCACATGATACTAAATATAAGGGCCAGCCTCCCGAGGCAGCAAGGAGCACAATATGTTGGAGAATAGCTCTGAAAAACCAACATGCTAGCTAACACAACCTTGTAGGCAACATTTCTTTTTTCCTTTAGTATCCTGTTTGTCTCCTCTCATTTATTGTCATAGAACAAAGTCCTTTCAGCAGTAGAGAGGCCCCAAATTGACTTCTCAGGCCTGAGCCCTCAGCTTCAAAACCATGTTTTCATGTCATTTGCTGTTCTAATACAATATTATATTTCAACAATTCTCTAAACACAAAGTAATTAATGACTAAGATGTGCATGTGGTGAATGGCAGCCCATCAAGATGTGCTTAGTGACTGCAGTCTTTGCCCTCAGAGACAGGTTGGAGAAGGAATGGTGACCAACCAGAAAAGTTTTGCAATAAGAACATTTTCCAGGCTCATGCTGGAAATTTTCCAATGCTCAGTTGACGTAGTCCCTCCAAGAACATTCATTCTGTCTCTCTGTTGATAGCTCATGTAGGCCCAGCAACCACCAGGCAGGCACACTGGTAGATATAGCACAGGGGTCCTCTCATAGTGATGGAGCTCAAACACCGAGCCTTTGGTGTGCTTTTTCTCCATCACCACAACCAAGAGGACTATGTTCCTCCTTCCAGTTTGCTCTGGAACACTATGTCCTGAAATCATCATTTACTCGGACATTTTGGAAAGTCAAAAAAATAAAAGTTTTAAGGATCTTGGCCATGGGCCCTTCTGGATCACCGTGACCTTCTTGTGAGCTGACTTGGATAAAAGGCTTCTTGCTCCACTAGCCTCAGGGTCTGATGGGAGTGGTCCCAGAGTATGCATTCATGGGTGGAGAAAACCCAGAGGAGCTATGAAGAGAACAGAGCTGTCTCCCACCTCTTGCTCTGGGCCTTACAAAATGACCTTGGGTGGGACCAGCCGTGTCTGTGCAGCCACAGGAAAACAAGAAGTTCTGGAGAAGCGTTCAGGGCTGTGCAGAGGGAGGTGAAGGCCTAGAAACAGCAGCTGGGATGGTACTCTGTTGTGCCCTGAGAGTAGTTAGTGCAAGTCAGACATGGACTGGGACTTGGGTGTTGGGTTCACCCAAAGGCTCTGTCCTTTGAGACCAGAGGACAGCAGCAGCCTAGTTCTGCAATCAGTACTCGCTCACTCATCAGGCCCATTCTTGAGAGAAAATCAAATGGGTCAGGGTCTTAATTCCTCCTTGCTAGTAGCATCGGGTCTTAGTCGCTAGGCTGAACCACCTCACCAGGTTGATGAGTCAGGAAGCAGTTTGTTTCACTTTGAGAGAGTCTCGCCTCACTTCTGAAGCCCCAAATCACCCTCCCTCCCTAGCCTTTCATCAGCCCAAACATGAGGCCTCTCCCTAATCGAGCCCAGTATCCCAGAAGTGGTACAGATGACAATTCTCTCCACACAGCACAGTACTAGGGAAAAGTTCCAGAACTGAAATCCGGGGTTCTGTACTCCATCAGAGCCAACTCATCCTGCATTGTGACCTTGATCTGTCATCAGTCCTGCTTTACTCTAAGCCTTTGCACACCTCCTAACCTGCAGCTGGAGCCATTTCATGTCTTACTATGACTTCAGCCCACCATCGCTGTAACCAAACCTGATTCAGGCAGAGGAGAGCGTGGCTCCTCTGGGCATTAGTTCTACTAGCCATTTGATCCCACCTCCATTAGCCTCATCTTCCTTATGTGTAAAAAATCAGTCATAACATCAACCTCACTAGGAGGCTTCTAAGAATATTGAATGGCTACTACACTTATCAGATGATCACTTCATAAGTTATATGAATACTAATCACTAAGTTGTATACCTCACACTAATATATTAGATATTAACTATAATTTTTAAAATGTTTTGATATTTTTAAAGAGTATTAAATGTTAGTAAATACAGGCTTTGAGTAAGTTGGTTGCCTTCTCTGTCTCTCTGGACTGGCCTTTTAGATATATATATGACTGTCTGGCCCTGATTCATGATTCTGTGTGCTACCTTACCTCAGGATACCTTACAGCCTGAAACAGTGGACAGACACCCTCCGTGCTGCCTACCTGCTCTGCAGAGAGCCTCCATTATGATCTAGAGCCTCTTTATTTTCCCTGACCCTTTTACCTAAGCCAGGTCCTGAGATCAGTAAGCACCTACATGTCCTTATGGGGTTTTTTTTTTGCTCTCTTATAAAATGTAGAACCTGAGGATGATAATATCTCTCCAATTAGAATTCACACCCATAGGAGCAGGAACAAGCCATCCTTGAGTGAGGGGAAAAAGGATCATATCAGGACACACCAACAGCCTTTGTTTCTTGGGAAACAAATCAATGAATCCACCTCTTAATATACTGTAAAAAATAAAATCTGAGAATTGATGTCAGTGAAAAAGACAAAGGATGGATTAATAAACTCACTGGTTAGGATCATGTTTATTTTTCCCCACTAACAGCAGGCATGTGTCTCTGTAATTAATTAGCTATGAAGCCCTCAGGTATAATACACAGGTGGTTCCTAATGAAAAGATATAAAGAACCTGATCACAATTTGCATCCCAGAAAGCCCCTCAAATGGAAGCTCTCAGAAAGGAAGAGCTTTTCAACAGGACTAGAAAGTGGACCTGGATTTATTGACTTACTGTTTCTTTCTGAACAGTATTGTGAGAGGAATACAAAAATGGTTCTGAAATTTTCACCTGGCACCAATCTGATAAAATGTAGATTCTGATTCAGAGAGGTCCAGGTGGGCCTGAGATTCTGCATTGCTAAGGCTCTCTGGTGACACTAATGTTATAGGTCCAGGAGCCACACTATAAATGTTGGACTAGAAGCTCAGAGAGCAGACCCCAGCTGGGCTTTGCACAAATTTCCATGGCAACTCATTTAGACCCCTCTCTGGGACTCTAAAATCTCTTCTGATCCTTAAAAAAGAAGTCCTAATAGATAAGTAAAGAAGTATAGCTCAGCAGCAACCATCTCTCTGATTTCTCTCCTAGAAATAGAAGCCAGCAGAATCACGGGGTATGGATAAAGGGCTTTCTTTGCCACCTGTGAACCATGGACAGGCCACATTTTCAGACTATAAGGACCAATCGTACTTCCCAGGGATAGCACAAGGAAGAAGTGAGAGCCTCAGCTGGGGGGCTCAGTTGGTTGGAGCACGGTCCTGTAAACCAAGAGGTTGCAGGTTTGACTCCAGGTCTGTGCAGCCAGACAAACAGGTCCAATCCTCAGTCAGGGAATGTGTGGGAGGCAACCAATTGATGTTTCTCTCTCACATCTATCTCTTCCTCTTTCTCCAAAGTCAATTAAAAAATAAAATAAAAAACACTCTCCTTGGGTGAAAATTAAGAAGAGGAAGGAGGAGGAAGAGGAGAGACAGGAGTAGGAGGAGAATTAGAAGAAGAATTAGGAGAATTGAAGAAGGAGAAGGGAAAGGGGAAGAGAAAGGAGGAGGTGGTGGGGAGGGGTGGGAAAGGAGATTAGAAAAAGCTCTGCCAACAGTGAGGCCTCTCCCAGCCTTGCCACCATGGGAGGCTAGAAAGGGAATCTCTGGCTTGACCACTTAATCTATCCCCTTTTTCTTTTCTATTTGCTCCCCTCTGGCAGATCAGGAGCCAGCTCACAGCCTACCTGCTACTGCTCAAAGTATGCATCCATTTGTATTTTGTTGAGAGCAACAGAGATAGATTCCAGTTAACTTAAAAGAGGGAGATGTGGTATCTATTGGAAGGTATGGAATTGCTTGGGAGACAAGTAAAAGCTAGACAGTTGGGCCA
The DNA here is from genome assembly GCA_027563665.1 of Antrozous pallidus. NCBI lineage: Eukaryota > Metazoa > Chordata > Mammalia > Chiroptera > Vespertilionidae > Antrozous > Antrozous pallidus. Next base: position 21,276,203 of record CM050508.1, on the reverse strand, counting down.
CATGATGGGAGTCAGGCAGGAAGCAGACAGGGTGCTCTCCTCACACTAAAATGTCTCCAATTGTTCTCCATTCTTACATCACTCCCCTAAAAATCCAGGGTCACAGAAGAGAGAGAAAATAATGGTCAAGCTTGTGTTGTAGTGGGGTGGGGTTGGTCCTGAAGGGAAACTCGGAGGGACTACCATCACAGAAAGGAGGGTATAAGCCAGGCAGCCAAGCACAATGTCCACTACAGAATGAAACTCGCTCCGTGGGGAAGAAACAGCATCCTGAGTACAAAACAGCCACATTCTTTCATCCCTGCATCTGTGAACACCCTTCTAACATGCTGTTTTTCCTGTAAAACTGCCATCTTAGCACAAAGAATTTGCTGAAAACATATAACATACAATTTACTTTCACTGCCAGAACCAGAAGTTGGCTTCATTCTCGACTCCCTTTATTTTCTCCATGGAGAATATTATCACATGGAAAAAGTTAACAGCAAATGGGAAAGTAAGGAGAATAATAGAGCTGCATGCAGGACTGCTGCTGAAGGCAAGAACAGGCCCATTCACTAGGGACACGTTTTCTACTCATGTTTCTGCAAAAGTAAACATGCCTGGGAGTTAGTGAGCTTCGGGAAGCATCCAAAGGGTGGCTGTGATCTCTGAAAATCAAGAGTCCAGTGATGCAGATTTGCAGTGAGAGGAGGAGGCCCAGGCCTCAGGGGGACTTCATCACCTCTGCCTGAGTCTTAAGTTAAAGGAAGCAAGACATGTTCTGGCTGACTTAGCTCCAATGGGTCTGAGTCTTCACCACCTAGTATGGGAGCCACTGGCCTTGAGTACCTATTGAGCACTCAAAATGGGGCTGGATGTGCTCTCACTGTAACATACAGGGGTGAGAAAAAGTACTTCTACAGCTGTTCATATTACAAAAGAGATACCAGTCATGATTATTTTACAATAGTTAACTCAAAAGAAGGTCATAATGAAACTGTAAAGCTACATTTGCACTTCCTGTAATACTGCTTTCAGAGATTTAATATGAGCAAAAGAGTGTTACATATCTCATTAATAATTGTTTTACATTGGTTGTATGTTGAAATAATATTTTAGACATATTTGATTAAATAAAACTAATTTTATATGTTTCTTTTTTCCTTTTGACATACGGCTACTAGAATACTGGGGATCACAAATGCAATTGGTGTTATATTTTATTGGATAGAGCCAGCCTAGGATCCCCTGGATTTTCACAGATCAGTAACCTCTCCTCCACTAAACTGTCTTCCCTCTTCATTTACAGCAGAGCCAATGAGGGCCTATTCTAAGTAAGCACAGCAGAGAGATGAATAAAACACCATTACCTACCTTCAGCTTTCCCAACCCTCCATCACACACAACTACACATACCCCCTATGTCTTAACTTAATCTTTTAGACCTAAAGTTTTAGGAAGCGGTTGCTGTTTTCTGTTGTGCTTTTCTTGCTATTCCCATGGTCATTCTTATTGTCTTTGATGTGCTTAAATGATTGTCTTCCCAGATGACAAGGGCCAAAACTGCCCACCACTGTATTGCTATATAATTTCTACAACATTGGATTCCTAGTGAATGGTTTCAAAGTTGGCTGGTGTATAAACACAATATATAATTGTTTTTAATGCTTGTTCATTTTGTCATATCAGGAAGTTCTATATGTCACACACATACACACACACAGAATAAGGGATAACTTGACATCTAATTATCAATATGATCTATTCACATCTATCTGTTAACTCATACCCACACTCACAAAGGCAAAAAGTAGAGAGAGAAAAACTCAGGATGGTGGCACTCAGCCAAATTCTATTTTGTTTTCCATACATTTACTTGAAATAGAATTGTAGAAATTTTTACATCTTGGAATGATAATACCAATGTACTTATGCTAGATACTCTCCTAAGAGCTTTATACATATATACTTCTTTCATACTCATCACAGCCCCGTGAAGTATATAATATTATAACTTCTGTTTTAGAGATAAGAAACCAAGGAAGAGAAAGATCAAGCAATTTATCAAATGGCTGGTGTCAGAGGTAGAATTTAACAAGGTTATCCATAGTTCTATATCTGTGTGCTTAACCATGACACTGTGACCTTAGTTTTATAGGTGGAGGAACAGAGGCCTAGAGATTGGAAAAGACATGCTTAAGATGCCCAGTTAGTGACAGAGGCAGAACCAGATCTCTATTTTCTGATGTCCACCGCCCCCATATTGCCCCAGGCACACTACCCCTAAAACTAGACCATGTCCTTCTCCAAAGTGAAGGGGTATTTTGATAGAAGTAGAATGTTTGGGCGTGGGAGACAGACAGGAACAGAAACAGAGAACATTTGTTATCTCTCTGGTAAAGACAGGATCATTAGTCAAACCCTAAGCAACAAAGTATAACAGAAAAAAACAAAGCCTTTGGCATCAGCCAGTTCTAGTGTCAAATCTTGCCATAACCACTTAACAGTTACATGACCTTGAACAAGTTAACCAACTTCCCTGAGCCTCTGTCACTTGCTGTGTGAAACCGCGTTAAAAAAAAGTCGCCTTCAAGGTCACCATGAGGATCTGTAAAGGATCCATATGCAAAACAATGCACGTCATACCTGGTGCATGGTGAGTACTCTATAAATATCAGTTCCTCTGCAGACCACCCCTGCCCTGACTTCAGGAGCCAAACTAGACCCCCCTGGAATTTTGGTCAAAAAAAAAGTTTAACTTGAGTGAAATAAGGGTATAAGTCTGGAGGGGTGGCCTCAGGGGCTGAGGAGTGGAAACCTTCATGCAATTTGTGACACAGCAAGTCAGTTGGGGGTTACCACCATGAGATGCACCCCATGGCCTCACTGTGTTGCTAGAAAGACAGAGGAGGATTGTGAACTCTAGCTTGAGTCACAGAAGCCCTTTGTATATCCCAAGAGAGGGTAGGGCGGGGTAATCTGGCAGCCTGGATTTCATCTAAGAAATGTTGGCCCGATGCCCAGCCTGGGGTGTTGCAAGGACCAAGGAGGTGCCCCATGAGGTGGGGACAGGTGTAGACAAAGAGCAGACTCAGAAAAAGAGATATGTCTCTTTCTTATTTCTTTCAGCTTGTAGTTTACTTAAAATTTATTTTAAAAACTATTTGGGTTTAGAGATGTTCCACATTCCATGTCTCAGTTTCCTCATCTAAAATAAAGACTCTCCAAATATCATAGGGCCCTCAGAGTACCCTCCCGTGGTCTGCTTCCCCATTCCCCTGCCCATAGCACAGACTGCACTTCCTCAACCCTACTGAAGAGATGGAAAATCCAAGCATGAGATCCCAAGACTCTGGAGATGAGCACTTTCTCTTCTAGGTCTACTTATTGTCCATAGTTTCAACCACAAGGGAATGGTGCCAGAGCCCAAAGAGAAGCTTCCCTCTGGAAAGAGACCTCTTTTGTTTCTCGCTATCACCTCTCTAACATTCCTCCCATATTTTAAAACACAGTTCCAAGAACCTTTTCCTAATCAACCCAGCCAGAAAAGAATGGGCTTTATCACCTCTCAGTTTCCAGCTCACTGTGTTAGCCCTTCTAGAAGTCCGCACTGGCTACAAAAAATTAGACCTACGGGAGTGTGTTCTCATGGCCCTAAAGGAGCATAATTTCCCTGAAGACAGACCACCATCGTCCCTTCATCCAGGTTGCTCATTCCAGGGTTTGGAGTTGGGACAATATCCTCCTAGCGGAACCAGTGGGGTTTATAGACTGTTTACTCTGAACCAGAACTGTTTTTATGCTTTCCCACATCTATCCAGGACAGCAGCCAGTGCCATAAACCTCATGAAGTGAGAGGCTGCTATGCTACAGCTGCTTTTTAGGTTGAAAGTGGGGTCCCTGCTATTTGTGCCCTCAGGTTCTATGCCCTTAAGGTGAGCAAGGTTCATTCAGGGTGTTTTAAGTACCTAAAAGATGCAAAATTGTCCTGGGCCCTTCAAAGTATACACCAAGAGTTCCCAATGTTGCTCACACCACCACAATTCAATTCTAAATGCATTGACATGGCCAGAGAGGGCCCCATTAATTCAAACTGGTACTTGAGGCCTGGACACTCCATAGGACAGGCAACATGATGTTTCATACTTCACTATGTTTCCAGGCCATCATACAGTGCTTGGCACATAATAGTTGCTCAACAAACAAGTGATAAATGAATGGATGGATGCAATACTGCTGGTAAGTGGACACATTTGCTTTCCATAAGGAGAAGGAAGACAAAGAAGAACATTGCAGATAGAAGGGAATTCAGAGTTTTTCTAGACCAGCCTCACGTTTAGATTTAAAAAAAAAAAATGAGAACCAAGGTCACATGATGGAGTGGAAAAGGGCAATGAACCAGTATTTGAGAGACCTAAATATCTTGGTTCTGACAAAAACTCAGAATAAAAAGAGCTGTTAGTACAAGGTGCTGTTAGGGCAGTTATCTTTGCCCCTCCCTCCCACCCAATCTAAGTCAGATCTTCTTTTATACTCTCAAACATTTACATGTTCTTTAGTATCACTTTTTACATACTGGGTTTCATCCTTATTAATTCCCTGTCTGCCAGCTTCATAAAGCTGAAGGTCATGGTTTGGTTTGGTTTTCTTTCTCTCTGACCATAGTATCCCTTACCACCATCTGAATCATATAATAAATATTTATTAAATACATGAACTTATTGATGATACATTCTTCCTCAATTACATGCTAAATTTTTCATGGAGGCTAAAGTGGCTCCTTGTAGCTTATCAATTAGTATTTGAGAAAGCTGATCAGAACAGTAAAGGGTTGAGTTCTGAACTAGAGAGCTAGGGGGACCTAGCTCTAAACTGCTAAGTGTTTTGTTTAATCTGAGCTGAGAGCAAATGTGAGGGACGTGCTCCATAGCCCAGGTCTGAGAAAGACAGAAATGCAGAGATTCTGCTGGTGGGACTAAGGTTGTCGCTGACTGGCAGCTGGAAGAAGTTTGGACGTGCCTTTGGGAAGGTTTAAACCTAGAATACAACTGGGAAGAAGCTGCTGTCCTCCAGATTCAGAACTAAAAGGTGTCAGGGTTAGCCAGAGAGTGAAACATAAGCTTGATATTTTTAATTCTGGTCTATGTTAAGTTGTGCCAAGATATGTGCCTATAAATTATACTCCTATATGTAGATGGTGTACTGAGATTTTGAATTTAATTGGAAAACTGATAAAAGTATCATGAGACTAATCCATCATCAAAGAAGACTTGCTATTATGTGGGGAAGAAGTTAGCAAGATAATTCATATGGCATGATATCCTTTAAATTTAACAGGGAAGAACTTTTTGTTTGCAAAAATAACAGGTGTGTGTACATAAACACATATACAGAGTGGAACAAAAGCAGGTTTACAATTGTGAATATGTGAAATACAGAGTTTACTCTTGTACTAATATTTATTAATTATATATTATTTTCCATACAAATAACTGAAACCTACTTTTGCCCCATCCTGTGTGTGTGTGTGATATATATATATCTATATATATATATTTGTGTGTATATGTGCATATATGTATATATGTACATATGTATATACACATGTACATTTGTGTGTATATGTATATATATGTATATATGTACATATGAGAGACAAGCACATAAATATACATACACACACATAATTTTGTACATTTTTAAAAATATTTGCACCAAACTGTTGACAGTGATCATCTCTGGGAAGAAGTGCAAGATTAAGTGGTAAACAAGGAAGATTTATCTATATTGTTTAAATTTTATTCCACATTACTTCTGTAATTAACTTTTTTTTAATTTCTTCAAGCTGCAAGCAATTTTTATCTGGCATGAAATGGAAAACATCAACAGTCCTTTAGCATAGAGAGTCTCTTTGTTCTGAGGAAATTGCCCAAATTAGAGTTTTAATGACATAAATGGAAAGTAAAGATTAACTTCTGTGCAAAAGATGAGGTCACCAAGAGAAAAGTGCTTTGGAGGCCTGATACCCCTTGGGTTAATGAGTCTTTGTGTTGGAGCAGAGCTGATTGGACTAGCACGGTTTTGAGGACATGTGTCCTAGCTGAGAAAGGAAGGAGGACCCAGAGGACTGGTGAGCACGCATGGCCCACCTGACAGCAACATGCTCTGGGTGTGAGCTCCTGTGGTTAGAAGTTTGAGGACAAGAGGCTTGAAATATTTTCCTATGATCTTTCATGAAACTCTGGCTTCACAGTGTGTTCTTTCGGTGTGCAGGTGACCAAATGAAGCCCTGAATCATGTGACACCCTTTTTTCTGCCCCGTGTGGAAATAGTCCTGGATTGAAGATGGGTGACTACTCTGAGTGGTGTCTTTTTTCCGTTGTTAGAAAAAGTCTTTGCTGCTGTCTTGCTCACCTTCTCTTCCTCTCTTACTTATTCACAAAGATAGAACACAGCTGCCATGTCCTGAACTGACATATGGAAAATGATGTATAACAAGGAAATTAGAAAGACCTCTTACTCACAGCCAGTGGGAAATTTAAGTTCTTGGCCCAACAGCCTGTGGTGACAGAATTCCAACAGGTGAACTTGTTATGTGAACTTGAAATCAGACTCTAAGTTGAAGCTTCTGATGAGACTACAGCCCTTCCTAACACCTTGATTGCAGCATCATGAGAGACTTTGAGCCAGAGTGCCTTGTGAAGACATACCCATTTCCTGAACCACAGAAACTATGAAGCAACTGGTGTTTGTGGTTTTAAACTGCTAAGTGTTTTGTTTAATCTCACCTGAGGATAAGTTATATTTATTTTTTAGAGAGAGAGAAACATCAATTGGTTACCTTTTGTATGCACCCTAACTAGGGATTGAACCCACCTTTTGGTTTACTGGACAATTCTCCAACCAATTGAACCACCTGACCAAAATTAAGCCACTAAGTTTTGGGGTAATTCCTTAGAAAACAATAGATAACTAATACTTTCAGGCCCATGGATCTTTCTTAAGCCTCTATATTCCTTGCTCTTCTCAATTCTGCCATGAAAGAGAAATATCTTACTGAGATGCAGAGTCTCAGAGCTACAGCATAACCAGGATCTTTAATGGAACTCCAGGAGCTAAAGGTCAGAGGGGACAATGCTGCTGCATGCCACCAACTGCTCCCGCCTTTTGGACTCTTATTGACTGCAGCTAACTGCCATGCCTCAGCCCTCATTCCCTTCTTCAACTATTATAAGACCCATGTCCCATGCACTTCCGTGTTCCTCTGAAGGAAGCTTCAAGATACTGTAAAAACCAGTCACCTGACTTTAGAAAACACCTGAGCCCAGAATCAGCCCAGCACCATGAGTCCAGCAAAGGTATCTCAGGAAACCAGACCCTTCTACCTACAAGGCTGACATCTGATTTGGTTCCAGGAGAAGTCATTCACAAGACTCAGGAGGAGGCAAAGAGGTCATCTGGAGGAGAGGCCTGGTTGGGAGTTCAGACTCAAGTTTGAATCTCTATAATGTGGCTGAACTGCCCACAGGGGATATGGACTGGGACCCAACTCTATGTCTCAGCTTATCTTCCTATAAAATAGAGGGAAATGTGAGAGATTTCTACCTCTCCTAACATAGCTCTAAATTTTCACTAAAGGGCCTCTTCCTACCCACACTCTACAACTGTCTCCTCAAACCCTCCCTTTCAAACCTCTGCCCAAAGAGAGAAAGTATGTGGCAGAGTCTGCTCCCTTAAAGACAGTAAATATGGAAAAGAAAGCTACTAGTGAAATTTAAATACAGAATCTTTCCCTCCACTCCCTTCTGTTCTATTCTTTGGGAACACTTGTCCACACAATCCTATCTAATAAAAGGGTAATATACAAATTGACCATCATTTCAACACACAAGATGGCCACCCCCATGTAGTCAAAGATGGCCTCCCCCATGTGGACACAGGATGGCTCCCACAAGATGGCCAATAGGGAGGGCACTTGGGAGGGAGCAGGCCTACAAGGGAAGGCACTTGGTGGGTGATCAGGCCTGCAGGGGAAGGCAGTTGGGGGCAATCATGCCTGCAAGGGAGGGCAGTTAGGGATGACCAGGCCTGCAGGGGAGGGCAGTTAGGGGCAATCAGGCCATCAGGGGAGCAGTTAGATGTTGATCAGGCTGACAGGGGAGTGGTTAGGGGGTGATCAGACTCTCAGGCAGAAGCAGTTAGAGGCAATCAGGTAGGCAGGCAGGCAGGCAAGCAGTAAGAAGCCAGCAGTCCTGGATTGTAAGAGGAATGCCCGACTGCCCATGTAGGCCTGATACTGGTGGGACTGGGCCTACGTGGGCAGTCGGACATCCCTCGAGGGGTCCCAGATTGGAGATAGTGCATGCTGGGCTAAGGGACATATACACCCACTTGCATGAATTTCATGCACCAGGACTCTAGTCCATTATAATAACCAACAGGGTCTGGCTACCATGTTAGTAGTATTTGTGTTCTCCAGAAGGTAAAGATGAGACATAAAAAAGAAAGACTTGGGGTAAGGTAAGTTTGGGAGGAGGGGGGCTAAGAGGCAGGGGGAATTAGGGGACATCTGCAATACTATCAACAATAAAAAATGATTTAACTTTTTAAAAATGCATTTCAATTTTTTTTACTCCACCTGCATCCATAAAAATAATCAAAAAGGCTGAGTGATTTACTCGTGTCCAGAGCAGTGTGTGCCAGAAAAGATAATGCACGTACTTGCTGTCTCTTTTGACTGTGGGTAGAAGAAAATCTAACTCAAATATGTTAAATCTTAAAAGCACTTTATTGGCTTATTTAATTAAAAAGATGAAAGGTATACTGGCTTCATTAGTTTCACTGAATACTTATTCTCTTTCTAGCTCTCTATCCTAACTTCAACTTCATCTCCACACTGTATCCCCTACTGTTCCCAAGAATGGCTTTTAGCCAGCAGCTCCCAGAGTCATGAATTTCCTCATTCACATCTAGAAGATAACGCAAGAGCACCTTTGTCCCAGCATTCACACACACACACACACACACACACACACACACACACACACACACACAAAAGGTCTGAAAGTCACTTGGACTTTGCTAGCTTAAGCTGCAAGTCACATCAGAAGTAATCATTACTAGCAAGTGATTGGCTATTCTATTTGACTAAGCTTTCAATGAACCAACAGCAAAGGCAGCTTCCCTGGACCACTTGAATTCCAAAATAAAATTGGAGGCTTTTGACAAAGAGAAAGGGAAAATGGATGTGGGAAAGATAACCAACTAGTATCTGCTACAGATACAAAGTGGTTTATCAAGTTCAGAACACCAAGATTTGTTTGTTTGCTTGCTTACTTTTAAGGTTTTTATTTTTATAGCAGGTTTAGGTTCATAGGAATATTAAGAAGGTACAGATATTTCCCATATAACCTCTGCTCACACATGAACCTCCCTCATTATCAAAATCCTCCACCTGAATGGGACATTTGTTACAGTTACTGAACCTACATTGACACATCATAATTACCCAAAGTTCAAGAATTACAGCATGGTTTACTCTTGGTGTTGTACATTCTGGGAGTCTGAACAAATGTATAATGACATGTACCCATTATTCATCATTATGAAATCATACAGAATATTTTCACTATCCTTAAGGTCCTCTGTGCTCTGCCTATTCATCTCTTTCCCACCCTAAACCCCCAAACTCTGGCCTTTTAATTGTCTCTATAATTTTCCTTTTCCAGATTGTCATATAATTGGAATTATCCAGTATGTAGCCTTTTAAATTGGCTTTTTTAACTTAGCAATATGCATTTAAGATTTCTCTATCCCTTCCATGGCTTGATAGCTGGAAAATGTATTCTTTTATGTACCATCATTTATTTATTCATTTATCTACTGAAGGATATCTTCATTGTTTTAAAATTTAGACAATTATGAATAAAGCTGCTATGAACTTGCATATGTAAGTTTTTGTGGGAACATAAGTATTCACTTTTTTGGATAAATATCAAGGAGCACAATTGTTGGATTGTATGGTAAAGATTTTAGTTTTATAACAGATGACATATCATCTTCCAAAATGTCTGTACCATCTTGTATTTCTACCAGCAAGGAATGAGAGACCTGTTGATCCACATCCTCACCAACATTTGGTGAGGTGTGTGTTAATCAGTAGTCTAAATTTTGCCATTCTTATAGGTGTGGAGTGGTATCTCATTGTTGTTCTAATTTGCATTTCCCTGATAACATACAATGTGAAGCATCTTTTCATATGCTTACTTGCCATCACATATATTCTTTGGTGAGGTGTGTGTTAATCTCTTTGGCCCATTTTTTTTTAATTAGGTTTTTTTTTTTCTTACTGTTGAGCCTTAAGAGTTCTTTATAGCCCTAGCCAGTTTTGCTCAGTGGCTAGAGCATTAGCCTGAGAACTAAAGGGTCCCGGGTTCAGTTTTAATCAAGGGCACATGCCTTGATTGCAGGATCAAAGGGTCCAAGATTTTATTCTGGTTAAGAGCATGTACCTTGCTCACAGGCTTCTAGGGTCAGTATCAATGTGTTTCTCTCACATTGATGTTTCTCTGTCTTTCTCTACCTCTTCCATTCGCCCTAAAAATCAATGGAAAAATATCCTCAGGTGATAATTAACAAAAAAAATATTTTTAAAAAAAGAGTTCTTTGTATATTTTGGATAATAGTCCTTTATTAGATGTGTCTTTTGCAAATATCTTCTCCCCATATATGGCTTGTCTGATCATTTTCTTAACATTTTTGTCCTTTTCTTGTTTTCTTAGCAATTGAATAGTGTTGTGCATAGCATGAACCAATAATATACCATCACTATTCTCTCCAGTTTCGACAGTGTAGAGATTCACTGGCCAATAAGAGCAACTGTGCTCCAGTGAGCTTCCTTTCAAAAACCTGTTTATGTGTGGTGTTCTGGATTCCAGGGAACCAGTAAGATGCATCACATTGAACACTTCAGAGTACTAAACAACCCAAATGAGTACGGTATATAAACTTGGGTTCTCAAGTTTACTTGTAAGTGTATACATGTGCACACAAAATCACAGCTTGAAGGCAGGGACTACACCTATTTTATTTAGTTTTCCTTTTTTCCACTCATTCTTCACTTGCCCATATGGTATCTTATATATAAGACATAGGATCAGAGTTTGATGAATAAATGAAGGAAAAAAGAAATGAATTAATTGGTAATTTAGTGAATATTCAGGCTATGAGTTTGAGCCAACAGAGGTGAGTTGTTCTTGGATACATCAGAAAATATCTTTGCTAATCACACCAGGCATGAAACACTATACTGAGAATCATAAATCTGTGAGAAAGTCAGAATTTGAACCAAATCAAATTACCTGTGCTGAGAACTGTTTCAGACCTGTCCAAGACCTTGCCCACAACCTTCAGACACTATTGTTTCTACTGCACTTGGGAACATAAGAAGGACTAAGTGAGCCTGTTAGGTTATTTAAACATGCATGTTAATTTGATGAGCACTTAAAGTAGCCTTGTGAGTGGTTAAAGACACAGTCTAGAATCAGCCTTCTGTACTCAGATCCCAAGTGTGTCATTAAGCATTGGTGTGACCTCAGGTTAAGTGACTTAACTTCTCTCTGCCTCCAATCTCTCATCTGTAAAATGTGGTTAATAATAGTACTACTTCTTAGGATTATTGAAAGATTTACATGAGTTACTATTTAAAAATGGCTTCAAATAGTGATTGGCCTAGAGAAAGCACTACCTAAATATTTGTTGTTATTTTTGCTCCTTTTTGTATACAGAACCCACAGAGTTTGATTTCTGACCAATGAATACTTTGGGGTCAGAAGAACTCAAAGACTGTGCAGACATGGACTCAAGCCAGGGAGCCATGTCCATTTTCTTGTCTAGATAATAAGAATCTTTGCCGAATTTACTGCCCATACCCTGGCTTTCTTTTCACCCATAATAACACATAAGTAGTGTGTGAGGAGCTAATAATTCAGGCTGAGGCAGAGATAAGAGAGCAGTAGGGGTTGGAAGGGTGACTTCCATTCTCTGATATGAACAGAAATATTGCAGGAATCAATGGAGGCTTTATATCAAATGCCTTCTTTGCTTTACATGACCCTCTACTCTTTTTCTCTCCTTCTTTTCTAAGCTGAGAACACTGTCATTTTCTGAAAAGAATAACAAAGATGCATATATGCCTATAAATGGAAGATGAAGTGGTGACTGGGGGCTTTCTCTTGCCAAGGAAAATAAGTGCAAGGAAGCTGAGAGAGAGGAGCCAGGGGACCTGGCGAATCAGAAGCTCTCCATCTCCTTGGGAGCCAGCTCTGGCCTATGCAGGCCTAACTCTCTGGGAACAGCAGCTCCAGGTCCTGCGGGAAAGCCCTGCCAGGAACCTTGGGGCCATGGACCAGGGGTTGCTGGGAGCTGAATGCTGACATTTGCCATGGGAAAGGAGAGACACAGGAGGCTGGTGTCCCATAGAAACCACTGTTTAATTCAACAAGCATCAGCTTACTGATTGCTGTGTTCAAGGCATGGGGCTTAGTAGCATGAGAAGCTAAGAAGTTATACATTCTGTCCTCATAGGCTTAGGGTCAATGGGAATGGGCCTGTGATAGTAATGGTTAGACAGATATCAATGTAGCTGCACCTTCCAATCACCAAAAATGAGGAGATTTCCAGGAGTGAAGGGTCACACTCAATTTAAGGAAGTGACTTTGGAGGCTAGTTTTAAAGGAAGGGCAGGATTTTCACAGATGGAGATGGGGTCATGGGAGTGTATTATGAGCAAAGTGACTGATGTGACTTGGGATGAAAACAGGAAGACAAAAGTCCTCTCTCAAGGGAAACAAGAGGCTCAATATAAAAAGTTGGGCAAAAATGGGAAAGAAGTGTGCAACTTGGAAAAAAAACCTGAAAAGCCAGGCTGGAGGTGATGAGGAGTCACTGAACGTTTGGAATACACAGGAGTACATGGTAAGTGCTAAGTTTTAGGATAACCATTTTGCAGAAAGTGAGGATGAATTGGAAGGAGAAAGAAAGGACACAGCTTGAAAAGCAAGATATCTAAAGGTTTTCATGACAGTTTTTAAAATCTAAATTTCCTACCACAGCAGAGTTATAAGGACTCTGTTCTGCGTGTCACTCCTAACTCATCTTGTGCCACCCTCACTACACTCTAGCAATACTGGATGTCTTTCTGGTCCACGAACATACAAGCCTCTTATACCTCAAAGCCTTTCCTTGTCTCCAAGATGGCCACCATCAACCCATTTCCTCCTTGAAGGCTTTGAGCATTCTCCCTTCGAGTGGTGGAATCTAAAACTCCATGTCCTAGATCCAGGCTGGCCTGTGACCGCCTCCATTAACAGGATACTGTGGAAGTGACACTAAACCAGATCCAGGTCTAGTTTTTAACAAGTTGGGCAGTTTCCCCCTTCTGCTCACTCTAAAGAAATCCAGTCTCTATATAAGAAGTCCAACTACCCTGAGTCCTCCATGCTATGAGGAAACCCAACCTAGACAAATGGAAAAGCCATAGGAAGAGAGAACATTGATAGGCAACCTTCAGCTAGTCCAGCCAGCCTAGCCCCTGCACCATATTAGTGGAAAAACCAGCTTGAATACCCAGCCAAGCTGAGACTTCAGATAACTTCAGTCCCAACTGTTATCTGACTACAACTGTAAGAGAGATCCCCCTAGTGAGAATACCCAGAAATGTCCAATCAACCCACAGAGTTGTGAGAGACGATAATACATTGTTGTTGTAAACCATTACGTTTTGGGTAGTTTGTTATGTAGACATAGATAACTAGAGGACTCATTCTCTTTCTTTGGACCTCTTCTTTCTCTTCCACCCATACCCTCATGTCCCTCATGGTTGATCACAGTCAAATTTCAGATGCCACCCACACTTCCTTTCCCACTCTACCTAAATGTCCTGGGTTTCCATCTCACATGAATGTTACTGTTATTATCTCACACACTTTTTGCTCCCTTCCCAGCATTTCTCATAATTGAGCTATTATTCTTGGCTGTTGTTCTTTCACTAAACATGGGCTCTCTGAAGTTAGAGACCATAAATACTTTGACCGATATTTCATCCCTATATCCAGAAGATAGTATATGCCCAATAAACATTTATCAAATGGATGGACACCTCATAATCTCTCTATGCAACACAGAGCCACTGACAGTGTGATGACAGATGGCAGATTAATTTCAAGAGCCCCAATAATCTAACAAGCAAATAAGTGAATAATTACATATAGTCTAGTTGAAAAGTTTTAGAAGTGTGCTCTTTTCTTGTACCTAAAATTAGCTGATCAAAGAATGGCTGCAGAGAAGCTGCTCATTACAAATCACTGATTACATGATAAAAAATCTGTTTAAAAAACTGATGACTTAATGGATGGGTTACTAGTAGAGTCAGTTCTAGAACTTCTGATGCCATAAGGATCCTTAAAAGTCTAGGAGAAATCATTTTAAAAACAGTTGAGAGAGCCTGAGGCTTTCTCCTCTTTTACCAACTCTCCCCATGTAGAACTTAACCTGCACAAACAGAATTCTTGGAGCATGTCACATGCTTACTGTTTCTAGTTCCCAGTGGGAGATGGGTAGTGCGGAGAAATCTGATTAGAAGGAATTAAAGGATGAAGTTAGGCAGTCCATCACTCTGGATCATCAGACCCCACATAATCGAATCAGACAGAGGTTATAACTCTCATGATTATCAGTGGTCCAAGCCTCATTGTGTGTCCCATCACCTCCCTTACCAGGACAACTGTTTTGATCGATACACGGTAGGTCAATTTTTTATTTTGGAGGGAGTCAAAATTATTGGCAAGGTCCATTATCCCTAATCTGACCTGTTTTATGCCTCTTTCTTCTTCAATCTCGCCAGTACCTCTCACCTCTCTTCATGCTGTGCCTTCCCTAAATTTTCTCCGCCCCTCCCCTAATAGTCTCTGCCACTTTCCTTTATGCTGACAGTACAGAAGCACACTACTGAGATATTTTGCATTTCTTTTCACTCCTCTTTGATCAGAGGCAACTAGGGAGTCATCAAGGAGAGAGGAGGGTGGGTGGCTGGTGTAAGTGGGAATATTTGTGTTGCAGGTGATTAGAAGAGCCAAGTTCTTCTCACAGCTCTTCTTCCCCTAACTACTTGATCTTTATCCAAATACTTAACTTCCTGAGCCTCAGTTTATTCATCTGAAAATGAATAACCATGGACATTATTTATAATTATAGGAATAATGATTACAATGCCTGTCCTTCCCCCACAATGGAGATGGAGATTAGACATACTCTGTATATTTTAAATGCCAAGCAAATATACATACTCTGTATATTTCTGTATATGGAAATACCATTTCTGCTTTATGGTTGAGAGGAAGCCTGGTCTCATTTAGGTTAAGAGGCCTGTGTTCCTGTTCTGGCTCTGCCCTTGACTCATTTTAGGTAAGTTACAGTCTCACTTTGAGCCTCAAAATACTCAACTACAAAATGAGGGAATTAGAGAGATGACCTCCTAGAGTATAAGGCACAATCTAAGAGTATTCTGGTCTAATTTATCCACTCTTTTATCTCAGCATTGTAGTGTGTGTGTAGTAGTCACATAACAAGTAACTGATCTGTCTTATGCCTGTCTTCAGTAAGTGTATAACAATCTATAAGATCAAGCCTTGAAAATAACTACACATTAATAGTTACTAAAAAATCTGGCTCGGGGTAGGGCAGTAGACAGAGGAGGATTCTAATGAAAACCTAGCAGGCCAGTGGCCACATCCTTCCTTCCCTCCTTATTTCCACTAATTTCCACATCTTCTGCTCTGGTTTTCTGGGAACCTGGCCTTCTATGGAACAACCAGGTGATGTTTTAGCATATCTGAACAGCTCTAAGCCAGATCAGAGTAGGAGAATCAGAGAACTAAAAGAGAAAAGAAGAAGGGGGGATGTTTCAAACTTCAGATTCTGACAAGTATAAACCTTTGAGGTCATGAGATCTTATAATGAAGTCACTCATCTACATGAGGGACCTGGAGGACATCAAAATCACATGGCTAATGGATGATAAGGCCAGTTTGGGTTTTAGGAGGGAACAAAGGGGTTGCTATAGGGGTTTCCTGGAAGTTCTCATCGAGGCAGGTTATATGGAATTTAGAAGGAAGAACCATATCATATCCCTGATCTTCCAGACTCAATTCCCCAGTACCTCCTCCCAACACACAGTGAAGAGACTATCTGTAAAGCAGATATACTGTAAATGGTGAGGGCCTATGGGCTGGGAGCAATTTCCTACTCACTATAGAGCCATTCTTCTGTCTTAACACAGTCATATGTATTCTCCTACATCATGGAGGAGCCTCCTTGTCTCTGAGGAGAAATTCACAAAGTTTTCAATCGCCTACCTTGGAATAGGAGAGATGAGAACCATTGCCAGGGTGCACATGACCACTGATCCGGAAGCCCTGGTGGCAGTGCTCAGTGCTGTTGCAAAGGGCCTTCACCATCACCCAATCCTGAGGGAACATCTGCAGAACAGTGGTTGTCTTGAGATAAGCCATGGGAAAGTCCAAAAAAAGCCACAGAACCCCACCGGGATGCTTTGCCAGAGTACACTGAGCCCAAAAGGTCTTGGCTTTTGAGCTGTTTTATTGTTTTTGTTTTTGTTTTTGTTTTTGCTAGACTTTTTCATTGGAAATTCAGAACACTAAAGCTATCCCAGGGCGTCCCCATGAATCACTAGAGGACCTGTGCTCAGGGTCCCTCTGCTCAGCACTGAAAATGCACCTTGCCTCCAAGTATGTGACTAAAAAGCAGCGAAGAAGGGCTGAAACCAAAACCTAAATCTGTGCCTCCAGGCCCTAAATCTTCTTTCCATGGAAAGGGAAATATAAACCACCCAGAGGCAGGCACTTGGTCTTGTTCATTTCTGAATCCTTAAAACCCAGAACAGCCCTGAGCACTTAGTAGATCTTCAGTAAGTATTTGACTGAATAAATAGGTAAATTGCCAGACTATACAAAGAGAATGTCCAAGCAGGGTCACTTTACCCAGATACAATGCATCTTATGTTCGGATGTGATAAGCTGAGATAATGAGTTAGCCAACCAAAGCCCATGGGCCAAATCCATAAGCTGAGAATTTATTTTCCTTTTTTAATGGTTGGCAAAAAAAAAAAATGCAAAGAAAAATAATATTTCATTACACATGAAAACTTGGGTTAAATTCAAATTTCAGTGTCTATAAATAAAGTTTTATTGGAACATAGCCACTCCAGTTCACTATACTGGTATTATCCGTGGTTGCTTTTGCAAAACAATGGTAAAGCTGAGTAGTTGCAACAGAGACTGCATGACCAGGAAGACTGAAAATATTTCTTATCTGGACCTTTACAGAAAATGTTTGCCAATCTCTGACCTAAAGAATTCCCCAGTTAGGCAAATGTCTAAATCAAATCTCCGATGTTCATGGACTTGGTTTAAGCTTTCTCTCTCTCTCTCTCTCTCTCTCTCTCTCTCTCTCTCTCCCCTCTCCCACTCCCCTTCTTTTTAAATTGAAATAATTCTAGAACTACTTCAAGTTACCTTGAGTGATACAATGTATTTGTCTGGCAGTTTTCCTCTCTGAACAAAAGGGCACCTGTTCAATGACAAAGTGAGGGAATTTCTAAAGGGATTAAAGCATTCAAACAGGAGAATCCCCCAAGAAAAATTCAGTCCACTTTATGTATTGCTGAGGGCTAGCACTGTCATCAGGACTCTGAGGGTACAAAAACAGAAACTTCTCTGAGTTCACATAAGGGTCTGTTGTCTCACCCTGAAATGGCCATGACCTCTGTCCAATCTTGCTTCCCGAATCTTGCCTCCCTGGAGGCCTCAACCATTTTGGGCAGCATGAACAGTGCTATCTTTGGAGGTCTTCCCTGAGCCAGGCCACAGTGCACCCACAGCTCCCTTGAGCAACAAGATGGAGCTATGGTTTATCTAGATCTCGATGTAGTAAATGGTGTTTGTCTCTCCCTCTCTGCAAACACACACGCCCATGGCAGACATAATCCATCCCAACAATCTAGTCAGCAAAACAAAATTATAGCACCTTGCCTTCTCTCATTGCAAGCTTCTTCTAAACAACTAACTCCTTGCATGTAGAAATTATGTCTTAGTGATTTTTATTTCCCTGCACTTAATATAATGCCTGATGTTGTGGTAAGTATTCAACTAGAGTTCTCTCTCCCCTTCTTTCTGTTGTCCCACCATTAGGTAAGGAAGTGTAGAATCGACTCCAGTGTTCTTTCCCCTGAGATGCCGTTAACTACCTCCCAGGCTCTCACAGGTCTCCCATGGCTAGTAGGACTCTTCTCCCCTTAGTGCCATTGTTCTTTAGCTTACTGAAGAAAGAACATTCATTTGTTCTTCCTCTCGGTCTTCTGAGGAACTGAGAAAGTTCCCATTCCATCTGAGTCCTTTTTCTCCTTGGTCAGGAAGAAAAAGCTCTTTACTCAACTCAAACCTCTTTGACTCATTCAAAACCAAAGGAAAATAACTTTCAATCTCTTCTTAAATCAGAAAAGAAACTCTCCTCTTTCAACAGGTATTGCCAGCTGCTGGCAAGGGTGTTTAAGAAATTTAAATACAATGGCATGTCTCCTGGCAACTGTAATTACTCTGGTAACTTCTAAGTTTTTCAGACTACCTTGGAAACACAGGGCCTTGGTAACAGACTTTTTAGGTGACCAAATTTCTCAGAACTGACTCCTCTATGAATTTAAAACCTCTTGTAGAACAGAAACTTCTAAACTTTAATATAAAGGAGAAACTTGGACCCTCATTTAAAAAGATAATGGAAACTCCACTGAGGGTTTTTATCACACCAAACACAATGCTATGGACATGGACAATATAGAATGTTAAATTTCACAAGTGGGGGGGGGGGGGGAAAGTGCACTAATGAGAGTTGAGAATGGGTGGGGAGAGAGGATTTGGAAATCAAGTGGGCTAGCAAATAGAAGGAACAAACCTGGGATGGTGGCTTACTAACCTAGACTGGAAGAGACTACGTGGGAAACATGTTCAAATAGAGCCCCTCGCCTGTCCTCACAGATTTTGATTCTATAGGTCTAGGATGAAGCCTGGTTCATTTTTAAAAGTTCTTCCAATGAATCTGACAAGCATTCAAATTTAGAAGCCAACTATCTGAAATATCCCTTCCCTTCCCCATCATGCTCCAAGGATCTCCTAGATCTTAATTCCCTCAATTTGTGTCAGTCCCGAGTTCTAAAATCCAGAGTAATAGGAACCCATTTTCTTTTAAATAAAAGGAAGCAGCAACCGATAAATACTGTGCTCGGCTCTATGCCAAGGGCACCTGGGAGTTTGAGGCTGTGCCTGGCCCTGGGCTGTTGGAAGGCTATTTGGAAGTTTTGGGGGGCTTGCAGCCTGATTTATTTTAGGTGCTGGGTCTGCAGACTACTAGGCTGACCTTCCTTGGCTATTCCCCAGGGAGCAGGCTACCAGGCTCAAGCTGCCTCTGCAGCTACAAGGTACAATTTCTACAGCACCCAGGTAACAGGAGCTGACTGGCAGCCACAGCTGGGTCCTGCATCAAACCGGTGGAAGCAGCCTGCTGCGAGGAAAGGTGCCTGGTGTGGAGGCTTTACCGGTGATCCAAGCATTGCTCCTCACAAGCTGTGTGATTTAGGGTAGTCACTTCCCCTCTTTGGCCTCAGTTCTCCCAACTAATAAAATAAGGAGTTGAACTAGATGGAGGCAACACAGAGTAGTGGAAGGAATGTGTGTCCTGAGGCCTGGCTTCTTTTATGACTTTGAGCAAGTGATTGAACCTTATTACATGTAGGTTTCCTCATTTATAAAATGAGTCGGATAGTACCTCACTCCTAAAGGTGAGGCGATAAGTACCAAGAGCAATCAGATGAAGTAGGTACCAAATCTTGGTAGAGATAGTGAATTTGAAGGGAGTTTAGGAAAGGGAGAGATAGCTATGCACGGGGGGGGGGGGGGGGGGGGGGGGGCAATGGTCATATGACCTTCTGAAGGAAGTAGGGTTTGAGTTGAGATTATTACAAATGCCCAGAATTTGGATAAGCAACTGAAGAAATAAATCCTGAAGTATAGGAGAAAAATCAGTAAATCTGGATTGGAAAATTTGGGTTTTAATGTCAGCTCTCTCTCTGCCCAGCTGGTCTTGCTGGTTTTCTGCTTCTTTTTCTATGAAATTAGGTTGTGGTAGGAATAGATAAAATGTCATGGGAAAGAACATCTTGCATGATGCCTAGAAAGTGGTAGGTTTTCTGTGGATTTATGGATTTCAGATGAGGAAAGTGGGGATGAAAAGAAAAATGAGCAATCAGATGAGCAATCACCTTTATAGATCAGTGAGTATATTAATTTCCATTAATAAGTGAGTAAGAAATTTCCAGTGTTCATCTAGAACCCAAAGATACTCTAGGAGGGAGAGTGTCCTAGTCAATTAATTTAGGAATGGCAGCATGATATCACTCTCTAAAGATATGTTATCAATGTGAAGAAATTAATGATTCTGCAGTCTTTTGTAACTTAATTTTCACTCAGTAGTTCCCAAATTTAGTTCACTTCTAAACCAATTTTCCACATTAAACCTGTTAATCTCTCATGGAACTCAGCAGGGAATTTTCTGATCTGAACTAAGGGGATGGCAGCAGAGAAATTTGGAAAAATTACTTGTGCTCCCACTGTACTCAGTTCTAGGAATGATCTGTGCAGTGATGCAGAGTGCAGCCGGGATGAGCAAGCACCCATATTTGGAAATATAGAGACCAATGCTTAAATGCAGCCTCTCCACTTATGAGCCAAGTTGCCTTGGCCAAGTTCCTTAAGCTTCCTTCGCCTCCAATTTCTTCTCTATAAAGTCAAAACACTTACTTCATAATTTCATTGTGAAAATCAAATGAGCTGATATACCTGAAAAGGTTAGCACCAGGCCAGGTACATAGCAAGCACTCAGTAAGCAGAAAATTGGGTCATTATTATTATATATCTACTACCAGTCATTTTGCAAATCTTGGACATTGAGCCCAGAGAGTAGAAATCATTGATCTCTGCTTTCCTCTCTCATGTGGAAGTCAGCCTAGAACTCCATCAAGAGGAGGTGAGTAAGGCCATTTCAAAGAAGACAGTGATGATGGTATCTATTTAGTGTTTTTCTTCTGAACAGAGAGCAAAGAAGGGAGTGGGCTCTTTTATAAGAAGGACCTATCCTTCCAAACTAGTCTGAGCTGGCAGTATCAACCTTCGCAGGCTGGAAGCTGGCCATTGTGAGATGGAGAATTTGCTTAGTCATTTCTCAACAGCAAGAGCAAGTGGCTTGAAGAAGAAGCCAAAGATATCCCATGGGAGGTCAGCCAATTGCCACCTAAAAAGAGAAAAGGAGAGGGTGGCAAAGAACTCTGAGGGCCAGGATCTTACCAGGGCCATGGGGAAAAGACAGCTGGCCTCCAGTGTCAGAGATTCTTGCCCTGTGCCCCACTCACATGCCACCACTGTAGGCTGAGGGAGGTTGATTCAGGGTCACCCCTGACCATCAAACCCAAGACCTCAGCTCTCCTCCTTTTGTTGAAGAATATTAGCCGCTGGCAGCAGCTCTCTCTACAAAGGTCCTGTGGTCAATTTATCTTCATTCATTCATTCATTCATTCATTCGATTCATATTGATTTAATGCTTACTATATATGCCATGAGGGACAAATTATACCAAAAAAAAAAAAGTTCCTTCACTTATGGAGTTAACATTCTAGTGGAGAGAGACAGAAAATAACAAGCAATCAAGTCAAGAAAATAGTTTCCAAAAAGTGGTATGCATTAAAGAGAAATAATGAGAGTGAGGGGAAGAGATCAATAGATCAGGGGCTAGAAAAGTGTGGAAAGGGTAAACACTAAGTCCCCTCAAAAAGGAGACATCTGATTTAAGATCTGAATGGAGTCAGGGAAGAAGCCATTTACAGATGAGGAAGCTGAAGCATAATATTGAGTAAATTCTATTCAGTCCCATAGTGAGGTTAAGACTTAGCCAAAACCAGAATCTAGGGTATCTTGAGTCTTAGCTCAGGGCTCCTCCAGATGGGCCAGGAAATATTTTAAAGCCCAGGTCCTGCCATTCTTCATCAGCTGAGGACTGCTCCAAGCTTTTTAGAAGGTAATTAATTTCATCCTCATCCTATTCTTCTCCACTCCATACAATCTTTTCTCTTTTTAGCTCTCTCTCTATGGTATATATTGTTTCCTATTAGCCAAGTCCATTGCTTTTTTTTCCCCCGGTGGGGGGGATAGTTAAATTATATTTCCCAGCTTCCCTTATACCTCAGCATTTCCATGAGACTGATTTCTAGTCAATAGAATTTGAGCAGGACTAATACACATTCTTCCAAGAATGGCCCATAAAAGTATCCCAAGCTCAATTGTCCATATTTTTTTCTCCCTTCTATCAGCTAAATGTAATGAGCATGGCCACCATGGAGCCATGGAGTATTGAAGATGGCACAGCCTCAGGATTAAAAGCTCCTGGATCTTTTTATCACCACTTCGAGGAAAATGGCCCATCAATCAGGAAAACCCATTTTATAGATTTTGTGAACAACAAATACACTTCTACTATGTCTGGGCCATTATACATTATGGGATTTGTTTGCTACAGCAGCTAGTACATTGACCGAGGTTAAAGAGACAACTTACTTTAACCCAGAAAAACACTTGCCAATACATGGTATTAACTTTCCAACACCTAGACTCTTAGCATAAGACTAATGTTTGAAGTTAAAGAAAAAAGCTCAGAGACCATAGATCATGTCCTTTATTCAAGAGGAGAAAATGAGATCCAGAGAAGAACAAATCTCACATTCTCTGAGGTCATGACAACCAAAAGGTCCCTGCAAGACTAGAGCACTCATTTCCTGGCTCCTGGCTCAATGCTCTTTTTGGGACATCATGTTGCCATTCTACTGACAGATGGTGACTACAGAGTCCAAGACAAGCTTTAGAACAGGAGTCAGACAAAGCTCACTGTCAAAGGTGTCTTCTGTAACAGTAACCTGAATCTCCTATTAGCAGTTTACATCACCTACTTGTGTTCTTTACTCTGGAAAGTTGAAGAGTGTCTGATCACCTGCCTTCCTATAACAACCTTCCTGACACTAAAGGGTACGGATTAAATTATCCCTCAGCCTTTACTTCTCCAGTACAGCTATAATGTCACAGCATGCCCCATTTTAAAAGAAATAGAAACCATCATGACCATAACAGCCTCATAAGCATGGCTGGAATGGTTGAAATGTTGGTCTATGCTGAACTAGCACCATCGTCTAATTGTTTCTTCCATCACTCAGCAGGACCTGCAGGGCTCTGGCAGAAGAAACAGGAGAATGGTTTGGGTTGAGTCAATATTACTATAGATACTCTGCCCAAACCCACTTCCCTGAAGCCCTCTGAGCAGTTAGCAATGTTTCAGGCAAGTAGGAGGTGTACAATTATCTACTTTTTAAGGACTATCCCAGTGGTCTTAAACCTTTCCTGACCCACATTCCTATCAATAAGAATACTGAATCATGTCTTCCTAATATACCTATTAAAATACTTAATACCCATCAATCAGACCATCAAACCTCAGAGGGAAGGTAGGAGAGGGTGGGGGTAAGAGGGAAAGAGCAACCAAAGGACTTGTATTTATGCATATAAGCCTAACCAATGGACACAGACAACAGGTGGGTGAGGGCATGAGTGGGAGGATTTAGGGCATAATGGGGAGATAAGGACACATATGTAATGCCTTAACCAATAAAGAGATTTAAAAAAATAAAAAAATAGAAAAAGCAAAAAAAATACTTAATATCTATAAATATTTTAAATATTTGATAGATATTAATAGTTATTTACATAGTTGATAGATATTAATAGTTATTTAAATATTAAAATAACAATAGATATTACTTTAATTAACTGATATATATTGAACTATTATTTATTCAAATATTTCAATAGATACTTAAATAATATATATTAAAATAATATTGTTATTTTATATATTATTTCAATAGAATAATACATATGCTATATATAAATCAATTATGTATATGATACAGCATTCACAAAGATAAGAACTTTTAAAGGATGAGATTTAAAAAAAATAAAAATAAAAATAAAAGTTCTAATAATTTCTTCCCTGGTCCTAGTGGGCCATTCTTCACTGTCCCCTCTTCGGAGAACACTTGGTCCATCAAAGTCTTTGAACTAAAGTCATAAACTGGCAGCCAACAGGCCAAACATAGCCCACAAATGTGTTTTGTTTGGCCTAGACAATATTTTCTAAATGTTCTATTAGTTCCCAACACTTAAAAATTGGACAAGTTCACATTAAAATGAAGAAATTTTTTATCCATTTACTTCACTGCTTTACCTGATGCCATAGCAGGCACTCATTAAATATTTAATTGAATTTCCAACTTTTCTCAAAAACAATCAGGCCAGCATTTCTTGGCAAGAATCATCTGGAGCTGAGTAATGATTGCCTCCTTTAGCAAGGTGTGGGCTCACCATTACTGGGCCACAGTCTCCACCACTCCTTAATGTCCTATATCTAACAAGCTTCACTCATGCCTGTTACCATCCAGGACTCCATGAATATCTGAAAATTTGCTTTTGGTAGGAGTTTCTGGTTATATAATGGCCTAGCCACCATCCATAGGATCAAACAAAATCAATATGGAATCCAAAGACACACATTTGAAGTTGATTGTACCAATTGTCATCATTGAAGAATTGCTCTCTGAACCATAATCAATCTGGAAACGTGAAATTGCAATACCTTTTTCACAGGTTGTTTGAAAATCAAAATAAATGACATAATATCTGTGGACTGCTTAGTAACTTGTAAAATATTATGAAAATCAGAAAATAATATTATCATAGCTGTATTTGTCCTTAAAAAGGACTAGCTGAGGTGATCAGGATGAAGACTCCTAACATCACCTCCCAGAGTTGATCATATTCCCCAACGTTAACCACATCTTTCTATACATCTGTCCCTCAGTCCTACTCTGCCATCCACCACTTTGATTTCAGGTATAATGGGAAGACAAATGAAGAGACAAACCAAAGAGTAGGGAATAAGCCACACCCAAGAGGTTGGGTTCAATTTTTCCTAATACTGACTCTTTTATTTTACTTTTACTCATATCCAAGTCAGTTAATGCTTGTGACTAACTCACTATCAAACCCAGGTCCCAGGGCCTCACATCCAGAGACCAACAGTGTGCCTAGTTTGTTTGCACACCTAATCCTAAGAGCCAGTCCCTACAACCTCCACCTTTTTCTTCTTGAGTCTAGACCTGTCATGGACTTCTAATCTTGTTGTTCATCCTCTGGAAAGATGTGCAAGAGAGCTTTCCTCTTCTACCTTTTTATCAGCAGGAATACTATTACTGGTACATTTAGGACTAGCTTTTCAGCAACATCTGTGATATTCATATTCTCCAGCTCTCCCATAAATATGTAATATGTATCTGTCAGTTATAGGCTGAACTATATAAAATTGCCAATATTCAACCATTTCTGACCTAGAAAGGGGAGTGATTTTATATGATTCAAATTAAGATATTTAATCCAGGGACCTAAACCTGGGGGTTTCCATGAAATCTGAATCTCCCTGTTTTTTAAGCCAAACCCAGTAGTTTGTATTCATTTCTCTTGGTGATTGTACTGAGGCCCTGAGAAAATACTTCAGCATCTCACATAGGCTGGGGGTTTTCTTCCTCAAAGACCTGAGCTATAAATTGCCAGACAATTTTGCGAACTAGAAACCCTGGTAAATATATATATTCTAGATGCAACAGATCCTTGCCTTTTCAATCTCCTGCCCAGAGGAGCAGCAACAGGTGGAGGGAGCCATGATCCTGAAGGCAGAGGCTTGTCATAGAGACATGTGGAAACATTTTGTACATCTCACAGAGGACCTTTATCCACTCCCTTCCCCGTGACATTTCATTTTCACATTTACCATATTCCTGTTGTGTTAAGCACTCTGCTTTTATATAGATTAGTTCACCTCAAGAAGAGCAGAAATTCCAGATTATTCCTGGACTGATAGGTTTGGGGGATGGCCTTTTCCAGATCTGTAAAATTAGTAGGTGTGCTATTAGATCTCTGCAAAATTCTTTGCAGCTCTGAAATTGAGTTTCTTCTTCCAGCTGAAGCCCCAGGAGAGATCCTAAGCCTCTCTTAACCTGAGCTTCTCTTCTGAGAGTAGAGCCTGAGCCAAGGGCTTGAAAGTAGGGGGCTTAGTTTCTAAAATTATTCCAGGAAATAAGAACAGGGGAAAAGAAGTAAAACAAAAGGAAGAGGAGAGATGGGGAAGGGAGGAGGAAGGAAAGAAGCAGGGGAGGTCACATAATCTTAGATTACCCCAACTCGCCTGAAAAAGGAACAGAGATTATCTCTGCCCAATTCATAGAATTATTATGAGAAGCACATTGACACTTCCCAGATGTGACAGTACAGAAAGGTATATATACAAGTTATTATTGTGGTAAAGGGTATTGTGAAAAAAATGTTGATTTTGCAAACTTTCTGACTATATTATGTATGAATGACTTTATATAGTGTACAAGGCTAGTTATTGGCTATATGCTTGTCACCACATCAACCATACTCCTACACTGGTCCCTATTACCCTCATTTAAGCTTTTCAGTATCTAGAAATATAGTGTCCCATACAGTAGACACTAGCTACATGTGACTATTTAAGTTGAAATATACATCAAGTAAAATAAAGAAAAATTCAATAATTTAACCACACAACCCACATTTCAGGTCTTCAATAGCCATGTGAGGCTAGTGGCTACCATAAATATAGAACATTTACACCATTACAGAAAATGTGATTGCACAATGTTGTAAGAGGATACTCAAAAATCCCCTAAGCCACAAGGTCCTTCACAGTTTAGTCCCAACCTATCTGTCCAGGTTCATCTTCTGCCACACCCACCCACCTGCTCCCTTATATTCTACACCATGTGTTCTTCTGGCTGGTACTTCCACTGGTCTGTGACTCTGTTGATATTGTTTTCTTGTCAAGAATGCCCTCCCTATCCTGTAATTCATCCTACCTCCTATTCTTTTATGCCTAGAAAACCCTGCTCTTTAATTGAGGTCCAGTGCCAAAGTTCCTTCTTTGGGGCAATGCTCCATGACACTCTCAGAAAGAATCTACCAGTGCCTTTACTCTAGTCCCATCACTGTGGTCTCTGCTATAGCACCTACATCCTCAGCATCTCAGGGTATGCTTTTGCATAGCTCTTTCTTGCTGATCTTAGAAACCCTTGAAGACAGGGGCAGATCTCATTCATCTTTGTACCTATAGGGCTCTGTCCAGTGCTTGGCAGAGTGGATACCTTCATCCATGTCAAGGCCACAGATTTTATCTTTTGCTATCCCTCTCTTCCTTGTCACAGTGGTTCCTGGCTCTGGCTCAGTCATACTTGTTCACTTTTAATTGAGGGGTTTCCCCACACATGACTGGCTCTTCCCAAGCCAAGGAAGATGTGCAGAGAGCAAGTTGGGAACAGGAGCCTTGTTGGTGACCATGAGGAAGAGGTCAAGTGGAAAAAGCAGGCCTTGAGGGGGAGAGCTGACTCCCAGGAGGGAGCGGAAGAGGTAGGGCAATCCCAGAACCACACACACTGACCATTCTTCCTCAGTGGAATAGTCTCTGCTTGACCTCTGTGGTGGTGAGTACTGGCAGCTTCCCCAACCTCCCACGCTGGCATTCTCCTCACAACACTGCCCATATGCCTGGGGCTAAATGTCTCCCTTGCCTACTCCCGAACCCACTTCCCTGAGCATATCCACACCATATTCCTCACCATCTGTCCCGCTAGAGTCTGTTCTCTATCCAGTGTTCCTGGAACTCTCACCAGCCTCAACACCTTTCCTGCTTCCTCACTAGAAACATCCCTGTCAAATGTGGCCTCTCCCTTCCTCCTTCCCCAAGACAGCCTTCAGCCATCAGTCAGAAAGCCCTGCCCCCAGACCCTTGTCATGGCCTGAACTCGAGCCCCCATCTTTCTCCTGTGGACCCTTCACTGTCATAGCATCCTAGCCAGGCTTTCTTGCTGCCATTCTGACCCTGTCCTGTCAGAATTGTCTTCCTAAAAGACAAATCGCTCTCTTCCTCCAGACCTCATGGCCCACAGGGGAAAAACAAAAGCCAAACTCTTTAAACAAGCATTCAAAGTCATGCCCTGATCTGACCCCCAGCTGCCTTCCCTTCCCAGGAACATGCCATCTACTTTCCCCTCTGTAACTTTTCTCCACCTTCCATGTCCCCACCCTACACACAAGTTTCAGAGTTCAGTTCAAACATTGCCCCTTCCGTGTAACCCAGGGGCAGGCTACCATCCTCACCAAGGCTACCAGGGTTCATACCCGAGGCCCACACATACGAGCTGCAGGACACAAATGTTATTGAACCTCATTGTGCCTCAGTTTCTTCATCTGCAAAAAGGGTTTATAGTGTTGCCTACTAGTTGTTGAGCAGACTGAATGAAATACTTCATTAGAGTACATAGCATAGCACCTGGTGCATAGCTGTTTCTTTCTACCATTGGTGATGGTGCTGTTCTCTAGCAGGCAGATTCCAACCACATCTTGCCTGAATGTCTAGCATGGGGTAAGTTCTTTGACTCTGTTATAGGTTTGTTTTGCCCATGGACGCCTCACTTAGAAAACACAGGAATCAAGTCTGAATTATCAATCACCTCCCCAGGCCCAGCACAGAATAGGCTCCATGACAGTCTGTTGAATTCTTCCTGACCCTCCCAGATCCTGCACCCCCACCAGTAAAGGCCTCATTAAATGCTGACTCCACAGAAGTTTTGTATTTAAGTGTGAGACTGTGAGAATGTGTGAGCATGTCAGTGTGAAACCTGTGTGAGTGTATGGCAAATGTGTGTGAAGGTATGAGATATTTGTGAGTGTGAAAATGTGGGTGAGGATACATGTGTGAGAATGCAAGACATTTGTAAGCATGTAGGTATGAGAATGTGGGTTATGCTATGTGTGTGAAAGCAAATGTATGTCAGCATGTATACGTTTAAGAATGTGTGAGAGAATATGTAGGTGAGAATATATTGTGTGTGTATGCATATGAGTATGTGAGAATGTGTGTTAGACATGGCTGCTTTCCAATATGAACTTCTTGGTTATCCTTACAGTCAGAATTCTGTGTGTCAGTCAACAGTCAAAATAAAACAATGCAAAGCTACAAAACTTTTGTTCAACTTGTTTCCACCTGCAGAAAGCACAGAGGGCTGAAGAGAAATAAGAGAGCCTCCCAAGGGCTCATGAGTGACACACGCCCCTTGTACTAAGGGAATAAAAAATATTGTTATCTGCAGGTGACTCATCTTGTTAGGAATTTGAGGAGTTTGTTCTTTTTGCATAATAAATGGATGTTTAATGAACACTTGCTATGTGCCAAGCAGTTGACTTATTAGCAACAAATAAACTTTCAGAAATAGTTACTCATGTTATTTCCATTTTTCAAATAAAAAAGAAAAATCTTTTAAACAGAGAAGTTTTAAAAGTTGCCCAAAGTCACACAGCAAGTAAGTGATTGAGCTCAGATACAACCAAGGAAGTATGACAATAACATTTGTGTAACTATTATATTTACTGCCAGAAATGTCTATTTCAGAGTTCTATCCCACCACATGTTTCTGAGATCTGAAATAAAAAGTGTGTGTGTGTGTGGCTTGGTAACCAGGATATAAAAACTGAGCAACTTGGGTAGGTGCTGGAAAGTAGAACAGAAAAATGAGAGCCAAGGAAAGGTCTCATGGTTCGAAAATGTTCAGCCATGTAGGTCTCTAAAAAGTGCCCTGGCTGGATTAGAGCTGAGTGTAAATGGCCCAGGGCCTCAAGGATCAATCTGACACCAGGAGAGTGCCAGTTGCTCTGTAGGCAGCAGTAATTTATTCCTGGTTAAAGTCAAGACACTTGAAGTTGTGGAGTCAGCAGATGTCAGAGTAGTGGGGGTCTGCAGAGTCCCAAGCTAGCAATCAACCCATGTCTGGTGGGAGGAGCACTTCCAGAGAGGTCCAAGGGCCACAGTCAGCAAGATACCCCAGAGAACTCACTAAATTGCAGATTCCTGGTCCCCATCCTTCAGACCCAGTCTCTGAGGTGTGACCTTGAGATCTGCATTTTTCACAAGCTCCTCTGGTAATTCAATTTGATCTCAAAGCTTCAGAAATTCAGAGCTGGCTGCCTTAGGTCAAGTACCCCAGAAGCAGACCCTAAGAGGAGGGTTCTAACACAATGATGTATTATAAGAAAATGGGGAGCAGGACAGAAAGGGAGGAACAGAGCAAAGATTGGGCTCAGAAGAAGTCCCGCAATGGGTAGCTTCTGCCTGGTCTTCTGGGGATTCCAGAGTCATGATTCTAGGGTCAGCCACCCCAAGTTTTTTTAATATCAAGATGTTGAGCCTATCTAAGACTTTGTTAATTTTATGGTCAAGCTGGGTTTTTACTGGTGAAATGAGTGACATATATTTAGCATGGAGAATGACGGAAATTGTTCCTTTTTGTAAAATTTTATATTCATAAGATATAGGTTAGCTAATGTCATTTATAAATACTACCTACCTTGCATAAGGCTGTATAAAAACCCAAGAAGACCTAGGCCTGTGCCTAGAATGGCTTCTGGGACTTGGCTGCTAAGCAATTCTGTGTCCAGCTATTGGTCAAAAGGGTTTCTAATGGCCTGATGCTGAATTATCAACATAACAGGAGCCTGCCTTTGGAACTGTGTGGTTTCTTCCTTGAATAAACTCTCCATGGGAAGTCAGAGCATCTAGATTCTAGAAGGAGGCATATAAGCTCACAGAGAAGATGTGCCATCATGCCTATTTGACCATAAATGTTTATTTGAGAACTGTAGGTGTGAATCTGGTCTGAGACTTGCTTTCATTAGAACGTGGTGGCAGAAATGAGAAGGAACAGCTAATCTCCCCCAACCCAAGCATCCTTGGCTCTACCATTAACCACTAAAAAGAATTCAAGAGTTATGCTTGAGCAGATGAACTCAGGTTAGCTGTGATGGAGAGGACAATCTGGGAGTAACACAGAGGTAAGCAAAAGATATCTTCAGGTGTTCACAGTTGTGGGTGGGGTTTCTTAGACCACCGATCTCAGATTACCCAAGGAGTTTGTTAAAGAGTGAATTTCTGATCCCCTCCCAAGATCTACTGAATCATAATCAATGGAGAGGGGCTGGCAATAGGCACTTTTTATAAAGCACCCCACTGATTTCTGCACACTGAAATTTGAGAACCAATGCTAAGGAAATTTCTTCTCAATTTCCCATCCTCACCCCCAGGGTCAAAGTTCATAGCTAGTTGGTGTATCTGCACATTTTTGCTTGATTGTATCTCTAGGTCTACTTTTGATGAGGAGAGAGCCATCCAGAAGTTGTCAGAAATAGGGGGATAGAGGTTTTGAACTCCACTATTAAAAATTCAAGTAGGAGAGTACACCTCTCATTAGCCACTTGGTGCCTACTACCCAAGCCAGACACTTGTCTGCCGATCCTGAAAGTCCAAGTGCCCACCATGGCCACCATTCAGCAGCTGGAGAAAGACTCCTAGTGAAGAGAATAGATTTGGGTGGACTTATGAAGGCAGTAGTAGTGAGAATGGCTGTGTGAGAAATGGGTACAATGATCAAAAGTTTGAAGAAACGCAGATGATAGCAGAAATATTCAGGACTGCAACTTCACAAACAATGCACTGGTTCAACTTCAGGAATGGGATGGGAAATAACAAGAACAGTGGGAGATGGGAAATTACTGGTGAGATGCATAATGAATAATGTCACCTGTACTTGAATCTATGAAAAAGCAGAATGAAACTTTTCTCCTCACTTTCCACTGCAATTAGCTGTGAGAATAAACAAGCTCAGTTCAAGCCTCCATACTGCTTTTTTTTTCATTATTGTATTCAATTATCTTTACCACAACATTTTGCATGCAACTATTTCAAAGTGTTATTTTAATTAGGATCAATGTTTTGGTTAGGAAATAAATTTATTTTGTAAAAGAAGAAGAAGGGGAAAGAGAAGAAAGAGAAAGAGGAGGAGGAGGGTGGGGAAGAGAAGGAGAAGGAGAAGTTAGAAGGAGAAGAAAGAGAAGGTGGAGGGAGGGGTAGGAGGAGAAGAATTCAAGCAGGAGATAAGACCCACCCAAGCTTCTAGCTATTATCCTAACTATTATGCAGATGTTGCTTATAGGACTTTGTGAAGTTCTAAAATCTTTATAATTTCCTCCACATTCAGTAAAACAAATTCAGGCAGATAGGATGGGAAGTGATGGGTTTATCTGTGGTGACAATAAGAAAATGGGCTAAAGTTAGTCTTTGCTGAGGGAAAAGCAGAACAAGAAGCAGAATGAGGGTGACAGCTCTCCAAACAGAGAAAGGAGGGAGTTACTCTAATGAACAAAAAACATAGGAATTGCCATCATCCATGCAGGACCCTGAGCCAAGCCTTGGGCTAGGAGCTTCCCTTACTTGATCCCATTTAGTTCCCCCAAGAAGCCAAAGGTTATGTCTAGTTTTTCTGTTTAAGATAAGGAAACTGAAACCCAGAAGCCGACCTGGCCTACCAGGTCACTTGGAAAGTGACACAGTCCTGGAAGTGACCTATATCAGAAAGTGGTCCAGACACAGGGGAGACAGTGCAAAGGCCTCAAAGAGGGAGGGTCAGAAGAAGTTCCATAACCAAGGGGCAACGATAAGATCGGAGGACAGAGAGCGGGGATCCCTGGGGAGCAGTAAGACTTGGTAGCTGAGGCAGCCCTTCCTTGCCAGGAAGTCCTTCTGAACATGAACCAGCAGTTATATTAATAGGTGCTCTCCCTGCTCCCTTAGCCTCTGATCAAGGGGAAGGATAAAAAAGCCTCGTCAGTGAGCTCCCGGTTACAAAGCTGAGACACAGCAAATTGGAGCCAGAACCTGCAAGCTCAGCAGCCTCTAAGTCCAGTTTGCTTAGAGTTCAATGGTTTAAAAAGCAATGGTTCTAGGGAGCTCCATATTCCTTTCTTCCTTCTTTCTTTATCTGTTTTTTTTTAATTGAGCTGTAATCAACATAAAACATTGGGTAAATTTGAGGTATGTACCATGTTGCTTTGATACATTTATACATTGCAATGTGATTGCCACTGTAGCTTTAGTTAATATCTCTATTAGGTCACAAAGTTGTCATTTCTGTTTTTCAGTAGGAATATTTAAGTTCTAGTCTCTGATCAAGTACATTATATACTATTGTTGAGTATAATCACCATGCTATGCATTAAAGCCCCAGAACTTATTCATCTTACAGTTGTGTATGTGTTTCCTTTAACATCTGTCCTTTGCTCTACCCCAAGTCCCTAGAAACCATCATTCTACTCTGATTCTACCATTTAGCTTTTCTGATTCCACATTTAAGTGGTATCATAAGTATTTGTCTTTCTCTGTGTGACTTATCTCACTAAGCATAACACCTTCAATGTCCATCCATGTTGTCTACCAATGTCAGGAGTTCCTTCTTTTTCATGGCTGAATAACATCCTATCTAACAAAAGAGTAATACCTCCTATCAAGCCACACTCACAGCCACACCCACCAGCCAATCAGGAGCAGATTATGCAAATAAACCCCAACCAAGATGGCTGCCACCACTGAGAGCAGAAGGGAGGCTTGGGTTTCCAAGGCAACAGAGTAAGCCAAGTTTTCTGCCTGCCCTTGCTGCCTAGACCTCCACTCAATGCTACAAAGTTTCAATTATAGAAAATACATAATCCCAACAGAAATGGCAGCAGCCACAGAGCTGGAGAAAGAAGAGGCTAGAGTTGCCAGGGTGATGAAGGACGCCAAAGTTCTTCAGCCCTAGCCTAGGCCTCCATTCTAGGCTAAAAAGTTTCAAACAGAAATGGCTGTCACCATGGAGCAAGCAGAAGGCTTAGCTCTGCTCCAGGCTACAAAGTTTCAATTGTAGAACATAAATTAATCCCAGGGCCTCTTCTTGGGTCACTGGGGGGTGTGACCAACCTGCAAACTACCATAGGTCCATTGCCCAGGCTGCCCCACACCCCAAGGGAACCCCCACTCTGATCTGGGATACCTTCAGGGCAAACCAGCTGGTCCCTACCCATGAACCAGGCCTGTATCCTATCTCATGTAAGAGTAATATTCAGATTAATTGTCACTCCAACACACAAGAGGGCTGCCTCCATGTGGTCAAAGATCCTGCCCCCATGTGGACACAAGATGGCCACCACAAGATGGCCAGCAGGGGAGGACAGTGGGAGGTTCCAGGCTTGCAAGGGAGGGCAGTTGTGGGCCATCAGGCCAGGAGGGGAGGGAAGTTGGGAAGGACCAGGCTTGCAAGGGAGGGCAGTTGGGGGCAATCAAGCCTGCAGGAAAGAGCAGTTAGGGGTGACCAGGCCGGCAAAGGAGGGAAGTTGGGGGCAAACAGGCTGGCAGGGAGGAGTTAGACATCAATTAGGCTGGCAGAGTAGTGGTTGGGAGGTGATCAGGCTGGCAGGCAAAAGCGGTAGGGGCAATCAGAGAGGCAGGCAGGCAAGCAGTTTGGAGCCAACAGTCCTGGATTGTGAGAAGGATGTCCGACTGCCCGTTTAGGCCCAATCCTACTTGGGATTGGGCCTAAACGGGCAGTCGGACATCCTTCAAGGGGTCCCAGATTGGAGCAGGTGCAGGCTGGGCTGAGGGACACCCCCATGCACGAATTTCGTGCACCAGGCCTCTAGTTCTAATATATATATAGCACATGTCTTTACCTACTCATTCATTGACAGACACTTAGGTTGTTTCCATTAGCTATTATGAATAAGGCTGCAATGAATGTGGGACTGCAAATATCTCTTTATATCCTGTTTTCATTTTTTTTAGATCTATAACCAAAAGTGACATTGCTGGGTTATATGGTAGTTCTACTTTTTATTTTTTGAAAAATGTTCATACCGTTTTCCTAGTGACTATACCAATCTACATTTCCACCGACAGTACACAAGGGTAGCCGTTCCTTTAAATTTCTGTCAACCTTATCTCCTGTCCTTTTGATGACATCTATTCTAATAGGTGTGAGGTGATAATATTGTGATTTTGATTTGCATTTTCCCTGATGATTAGGGATGGTAAGCATCTTCTCATGTACCTGCCAGCTATTTTTATGCCTTCTTTGGGAAAATGTCTAATCAGTTCCTCTGCCCCTCCACTTTTTTCACACCTTTTCAAATTAAATTGTTTATTTATTTTGTTACTAAGTTATATGAGTTCTTTATATGTTTTGGATATTAATCCTTGATCCAATATATGGATTGAAAATATTTTCTTTCATGCCACAGGTTGCCTTTTCATTTTGGTGACTGTTTTAATCTTTATAGTTTGATGTGTCTGATTTTCTTTCTTTTATTCATACATGCAGCAAATATTGCTGACCCACTATCAGCCAGAAACTAAGAAAACAATTTCTCAAGGATATTCCCTTCTATTAGTTCCCCTGATCCTGCCATCTATCCCAATAAGTGTGAAGTTTCTCCATTCCCACTTTAAATGATGAGAAAACTATCTGAGGTCCCACAATTGGTCACTTGCCCATGTGTGGACGTGAATCCAGATCTAAGACTAAATGCCTTGTTTGCTTGTTTTTGTTGTTGTCATTGTTTTCCCATACCTTCACCTTTGAAGCAGCTGTTCAACAAACTGCCAATACCATGAGCTCCATCCCTACCCCTGCCAAGATGGCCATCAGAGGAGGGACAGTCCAGGACAGTACAAAACTCTTTGGCAGGCAACTCAATGTCCCAGGTCATGGGTCATGTCAGTGCTGAACTCCAGGGGGAGGCCCATCTGTGCCCCCACCTCTGGCCAAAGTGATAAGGAAGCAGGATACCAAAGGAAAGAACATCCTAACCACCTGTTAGTCTTACTTGAGAGATGTGAACACAAAGAGCCAGGGCACAATGTGCACTCACTGGACTAGGGACTGCTCCCAGTTAGAGGAACCTGCTGGAGAGGGAACTAACAGGAAGAAAGAAAGGAAGACTGGAGGGTGTAAGGATGATATGGATGTAAAAGGGGAGGGTCAGAACACAGCTCACTGAGAGAGCAGGGGTGAGCCTGATGTGAAGAACTTTCAGCACTGGCAGGAAGGGTTCACTACCCCTGCTTTCTTGCCTGGGTGGAGGGGTTCCCTCCCACCACCTCGGAAAGGCTGAGGGGACCAAGATGAGAAGGAAGATGAGGCTGACTCTGAGGGGAGGTTTGGGTAGGGCAGAGGCAAGAAGTGCTTAGCCTGAAAAATGAGTTTGGCAGCAGAATCTAGAATTCGGCCTGACCCAGAGCTTCACCACGTGTTCTCTTCTGTTTCTGTGATGACAGAGATAAAGAGGGAGGAAAACAAAGTAATGAAACATGCAGAACTCCTCTCTCACCTCCCTTGACCTCATAGAAAGCAATCCCATTGGGAGCCAGAAGAAGGGGGCTGCTGGAGAGACCACAGGAGAAAGTGCAGTATAGGGCTCTGAGCTTCACCCTGGATTCAGGAAGATCACCCCTGCCACCTGAACAGTAGCTGATTGTCAGCCCTACTTCTTCCCAGTCTCACCCTGGGCTTGGGAAAATGATCAGGATAACCTGCCCCGAGACGGACGCCAGCACAGGTCATCCAATCTCTAGAAGCGAAGGCCCATCTTCTTATCTCTGCAGCTGTTAGGCAGCCTAGGGAAGAGCAGGCTCTGGTTACAGTGTATAAACAGGTCATAGAAGCAGCTGGCTTGGGTCTGGTGCATGCCCATGGCTATTCTGACTTAAGGAGGAAGGTGGGGACACAGAGAGCGGGGTAGAGAGAGGATTTAAAACGTGGGCGGCTCTCTCTCTGCTCTCTACCTTTTCTCTCCTTCTGCATTCATCTGGATTTTCTCCAGAGACCACAGATCTTCCTTACTGAAGGTAGTCATGTGTACGGAACCCCATGACCTCAGCATGGGCTGTGATACATGTGAGCATACCATCTTACAAGTCCTTCGGTCAGAACTGTATTGCTTTTGGCCAAAGACCACCACATCATCCATGTCCATATACAGCCCCTTGCATTTGAGCAACAAATACTTGTGTGTATTGTCTTCTTTCCAACCCTAATCCATAAAACAGAAGGTCTGTATATTTGTGGCTCTGTGAGTCTCCTGTTGCACCCAAAATTATGTCCTGTATCTTTAAAGTGTTTAGCTAAGAAATGTGGGTGATGGGGGTCATTGTGAACAGCAGGAGCTTCAAGTGTTGACTTTGTCACTTTGCCACTTTCTCTCTCTCTCTCTCTCTCTCTCTCTCTCTCTCTCTCTCTCTCTCTCTCTCTCTCATCAAAGTGACAGGCAAAACCAGAAATTCTGGTTTTGCCTCGGTGGAAGTAGCTCATTTGGTTGGGCATTGTCTCGTTCACCGAAAGGTTGCTTGTTTGATTCCTGATTTGCAGGCTCGATCCCTGATAGGGGGTGTGCAGGAGGCAGTCAATGGATGTTCTGCTCTCACATAGACATTTCTCTCTCCCTCCCCCTTATCCTTCCTCTCTCACTAAAAATCAATTTTTTAAAAAATCTTTCAAAAGGCTAGTCTTAACAAAAGGCTCCCGTAATCTTCAGTCAGGACTGCCTCTGGTGGCTGGGAACTTCAGAGAGTAGATGACACCAGGGTCCCAGCTAGGTCTACAAATTCTGAGTACAGTCTGTACAGAAGAAATCACTAGAAGCCAAAACAAACAGCATTGATCCAAGCAGACTGATCAGCAATCAAAATGACAGAAAGCTTGGCTTGACTGAGCCTGTTCCACCTCAATTTTCTAATTGACAAGTTTGTGAAATCTTCCCTATAGCTCTGATCTAACAATTATTATAGATCAATTCTCAATTGGTATCAAGGGTTGAATTGCTGCTATTTGATAGCTACTTGATCTTGAGAGTCTCATCTTCACTAATCTGTTTCCTTCCCATAAAATGCAGGGGTCGAGTCAATTTGCATGTGTCTGATCAATGTATATGTGCTGATCAGACCATGCAAATAAATGAATTGCAGAAACCTTTTTTTTTGTTTTGATAATGTGAAAAGACAGGTGACTGGATGAGCAGGGGGCTCTAGAAACTGATGTCAGGTGGGAAACAATTCCCGGCGAGAAAGACAAGAAAGAAGAGGAGGCAGGGACAGAGACAGACTTCAAAAGACTGAACTCTAGGGATGAAGGAGGCTGTAAACTCCCAGCGAGGCCAGGCTGAATTCTGTGCTTTCAGTTCTGCAGTTACCAGGATACTCTGCTTTCCATCATTTATAAAATGGCTTTGTGCAGCTTTGGTGTGTGTGTGTGTGTGTGTGTGTGTGTGTGTGTGTGTGTGTGTATGTGTGTTTTCAGTTGGCTCACTTGAAACTTCCTGCTTGGAAAGAAGAAATTTTCTTGTCTTTAAAAGGTGTTTATCACATACAAAAGAAACATGTTTCACAAACATATTCTATGCACAACAATCAGTACCAACCCAGTGCCTCCCCTGCTGGACAATATAATTTAGCAATAATTCCTATACAAGGCAGCAGTGTGCACCAAGGCCACTGCCCTGCCCCAGGGTCAGGGCTCTTGTCTGCCCTACTTTGAGGTGTGGAGTGCCCTGGACTTCATTTCACATTGAAATCCCAGCCCCTCCTCATTTAAATATTTAACAATCCCCTTTGTGGACACACACTTGTAGAAGCATGAGCACACACGTGCACACACACACACAGAGAGAGAGAGAGAGAGAGAGAGAGAGAGAGAGAGAGAGAGAGAGAGAGAAGAGAAGAGAAGAGAAGAGAAGAGAAGAGAAGAGAAGAGAAGAGAGAGAAAGAGAAGGAGAGAGGGAGAGGGAGAGAAAGAGAGAGGCTTAATAAATGCATGTTAAATGAAAGCAGATACAGAGTTAAGGAATTGTTCATCTATTCAACAATTGTTGCGTAACTATAATGTACAGGGGCCTGTGTTAAAATTAGGCCAATTGCACAAATACTTCTGGCTAGAGCAGAGAAAAGATGATTCAGGGCTATTGAACAATTTAATCAAAGAGCTAAACTATTTTTAAAGTAGCCCTGAGCAATGTTTGTGCTTTTTTCCCCCCAACACTTGGACAGTCAGGCACATGGGCCTTGGCATGAAAATGTTCCTGAGATCCAAGCTCGGGCAGGGCATGTGGCTGAAAAGACTGAACAGCACTTCTAGTCTTCTCCACGCTCCTGGACAGTATTTAGGGGGGAAAGAAGAAGAAAGAGAAACATCCTTTGGTTTTGATAAGCATTCGCTGTACTCACATTTGTCTTTTTAGACGTGGTTGACCAGAGAGTCTGCTAAAAATATAATGAAAGAAGCAGGGGAGGAGGTTAGGGGGAGAGAGAATTACAAAATGGATCCTGCCCATTTCAGACTGCCTCCCACCACAAACTTATCACAGTGTTCTCAGCCCTTTTGTCGGCACTTGACTTGGGTAAATTATTTTTAAGTAAAAGAGAAAAGTACTCTCGTTTCTACTATTTCTATGGAGCTCCAGAATCTCTGAGGTTGAAAACAGCGCTGCAGCTTTAAGTGGATCTGTGTTCTTAGCCAGCTGCCTCCCAGGGATGAGTGCAGAACTGGAAGTCCCCAGAGGTGCCCGGAATCAATTTAACAGGCTCCCGAAGGGCCAGCCAGCTGGGAAGAAAGACTCAAGCACCCTGCTTCACAGATCCCAGGACCTGGTCATCCATTTCATGATTGGAGTTTGCCCAAAAGGAAAAGAGGACAGTGAGCAGGTAGTATAGTGGTTAGCTCACTGGGTCCCTTGGAGAAGCTTTAGCTCATCCCTGTCAGCCAAACCCAGAGGTTACTGGAGCAGGCTGGGCCTGCCAGGGCCAGGAGAGCTGAGTCATCCATGGGACAGGAGAGCAGCGGCTATAAATTATCTTGTGTTTAAGGATGGCTTTCTAAAACTTTGGCTTTGGGCTTGTAGTCTTTATTTATATCTCTCTCAGGAATATTTTTCAAACTCATGACAGTGCACTCTGTATCACTTCGGGGACACTCCAAGCACCTGCTCTCTATAATGAGCCCTGCCGGTGACAGGCCCCCTGGAGGCCCGGGGCCCGATTCCGGTTCAGCTCAGACTCATACCCACTTGTGCATCCCCTGCCATCAGGCTAGGTCCCACCTTGTGCTTGAGAGGGTGTCCCCATTGGCTGGCCCAGCATCATGTGCAGGCACAGAGATACATTCAGAGACATATACACTCGCACACACATGCAAACACACACACACACTCCAAATGCAAACCACGGTGACCCCAGCAATTCTCTGAGCATTGCTGAGACAGCCTCTGCTCAGGGTGGAGCATGCAGCACCCGAGAAGGACTTCAGGCTGCAAGGCCCTCCAGGGGTCAGATACCTTCCTCTCTGGCTCAGGGGCATTTGGCAAGTGACTGCCAGATTTTTATTTTCTTTCAGAACTTGCCTCTACATTGTTGATATTGCTTGTGTCTTAGATGGTGCAGCGAGAGGTCCCATAGACTAGAGCAGATCACACTCTTGAGAAGAGTTTCTCAGCTGAATCCTCACAAGTCACAGTGAAGGAGCCACTCAAACAGCCTTCTCCCTGATTATCTGGCAAGGAGTTGAGAAGAGAGAGAAGAGCAGGTTGTCTCTCTTGCTAATAAAATCTTGCTCTGTAGCCCACACTGGCATGTTTTCTATACCCTCCCACCTCTCTGGCCTCTTCTTGGTCTTTCCTGATTTGTAATTAGATAATTTTGTGTAGTTTGGTAGATTACTGGTGGCTGTTATTCATTTACTTCCCTCTGTTTATTTAGCATTATTCATTCTTTTCAAAGTCTCTTCAAGATAGAGGGAGCCTCGTTCTTCCCATTGTCCTAAGGCACAGAGAAGACATCCAGAGGCTGTGATGGGTCCTGTTCCCAAAACCTGTGCCTCTGAGACGATGAACCCAGGACATGTTTAGGTCCCTCTAATTCATCCAGCTCAACATCTGTCCTCTGAGCCCTGGGCCCCTTCATCAGCACAGAACTGACCCCAACACTCTATCAAATTTCTGGGGAGCAGAACTCCCAAAAACGTTGAGGCTGCCTTATGGATTTGTCCTCATCTGTCTGTAGATGGGATGGTTAGGGCCATGCATGGCACAGCAGTGACCCTATTGTTGATTGAGCATAATGTCAGAAATGTGCAATTATATGGAAGTCCTCCTACCTTAGGCAATATAGTAGTTCCCCAACCCCTCTACCTCTCCCCACCGTGTTTCTC
Source organism: Antrozous pallidus (assembly GCA_027563665.1). Taxonomy (NCBI): domain Eukaryota; kingdom Metazoa; phylum Chordata; class Mammalia; order Chiroptera; family Vespertilionidae; genus Antrozous; species Antrozous pallidus. Next base: position 21,234,817 of record CM050508.1, on the reverse strand, counting down.
CATTCCTCTTAAGTGCCTGTTGTATGCACACCTTTCATGCTTTCATCCTGCTGACAACTCTAGCTGTCTTCTAAGCAGAGATATAAACAAGGAATTTATTCATCTCCCCACAACATCAAACCATCTTTTCTCCACAACTTAAACATCACTGAAATTTCCACTGCTGGTCAGTTTTCCCAAGTAAATTGTGTTGTTGTTGTTGTTGTTGTTTTTCTCTAAACTTCACAGAGCACTAATTCTTGCTTCCTTGTTAATGAGACCCAGAAGGAAGAGCTTACAGCAATATCATCACCAACAACGAAAGGGAGTCTATTGCCTTAGGTTTTGTAGACACCCACTGGCTGTTGTCTGTTCAGCAAACATCCACACCCTCTCCCTGCTGATGACAGACTCAGAAGCCCTACTTAGAGAGATGGGCACAAGACCAAGGGCCCATGAAGCCTGAGGTCCATGTACAGACAACAGTGGCTCATAAGTCAAGTAGGGAAACTCAGATTCCTTTTACAGGATTGAGCTAAGAATACTGCAGAAAAAAGGGGGGGGAGGGGTGGCACCTCTTTCTGCAGAGGTTGCTGAGAAGGGACTGGTGGTGGCCATGTACCTACTGGGAGACCAAAGCCTCTAGGTAGTGATCAAAATGAACTAACAGTCAGAGAGAAGTGCAGAGAAGCAGAGATGGGCAAACAGGAATGAGGAGGGACCCTGATTCCTGCAGCTATTCCTTTATGTCTGAGGCACTTCAATGTCCTGCCCAAGTGTGGAACAAATGTCTCACTTGTCTATGCTAATTAGTTACATTTCTGCTCCTTGCAACCAAAAATTTCAGATTACTTATGTCATGAACTGCAGAGAAGAAGATCTGACATCCTTGTATGAATGGAGGTAGCTAGGGCTCCATGGCTCCCATTTCCCACATGCACTCTCGGCCACACCTTCCAGACTGGGAACAGAAGACCCACCAAACACCCCACCCCAAACTGTTATCAGTACCCAGCAAAGGACAAGGCCCCTGGCAACTTTGCAGGCAGAGTAAAGACAAACCACCCCTTGCTTTGTAGGACTAGTCCTGGCCAAGAGTAGATTTCACCAAAGGAAGACACACCCCAGGCTGAGTTTATTCCTTTCAGGATTTCATTTTTATTCTTTTTTTAAATTTTACCTTTATTATTTAGAGAATTATAGATGCCCTATTTTTTCCCAATTGACCCCCCTCTTCCCCACTACCATCCCCTCCCCAGGCCTTCATCCCACTATTATCTGTGTCCATGGGTTATGCATATATGCAAATATGCATATATGCATATAAGTTCCTTGGTTGATCTATTCCCTCCCCTCCCACTCCCTCTGAGGATCCTGTCTATTGCATGCTTCCACATCTCTGGATCTATTTTGTTTGTCAGTTTATTTTGTTCATTAGATTACACACATAACTGAGATTGTGTGACATTTATCTTTCTCTACTGGCTTATTTCATTTAGCATACTTTCTAGATCCCTCTATGCTGTCTCAAAGGGTAAGAGGTCCTTCTTTTTTATAGCTGCATAGTATTCCATGGTGTAAATGTACCACAGCTTTTTATCCACTCATCTACTGATGGGCACTTGGGCTCTTTCCAGATCTTAACTATTATAAATTGTGCTGCTATGAATATAAGGATGCATATATTCTTTCTGATTGCTATTTCAAGTTTCTTAGGATATATTCCTACAAGTGGGATCACTGGGTCAAATGGCTGTTCCATATTTAATTTTGGGGGGAAATTCAATATTGTTTTCCATAATGGCTGCACCAGCCTGCCTTCCCACAAGCAGTGTACTAGGGTCCCCTTTTCTCCACATCCTTACTGGGATTTTTTTTTTTCCTCAAGGGAAGGGAGTTCCCCATTCATGTGCTAGAACAGAAAGTTGCTTGTTTGTTTTCAATAGTCATACTGGTAAAACATGCCAGCAAGTTCTATTAAGGCAGTAGAGGCTTGCTGAAATAGTGTGACCATCTCCATCGACTCATTATGTACAATAATAGTTACAATTGCTACTACTTCTGTCACTCCCACCCCACTTACTCCACCCCTAGCACTAAGCCTTATGTAGAATCCACGTGAGGATACAGAGATAGTCTGCATGACCCCTCTACAGACTATGAGAAATAAATGTTTGTTTTTCATTGGCAATGGAATGAAAGGAATTTTTACTTATCCTTTGTCTTGCTGACATCCAACAATCCATACCCTTAAGAAATCACAGTGGAAGAAAGATAAATAGGGAAGTAGCTCAAGAAGACAAGAGATAGGAGAGGAATGCCACAATTTGGCAAAAACCTGAGTCAAGGAACCTCTCTCTAAGCACCAGAAGAGATGGTTGGAGCTTTTATTGTCCCCAGATGCAGGGGGCAGAGATGATAATTCACTCAGTCACTGATGGAATTCCTACAAATGGACCATGTGGTAGCTGGTGAGCCCAGGGCCAGATTTTAGCAAGAGGAATAGAATAGAAAAGGAAGAGAGCTGTAATAGAGGACCATCAGTTCTATGTGCATAATAAGGGATGTGTGTTAGAGCAGAGGGCAAACTGCAAGGCCCTGCCCCTTCTTCCATCAAGATGCAGAGCCTCCTTCCCAACCCCTCTAATCCAGACTGGCCCTGAAACTTGCTTTGGCCAGCAGCCACTTCATGTGTGTTCCAAGCCTGAGCCTCAAAGGCTTTTTCATGTCCCCTACTTTCTTGGAAGGCTACCCCTGCACATGAACAAGCTCTGTTTAGCCTGGGAGAGGATGAAAGAGCATGTAGAAAAGGTTCCAGGAGTTCAGGCCATCACTGGCCAGCTCCCAAGCACATGAGCAAGCCCAATGGAGATGCACGGAGCACAGTCCAATTCAGCAGCACTGCCCAGCTTCTCTGCAGACTCAGAAGCAGTAATAAAGGAATGATATCACAAATCACTAACTTTGGGGGTGGTTTATCAGGCAGCAGAAGCTAACTGATACACATGATTCCCTCCCTAGAGGGCTGTCAATCTTAGATCTCTCTCTATCACTTCTCCATAAGTATATTCCTGGGACATTCCAGATTCTCAAGAAAGCTCAGAGGATAGAGCAGCATAGAGTAGAACAAAATAGAACTGAGATGTTGGTAAAGAGCAGAGCAGCCATGAAGCACATGAGGCATGCTCTAATGTGACTACCTGGCTCCTCTCCACCTCCCCAAGGCCTGTGCTTGGGAAAAAGGTTACCTGATCACAACTGCCTTTGTCTATCAGTTCCCTTGGGGCTGGATTAATCCCTACTCAGTTTCTCCCCCATCTCCCCCCACTCCTGTCCCCAGTCTGGCTGCCCAGATGATGTAAGTAGTAACCAATCTTACAGTTGGAGCAGCAAGTCGGCTGGCTCACTTCTGTATCCATTAAGGGAAGACAGACACTTTAGAAAGAACTGGAAAATATTACCAGCATCCACTCCACTCGAATGCCCCCTCCCTTGCCCCAGTCTCCACTTCCCAGCCATATACACCCTAACCTCAAGAGACCAGAGCTATTGCCCTGTGGGCCACCAGACTACTTTGGGCATGAGAATTAGTCCTGAAAGAGATAAACTGTAGGCACCAGGAGAACCTGCCAGCCACCGTCCCCCTCATCCCTGGCACCTTTTGCTTCAGGGACTTTGCCATTTAGTGCCATTGAAAGGGACATTGAGGGGTCAGAGTGCCGTGATCCCATCACTTAACTGAATTGCCAGACTCATTTCCGGGAACACAATGGAGTCTCGAGGTGGATGAATTGAATGGGTTTGGTCTGACAGAATTTGATCTGTTTGCTGAGTTCAGGGATTCTGAAACTTTTCAAGATCTATGCTGTTTCTTCTGATGTCTAAGATGGGTGTGGAGAAGTCTGCCATTAAAGAACCATGCCCTCCTGCCTGTAACCCTCTGCTCTTTGAAAGTGCCCAACAAAACACGCAGGAACACCCCAGAATGGCCCCACAAAAGCTGCGAGGTCTTGGTCAAATTCCTTTACCTTTCTTGGCCTCAGTTTTCTTGCCTGAAAAATTAAGATGGTAATAAATTTCCACTTCACAGAATTGCTGAGTAGAAAAAATGAGATTAAGTCAATAAAAGCTCATCACATAATAGCTTATGAAAAATAAGGACTCCAGACTTTCTGCTCAGCTTTGCTGTGAACCCAAAACTGCTCTTAGAATATTAATTTATTAATTATTTTTTAAAAAGTGTTGGATAGCCCTAACCAGGTGTCTCAGTGAATTCGAATGTCAAACAATACACCAAAAAGTTTGCTGGTTTGATACCTGGTCAGGTCACATACCTAGATTGCAGGTTCAATCCCCATTGTAACAGATTGATGTTTCTCTCATACATCAATATTGAGGTTCTTCTCTCTCTCTCTCTCTCTCTCTCTCTCTCTCTCTCTCTCTCTAATAAATTTTAAAAATATCCTCAGATGAGGATTAAAAAAGAAAGTGTTGGAGCCAAGCCAGTGTTGCTCAGTGGTTAAGCATTGACCTATGAACTAAGAGGTCATGGTTTGATTCCTGGTCAGGTCACATGCCCAGATTGTTGGCTCAGTCCTTAGTGGGAGTGCAGGAGGCAGAATATCACCAATTCTTTCTCATTGATGTTTCTATCTCTCTCTCCCTTCCTCTCTGAAATCAATAAAAATATTTAATTTAAGAAAATAAAATAATATTTTTAAAAAGAAAGTGTCGGACAAATGTGTGTTGAATGGACACTAGATGGTTGGGACTCATTTATTCAATGCTTAAAGACAAGGGGAAAAAAGAGGAAAGTTGATGGCATTTCCTACAAAGTCTATAAAAAGGTAAGTTCTTAATCCATCAGGGTGAGGTCTTGTGTTAACCCTAGAAAAGATTTCTGGCAGTCCCAGTCTGGAGGTAAACTTTGAACAAGGGGTGAGAGGCACCACCTCAGAAGCAAAGTGGCTCCATTCGTCCACATGTGTTAAGGTCCACATGTGTTGGGCCCAAGCTCTGAAGAAGGGGGAACATGGAAGTGTCATTTCTTATTCTGTCTGCCTGGCACAACTCCCTAGTTCTATGAAATGCACCCTCTTCCTTTGGGGGTGTCTTCCTCCCACCCAGGCCAATTATATTCCACTAGAAACTACCAATTATGAGCATCTGTCTCCCTGATCACAGGTTGGGCACATGACCCAAAGTAGATCAATGCTTCCCTCAAGACATTTTTAATTAGACCTCAGCAAAAAGGCAGTTCCTCCTTGGGGTAACAATGGCAGGTTTGAAACTTGGGGGGTGGGAGGGAAGGGTCTGGCACCCTCAAAAAGGGAGCCAGTCTGAGTGAACACGACTGTCACATGGGCAGTAACCAATGTGAGCATCAGTAAGCCCTATCCCCTACTCTTTTTTCCTGTTCCTAGGTATCCCTGAGGCCAGCTGCACTCAGCTCTCCCTTGCTTTGGTTACAGGAACCAACAAATCCCCTTCTAGCAGGGACTGGTTGTATACTACATCCCTGTCCCCCTTTTCAAAAACAGTATAAATCCCTGGGATAGAAGACATTGTAAACAAAGCAACTGGAAAGTCATGTGAGGTAGCACCACACTGAGTACTTTTGAATTAACTCTTCCTTGCACCTACTTCTTTCTCTCATTAGCATTTTTCCCCCACTAGTCACTCAAAATGTAACATAAGTAAAGCATGATAATTGAGCAATGAGGAAGCCATAATGTAACTTGCACCATGATGGAATTTACCCCTGGTAGAGGTATATAGCAGGCAGAACCAGGGACACCTAAAAATGGTTAATTCATTCTAAATATAAAGAGTCTAGGAAGATAGGTTATTATGGGAGAACTTTGAAGGATTCTGTGAGAACAGAAATTGGGAGTTTATAAGAAGAATGTAGATGGGATAAAAGAAACCGAAATCTCAGGAGACTTCAGGGATAGCCAAAAGGAGCAGGAGCCATGCTGGAAGTGAATTTTGTGGGGCCTGGAAGAGGGAGGTTGTTTAGGCCCGAGTCAGGGCAAGGACCCAGATGTCTCATCTCACTGCCCATCCCAATTGCAGCATCTATATTCTGATGCTCTGCCATTAGCTGGACCTAGTTCCTCCCTACCTGGCTCTACTTTCTTTCTGCTTCCCCATCATATCACCCGCACTCTCAACATCTTGTCCCTCTTCTGCTGCATTCCACTTACTCATAACTTCAGCTCAAATAGGGCCCATTGGGACTTCTCCTACCATAAATTGGCACATCCTCTGTGCTTTAGGACCTGACAGGTAAAAGCAGAGAGTGTCAATACAGAGCTAGCTAAAACTCCTTACCAGGGATCTGCAAACTGCAGCCCATAGTCAAATCTGGCCCATCATTTGTTTTTATAAATAAAGCTTTATTGGAGCACAGCCACACTCATTCACTTACATACTACCTATGGCTACTTTTGTCAGCCCTTGCCTTACACTCTACTGCTTCCTCTGAAGTTTAGCTCAAGACTCTCCAATATTGCCTTAGCTGGTTTGACACAGTAGATAGAGTGTCAACCTTCAGACCAAAGGTCCCAGGTTTGATTCTGGCCAAGGGCATATATGCCTGGGTTGCAGGCTTGTAGGGGGTGTGCAGGAGGCAGCTGATCAATGATTCTCTCTCATCGTTGACGTTTCTTCTCCCTTCCACTTTGAAGTCAATAAAAAATATCTTTTTTAAAAAAGAAATCTCCAATACCAAATTTTACAGTATATTTAAATATTTTAATACCTCTAGAAAATTGGTATTGGGGAAGTATGGGTCCTTCCTTGGTCCTGCTCAGATAAGACAAGTTAGACAATGTGGTTTCAATTAATACACAGCACTAAAAATATCAAGAAAAACAAATCTTCCCCTACTATCTTTTTCCCCTTATAATATTTTAAGAAATTCTTTAGGACTCTCACTTTTTATAGAACACTTAGACTTTTCGTAGGACCTTTTTCAGAACCCTGAAAGATTATGGTGTCAGCTGCCACTCCTGATTCCTAGAGAATTCTGTCCCAGCCCATTCCAGAGCAGTGATGATGAGCCTGTTTCTAAAGATCTCCCCCAAAGAGCATTCCACAGCCTTCCTCCTCTGGCCCCATTCCTGTGTTTAAACCCATCTTCCCCCTTGCCCACTCCCACCCTCTGAGCACCTGTAGCTACAACAAAGAGAAGCTCAGGGTGGAAGTTTCTGGGCTTGTCCAGGTGATAAACTGAGGCCATTCAAAGGAGATAATGCCATTTGTTGGTTTAGCTCTTTTCAATCATCAGGAAAAGCTTGGGTGAGGAGTGACATGGATATAAAAAGGTGATTATTTCTAAATGGGAGACCTGTCACCGGGCAAAGCATTTCACCACCTGAGTGCAGCAGGGAGGATGGGATTTGTGTGGCTGTGGACTCACGTAGCTGCGGGTCTGCAAACGGGCAGGCTTTCCTCCTCAGTCCCTCAGATCTGAGCAAGACTAAAAGGCCAGCTGAGCAAGGGTCTCCTGGAGGACTTTGTCAAGCCTGCCCAAGCCATAAGCAAGTCAGGCTGACACTCCCAGGCCCTTAGATGTCAAGTCTACGTGAATATCCCGAGGATGCAAAGATTTGAGAACTGTGAACACAGCCGATTTGAATGCTTCAGGATTGGAGCTTAACTCAGTTTTTATTTGCTGAGTTTCGTTATTCTAGAGTGGTCTGCATACTTTTTATGGAAAGGATCAAGTGATAAATATTTTGAAATTTGCAGGCAATACAGTCTCGGTTACAGCTGCTCACCTCTGCTGTTATAGCATGAAAGCAGACACAGGTATAAGCAAATGGGTATGGCCATATTCTGATAAAGCTTTATTAATGGACATGGAAATTTGAATTTCATGAAGTTTTCACATGTCATGAAATATTACTCTTCTTTTGAGTTTTTTAACACACCATTTAAAAATGTAAAATTCATTCTCAGCTCCTGGACTGTACAAAAACAGGTAACAGACAGATTTGGTCCATGGGCCAGAGTTGAAGGCCCCTGTTTCAGAGGGTCCTATTAGAGAGAGAATTAAAGGGGAGATTGTCTGAGTTAGCTCTATGATGAGTCCTAATAGCTTGCATAAACACGGCACTTTAATGTTAACAGAATGTGTGCTCTATTATTCAATACCCACTGCAACCCTGTGAATTAGGCAGTACCATGCTAATGTGTGGAAGGGGAAACTGTGGCCAAGAAGGGACAGTAAGTGAGAGGACTCAAGTTCAAACACAGTATTCCACCTCCAAAGGCAGAGATTTTCCTTCTACCTCTTGGGGGAGCTAGGATTGTCCAGTGCAATTCACCGAGTATTTATTAGGACTTTAGAGGCAGCCAGTGCGGGGGTAAGCACCTGAGCAAAGGCACAGAGGCAGGAGAATTGAGACCTCCTGGCTGTTTGTTTTCTTTAAGTCCATGGACTCACAGGAAGTGGATAGCTAGTTCTTTCCTTAGGAGCCAGCCTTGTACTATTCAAGCCAAGTTCTGCAAATGGGTGTGATTTCTCAGCCCCATCACCATGGCTGTTGCTTGGATTCATAATCCTCTAGGAAGTTGGTCAGTTCTCCTGGAGATTCAAAGGTCAGCCCAAGGCCTTCCTGTGAGGTCAGCATGGAGTAGCCTCCCACCTAAATGCAATGTATGGGTTGAATTTGCCCCTCTCAAAAAAAAAAAAAAACATGTTGAAGTTCTAACTCCCATTACTCAGAATGTGATCTTATTGGAAATAGGGTTTTTGCTAAGGTAATCATGTCAAAATGATGTCATTAGAGAGGGCCCTAATCCAGTATGACTTATGTCCTTTTTAAAAGAGACAGACACATACAAAGGAAAGATGACATGAAGACATAGGTGTGAGACAGCCATGCAACTGAAGTGACAGATGTACAAGCCAAACAAAACCAAAGATTGCTGCCAAACATCAAGTGCTAGAAGAGGCAAGGAAAGATTCTCCTTTAAAACCATCATGAAGAGCATGGATTCTTGATTTTGGACTTCTAGCCTCCTGAACAGTGAGACAATAATTTATATTATTTAAGCCACCCAGTTTGGGGTTCTTAGTTAACAGCAAAACTAGGAAACTAATACAGGCAACCTTTGTATCTCATTTGACACTTACCCTATTGCACTGAATTTTTATTTACATGCCTGTCTCCTCCACCTGGTTGCTTCACTTATCTCTGTATCCCCAAGGTTTCGTCTCTGGGGATTATTGGTTGGTAATCAATAATTGCTTCTTAAACTGAATTAAGGTTCCTTTGCCCTATATGCTGAGTCTTTGATTGTGTGGTTATATGTGTGCAACTGTTTTGTTGGTCCAGTGACATTACATTAGCAGGAAGTCAAGGATGAGCTATTTTTTCCTGCTTTTCTATCCTGTGAATTAAAGCCTGAAATAGGAAAGACTTGGTGGTAAGCTTACTGGGTCTGTCCTCTCCTGAGTCTTTGACTATCTATATATCTTCTCTCAAGCTGGGCTGGCTTCTGCTTAGCCACATGGAGCCTTCTAACCATCTCACCCCAACTGGCCTCACCATCCACAATTCCTTTTCCCCATAGGTCAGCCAAGAAAAATTGAAATGTGCAAAAGTAACTTTTGTCAAGAGAAAAAAGAAGCCAAAAGTTGAAGCATAGAAGCAGGCAGGTCACGTGCCCCAGAATTCTATCATCACATCATGCAAAACCATACACAGGGCACTCAGTGCCCACCATCCAGGCTCAACAGTGACCCAGGTAGAATATTATGCCAAGCTGCTCATCTTTCTAACTTAAGAGAAAGTTATGCCCTCTCAGCTGCCAAGCCTAATGGGATTCTCAGATTCTTGCAGGACCTGCCTTCTTGTTCTCCATCTGGGTATCTCTTCCTAGCCATCCCCTCTGTCTTCATACCTCCATGTGGCATACTCTACTAATGTCCTGACCCCTCTAGGAGGTTGGAATCATGTCTGTCTTTGCTCATTATTCTATTTCCCAGTCTCTGGCATGGCATCTAAAACATAACAGATACTCAATAAATATTTACTTTGAGTAAATGGTGTTTTTCAAGTCACTCTCTACAACAAATTGTACTTTGCAAAAATGGCCCCAACAATATTTCTGGTCCCATAAGCTGCTCTTCTTTTAAGACACAGACTCTATTTGCCGTCCCCCTGTACTTGGACAACACTTTGCAACTACCTTGATGAATAGAATCTTCAGAGGGATGCTGTGGGACTTTTAAAGCTATGATAGAAAAGGCTTCCTGGATCTCTTGGGACACTAATCCTTGGAACCCAGCCCCCAAGTTATGAGGAAGCCCAGCCTACGGAAAGGCCATGAGGATTTGTTCTGGCAGACAGACACAGCTAAGATTTTAGCTGACAGCCAGTATCCACTGTAGACATATGAGTAAACAAACTTTCCTATGATTCCAGCCTCAGCCATGAAGTCACCACCAATTTTTAGCTTCCAACTAAAGCCCTAGACATTAGGAAGCAGAGCTAATCCATTCCTGATATGCCCAGGACAAATCCTTGACACATTGACTCTATGACCATAAGTGGTTATTTTACTCACTATGTTTGGGGACGATATCTTACACTGCAAAAGATAACCAACCTGACCACTCCCTTTTTCCCACATCCATTGCCTCTAAGATACAGTGAGAGATACTTGGCTTGGCATTCAAGGACCTCGACCATATGGTTCCAACTTCTTATCTCCATGGATTGTACTCTAGAGGAAACTTCTGCTCCTGCCAAGTTGGTTTGCTCACTGTTTCACCAACATTCTCTATTATTTCCTTGGTCCCTTTGACTTTACAGTTATCTGTAACTGGAGTGGCCTCATCATGGAGGTAAACAATATTGTCATACTCCTTAGAATTTAAAGCTTTCATAATCTAGCAATATCATTTTCTAAATGGAAAATCAAGATCATGGTCAACTTTTTGTGATTCGTGCATTTACTTACATGAAAAATTATATAAAGAAATTAAAATTTAAATCTGTTTAGTTTATATTTAACCAAAAGCTTTCCCTGCAAAGAATAACATCTAAAATCTTAAAGTGGGCACTAATATTACCCCCGTTTTACAGATGATGGAACTGAGGTTTAAAAAGATTAAGTAAATTGCCTACAATCATACACTTGATATTTAGTGGAACTGGGATTTAAGACTGGATCCTCTAATCCATGACTCAATTACTGCTTCACCTGGCAACTAAGCATGTACTGTCTTGTATTATATTTTCATATTTTACATTTTCCTTTTATAAACCAATTCCTTATTTTTAAAAAGTAATAATACATGCACTTGATCATAAAAAATATAAAGTAGCACAAAAAGGCATGCAATGTAAGAGTGGATCTCTATCCAAATCCAGGCTCCCTTCTCCTTCTCAGAAGCAACCATGGTTCTTTTGTATATTTCCAGAACTATTAGCATCCTTCTATTGTACAAAAGCATATCTAGAGTTTCTTATATTCTTTACCCCCACTTTCTAACATCCAATGGTAAGGCTGTCTCATGGCTTATCAACAAGTTTCTTGTTAGTGATTTTGTAGTAGCTATTGAGAGAGAGAGAGAGAGAGAGAGAGAGAGAGAGAGAGAGAGTGAGAGAGAGAGAGAGAGAGGTTAGGTGAAAAACTACAGTAAAATGAGAAGAGACAGGGGAGACAAATAGTCCTAAGGGAGGAAATGCCTGATTCCCAGGTAAATCTCAAAAAGAAAGAAAGTCTGGCCAAAGAATAGAAGTGAAAACAGAGGAGGCTCTGAATACATTGTGTAAAAGTGGGTCCAAGAAGAAGTGGGGGTGAGAATTTGCCCTCTGACATCCTCTTTCCTGATGATTTCATCATCATCACTGCTTCTGCTCTCCCCTCTTTTGCCAACCCTATCATTAAAAAACACCCCACCCAAAAGAAAACAAACATGCTACTATTTATTCATGCAGGAAGGCCCACTGGACACAATAGACAGCAGCACCAGCCCTAATTAAATGAAATGGGGCAGGTGTAATTCAAACCGCCCCAGGAAAATATAATCTGCCACACACACAAAAAAAAATTCCCACCGTTGAGACCACAGGGAAATCAGACCAGCCTCCCTCCCAGGTTCCCAAGCAGAAAGGCTGGACTCCAAGCAGCAAGACAAGAGAAGGTCAAGTTCTCGCCAGCAGTCTCCTCCCTCCCCTCCTAACATGGTGCACCCTCCTCCTGCCCCCACCCCTCTGAGCTTGTTAACTGACATATCAGAGCTGCTCCTTTTGTGGGCTGGATTGTTTAGCTAATTTGCCCATGGAAAACGATTCGGTTCGGGTTCCAGGTTGAGGCAAACCAGACACCCACTGTAAATCCAAGCTTGGGGATTGTATCTCTTTCGCCGCTTCCAGGTACATAATCCGTGTTCTTCCTCTGCCCCATGAAGCTTTCTTCCCACACCTAGGAAGGACCTCAGGATGTCCCAAGTTTGACCCTCCACTTATAGCAGATCTAAAGCTAAGAAATGGGGAGGGGATGCTAAAGAACCTCTCAACTGGCCTTCTCTTCATTTGGGCATGGACTCAGTCAGAAGTGAGCTTTCCCTGAGGATGCTTGCCTGTGAACAAATGAAGAGCACAGGAGACAAATGATAATCTGACTACATTCCTCCAGATCACCCTCACCAACAGTAGATGGGCTCTGGGGTTAGACCTGACTCACACTATAATTATATGAGTTTGGGTAAATTGCTTAACTTCTTTCTGCCTTCATCTCCCAATCTGTAAAATGGAAGATAATTCCTCTCCTGCCTCTCCCGAAGGGTTATTGGAAAGTTACATGCAAAACCCATGTAGGGGCTCCATAAATGTGTATTTGTTCCCTTCCCCCAGAGAAAAAAGTCTTTTCTACCCACTTGAGCCTCCCTTCAGTCCTGCCTTCCGGGGCCAGGGTAGGAGTGGACTTTTAGTAAGGGTGATTGATGAGTACCAGGCAGGCTCCCCACCTGTTTAAAACTATCTCCACCACCCTATGCCTGCTATCTGAAACACACCACTCACAAGTCATTTTTCTAGGTGGGAGGGCTTGGGGAGTCTGTTAGCCACAATGGCTGTAAGTCTCAGTCACTCTCATTTATAGAAGGAGCAGTTGTGCTGATAACCTGAAAATGCAGCTCTGCCTTTTGCTGTAGGGTTTCAGATGCTCTGAAAATGCACAGTCCACCCCAAGAGCAAAGCCATATTGTGACTCAGATTTCAGCCTTGCAGAGCCACTGCCTGACCCTAAGTGCTAAAAATGGCTCTTCCCCCAGCCCTCACTCCAGGCCCACTCCTGCCCAGGTGGAGTCAGTCCCATTCCCTTGACCTTGCTGCTGAGCTCTAGTCACCAGCCATTTCATCACCTCCCAGCTTCTCCTCTGAACACTCTCCAGGTTCCCCATGTCCCTTTCAAGCTGCCTGTCAATCAACACTGTTAGTAACTTCCAGCTCTGTTCAAATGACTGTACTTAGAGCCGGGCAAAGGTCTGGAGCCAGACTCTTGCCAGGGTGGATGGAGTACCCTGGGGAAATGACCTCATGGGCCCTTCCTCCGTGGAGTATTTTTAGACACTCCCCCTTCACTCCCCCTCCCACTCAGTTTCCTTGGACTTCCAGTAAAATGTAGAATTTCCAAAAATCTCTAAAGGTGCTGCAACTCATATCCTTTACAAAAGTTCATGGGGTGGGAATTCTAAATACTTCTCCAAACATCCAACTCCTGAGCTGATTTTCTTTATTTCTACCCTTCTTTTAAGAAAATAACTGACTCTTATTCTCAAATATTAAGGAGCTCCTGCCATCTCTCTCAAGGCAGACAGTCCCACCTCTGTGGGTGTGGCTGTATTGATGAGGCTGTGATGTGGTTTCCTTTGTTGCTAGTCTAGTGAGAAATCACGTGACCTAAAAACCTGTGAGCAGGCCTCCTCTGGGTGTGTGGAGAGCTTCAGGTTCTCTTGAAGAATTCTAAGTAAGTAGCATCGAGAAATATCAGACTCTAAGAAGCAGCATATGTTGTAATAAGAACTTGGATTGGTGTCCCAGGGTATTGGGGTCTCTGTCTAGTCCCACCTTCACTCTGCATGTCTTTTTAGAGAAGCTGTTAACCTGCTCTGATTTTCTCTCCTTTATAGTCTGAAAGTAGTCTCTCCTCTCTTCTTTCTTTTCCTTTTTGTTTACCTCCAAAGAACTTGGCCAGTAATCCAGATATGTATCCACAAAAATCCAAACACCTCTCAAGACCTTGAGATGGAAGAGATTTGGATGCTGCCAGATGGATGCTCTGTCTCATCACCTCCAAGCGCCTGCTCTAAATTGGAGAAAACCAGCTTTAGGCCATGTGTTCATGGACATGGCTGCCTATCACTGGAAGGATGTTAAGAAATGAAAAATACCTTTACAACCTATGATGAGGATGGAAGGAGGGGAGACTCAGGAGGTTAGAAGGGTCCTGTCTCACCCCCACCTCACCCAACTCCAGTGAAGCAAAGGGCCTGGAACAGAGCTTCTTGTTATGTACCAAATGGAAACCAGTGCTAGGCAAGCAGCCGGCACTAAACAAATACTCATTGATTTTTCCAGGATAATAAGCAATAAATATTGCTGAAGTCCAAGACCGGCTAGAGTGAAAGGAGGCAGAGCTTCACCTGAGCCCTGCAGTCATGTAAGATAAGAATTGGTGACAAACCAGGGTCAGCCCCAGTTGTGCTTGGGGCTCTGCACAAAACATAGCTCCAATAGTCTCAGATGACAGATTTGTGGATCGCATCCATGATGGTCTTACCCAGAGTAGTGTCTGCCCATGCCCAAGGACACAGTCTCTAGATCAAAGGTATCCCTGTGAGAAGTCCCCAACCCCCAGATCCAAAGTTTCTCTTCCACCTCCAAGTGCCCTCTCCAAGCACTTTGCTCAGAGCTCTTGGAAGACACTTACCTTCCCCAGTGCAGAGCAGGCAGGCACCAGTGGTGGCAGCCTCTTTTGGTAGCCATCCAAAATGTAACTGTCTCCTGTGGCATTTGCAAAGTCAGAGGCACCCTGGCAGGGAGCCTGGACAGGCAGCTGAAAGTTGGTGGCTTCCAGGGGAGATGATGAAGTAAACTGATTTGTGCAGCACACAGGAGGCAAGGGTTACAAAACTATCTAAGACAAATTAGAGAGAGGACAGGGTAGAGGTCCCAAAGACATCAGCCAGAGCAGAGAAATAATGTTTGGGGACTTGCTCTGACCCAGTTTTTTCCTAGTCAGATACAACTGTGGAAGGTGGGATTACTAGTACATGTAAATATTTGAGTTCCTTCCAGGACTATATGCTGCTTCCAAATTCCTGATTTTATCATCCTCACCTCCTGATAGAATGTCAGGATGGAGGCAGAACCCAGCCCCACCGAAGAGCCTCTTGTCTGAGGGTAGAAAACACTGAAATCAATCAAGCTAGCAAGCCAAATGCACAAGGGGTGAAGGTGAATTAGAAAATTCATGAATTAGAGTCCTGTTTGCCTCCTTTAATGCTAATTATTTGTTAGGTTAAGTGAAGCTTTTTGCTCTACCAAATGTATTTCAAGCATGAATTCAGGTTGAGTTGGACTCCCCAGGAAAGTTATCAAATCCTAAAACTGCTCCATTTATTCATAGGCATTGATGGTGGCCCAAATAAGGTTGGACCTTTTGAAAGCCAGGAGCTAGCAAAATGGTTGCTTAACCAAAAGCACACCTCTCTGATTTTACAACTGTGCTTCTCTGTGAGAGACCAGGTCACAGATCTCCAAGCTTACATATGTAGGTCCAGGCTGAATTCATTGAGAGAAAGAAAGCTTGAGGAGACAGAATACAAATGTAACTCCCCTGAAGGTGACCTGAGACCTTCCTATAGGAGGTGTCACTTGTCAGGAGTTAATTGTGAGCCCCAAGCTCTGCCTTATTTGTGAATATAATTGTAGAACTGGGAAAGCGTAGGCATTCTTCTGGGAAGAGAAAAGTAATTTTCTCTGCACAATAGATGGAGACCTTGAGAATTCTGTTTTCCTTGCCTTCTATCATTCTTTTTATCTATACATTTTCTAGATCAGTGGTCGGCAAACTCATTAGTCAACAGAGCGGCAAACCGCAGCTCACGAGCCGCATGTGGCTCACGAGCCGCAGTTTGCCGACCACTGTTCTAGATCAATATCTAGAATCTCAAATTTATGGCATTTATTTTCTCTTCTCCACTTTGGGGGGAGGGGAGGTAGTCGTGACTCTTCCCTGAGCTTCTCATCCCCACTTCCCCAGGCTCTGCAGGGCCCACCATTTCCCTAAGTGAAAGCCCTCTCACAAAATGTTGCCCTGGAGCTCAGAAACCGGAAAGTAAGCAAAATGGAACCCCTATATAAAAAGGACAGCTGCTGTGAGTCCAGATGATGCCTGCTTCCCACTCCCAGCCCCCAAGCCCCAGCTCCTTCTCCCCCAGGGATGGGCCCCCAGCCGCCCTCCTGTCACCGGCCTAGGGGAGTAAAACAAACAGTCCTTTGGAAATTCAGTGAAAGGAAAGGGCTGAGTCAGGCCTTCTGTTTAAATAGTCCCCACCTGTTCTCTCAGCCCTTGCCTACTCCAGCCCTTGCCTACCCGACTCCCACCCTGTGCTTCCCCCACTTCCCTTTCTCTTTTCTTTTTTCCTTTGTTGCTCTTTTTCAAAAGGGCAGAGTTGACAGCTCTGGCCTTGAGCAAAGCCAACCAGGGAGCCAGCCAGGAGCAGCCTTGGGCTGCTGACCCAGCTCCCAGCTCCCAGCTCTCACTGTGGCTCTCCCACTCTCAGCCTGCACGTGACTGAGTCTGGTCAAGTGTGGGGAGCAGGGAGGAGGATGACCCTATTCCCAAGAAAAAATGAAAAACAACCTCTCCTCCCCCCACCCCCCTTCTCTTCTCTTGAACTCCTCCACCAGACCCCCCCCCCCCCCCCCCCCCCGCTCCCAGGCACCGTCTGCCCTGGGGGAATTAAGAAAATACAAGGAATACAAGGGATCTCTATTATTTCTTACAAATGCATGCAAATCTCCAATTTAGGAGTTAAGAAGCCTAGAAGAAGAAAGGTGAGGTGACAGAGAAAGACAGAGGAGGTGACACCTTACCAAGGGATGTGCCTTCTTGCTGACTGCAGGCCTCAGTGGCCCCATACAGTTGGTGCTTGTATAAAAAATAACATCTTGGCATTGGAGGAAATGAGTTAGTTGCCCATATTCAAAACTGAGCAAAAGGAATGTTTTCAAAGTCACACAAGTTGATTTAGAAACTTGCACTCAACCCACCCACTGCCCTTTAAGGCACACAGGATGCTTTTCAGGACTTCCCTGCACAGCCTTGGAGGTCCTAGCTGCTCAGAGTCTGTGGCTGGCTCTATAGGTCAAAGCCTTTGTTTTTGTATTTGTTTGAGTTAAACTTTCTATTTTAGTTACCTTTCTATAACTGTAGATTCGCATGCATTTGTAAGAAATAGTATAGAGAGATCCCTTATATTTTCTCAAATCCCCCAGGGCAACTTCTTGCAAAACTATAGTATGAAATCACAACTAGGATCTTGATATTTGTACATTCAAGATACCGAATATTCCTGTCACCAACAGGATCCCTCATCTTGCCCTTCTATAGCTACACCCACTTCCTTCCCACCCAAACCCCTCCTTAACCTCTGGCAACCACCAATCTGCTATTTCTATCTTTTTCTTTTTCAAGAATGTTATATAAATAGGATCATACAGTGTGTAATCTTCTGAGATTGCCATTTTTCAATCTGCAAATTCTCTAAAAATAGATACAAATAAGTTTATGTATCAATAGCTTGCTCCTTTTTGTTGCTAAGTAGTATTTAATGGACTGGATATATCACAATTTGTTTAAACATTCACCTGTTGAAAGACTTAAGTTGTTTCCAGTTTGGGGTTATTACAAATAAAGTTGTTATAACATTCATTTTTGTGTGAAGTTAAGCCTTGATTTATCTGAGGTAAATGCCTGGAAGTCAATTGCTGGGTCCTATGATAATTACTTGTTTAGTAGTGTACCCTTTAAAATTCTCCTCTAAAACTATTCCTTACACATTTGTAAAGGTGTTCCAGGCTGAGAGATAAGTAGAAGGAGAAGGAAGAGGCTTTGAGATCTCAATTCATAAAGCTGAGTTGCTGCCAAAACACACACCCTGTGACTGCACAGTTAGTGAAGGGGCACCAAATGCAAAACCAAGTAAGGCTGGCAAAATAATGACCCCCTCCCCAAAGATGCACAGGCTGTCATCCCCAGAACCTGTGAATACATTAAATTACATGCTAAAGAATGAAGATTGTAGGTAGAACTAAGGTGCTCAACAGTTGACCTTGAGATGAAAGAGCATTCTGGATGATCTAGGTGGGCCCTGTGTAACAGCAGGATCATTCAAAGTAGAAGAGGGAGGCATAAAAGTAGAATCAGAGAATGATGTGACTGTGGAAGAAAGACCCAAAAAAAAATCTGATGTTACTAGTTTTGAAGATGGGGGAAGGCATCTTTGAGTCAAGGAACATAGGTGGCTTCTGGAGACTGGAAAATGAAAGAAACAAGTTCTCCTCCATATCCTGAAAAATGACACACAGTGCTGGTCTTTGTAAACCAGCAATTCCTGTGTCAGATCTCTGAATATAAAACTGTAAAATAGTAAGATCATGTTGTGCTAAACCACCAAGTGTAACTTGTGGTAACTTGTTACCATAGCAAATAGAAAGCTGACACACCAAGTGACCTCTATGGGGGTTTCAACCTTCAGCATTTACCACTCCTACTCCTGAATAGAGTCTATTGCTTGTCTCCTGAAGTGAAGATAAAATATGAGACTTCTCTCAGGCTTGACCCAAGATCCTTAGTCTTCCTTTTTGTATCTACACACTTTCTGATCAGCCATAGGTTCAAGCCTCTCCTTAAATGGGTTGCCTGTTGCTCCTTTCCAATGAACATTTCCCAGGTCCTCTAGGCCTTGTCCTGCCCTTCCCCAAGCTGTACCACAAGCATCAAGGACTCTGGGAATCTAAACCTCAGCCTAACTGGTGAAAAAGACTTAAAGCTTAGGGATTTGGAAATTGTCTGTCCACTGGGATTTAGCACTTAATTAACAGAAACCCATGTTTGCCTTCCTCTCTTAAAGTCAGAGACTGCTCTGCAAAATCAGGTAATTGGTAAATCATTAGCATATTAATGAACTGGGCTTTGTTCCCTCTGATAATGATCTCAGAAGGTGATGAGTCCAGGATATGATGAAAGAGATCCAGAGAAATGATATCAAAATGAGCCTTTCATGAGGAAGCAAAAGTAAGGTGACAATTCTATAAAGGAGTAAGTCTCACGCGACATGTGAATCAGAATCACCCAGGGAATTGTTTTCAACCTATAAATGCATCCCACCCTCACCCTCACACACAGCAGACACATTCTACTCCATTAGAATTGTCATAATTCTATGAGGACCATAGCCTGGAGAGCATAATCTGCAAGGGCATCAATATATAACCTAACGTAGATGCAAATACACACATACACACACACTTTTCATTGATCAACTGTTTTAGCATCTAGTTAGACTTCAACATGCAGCCAACACTAAGTCTCTAGCCTAACCTGAAGACTCCTCTAATTGGTGGTATCCTCCACCCCCCCACCCCCCACCCCCCGCCAATGTCCTCTCTCAACTGAATGTGACATTCCTCACACTCCCCTGTTTTCTCATTTTATACAGGGGGTTAGGCAGTTGGAGTAGGAAAGGAGAATGGATGGATTGTCATAATCCCAGGGACTTTCAGATGTACAACCAAAGAAAATATCCTACTGACAATGAGACCTCTAAAATGACAAGACTATCTCACTCACTTGCTTTACAAATATTTGTTCTGCAAAAATATGAGGTGTTACTTTAGGTCAGACTGAAGGTTCACATAGCCCAGGGCTGTGAGCTCTCTGACCTCATCTACACCTAAGGACCTCTTAAAGTCCCCACCACTGAATACCACTACATTGGAGGTTAGCATTTTGACATATACATTTGGAGTGGACACAAACATTCAGTCCACAACAGGAGCAGAGGTGAATTTCAAAGAACGAGCACATATTCGGTGTAAGAATCTAAAAGACAACAAACTGCTATTGCTGGCTGCATTGTAATAACTGCTGGCTCGTTAAGGGCTATCTTGAGCTCTTTAATCATATCGAGTGTGTTTCCAATATTTTGCCACAAGGGGAGAAAGGTTGGAAGCCACCAGGTTAGGGACATAACTCCCAACTCCACTAACTTGACGTAAGCTTTTGTATGACCCACATGTACCAACTTCAGAAGGTAATATTCCCGACAGAAGAAATTAATGGCTCTGTAGAGTGTGTCCTTTTAAATTCTTTTCTAAAATTGCCCATTTCATGCTTCTAGGGAAGTTCTCTGCTTCTCATGGAGAAGGAGTTGAATATCATATCCATGTTTAGCTAATTCACCCCTGGACAT
The DNA here is from genome assembly GCA_027563665.1 of Antrozous pallidus. Classification (NCBI taxonomy): domain Eukaryota; kingdom Metazoa; phylum Chordata; class Mammalia; order Chiroptera; family Vespertilionidae; genus Antrozous; species Antrozous pallidus. Next base: position 21,214,332 of record CM050508.1, on the reverse strand, counting down.
TCATAACTAAGTATCATGTAACTCCTCAGCCTCCATGTTTCAGCAGGAGGAACCTTCTATAACCACAGACAGAATGCCGTCCATGATGGGACAAAGGGGCTGAGCCTCTCTATTATTTTTATTTGAGAGCCAGTGAGTAGAACATGTTGGCGCTATGATTGGAGAAGGACAGAGCAGTAACTTCTGGTTTCAATACCATTTTTGCACAGCTCAGCATCATTTTGGCTTTTCTCAGCCACAGCTCTTGCCCTGTCTTCAGGAAACAGTCTGCAAAGACTCTTAGTTTCTGGTCTTAAGGCCAAAAAATTCCAGTAAAAGTTGAAGAAGTCCTGCCTGACCCTAAAAAGTCACAGCAAAGAATTTCCTATCTCTCAAATATGTGTTGTGAATTGAACACATTCTCTATTATAAAAACAATCTCAGTTCACTGCATTAATTTAGAAAAGAGAAAAGCATACAAAAAACAAACTTCATATTTTGTGCGTGTATTTGTATGTAAATATTTTAACATTAGGAGAATCATTTACCTAACCTGTTTCTCATTGCCTTTTTGATATAGTAATAAGCTATGAACATTTTCTCCTGTCATATTTGTAGATATTAGCCAACATAATTTTTCACAGTAGGTAGAATTCTAGCATGACTAATATGTCATGATTTATTAAAACTTCCTTATTATTGATTATTTAATCTGTTTCTATTTTTTCACTATTTCAAAATATCCTCTTAAAAATTATTGCTTGTTGAATTCTAATCTATAAATCACTAGGAAGCAAAGGGTTATCAAAAGTAAAATGAGACTTTAGTGCACTAATTTCATGATTATTGACAAGTAGGATAACTGAAATTCGTTTAAGCTGATAACTGTGATCAGAGCAAGAATAGAAACCAAGGGGAATAGAAAAGGTCAAATTAAAGCCTGAGGACAGTGTTGCTTCAGTCGGTTTGGAGAAGTAAGTACACCAACCAATGAAAAAATAATTCACTGAACCTAAAAATACATTTATTGCAAGATGCACCACTTAGTTTAGCTTCCACTGAGGAAGAAAAAGAAGTTTCCAGTAATCAGATGATGCCGTCACTTATGACCAACATTCAGGTGGTTCAGGAGAGCAAAGGCCCAAGGAAGAAAGTCTTGCTAAAGAGATGCTGAGAAGGAATAGGATCTGGGTTGGAAGGAATCAGTGAGCGGCTGAGTGTAAGGCATTTTCACCCTAAAACCGAGGGCTATTCTTAGAACATTGAAAATAGACATCCCATGACTATGATGAAAATCAAGCTGACCTCCCTGGGGAAAAGCAGGCTGGGACTGCCAAATTGTGATCATTTTATTAGACTGCATGTTATCTTGAAATGATAAAATAAGCCTTCAGCCTTAGCACATAGTGCTTTAGTCATTCTCATCCACTTACAGCTCTCTGACTTGGCCAAGCGCTTTCATTCCCCCTTTGTCTTTTCAAAGCAGTCCCTTCTGCCTTAAATATCCATATTCACCCAGAAAATATAACTCAAACCTCATTTTTCTGAGGACTTTCCCTGACCTCCCCTGGGAGAAAATGAGCCCATTCTCAGACCCACCACTGACTTTACCCACCAGTTCCTGGATCAGCTATGGCCCTCTCAGACCCAAACAAGCTAGGCCCAGGCTGAACCCAAAAAAAGGGGCACTTCTTAGGGTGTTGTTGTGACCCTAAGAACCAGAATCTTGCTGGGTTGTCAAGGCAGGTTCTCAATCTGAAAACCTGTAACAGTTTAACTCTCAGCTTTTTGTAATATGCTAAAAGAATGATGAGACAGGCAGAGCCCAAACTCTGCAACAAGTTCTGCCTTCATTTTACTATAAATGTAACTTTATCCTATCCACTGCAGGCTCAGAAGGTGTTTGTGACATCTGTCAGTCTCCCCTCCCATAAACTTTAGGGAGCAGGCTGTTCAGTCTTGTCCTTTCCTTCAAGACGTGCTCACAGTTCCATCATTCTCACCTGCGTATCCCACAGCTTTCTCTACACCTTCGTTTCTCACTTATTGAAGCTTAAATGCTCAGTTTGGGGTTTTTTTTTGTGTGTGTGTGTGTTTTTGTTTGTTTGTTTGTTTGTTTTTAACCAAACCCTGTCTTAGTAGCAAGGGTGGAAATAGGCTGGGCCTGCTTAAGCAGTGCAGGAGTTTTCTCTCTAATGGGAGAATTAAGATCTCAGACTCCCAGTATCATCTGTACCAGGATGGGGGAGGGGGGGTTCATTTCAAATAGCTTTTCACAGCAAAGGGAAATTACTACTTGGAGACTTGAAGAGAAATGCATTAGTTGTTCTGTTTTCAGGACCCATAGCAATTGGGACCTTTATTAGACCCTCTCAATTGTGGACACCAGCAGTCCTAATCCACTGTGTTTTAATCAAGAATTTATGTACCTTTTGAGGAATGTCTTGATTGCCTTTGACTGCACAGTGCCTACAACCCTTAATAGGTATTCACTTGAATTAATTAATTAATTAATTAATGAGTACTTAAGTCAATTCAAACTAGATATAATTTATCATCTCTTAGAGAGCTCTGGGACACTAAAGGTTGAGTTAATGAGACTTCCACACTACCACCTTCACTGTGTACCTCATGGGGCCACCTATCCCTGCAAGATGTTTTTCTGTCCGTTGGTTTCTTTCTTTCTCTGTTCCCTTTAGTTGTTATAATTCCCATCCTCTATCCAGCATCCACACTACCACCACCAAGCACATAAGGTTTAACCTAGCACACTACATACCTACATAAAGTTTGTTTCTGAGATGGCTTCACTTCCATAGCACAGTTAAATAGCTGGAGAGAGATTGTGCAGACAGTACAGGAATGAAGATAATAAATAGAGGAAAGGCAAAGGCTTCCATTATTGACGTCTTTGGAGAACAGCTCATTTTCAGCTGCCCATGACTTCATTTCCTCTGTCAGCAACCCTCAAAGTTATCTGGAGCCCATATTAGGGAGTCTTCTTTCATGAGAGACTGGAGAAGTTTCTCACTATCACCCCCAGTCTTCCTTCTTTTCATTAGAAAGCATTTCATGGACACAGTAATCTAGGATTTTATCCTCTGAGAGTAGACAACTTGTGTCTATGATGGATCCAAGCCAAACACTAGGCTTATCAATCAGGACTGACAGGTAAGTTATACTCCGTAACAAATAACTCCCAAATCTCAGAGGTTTAAAACAACACAGGTTTGTTCTATACCACATGTCCCCTGCAGATCTGCTGCAATGTCCTCCCTCCAGGACCCAGTTTGAAATAATCCCAGCTGCCATCTTCTCAAACATTGTCACTGTCAGTAGCAGTAGGCAAAGGGGAAAAAGCATGATGGATATCAATCCCACAGTAGCTCCTAGCCTGTAACAAGAAGTGAGACCCATCACTTCCATTCAAAGTCCATTGGCCACATCTGGACTCCAGTGAGTAGAGAAGAGTAACTCTTCTCTGTGTGAGTAAGCATTAATGACCCCATGCACTGTGTCTTCCATGAAGTTGGGCTCAATTAATCTGTTTGACAGGGAGGAAAACCCCATTTACTTGCCCCTATGATGTGGGTAAAGAAGACCCCTGCTTCACAGAAAAGGAGTGGAGCATGGGTACGCATCATGAGAAAGCAAATGACTACTAAGTTGCTTTATGTAAGAGAAGGATAGACTCAGGGGACATCTAGAAGTCCTGAGTGGCTGGAAAAGGCTCGAACCCTCTTTGAGGCAGAGAAATAAAAACTAAAAAGAAGAGTTTGCAGAAAAGTGAATAAAATATGGGAGCTACCAGAAGGAGATTGGAAATGGTTAAAGGAGATGTTTAAAAGTTTTATTATATGGGCATCTCCCCTGTTCTGAAGCATGACTTGTGGGTTTTGAAAAGTGACAGCATGCTGAGGCTGGTCACAGGGCAAACACAAGGCAAAGAGGTCAGAGCCTGCCAATAAGGCCCAATTATTGTACAGGCCAAAGTCAAGTATTATTTTGTTTCATTTTTATGATCCAGTTCCAATTAACCTATTCTTCATCCTCCATCATGACCCAGTACCTCTCCAGGGGCATAGGCTATCCTCTGCTCCATCACCCAACTTGGGCTACTCAGCACTGCCTCACCCTATGCCTTCCTTCTCATTATCTTGCCTACTTCCTAAGCCCAGCCTCAAATATCCACTTCCCCATCTCTCAAAATCCTTTCCTATATCCCAAAGGCCACCAATTCCCTTGAATCACTAAGATAAGGTTCTTGTCCCTCTCCATGTCAAGGTCACACCCTTCACAAAGGAATGTCATATACTGAAATTATTATCTCCCTTAAAAGGCTGTGAGATCCTTAAAGGCTGGGAAAAAATCCCCAGTTCCTTTTATAGGATTGACTATTGAGTAACAATTATAATGATCCTAAGTACTAGTAACAGTAACAGATGGCATTTACCAAGCTTTTATGGGTTTGACCCTATGCTAAGGACCTAAGTACATCATTTTTTTATATGTACAATCTCCCTGGTGAATCTTATTAGCCTCACTTTATAGATGAAAAACAAAGACATGGAGGCCAGAGAAAATAAACAACTAACCCAGAGTCACACAGCTCTGGTGTCAGAATGACCTCAGTTTGAGCACCTTTCTCCTCACTTAACTCCAGTGGTCAATCACTTCTCCAAATTTCTCAGCACACACTCAGTGGTGGAGCTCCACTTTCTGCTGAATTCTTTCTGATGTTAAGAATCATTTTGGTATTTGTGGCAGAGACCATCAAGCTGTTCACCAAATCAATGGCCTTGACCATCAGGTATTACATGTCCAGTCTGACACAAGTTGGTGTGAGTTTGAAGACCACTTATAGACCCTAACCATTAAAAACTTCCCATGGGAGAGAATAACCAAGATGGCAGCATAGGCAAATGCCTACATTCACTGCCTCCCATGGCCACATCAAATTACAACTAAAATACAGGACAACCATCATCCAGAACCACCAGAAAGCTGGCTGAATGGAAGTCCTACAACTATACAATAAGAAAGCACACTGAGACTGGTAGACTGTGCAGAGGCACAGAACGGGCTGGTTCTGCACCCACGTGGGCCACTTTTTTAATTGGGAAGGAGATTATCTCTGAGAAGGCTGCCCATAGGAGCAAGGAGTCCCAGCCCCACATCAGATGCCCAACCCAGGGTCCCAGAGCTTAGAAAAGGAGTCCCTACAGGCAATAAGAACTAAGGGCTGTAAAAATAAAAAAAAAATAAAAATAAAACACACAAAAAAACACAGTGTGGATTGGAGCTCAGTGAAATAAAGGTGGCTGGAGACCCAACTGTTCCTCTTAAAAGGCTGGTACCATGAACTGAACTTACAAGGTCCTGTTTCCTCTATGCTCCATTGTTGGGCGGACACAGACACATACAAGGAGAAACTGGACTGTCTGGCATCAGAGCAGGAACTCGGGGACAGCTTTTTCCCAGATGGAGGTGCTCAGAGGGATCCTTATGCTGTTCTGGGACCTTCTAGGGTCACAGGGCTGACTGGCAGCTATTTCTGTTTGCTCCACCATGGTAATTCCCTGAAACTCTACCCCATCCAATTTATAACTTCACCCAAACTGTGTGCAGCAGCTTTTTCATATGAATGGCCTGTCCTTGTTCAGGATAAAACCTGTCAAACAAGCTGCAGCTGACTCAGGGAGCCCCAATTCTATCAATAAAAGGCCTAAGACCCAGCACCAGCACCAGCCTGCCTTGCTTCACAGATGGGCTTCATCTAGGCACTTCCAAACCTCTTAGAAAGAGAAAGAATCTGCAGATCTCTCTGTAGTTCCTGCTGGGTAGCTGACTTTGCACCTCACTGGAGACCCAAGAGCCAGTGTACACAGTAGTCAGTGTCAGAGATTACAACTCTACACATCCATAAATTAAACACTCAGGGAAGAGCCTCAGTGAGCACCAATGCCCCACTGAAGCAACTCCTGCTCCATAGGGGTGTCTCTTTCATGTCAGCTCTCCCACTGTAGTTGAAGCTGGTCCCACAGCCAATTGGCCTGGAGGTTAGTTCCTCCCAGTGACACCAACAGCAATCAAATCTCAACTACAACAAGAATGTGCATACAGCACACAAAGGGGTGCACCTAGAGCGTCCACCTCAGTGAGTGAGAAGGCTGAGCCACTGGGCCCTACAGGACACCTACTACGCAAGGCCACTCTATCAATTCAAGGAGACTTAGCAGCTCTACCCAATACATAGAAACAAACACAGGGAAGCAGCCCAAATGTGGAGACAAAGAAGCATGTCACAAATGAAAGAAATGGAAGAAAGCAAACTACTCCATATAGAGTTCAAAAACACAATTATAAGGTTACTCAAGAATCTTCTAGAAAGCAAGATATTGAAACCTATTTGAAGAAATAATGACAAGAAACATCCCCTACCTGGTGAAAGAAATAGACTTAAAAGTCCAGGAAGCATAGAGAACCCCAAGCAAGAGGAATCCAAAGAGGACCACACCAAGACACATCATAATTAAAATGCCAAGGGCAAAAGACAAGGAGAGAATCTTAAAAGCAGCAACCGAAAAGCAGTTTGTTACCTATAAGGGAGTGCTCATATGACAGTCATCTGATTTCTCAAGAGAAACTATGCAGGCCAGAAGGGGATGGCAAGAAATATTCAAAGTGGTGAATAGCAAGTACCTGCAACCAAGATTACTCTACCCAGCAAAGATATCATTCAGAATTGAAGGTCAAATAAAGAGCTTCACAGACAAAAATAAATAAATAAATAAAACCTAAAGGAGTTCATCACCACCAAACCAGTATTATATGAAATGCTGAAGGGTACTCTTTAAGAAGAGGAATAAGAAGAAAAAGAAAAAGATCAAAAATATGAACACCAAAATGGCAACAACTACATATCTATCAACAATTGAAACTAAAAATCAAATGAATAAGAAATCTAATAAACAGAATAAACTGTTGAATAAAATAGAATCAGAGGCATGGAAATGGAACAGACTGTCAATTCTCAGAGGGAATGAGGGGTGGGGGGGCAGGATGAGATTAAACAAAGATCTTATATGCATATATGCATTACCTATGGATACAGTCAATAGTGTGGTGAAGGCCTTGGGAGGGGGTGAGAACCAGGTGAAGGGGGGCTATGCAGGGTTAGGGAGGATAAAGAGGGACATCTGTAATAATCTCAACAATACAAATTTTTAAAAAATTAAACGAGAAAAAAAAAACCCTTCCTATGAGAACCTATAAGGTCTCTCCCTCCTCTCACATCTCTAATGCCATGTGGCTGTGAGGCTTCATGGAGGATCTAGAGCTATAGATTAAAAGAGCCATCATATGGAAGCATGATTGTATGGAACAGAGACCCTACTCCAACCCCAGACAACTCCACCCTCCTCCCCCTGAATATGTGAGCAAGAAATCAACGCTTGTGCTAAGCCATCGAGATCTGAATATTGACTGCTAAAATAGTTAACCTACCCTGACTAAAACAGTGCTCAATAGATGGTTTGATTTAAAAGCAATATTTGGAGCAACAACGAGATTGCAGGGGCATTTTCTATCAGCAAGGAGAGTGGTTCAGGTATGCACAGAGAAGACAACATCTATTCATTCATTGACTGGATGCACCTTGAGGTTAGGGTCCTGACTAGTCTGCACCTTGAGGGCAGGAAGCTGACAAGGAGCTGAAGGGGAGACCAGAGATGGTTGATCTGGGTACCTCAGAGCAGGGAGAGACAATATGTGCCTCAGAGTCCTCAAAGAAGGGCTACTTCTGTGTTCAAGGACCAACTGGAGCAGCTGAGAGCATCTACAAAGATGGAAGGACAAGAAAGAGCTACCCAGGTGTGAGAGGAAGCCTGTGCGGCCTGTGTGGCCTGTGTGGCTGGCAGCCTGAGCCGCCCAGAGGCTCCGTCTGAGATCTGGCCCAGTCCTTTCTCTAGCAGCCTCTGAAACATGAGCTGGCATTGTGTCCCTGCAGCTGGTTTCCCACTGCCTACTCTCTCTTTTTCTCCTTTTTTTCTCTGAACTCTTCCTGCCACTGCCTCCTGCTCTTCAGTCACTTCATTAGAGAGAAACTGACAATCCCGCTAGAGCAAAAACTCCCCAAACCTGCAAGCAGGCATCCCTCTGCCCACCCACACACATTCTGCCCCACTCATTTGCAAGTCAATACCCAGAATGCCCTGCTGTCTCATGCCACAGCCATTAGACACTTTGGTCAGCTGTTGCCAGCGTCTAAAGCCTGGAGTTGGCAGAGCTGATGTCCCTCAGAAGGCAAGGCATTTACTTTCATGCCAGCTAACATTGGGAATGAGAGGCATCACCTGTAGCTTCGTCTCCTGACAGGCTTCTGTTAGCATCATTCAAGTTGGCACAAGGCAAAACGAAATGCAGATGCACTAAGAAATTATTTTTAAAGCCATTTGATCAGCTTCTAAAGTCCTCCCACTGCTGCTCACCAAGTCTATCCACCAACACAGCCTCCTCACATTCCAGCTCAGCAGTCCTCAGCCCAAGAAGGCATCCTCTGGCCACCTGAGCTGCAAGAGAACTTTTTCAAAACCCAGATTTGGGGAGTTTTTCTACCTCTCTCATAACTCCAGAGTGCAGGAACTTCATCCTTGGTTCCAGAAAGAACAAGCAACTTGCCAAAAACCACACAGGTATGATGAACCCTCAGCAATATCTCAGAGTTCCCTCAAGCTGCTACATCAGAGTTCCAGAGTTCCAGAGAACAACTAGGGAAAAGCCAGCTTCTCCAGGTCAGGGAGAGGAGAGTCAGACATCAGCAGCAAGACAGTATCTGAGAAAATAATCTTAAAGTATGGTGACAACTTGTGTGTGTGCAAGGTAGGCAGGAAGGCATATTAAAAAAACACACACACAACAAACAGAATATGACTCCCATGTTCCACATTGTGCAAAAAGGGCCTAGTTTGTGTAGAATATATTAGACAAAGCTGCTTCTGCATCATTGAAATGTAAAGCACCATCCCTGACTCAGATAGATATTTGATAACTCGACAAGTCATTCATTCAATAACACGTATTGTGCTTACTATGTGTCTGGCACCATGGTAGTAGCTGAGGAGAGACAAATGAAAGATGTGGCCTCTCCAAGATGGTACCTTCATAGCTAGTGTGGCCAGCTAGTCCTTTTCCTTTCTGCCATATGCGGCAACTACTTTCCACTGGTCAGGGATGGGTTTCCCTGAGTGATCCTGCTCCTTTGCCAGGGTAGCACCACGTTCAGTAGCTTAGGGAAAGAAATGGATCTGCCCAGGTGGCAGACAGAGACTCGGCCAGCAATAGCTGCTCTATATCTAAATTCAGTCTATTACCAGGAATGCTCAGGACCTACTCAAGAATGCAAATATTCCTTTCCACTAATATTTACAGGGTAAACTAAGATTTCTGCTTGAGTATTAAAATTGACAGTGACTTAGTAATCAAGTTTTCATATTAATTTAAATTGGCCAAGTGAAATAAGTGAATACTCAAGAAAATTCAAGTGTACTGAACAAAAAGCTTTCCCTAAAACATTAACTAAAATATCTACTAGTAGTTCATCTCACTGTAAAATTGCCTAACATCCAAAGAACCGAAAGCAGTCATATTTGTATGCAAAAATTAAAATTTAAAATTACCAAGACTGCAATATAAAATTTCCAAAAGCCCCCATTAATCAAAAAGGGGGGGGATATTGGGGTAATATCATGTAAGGAAAAATATCCTGTAAGTAAAATACATCTAGAAAATTCTTACTCTAGAAAAGTAACTTCCATTTGTAATGCCAACAGCAGGACACCCATGAAAAAACAAACATGGTGTCAAAATAAGCCAAAGGAAAATCATTTAGGCAAAAATAAAAAGAATCCCAAGTCTAATTTGCAGAGAGGATCCCTTTGTTAACTTTTGGTCAAGAATGTGTTTGTGTGTTTTCAGAGAACAACTCCAAGATCATGTGGGTTCCTGTGACAGTGAGGAACTGATGGGTCTGTTCCAGTCATGAGGACCGTCTAGAGATGGGGGACACCAACGACACCTTGCCATACTAGCAGTCGGCAGCTATGCACGGCTGCAGGTGGCCCAGGACCAAACCAGAGAGGATGGAACTTGCATTGCCACAATGTGTCCACCAACTGGATACCATTGCTGACATGTACACATAAAGAACTAAGTGACATTGAAACTGAGACTCAAACATTTTTTGTTCTTATACATTTATTTCTAGCATGCAGAGGTAAGATATTTTTGAAGAAAAGGAACAGGGGAGAGTGATTGATATAGAGGCAGGGAGGCATTGAACAGGCTGTCAAGCTACAGGGGGAAGACTGGGGTGGATGGGAGGCAGATGCTGGGGGAGATCAACCGAAGGACTTGTATGCATGCATATGAGCATAACCAATGAATGAAAAACAATGAGGCTGGGAGGGGGGCAGGTGGAGACATGTGCTGGGGGCTAGGAGAGGCTGGGGGGAGGATAATAGGGGGAAAAAAGGAAAACATATGTACTACTATTAAATCTAAGTTATACTGCAAAAATAAAAATTTTAAAAAGAATTAAAAAAAAAGAAAGAAAGAAATAGAGTCTAGAGCCACACTGCTCCATTCTAAGGAGGTTCCGATGCTCTCCAACATGAGATCTTGGGCAAGTTTCTCATATCCATGCCTCAGCTTCCTCGCTGCAAAATGGAGCTAACAACAGAACTCCCTCGTAGAGTGGAGACGTGGACTGAATGAGTTAACAGAGGCAATGCTTTTAACACAGTGTCTGACACACATCAAGCACTCGATAAACATTAGCTATTGTTATCATTGCAGCTGGCTTCACATATTAACAAAAGTCACTGCCAAGCTTAAGGAAAAAGCAGCCAACAGCCACAGACACGAGCAAAGCTAAATGGTTTTTATAGGAACTAGACCATGGATTTGGCCTCCTTGGATTGGAGCTTTAACCAGATAAATACAGGAAAACAAGCACTTAATGCATGCATAGACCAGGGGATAAACTGATTATTGGAATGGCGATTGGCCAGTAAGTCAGAAGAATTCAGATTTAAACATACATTTGAAAGATCTGCTTCTGCTCCCTGGCTCTCAGCCACTGCCTTGCTGTGGGGTGGAGGAAAAGTGAGGCAGGAAAGGAGTCACAGGGAGACTTCTGAGATAGTGCTATGGCCCAGAACCAGAAAAGGCAGAGATCCTAACAGGAGGTCAGTGTAACCCTAGCTCCTTGAGAAAGGTGATGGGTGGGCCATTGCTAAATGTTTCACCGACCGCACACCACCCTCTCCTTGGTGTCTTCCCACCAGCCCTCCTAGATCCCAACCCTCAGAGTGGGGTCAGAGACAGAAGGATTTGAAAGACCAAGCCCCAAATCATAGAAAACTCCTTTCTCTCTTTCCCCAGGATTAGGAGATTAGAAGGAGAACAAAAGAGCAATTCACCAGTGGATTCTGCAATTCTCCCACGTCCAACTCAGCAACCGCCGAGTTCCCACCATCTCAAGTGGCTAGAGAAGCTGAGACCAGCTGGCTAGACTTAAACAAAGTGTGCACCAATGCCTTTCCCAGGGACATTTCAATGTGCTCTGTGCACATAGCCTGGGGTAGAATAGAGTGTGTGCGTGTGTGTACATACACGCACAGGTTGCTTAGAGAAAAATCAGAGGTAAAGGAAACAGGTATTGAACCAGAAAACCTCCCACAGATCTTCTATTCATAAAAAATGCCTGGTTCCCACCCAGCTTTTTTAAATCCAGAAGACAACCCTGAGCAGACAGCCGCTGTGTGACTTATAGAACTCAACCCCACCTCCAATCATTCCTAAAAGGGTACATTTTGAAACTTTTGGGGAAATTGCGGAAGAATAAAACTTACCCACAATTTCATCATGGGTAGCATTTTGGTATATTTCTTCTAGTTTCCTCCCCTACATATCTTTTAAAATAAATATAATATCAGCCAATTCACACTTTCTTGGGTCCTGTAATGTCTTCTTTTTCCGAACATTATACCACAAGTATTTTTCCATGTTGCTATGTTCTTTCCATCCAGCCTTCTTATGGAATGGGGGCCAATTTGAGCACTGATTATTGAAGGGGTTCAAAGTCATTTACAATAGGGAAGCGAATACCAAAGGTGATCCTGAGTTAACATGTTTAAGCTCATGCAAGGCAACTTCCAAATTCAATATGGCCCAATTAAAATAAGATGGAAGCAATGAAAACTGAAGCTGTAAGGGAAATTTTTCTGACTGTTAAGGTAATTATACTCCAAATAAATTTAAATTCCCTTGATTTTTCTGTTCGGGGTGACTTATGGTCAATCCTTCCTACATGCCAAGAGACGCACAAAATGTGACTCCTCTTACCAAAGGGGGATAGTATTTGATCCTTTTTTAAATATTGTTATTGATTTTTAGAGAGGCTTCTGCTAGCATGTGTGAGACTGAAACATTGATTGGCTGCCTCCTGCATGCCCCCCATTAAGGATTGAGCCTGCAACCTGGGCACATGCCCTTGACTAGAAATCAAACCTGAAACCCTTCGGTGCTTGGATCAAAGCTTTAGTCAATGAATACACTGGCCATGGCTATTCAATCATTCCTAATGATGCTTTTCTTCAATTCCTGCTTTTCTCTGTAAAATATATTCACATACATTCTCATTTCCTAGAACCATACTCTCCCATCTCCTAAACCTACACAGCCTCTTCCTCACTTTCTCTAGGCTAGGGATGTTCCAAATAGGTGGTATGGAGGGACTCCTAAAAATAGCTGTTTAGCAGCAAACAAGCAAACAAAACAAACTCATAAACATAGACAACAGTATGGTGGTTACCAGAGGGAGGTGAGAGAGGGTAAAGAGGGTCAAAAGAATTAAATATATGGTGACTAGACTTTAGGTGGTGAATACATAATGTGATATACAGATGATGTACACCTGGAATTTATATAGTGTTATTAACAAATTTTAACCCCAATAAATTTAACTTTTCAAAATTGCTTTTCTTTCTTTTTTTTAAATAATATTCTTTTTTTAAAATATATTTTATTGATTTTTTACAGAGCGGAAGGGAGAGGGATAGAAAGTCAGAAACATCGATGAGAGAGAGACATCAATCAGCTGCCTCTTGCACGCCCCCTACCGGGGATGTGCCCACAGCCAAGGTACGTGCCCTTGCTGGAATCGAACCCGGGACCCTTTAGTCCGCAATCCGACGCTCTATCCACTGAGCCAAACCGGTCTCGGCCAAAATTGCCTTTCTTATGGAATTGGGGATTTGTTGGCAAATGTAACTTTTAGTAAGTGTTAGCATATCCTTTACTTAGCTCTACTTTCTTGTTCTCTAGACATAACCAGAAAGTGATGAGATGCAATGTCTGAAGCAGAAGTGTATTAGAAGTAGAAGTATAAACAAGGAAAGGTGGAGTAGATATTGCTTTGCTTTGTTGAGAAAATAACCGTCAATAGGTGACAGTTCAGTTTTTGGGGGTGGAAGGAACATCACAGAAGGAGGAGCAGAGAAGCTGTCAACCTTAGCTTGGAGGGTTGATGCATCCTGCCACTCAACTCCTTTCTCGGGTCCATAGAGCAGGGAGGCCATACTAAGATCAAAAGAGAAGCCCGCTCTTCCTTTCTCTCCAGTTTCCAAAGAGTCATCGGCTACCTTCAGCTGGGTGCAGAAAGACAAGAGATCCATCTGGGTGGAGTCCTCATGGAGCAACCCTCCAGTTTGGACCAGTTTTGCCATGGCCCACAGAGCTCAGGGAAGGCTCAAGATTTGAATAGACCCCCCCCCCCCCCCCCAAAAAAAAAAAACGCAAAAATTAATGGTCACAGTTTGAAAGAAAATATATTCTTTTTTTCCAAGTTTAGTTGCCAAAGGTCTGGGATGGGAGGAGAATGGAGAAGCTTTTCATGCTTATCTAGTTATCATTGGAGGTTCCAGGAACTGACTGATACCATTAATGATCAGTGCCTCCTCCTTACCTTCTTCAGAGAACTCATTCCTGACTCAGCTTCAGCCTTCTGTGTCTGAGTTCTCAGGCCCCTCACCCAGCTGCTCATGGGGAAGTACCCTCATAACTAAGGGTGAGCAGGCAGTGGGAAAGGTGGTGAAGCAGGATAGAATGATGACAATAAAAGTCCATGCCAAAGTGAAAGACAAAAGCCATTGTCATCTCTAGCTCACGGAACAACTAAAGTTCTCACTTGGAAAGATGCTATTGTGAATCTAAGTTGTTGATAAGTAAGACACAGACATTTTCAGGGTAGGGAGTTGATGATTCTTTCAACTAATTTTTTAAACATCCTAACAGATCAATAGCTGGTTAAAAGGACCTCAAAGATCATCTCAAAAAGTCCTCCTTCTGCAGTGAAGGCATCCAGGTTCAGTCAGCCTAAATGGCCTGCCCAAAGTTATGGTAGGCCAGAACCAAGACTGTAGCCAGTGTCTTAAATCCAGCATGGGTTCTTTGCATAACCCCATGTTCATATTCACAGCACTAGCATGTGAGCCCTCCCATCCTCACCAATATTCCCCCTCCCTGACACACAGCACAAGAAGTCTCCTTAGAGGAATGATAGTGGAAAAAAATAAAAAACACTGCTCTAATAGAGGAGGGAAACAGAGATGGGGGAAGTTGCCAATTCTAACAGCTAAAATAGCTGCTATTATTGTTATTATTATTATTATCATTACCATCATCACTTAAAACATTTTGTATGCATGACCTAAATTAATCCTCCTAATAATCTTAAGAGGTAAGTACTATTATATTCATTTAAGATGATGAAACAGCTGTAGAGGTGTTGTCCAAGGCCACACAGCTAGTAACTGGCAAAGGCATGATTCCAGCCCAGTACTGTGTGGCTGCATAGTCAGTCCAGTAGAAAGGAGATCTTTCCCAGAGCATCCCATCTCTAAACTCTACAATCTAGCCCACCAGCCCACATCTACAACTAACACCATGGAGAACCATTAAGTTCTAAGAAATTAGACAGACAAGTCCTGGAAAAATTCTGGATTGGGTTGAAGATAAGGAGAAAGGAAAATGGCTTCACTCTGCCCAAGAGTCTGCCTCCTCCTCCTCTTCCAAAAGGTCTGGAGCCATTGAGACCAAGAATCTGAAACCTGAGGTAGAGAGAGCAGTAAGAAAGGGGAGGATGGCCTTCTATGTGCTGGGCTACTGCAGCCAAACTTGACTGGGGCTGCAGCCAAGCTCAAGAGATGGGGTGACCTCTACACAAACAAAACTTCCCTGGGCAGCACTTCTGCAAATATAAACATGGACTCACCACGTGATGGGTTCAACCAGTTCATGTAAACACCAAAGGGAGAAAAAAATTCAAGGGAAAAAAAATATGCTGCAAAGGAATGGAGCAGGATATGTAGTTTTGTGACTCGAAGAGAGGAAGGTCAAGAGCTAACCAGCTCAGAACCCACCAAGTCTGCAGAGGGCTTCTTCCAAACTGGGGCACAGAGAGCCTCAATCCCCTCATGATGGGGGAAGTCCTTTGTCAGGTGCAGTGATCCATGAATGGTTGGCTTTTCTCTTCACATCTGAAGCTTATTGGGTTAAACTTCCCTGGAAAACAGAGCCGGTAATCCTGAAGCAGGAAGGTAGGCTAGCACTTAGCTATCAGAAGGGCTACTCCATTGCCAGATGCCTTTGTAGAAAGAAGGTGTCTCAGGAGATCCATTTAAGCTTGGAAACAGCTGACCTGCTAGCAAACAGAAAATGGATGGACTGAACTCTGAAGAAACAGCACAGCCTCCTTTCTTCCCCTGACTCCCCCACCCTGTTGTTTGTGCTGGCAAAGAGGATGCTTTCCCCATGCCCCGTATTATCTGTGAGAATGCCAGTGGAATCTGTTGTTTTTGCAAATATTCCATGCTGCCCCTGTGAGAAGAACCAGCTCTCCAGAGCATTTGCAAATATCACCAGAAGACTTTTGACAGCGATCCATCTCTCCCTTTCCTGGGCATCCATAACCTTAAAATAAACCAGCCAAGGAGAAGGTTGGCAGCTGGACTGAGTCGAGAGTAGGAGACAGGATGCTCAGTGTTGCTGTCGTGGACTTCCCAGCATTTCCTGAAGAAACCGCAGAGTTCTGGGATGTCACCACAGGCAGGGCAATCAGAGGTCTCCAACTCTGTACTGAACCAGAAGGATGGTGTGTACTGCCCCAGATGCCACGGCTGTGTTGGGATTCCTTCAAGCAAGCATACCCTCCTGGTGGCTCAGTGAAGCACCTAAGAGGCTCCCTTGGGAGCCAACATTGCACTGAAACCCAGTGTGATTGCACACTGCTGGGAGAGAGACATTGGGGAAGGAGACATGAGCAGGTATAGCTTGGAGGAGACTGGAAGAGGTTGGAAGGCAGTATAGAGAGGAATATGGGCAGGTGTGTTTCAGTATATTCACAGCAAACCCTATGTACCTTATGGTACACATTCATTTTCATATCATCACATGTAGGCATGTAGGACTATCTATATGGGCCAAATCAATAATAAATAAGTTCTATAACACCAGAAGATGTTTGGGGCAACCCAGTCCAGTGGTCTCCTTAGCCCACCACTTCTTATCTGTGTGACCTTGGGCATGTAACATGACTTCTCTGTACCTCAGTTTAAAAATAGGATTAATTATAGTTTATACTAGGTTAGTTATGGGAATTAATATTTGTGAAGCACTTAGAACAGCGCCTGGCACATAGCAAGCGTTATTAGTATTTGTTAAACACACAGAGGCTCAAATGAATCTGTCCAGTATTGAATGCCAAAGGGCTTCTTGCCCTATTCTGTTTTTCATTCATTTATTTATTTAATAAATAATTACTGGGTGCCTACCCCATGTCAAGCTCTGTGTTGATAACACAGCTGTGAAAATAAGCAAAAACAACCATGGCCTGGCCACTTTCAGGACTTGGAGTCTACAAGTCAGCTCTTTTGATGAGCTTTTCCTCCAGGCCTGTCAGACTGAACCAGCCCAGCCTAGATCAGGTTTCCCCTAGGGCAGTGGTCGGCAAACTCATTAGTCAACAGAGCCAAATATCAACAGTACAACGATTGAAATTTCTTTTGAGAGACAAATTTTTTAGACTTAAACTTCTTCTAACGCCACTTCTTCAAAATAGGCTCGCCCAGGCCATGGTATTTTGTGGAAGAGCCACATTCAAGGGGCCAAAGAGCCACATGTGGCTCGATAGTCAAAGTTTGCCCATCAGTGGCCTAGGGCAACATGCCCCTGAATGTAGGATCTGCTAAGGAAAATTGCTTGCTGTTTCCCAACTCTCCTGGCCTTGTGTGCAGGAGAGAAAGCTGTCAGAGTTGTGGAAATGAGGCCCAATGTTCACAAGGCAGATGGTATGAACCCAGCTTAGTCTTTGGGGTAACAGGTTCAGTCAATTGCCTTGCTCAGCACCAATTCCACAGCTCTAGCTCTACTGCAAAGGCTGGAACCCCCAAAACTACATTTCTCAGAGACCCACAAAGTTAAGGTTTTGGATGCAATGTGGGACCTATGAAGCAGAAACACTCATTCAAGACTTGATTTGCATTAAGTTATGAAGAAAGAGAAAGCCAGTATGGGATGTTCATCTAACTGGAGCACAGGCAGGCAGGCCTGGAGCAGTGGCCTTGGCCTCCTGATTCCCAGATAGCTTTCTGATCATGGCAAAGGCAGAAGTTTCCATGGAGGCCCAATTCTGCAGCAAGCTTTGAGAAGTCATTCTGGAAGCTCTGCCTCTAGAACCTGTTTCTCCAGCCACCCCAGCAGGTCCTGCTATCTATGCCTCTAAATAGACCCCTTTTGGCCTACACCAGCTGGAGTGGATTCCATTGTCTGAAACTAGAAGTGAAAGAACCAATCTGGAGCTGACTGTCCCTAACATTGCAAATATGGTCGAACCAAAGCTTACATCTATGGGGAAATCGTGTTCTCTAAGTTTCTGGGAAGGAGGAGACACCAGTGTCGTTATCACTTAGCCAGCACCAATAGCAGGGCCAGCCCTGAGATTCAAAAAAAGTCCTTCCTGGGGGGTTTTCTTTATAGTGAGCTTTCCCACTCACCAGCCAGAGAAATGTTTGGAAGGTTTTGGCTACAAGGCCAAGATGAATTAAGTAGTGAAGGAAGAGGAGATGAGTTGAGTATAGGTTTGTGTTTTCCCTTCCTAGCCTCAGTCATGTAGGACCTCTCTCTATCTCTCTCTCTCTCTCTCTCTCTCTCTCTCTCTCACACACACACACACACACACACACACACACACACACACACACCCCAAAGTGTGTTCCTGCCCCAGGGCCTTTGTCATGCTGAGACATGACTTTCTATTAAATTGCCCTCCCCTGTCATCTTTGTAGCACTTACCAGTTATTTTATTGATTTCTTTGTTTCTGTATTCATTATTTGTTTTCCCCCTTTAGAGCATAAACTTTTGAAGGTCAAGAGTCCTGACTTGTTCACATTGAATCCCCAGACTGCAAAACATGCCTGGCACATGGTAGGATCTCCAAACAAATCTGTGTACTGACTAACTTGTTGACTGACTCTCATTCCTCCAGCCTACTTCTTGGAGGCTTTTAAGTCAAACAAAGAGACTCAGCCTTTTTAGTATGAATTAAATCCCAAGTACATTGTAAAGAGAGAAGGGGCTCAAGGGTTAAAACCTGGAGGTCAATGGTGAGGAAATCGTTCTCCTCTGAGAAATTAATAAGTTAAATCAGATGGAAATAAATGTAATCTTCTCCTTCCCCCTTATTATCCTAATTGATTTAATTTTATGGCAACTTTTCAGCATTCTTACAACAGAAAGCAACTCATGTTGCATTGGTAGCCCAGAAAGTAATTACTCTGTGGTTTTATTCTAATTCACTAACAGACACTCTCTTTGGTTTTGAGAACCCCTGAGAGTGAAGAAATAAATCGTGAAGATAGAAAATGCTTTTTCCATTTCTTATGTTTATTTTTACAATTAAAAATTATTCTAAAATGATTAGCCATAACATTTGGTGGGTACTGGGTGGAGGAGTCAATGGGGGGCAAATGAGACATCTGTAGTACTTTCAACAATAAAGGTAAATGTTTTAAAAAGAAGGTATGTAATTTAGAGTACAATGTCAAACATGAATAAATAGATGCAAACATTTAAATAGAACTGGACATCCCATTCACTAATCTTTAACTGGTTCCAAATATTGCTGAATGCAGCCTTGATTTTATTCCAAAACTGAGTAAATTAAACTCTTTTTGATTATCCTAACTTGGACATAATGTCTCCCAAGGGCTTATCCCAAGTCTAGTGTGCTTTGTGTCTTTGTAGCAGTCCCTTGTTTAAAAAAAAAAATAGTGAAAAAAGCTTCTATCTCACTTTGATCTCTTCCTAACAAGAAAGACCTTTAATAACTACTTGCAATTTATTAAAGAAAAGTCTAATTTGTCCTTTTAAGTCCCAAGCTCTTTACCCACTTCCTCTGCCACTTTGCTACCCACCAAAAGAAAGTAAAACTCAGACAAATGTTTTTCAGCTTCATTACAACCTCACTTTGAGATTTCCAACCCGAGATGCCTGTAATTTGCAGTCACTTTAGCACTCCCAGGAAATATCCACTGTGGACAGAGACTGTCCTATAAAGAAAGACAACAGTTATTGCCCTGAACACCAAACTTACTTTAAGCAGGTAAGAACACTATTGAAACAGGCAAGAATTCTGTTTCTCTATCATGTTTGCATTCTACCCATTGCACCCACATTTATCTCTAAGACCAGTTGAAAGTACTGAACAAAGTGACTAATAGAGACTAACACAATTGTCAATGGACTGATAAGGGGACAGTCACTCAAGTGCCACAGATGCTTCTCTGCCTACCCTTCTCATTTGTTCTCCATTTGGTGGCATAAATATCAGGGTAGGAGCCTCTTCTCTGTCCCAGGGCTCTGAGGTTTAATCCACCACTTGTCAAGCAGTGGAGCAAATTTTCCCAGCTGTCATCCTAAGTCAGTTCACCCAAAACAGATGTTGACAGTTTGGTTTACAAAGAAGAGAGCTAGAAAGGGGCAGCAGTCGGGGCAAAGGAAAGGATGCCACTCAGAGAGCCTGCCTCTCAAAGAGCACAGTGCTATGAATTCCATAGGGTTTCTATTTCTAATCTCTCTCTCACTCTCTGCACGAGATAGTCTGTGTGTGGTGAAACTTCTATGTGGCACCACCTTAACTCCCTCCTCTCAGCCCCTTTCTTGGCAGTTCCTCATGCTTGGAGAAACCTCTGAGGATCATCTAATGTGGTGGCTTGTGGATTGTACAGAAGAATAAAATACCTCCAATACTTGGGGCCAACATGGGAATGCTGGCGCCTCATTTTCCAAGTGTTACATCAGTTAAGGGGGCTTTCAGAGGCAAGCGATGGAGAGCCAATGCAAACTGGATCAATCAATGAAAATATTTATCTTCTCATGTCATTAGAAGAGCAGAGTGTGGCTTCAGACAAGGTCACATTAGCAGCCTAATGACATCCCCAAAGTCCCAAAGCCTTTCCTTCTCTCCAAAAGACTACCCATGCATCTGTATTTTTCCTCATGGTTGAAAGAGGCTTACCAGTGGCACTGGAGAATAAGAGCTCCCACATTTAACAAGACAGAGCAGAGAAATCTCTTTCCCAGGCATGGAATATAAATATTTCCATGATCTAATCTGATTGGACTAATTTGGGCCTCTTGCATAATAACCAAGAGCTGTCACCAGAGTAAACCAGTAGTTCTCAAACTTTTCCAACTTGAGACCCCTTTAAAATGATTTTTTTTTATTTTAATACCCCAGAGAGCTTTTGTTTAGGTGGGTTATATCTATTGGTATGTATTACATTATAAACTAATATGTGATGTTTTTAAATATTTATCAATTTATTTTAAAATAACAATAGTGAACTCATTGCACGTTAGCATAAATAACCTATTTGTTGTGAAAAATAACTATCTTTTAAAGTTTAGTGAGAAGTGTGGCACTGTTCCCTGTTTTTGCAAATCTCTTTAATTTCTGGCTTAATAGAAGACAGCTGGGCCGAGACTGGTTTGGCTCAGTGGATAGAGCGTCGGACTTCGGACTGAAGGATCCCGGGTTCAATTCTGGCTAGGGCATGTAGCTTGGCTGCGGGCACATCCCCAGTAGGGGGCGTGCAAGAGGCAGCTGTTCGATGTCTCATTGATGTTTCTGACTTTCTATCCCTCTCCCTTCTGCTCTGTAAAAAATCAATAAAATATATTTTTTTAAAAAAAGAAGAAGACAGCTGAGTTCTCCTATCTGTTTCTGCATTCAGTCTGCTACAATATCACATGACAGCCTTTGGAAAAACCCAGTGTATACTCACAAAAGAATAAAAGTGAAAAAGGCAAATAATGGTTTAGTATAAAAATAGTTTTGACCTCCCAGATGCCAAGGAAGGGTTCCCTGGACACAAACTGCTGGCTTAGACTAATCAGAATTACCCTCTGAAATTGGGGAGTGGTGGTAGGGAGTGAACAACTGAAAAAAAACTGAATCCCACTGGAGGAGGAAAAAGGGTTTGGGTTTTGGTCGCAATCAACAGTGTCTCCTCCCTTCACTGATACTAAAACATACACATAGCCAAAAACAACTGTCATCTACCATCACCCACATTTCTTTAAAGAAAAAAGCATTTTGATACCAAAGACACTGGATAGACACAATTTCAAAATAAAGGGGCTACTTGTGATTGAATACATAAACTTTTATGAAAAACTTACTACACTAATTGGATACTGAAGGAGAAGGAAGATAAAACATGTGATGGTCTCTGGCTTGAGAAGTGAATGGAGGAGGATGGCGTTTACTAAAATAGAGACCTAGATGGGGTGCAGGTTTGGGTCAGAAACAATGAATCACACTTTAGACATGTTGAACTTGACTGGGCCTGGGAGACAGCCAAGTGGAGAGGTTGGGAGAGAAAAAGCTTGGGGAATCTTAAGCATGAGAGTGATGACTGCAGTCAAGGGCAGGCCTGGACTCTACAAATAGGAGATGAGAGAGAGACTAGGGAGAACCCTGAGGGGCACCCATATTTAAGTTGGCGGCGGGGTGGTAGAAGAGGAAAGACAGGCAAAGAACAATCAAGAGGAATTGTCAGAAAGCCTAGAAGGCTTGAGAGCATTCAGGAAGGGAATAGTGATGGTGAAGCAGATGTGTGTGTGAGCCCGATTCTAGAGGGCTGTCAGTGGGCACAAGAGCTGACTTCCTGGCAGCCTTTGTGTTGTCCTCCTGCTTCCAGTGTCTGCAACCTCAAGCTTCCTTTCTATTAAAACACAAAACAAACAACACAAATCTTCATTCAGAAAGGAATTTATTAAAATACTGTTAATGACTGTGTAGTACTCTGACATGTGGCTGTGCCACAATGTAATGGTAAGTGATCACATATATTGTCAAGTGAAAAAAGCAAGATACCAAATAGCATATGAAGTATTCACATACTGTTCCAGTATGGCACCTTAACATGAGTATATTCACATGTGTACACTGACCCATACATGGCTAGATAAAATGAGGTCCCAGGGTGAGCTCAGCCAGGGCTTGGCTCTTCAGTTCTTCAGCGTTCAGCTGATAGCTTCGTAAGCTGGTGAGGTTTTCAGGGAGTACAGGGGACAACTTAAGTGCCAGGTGGCTGAAAAGACCAAGGAAGGGTTTCTTGAGAAAGAAAAGAAGAGAGAATGAGACAATTTCCACCAGGAGTAAAACTGTGGTGAAAGCACACAGTGCTTTGAGAATTGGAATTGGATAGGGTTGGGGACTACAATGATTGGTCTCCAGATAAAATAGGTCAAGAACCACTGAGGCAGCCCAAAAGTCTTCGTTATTTGTGAGCTAAAAACAATGACAACACTAACACCTATCATTTCTGGAGCCAGGCAGCACTAGAGGCACTTTCCCTGTGTTAACTCACTAAATCTTCACAGCAGCCGCATAGCCCAGGCACCATGGTTATCCCCATTTTACAGATGAAGCCCGTGAGAAGGAGAGCAGTCACTTGTATCACATCACAGAGCCAGTAACTGGCTTAGCACCTGGCTCAGAGATTTGGCTTTTAGCTCCATATGCCACTATGCTTTTCAGTAAATTCAGCAATATGCCTGTTAGAAACTAGAACAAAACCACACTCATAGTTGTCTCTGGGTTATAAGAACATGGTCATTTTTGTTTCTTATGTACTTTCTATATGTTCCAAATTTTCTGCAGTGACTTTTATACTTGTATGAAAGTAACAAAAGGATCTTATTATGGCATCAATTACATAAATATGGTTACAGCTGCTCAGAGCATAAATGAGACCTATTTTAAAGGACTTCTACTTTAATAAGTACCAAATCCCTGAGCAGAAGGAGGGAGATTTTTCTTCAGCAAGTGGCCTGGGAATTGTTACAAGGGATGGGAAAGTCTTTGGACTCTGAAGTCATCCCACTGCCCACCAACAACTGGACACAACAACAAGACACAACTGGAACAGCCCCCTGGAATAAAGAGAATTGGGGGGCATGATACCCTCCAAATGTACACACCCTGTCAGGGGCCCAGAGCTGTGAGTGAATCCTGTGTGAGGTGAGAAAAGGTGGGGCCGAGTGACCTGCTGAGTCAGAAATGTAGCATCATGCCTGGCAGCCTGTGGACAGCTGGAGCTTAAAGAATGCGAGTCTCTGGCTTATCCATCTCGGCACCTCCTTAATTTGGCACGGTGCGACATGGTAAGTGCTCAGTAAATGTTTGAGTAATTAATAATGTGATTTTCATTTTCAAAAGTCACCAACAAAGAAAGAATGAAAACTGCCCCCAACTCCAAATCATGTTAAATCACAACTCTGGGTTCAGAGACACTGAACTAGCTTCCCTGCAGGTATTTCCCATTGTGATGGACTTGGTCAGATAGGAGGGGTAAAGCGGAGGAGGGATGACAACAACTTTTCATGGCCCTCTTGGCCTGAGCAAAGGCAGCAGGCCTCAATCAAAAACAAATAAGCAAATAACAAAACACCACTAGGGTCCTGGATTTGAGTCCCTGCTTACAGAGGTTTATAGAATCTGGGCATTTGATGTGGGATTTGGGGCGGTGGGGAGGGGACCTTCCCATCACCCTACTCAGTGCATGTGTAAATCCTTTCTATAGTCTTGTCATCTGGCCACCCTTCAACCTCCATGTGATCACATCTCCCTGGTTCCCAAAAGAGCCCATTCTAAGAATGATCCTCAGTCAGATTATAAGCAAACCTCTCTAAAAATATCAATCACATAAGAGACAGTTACCCTTAATTATCCTAATATATAGAGTTTGGTTGATATCCAAGTCATAAAGTTCATGAGCCTCAACCCTGACCTCTCCCATGTCACAGAATATCAGAATAACCCAAACCCACCAGCCAATGCTCTCTGGGATGCTTGATTTATTTCTTCAAGCCATATTTTCGAATAAGACAAATCACTACTAACTCTGTGGGCTTGATTAAATCGCTAACCTTTCCTAGCCCTCCATTTCTTCATTTGGAAAATGAGAAAATAATTCAGACAATCTCTGCCTGATATCAACTCTAAGGCAACCCCTATGGTCCTGTGATTCCTCTTGCAGGTGGGGAGGTACTCAGGATTTATGTAGGAATCAAACCTGAGCTCCAGGTCAAAACGGCCTTGGCAATTAGCAAAGGCTGAAACATGAAAAGTGGGTGTATTTGCAGTTAGGACCTAGATGGCTGCCCAGGGCTCCAAGTACACAGAACAAGGCCAGTGTTCCAAGACCCCTACGAGGAGGAGCTCACCTTCTCAACAGCTGTCTGGCTTAAGGAGAAGGTGTGCAGATCCCACTCAAGCTACATCTTCAGGAAGCACAGCACCAAGCATAGCACCATCCCTAGGGGGTGGGGGAGGCAGGGCCTTTTCCAGGCGAGGCTTTCAAAATTCCATTTTTAAAAAATCTTTATTGTTGAGAATATTACAGGTGTCTCTTTTCTCCCCCTCCTCATTTTCCCCTCCATCAGATTCCTACCTCATCCCAAGCCTTCACTACCTTGTGGTCTGTTTCCATAGGTAATGCATATCTATAATAATAAAAGTGCAATATACTAATTAGACTGAAAGTCCTTACAGACGACCTTCCGGATGAAGCCAGGGCTGCAAGGGAAGCCCAGGTCCTGGGTGCCAGAGGGAAGCTGGTGCTGGCAGCCAGAGGAAGGCAGGCCTACTCTTGCATGAATTTTATGCATTGGGCCTCTAGTATGTATATAACTTCTTTGTTGAATCTCTTCCTACCTCCCCCCATTCCTCTGAGATTCATCAGTCTATTCTGTTTCCATGCATCTGGTTCTATTTTATTCATTAGTTTACTTGTACATTAGATTTCTTGTCTATTTTGATTTTTAGATTCAATTAATGATAGATATGTATTTATTGCTATTTTGTTGTTCATATTATTCATCGGTTTTTTTCTCCTCCTCCTCCTCCTCCTCCTCCTCCTCCTCCTTCTCCTTCTTCTTCTTCTTCTTCTCCTTCTTCTTCTTCTCCTTCTCTTCTTCTTCTTCTTCTTCTTCTTCTTCTTCTTCTTCTTCTTCTTCTTCTTCTTCTTCTTCTTCTTCTTCTTCTTTCTTCCCAACTGCTTTTCTCTTGCTAATTTTAAGATTCTCTCTTTGTCTTTAACCTTTGGCATTTTAATTATGATGTGTTATAGTGTGGGTCTCTTTGGGTTACTCTTGTTTGGGATTCTCTGTGCTTCCTAGATTTGTAAGTCTACTTGTAAGAAGTTTTCTGTCATTATTTCTTCAAATAGATTTTCAATATCTTGCTCTCTCTTTTCTCTGTCTGGCAACCCCATAATGTGAATGTTGGTATACTTGAAGTTATCCCAGAGGCTCCTTACACTATCTTCATATTTTTGTATTATTTTTTCTTTTTGCTCTTCTGATTAGGTGTATTTTACTTCTTCATACTCCAGATTATTGATTTGATTCTCAGACTCGATTCCTCTACTCTACTATTGAATCCCTATAAAATTTTCTTTATTTCAGTTAGTGTATGCTTATTTTCTGACTGGTCCTTTTTCATGTTCTTGAAATTCTCACTAAGATCCTTCAAAGTCTCACTAAGTTCCTTGAAGCTCTCATTAAGATTCTTGAGCAACCTTATAACCATCGTTTTGAACTCTGCATCTAGTGGTTTGCTTACTTCCATTTCATTTAGTACTTTTTCTGGAGATTTCTTCTTTTCTTTCATTTGTGGCATGTTTCTTTGTCTACACATTTTGGCTACTTCCCTGTGTTTGTTTCTATGTATTAGGTAGAGCTGCAATGTCTCCTAGAATTGGTAGAGTGGCCATGTGTAGTAGGTGTCCTTTAGGACCCAGTGGCTCAGCCTCCCAAGTCACAACTACAAATCTGTCAGAATGAAAAGCATTTGCAGAAATGACCCAGGGACACTACAAAGTCTCCATCTATTGTTAACTTCTGAGAAAAGTAATATACAAACCCTTCCTGAGATTATCTGAATGGAAATAGAATAAGAGAGGCAACATCTTTAGTTGTTTCCAGACCTACAAGAATCAATATTTTAGGGCAACTGAAAGAGTCTGGAAGGTTTGGCATCATTGATTAGTGTATCTTTCTTATGTGACATAGTATAAAATTATAGTGTTTCATTTTTAGTATGGTGGTGATAAGGGTGGGGGTGGCGAAAGGCATGATGAGTGAGTCGTTGGAATAACCAACTTCAGGTTGGATAGGTAATGTCTAATTTATGTGTAGCTCAGTGTTGCAGGCATATATGTCAAGATAGACATCTAGACATGTAGAGATGCTGCAGGCAAGTTGCCCTCACTGTTGGAGCACCTGGTATTTGTAGATTTGAAAGAGGCCTCTCCATGCAAGCAACTGTCAAGAATGATGGATGCTGAAATCTCAGGCAGGAGAAAGGTTTAAATAAGAGGCCTGAGCTCTGAGAACCTGTTGGAACTTAGTTCCATTCTTTTTACCCACAACTATCAAGGACCAATGAGATTCTTCCTAAGGTACAAGGGAAGTGATTGCAGAAATAGTAGGAACAGCTTAAGAATTCTTGGAGGGGTGTGGGGAGATAGAAGGAGGGAAGAAGAGTGCTAATGGGCAAGGGAGATAACCAGGCAGAGACCTCATGGGGGAGGCCAAGAGGTGGTTTTGCATGTTAGAAACAAAGTAGGATGACTTTCCTTTTTGAGATTATTATTTTGGACAAGAAATTCTATTCTCCAGCTGTGATACCAATTGCCTTTCTCCTAATTTTTATAGCTCAAGGATCTTCTCATGAACTTTCTAAATTGTCCTTTCACTTTCCATTCCTCTGTTTCCTATTTAAAATCTGAAAGTAACTGGCATAATAAGCATGAAGATATTATAGCCCACAGACAGTTGTCCCCATGGTTTAAAAGAAATAGCAGCTTTCCCTAGCCTGTTTGGCTCAGTAAATAGAGTGTCGGCCTACAGACTGCAGGGTCTCTGATTTGATTCCAGTCAATGGCACATACCCATGCTGGGGGCTTGAGTCCCCAGTGTATGGCATGCAGGAGACAGCTAATAAATGATTCCCTCTCATCATTGATGTTTCTATCTCTCCTTTAGCTTTCCTCTCTGAAATCAATAAAAACATTTTTTTAAAAAAAGAAGAAGAAATAGCAGTTATCGTTTTCATGTACATCATCCTGTTCAGATTGAAAAGCATTTTAACTAATGCAATCCCATCTGGTTGTCACAATTGCACTGTGAAATAGGCAGGGCTGGCCTTATTCTACTTCAAAGGTAAGGAAATAGTAATAGAGAAATAAAGACACGTGTCCAAGATGATGTAGCTGGTAAGGAGTAAAGCAGAGAGGTTAAACCAAATCTCCTTTTTCTATCTTACTGTTAGAAATATCTTTTATACCTGTGTGTTTCAACACTATTTACAGATTTTGCAGTGGGGGGGGGTACATTCATTCACTGAAATAACATTGATCTCATAACTGCACACAAGAAACTCCTTGAAGTGGTGGGGACAAGATACCTGTCCTTTGTGCCAACTATCAACAAGTTCAAAAGGAATGGAACTGCACTACCACTGAAAAGAGTGAAATATCAAGAAGAGCTTCCTCGCTCTACTGGGACTCAAATTCACTTTCAAAGAAAGTTATGGTGTTTTCTGGAGTTTTTTAGAAAAGGTTGGCACCGCTTGATTTCTAGCATGGCTGGCACTGTGGATAAGCGGACAGACATCTAGTGTTTTTCAGTAAAAGGAGCTAAGACAGCAGAGCCTTGGGACCAAAGTTCTGGAAAGGCCTAAACATCCAGGCAGATCCCATTGGAGCTCCATGAGGACCACAGAGGCTGTACCCGGGGCTACCTCTTTCTCTCCAGGTTGGGCGGGTTTAGGGGCAAGGGAGGTAGAAGGAAGTTGTGAGGAATAAATGGTGTAATTTTCCTACAATAATCTGAGCATCTTGGGAGAAAGGTGTGGCATAAATAGCAGGTATTATTATTATGAATCAGAATTTCTTCTCTTTAAATCCTTTTTTACTTGATACCCTTAATACCTTTACTTAATACCTAGCAATGAACCATTTCTAGGAAAAGAAAATAGGAGACTTGAGAGGTGGTTTTCTAGTTGAGTGGAGGGTTTTGGATTCTTTCAGCCAAGCTTCACAATTTTTTTCACTTCTCAGGATTGAACATCACCACATACCAGACACCATCCTGTCTAAACAGGAATTCCCAACCCTGACACCAACCTTCCCCTTCCGTCTCCCCCCACATCTTATTTACCCTTTGACCTGAACATAATATAAATATTTAATCTTATTTATTACCTGAAAATTATCTGTGTTTATTCTATTTAGTGACAGTTATGTAAAAATAAAACAAAAACTACAAGATTGAGTCAAAAAACCATCTATCATGCCTGACTTTTCCACTGAGGTCATCTCTTTTGGTATTTAACCTAGATAATTCATTGATTGCTCCCCCAAAAAACACCATGGATTTTCCCAGCCCTCTTGTTTTCAGCCCTTTCTCATACTCCCTCACCCCCTCTCCCACAGCTCTTCTCTGCCGGGAAAAATTCCACTCATCTTTAGAGTCCATATATCAGTGAAATCCTATGGTATTTGTCTTTCTCTGACTAATTTCACTGAACATAATACCCTATGCTGTCGCAAATGGTAAGATTTCATTCTTTTATATGGCTGAGCAATGTTCCACTGCATATATGTACTACTGCTTTTTTATCCACTTGTTTATTAATGGGCACTCAGGCTATTGGAAATAATGCTGCAATGAACATAGGAGTGCACATATCCTTTCAAATTAGTGTTTTGGATTTCTTTGGGTATATATACCCATGAGTGGAATCACCAGGTCTATAAGGCAGTTCCATTTTTAATTTTTTTAATATTTTTATTGATTTCAGAGAGAAAAAGAGAGATAGGAGCATCAGTGATTCAAGAGAATCATTGATTGGCTGCCTCCTGCATGGCCCATACTGGGGATCTAGCCACAACCCGGGCATGTGCCCAGACCAGGAATCAAATCATGACCTTCTGGTTCCTAGGTCAACACTCAACCACTAAGCCACACCAGCAGGGCCTATTTTTAATTTTTTGAGGGACCTCCATACTGTATTCCATAGTAGGTGCTAAAGAATAAAATAAAAGAAACAAACAAAACAGAAACGACTCATAGATGCAGAGAACAGACTGATGGTTGCCAGAGAGGAGGGAGCTTGAGGGACTGCGTGAAAAATGTGAATAGATTGAGAAGTACAACTTGGCAGTTACAAAATAGTCATGAGGATGTAAAAGTACAGTATAGGGAATACAATCAACAATGTTGTAATAACTATGTGTGGTATCAGATGTACTAAAACTATCAGAGAGGGGATCACTTTGTAAAATATATGCTGTGTACCTAAAACTAATATAAAAAGTATTTTTTTAAAAAATTCAACTCATCTTCCAACACCTATTTATTTTTTTATTTTTTCTTTATTGTTCAGTTTATTAATTACATTGTTTCCCCTTTTTTATCCCCCTATAGCTCCCCTCCACCCTGTACCTAGCCCACCCTCCACCCCCACCTCCCCCTCCCCAATGTCCTCTCCCATTGTTGCAAGATTTTTGTCCAATCTCTTGCTGTACTTCCAACAACACTTTTCTCCCCAAGAATTCTCAGTCCATTCCCTCTCTATGTCCATGTTTCTGTTATATTCACCAGTTTATCCTGTTCATCAGCCTATCAATTCACTTGATTTTTATGTTCATTTGTTGATAGATGTGTATTTGTTGTTCATAATTTATATTTTTACCTTTTTCTTCTTCCTCTTCTTAAAGAATATCTTTCAGCATTTCATATAATATTGGTTTGGTGGTGATGAACTCCTTTAGCTTTTTCTTATCTGCGAAGCACTTTATCTGATCTTCAATTCTGAATGATAGCTTTGCTGGATAGAGTAATCTTGGTTGTAGATTCTTGCTCTTCATTATTTTGAATATTTCTTGCCACTCCTGACTGGCCTGCATCGTTTCTGTTGAGAAATCCGCTGACAATCGTATGGGTGCTCCCTTATAGGTAACCAACTGTTTTTCTCTTGCTGCTTTTAATATTCTCTCTTTATCTTTTGCTCTTGGCATTTTAATTATGATATGTCTTGGTGTGGTCCTCTTTAGATCCCTATATTTTGGGGTTCTGTGTACTTCTTGGGCTTTTAAGTCAGTTTCTTTCACCAGGTGGGGGAAGTTTTCAGTCACTATTTCTTCAAGTAGGTTTTCATTAACTTGCTCTCTCTCTTTTTCTGGCACCCCAATAATTCGGATGTTGGCATGCTTGAGGTTGTCCCAGAGGCCCCTTACACTATCTTCAATTATGTGAATTCTTTTTGTTTCTTGCTTTTCCAGCAGAGTGGATTTTGCTTCTTTGTATTTCAAATCTTTGACTTGGTTCTTGTGGCCCTCTGGACTGCTTTTAGGACTTTGTGTAATATTTTTTATTTCAGTCTGTGTATGCTTGATTTCTAGTTGGTCCTTTTTCATATCCGTGAGGGTCTGGTGCATATCCTCAGAGGTCTTGTTCATTTCCTTGAGGGTCTCATTCATTTCCTTGTAAGTCTCATTCATTTCCTGGTTGGTCTTGTTTACTTCCTCGTAATTCTCATTAAGTTCATCGGCCTTTTCTAGGAGCCTCTTGAAAAGCCTTATAACCGTGGTTTTGAACTCTATGTCTTGTCGTCTTCTCCATTTCTTTCACACCTGATTTCTTTCCATATCTCTGCATGGTGGCTGCTTTATGTGGTAGATATCCTCAAAGGGACAGTGGCTCAGCCTCCCCAGTTACCTGAGGTGGGTACTCTTACTGCAATCCTTTATGGGTTGTACAGTATTTTTGAATTTAAACCCAGCTTATTGTTGTTAGCCCTAGGAGGGTTTGACCTCCAGGCCAATTGGCTGTGAAGGGAGACTGTGGTCAGGTTGGATGGGCGGAGTCTCTGAGCTGCGCAGGCAGCCTCAGTGTCAGCTGCGTCCTATGCGGCGCTCTCGCACAGGTCTCTGTTGGATGGGGATGGCTGCAGACACCTCCAAGAGAAAGCCGCTAGTCTCTTCCCCTTGCCAGACAACTCTGCCTCTCCCCAAATGAGTCTGCACACCCAAAGTCTAGCCCAGGGTTGTAAAATAGATGGTTTCCGGGACCAGGAGACCAGTTTCCAGGGGGCAAGTCGCGGGTTTGTGCGACACTTGTGTGCAAATTTCTTTTCCCAGCCTCCGGGTTTCTCCTCAGACTAGGAGACCGCTGCCGTGCCCCACTTCCAGGGTGCATCCCCCGGACCTCGGGCCTCGCCTGGCACTGGGGAATCTGTGCAGTGGGATGCCTCCACGTACCCCGGATCTCGGACCTTGCCTGGCGCTGGGGAATCCGTGCCCGTTGGCGAAATCCAGCCGGGGTTGCTGCTCCAGCCCTACAGCCCGCGCGCGCAACCAGGACAGCTCCTAACCTGTTTCCATCTTCAAGGCTGCTCTCCCGCTGCTCCTCTGAGTCTCAGTGTCGCACCTTTACTCTTATTTGTGGAGTTTTCACTCAGCCAGCTTTCTGGCGATTCTGGGTGATGTCTGTTCTGCTATTATGTTGTAGTTCTTAAATCGTTGCGCAGGGCAGAACAATAGGTGTACACCTATGCCGCCATCTTGGTTCTCTCCTCCTATTTATTTTTTTAAAAACCCAACTCATCTTCCAAACCCATTTCAAATGCCCCCTCCCCCAGGAAGACTCCCCTGAGATCCCCTCCTACACCTGAGAATCCCCTGAGAGCAGAGCAGCTGTTCCCCTATCTGATCCCATACAACTTTTATGAATCTCTAATTCTGAGACACAAGTTCAGCTTCTTAGCTATTCTATGGGTCAGGTTCTGCTTAATGAGCTTCTGGCCTCTGGGAGAGGCTATGCAGTCCTTGAGGGGATAAATAGATAAGGAAAAAAGGAAACATAACTAAAGAATAAATAAATATGGAGACTGGGGAAGGTAGAGGGAAGAGGCAAGAAAAGAGGAAGGACCTTTCTAATGAGAAAAGAACATACCATAACCCCTAAGTTAGTCTCCCAAGCCCTTTGGTTTGGGGGTGTGGGTTGTGCTGTCAGTGAGCCCTGTGCTCCTGCACACCAGCAAGGGCTGGGCCGAGGCTTGAGTGCAGCAGCAGGATCAGACGTGAGCAGGCAGGTACCATGGGTCTGTGCTGGCACTGCTCACAAAGTCTGCCTCTGGGGCTGGACCTGGCTTTGGGACTATCCCACTCCCTATCTTACCAAACCAGATCTGCTTAGCCTGGGGTTGGAAGAAGCCCAATTCCATATTACTTGGGATGATTTATCCTTTTAACTCACAAGTCAGACCATGCCTGTCCTTCATTCTCTGTGTCCATGTCTTCCCCAGTTACTTAGCATTCAATCCAAGGTTTTTACCATGCCCAGCCCCTGGCTACTTCTCTGTCCTGTTCCCATTTGGCCTCTTTAAAAATACCAAATGGGTTCTCTCTTAAGGCCTTTGCATTTACTGTTCCTTTTCTGAGGTTCCATTCCTCCAGATACATCCAGGGCCTACCCTCTCCTCTTATTCTGGTTCAGCTCAAAGTTACCACTTGGGGGACACCTTCTGTGACCCCTTATCTAAGGTAGGCTCCCTGCATTTGCTCCCACTTCCTGGCTGTCCATACCTCAATCACCCTTATCTGACCTGACAACTGTTATCTATTTGCTGCTTTATTTGGTTTTCATCTGCCTCCCCCTCAACACATGCCCCGTGATTGCAGAAACTGTATCTATTTTGTTCACTGCTATACCATGGAAGTGCCTGGCACATAATAGGTGCTTAGGAAACAATTTTTGAGTAGTTGACAGAATGAAGGACTCCAACCTTCTCATTCCTGTGAGAAACCAGGACCTAGAGTGGGAAGAATGTGTTCAAGATCACACTTACCAGCTTGTGTGTGGCAGATTCTGAATTCACCCCACTTCTCCTGGCTCCTGGAAAGAGGCTTTAGCGCCATTGTACACGGGATCTGGGTAATGGCTTCCTCAACCCCACCATTCATCCATGCACACACCCCAGAGTAGGCTCTGAAAGGGAGCTCATTGTACAAGGAAAAGCACCCTGCAGCCAGCTTGATTCCTGTGCTATATTTGAGTTTCTTAGCATCTCTTATTCCAAATAGATTCTTAATCTGAATGTAAAGTTGCTTTAAGAACCCAAGTCAAGGTCATCACTATCTGGAGATGACCAGTCATGGACTATGTCCACAGAACAATAGTCCATTGGATTTGGTTGGAGTAGGGTTGGAGGCAAAAGAAATCCCTAACAACAAAGAACAATAAGAATTGGAATGGGTTTCCAAGTCAAGGGGAAACTTTATTAGAATCCTTCAGCCCAGCAGTATATTTCAGTGGCTGAGCATCAACCCATGAACCAGGAGGTGCCAGTTTGGTTCCTGGTCAGGGCACATGCCCAGGTGATAAGCTCAATCTTCATTAGGGTGTGCAGGAGGAAATTGATGGATGATGATATTTCTATCTCCCTATCCTTCTCCCTTCCTCCCTAAAAATCAATAAAAACATATTTTTTTTTAAAAAGAAGAAGAAGAAGAACCTTGCAGAGTCAGGAGAAAGCCACAGCTATCAATTTATTTAATATTCATTCAATCATTAATCCAATGTTGACTGAGTGCCTTCTAGAGTATTTCAAGATGTCTAAGAACAGCCCGGAGAGACTGAATCTGTATGACTTAATCCTCAAAAGACTTCTTTGAAGAATAGCTTCTTCATTGGGGATGAGAAATTTCCAGTTTTCATCCTCCTCATCTCTATTCCAGGACTCAGATAACAATGACACCCACATTTCAGAGTCATGGCTGCTGATGCTGACTACCTGGGTCTCCCATGCCTCATTTTGTCCTTTCTTCACCTCTAAAAATAAACAGTACTTCCTTGGACCCAGGCAATGATGGATCATTCTTGAAGATTCCCCAGCACAGTTAATTCCACAGCCTCCTTGTTCATAGTCAGTGACTACTACCAGCCCTTTTCATCAGAAAGTTCCTACTAAAGTCTGCCCTCAGACCTTGCTGTTGCACTTTAAGTTCTTTTTTAAAGTTAGTCTCTGTCATCATAGATAATTCTCCAGATACCAGATGCCTTTTTGCACCATTTACTAAAGAATACATTTAAAAATCAGTCAGTCAACAAATCAATGCACTGGGCATCAATTATATGCAAAAATCAATGGTAGGCTTAGAGAGAGGTACAAAGAGAAAGCACAGGAAAGAGTGGTGGATCTGGAGACAGATATTAAATTGGAAACACTCTGA
This sequence comes from Antrozous pallidus, assembly GCA_027563665.1. Taxonomy (NCBI): domain Eukaryota; kingdom Metazoa; phylum Chordata; class Mammalia; order Chiroptera; family Vespertilionidae; genus Antrozous; species Antrozous pallidus. Next base: position 21,179,424 of record CM050508.1, on the reverse strand, counting down.
CACTTGTCTCCATGAGGACAAATTTTCTTCCTCAAGTTGAGCTTATCATCTGTGACATGGGGCAAGCAATTCTTGTTCCATCTATCACACTGGGTTGCTGTGAAACTCAATAAAAATTCTAATATAAGGAGGGGTTTTATAAATTGTAAAATTCCATAGAAATGTGAGTCAGATGCAATACAGGGAAGTGGAAAATTACTGAACTTCCAGCCAAAGAGCTGATGGGCCTGACGTCATCACTCATTTCCCCTGGGACTTTGTACAGGCCTTCTAACCTGTTTCCTTCTATGTGAAAATGATTGTTGTGCAAATGAAGACAGTGCACATAGAAGCATCCATCCTTAGCTCCTGCTTCCTAGTGTGTATTCGTTCATTCACTTGCAGCGGACAAGGAGAGAGCAGCGCAAGTAAACAGACCAAGAAGAGCTCTAACAGCAGTGAACACCTTGGTCCAACCAGGCTTGAAGGGCGAGCCTGAGGAACAAGGAGAAATGAGACTGGAGGGCTGTGGAGTGGGGAAGGGGAGGAGGTGCCACACTAAGGATTCTGGACTTGAGAGAAGCATTTATGGACATTAAAGAGCCATTTATGATTTAGAGTAGGGGAATAAAAGATAAAAAGTATTTCTGTTTTTTTGTGGAAAGGGACTCAAGAATGGGGAACATTCTGGAATTGTTGGGTCCTCAAATCCAGGGCTGGTCAGCTAACCTGCTGGAATGGAACACGGACTTCAGGGGGTCAAAGCCAGACTACCTCCTCCTTTGATGTAGCGAGAGCTCAGAGCAAAAACCCAGCTTTCTAGAACTTGAGCCTTATATTAGTCATATATTACTGCATAACAAATTATTACAAGAAGTAGTGGCTAAAAATAAACATGTGTTATCTCAAAGTTTCTGAGCATGTGCTAGCTGGGTGGTTTAGACTCTGGGTCTCTCATGAAGTTATACAAAATCTCAGTCCTTCCTGCTGAGACCAGGCACTGGGTTGGATAAGAAGACAGATGTGCCCATGTAGTCTCCTGCAATAGTAGGCATAATAGAAGCTTATATCTATACTGATTGTACGCCAGAGTCTGTGCTAAGCAACCTTCTTAAGGAGGTATATTACCATTAGACACACTTGACAGATAAGGAAACAGACATAGAGAAATTAATATTAAGTAATTAACTGGCTGCAGTTTACTCAAATGGTAAGCGGAGAAATGAATCAGGATTCAGATGCAGTCATCTGACTTTGGAGGCCCTTCTCGTCTCCACCAGGCTGTGCAGGCACGCTGCCTCGGGGACCCAGGCAATGAAAATTGCCTTTGATGATGACCATGGTCTCTGTAATGAGGAGAAAAGGCTGGGCTCCCACAGCAACTCTGGGATCACAAGAGGCTCCCTGCCTGGGGGAAACCAACCAAACTGCACTTGCCCCTGCAGGACTCTGGACCTCCTTCTTCCTTCTGCACTCCTCACCCCCAGGACTTTTGTGGAGTCGGTCCCTAAAACAGAAAAAAATCTGTTTCAACCAAGTTCTCACCAGTATTTTCAGGCTAGCCAGGGAGTGTGGGGGGAGGGGTGCATGGGGGAGAGAAGAGAGGAGGACTTCTTGGCCAGGACCCTTCACATCACCCCCTCCAGGCAGGGAATGAAAATAAAAAGATAGATAAAGAGGGAGGAGGCTAAGCTTGCCCCAAACACTGAGCAAGCCTGAAATATTCTGAGGATTGGAGCCCAACAAGTTGCAACTCACCAAGAGCTCTTCCCTCCAGCCACACCAACTAATTATAAGGGAAAGGTTGAAAGGGAAGTTTCAAGCTTTCGTGACTGTGCAGTTTTATCTTTTACTCTCCCTTTTCTCTCCTCCTCTACTTCCCCTTCTCCATTCTATCTTCCTCCTTTTCTGTTTCTGCAGATAGGTGTGAGTTGCCTACGGGCACCTAGCACAGACTCTAGTGCTAGAAGAACTTTCCTGGGGTCGTAGAAATGGAATCCCTGCCTGTCTACACAAAAATCACTGCTCACTTGCCAGCATCCTCCAGGAAAAGGTTAACTAACAAACAACCTGGACTTCTCTCTCTGTCCAGACAGCCTTTAAAAGTTATGTTTATTTCTTCTATCAAGTAATGCATGCCTAAGGTTCAAAGAAGACACTTAATATCTACCAGAGATAACACACTATCAACATTTTGATGTGCAGAAAACCCTGGACATTCCCAACAATTATCTCTCAAGATCATGAATCTCCTAATTTAAGAATATAGATATATCAGGGGCAATTCCTAGAGCCTTTACAAAGAGATTCTTACCGCAATATCTAATCTACATCCTCATTGACTTAAAAAAGGGATGCCCTATTCTGAAGCTGGGGATGGATAAAGTGCCAACCATTTTACAGGTGAGGAAACTGAGGCCAAATAGATATATAAGTTTGTCTGTGGCCCTCAACTGAATGGGAGTCAAAAAATGTGGCAAAAGGGAAGGGTGTGCTTTGGCAGAGTCTCCAGAGAACTGGTCAGCAGAGGACTTGCCCAGGATTAAGCAGTGTTAAATTCAGGTTATGGCTGCAGAGGCAGGCTGGTCCCAGTTTTCCAACTCTGGCAAGCTCTCCCTGTTTGCCTGGGTAGGTCACACACTGGTGCCTGCGTTGGCTAAAAACTTGGAAGCACAAGGAAGCAAGCAGAAATCTTGTCCTTCTTAAACTAATGGATTGAGTGTCCAGTTCAACCAACCCAAGTTTTCCAGGGTCTGCAGCAGGTGTATTTTCTGGTTCTGGGCAATGAGACACTGGTGGGGCTGAACAGCCTCCACTTGGCCCAGGTGGCCCCTCAATGTAACAGGGTGTATGCACCCAGGTAATAGAGCTGAGACCAATGTCTCCCCAGAGAAATTTCCAAGGAGAGGAGCAGATGCTCGCCCTGAATGCCACAGGAACATTTGGTTCCAGTGTGCATCCCACCCAGGCAAAGATGGAGAGCTCACCAGAGATGAAAACCCACCTCTTCACACCTGCCCTGCACTTAACACTGCTTAATTTTGGTCAAGTCCTCTGATGACCAACATCGAGCTGTGACAACTCTGCCTTGAACAAAAAGATCCAGACACCCAGACTGGCAGCTGAGCTTACACCTCCATTCTAATGCAACCAAAGAACTCTGGAGTTTGTTGCAACCTGTAATGCTGGCCAACCCTCCCCTTCCTCCTCCAGGATTTAGCCTGGAGTTAAAAGACCTAACTTGCCACGCCCTTTGTACAGCCCGAACCCAGCTGTGCGGGAGTCTTCCATTGCCCCATGAGTGACTCATCTGCTGCCAAATTTCCCAGAGCCATAGCCCAGGGCATGTTCTCACCCCACCCACAGAGCCCTCACTGGATGCCCCTCACTCTAGTGTTGGAACCTCGAAGAGTTTATTTTTCCCTGACCATACCTAAACTCTACAGCTTCTGTCTTCATATTTTATCTCCTCAGTGGCTCATCAAAGAGGAGTGTGATGAAAACAATTCTAAATAATAATAAAAAGAAGGGAGAAAGATCTACATACCTCTCTACAAATCCTAGCTAGCTCATTATTCCAACCTTCAGGTCCAATACACAAAATTCATGCAAGAGTGGGCCTTCCTTCCCCCGGCTGCCAGCACTAGTTTCCCTCTGGCAGCTGGGACCCAAACTTCCCTCTGGCTACCGGCAGGCACCCAGGACCTGGGTTTCCCTCACATTCCTGGCTTCATCCAGAAGGATGTCCAGTAGGATATCTGGTCTGATTAGCATATTATGCTTTTATTATTATAGATGATCTATTGGGACCATTTAATTTAGAAAGTCAATCACTCAAATTTTAGGAGAGCCTTTAGAATTCTCCAAGATTTCCAAGCTCTTAGGGAATATTTAGAAATAAAAAATTAATTTTGGAATCATTCAAAACACAAAAACACTGAAATGATCTCCAGCCTGGATATTATTCTTATCTAAGTACAGATATACTTTTAACACATACACCCACACTATTTTCTTTGGTACCCATGCCTCCTACATGCAAACATATGCATGTATCATCTCCACTCAATCCCTGAAGATGCCTGGATCCACCCCAGGAAGAGTTGTTAGAGTTTGTAAATAAAAATTCAGAACACCCAGTTAAATGTAAGTTTAGATAAATGACAAATTTTAATATATGTATGTCCCAAATACTGCATGAGATATACTTATGCTAACTTTTTTCATTGTTTATCTAAAATTACAATTTAACTGGCCATCTTATATTTTTGCTTGATTCTCTAACTTTAAGTCATGTACCTCTAACTCCCCCAAGGAAGTACTCTCACCTAGTCCCACACAGACAGTCTACCATGAACATGAACCTGGATCCACTGTGAATTTTCCTTATTGTTATATAGTCATCTGAAAATACCAAGGCTGAGGATCTAGGAAGTGGAGGGCTCTTTGGAGAGCCTTTACAATTTGCCTTACTCCTGATCTCACTCAGGAATGTGGTCAGGGACTCAAAGGTAGAAAGACAAAGGTGTCCAAATTCACCCAATGCCAAAGATCTGTGGTATCCCAGAAAGCCATTCACTCACTCATTCTAAATTTTCCCTCCACAACAATGCTGGTTTGAGTTGAGGAAAGACTGAAAGTATTGGCTCATGTAAAGAGTTTAACTCCAAGGTAGATGGGCTCTCTCTCCTACTAGTGAAAAGCAAAGATCTCCCAAGCTCCTCTTGAGGCTCCTTAAAATATCTCCATCAGGGCCTTTCTGTTGCTGGTCAAGGCTCTCTCATGCTTTTGATTCAGACTGAAATGAGCTCTGCCCAAGGCTCAGGTCTGTAGCTGGCAGCTTGGCTGTGTGCCTGGGAGAGTGAGGGAAAGAGGCATTCTCCCTAGGTTTCCAAGGTTGACTTGCTTCAGACACACATACTACCAGCCTTTCTCTGAGCTTCTATTTCCAAGTTGGTAGAATGGGTTCACTTAACCAGTCAGATATTGTCAGAAGGAACAAAGAGATGATGCCTATGAATTTATAAATTTTCAGAAGAATAGGGTCAAGATCTGAAACATAAGCATCTTTCAAGGGTAAGGTATGTTTTAAAGCTTTCAAAAAAATAAGGAAATCTTACCTTTTGTGACAGCATGGATCGACCTGGAGATTATTATGCTAAGTGAAATAAACCAGTCAGAGAAAAATAAATACCATACGATCTCACTTATATATGGACTCTAATTAACAAAATAAACTGACGAACAAAATAGAAACAGTCATGGATACATGGAACAGACTGATAGAGGTCAGAGGGAAGAGGGGAGGTGTGGACTGGATGAAGGAAGGTGAAGGGATTAGCCAAAGAATATACATGCATAGTCCATAGACACAGACAACAGTGTGGTAAGGGCCCAGAGCAAAGAGCTGGGTGAAGAGGGGGGGGGGGGGGGGTTGATGAGGGACATCTGAAATAATGTCAACAATAAAATAAAGAAAAATACTCAATTATTGTATTAATTAATAAATAAATTTCTAAACCTTCCAAAAAAAAAAAAAGAGAGAGAGATTTTATTTCTCCAGGACCCCTTCCCTAAGAAGCTCAGAATCTTTAGGATGCAGTTATCTCCAGTTTTCTAGAACACAAATAATTTAGAGGGGGTGGGGAAAGAGCTATAAAACTTCCAGAGGGAATAAAAAGAATCATGGGAAGAAGAATTCAAACTTCAGCAAGAGGACTAGGGTTTGACACCTCAGGAGTTTCCTAAGAGTAAAAGATTTCTGTGTGAAAATTGACATAATAATCAACTCTTACATGCAGCATCTTGCAGAGTTGGCATTCGATCCCAACACTCTTCAAGATTGGAGAAGAAGAGGACTTCAGGGACAGCCTAGGACCACCCAAATTTAAATATCCAAGAAAATGTTTTAATACAAGCTCTCTGGTTTATAAAGAACAGAAATCCTCTCTAGCTAGTTCAAGGGAAAATAGGGGTTGCTAAAAGGGTATTAGGAATGTCATGGAATCGTGGGGAAATTATTATGGGATCTTGGAACAAAAAAACCAACAAGCCTTGGTGGTTCAGAGCCATTCACTCATTTCTAGCTTATTGGCTCACTTGCTACTGAATTCATCTAGTTGTCTCAATAGCCCAGCCTCCTATGATTTTTCAGCAACCACTATCACCATCAAATGGTTCTTTCTTCTGTGCTTCATTCACATTTATAAAATGGTGATGGAAAGTGTGGCGGGGGTCTCCCTTTTCCGTGTCCAGCATGGAAAGAGAGATGAACCGGTTCTGAGGCAGCTGGGGATTGAGAAATAAAAGAAAGGAAGGAAGGAAGGAAGGAAGGAAGGAAGGAAGGAAGGAAGGAAGGAAGGAAGGAAGGAAGGGAGGGAGGGAGGGAGGGAGGGAGGGAGGGAGGGAGGGAGGGAGGGAGGGAGGGAGGAAGGAAAGAAAGAAACAAGATGTAGAGTTAGAAACAAACCTGGGAGCTGGGTGGACCGCTGTCCTCTCTGATGGAGAGACAGGGACCCAGAGCCAATGCAGCATGTTTATTTATACCCCCCAAATACCAGGAAGTATCGCCAAAAGTTAGGATAAAAGATTATTTGCATTCTTGAGTAGGCCCAAGCATTCCTGGTGCTTAACTGGATTTACTTATCAAAGTCATACTACCTGACACTTAGACAAAGGTAAAAGTCAGTACTGACAACGCATCCACCTTTTTGGTGAATGTGTATCCAAGATGTGGCTCTGTCTGTCGCCTCAGACTCAGCTGACAATAATTAAAGAAATGCCCATGTGCCTTCCCAGGCACTGTCTACAGAAAGAGACTTGACTCTAGGTGGTGAACACACAATACAATATACAGATGGTGTATTATAAAATTGTACTCTTGAAACATGTAATTTTATTAACCAATGTCACCCCAATAAATTCAATAAAAATTTTTTTTTCAAAAAAGATAATCTAATGGGCTCAGGTTTACCCATGAGGGAGCCCTGATGGTGTCAGGTATCCTACCCTGAGCCAGTCATTGTGATGAGGCAGGGAGGGTTCAAGCCTCGCTACCCATGAGCAGAATCAGAACAATCATTATTACACTTGTTACAGAAGGGGAAAAGAAATACACTGAGAGGGGAAGCAAAAGCTACCTTTAACAGAGAAAACACTCTCCACTATCACCAATGAGTATGAAGAATAAGAACTTCAGGTCAGAAACCCATCCATCTAGTGGGTGAATTTTACATATATTAACCTGTTTAAAATTCCCCATAAGTCCTGCACAGTATGCTAAATTATTTCTGTTTTACAGGTAAAGAAAACTAAAGCTCAGAGTACTGAGCTGATTGATAGAAGCACTGTGGTCCAACTTAAGTCTGTCCTGTGACTCCTAACCAGTATGTTTTCAGACTCAATGAGCCACCAAACAAAGTTTTTCCTCTGCACATTGAGTCAAATGAAATTCAGACAATAAAAGGTGATCTATTCTCAAAAATCACCCTAAATGAGGAAGTATGGGAAGGGAAAGGAAGGCCAGGAAAGGGGGCGAGGAAGATAGATTTGCATTTCCTGAGTAAACAGGAAGGATGCAATGGTAGAAAGGTAGAAAATGTTTGGCCTGTCTGAGAACCCTGGGAGGGAGGCATGGGGTAGCAGAGAAAAATGAAATCCAAGACCATAGAAAGAATTCACTTTAAAAGAGTGATTTTTTTTTGTCACTGTTCTTTGTTCTTATACCAGAAGTGGCTATAAAAGAAAATCCCTGTAGTTGCTCCAGCAACAGGCAGACCCAAAGCTCTGCAAGGCCTTTGCCAGGTCAAGAGCTTTTCGTATTGCCCCTACCCCCGGCATTGCCATTGTCAGAGGAAGGACAGAGGCTTGCCAAGAAACACCACTCAGGAGATGTGGCAGAAACCCAGACCTCATTTGAACTAGAGAGAAAACTCAAGGGAGGCATGGTGGTGGATGGGGTACTGTGAGCTTTGCCCAATTATTCCTGAAGACAGTGACAGAAGTTGAGACCAAAATCAATTCCTAACACTAATCTGTAGAAAAAGTAGGAAGATGGGGAAAAGAGAGAAATGATTAAAGAGAAAAAACAAACACACACACACAACAACACACACACAGCAACAGAGAAACAGAGACCAGAGTGAAAGGACAGTTGCCATGTTTATTCTCTTGAAAGGCATCTGGATTTCTCTGTGAAATCCTGACTTGGGTCTTCTCATTTTCTGGCTGGACTGAGTGGTGAAATGCCTGGCATGAGAGGTGCTGTGAGTCAGCTGCAGACTCAAGCTCAGTCCCTTTGGCCCTCTGCTCTGCTCTTTGCCAGACCACACAGCCTCCCTCCCCCTTCCTGCCAAGCATGGCTTAGCTCACCATCCAGGTAACACACTTCAAAGACTTGGTGGTGAGCTGGGGTGGGCTGGGCCAGCCTCAGGATAGAATCAGATTCCACTCCCAACCCAAACACTCCTTGTCAATTTTTTCTTGAATGTCTTCCCCCCTTCTCACATCCTTGACACTTTTAGTAACCCCTGGAAGTTAGAACTGGAAAACCCAATTTTTCACTAGAGCTGTCAGTCCCTTCTGCACTGCAGGTCTGTATGGCTTTATTACTCTGGGGTTGACCAGATGTCAGCCAACCCTGAAGCACAGCCTGGCAATAACAGAGTTTGTATGCTTTTCTCTAGACTTGGTCATACTCGGGAGAGCACTCAGAAAGAACAGAAACCATAGGACATCTATCAAGATGTGTATATTAAAGGGATGCCCTAGGTGTGGGTCTTACAGTCCTCAGGTTGGTTGCCTATAGCTCTTCAGACATGGCCTTTGGCCATTTTCTACCAACCATATGTGTCTTTTCTTCCATAGAAAACTGTAAAGGTCTCTGCAATCATCAAACATACTCCTCTTTGTGACCCTAATAACCCAAAGTGAAGGACAATGCCTAGTGCTGAAGTTCTGTTATTCAGTGTCTGCTGACTTGAGTTCACTTGGTGGTAGCCTTCTCTGACTTCTTCAAAACACTTCAGAACTTGAGAAGAATGGAAACAACCTCATGTTTCTTCCTCTCAAGTCCTTTCTCTCTTAATAATTGGGTCTATCCATGAGTCCAAGAACTCGGAGTCCTATTATTTCACTGGTGGGGAACCTGTGACAAGAATGGCATCAATTGCCGAGACCGGTTTGGCTCAGTAGATAGAGCGTCGGACTGCGGACTGAAGGGTCCCGGGTTCGATTCCGGTCAAGGGCATGTACCTTGGCTGCAGGTACACCCCCAGTAGGGGGCGTGCAAGAGGCAGCTGATCGATGTTTCTCTCTCATCGATGTTTCTGACTTTCTATCCCTCTCCCTTCCGCTCTGTAAAAAATCAATAAAATATATTTTTTAAAAAAATTAAAAAAAAAAAGAATGGCATCAATCTGTCAAGCACCATGGTAGACAGAATTCTAAGATGATCCCTAGTGATCCATGTTGTTGAGACCTGTAATTTGCTTTTAACCACTGGGATATGGCAAAGGTGATAGAATATCACTCCTGTGATTATGTTACCTTATAGGGCAAAGGTGAAGGTATTTTTGAAGATATAATTAGTTTGAAGTGGACTTTGAGTCAAAGGTAAATGACCCTGGTGGTCCTGACCTAATCAGGTTAGCTGTTTTTTTTAAAGGATCTAGAGGTTCCCTGAAGGTACAGATACTTTTGGTATGGGTAGAGGGACTTGGTTTCTGGGTAGAAGGCAGCCACCTCCTTTTTCCTAGGAGCCCTCCCTCCCATCCAGTCCACTCTAGCTGTTTCAATGCTCATTTCTCTCCACACAACCCAATTTTTCCCACCACAACATGATGATCAGCTCTTGAACTTCTTTACCAAGATCAAATCAAACAGGTGCCCTCTATTCCTTACCAGCACCACTTCTCTGCCTTCCTGAGAAACTGAGTATGGTTTCTAGCAATAACTTGAGTAACTGAGGTGCTCTGCATAGTGCCTTCCCTCTGGGGTTTCATGGGTATAGAGCCATGTGTTTGTGGATGATCTCCAGATCTCTATACGAGTCCTGCTCTTCATGGACCTCCTGTATTCTCTGTGCTCAGGGTAGCTTCTCCAGATGTCCAACTCCCTTGTTCCACCTCTCCTCAGTACTTTGTCTGCCTCAGTAATCTACCTCCCACCTCAACCTCCCAGATGTCCAGAGTCTAGAACTCAAAGTCCTTTATTTTCTACTTTCCTCAAATATTCTTTATTGGTCACCAAAATCTTCCTTCAGAATATGAAAGGAAATATCTATCTTCCTACTTGTTATGTGGAAATGTTTGAATAAATTTTCAGAGTGTGATTAGAAAGAAGGTCCATAAACATAATAGTGTTCCTAAAACTGAAGAGTTATGTTTTCATTATATTTTAAAATGTAATTCATGGAAATGGAGGAAGTGGAGAGAGCTATGTATGTGGAGCAGGATGGCCTTGAAGTATGGTTGTTCAGGCTGAAGGATGGACATATAGGAGGTTATGATACTAGTCTACCTACTTTTATATATGTTTAAGAGTCTTATCCACAATAAAAAAGGGTTTTGAAATAAAATTAAATATCCAATTAAATCAAGAAAAAGGAGGAGAAGGAGGAGGAAGAGGAGGAGGAGAAGGAGGAGGAAGAGGAGAAGGAGAAGGAGGAGGAGGAGGAGGAGGAGGAGGAGGAGGAGGAGGAGGAGGAGGAGGAGGGGGAGGAGGAGGAGGAGGAAAAGAGAGGGATAAAGGGTCAGCTGTTTCCACCATCACAAAAGGTAACAATAGGCTGAAAGTAAATGCTATTGCCCCTCCTGAACCCGTGTTTCTCCCCAGTCCCCACAGGGCCTACATCCTTCCTGTGTCTTGCCAGGGGCTTTGTGCATGTGTGACATCTGTTATCCAGCTGTGAGAAAATAGCTAAGTAGATGGATAGCTAAGTGATGCAGTCAATCATTAAATTATAAGTGTGTTTCTGTTTACAGCCATTTCTTTTTAGGCAATACAATTCATCTCTGGGTCCCTAGAATAGAGAGCATTGTCTCCCTACATTTCACACTCCAATTGCTGCCCAAGTCCAAGATCTATACAACCCCGCTAGCAGGGTCACCTAAGACCATTGGAATACAGATATTTACATTACGATTCATTAACAGTAGCAAAATTACAGTTATGAAGTAGTAACAAACATAATTTTATGGTTGGGGGTCACCACAACATGAGGAACTGTATTAAAGGGTCGAGGCATTAGAAAGGTTGAGAATCAGTGCTCTAGAGCAATATTGACCTCACTGATTTCTTCCCAGACTCTCAGAGTAGAATTGGGTCCCATTCACTCCAAAGTCCCAGCACTGGCCAAGCCCCAGAAATGCTCAGAGTGTGCTCTACATGTCTCCAACACACACTTTCACCCCAACCCCCCTTCTTTTTCCCTCCACCCCTCCCCGGCCACTTTGCCATCTGGCTGGGTTTCTAACTGGCCGTGGAGAGCAGGTGATTAGGGAGGATGTAATAATTATCAACAAAGGAAATTAAAATGTGTTTGGTTTTATTGCTTTTGCCTTTAATATTTTGGCAATCTAGAGAAGATAACTAGATTGAGAGAGGAGAGAAACTGGCTACTGAGTAAGAAAAAAGAAAAAAATGGAAAGGAGAAAGGAGGAAAGTAACAGACTTTGTTTATTTAAGGAGTGTCTGCTGTGTGCCCACTACTGTTCTAGGCACTGGGTAAAACAATATGCTCACAACACGAAATCTTTTGCTCTCGTGGCTTTCTGTAGACATAAACAGGTCTGGAAAGACAATGGAACAGAGACCTGAACATTTTGACTATATACGATAAATATCCCATTTAAAGGTAATGGAAGAATGTATTGTGAATAATAATAGCTACCACTTCGGATTGAATTGTGTGTCCCCACCCAAAATTCATAGGTTGAAGTCCTAACCCCCAGGGTGTGACCTTATTTGAAAATAAAGTCATTGCAGATGAATTAGTTAAGACAAAGTCATACTGAAGTGAAGTGTACCCTGAATCCAGTTTGACTGGCACCCTCACAAAAAAAGGGAAAATTGGAGACAGACTCACACTCAGAGAGAGTGTCATGTGAAGACTGGAGTCATGCTGCCACAGCCCAGGGAGCTACCAGAAGCTGGGAGAGAAGCCTGGAACAGATCCTTCCCTAGAGCTTGCCAATACCTTGGGCTCAGACTTCTAGCCTCCCAAACTATGGAACAATAAATTTCTGTTGTTTAAGCCTCTCAGTTTGTGGTTCTTTGTTATAGCAGCCTTAGCTAAGTAATACACTATGTACTTGGTGGTGTGCTAAGTGGTTTACATAAATTATCTCATTTAACTCTCACAACAACCCATTGAAAAGTACCATAGCCCAAGTTACAGAAGAATAAATTGAACCTGAGGCAGATTGAGCCCAAGGCTGAGCTGCTTTAATGGAAAAAAACAGCGTTACTCAAAGCTTGGTACTCAAGGACAACTGCCCTAAAAACCCAATCTGCCCTCATTGGGTAAATCCCACATCTCTCTCCACTTGGGGTTTTAAACTTTTCAAAGGTTGTCTCTTTGGTTGGCTTATGGTTAAGATGCTTCCATTGTCTGCTTGGTGGTCAAATTGGTGAGCTCTCCTGTTAAGACATTTGAGACACAAACAGCAAGACCAGTGTGTTGTGCTGTTTATGCTGCATGTAGTATCTAACCCTTACCTCCTCATTTTCCAAAAAATTGGTAGCTAGCTCTCCTGGCCTCATGCCATCTCTGCATGCAACCTCCAATATACTCCCCAAACACACAAACATACACACCCATACACAATCACACATACATACAAACACCGGCCATAATGGTACAGATTGTTCATGTTATTTGTTTGTTAATTTGTGATTTTGTCCAAGGCTTGTCATTCACTTGGATGCAGGTTTCTTATCTCAGCCTTCTATCCAGCTCTAAAAGATACTTTTCATTTTCAAAGGTATCAGAGCCAAGTAACATTTTCATTGTTATTTGCTAATGGGCTAGAAAGCATTAATGGACTTGGTCCTGAGACAACAAGCAGTTGCTGAATGAAGGCTGGCTGACATGATGCTATGCTACAAAAGTGAAGGTTTTGCAGTACTGTTTTGTTTTGCAAGTGACTTGAGGGGTTTTCGTGGGTAATTTTTATTATCCTTAATTTTCGTATTTCAAGCGGACTTTAACCACTATATAAGCCATGACTCCACTGTAGTTTGTGAAAATAGTGAGATAATTAAATCATCACGCAGAACATGAAACATGTGCATGCCAACTCAAAGAACTCACATTGTAACAAACAGTTCAACCATAATTACAATAAGTAGTGATTTTTTTTCTCAGCAACACATCAACCAAACATCAACCAACACACTAAATTAATTATTATCACTTTGCATTTTGTTGGATTTGTAGTTTTGATAGAATTTATTTACATATTTGGATTTTACATTGAGATAAGCTTACGGAGCTTATACCTTAATATGTCTGTAGATATTTAGGTTACATTACAATTAACATATTTTAAGTTCAACAATTGGAATGTATTGTAATTTACTTTTCTCTTAAAAGACTCCACAAATATTCATTTGAGACATAAAAGGGTGACCAGACTTGTATATAAAGGGATAAAATAGAAACACATCACCATGGACATTACCACCAGTCAGACGGATACAGAAATATAAGTAGGGGTTTAGGAAGATGTTGGGACGATTAGGGGGTGGTAAATTATTTTTGAGTGACTTCTATGCTAAAACTGAACTAGAGACTCATAACCAAGAGGTAGGAGGAAAGAAGGAAGAGTGGAAATAATATACCAAGATGAGTGAGATCTTGGGTCTTTTAAGACTTTCAATGGAAGGGAAAGACAGGGCGACAATAGGTAAGATTGATTATGCCCCAATGAGGTTTACATAGACTGCCTCATTCAAGGTTCACAACAATGCTGTGGGGTAGGCAATTCATCCCTCTCTCTCCCCACTTTATTGATGATACACAGAGGACCACATGGGATAGATGCTGCTACCCAGCTAGATGCCCTCAGGGAAAAACACATGGGAGTTAGGGAAACTTTCCAAAGTAAGTGTGATTTCATCTGGGTCCTTAACTATGACTATCAGAATGAACAACTTGTGCAAAGACCTGGGGGCATGGAAAAACACAGTTTCTCTAAAGAATGATACAAGATATAGGCTGGCCCTGCTGAGAACATGGCAGAGTCAGCTGCTTTGAAGGAGTGCAAGCTCATCTCTCAACCCTGGTAATGGATAAAACCATGTTGCTGGACCCATCCTTTCCAGTCATAGAAAAACAGTGTTTCCTAATGGCTTGGAAATGAGACTCAACTCTCTTAAACAGGGTCCACACATACAGCTGTGCAGGTTGTACCCTACACAATAACAGCCTCATCTGAGTGGCAATGTTCACACAGCATACACCATAGATATATATGTTCATGATGACAATTGCCTGGAAGGGCTAGTAGAATTTCTTGTTCTAACAAAATCTGTATTTTATAACAATATTCTAACAAATAGAAGTAAAGTATCTTGAGGGAAAGTCCCATTTCCTAATTCACACAAATTTGACCCATGGGTTAGGGATGGTAACCTAGCTCTTATCTCTTCTTCCTCTTGAACTGTAATGAAACCTAGATTCCAAAGCACTCTGATTGTGCTTGGCTTTTTCATGGCTCAGATGCATTCTATCAAACTTGCTTCAAGTAGCTAACACTTTCTCTTTTCTCCTAACCCATGTGATTCCATCTTTCCTACCTAGCCTATCTCTGTCCCCTTAGATCTAGTTCTACCAACACTTCTTTTAACTCACAACAGGTCACTTTTACTGGTTCATCTTATTTTTCCAAAATTCAAATACTGTTTTGGGATTGTCCAGTGAAGAAACCCCAGAATCCCATGGTCTAAGAAGATAGGAGGCTTCCAACCAGAAATTATGTAGGGAGCCTCCCTTTTCTACCATATCTCTCTGGAATGGCTCCAGAAGCCTCCTAAACATCAATTCTTAAAACGATTAAATTATATATTGCTCACAGAAATATAAATCACTCTGAGTCATACTTGGCTCCAGCTCCTTCAAAAGTCAGCCAGAGGGTCAATGCAGACTCTAATTAAATTGCCACCCATAGCAAGTACCTCTACAAAATTAACTCTAAAGTAGCACGTAGTTTCACCCTCAAAAATAGTTCTCACTCTGTTCTATAAGAAACTTCATGGAAAACCTGGAAAAAACATTGTGCATAAAAGATACAAATCTATTTCAGGAATGTGGCTATCTCTTCGGGGGAGAAAGGGTGCAAAGCAGGGCAAGAGCAGGAAGTGGGATGTTCTCTATACCACTGTATTTCTTTTGAACAAAGTCTCAAACGAGAATGGTGAAATGTTAACGTGTTGAATGTGTGTGGTGAGTAGAGGACATCTGTTATGTCATCTCCTGCTCTTTGAATGTTTGAAATATTCCACAATGTACATTTTAAAATGTAAAAAGGGCATTTTTATGCATTTGACAAAGACTATATCCTAATTATTCATGGGAGAAGCTTTAGGCCATTCTATGATGAACCCAAAGTAATTGTTCTGTCCCCCTAGATCTGGATCTACCAGAACCTGGTGGACCTGGACTCCAAGGTAAAGTGACCATGAATAACACCTCTGGTGAGCCTTGGAAGCAAAGGGCTGTGCAGAGGCTGGGCAGCACACAGTGGGCCCACAGCTTTTGCTTCCCACATCCCACTGGGTTGTTAAGGACTTCCACCAGTCTCAGCCTCTAGCCTTCTGGAGGAGGCATACATTCAATGATGTATCTATTCTGCCACCTAGCCTTCATCCAGGTCACTGCAACAAAGCTGCCTAGAACAGGTCTCTCCATCTTGCTGAATTTCCCTTGTCTGGGGAGGGACCTGAGAGGCTAGGTACTTTATTTCTTGAAGGTCACCACACCTCGGTTCTGGGCCAGGAAGAGGCAGCAGCATTAGTATGCCTGCTGTGCGCTGAACTGGGGAAGGGACTGATTCCATCACATAAGATCTTTAAAACAAAACAATTCCTCACTGTGGAAAATGGTGGGCAAATCTGCCTGAGAGAGTGGTGAGAGGAATGAAGACAAGAGAGAATGAAGATAAGGCCCTCAGCAGACATTTTTCCTTTCCAACCAGAGAAGCCCAGGAAGTGTTATGTACTATTAAAAGTCCAGCATTCCCAATCCAGGCTATCAGGCGTCACCCTTGCCTGAAAAATGATCAGAGGAAAGGACTTACACTTTATAGAACAGAAGTGCTGCACACCCTTTGAAAAGCAGTACGTGTATAAGCACAAATCTTTTACTTGGTTTGCATTTATTGAAGTTTGGCTTTGATACCCAGTTAATCTTTTAAAGGAATGGGGAGGGCTGTTCTCTGAGGAACGCCCAATAACTGGATGATATTTAAGTTCTTCCTTCTCCAAGAAAGATGTGGCTGAAAGGCATCGAAACTCAAATATGCCAGAGTCGGGAAGCAGAGGGTTGAAAAGCAACTGGCTGTGTGGGGGGAGGGGGGGTAAGGGGGGGTGAGCCTTGCCCCTGACATGTGCATCTGGCAGGAATAAATGAGCGCCTCCCAATGAAGTTCATCGACGCAAACTATTTTTCCAGAAGCAATCTTCTGAAGGTGATTGTGAACAGATCTAGGTCTTCAGGATGGAAGGCAGGGGAAATGAAATCAAGAAAGGCTCGTGGGCATTCCTCAAACCCAACTTCCCATGACAGAACCTCCCATTCCACTGTCATACATTAATGACGGACTTGTAACAGCAAACCCATCTGACCAGTGTCCCTCCCTTTGGACAAAATTACTTTAGACAATCCCAGGCTACTGCGATGTCTTTCTCATGCCCTCCCAGGGAGCCTACCTGAGGGTCCCCTGCACAGCAGCTCATGTCCCATCAGCTCTCACCCCTCAGACTAAGCCCACATCAAAGTCCGGACACATGGGCACTTACCATTTACATTTCTGCAGGGTCCCCTCTCTCCAGGGCCCCCTCTGCCACCCTGCCCCAAGGACCAGCTCCTGCCACAACTCTTCAGTCTCCCTATCCTTGTCATGTTCTCCATGAATCATCCCCTCTTCCTTTTACCTGTCCTCACACATTTTATTTTCCAGCCACTGGAAGTCGGCTAGACAAAAAGACATGTCACTCTCAGAATAGAGGGTGGTTGGAACCAGGCAACTCATGTTTCTCTGGAAGGAGCACCACAATTTCTCCATTCATCTTAAATGCTACCAGTGCGCCTGGGGTCGGCTTCACTGCTGAGTGGGTGCAGAAATAGGAGCAGGGGGTGGAACACACAGCATACTGTTCAGCTGCTCTTCTAGTCTGAACTTGACACAAAAAAAAGAAAATAGCACATGACCACCCTCACTCCTCAAATATTTCAACCAAATTTTTCCCTCCTGACTTACCAAGTGGCCAGACAGAGGGGAGAAGAAATGATGAAGAGCCTCACTGGTTTTCTTTTTCTTTTAATCATTACACATAGACCCTCCTCCTTCCCCCAGCCAACATCTAAAACCCCTCTGGCAATACACGCAAAAGCAGGACTTTAAACTTTAGCCTCATTTTTTAAGCTGTGCCTTTAGGCAAGTAGATAGTGAGAAGAGAGATCAGAATCTGGGAGTATTACAGGCAGAGAGAGAATTGCTCCTGATCCAAACCAGCAAGAAAAAATATTTTCTTAAAAGCAGTCCTGCAGAAAGAATTCTTATCATAGATAAGAGTGCAGTCTAGTGGCAAACTTCATGAAATGCAGCCGCTTCTCCCCGGGAAAGAACACTTCCAAAGGAACAAGGGAAATGTAAGAAGCAACACTCCCACCCCAGTTTCTCCCAAATGGGAGATGGGTCATCTCCTTTGACCTGGCAGTGAGGGCTATAACCTGTCCATGTCAATTTCAGGGGGGGAAAAACGGCCACGTTACTTTCTTGAAGACTTGAGCTTTCTATCATTTTGCAAAGGAGAGAAGGAGTCCATGGTGTCTGAATAGATTATCTGGTGTTTCAAATGGGATAATAATGTTCCTGG
The DNA here is from genome assembly GCA_027563665.1 of Antrozous pallidus. Classification (NCBI taxonomy): domain Eukaryota; kingdom Metazoa; phylum Chordata; class Mammalia; order Chiroptera; family Vespertilionidae; genus Antrozous; species Antrozous pallidus. Next base: position 21,161,346 of record CM050508.1, on the reverse strand, counting down.
TCAGAATCTCTTCAGAGTAAGTCCTGTAGCCTGTCAGCTTCTATTCTTGAGACATTCATGTGTGTGCTAATTAACCTTAGAACAGGGTGTCTTTCTGGACTGTCATCCACCCCCTCCAAAGATGTGACTCTGCTCAATAGAAATGCCCCTTTAAAAAGAGGTAGAGGGGATGCATTATTCCAATGTGCCTTCCATCTAAAAATCCCACCCAGGATACTTTAGATCGCCAGGCAAGATTTTCAGACTGAATGTTTCCTCCAAGTGCCAATCTCTGTAACTCACTGCTGTGGGCTGACAGCCCCTGCAAGTGCACACAACACACACACACACCTTCCCTGGCCAACAATGCAGCAGAAGGAAAGTGGCCACGTCTTGCTTGACCATATGACCAAAGACAGTCACTCCACCAACAACAGAAACTCTTGATTAAATTCCCCTTCTCCAGGCTTTTAGGGGAGAAATCCAGTTTTTCTTCTTTTTCTTTCTTTTTAATGTAGGTCACCACCCATCACTGGCCATCCTATATTAATAACCCCAACACACACACACACACACACACACCTTTCATGGTAACTTAGACACCAGCAAACTTAGACACTAGCAGACAGCCATCTACCAAAGCTTGGGAAGAATTTCTTGGGCACCGTATATATCCAGTTGGCTAATAAAAAATAAAAATAAAAATAAAAATAAAAACTCCTCCAGCCTGGGCCTGGGCTAGTTAAGGGGCAGGAGGCGAGGGAAGACCGAGTTACTCCTCATTGTATCCACCTTGCACAGAACTCTCATCCCCACAACCGCCCCCCCCCCCCCCACACACACACACACACACACCTTCTCCTCCCTCACACAGCCCCTGCCTGGTCCCTGGTGCCCCTTTCCTACATTCCGAGGGGAGGAGGGTGCTGTTCGTGCAGCGAAGGGGAGCCACTGTGTGTCTCGAAGGCCTCTCCCCACCCCCACTCCGTGTGAGTTCGTACTGCAAAGCTCTTTGGCATCCTTGCCTGGGTTGGGTGTTGGGGAGCTCAAATTGCAGCTACAAACTGGCTGGCAGCCAGGGCCGTGTATTTAAAAGCGCCTGCTCCATCGGAGTCGGTAGTCTCTTTGGAAACTTCTGCGGGGGTAAAAGAGCTAGGAAAAGCTGCAAAGTGGCGTGGGGTTTTTTCTCTTTTTTGGTCCTTCTAATTTCCCTCTCCTCCGTTTGCACCCTTCTCCGGGATTCGCGCCGAACGTGCGAATTTCGAAGAGGTGGTTGCATAGTGGGAGAAAAGAGGGGTTAGGGGTTTTTTTTCTTTCTTTCTTTCTTTCTCTTCCTTTCTTTCCTGATTTCAATATTTTCCCCTGCCCGTACGGCTGCAGCCGCCACCTTCTACCTGTTCCGCGGCGGAGTGAACTTTAGATTTTAAACATTTTTTAAGACAAACCTCTTTTTCTCCACCCCACCCTGTCTCCTCCGCAGCCTCCGAGCTCTTTATTCGGGTGGTTGCTTTGGGGCAAACAATTTTTGGCTTTTCCCTCTGCCGTTCTGACCAGGTCGGACTTGGGAGCTGTTTGCCCGGTGCGTGCACCTGGCGCTGCTCTTTTGCCCCCAACCTGTTGCAAGTCTTAAATCCTTGTAATTGGGACTTGCTCGCAGGCACCCCAGCCCTCTCACTCTCCCCACATTTTGCAATTGTCTGGGGGAGGGCACCTGCTCTACCTGCCAGAATTTTTTTTAATTTCCCCTGCGCCCTCCTAAGCCCCCTTCTCCCCGCGCTCTCGCTCTCCTGCCCCGCCCCAAGGTAAAGCGAGACTTGAAAGATGGTGCTCACCGCAGTCCTACTGCTGTTGGCCGCCTTTGCGGGACCAGCCCAGGGCCTGGGCTCCTTGGTGCACTGCGAGCCCTGCGATGAGAAAGCCCTCTCCATGTGCCCCCCCAGCCCCCTGGGCTGCGAGCTGGTCAAGGAGCCGGGCTGCGGCTGCTGCATGACTTGCGCCCTGGCGGAGGGGCAGTCGTGCGGCGTCTACACTGAGCGCTGCGCCCAGGGGCTGCGCTGCCTCCCCCGACAGGACGAGGAGAAACCCCTGCACGCCCTGCTGCACGGCCGCGGGGTTTGCATGAACGAAAAGACCTACCGCGAGCAAGTCAAGATCGGTGAGCGCTCTCCGTGTGCCAGCCACTTCCATGGCGCACGAGCGGGGACGGGGGACGGGCCGGGCCACGCGCGCTTTGCCCAGAAAGTGGCTTAGAGCCGGGGTGCAGCCCGGGAGGAGGGCGGAATGGGGGAGTGGGGGGGTCTTTGCACCTAGGAATTGGAGCCCTGACTGATCCAGCTATGCCAGGCTGCTGTTCACCCCAGCCTCAAGCGGTCTTCGCTCTTGCTCCACACCCTGCGCCACCCCCTCGCCTGAATACTAACTATGAGCTCCCATTCCGTCTCAGGGTCCAAATCCCCAGGTACTGAGTCTGCAGTCTGAACGGGTATATATTTCATTATCAACTCCCTCCTCTACCACCTGCTAGCCACACAACACGTCCTGAGGTTTTTTTCCGAACTTGAAAAAAAAATCTCTTTGTTAAAATATTGCCTTAACTGAGGACCTGGAAAGAGAGGCGTTCTGAGCTCATTCTATCTTTGTCCTTCTCTCAGCCCCTGCCCCCCTACCAGTCCCTTCTGACGTGTCTATCCTTCTACCCCGAAACACACGCACGCGCACGCGCGCGCACACACACACACACACACACACACATGCTCACACCGTTTGTAGTTAATGCCTTTGGGGTAAGGACTGTGATGCCCCTCCCACGTGCACACCCATTACTTTTGACTGGACGTGATTGGTTGCGATAACTGATAAATATATTAAAATGCAAAATAACTTTTTTTTCCTCCCAGGAAAGTTAAGATTACTTTAGGCACGGACGGCGGAGGCGGGGAGGTCAGTGGGCTAGCGGCAGGGAGGGGGGACAGGTGGGTGGTCTGGGGGGTGGGGTGGGATGAGTATGAAGCAACGGTGTGGTGTTCCTGTGCTGGATGTTCGCCCGGAAATCTAATTATTTTTCCCCTCCCCAATTCAGATTTTATCTAGGAGTCGGGAGGCAAGAGGGGATGTGAAACTAAGAATTCATAACTTCCCTGTCAAGTCCTAATCCTCTCCGCCAGTCTCTCAAACTTGATCACAAGTGGGTGTGGTGTAAATATAAGAGGGGCCCTGGAATCACTGAATGCCAAATAAAGGGGGCGGAGACTGGAACGGCCGCGCCCCGTTGGCTCCCCTCCGCCTCCAAGTAGCCCCGCCCCTGGACTGCCCTGCCCCCAAGTTCTTAGCGCCCTGGAGTCTAGGATTTAAAGGGCTGACTAAGCTACTTGTTTAATGAGAACAGTCCTGCTCCCTTTAGATCCGAGTTTCTTTATGAAAAGAGCTACCTGATCTTAAGGTTTTTTAAAAACATTTTAATGAACTGTACACAGAAATTTGCATTCTGAGACGTCACACTGATTATTGATTCTCTCCAAAAGGGGTTAGGATTTGGCTAAATAATGCTTATTCTGCGTAGTTACTTCCTGGGACTGTGTCCTTCTCCAGGAGTTTTCTTAAACTGCAAGCTACAGACACCGTCATATAGGAAAGAAGTGTGTCAGTGCTCGAGAAGAGGCAGGCGAGTTTTCCTAGGTTCAGCCTACATCTTCCAAAACCCTTCAGGCTTTGCCTTGCAGGCATCCGCCCTCCAGTCTGACAAGAGGTAGGCTGAACCTAGGAAAACTGCGTCCTGCCTCCTGCAAAAAAAGAGACGGAAGGCAACCTGCGGGCCCGGGCGCCCCACAGGCCAGTTTCTGGAGTTATTTCTATTAAGATCCACTTTTAAACGGCGGTCCCGCCTGCCTTCATCCTGGGGGATATAGATTTGAAAAATGCTTGAGGTGGAGGAGAGATGGGTAAGAGATAGGAATCTACTTCCTGGCACGGAAGGGAGCGCTCTGGTTAACAACCTGGTTAACATGGGAAGTATGCCAAGGATCATCCAGCCACGTTCTGGCCCCACTTTTATTTGTCCAACTGTGAGGCGGCAGTGATGTGGGAGGTGTAGACGCGCAATTGCTGAGAGAGCTAATAGGAGCATCCAACTTTCCAGTTCAACCCACTTACGGGGGGGGGTGTGGGGGGGGGGGGAGGCCAGCTTTAGTCCCAAGCAAGATGCCCGTTAGATTTCTCGGCATCCCCTTCCTCAACTCCTACCTTCAAGGTACCTCTGGGCCAATGCTAGCTGCCTCTCCGCCCCCTCCCCACCCCCGCCCCAGCGTGTCTCACCCCGCCTTAGGCAGGTGCCTAATGGATTGCAGTTGCTGAGGCGCGGAAGCGGGGAGCTGCGCTCTACCAGGACCGATGGAATGGGAGTGGGCGCTCCTGGCTATAGCTTTTCAGCTCGTAAACGCTTGGGCGGCTCCCCCAAAAGTTGGAGATGACACAGAGGCACTTCTTAAGGAAGTGGAACACGAACAGAGAGATGGAGACAAGCGTCCATTCCTTTGAGCAGAATTCCTGTTCCCCAACACACACTTCCACACCACCACCCCTAAACCAGGGTGCGCCCCTCCCTTCCGCGGTTTCCATATAAATATAAATGAAGGTATCACACACACACACACACACACACACACACACACACACACACACACACACACCAAAAACATATATGCATATAGAGAGGTGGATCTATACCTTTTTTTCAATCCCTCCAACAGAATGCGTCTTTGAATTAGTAATGGGGAGCTGAGGAGGGCGAGCTGGCCGGCGGCCAGAGCCTCTGGGGGGAGGAGCGGAGGGCGGAGGGCGGAGGGCGCAGGGCGGAGGGCGCAGGGCGGGCCGGCTGAGAACTAGTGTTTGCGGCGCGCGTTGCTGCGCAACCGAGAGGGAGTGGGCCCCGCGAGCCCGGGGCTGGGAGCGCGAGGGGCCCTGCATTTTATGTCGTCCAATTGAGGGGCAAAGATACATATAGAAAAAGAGGGCGGAGCGTGTTTGAGGCTGGAGGGGGGCGGGAGAGGAGTTATTTATTGGGTGGGCCAAGCTCAGTAATATCGGTGAGCTGGATCGAGTGGAGGAAGGGCCGGGCTTCGCTGGGGCATTGTTTGCAGGACGCTGTAGCTTTGCGGGCGTCTTTGCGCTGGTCTGGTCTGGGAGATCTTTTCTGTGCCATGGAGACATTAAATTGGGGCTGCGGGAAGAATTTGATTCTGGGTTTCAGTACCATCATTGAGAAATAAGACAGACAGAAAGAAAATATGCTTCTGGGGAAGAAAAAAAAAACTTCAATAAAAATGAATTAAGCCTTTGCTTCTTTTAGGGGTTTGGCTTCCATCACCCTAGCTTCCACTCCAAACCTGGTCCAAATGCCATGCTGAAGTCCAGTTCCAGAGTTAGGCTTCGTGGCCAAATTTGTGTCTGGGTTGAACAAGATCATGGAAAACTGAAGGAGGCAGATTCCTTTCCCACCCGCACGGCCTCCCTTTGAAACAAGCCTTTGAGAGGCTGACCGTGCCTTTCGCCAAGGAAAATGGGGTTGGGAAGATAAGAGATGCTGCTTTTAACTTGGCTTTTCTTACCTTTCCCCACTCCTTTCCCACCCCGCTCTGCTGGCTGGAGGAGCAAGCACATTTTCTTTCCATTTCAATTTTCCCTTCCTCCTCCCTCCCTCCAACTCCCCCCTCCTATTCTCCATCCCCCAATGGCCAAGGAATCCCCTATAAGGCTTGAGTTTTAAGTCAAAGCAGCTGTGAGTTAGTCCCAGGGCTTGGGCTGGATTTGAGCCGGCAGGTGGGCTTGCAGCTGGAGGAGAAGGGACTGATCCCAGGAGGCAGAGGTTCCGAGGGAGGATCACAGTGAAGGACCTGTGAGCAGGAATCCCAACAGAAGCCCTGGTACCTTTAATAGGGGAGGGAGGAGCTACCGAGAAGAAAAGGTGATTCTTGTCTGAAGATTTTACTTTGTACCTGAGCAATGCCTTTGAAACTTTGAGTTATTTACTGTGTGAAAGATAAAACTTTAAAGAAGGATCACCATACGCCAGGCCCACTGCATCCAGAAGCTGGAAGAACACCATAAAGGGTCCAGGCACCAAGGAGGGACCAACCAGGAAAAGGAATGGCTGTGGTAAGAAACAAGGAGGCAATCTGAAGGGGTCTTGTTGGAGTTTTTGTTTCACAGTTTTAATACAGTTGGTTCAAAAGTTGCAAATCCCCAGAGATCATCCTTAAATTGCCAGCTGTATGTTTTCCAAGACACCGATTAATTCGATACCTGCGAAAATAAATAAGTAAATAAACAAGGAAGCCAGTCCTAAGTATCTACTCCACTTTCCCCTATATCCAGAGAGTCCCTCACATTTTTTTCAAGTTCCATTTTTTCCATGATTTCTGTTACAATGCCTCCCTCTCTCTCTCTCTCTCTCTCTCTCTCTCTCTCTCTCTCTCTCTCTCTCCCCCTCTCTTTTTAATATAAATCCAAAGGAGTGAGTGGAAATCTCTATATGGGGCAAAGTGCCCTTTCCTGCTTAACCACTTGGTTTAGCAAGGTTCTAACATCTCTCCAGGAATTATCTGGGTATTAGCCAAAGAATGCTAAAGCTCAAGGAACCCACACAATCCTTGAAGTCAAGGCCCTCATTTTACAGATGGGGATGCTGAGGCCCAGTGTGCAGAGTCACTTGCCCAAAATTAGATGCAGGGTTAGTGGTAGAAGGAGGACTAGAATTCAGCTCATCCCTATTGATTTTAGGGTTCCTTTGCTATTCCTGGCTTTCTTCACTACTCACCAGGGTTCTTGCCTAGACCCAGCCTAACCGGCAATGAGGCATTTGGCAAATATCACCTGATGACATCATCCCATAGTGAAGGTTGTGAGGATGAAATAAGAGCTCAGAACTAGAGGGTGCCCTGTCTGACCTCTGCTGGCAGGCAAAGATGTTTAATGTGGGCTCTAGGTATTCTGAACCTGAATTGTACCACCACACTTGTAATGTCTCTCTGACCCCAGCAAAGATGGCCCTCATTCCAGACCCTTTAGAACAGCATTTTCGATTGAAATATAATACAAGCCACATCTGTCAAAGTTTCTAGTAGATACAGGTGGCCACCAGCAAGCCCCTCCCGCACCTGGAAGGGAACTGCTCTCTCCACACTCTCCTCCTCCCCCCAAGAATCAGAGAAGAAAAGAGTCTGAGCTTTGATTAATGGACAGGAAATGATTCCCTTGTTTGACTCATAGGAAAGCCTGTCTACTCAGGGGGACCAGGGAGAGTTCAAACTACCTGCTCCCTTCCGCCCCCTTCTGCTCATGTAAGTCATGCAGGGAATGTGGCTGCCTAATTGTAATGTTCTGAATAGGCTTGCTGAGTCATGAGTGGGAGTGTTGCCAGGTCAGAGAAATGAGCTGGAGCTTCCTCCCCCTCATCTCCCTTTCTTCAATTTACAGGCTGCTTCCTACCTAGTCCTTCCACTACCTTCCGGTGTGGGGAAAAGATAGACATTTCTATGAGCATGCTCCATCTTCCTGCCCCTAGAGAAATCTGCCTGGAGACACTCATCTTGGGAGTTGTGCATTAGTACATAATTGGTTAGAGGTGCATTTCTTACCAACTGTCTCCCAGGGATCAAGAAATGTGTACTAGAGTCCTGAATCCTGGCTTGGCCCCGGGGAAGGGGGTGGGGGGAATGAAGAGGGTCCTTTTTTTTTTTTAACCTCTGGTCCCTGGATGTGAGTTCAACCCCACCTTTCTATCTGGGGAAGTGTCACCAACTTGACAGATGCCACCTCTACTCTGTGGGGTGTGGTTGGCCACCTTTTCTCTCTCCATCTGGAGGGAAAATCCAGTGCCTTAGTCCAGTATGAAGGAATGGCATTAGACAGAGGCACAAACTCCCAGGGTGAGTTCACTGTGTGGGATCTGGTTCCCAGAAGCACTTGTGCCAAGTCCCTCTCACCTGGGGTTGGCCATTGATTCCCCACAGACAAGGATAGAGCCATCACTTTCTGGCAGAATGGTGTGCATCCAGGGAGCCTTAGAGCTTGTGGTGTACAAGGAGATACCAGTCAGGCAGGTGCCAAGCAACCAAGTTTTTAGTTGATGATTGGAACTAAGGAAATGAGAGGCAACAGAGACCTGTGCTGAGAGATAATTAGCACATACCAACTCACTTATTCCCATAACAGCCCTGGGGAGAAGGGGCTGTTGACATCCTCCCCATAACTCAGATGAGAAAACCAAGGCAAAGAGAGGGGAGAAAGAGACTAAGAGCGATCAACAGAAATCTGCACTGAGGCTTATGAATACCAGCAGCAGCCTCATCTTCCTCCCAAGAAGAGTAGCAGGATGTTAAGGATGGATAGTCTGGCTATGTTCATTTGCTTTGCTATGTGATGTCCTTATTTTTCTGCGCAGGACAGACATGTGACACACCCACGCTGGCCAACTGTTGGTTTAGGTGCCTGACCACGTTAGTTGTTCTGGCCTGAAATGGGATAGGGGCTGGAAAGGAGCTCAGCAGGGCAAGCCTTTCGCCCCCACTCTTTGTCTAGTCACTGACTGGGAACCTACTCCCACTGCCGCCACTCACCCTAAGTCAGCAGGACTCCCCTCTGCATCCTCTTGCAGCTCCTCCCATCTGGCACCTGAGGATGGCGGTTGTTTGGGTTTGCTTTCCTCTTGGAAAGTCAGTGCTCTTTTCCTTCTCAGCTCATAATTCTCGCTAAAAGCAGCCCAGAACATACACGTCTGTGACTGACCACAGAGGAAAAGAAAACAGTGTCTTTCCAGAGGGACTGGGACAAGGCAGACATTGGTTAGAGGTGGAATGGGCAGGAAGTGGGGTGCTGCAGCTCCCCTGGAAGGCTCCCAGCCACTCCCTCACGTCCCATTCCCTTTCTTTCTATCCAGAGTGGCGCACATGCAGTGTAATTGAGCCATTTGGCATCTGCAGCTGGGAAACAGTCAGACTTCCAGAGACTGAGACATGCCTTATGGTTTTTTAAACAGTGAGCAGCAAACCCATCATTTTCCTATAGCCTTGGGGGTCGTAGCGAAGAGCTGGAGGCTGCAGTTAACTAGGAAACAGGGCAGGGTGGGGAGGGGACGTGAAGCATATAGCCATACCCAGCCATAGATCTGTGCCCTCTGACCAGCTGTCCAGTAGAATTTTCTACAATGATAGGTGTGGCTATTGAGTACTTGAAATGTGGCTAAAGCAACTGAAGAGTTGACTTTGTGATTTGATTTCCTATTTATTCATTTAAATAGCCACATGTGGCTAGTGGCTACTGTGTTGGACAGTGAAGCCTGAGACCAGAGAGAAGCCCTGCCAATCCAGGGGACCCCTCCATCTGTCCCTGTCCTGTGAGGCTCATTGCTCTGCCTCCTCACTCCCCCTTCTGGAAATTACTGTGCTGAAAGGCAGTGGCCCCAATGAGATGGCCTCTCAGGGCTTCCACTGAGCTCTAAGGTCCCCCAGCTTTCAGACAGAAAGGCCTCTAGGCCCACTTCACTTTGTCTCTTGCGTAGATCGATGCATCTCTCCATTTAAAGATTATTTATGGAGAACCATTCGCTAGAGAGACATAGATAAATGATGAGCCTCTGCTCTGAGATTATTGTTTAAATTCCACAGGGGGAGCCGGGATGAGAGCCAGTGGAAACCCAGCTCCCTTTTCATCCCTCATAGGGAGATTCTGGGCGAACCCATCTTGTCTTCTGGCTGGAGAAAGAGACTTTCCTCTCTCCAGGTCCAGGTGGCCTGGCAAAGCCCTACATTCCTCCTGGGCTGTGTATTCCAAGTACGCCTCAGTTTCTTCTGTTTCCGAAACAAAGCCACAAGGTCTGGGCCACCCAGTTTTCTCTGAGGTTAGATTATGGGGTTAAGATAGAATGGGAACCACCAGCAGCCTGGGAATGGGCTGTCAATGATGCCAGGGAGGGACTGAGAGCCCCAGGGTGGGAGGGAGGCCAGATTGCAGGGAGAAGCAAAAGATGGACCATCCATCTCTGACCAGGGAGTGGGTGGTATGAAAACATTTCTTAAGAACATATGCCTGTCAATGTTGCTAAAGCATCCTGTCTCTACCAGATAACAGCGGCAGCAAGAGGGCATATTGGAGACTGTGGTGGAGCCTGGATGGGGAGTATGCTTTGGGCACCTGTGCTGTGAATAGATCTGCCCACCCTAGGGTGCCTCTGGGTACATAGTGGCCAGACCTGCACCCAGACACCGCCTGTGTTTGCTGGGACATGAGAACAGTGTAGTCCTCAAACAGGTGTTCGTGTGAGCACAGGGAGGGCCCATGTACCCGTCTGTGCCTCCGTGAATGTTACTGCACACAGTGTGAATGAGCAGCAATGGCCAGCATAACATGGCAGGAGCTGGGCTATCAGAGAGCTGGTTGGTTGGCAACCCACCCCAGAGGTAAATATCAGGACACTATGACAGCTCTCATTCGCCCTGTCATCAGCAAGATCATGGAACTAAGAGAGAGGGAAATAATACTGAGCATGCCACATCTCCAATCCTCTGCAGAATCCTTTTGAAATGGCATCTAGAGATGGGAAGGGAGGTGCCAGATATGTTTCACTTCTTCCCCTGATCATTTTTCAATTGCAGATGAAAGAAACAGCTGAGGGTTATGCACATGGAGTCTTGCCCGGCTCCCCCTCCAGTTCCCATACCTGCCTTCTCCACTCTCCCCCTGTGACCCTTTCCAGTCCTCTCTTGACCATATCCTTAACTCTTTAAATACATGCTTCAGACACACAGAGAGAAGGAGAGGGTTTGGTGGTTGTCAGAGAAACAGACACACAAATTCTAAATTTTAAAAATTACTTACAGTCCCTAGCAATAAGCACCCAGGCATGCTGTGTGATCCTCAATCTCTGTCGCCACCTACTGGCCTTGTGGAGGTATTGACATGTTTGTCCAGCAGGTTCTAGAACCCAATGCCCTCCCTCTTCTGTTCCTTGCTGTTCAGGCACAGGGCCACACCTAAACCCCTTCCACAACCTCAGTCTGCTTTCTCTTGATGAAATAGCTCAGGAGCTGCCAGTCCACTTGTGCCTTCCTGCTTTACCTCAGACTTAAACCCTTCCCAAATCAAAAGCCTATTTATGACTCAAAACAGCTGAGTGGAGCCTGCTGGCTCTGGCATTCCAGCTCTGGGTCTTCGGTCCAGCCCTTTCATCTCCCTGGTGCTGCCCTGGCTCTGCTCCAACTTTCCACTGTCTCTCTGGAGCCTACGGGTGACCACAAGACCTTGATGAGTATCTTTGATACTCAACTCTCCCGGTGCCTAAGTAATAGGTCACATGGGGTTAAGTGGCACCAAAAACCAGGAGGCACGTCAAAGCTCTGAGCCTGCCTTTCAGAGCAGCAAACAAGCCTGCATCCTGGGGCGGGTGTGCTCCCAGGAGGCCCACTCTCTCCCGTGGTCAACACCCAGCCTCCTCTCCCTCCTCCCCTCAATTCATCTAGTTACAGTATTAACTGGAGAAGGGGTAATGGCCATGCACCCCAGAATGCCCCCAGCCTTTCAATGGCAGCATCTCTTGCTCTCTCCCCTAACCCTAGTGGTCAGATGTGTTTTGAAGATTAGAATGCTTAGTTTTGGCCAGAGAGGTTGAAGGAAGTGTCTCCGGTCCCTCAGTAAGACTGGCTCAGAGACCCATCCATCCTGTAATAGGCTTTTCCTCTTCCCCCACCCCCAACCCCACCTTCCCTAAGACCTGAGCCTCAGGCATGGGCCTTCATTACTAGATAAGAGAGCCCTAGCCTTTCTATTTATACAGAGTCCTTCAAACCACCAGTGCTCCTCCCTGCATCCCCCTCTTCCCCCGCCACCACCCTGCTTTCTAGCTCTTCCCACAGCCAAGAAAAGTAGGTTTACGCCTGAGCATCACTCTATCAGCTGGTTCCTGGAAGGCTGCATTCCACCAGCCCGGCGCATCGTGTGTTGATGAGTCATCACACCAGGTTTGGAGACAGTAGAATCCAAGCACTGAGTCAAGACAAGGTGGGAAGTTGGACTGAAAGGCCAAACATCGGGGTCAGGAATCCTGGTGTTGAATTTGGTTCAGGGAGAGTCTGCCCCTGTCTTTGTTGTTTGCTTTCTGCTCATCCTCTTCCTCTCCTGGGCGGCAGCCCAAATCAACTAACCGCCCAGAGCCCTGCAAACCTGCAGAGGCTTCTTCCAGGCGGGCAACTTCCCCGCCAGGGCCTTTAGGACAGGATACCTGTCCAATTAAATGTGACAACTCTGAGCCAACTGCAAACAGGTGCCTGGGTGCTTCCTGCACCTGCCATCCTAACAAGGTTGGCCGAGTCTCCAAATGCCTTTCTTAACACACACCTGCAACTTCCCCTAGGCTGAGAGCTCCTGCCCGGGGGGACACAAACAGTGCCTTCTGGCCCATCTTCTCTCACCCAACACCATCTGCTTGGATTCCTCTCTTATTTTCCATCACAGTGTCTTGCCCTTAAGTGGGTGGGTAATAGGATTTTTCCCAGACCCCAGTTGAGTCATTTAGGGTCGCCTCAAAGCCCTTTGCTCTTTTTTTGAATTTGAAAAGAGGGCAATGAAGATAGGGCCTCCCTGCACCTGGCCTCCTGGCCACATCCTACCCTTCCCCCTGGGTCTGCATAGGCTAGTGGGGCTAAGGAACTGAGAGGAGAAACAGGAACCCAGAGGAGGGTGTCTGCGAGATAAAAATTAAATGGAAATCTGTGGACCGAAAAAAGGCTGGAGGCAGGAGGGGGGAGGAATTAACAGGTCAACAAATAAATGAACAAAGTCCTACTTCTTTAAAGGTCATAAGTCAGCTAAGTATAGACTGTCACCAAGTCACCCCTATATATAACTGTGGCAGCCCAGCCAGCTGTCAGCCACTCTTGACCTGGAGCTATGTTATGTTCCAGCCCATCCAGGGCCCAGAGCACAGAGCCAGTCCAGTTCTGAGCCAGTGCAGGGAGGGAGGCCTCAGGGTTCTGCACCCTCCTCCTACTCACTATTTCCCTCCAAGCCCCATATCTCTGGCTTCCCAGGTCCCCTTCTCCTGCTAATCCAAACCCCCAGGACCCTCCTGCCCCCAGTTCTCCAAATCCAAGCAGCTCAAGTCCAGCAGCTCTGAAAGCATAAAGACCCCACAGGAAGTTACACATGGCCTTTCTTGTCCACTCCTGGTTGCCCCCTATTTCCTCCGACAGCCAAGATCTCCAGGTTGTGCTCTTACATCAAAGCCACTCCTCTAGCCACCGCACCATCTACTTAGCCTCCATGAGCAAGCCCCTGACGAGGCCGGAGCCCTCCCAAAGGCCTCTTCCCTCTCCTTCCTCTTTCCTGCCCCCAGAATGTCCTCTCCCTCCTGTCAAACTTCCCTCGCTTATCAGCTTGACTTTTCAACACCACGCCCCCCCCTCCCAACTTCATGAAGTCTTTCTAGATTTGCCCTATGGGACTCCAATCCTGCCAGCAACTCCTCTCCATATACATGAGTGCTGACTCTTATGCCCAGGTTCTCATTTAGGCTCCATGAGGGCAGAGACCCCTTCTCTTCGAAGCAGCTTCAGAGTCTCCAGCTTTTGCATGCCTGAGTCTCAGCCCCAGAGGCTGACCCTCTGCTTCCTTCTCCCTGCAGACAGAGAATCCCAGGAACATGAGGACCCAACCACCGCCGAGGTGGCTGAGGAGACCTACGCCCCCAAGATCTTCCGGCCCAAACACTCCCGCATCTCCGAGCTGAAGGCCGAGGCCGTGAAGAAGGACCGCAGAAAGAAGCTGACCCAGGCCAAGTTTGTCGGGGGAGCTGAGAACACCGCTCAAACCCGGGCCAACGCTGCCCCTGAGATGAGACAGGAATCCGAACAGGTGTGTCTCAAGGATCCCCCGCAATTTCATCGGCATCCAGGCCCCGCAGCCTCTGCCACCTCCCTGACTTGCGTCTAAATGAGCATTCGTGGCAGCAGGAGATGCTATACCTAGTGAAGGACTTGCCGCTTACAATAGAGAGCTTTTAGAGCTTACATGTATCAGGACCCAGGGTTTGTCTGAGTGAGCAGGTGTAGAGGGAGTACATAGGGAAAGTGCCAGCCAGCCACAGAGAGCACCAGAGCAAGTACCAGGAGTATGAATGGCAGTGGGCTGTCTCCTCACCTAGGCAGATGCTGACCATTCTTCTAGAGCATCCACAGAGGACCGCCTCTGGACATAACCACTCAGAGGCATGGAAGAGCTGAGGGTGGGGAGCAGGGAACAGATGGGCAGTTGCCTCTGTGCCTGGTCAAATGCAGGTTTTGCACACTTTCTACGCCCGGTGCATAACAGGTGGGAGGAGGAAAGGTCTTTGGTAGCAGCTAAATGGCACAAAAGGCGGTGGCTTTCCTCACAGAACGTTTGCTTCTCTCCCCTCCCACCGCCCGCTGGGCCACATGTTCTGCACATGTAGGTGGTTTCCACCTGGTCCTGCCATGCCTCTCATCCCTCCTATCCGCACACAGGGCCCCTGCCGCAGACACATGGAGGCTTCCCTTCAGGAGCTCAAAGCCAGCCCTCGGATGGTGCCCCGCGCAGTGTACCTGCCCAACTGTGACCGCAAGGGATTCTACAAGAGAAAGCAGGTATGACCCGTCCCATGCCCCCAAGTTCAAAGGGCTCCTGAAAAGACGCTCAACAGAAAACTTCTACCTCTAAATGCCTAAAATGTAAGTCTTTAACATAGTGTTTTTTGAACCTGAAATATCCATAACACAAATGTGGTTTTCCCATTCCTCCCTGTGCTACAATCTACTTAACTTTTAATAATTCACCTTATTTACATGAATTTTATTAGGAGTGGGGAGAGAGAGAGAGAAAGAGAAACAATGCTATGTTGTTTCACTTACTTATGCATTGGTTGATTCTTATATTGTGCCCTGACTGGGGATCAAACCCTGGGACAATGCTCTAACTAACTGAGCTGCCCAGCCAGGACTACCTGAATTTTAAAAGAAAACTTGACATCACTGTGTCTCATCCCACGTTGTATGTTATTTTCTGATACACACACATAGATATATGCATATATATATATATATATATATATATATATATATATATATATATGACTTCAAAGCATATTTTCACCATGTACCACCTGGAATCATTGCATGTTCCTTTCATAGCCAGGCTACCCTTTGAACTGCCGCACTGTTGGCTAACCAGTGGTGCTTAGCGTATTAAATTGGGTCCGCATTCCCTTAAGGCAATGGTGTTCAGCCTTCCTTGGGCATCAGCATCATTGGGCAGGTTTGATAAAACACTAATGAGTGACCCTCCCTCCCCAGTGTCTGATCGGTGGGCCTGAGAGGCTCTGAGAACTTTGCTTTTCTAACAAGTCCCCTCCCATGTGACACTGATGCTCTAAGTGTACCCTCATCTAAGTGAGGGGAAGGGGCCAGGCAGTCTTGGGTCTATTCTTGGCTCTCCCATTCACTAACTGTGTCCTCTTACTCCAGTTTTGTGTTTTTTTTTAATCTCTGGTTCCGCACATAAATGGAGAATAGTTAGTTGTGCTTATTGTTTTCACACAATTATGAGGAATAATGGATTAATCTCTGTAAATTACTTAGAACAGTACTGGTACATGGTAAAAACCTGCAGAAGTGATACCTATTAACATTGTCATTATTATTAATTATCATCATCAGTGTCAGTTCATCAGTCCATGTAGTTCTCTGGAGAATACTAAGTTGGAGGGTCCTGAAAGGGTCACATAAAACATGTTTATAGAGGTTAGCCAAGGTCAGACTGCCTAACCTATCATTTCTCCAGAACTTCCTCGGGCAGGGGTACAGCCCCCTCAACTCTCTGGGGGTAAAAGTCAGTCTTGGGGCGGGAAGACGAAGGGCCAGGTGAGGGTGCAGCCTCCTGCAGACACAGCCATCCTCACTGCCTTTCCCTGTCCGCACCCCCAGTGCAAGCCTTCCCGTGGCCGCAAACGTGGCATCTGCTGGTGCGTGGACAAGTACGGCATGAAGCTGCCAAGCATGGAGTATGTCGAGGGGGACTTCCAGTGCCACACCTTCGACAGCAGCAATGTTGAGTGATGCGTCCCCTCCTCCTCCTTCCCTCCCCCTACCCCACCCCCAGCCCCAACTCCAGCCAATGCCTCCCTCCACCCCAGGACGCCACTCATTTCATCTCATTTAAGGGGAAAACATACATATATCTATCTAATTGAGGAAACTGAGGACCTCAGAATCTAGCAAGGTCTCAACTTTGAAAATGGCAACAATGGAGATGAAAAAAGTTAAGGAGATCCCCCACACACACCTTTTAAATGGTTTTCTTTTTGAGGCAAGTTGAATGAATAGAGAACAGAGGAAGAACAAGAGGAAGAGAAGGGAAGAAGGCATATGTGTGCAAGGGAGACTAAGATGAACAGAGTTAGGAAAGGAAGGGAGAATGTGGGCAGGAAGGAAAGATCCCAGGCCTCACGGCTGGCCCCACCTTTCATGTGCAACCCTGGCCTGAGCTGGGGAGACATTTGGGCGCTAAATTTTGGCCCAAGATGTAGTATTTGATGACATACTTGGAGCTTTCCCAGGTTGAATTGGTCACAGAGGGAGCAAGGCAAAGACAAAAGGTGTCAGCGCCTCTCCTGGGTCTAGCGCCTCCTGCAACCAGCAATGTGGGCAGCTCAAACTCTCCTTCCTCTGCTTGCCCACTAAGTGTTCTCTCCCCCCCAAAATTTATAAAAGCTAAAATGAATTCCACTTCCCTCAAAAGAAAACAAATTAAAAACTAAATGATATTAGATAGATTTTCCTAAGTATATACATAAGTATTACATATGTGTGCACATTTCCCTGTGCAAACTTTTGGAAATTAATACACACTCAACAGTGGGAAGACTTGTTCCTCCCGATTGACCAGAACTCCGAGCTGAAGCATATGGTTTCAGCTCCTCAGTGTATTTGATTCACAACTAGCACAGCCTCTATGGGGGAGGATAGGCTGAAAAAAAAAAGGGGGGGAGCTTGTATTTATCTACAAGGCTCCATGTAGTCATATATAGGCATATAAATCTTTCTTGTTTTTTTTTTTTCCTTCCTTTCTTTCTTTCAAAAATTTGTATTATTAACTTTTCAAATAGTTTCTATGGGGGCATTGAGGAGCTTCCTCATTCTGGGAAATCCAAGACAACTCATACATAATCTTCTAACATGACCCATAACACCAGTCTTGCCTGCCTCCCATGAGCAGCAAACTCAACATTTTGTGGGACACAGTGTTGGATTTTATTTCATGATTTCCCACATGCACATGTCTTCACACATACCACCCAGCCAGGTGGATGAGAGCACTCTGTGTGAACCCGCCATGCTCCTCAGACCCTCCAGAGGTAACCATCTCCAACCGCACACTGAGCGAGCCCAGCATGCCCAAGTTTGACCTACTGGTCCCACTGGGCCTTTCCATTTCATCTGGGCAGAGCCTGCATTTTGAAAGCCTCTTTCATTCTTCACGCTGGCCGAGCGTGAGAGATGGAAATGAGAGATGGCAAAGAGGGATGTGGTGGTGAATAAGTTTCAATACAAGGAAGTTTATAAAGTGATTGTTCAGGCCAGATAGATGGAGTGAAGGGAAAGGGGTTGATGGGCCCCATTCTAGCTTTGAAGCAACGCAACAGAAAAGGAGACAAAGCCAGAGAAACTCCCCTGGCTCCCCACCCGATAAGCCCTCTGGGATTCAAGAGGAAGATGGGGTTCAGGTTACAAATGAGAAATGAACTAACTCTCGGCCTTAGAGCCAGGCAGGGTGGGTAACCTTAGGGTTCTACACTTAGCATCTAGACCACTGCAAAGAGCAGTAGAGACTGGCCATATTTTGAAGGGACAAGACTTTGCTCAAATGCCCATCTTCACCCAGCAGTGAGGGACAGAGGCCAGAGAGTTTTCATTCACTCTGGCCAGTTCAGCTTCCTCCCTGGGGTGAGGATGGAAGAAAGACCTAGGACAGCCAGGGAATGCATGCTTAGGGTGCTGTCGCTTGGCAGTCACATTCTAAACCAAGGACACTCCCATTCTCCACTGACTTCCTCAACCAGTGGGTGGTCTGAGGGCTGTCCCCTGTGGCTGGAGCTAGCCTGCCAGGAAAGGGGGCTTGGACAATGGCAAGAACATCCTTTCTCACTGTGAGCACAGCCTTCTCCACTCTTTCCTGATGGCATGACACCGTGGAGACACTCCAGCACCAGACGTGGGGCAATGAAGAGGGACAGCAAAGAAGCCAATCGAGTCCAACTAGCGGAAAACTTGCAGCTGTGTAACGCGGGGGATGTTTCCTGCTCCCCAGGACAGGACAGTTGGCTGGAGGTGGGATAGATGGTCGATCTTCATAAGACAAAGGGCCTGACGAGAATGGCAGCTGCAAGGACTTATTTGACCTGCTGTGTCAGCGTATCCCATCTCCCTGTGCAACTGTCCCCGAACTCCGACACAAATTTCCATGCTGTAGGCCAGTATCCTGAACCTTCCCCATCTCCCTCTTCTTTCTGCCCATCCTTCCTTTGGATCTTGAGCAGTCATCTAACTGGGTTCTGCCAAGTGGATACTGGGGTGCCAATCCCCCTAAGAAAAGACTGAGCCAGAAACTGCATGCCCTACTCCCACCCCTCCCTAGACCTGGACCTGGTTCCTGAGAGAGGCTCTCCCCCCGTCCCACTCCCTACCACTGTTTACTGGACTTGGAATGGGCTCCTGACATCAGCTCTTTGCTGTCAGCCCAAGGTGGGGATGATGGTCTGGCTCAACTCCACCAGTCTCTTGAGGTCTCCAACGTTCATGACGACTACACACCTGTGAGACCCCAGTGTTTGCAGGGAGTAATTCTGGTCAGCTAGCCAATCCCTAGAGGACCCTGGACCTTCTTGATGGATGGAACTTAGCCTCTCCCAGAGGAGATCCGGCCTGAGCCCAGTAAGGAGAGACCATGGGAGAGAGT
Organism: Antrozous pallidus; assembly: GCA_027563665.1. Classification (NCBI taxonomy): domain Eukaryota; kingdom Metazoa; phylum Chordata; class Mammalia; order Chiroptera; family Vespertilionidae; genus Antrozous; species Antrozous pallidus. Next base: position 21,142,353 of record CM050508.1, on the reverse strand, counting down.
CACTGAGGACATTGGAGTTGTCCTCCAGCAGGTGGGAGGGGAGGCAGATGTGGAGAACTGCCAGCCACAGGCTTCTCCTTGACCCCAGGCTGTTTAGGCCTCTGAGTGCTCTCCTGGCAGCCTGAAGCTCTAGCTTCTCAATGGCCTCACGTCTAAGTGTTGACCTTCCCCATCAGGAGGTCTCACCCCTGCTCCCTTTTGACTTGTGCCTCACTCAAACAATGTAGACCATATCTGATGTTCCAATGGAGGGAGGCCTAGCCAGGACTGATCTTCCTTCACCCAGAGCCCTCCCCACCCTGGCAAGGAAGGGCATCTGGGGAGAAAGTTTCTCAGATAGCCAGGCCTGGACAGGCCTGGAGACTTCAACCCTTACCCAGGGAGGAAGGGAGGCCCAGAAGCTGTGGGGTCCCACAACCTCTCCCCTTGCCCATGTCTCCATCACCACTTTGGTGGTCTCCACTGTACCCCTGCAAGGATTAACCTTCTATGGGGTCTGGGAGAGGTGGGCCATGTACACCACGTGCTCCCTTCTTCCACCACTTATCTCTCCAGCAGCCATCCAGCTGCCATGGTAATGGCCAGGCCCCCTCATAAGGAAGCAATGATCTCCCTGTCCATGGGCTCACCCCTAGAGGGCTCCAGCTCAGCATGGGGGTTCAGAGAGGAGTGGGCCAAGGAGAGGCAGGACCCTCTGCTCTCAGAGAGGACTTTTGTGGCTTCCGAGAGAAAGGAGGCTACGTTTTAAAAAGTGGTGGGACTATGGGAACAGGATTTGACCTGCCAGGAACCTGGGCGTTGTACTGTCTTTATTTTTGAAACCACTAAAGTGCAAGGCATATTTTGCACTTTTCTCCACTTCGTTTTTCTCTTAGGTTTTTGTGTCTTTTTTGAAACATGCTTCCTTGGTTTCCTAGTGGAGTACATGGCTTAGCCATCTCCACAGACTCTGGCCTCCTCTCTTCAGCTCCTTCTGAATGGGGAAGGGGAGGAGGGAGGGCGAGTTCACTCCACTCCTCTGGTCCCCGGACACCAGCCTGAGTCCCACCTGCCACCACCAGTGCCGTCACACAGTAGCCCACACGGATAGACAGTTGTCAGACAAGATCCTTCAGATTCCGAGTTGCCTACCGGTTTGTGTTTTTGGTTTTTGGTTTTTCGGTTTTGTTTTTTTTTTAGACAGCAGTAACCACAGCACATATTACCGTAGTTTTCAATAGTTTTTCATACATACATAACATACATACATACATACATACCATAGCTCTATTTTCTCCTATATTTTGTCTTCAACTTTTTTCAAAGAAAACAAATGCTCATAATCTTTACTGGTGAAAAGATGGATAAACAAACCAACAAAACAAAACCAGTTCATGGTGAAAAAAAAAATGCAGGAAAAATAATTTCCTGAATATGGAAGAACTCACCTCCTGTTTAGCATTTTGTACCTAAGAAAATAAAAACGAAAAAAAAACCACAACAGAGGATCTCACGTTTTCTTAAAAAGGTGAAGATTGTTGTATACTATTTATTCATCTTATAATTTATGTTACTCCTGATCTTTGTCGTTTGTCATGACGAAGCATTTATTTAATAAAGTGATGCATTCAGTTAGCCTGCGTCAACTTCCTCCGGGCCCCAGGACTCTCCTCGGGCCACATCCAGAGGGAAGGACCAGGCAGAGGCAGGACCCAGGGGACCCCAGGCCCATCCAGAACTAGGGGGCCCTCTTCTCCATCCCTTCAAATCTGTCTCAATGAGTTCATGCATACCAAATATCAATGCATGTTCAGCTACTGTTATTACTATGATATTCTTATCATTTAATTTCAGCCCCTGCTATTAAATAAAGTGGCCTTACTCTATCCATAAGCAAATGATGAGTCTCTTCTCTTTGGAGAGGATTTTAAGGAAGGCATTTCTAGAATGTTCCGCAATCACTTATTCCTGGGAACTGCTGTCCAAGGCAAATCCCACCTCCCATTCCTCCCCAGCACACTGCTGTTTCTGCCCAGTGGAGAGAGAAGCTATGAAATGGCTGGTGACTGATCAGCCTCTCAGGGGGCTTAAAGAGCATCATTTCCACCTTTCCTGCTGCCACAGACACCCTGCTACAGTTCCCCTTAGACCTCTCTTCTCTCAGCTTTTCTCCCAGCCCCAGGTCCCCTCTTCCTTTGTGGACCCCATAGCAGCACACATCTGGAGTCCCTGACCACCTCCTGCAGGGACCTCCCCATCCATGGCATCTTCACTCCGCCCCACCCGAACCCTGTGCCCTGCCCCTTGTAAATCACATGGCAAGTGAACTAAATGGGAGTGCCCCTGCCCGACCAGGGGTTGCTGGTCATTGGACCCACTCCTTTCCAAAGGTGCCTGTGTCCCTGAGACCTCTCCACCCCACACACAGCTTTACAAATGTGCCGTCTTAGAAGTGAAGGCAAAGGTGAGAGTGTGAAAGCTGGGCTGGGAGGCAGAGAGGGGCAGGTGTCTGGCCCACTTTCCTTTGCATGGGTGTTGAGCCATGGTGGGGACAGGAAGAGTAAGGTACAGGAAGGCCAGGCTGGACTGGGTCACTCCACAGGACCTGCCCAGGACTGTCTCCTAGCCTCTCCACCAGCAGCTACTGTCACCCACATTCTGCATGAAGGAGGTGTGGGCAGGACTCTTCTTCAATTGCTGTGTCCATGCCCACCCCCCCAACCCACCACTTCCCTCCCCTTACACCCTCATCTAGGAAGTCCTAGAGTCCTGGGTCCCAGCTGCCACCCCTTCTCCCACCTCCACCCTGGACAACCCACACAGCACCCTAATGATCACATATCAACCTGTGCTCCTATGATCCAGTAAGATTGGGCTGAGTCTTGTGACTATAACAGAACATTTCTATTTCACTCCTCAACTCTACCAGGTCTCTTCTCCATCCACTGAAACTACACTCTAAGCCTCGACACCTAGTGTTCCACATGGAAAAATCTGAAAAGCCCACCCTCCCATTCCAATCAAGCTCTACTATTACGGGTAGAGGAATGGGGTGGAGAAGACACCCATGACTTTCCCTCATGGTGGCAGTGTTAACATTTCATTTAAGGGACAAAACTGTGGTCTGTTTCATTGTTTGTTTGTTTGATCCATCAACCATCTGGCTCTGCTTCCTTCTCTGAGGACCCTGGAGTCTGTGGTTCCACTGACAGCTCCAACTTGGTGGGGGAGGGGTCTTGCCTGCCCTGGAGAAACCTCACCAGCCAATCTCGTCACTCCTGCACAGCCTGCTGAGCCCTGAGGCACAAAGTCCCACCATCCTGTGAGCTTCCAATCCTGCCCGGAAACCTATTAGGAACTCCTACCTAAATTATCTCCTTCCCCCGTTCCCCTTAGGTCTAAGCACACTGGCACACTTCTCCCCATACTGCCTTCTCCCTGTCAGAGAAAACCAACACCACTTGTGAGCCCGTCCTCATCTTCCCATCTCAAATCCTACAGTGTTATCCACAAAAGTGCCATGATGTTCTTCTTCCCTCCCCAATCAGTCCCCCTGTTTCCAAGGACAGCCCCTATTCTTTTGCTCTCTCCACCTGCTGCTCCTCCACCTCCTCCATCAACAATTCCGCACACCCCCCCTCTCTACAGGTGACAGAGGAGGGGGCGAGACGAGGGTGGATATGAAAATGTCTTGGAGCTAGAATCAATGGGACTTGTTCGTGAATTGGATGTTGAGATGAGGATGAGGGAAAGTCATGGGTGTCTTCTCCCCTAAAATCCCCCAGGCAACTTGAATTCAGCATGTCCAAACTGAGTGCATCCTGTAAGCTTACTTAAAGATGAAATAAATGAGGCCCAGAGGTCAGAAAGGTGTCCATAGTCACATAAGCCATAAGTAGAAGAGTTCAGAATCGTCTCACTGGCTGTCTCCCCTCCAAGCCCATGCTCTCAAATACCACATCACATGTAGCTAGTATTCAAGACACACCTGACAGATGTGGTCACGGCAGGGTGATTCTCCAAATTCAGAGGCACAGGCTCGGGGCCTGCTTTGTGGGCGTGTAACCTATGTTGTCATGCAGGCCCCAAGCTTGGTTAGTGCTCTGCTGCTGCTGTCTTGGAATTCTTAACAATTTCTGAAGCAGGGGCTCTGTATTTTCATTTTACCCTGAATCCTACAAATCAGGTCACCTAGAAATCAGGTGATTCTACAAATTAGAATAGCCCAGGAGGCATGTTTTAATGCGTATTGCCAGGTCCCTTCTTAAGGTTCTAGTTCTGGAATAAGTTCTTTGATCCCCCAAGTGTAACAAGCATTCCCAATTAACTCATTGTGGACTCCTGGGACCACCTCTTAAGCAAAATACACTTGGAGGCCTTGTAAAGTCAACTGCAGTTTCCGGTTCTACCACACAGTGGCAGTATAACCCCAGTATCTCTCCGCTGCCAGGTTTTTAAACTTAACAAACAAAGGAGGCTGGTTCTGGAAAGTGATCAATAGCTTGACATCTCCAAGATCCCTGCCCAGTCAACCATCTTCATACATGGGGAGCAATTGTGCCTTCCCTCTGCAAAGGTTTCTAGGTCATTTGTACATCAGTGAGGTTCTGGTAGCTACAGCCACAGCGATGGTGCTGTTCATCCCCAACCCCTACCCCCAAATCCACCTCTTCAGAGGATTGAGAGCACAAACAAGGAGACTGTGGCAAGTGACATGGAACTTGGCAGAAGACTGTGGCATCCTCAGGAGTATTTCACAAAAATGATCCAGAAATGACCCAAGCAAGCAGGCAACCATGGGGCATGGGGGCTGACACTAGGGCTGGCCCCAGCAATAATCCCATGATACCCCTCCCATTTCACACAGTTCTATAGTTTTCAAAGCACGATCGCATCCGCCATCTCACATCGACTCCACTCTGTTATTTGAGGTGAAAATCGTCCCCAATAGAGAGATGATGAAAACAGGCTCAGAGAAGAGCAGTGGCATGATAAGCAATGTGACTGGATTCAAACCCAGGCCTCCTGACACCAGCATTTTTCTTGCCTCATCCCTGTCTATGCATTAGAATCATCCAGGAAACCTTAAAAAATAAATAAATAAAACACCTGCCTGGGCTTTCCTTCAGACCAATCAGATCAGAATCTTTGATGTGAGGCACCCTGTCATTCAAATGTTAGCCGAGGTTAAGCGCTGCATTCCCCAGAGAGCCAACAGGGGGTGCCCAACCCCAAGACAGCAGCAAGGAGCTGCTGACTGTAGCTGAGGGGACAGGAGAGGTGTGGCCAGCATCCAGCAGAGAATAAAAGAAAACCAGACCCTGAGATCTAACCAGGGGCCCAAAGCTCTCCAGGCCCCCCAGTTATCCCACAGGGGGCGATGTAATTCCAGGCTGAGTAGCTTGCACACTCTGGAATCAGAGATTTCCAGGTCTCGGGCTGGAGTTTGGGCACTACTAGGGACCTTTTTCTCACCTCTAAAATGGAGCTAGTGATAGCACCTCATTTGTGGATTCACTGAATGTACTTCCGGGGGTCGGGGGGGCTAGCTAAGAGACCAAATATAGGCGGGGATGTGTCACTTTGGGGAACCTGGTTTTCTTCTCACCTCACCCAGGTGAGGCCCAGGTGTCCTCTGCCTCTCCGGAGCGGCCCGTCACCTCCTGTGGCAGGAAGGAAGACCCTGACCCAGAAGAGGGGGTCACATGAAAGTGGGGCTCTGCACTATGTGCTGGGAGAGGGAGGAGGGTTGGGCAGTGTCTGCCTTCCCCCAAGGCCCAGTGCAGTCTGCAGCCCCCTGTACTTCACCACGGGTTGAGCCCAACAGAAAGAAGTGTGAAGAGCTCCTGCATGAATTCTGCTTCAGAAAGGGGGCGCACATCTGTGCCTCGGTCTTCTGGGCTCTTTAGTATTTGCTGTTCTGGGGCCCTCAGAGAGCTGCGCCTGGATTCGGAGGCAGTGCGCCCTTGAATATCCTGGCCCACAGCAGCCCACTCCCTGTCCCTGGGAGCTGAATGGACATCTCCCCGTGCAAAAGGGTGCTCTCATTTGAGGGACCAGAGGCCCCCAGTTCTAGTGTTTCTCCCTTTGGAGTATCATCTGAATGTGTGTGAGGGAAGACAGATGTCTGCTCTGCCTCCCCTCCCTCAGAGCCCACCCTGGCATGTGTGTGTATGTGGGGGAGGGGGGAAGCGGGGCAGGGACTCAGCTGGGAGTCCAGGCAGAGACACTGGGTCCTGGGGTTACAAGTGAAGGTTCCACACCTTGAGTTCCCACAGGCTGAGACCACTGGAGGGAGATCTGCCTTCCTCATGCCTCATCCTTCTCCTTCTGGTTTCATGATGGAAAACCGAGGCTGGGCCTTTCCCATTTCCCTAGAATTTGGGGGCGGTGCAGGAGGTGGAGCAAAGACTCAGGCAAAAGACACGCAATTTATTTTTCTTTTCTTTATTTTTAAGCAAGAGACTCGGGGGTTCAAAAATAAAGATTTCTTCTTCCCCCTCCCAAACCTGGACCCAGGCTCTGCCTCTGCAGGCACCCCCTCCAGCAGAGATTTGAGAAGGGGGTGCAACCTCTCCTACGGGAGGGGCAAGGCAGCGGGTGTGCCAGGCTCAGTGCTGGTCTCTTTCCAAGTATAAATACATGTGTCAAACTCCTGGGAAGCCCTCCCCCACCCACTGCCCAAGCATTCTCCTCTCTGCCCGTGTTTGGAGAGGGTGTGTGGGGTGCCAGGCACCAGCTGGCTGTAGTTTACTGCATCCGCTCATTGTAGTAGCGATGACACTCCGGGTCCCCACGGACTGTAGGGGATCCCTGAAGCAGCTTCCCGGTGTTGGGGTTCACGCACCAGCACTCCCCACGCTGCCCATTCACAGCCATCTTGCACTGAAGAGAGAGAAGAAGAAACCATGGGAGATACCCTGCAGCTGCCAGCTTCCATTAAGTGGCTCAAGCCTGTGCGCTGAGCCGGGCTGCAGGGTGATGCGTCTCTGCCTCACTGTGCACCGGGGGAGGGGGGAGGCTTTCTAAAATGCAGCTTCCTGTTCAGGGGGGCAGGGGTGAGCCTCACCGTGGGCATAGCTAACACTAAAGCTGCTGGCCCTGAGACTGCACTGGGTGTGCAAGGCTGCTGGGGATGCCCAGAGGTGAAAGGACTCTGTCCCAGGGGCAGGCAGGTCCCACCTTGGGGTCCAGTATGGAGTTTAATCAGAGAGTGAGATGACGATGCTCGTAAACGGTCAAAGGCAACACGAGCACAGGTGTGCCCAGGGGCCAGGCATCATGTCTGCAACCTAAATGCTGTTCGTTACAATTTATAGCCAACACGTATAATCCTGTCATTCTCACAGCCACCGTGTGAGTGCTCTTTATGTCACCACTTTATAGATGATGATGATGATACCGGGGCACAGGCAGGGTACGGAACTTGCCCAACATCACACAGCTCGTCAGAGCCACCGCTGGCATTCCCACCCTGGCATTCTCCCCGGGGTCCCTGCTTGAATGACTCTTGCAAACCCTTTTAGTTAGCCACACTGCCCGTGTGTTTGTTTGCTTAGAAGAGTCCACTATTTCTTCTTGAGCTCCCAATGAAGTAGCTTACATTCAGAGGGCCCCTGCACAAACAGCGTTAAACACTAAACGGACACTGAGAGGGGCAAGGCACCTGCCCTGTGAAGGAGGTGGGGAAGTGAGACACCTCCCACTCGGGATAAGCAGAACCCCACACCCCATCTCCTGGCTCTGCACATCCACAGCTCCCTCAGTCCTGACTGCCCACTGGGATCACCAAGAGAACCTTTGAAAATCCCAGTGCTCAGCAACCACCCAGACTCACAAAATCTGAAACTCCAGAGGTGTGGCCCGGGCACCGTGTTTTTAAAGCCGCCCAGCAGGTCTGTGTGCTCGGCCAGGGCTCAAGAGCCACTGCTGCTTGAAAATAGGATGTCCAGTGGAGCCCGCACTCCTCATCCCTTTCTCCCAGCCACCCCCTCCTTCCATGCCTTCTCTCTGTCTGGAGTGAAAGGCACATCTGTGTGCTGGTTCTCCCCATCCAGGCAATGAGTTGGAGGAGGAAATGTTGGTCAAAAGGCAAGTGACAAATATTGAACAGCCACTAACAGTCATCACTACAGACGGTATGTGGCTATGTGAACAACACTGACAATGTCCAAGGGAAATACTGTGCACATCGGTGATCAGAAGCCACTGGAACGGGGTAGGGGGTGGGGAGAAGGTTTCCAGTGGTTTACTTACACTTCCCCGATGTTCTCTAATGTACGTACAAGGCTGTTCTATTACCAGTTTTTGGAAATATTTTGAGTGGCATTTCTCCATCCTGTTCCTCTGTCCCTAAGATCCTTAACCATCTGAGAGGCTACTTGGTCAGCAGTTTAGATCGATGGTACTGGAAGGATGGTCTCTGTGCCATCAGCATGCCCTAGCACCTTGCTAGAAATGCAAACTCTTGGTCCCCACCCAACCTTCTGAATGGCAGTCTCTGGGTATCTGGCCTGGGAATGACCTCCAGGTAAGGAATGCTCAATAAAGGCCGAGAAGCACTGGTGTAAGCCCACCTCCCCTCTCCAAGAGGCTTCCTCCCAACCTGACACCGAGTACTGCTGGTGGGTAGCTGGGTAAACGGAATCAGCCTCTTCCAGGCTGGAGGCCAGGGGGGAAGCCTGGCTTTCGGGCGCTCAGTTCTCAGACGCAGAGGGTTTCAAGCGCATAGGGCAGAACCGAGGCACACCAGAGGCCTAGGGAGATCTTTTCTCACCTGTTTGAGGTTGTACAGGCCATTCTTGTCACAGTTGGGGATGTGCAGGGAATAGAGGTGCTCCAGAGGGCCCCGCTCATCCGGAAGGCGCATGGTGGAAATACGCTCCAGGACCTGGTCCAGTTCCTGCTGGCAGGGTGTCTGTGGGTGCGAGTGGGCACAGAGGAGGCTTAGAGATGGCCCTGGGGGCGACCCCAGAAAGCTCATGCACGGGAAGGGACTTCCCCAAGGCCACACGGGTAGTTGGTAAAACGAGGGACTTCTGACCCCCGGCCCAGTGAGCTCACTACCATGTCGTGTGCCCCAACCACCCCTGAAAGAAAGTCGCATGGCTGTGAGCTTTCACTCCTCTCCTCCATCTGCGTCAATGGCTCTCAGGGGTCAAGATGGAATCTACTTGCAAACACTGAATTCAGGTGGTTGCCTCTGGATCTCTCTACCCTAGCCCAGTAGGAATGGCCCAAGCTCCATTCCTTTCCATAAACCATCAGGGACCAAGATCCAAGACGGCAGAGCTGGGCTGGAGAGAGGAGGTGAAGCTGAAGGAGGGGAGCACATCGAAACACGAGTGAGCGAGCAAGCTCAGGTGGCTCCATCGCCACCTCTCGCATCCATGTTCCTGCCTATGTTCCAAAGCCATGCAGAGATGTGAAGGTTTCAGAAGGAAGAGATTTCAAGAAACCATAGGCCCTGTCTATTTCACAGCCAAAGACACTGACACCCCTCAAAAGAGATGCTGATCTGCTGTTTGCCCTCAAGGTCACTGAATGTGTTAAGGCAGTGGTTGGCAAACTGCAGCTCGTGAGCCACATGAGACTCTTTGGCCCCTTGAGTGCAGCTCTTCCACAAAATACCACATGCAGGTGCACATGTACAGTGTGATCGAAATTTTGTGGCCCATGCACAGACGTCGGTTTTCGGCTCTCAAAAGAAATTTTAATCGCTGTACTGTTGATATTTGGCTCTGTTGACTAATGAGTTTGCCCACCACTGTGTTAAGGGAAGAAAAGGCAAGTCCTGTTTGCCTGCTGACAACACAGAACATAAGATCTTATTGGGGTGCCCTCCCCACTGCGAGACTCCCTCTACATGTCCTCCCACCCCTCCAACTAGACCTGAACCCCTCTGACCCTGGGTGATGGGGGCCGGAGCTTCTTGGAGTCCTCTGGGCCGGGGGGGTGCTTGCCACCCTTGCCCATTTGGCGATGCTGGTCGTTGGCCTTCTCCCGCAGCACAGCCATCTCCTTTATGTCCGACGTGAAGGCCTTCCGGTTGGGGGGGATTCCACCTCCCATGATTGCCCCGTCCTCAATCTCAAGGTAGTCATCGTCTGCAGAGAAGCAAAGAAGATCCAGAGAGATGGGCCCTCCAGGGACTGTCTGGACCCCCGACAATAAGGAAGATGCAGAGAACTAACAGCTAAGCAATTGTGCTGACTGGTTTCATGGATAACCAATTTCTGCTTCACAGAAACTCAGGTGGGCCCTATGAGCACCTCCCTTAATTCCTGCTCTGTTCTGCCTGCATCCTGGGAAGTGGAGCCCACAAGGATCACTGGGTCTTCAAGGCCCTCACTGTGGAAGGATTTGAGTCCCTCCTGGGGTCCATTACTCTCCAGTAGAAAAACCTCCCAGAGTCACCTGTCACTAACCCCCAATTTAAGGGAGTCATCATGTATGGTCTGAAAGGGCATGGATTGGGTGAAATTTTAAAACATGGAGGTGAAACCACAATTATCAGAACCTACAGTTTCCAACACCCCCTGCTGTGACTCTTCGTTTGCCCCTCCTGTTGGTCCTGAGGCTGCTACAGTCATACCCCGGTACCCCGATTTGTTCCCCATTACACCATGAGCCCCAGGAACAGGAACGACGACCTGCTCAACTTTGAAGTTTCATCTTATCCCATCCTGACATTTGTCCAAAGAACATCTATTAAGTCTCTTTTGACTTTCTTAAACCGCCAATCAGTCAACGACAGAGAGAAGCTCCCTTTGTGTGCCCAGCTCCAGTGCTTGAACCACTGACGGGGCCAAAGATGCATCCCTTGGCCAAGTCCTAGAAGTCAGCACTCAGGACAAGGCCAGGCCCTCCGTGAGCCTGGAAACAAGTGTGGTGAAGAGAGGCACCCAGATGAGTGTGCACTGCAGTTTCTAGGCAGGGCTGGCTCATTCATTAGGCAGAGCAGGCACAGTGCCCAGGGGCCTAGCGAGTGTTTTGATATCTCTTAAAACCAGAAGGAAAAATAAGCTTTTAGTTCCAAGAAAATGTTTTCATATACAACACTGACACATTCGTAGTCATAAGACACAGTTATAAAATATGATTTTAGAGTATTTCCTATGGAGGAAGGGGCTCCTGATGGCAAAAATGTCTCAGGCCCACAGAAGTCAGTAAGGAAGCTCTGATCCGGGTACAGAAGACGGGGTCTCTGGAACAGGCTTCTCCCGGAGGAGCTGTCCCGAGATGCCCCACCTCTGAGGTGAGGGTCAGCTTGTCCACCCGCACAGAGACCACCTGGATCCAAAGGCATGTTTCCTTCTATTCCCTGTATTGACCTCACCCCTGCCAATGAACATGCCAATCAGAGGAGGCATCCACAGGCCCGGTTTGCGGCCGCACATGCTGACACTCCGTATTTGAAATAAAGCCCTGGGAAGGGGGACGAACCAACTGACTGGGTGGAGACCAGAAAGGACTGTGGGCTGGGAGAGCCTCATTCCTTGACTCTTACTATCCCCAGCCAGAGGTTCAAAAATTCAGACTTTCAAGTCTAATCACCCGAGTCCCTGTTTCACCACTTAGCTGTGCAGCCCCGGGTAAGTTGCTTAAGCTCTCGCATTCCCCATCTGGGCTTCATCAAGGCTACCTTCATATCCCTGTCTTTCCCAGTCTCCTCTGGGATGTTTCCTCTGCTATGACAGTTGCTGAGGGTTCCCCAGGGCAGGTGGAAGCATGATTTACTTTTCAAGCTCTGCCCATTTATTGATCTCCTGTCTGAGAAATGTCAGTAAAATGCAGACAAAACAGCAGGCACCTCCAGTGGGTGGCCAGGAGGCTTCCGAGAGATGCTATGTGCATTTACAGTGCACTGGAGGCTAGCTCTGAGCTGCTTCCATTTCCCCCATCCCTGCCACACCGCCTTCTGAGGGAGGGAGTGCCCGCACTGCCTCCCACACTCAGTCAGACAAGGCCATTACCACACACCACCAAGTTCTTCCCGAGCACTCGCACAGGTGACAGAAGCCACCCTCAGAAAACATTCCAGATGCAGAACTCCAGCTAGAGATGGAATTTGCTTTTAATACAAAAATATCAAGCTGCATTTTTTCTGCCTAAGAGAGTTAGGTTCAGAATAATATTTATTAAGTAACCACTTGTGTATGCAGCTCTGTGGGCTACTCCAAGAAAAAGTTCTTAGTGAGTCGAATCGTATGGCTGGAAAAGGCTTCAGGCTTGGAGACGACGGAGAGGGACCCCCCCACACACATCCCCCACCCCCCGCCAAGGAGCCCTTCTTGGCCAGGCATCATGGGGATTCCTAGAGCATGCCCTCATGGTGCTGTCTCCTGAGAGAGCAGAAATAGCGCAGCCTCTGCAGAGCCTCCCTGCCTGTGCACTCCCCCAGGGCTGCTTTATAAACACCAGGGGTCATTCCTGGAATCACAAAGACCCGGGGAGGGTCAGGGCAAAGGCAGACAGTTTGACAAAACAAAAACAAGCTCCAATTCAGCCAAGTTCCTCCAGGACTCTGCGAGCCAGGCTGTCCTTGACGAGCCAGAGAAATTGATATCAAGATGGCAAACAGCACTATCAGCTTACTCTTTCCCATGGCTGTTCCTCTGGCCACCGAAGAACCTGGCAAGGTGACCTACCTGGTGAAGGCCCAAGTGAGTATAGAGTGTGCTTTGGTGCAAACCTGGATCAGAGGCTATGGAAGCAGGAAGAATGTGCCTGACCCAGCAATTCTGCTCCTCTGAGACATGTGTGCAAGGGCACATGCACAAAAATCTTCATTAGAGCATTAGTTGTACTTATAAAACTACTAGTAACTGTACTCAAAAGTCTTTCAATAGGTGGATGCCGAAGAGTCAGCCATACCCAGGGAGGGAGACACCTGCTCTGGTTCCTTGAGGACAAGAGAGGAAACAGCCTTAAACTGAAACAGGAGAGATCCAAGTTAGAAGCCATCCAAGGTTTCATGGGAAAGAACTAAAACAAGTGACAACTTGCACATTCTTCCTCTGGTACAGTTTAGGAGGAACCTTTGGAGGAAGAAGAAAAATGTACAATAGGAACTCCAAGTGTCTGAAGACGCTTTGACTGCGTTGAGGAGGGGCCTCCCTGGGCAAAGCATTGTTGTATTTGGACTCAACTCCCTTCCCAGCTCCCTAGCCTGAGTGCACTGGCAAAAAGCCGTGGGTCCATGCTTTTCCTTCCTCCTCCAAAGGATGGGAACTTCTTAAAGACACAAACTTGGACTTAACTGAGAGAGAGAGAGAGAGAGAGAGAGAGAGAGAGAGAGAGAGGAGAGAGGGAGAGAGGAGAGAGGGGAGAGGGGAGAGGGGAGAGGGGAGAGGGGAGAGGGGAGAGGGGAGAGGGGAGAGGGGAGAGGAGAGAGGAGAGAGGAGAGAGGAGAGAGGAGAGAGGAGAGAGAGAGAGAGGAGAGAGAGAGAGAGAGAGAGAGAGAGAGAGAGAATGAAAGAAGTACAGGAAGGGAGTTCTGTGTACTCAATTTCCTTTTTTGGAAAGAGGAAGATATGCTTTCTTCTTCCCAGACTGAAAAAGCAGATATCTATTAGACGTGCTTCTCTTACTTCTGTGACTTTATTCTCCAAAAAGGACTCTCATTTGTTCACATCAGGATCTTCCCAAGGGCCTGGGTCAAAAGGCAAAAAGAATTTCCGTTTACCTGCATTAGCTTTGTGTACATCTCCACTGACTTGGTTTCTTCTTAGATAGTATTCAACTTTTTCAAATGTTTTTCTTGCTGCCCTCCAGGATCACAAGGCGCAATGACAGCAGCATTTTTGTGTGGTCAGTCTCAGGATTTGCAAATAGTCTGTGCTCAGTGTTTCTGTATCAGGAAAGTTGACTGTCCAGAGAGCATCTTAGCTAGAGTACCACTCTCCCGCCTAGAGGACCACCATGACTCACTTTCCTGGCCCCTCCCTAACCGTGTAGGCCCCAGAGCAGCAGGAGTGGTTAGGAGTACAGAAAGGCAAAGAGCAAACAGAAGCATGAGATGGGGGAGGAAAGAGACTTTCCTCGCCCAGGGCCCAATCAAACAATCGTCCTTATGCTCAGGTCCAATGGTGTGACCTGGCAGACCAGCTCTCATAGAGGAATAAAAACTGGCTCCTGCTCACCTCTCCACTACCACGCTCCTCCTTCCGACTGCCTCTTCTCCATCCCAATAGGGCTGTTGTCAGACACTCCAGGCCTGACAAATTGAACCCGGAGGATGCAAAAAGAAACTAAAACCCTACAGAGATGTTCAGGATATCCGGCCTCACTCTTAAGCCAGCACAAGAAGCGTCCTGAATATAAATAAGTACCTTTAAATAGGTCACCATGCTTTCTGTTCTCTTCAACCACAAGTTCACGGATTTTGTCTGATAAAAGACTGCATCACATCAGCTGTCTCCCTGGATTGTGCTCTGCTGGTCTCGAGGCAGCAAACGGAACCAGAGGCAATCAGCAGAGCCAAGTGAGACTCCTCTCCTTGGGGCATACGTGGGCCATGGCCAGCCGTCAGCGACTGGTAGAACCGAAATGCGTGACAGTGGCATTGAAGGCCATGACTGCCCACTGGAAAACCCTTCACCACTGACTCCATTCTGGATTTTCCAGGCAAAGGCAGTGCACAAGTAAGCACACCAGTGGGAGAAGCCACACTGTGAACCAGGATTCTAAAGTATCTCTTCTTCATAAACTTGGCCAATCAGAAAACATCCCAAACCAGGCATGTGCATTCCCTTTCTGCTGTGTGTGTGGAGGCCAGAAAAGGAAGGAAGGAGGAATCAGAACCTGTATGACCACATCTGAGCCTCTAAGACGAAGTTTGTGTTACGCAGTTTGTGTACATAACTTGGTGTTATCAATTGCATGAGGCCGGTAACTTCTATCCCCTCTCACATTTGACACCCCCCCCCCCCAAAAAAAAAAAAGTCATATGGTTTGAGGCCAACTGTACAGTCACGTAGGCAATGGCAGAGCCAAAAACCAAACCCAGGCTGTTTAGCATCATAGCTCTCAACCAACCAGAATGCCAGAACCTAAAGACAGACTCTCAACCAGACTTTTTAACCCCAGCACTTTATTACCTCTGTTCCCTGTCACCTCATCCCAGCCCCATCTCCATAGGACCTCTTCCCAGTGAAGGAACCATCAGTCCTGTGCCAGCTGGCCTCTCCCATCCTCAAAAACCTCCAGCAAACCGATCCTGTCCCCTTCCAGCTTTATCTGCCTGACACACTAGTAGACAGCGCCTGAGAAGGCACATGGGCATTTCTTTAATTATTGTCAGCTGAATCCAAGGCGACAGGCAAAGCCAATACACGTTTACCAAAAAGGCAGATACTTTATCAGCACTGACTCTTACCTTTGCCTAAGTGTCGGGTAGTGGGACTTTGATAGGTAAATCCAGTCAAGCATGAGGAATGCTCTGGCCTACTCAAGAATGCAAATAATCTCTTGACCTTTTGGTGAAACTTCCTGGTATTTGGGATATAAAATAAACTTGCTGGATTGGCTTGGGATCCACTGTCTCTTCAGCAGAAGAGGGTGGTGGTCCCACCCAGTTCCCAGCTTTTTCCTTCTATTTTGTCTTGTCTCTTTCTTTCATATTTCCTCAATCCCCAGTCCCTCTACTCGAAGAACCGGTTCATCTCTCTTTCCGAGCTGGACGTGGAAAAGATAGACCCCGTCATATACACCCTTCCACTGCTGTACTGTTACTATAGAAACTACCCGGCCTTATCAGGCAGTGGCTAGGGCAGGGAGTTGGCATTTGCATTTTATCTGGCCTCAGGCACTCAGAAAGCAAGGTCACCAACCAGAGGCAACTTGGCACCTCCACCCAGAAGTCATGACAATAGACCTAAAAGCAATCTCCTGGGGAGCTGCAGAGTGGGACATTTTTGAGAAGTTATGCCTTAATTGCTGCCTCCCAGGAAAGGGAGCTTTTCCAAGCAGCAGTATATAATCCACTGCTTCTTTGCCTGTGTGCCTCTGATGGAATGGAGCCCTGGAATGAGAAGCTGGAGAATTGGACTCCATTTTGGTCCATACGTGATGGTCTGTGCTTGCTTTGGCTTTGTACCTGAATTCAGCCAAACATAATTTCTTTCTCTGTCAAGTGGGGAGATTCCTGAGGCTAAAACAGAATGAAAAAGGGGGAAAAAAGCAAAACCTACAGACACTCTGGTAGAAAGACATGTCTAGGGAAAAAAAATTATCATTGCTTTGCCATTTACCCTTCGAGGTTGCCCTTGGGCTCACTGCACCCCCACAATCCAACTCAGATTCCTCCAGCTGGAAGGTCCCCATCTCTTCACTCCTATCAGAATGGATAGGCTGAGCAAGTTCCTCTTGCCTCGCCTCCACCCCCACCTCCCCAAATTACTAAGGCCTTCCTGGGCTCAGTGCCCTCCCCTCCCCAGCCTCCTGGCTCCCTGAGCTCAGTTCCTTGAATGAACACAGGTTGACACACCTACACCCGTCAACTAATTAGAAACCTCCCCAGGCCCTTCTCCAGCCAACTTAACCAGGGCCTGTGGGCCAGCTCTCCTGGCCCCAGCTGGAGGCCTGCCAGCCCCTCTCCCCAATCTCTCTCCTGCTCCCTCCCAACAGCCAGGAAGAGATGTGGGGCTGGCAGCCAGAGGGACCTGAGGACAGCCAAATGTCCCCCTCCCCCTACAAAAAAAAAAGCAAACAGAAACAATTCCAGACTACAGTCCACTCTGTACTTCTTTCCGGGGGAGCAGCTTTCTAAGCAAGGTTTCCGCGCGTCCTGACTGGCACCAGGAGCCATGCCAGGCTTTGTTCAGGAACAGGCCTGGGCCGATGGTTAGGAGCCAAGTGGGAGAGAGGCCTAGGGGGATGTCCGTGGAAAAAATGTGTCCTATGGTCCGTACACTCTGCTCACTGGGGAGCGGGGGGGAGGGGAGGGTTATTCTGGAACCTGAAAACGAAGACACATCTCTGGATGGACTACCCACCTGTGGACCCAGAATCTAAGGGGACCAACCACCCCCGATTCCCAGTGGCAACACTGTGCTTTGTCCCCACTGTGCTGGGCCTCACCACAAGCACACATTGGCCCATGAAGGCTCAGCATCCATCCCCTCTGTTTCCTGAGGCCTCACCTCCATCAGATGCCTGAGAACAGTCATCACTGTTCCCAGACAGGCTGCCCCTCCCAGGGCTCCCCGGGACCACAGATGAAGCAGACATTAGGACAAACTCCAGCATCCCAAAAGCACTTCCGCTCTCCTGAGACCGTTTACCACCCCCAACATCCCCCCAAACTCCTCCCTACCCCAAGAGTGAGGTAGACTGGAGGCTCCTACTAAGAAAACGTCACTTTTTTGGAGGGAACATCCAGTTTCTTTGCCAGGATCACGTTCAACTTTCCAGCACTCTCGGCTCAGTCAGGATGGATCAGAAAGCCCCTTTTCCTGAAGCAGGAAACGGACGCTGTGGGGTCTTCGCTGGTTCTGACACCTCAATAAAAAAGTCTCCTTCGCGCATGCCCTGCCGGCTGAGCATAACCCCATTATTCTGAAGCCTAAGTCCTCACAGATGTCCCATGGAAAAGGGAGCTTCCCAACCGAGATGTGGCCTCCAGTTCCCAGATCACAGCAGCCGGGGGCCTGATCTTATAGGTTGGCTGGCAGGGAAGGCAAGGCCCAGGCCTGCGTCACCCGTTTCTGAGCAGCAAGGCCAGCACAAGTATCCAGGATCCCAATTCTGGGGCCACCTCTGGGCCCCCACTGTCCCTCCACCCCATCTAGGCACTACTGAGTGAAGCTCCCATACCAAGAATTGTCAGTCCCAGACATTAGCGTATGGACCCAAAGAGCAGTGCCTAACTGGTCCATACAAAGTGCAAGCCTGCTGAGTTCAAACCACTGTTTATGGTCAACTGGGTTTCTCCTCATTTAAAGTATCCTTTCCTTACCCTCTCTGCAAAGGGCTTCCCTGTGGCCTGTGAAAGTAGGTCAGAGATATGGATGTTTCCATTTTCTAGGTGAAGTAGATAGAAATCAAGTGACTCGTTACAAAAGAAAATGTAAAAACCCAAGTGCTCAAGCTTTTTATGTCTGATCTCTTTATACACACACACAACACACACACACATATATAAGCACACATGTACACTGGTGTGTAGGCATGACCCAATCAATGGAGCTGGTTCTATCAGTTCCTGATTTACAGATAAGGAAACTGAAGCTCAGAAAAAATATATCTCTGACGTGGCCTGTACATGTCACAGTAAGACCTTAGTGATGAGTAGCCTGACCCAGCCGGTTGGCCTTCATGTTCAAGGCCCACTAGCAGAGCATCAGAAAGGAGATGTCACTTGCCGAGACCAAGGCGGCAACGTTTGTGAGAAGCTAGGCGCCAGACACGGTCCTCTGGCACAGTCGCCCTCACATGCACTCATGCAAGAGACACAATATAGTCAATAATATTATAAAAACTATGCACGGAGCCAGCTGGATCCTGGAAATATTGGGGGAAAATCTTTGTCAAGAATATAACTGTCTAACCCCGTGGTCGGCAAACTGCAGCTCGTGAGCCACATACAGCTCTTTGGCCCCTTGGGTGTGGCTCTTCCACAAAATACCAAGGCCTGGGCGAGTCTATTTTGAAGAAATGGTGTTAGAAGAAGTTTAAGCTTAAAAAATTTGGCTCTCGAAAGAAATTTCAATCACTGTACTGTTGATATTTGGCTCTGTTGACTAATGAGTTTGCCAACCACTGGTCTAACCACTATACATCTGAAACCAACACAAAATAATATTGAATATAAACTATAATTGAAAAAAAATATGAGGTAAGCAAGTACTACAAATATACCTCAGTGTAAATGTTTCAAATAGGTTTTAAAATGTAAAGAAAAAACATGCAATCATGCCTATTTCACCAACGGGGAGACCCTCACCCATTCCCACTTGGATTCTCAGGGACAGGCCTGCACAGGGTAGAAGCTCCCACCCTCATCTCTCTCAGTCCCTCCTGCCCTCCAGTTCTTCACTCCGGGAGCCCACCCTGGACCCCTTTTTCTCTCCTGACAGCTGCACACTGGCCACTTCCATTTCTGAAGTCCCCCAAGCTCCAGGACTTGGGCCTGCTGAAGGAGGTAAGGGCATGCAAGTAACTGAACCTGAACCTGGCCATGATGAACCGAGGCTCATATGTCACCTGCACATGCAGGTGTCTGGGAACAAACCTTTTCGCTGACAGGATCAAAGGCTTTTGTTTTTTTTTTCCAACAGTTCCCCTTAGTCAGAGGGAAGGTATCTAGCCAGGTTCATCTCTCATCCTATTACTTACCTGCTAAGGTGCCCTTGACAAAGATCAAGTCCCACACCTATGAAATGGGGGCGAAAAGCCTCCCTCAAAAGGATGCCAGAGACAGAAGTCAGCAAAGCAAGCAAAGAAGCCAGTTTATAACTAGGTAAGAACAGATGAGTGGATAGCCCATCTGCTGGCAGCTGCCTGCCACCTCAGCAAAATGCTGGCCAGAGATAGCAAGAAGCGGAGGGGCCCGGGGCATCTGCCAACAGATCACCAGCTCCCCTGGTGGACTGAAAGGATAACTGACCTCACTCTTCTGTGCTTGTTTTCTGCAGAAGCAGCCCTAGAACTAACCCTTTTGGGGGGAAATGTTTCAGATAGATTTGAAACACTGCCCTCACCCACAAAGCCTGGCCCTGCACTGCCAGCCAACCGCCCACCTCACGTAAAGATTCGATTTGTTTCAAACATACCAGGCCCCAATCACCTACATGGTCTCCCTCTAATTGGTTCCCAAGAAAGGCTGGGGCAATATATTTTCCATGCTATTTCTCAAGTTCAGGCAGGTGGCTTAGACCAGGTCCCAGTTGGGAGGGGCACAGGGGAGAAGGGTCTGGACTCTAGAGGGTGTTGAGAAGACAGGATGGAGAAAACAGGGGAGGAAGAAAAGAAGCTAGGAACACAGAGAGGAGAGACTGAAACTAAAAATGGCCCCTAGATATGGAGTCTCTCTAAAAAATAATGACTTTTTGTAGTGTTATAGAACCTGAAGAGAACCAAAACCAAAACCAAATGTGAGCATAAGCTGTGTATTTTCTGCTCCTTCCTTTTAGCAGCCCCTGGCCTGCCCTACCACCACCACCACCCCTCCTTGCCCCTGCAGGTTGAGAATAAAGCTCCTATTCTGCATTTCAATAGAGCCAACAATTTTCTGAATGTCCTCATATCAAAACTTAACAGGTGTATGTCCCATTTGCCATGGCAGAGGACAGACAGCTAATCTGAGAACCAACTGGAATTTGAGCTGACAATTGGTCTAGAGAGCAATGATCTCTCAGAGTGAGCCCTCAAATGTTTGACATTCAATGACTGAATATGCTCCTGGTTGACTAATTTCCATGTTGCCCACCCCCCCCCACCCCCCCCCCACCCCCCCACCCCCCCCGCCCAATCCAAAGGACTGGTTTGTCGGAAATTTTTATTTTAAAGCTCAATGCTAAGGAAAACTAACAATGAGAACCACATAAACCTCCCTTTTCCCTTTGCCTGCCAGGAAGCTCAATAGTCCAATTTGGCCAAGAACCACTGCATACATAAATCCTCTTGACCACACCAGATGGTTCTTCTCCCCTCAAGACTCTATCCCCTATTCTAACTTAGAATCTCTAGCCTTGTCTTTGTAAGATCTTTTGACATTGTTATTCAGGATTTGCTTTTTTTCCCTCAAAGCTTCCTCCGGCACAATTGGCAGACCTAGGCCATGGCCTGCCTAGCAAGTTCAGGACCTACTGAACCACGCCCTCCAGGCCAGCCCTGCCGGCAGGGCCAGAGAGCACAGAGCAATCCCCGCTTGATCCCCATAACCAAGAAAAACGATCCAGGAGCAGCCCCCCTCAACTTCCCCATCTCCCCACAATGGGGCAGTGACTCAGGGGGAGCAGCTTAGCACAGCTAGCTCTGCGTGCCCTGTCTAGAAAGGGGAGGCTGGGGGGGGGGGGGGAGAGTGGTGTTAGCCATCAGTGACAGTGGGTCTCACTCCTTCCCTAAGTCTGTTTTATTTTACCACGTCGAACTCAGTATGCCAACTTATGCAAGACAAGATGTAAAGCAGTGCTTTGAACCAGAAGTCCTGTTGCTTTTGTCCCTTTTTTTTGAAACTGCACTGAACCACTCACTATAAATCAGTGCTTGCGTCTGCCCCCTTTCTCCTCCCCCAGCAACTGCAGAAGCAGAGTGTGTGCGCCCGCAGGCAGGCCTGCCCGCTCGCCTAGACCGGGACTGTGAAAGGCTGCTCAGTTCGAAAGCACCTTACTATGTGGCCACTTGGGCGGTTCCGCCCCTGGGCATAATCAGAAAGGAGGCAGGGAGCTGCTGAGGGAGGCCTTGAATTCTGAAAGGACCCGGCCTGGCCCAAACCCTCCTCTCCAACGTTTCCAGGCCCTTCTGCCCTGTCCACCACCACCCCACACCTTTAAGGTACAGACTTCGCACAGACCTCAGGGTCCCTCTCCCATTTTTTCTTCCAGATCCCCCACTCCAATACCCCAATCTGGCTTCCGGTTTCTTTAAATCAACAAATCCCAGCCCATCACCCCCCGGGGATGCAGGCTCAGCACAGGCTGAAGGACTTCTCCCCTCCCCCTACCCCATGCATCCCTCCCACTCCCAGGAAGCCAGAGACACAGCCCCTGAGCCCTGGGAACAAAGACAAAAGAGCTAAGAGTGAAGCCGGAACTGCTGGAGTTTGCTGCCTTAAAACGAGAGGGTTTGTTTAAAATTCTCAAAAGCAACCTGCTCAGAGAGGAATGCAGGCTGGGGGGAGAGGAAGGGGGGCTCACTCTTCAGATGGGGGAGAAGGGATGGGGGAGAGCAGGAGGCAGCAGCCTTCAGTGTACAGGTCTCTTCGAGGCTAAGCTCAGTCGCACCCAAGTCAGACCCCAGCGCTCTCTATGCAGTGCCCCTCCCTGCCTCAGCCCAAGATCCTCCTGAGCACAGAAGCCTCAAAATGTGCCCCTCTCTCCTCCTGACACCCCTGCAGACCCAGGCTTCTCCCCGAAGTGCCCTCATCACCCCCATCCCTACTCATGCCTCAGGCACCGTGCTCTTGGTCACTTCTTCCCAATGTGCCCACTGGGCTTCTACCCCCACGTTGGCTTCTGTCCCCTCTTACCAGTCGGGAACACATGCTGAGGAGGCAGCTGGGCAAGTTGGGGGAAAGGAGTAAGCATATCCAGGACGAAAATCCAGAGGGGCATTCTTCCCATGAACTCACCCCATTGTCCCCGGGCTCTGACAACTGCCCCCTCCAGCTCCTGGGAGGCCGGACAGGAGAGTCTCTGCATCTGTTCCCTTCCGAAGACCCTAACCTGCTGCGGGGGGCTGGGGAGCAGGAGAGCCGGGTTTCAGGTTGAGAGTAAGAGGTAAGAAGCGGGAAAGAAAAATAGTAGTGTGTACATGTACCACGCACTTTATTAAAAACAGTCAAGATCCCAAAGATTCTATAAAAGCTTTCAGGCCTTTTGCAAAGCTGACCCTGCTGAAAAAGATGTTCAGTTTGTCCGAGTCAAGTCAGAAACCGCAGATTCTCCCCGGGGGGCCCCGGGGGGGCGAGGGGATGTTGGGGGAGAAACTCGGGATGAGGGGTGGGCGCCCGCAGTGAGAGGAGCTTGGCCAAGTCGCTTTCCTTTCAGTGTTACTTTCTAAGAGAAGCTGGATGAAGGGCTCACTCGGAGGCAGGCTGAGGGGAGTGAGCCAGAGGCAGAAGGAAGGGACCGAAGTGTTTCCTTTGGAGTCTGCACAGAGGAAGACCGAACTTGCACTGCACTCAAGGTCAAAAAGTGCCAGCGAAATGGGCAAAGATGTCAACTCTGACCCCTAAGTCCGTTCTCAAGGAGAACAGGGGGAAACAACAGTAGGCTTGAGGAACAGTTGGGGGGGGGGGGGGGGGATAGCAGTTGTACAATGACCAGCAACTGAGAAGCAAGAATGTTTTCACTTTTTTTTTTTTCTTTTTTCAAGTTTCAGAAACTTGCTCAGACTCCCTTGCTTTTTAAACGACAGGCAGTGGACACACTTCACCGCTGGCTGCACGAGGAGAGAAAAAAATCACAGCTTCCTCCAGGCCACTGTGGCAGGAGGCTTTTGTAATGTTAAAAAAAAATACAAAAAACAAGTGAGGTCCTTATAGTTTGGTTGTGTCCCTCAAAAAACAAGAGGGCCCCTTACAAAGAATCTCAGGGTTCCCATTCTATCGGGTAGGGAGTTTTCTCCGATTAGAATGCGGGGCAGTGGGGAGGGGGGGTGATGGATACACATCCCTCCCGTTAGAGTGGCTGCCCCACCCCACCCCCAACTCCCCCACCCCACCCCCCACCCACCCTCCTGCACGCGCCCTCCAGCTCCCCAGCAGGGGCCCAGTGCTAAACTGGGCAGGACGGCTGTCCCCCTGCCCCTTCCCCCCCCCCCACACACACACACACACTCACACACACTCACACACACTCACACACACACACTCACACACACACACTCACACACACTCACACACACTCACTCACACACACACACTCACACACACTCACACACACTCACACACACACACACACACTCACACACACTCACACACACTCACACACACACACTCACACACACACACACTCACACACACTCACACACACTCACACACACACACTCACACACACTCACACACACACACACACACACACACTCACACACACTCACACACACACACTCACACACACACTCACACACACTCACACACACTCACACACACACTCACACACACACACACTCCGCCCTCCAGCCCGGGGACTGCACCTGGTGGCCGGCTTCAGTTCCGGTGACTCCGCTGCTGGGGTCCCTTCCTCGCCCCCCCACCCCCATGCCTGCCCCTCTTTTATTTTTCCATTCAACTTAGTAGTAAGAGCCTTTTCGTTCTCCCCGTGAAAAAACAGCGGCATCCGGGTTTTCATTCCTCTAAGAAACCCACTTTGCCAAGTACCAAGGAGTCCTTTCTTCCCACCTCACACTGCCAGTAGCAGGAGTCGCTCCGAGCGCGCTGCCTTCTCCTTGCGCCCCTTTCACGAGAGATCCCCCCTTTCACCAGAGATCCCCTTTCACCAGAGATCCCCCCTTTCACCAGAGATCCCCCCTTTCACCAGAGATCCCCTTTCACGTGAGGTCCCCGGTGTCCCCGGCACCCGCCACCTCCACCCTCCACCCCAGCAGCGCCTTCCACCGGGACCTTTCCAGGACCCTGAGGTGCTACTCCCACGGATCCGACCAACTCCATCCTCGCCCCCCCCCCAAAAAAAACACAGAAGTCAGGGTACGTTCCACCCGGGGAAACCACTATAACGGGGGTGCCTTTCCTCCCCACATAACTAGCCAGGCTCCTCCCTGCACTCTAACTCCAGTGCCCCCGCTTGACTTTCGGGGGTCCCCCTCCCAACAGGTTCCCCGAAGCTGGCCAAGGACTCCGCTCTCCCTCCGCTAACAAGGTCCCTGAGGTCCTTCCCCGCAGAGCAGCCACCAGCCCGGCCCCACGCTGCCCTCCAAGTTCCTCCCAACTAGTGCTCCTCCCCCGCGTTACCTGCACCCTGATTTGTACCCTCGAATTCGCGGGCCTTCTCGCAAGTGCCGGCGCCCTGGACCAGCGCCTGCAGGGGCAGCTCGGAGCCGGGGTGCGGGTAGCAGCGCAGCCCCTGGGCGCAGCGCGGGGTGTAGACGCCGCACGTCTCGCCCTCCAGGCGGGCGCACACGGAGCAGCAGCCGCAGCCCGGCTCGCGGACCAGCTCGACGCAGGGCCGCCCGGTCCCGGCCGACAGGGTCCTGCAGGCGGCCAGGCGCTCGGGCGAGCAGGGCGGGCAGCGGAACAGCACCTCGGCGTGCGCGCCGGCGCCCAGCAGCAGCAGCAGCAGCGGCGGCAGGAGCAGCGGCAGCGCGGGGCCACCCGGTTTCAGCAGCATGTTGGCCACGGGGAGCGCGACGCGGCGAGAGAGCGGGCAGGTGGCCGTGAGCACAGGAACCGCCTCCTGGGCTTCTGTCCGGGGCGCTGCCGCCGCGTCCTAAAGGGCCCAGCTTCTCCCCGCCCCCTGCGTTCTCCCCTCCCTCTTTTGGAGACCACCCCCTTTCCCCGACGCTCCCGCGCGCGGGCCCACCCCACTTCGTCCCGCTCTGTGTCCGTGAACCCACTGGCCTCTGTCCCTCCACACGCTTCCACCCTGCGCTACGACTCCCGGAGGGTAGAAGCCCTCTGGGGCTTCAGTAGTATTGGCGCGGGAATGGAGCATGGGCGCTTCTGTCTCCTCTTTTCGGTTCCATTCCCGAGTTAGTTTGCAAGCTGCCCCTGCGGCCGGCAGTGGGCTAACTGCTGGGGAAATGCGAAGGACAAAAGGCATGGTCTTGACCTTAAGTCGATTTCACTCCCAGCCCCGACTCCTTCTACCCTGGGTCTTCACCGGCCCGCCGATGCGTGCTGGGGCAATGATTTTGGTGTTGAGTTGGGAGGAGGTTCTCGCATCCTCTAGACCAGCTTACCCTTAACAGCCCTCCTCCCCCTTAGTGACCATGGCAGTTCCCCAACCCTGTGAGCACCTGGTAAGATGTAAGTTCTGGACACGGAGAAACCTTCTCCCTTCTCACTGCCTACTCTGCACTCCCCTGCAAAAAAAGGAGAAGAAAAGTGATCCCTTAGTCACTCACCTGGGCCCCTACCCAGAACGCCCTGCTTGGGGGAGGGGGGGGGTTGGGAAGGGTGTGAGAGAACTCCCTGGAGTATCTATAGCTCTCCAATCATGCAGATGGATGGAGCAGGCTGGTCTCCCTTCAGTGTTCTGTTTGATTTACTGAGTCATCCATCCAAGTTGTCTCCAACCCCCGCCGCATTCCAGCTGGACCTGCCATCTCCCCAGGCTGTGACCCTAACAGAGATCCTGTCTAAGAGACACTCTTGGTGCGGGATGGACTGCTCCAGCCAGGTTTAATTTCTCAGTACAGTCATGCATCACAGAAGGACAGAACTGTCAACAAGAGACTGCATATACAAAGATGGTTCCATAAGATCATGAAACATGCTTAACGCTCAGTGACGTCACAGCCCTTGTAACGTCCTTGCCCAACACGTTACTCATGTGTTTGTGGTGATTCTGATATAAACAGACCTGTGCTGCCAATTGTGCAAAAGTAGAGTAGGTACAATTCTGCACAGTACATAATACTATATACTATTATTTTTAAATAGTTTGTGTATGTTTTTATTGGTGTCAGAGAAGGAAGAGAGAAAAACATCACTGATGAGAGAGAATCATTGACCAGCTGCCTTCTGCGTGCTCCACACTGGGGATCGAGCCCGTAACCCTGACATGTGCCCTGAGCAGGAATCAAATCGTGACCTTCTGGTTCATATGTCAACACTCAAATGCTGAGCCTTGCTGGCCGGGCTGAGTATCCTGATTGCATTACTTTCTCTTGTGCTTGATTATATATTGCATTGCTCTATACAGTGACATGCCACACAGGTCTGTAGCCTGGAGTAATAGGTTAAGTGCACTCCATGATGTTCCCACAATGAAGAAATCACCTAATGACACATTCCTTAGAATGCATCCCTGTTGTTAAGCAGTGAGTTACTGTACTTCTATGCCATACACACACACACACACACACACACACACACACACACACACACACACCCCACTGGAGCCCTCCAGTCGAGCCCTTTCTAACTTTCAGACTCAGAGCCATTTGATGCAACTCAACAGCTATTTACCAAGCGGCCATCTGGCCCTGATGATTAGGTAGGTGCTCAGCAAGGCAAGTTCCTGATCTTAAAAAACTAACCATGTTATGGGAGAGACTTTGGTAAGAAGAACAAATAACTGGTTGTCAGAGGCGACATGTTTAGATGGATATGTGATGGGGATTTCACAGGTACATCAGATTTGAAACTGAAGTTTGCACATCTAACGGGAGAAATGTACAGATAGCAAGGGCACCCAGAGCAGGGAGATTGGCCAAAGCCAGGACATGGAAATGGGAAAGTGAGATTGGAAAAAGGAAGCCGAATCTAGTTACTTGTGTGGAGGTTTGGCTTCATTTGGTAGGCAGAGAGGTACAGCATCCATGTGTGAGTAAAGGAGTGAAATACACAGAGCTGGACTTCAGGAAATCACTAGAATGGTGTCCAGATCTGATGGCAGTAAAAAGCAACAGGCATGGGGACGTTGTTGGCCACGCCTCCTTGGTATGCCCTGGCATCTTTTGCCTGCCTGGTAACATTTGTTTCTGTGGCTATCATGCTTGGAGTCTGAGCGCCTTCAAATTAGGACAGTGTCTAGCATGATTCTTCAATGGAAATCTAATGCAAACCACACGTGAAAATATAGTAAAAAAGAAATAGATGGAACCCACTTTAATAATATACTTTATTCAATCCAACATATGCAAATTATTATTTCATTGTAGAATCAATATTAAAAATTATTACCAAGACTTTTAACATTCCCTTTTTTTAAAAAAAATATAGCAAATCCTCAAACTCTGATGTGTATTTTATGCTTACAACACATTTCAATTTGAACTAGCCAAAGTTCAAATGCTCAATGAAGAGACTACCATGTTGGATGGGGCATGGATCTAAAATATAGTGCCTGGCACTTAGTACCCAGTCACTAAATGTGGCTAGTGATACCATCTCTAAAAATACTCCTGGCAGGGGTCTTCATTCTCAATCTCCAGTGCAATGCCCAGCAGCTGGAGGTGAAAGATTGTGATGGATGTATTGAGAGGACAGGGGAGGCATTATTTGTTCATTCGGCTACTCACTTTCCTTCCTCTGTAAAAATTTCTCAGTCTCCGGGCCAAGAACCCTGGAGGTGAACAGGCAAAGTGAGTCTAATTAGACCAATGCAAAGTTTCAATGAGTTTTCTCTTGCTGATGAGTCTGCAGAATATTGCCCAATTCTTTTCTCCTTGTTCTCTGGTTAATAGTCACACACACACACCAACAACAATAGCCCCATCTTCTTAAGTCCTTTTCTAACCGCCATGAGGTTGAGTTCTACTCCAGAAAGGCATCAACCACAGAACTTCCTTCATCAGCTGAAGCTTGGAGAGGCAGGGGGGTCTTAGCCAAGGCCTCAAGCCAGGTGACATAGGCTGGCCTAGAACTGTACCTGGAAACCAGAGGATCCATAAATACTTGTTGAGTGAACCAGGCCCTCCACTCCTAGTCCCTGATTTGCCCACTGTTCCTGGAGCATCCCTTGCTCTGCATTCCTCACGAGTCCTCTGCAAGGGTTATGTATGTCCTTAGGCCTGACTCTGTCTGTGCTGTGCAGTGAGAACTCGTTGAGAGATGGGGACAGGCTGAAACTGGTTTTCTCCCCTCCCTCTAGCCCCTGCCTTTTTCCATTTGAAAAATATTTCACCAACTCCACCCTTTCAAGGTTTACTGTGACTAAGAACTACTTGTACTATTATTTACATACTATTTTTAATGTAAGTCAGTTCACTTTTTTCTTTTTTACTTAAAGCTATTTTAAAAATAAAGTTTATATCACTACCATAAATGGAAATGCTGTATTGATGGCCATATATAGATAGCAACCACAAAAACAAACACAAGGAGACAGAAGTCATTCAGTTCAAGCTGGATAGTGCTGTTTAGAGGCCTCTGAGCCTGCGCACTCACTCTGCCTGGTTAACAAAAGATGAGCCAGTCTAAGGGACACATTAGGCAAGCCAGAGCCTAGCTTAGGTTTTTTTCCATTAAGGAATTAAAAGGAGAGGAATAGGTTTCAAAACATCTTATTGAAATATAGCCTACGTGCAAAAAAGTACACATATCATAAACTTGATAAATATTCAAAATTGGCCATCGCAGCTGAACGAGAAGAGTAACCACGCGCAGGAGCCCCCTTCATACTTCCTTCTGGTCATTACCTCCCCGCTCCATGGGCAGCCATGATCCTGACTTCTACAGAACCAATGAGTTTTGCCTGTTTTTGCATTTCATATAAATGAACACATACAATATGTAGTCTTTTCCTCTCTGGCTTTTTTTTTTTTTTTTTTTTTGCTAGGCATTATGCTTGTGAAATTCAGGTGTATTCTTGCATGTAGCCATTGGGTACTTGTCACTGTTGGGTAGGACTCCACCACAATACATGCATCTGTTCCACTGTTGATGGGCATTTGGATAGTTTCCAGCGATTGACTCTTAGGAACACAGCTGCTGTCCTCTTTGAGCATGTGTGCACATTTGTTGGGTCTATACCTAGAAGTTCTGAGTCATGGGGTATGCATGTAGATACAGTCAGAAAGTTTTGCCCAATAGATGTGTACATCTATACCCTTATCACAGTATATGAGGTGCTGGGAGGGGGAAATGTCCCCCTTCGCTCCTCTGGTTCTTTTGACTGATTGAATAATTAAAATAAGGTAATTTGTAGAAGAGCAGACATTCAGTAATTAGATGTTTGCCCTGCCCTATAAATAGTTCGTGAAATGTTATTTCTGGTAATAACTCTTATTATGGACAAGGTCCTTAATTTAAATTCTTCCACGTAGTTAAAGAAAAGGGGATGGGCAGGAGTTTCTCTTCAGCCTGAAGGTTTAGCTCAAAATAATCCATGTGTCACAGAGGCAAGTCTTGGAAAGACTAATTCCGAATTGCTACAGAGGGTTTTGCTTGCTCCCCATTCTTGCCAACACCTGGCAGGTTCCATTCTTTTGCAATGCACCCATTCTGGTGGATATGTAATTGTATCTTATTATGGTGGGTTGCAGGCTTCATCCGCAGCCGATCAATGATTCTTTTTCATCATTGATGTTTCAATCTCTCTCCTCCTTTCCCTTAGTCTCTGAAGTCAATAAAAATATATTTCAAATGGAGAAGACATCAAAAGATGATCCTTTTGATGAGAATGTGAGAATGTGAGCACTGGCGACTAGTGGAGGACTCAAGAGAAAGGGCAGCCAGGCCAGCTGTCAGAGTGATGTCCAGCTCCTCCTCCACTCACTGGCTATGCCATTTGGGTTAAGTTACTTCACCTCTTCCAGCCTCTGTTTTCTCATTGTTAATAACAGAATGATAATAGTGGTACCTAGTTTAGAACATTGCTGGAGAGAGTAAATGAAATAATCCAAGTAAGTTCTTAGCACTCTGCCCAGCATGCAGCTCCAACAATAGGTAGCCATGCTGCTATTCTTACCTCGTGCTTATTCTCCAAGCGCAGGAGGCTGAGTTCTTCAGTGTGAGGACAGGAAAAACACTAGGGACATCCCTTCCTCTGGTTAAGCTGGGGAGATGTTTGCAGGAGGAGGACCTCACCAAGCTAGATGGGAAGGGGTAGGAGTCATCCCTGGTGTATAGTGAAGCAGGAAGGGGACACCTGGGTATGTGGAGCCTCCAGGAAGTGCCCTGAAGGGAATCAAGAAAGAAATAGGAGAAAACATCTGATCACAATGTCCCTCGGAGGCCTGAAAGAAGGCACAGAACTGGCCATGGGGGTTCAGAACCTCTCCCTGCCATAAGGAGGTCTGCCTGATATGATGGCCACAGTAACAGGCAGTCAAGGGCAATGACAAGAGAAAAGAGGAACAGCAGTAAGTCTATGCAAACACGTTCACGAGCATTTTCTCCTTTAATTCTCATATGTGTCAAATGAGGCTAGAGAGGTCAGGTAACCTGTCCATGGTCACCCACCAGAATATTACAGAGCCAGATGGAGCCGAGCAAGCAGAACCCTGATTCGAGATCTGCTGCTAACTCCCAGGTATGTGGCCACTACCCCAAAGCTTGTATCTTAAAACAGCCATTTGTATCATCTTTTGTGATTCTGTAGACTGACTGGGCTCAACTGGGTAATTTTCACATGGGCTCTTTCATGTGGGCACAGTAGCAGGACTTGGGTCATCTGAAGGCCTGACCGAGCTCAGCATCCAGAGTATTGCTTCTCACTCCGCCAGTAGTGAGGCTAGCTGCTGACTGGCAGCTGAGCTGAGTCAACAACAGCCCTTACCTGTGGCTCCACCACATGATTTGGTTTCTCAGAGCACAGTGGTAGGTTTGGAGACGGAATGCCAGGTATGTCCCAGGAGGCCAGGGGGAAGCTGCAAGGCTTCTTGGAATCCAAATGTCAACCAAAGATCATGTGGAGGCCACCTCTGGAAAGCACAGCAGGGATGGCCTCCACCCTTCTCCTTGCTAAGAACATCTGTAAAAGGCTGTCACTTCTCAAACTGCTGGTCCTTCTCTGTGGAGGGGCATCTGAGGCTTTCCAGAGGCATCTGGGAAGAATGAAAGGAATTAACCCACCTCCCTCCATTGGGTTACCCACTCCTTCCCTGCCCCAGAGGCTCAGTTTTACAAAGAGCTTCAAGCTTTGGGTAGAGGGGTTACCCATCAAAAAACAAACAAACAAAACACACACACACACACACACACACACACACACACACACACACACATTTTTCCTCCTCTTTTGAAAGGTTGTTGAGGTCAAGATGCTGTGGAAGTCCTTGAAGGTTTAGGACTGTGGGTCCCACTGCATGTGAAGGAAGAATCCCTCCACTAGAATTCTCTAGTTCAGGGTCAACAAACTTTCTCAGTAAAAGGCCCTGCAGTAAATATTTTAGGTGTAGTGAGCTTCCTATGGTCTCTGCCACACCTACTCAACTCTGCATTGTAGCCCCAAAGCAGCCAAGGATGACATTCAAACATGTGAGCATGGCTAGGTTCCAGTAACATTTTATTCATGAAAACACACAGAGGCCAGATCGACCCCAGGTTTGCAGTGTGCCCACCCCTGTACTAGGGCCTCCATAGTTACAGAGGGCAGGCGCTTTCTTTCAAACACTGTTAGGCCCAGGAGAGAATATAGATCCTGGAGTGTTACTTCCCAAGCTGCATCCCAACTCATCACTCATTGCATCATCTCCACATGTGACCTCAAGGGAGAAACAGGATGCCTGTTGGAAAGACTAGCCACAAAGTGTCCCAGTTCCCACAGATACCCTCTCGGTTCCCACTCTCAGGGTTCCTACTCCCTCCCAAAGCCCTACAGTGAGGTGTCTGGATCCCCACTGTCATCAGTAGAGAGTCTCAAGTGTGCACCTGGCCAGGTCCCGACAGACTCTTCTGGTCATCTAGGACAAGACACAGAGCCAACAAGCACTCCCAGGGACCAGGAAGGCAGGAGAGGAGGCCAGGCAGATGCTGCAAATCAGAGCCAGAGAACTGGCTTTTTTTTCCTTAAAAAGGTTTCAAGCAGAGTGTTGCCTCCCTTAGAGAGGTCTGTCCCCACCCCTACCAGCTGCAACTTTTCTTTCTAGGAACAAGACCACAACTGCTATGTGATGCTCTATCTGGAATCGTTAAAGAAACCTGTCAGCAGCTGCTCTCCTCCTCCTCCCCAAATAACCGCCATCTTATTCCAACTCCAACAGGGGATCTCCT
This sequence comes from Antrozous pallidus, assembly GCA_027563665.1. NCBI lineage: Eukaryota > Metazoa > Chordata > Mammalia > Chiroptera > Vespertilionidae > Antrozous > Antrozous pallidus. Next base: position 21,109,871 of record CM050508.1, on the reverse strand, counting down.
GAAACAATGGATTTCTTAATCCTAAATCTGTTTGCAGGCGTCCCCTGCACCTGTCCCCCCACCCCCACCCCACCCCCAATTCTCTATTGTCCCCTTCCCTGGCCCTTCACTGGGGGAAAGAATTCTCATACTTGCCGGCCCCCAACCCCTCTCTACAGATTCCCGGGTTTGAGTCTTCATGCTTCCTTTTAGTAACTTTCAGTTCACTTTAGAATTGTTGTACTTGGTTTTTCTCCCTCTCCCTGCTCCTCCCAGGGGGTCTCTCTCTCTTGCTTGCTCAGTGGATCTCAGCCACACAATACAGTCTGAGCAAACTTGCTCAGGCCCCACAATTATCTCATCTCCCCATTCCCTCCCACCCTCACCCCTTGGAGGCCCCTGAGAAGCAGGCAAAGAAAAACAAATAAAGGATGGGAGGAGACCCAGCCAGCCTGCCAGGCGCTGGCTCAGCTGCCTCCTACTCCCCGCAGGCAACAGCCTCCCCCAAAGTCCCAAGAACAAAAAAATCTGAATCTTCCTACAGGTGAAACCCAAGCCCACTGCGAAGGCGTGTTGCTATGCAGGCTCCAGAATCTGTGTGTCCAGCTGAGCACACAGACCTCTCCCCCTCCCCAGGCCCTCACTCCTTTCAAGTGACACATACATTGTGGCCCTAACTCCCCTTTCCAGGAAATGTGTTGTCTCAGCAGAGAGTCAGAGAGAGCAAGAAGTTGCTGTAGGCACGCACGTAGGCAGTTTGGTCTGGTATAAAATTGCTGCCTGGTATTGATGGCAAAAAAAAAAGAAAGAAAAAGAAAAATGATTTTGCATGGCACCCTTCTGCCTCCCCACCTCTTTACCACCTGGGGAAGACTGTGTGGACAACACACTACAACCACACAGCAGTCCTCTTCTGCCTTTGCTCTGGAGTTACTTAACCTCCCTTCCCTAGTCAGTCTGAAGCGAGGTTGAGGAAGAAGGGAGAGAGACAAGGATGGGAGGAAATGATGAAATCACCCAGATTGGAAACTAAGTCACTTGGGGTGAGGGGGTAGCAAAGAATCCTTTCCTAGAGGAAGAGGGTGACACTGAGCTTGGAGATTCTCTACAGGCCAGTGTGAGATGAAGGAAGCTCCCTGTGGTGCAGGACTCTCTTCTAATGTCATTCTTGCTCCTCTCCTGGTAGAGCACTTTCCTGGCAGTGGGTCACCGCCTCTGTCCCCATTGATGGCTCCTAAGACAGCCACTCAGGAATGAGCTCTGTGCAGACTGTGCAAGGTCTGCATTTATATTATTTGTTTCTTTTTGTGTGCCTTCCATACATCTCCTTCACTTCCCCAGGGCACTGAGAGCTGGGTGCACCCCTCTTACTACACACCCCCCTCTGCCTGGCTTTGCCTACAGCACACGGAGCTCACCCCATTCTCCCTTTATGCCTATGTGTGGATAGCCTCAGTGAATCCTCTTTGCAAGTATGGAAGAACGTTGGCCTAAAGCAATGAAGCTCCTCCTTGCTCAAGGTCATTGGACGAATCTATGGTCTCACTCTCGCAACACCGATCACTCCCATTGGCCCTCCCTCCCCTTAATCCAAGCTGTGGGCAGGCAACACAGCTCACAGTGCCCTTGGGTACAGAACTGAGCAGCATTTCCCAAACTCACTTGGGAACCTGCCTCTGATTTGTGTATCACCTGGAATGATTATTTCCTTCAGATTTATCATGAAACCAACTCACTTATTTTCCTTAAAATACTGCAAGCAATGTGTCTGAAACCACTTGTTTAATATACTACTTTTTCTTTACACATGAAAACAAAATACATATATGTGGAATCTAAATAAACAATATAAACAAACAGACTCATAGATACAAAGAACAGGCGGATAGATGCCAGAGGGGAAGGTGGTATGGGACTGGGTTAAAAGGTGAGGGGATTGAGAAGAATAGACTGGGTGTTACAAAATAGTCATAGGGATGTAAAGTACAGCATAGGGAATAGAGTCAATTTTATTGTAATAACTGGGTATGGTGCCAGGTAGGTACAGGAAACATCAGGGGGAACACTTTGAAAAGTATATGATTGTCTAACCACTGTGCTGTACACCTGAAACTAATACAAAATAATATTAAATGTAAACTATAATTGAAAAAATAAAAAATGTAAAATAATAATCATTATGATGATTATATTTATAATAGTAAGCAACCCAAAGGCTCAGCCAAGTCAATGACCTCAGCACCTGATCTTTGTCCAGTATCCTGGCCTCTGAATCCTCAGTGTGTAAAGGGGCGTCTGAATGGATGACACCAAAGACTTCATAAACAACCAACATGAACACAACATATTTCAAGGCAGTTATTTGGGGGGTCCCAATGCTAGCTAACCCACAGGGTGACGACTTCTGGCAAGTCACCAGACTGCTTGGAGCTTCAGTTTCCTCACCCGCAAGATGAGGTTAGAATACCTAGCTCAGGAGGCTTCTGTAAGGATCAATTGGAATCTTGCACAAAGGTCTCTGGAGGGATGTCTAGTCCAAAGAAGGGATTAACTCCATGCCCACCGAACCTGAGATGGGACTTCCTGTGGGGCTCTTGCCTCTGACTTTGAAAACTCTGATCCAGATTGTGAGGTGCCTGAGATTCTTCATGAACATCTGTCCGCACTTGAGCCCCAACCCTCCCTGGCCGAGGGACCCACTGAGCCAGAATGGTGCCCTGTGGAGACCTTCACCTTGAAGGTGCGTGCCCACCGCAGCCTGTCTGGCTGCTTGGTTCTGGCTGTCTGGAACAGGGCCTTCTCTCTAATGGAAAATATTATTGTTTTGGGGCCACCTGTTTGATCCTCCAGAGTCAATATTTGTGGAGATAAGCACAGTGTTATGCTGCCAGTAGAGCTGTTTATGACTCTGCCTCACCCTATTGGATTCCAGTCCCTTCTGGGCCACAATGTGAGGTGAGGGGGTGCATTTCAGGCAATTGGTCCTTTTACTCTCCCAAACTGCCCCCACAAGGACGTGAAAGAGGGGCTGGAGTCAGATCTCACAAGTTCCCGAAGGTGTGCTCAGCCACTCGGACAGGGATGTTATGCCAGAACTTAACTTGACCTTCCAGGAAGCAGGCAGCCTGCAGTCCTGCCCCTCCAGGCCTTCTCTGTAACACACACCCCAGGCTGACCCCAGCCTTCTCCATTCGAGTTCTGGAATGATATTTTTGTTATAAAAATAAGATTTCCTGTTTCCACTTTACATAAAAATGCCTGGACAGATTTTCCATCCAGTCTGGCAGGCTTATTTCAAAGGATTTGACTTAAAATATAGGTTTTGAGGAGGATGCAAACTTTCCTTTGAAGTGGCCTAGAGGGGAAGGCACCCAAGGGCTGGGTGGGCCGCCATTCTCCCATGCAGCTGCACCTGGGATGCAAGGGGAGGCAGGAGGACACTCAGCACATAGGAAGTCACCAAAGACAGAGAAAAACAGACATGCTTCTAATAAAGCCCCAAACCAAGGGCATGAGGACCTGCAGTCAGAGTTGCAATTGTGCTGTTGCACATGTGGACAACTCTATGTAATTATAAAAGAGTAGAAGCAGAGACTGACTCATCTAAACAGAGTGAATGGCTTTCTGAAGAGACACCAGGGTGGCTGGCCAGCTAATATTCATAACAAGAAGAAAGGAGGAAGAAAAGGAGGGAGGAGAAAGGAGGAGCGGGAGGGCAGTGGCATAGCTGGGCAGTCTGCTATGTACCCATCTCTTAGCAAAGTGAGTTACAAAAATAATCTCATCTCATTTCTTATTTAATTCTCACAATAATCCCTACAAAGGCAATGAGGCTCTGAGAGGTTAAAGTGATTTGCCCAGGGTCAAACAGCTTGCAGATAGCAGGTACCAGATGCGATTGTGCTGACCTTGATCAAAGGATAGCCAAGAGATCCATTTTTTAGAAAGCCATCATTCTGTACTGTAGACACCAGCGTTCATTAACCTGCCTCACCCATTTTCTTGATGCTTCGCCTTTTTCTCGTTTGAGTCAATGGACTCTTTTGTGTCTTTGTCATGAGTACATGCCAGGCCCCAGGACAAGTTGGTCAAATGAGTACAGATGGTCAATGCCTTCTTTAGCCAACCAAAGATCTGAGATTGACATCAGGCTGCCTGAGCACCTGGGGAGTTTGGAGGCATTCAGATGTTTACGGGGGTGGGGGTGGGGGAGGCATCTGCTATGTGCCAGGTATTGTTTAGGATAGAGCAGTGAACAAAATAGACAACTGTCCCTGCGCTGGTGGTACTTACATGGGAGGGAACACAGGAATGACTGGAAGACACCAAAGGAGGTTTCTTCTCCTGCCTTCCTGTTAAGAAAGCTCTACCCGGGACCAGTCTGCAATCCATGTAGCAGCCACAGAGGAATCTTTCCAAACACAAATCTGATCAACTCAGATTCTACTCAGAATCCTTCAGTGGCTTCCCTCTGCCCTTAGGCTAAAGACCCAAAGCTTTAGACCTGTCTTCCAGGCCCTGCATGGGTCTCTGCACCTCTCCTAGCTCCTTCCCTCACTAACCAGTTCTTCCAAGTTCCCTGCACAAGGACTGGCTGTAGCACTCACCACTGTGTTCCCAGGGCCTCACCAAGGCCTGGACCAACATGATTTTCTGAGTGACTAATCTTTTCACAGCACCACTGCTGCACCCCATTCTTCAAAACGATCTTCCCATCTGGTCTGTGTGAACCTACCTTTTGTAAAAAGTGAAAGGCCAGGGGATTAAGAGCTGTGGGCAGGGTATCCTTAGTGTATAAAGCAGGGACAAAAATGGCATGTTTGACCTAGGTCCTGGTGATCTAGCCAATGCACCTATCTTGAAAATAGAAGCCATTGTCCTAACCTGTTTGGCTCAGTGGATAGAACATCAGACTGCAGACTCAAGGGTCCCAGGTTCAATTCCAGTCAAGGGCATGTACCTTGTTTGCGGACACATCCCGAGTAGGGGGCATGCAAGAGGCAGCTGATGGATGTTTCTTTCTCATCGATGTTTCTAACTCTCTATCCTTCTCCCTTCCTCTCTGTAAAAAAATCAATAAAACATATTTAAAAAACATTTAAAAAAAAAGAAAATAGCCACTGCGATGTGAAATCCTGGAGAAAGAACGGGGGTGAACTGAGTCACTAGTCAAGCCTATCTCTAGAAAAATGCTGAGCAGAAACCCTCTGCCTCACAGAGCTTTGAGTTTTGCACCTGAGAGTTGTATTCCATATCACCTACTCACCTTTTTATTGGAAAAGTGAACGTCTGGGGTGCAAAACTGGAGACATCAGAGCCATTCTTTCACTTATTCCTTCATTCTACATACATTGATTAAGCCCCTACTGTGCTTTGGGGATATGAAAATATAGTTATTGTCCTCAAACTCCTGCCACACTAACAAAGCAGATAGGGGATGAGGGGGTGGGAGCAGTGCTAAAGATCTCAGGGCAATGTTGCAGCCCACCCACCTCATCATGAGAAGGCCTTTTTGGAGGTGGTGAGACTTTGGACCTGAGTTTAGAGACAGAGAAGAGTTAGTTGGATTAGAAAGGCCACTGGAATGGCACAGACATAGGTATGGGGTTGGACAAGCTTAAGGTCCTATGGGAACTGCTAGTCGCTGGTGTTGCTGGGAAGCCAAGTAGAAGACTGGGAATGGAGCTGGAGCACTAGGGAGGGACTGGGTCCTGGAGCAAGCACTACAAAGAATTTTGAACCCTCTCATATTGAAACACTGGATTGGCATTGAAGGTTTTAATCAGAAGAGCGACATGGGAAAATTGCATTTTAGGTAGATCCTGATGTGGGGAAAAGAGGTTTGAAAGGGACCAGGGAAGGTCAGAGAAGCCAGATAGAAAGCTGTGGCAGAGAAAAGACAAGAGTATGGTCATGATCTTGAGTTGTAGGCAAGGCAAAAAGGAGAAGGGCTCAAGAAAGGTTTAAGAGTCTGCACCCAGAGAGCTAGAATAAGATAAAAGCAGAAACAAGAGTTTCTATTTTCTGAACTCCTTCTACATGCCAGACTCTCTGGATAGCTTGTTATACTAGTACATTAACAGTAACTTTTAATTTTTGTCCAAGTAGGTAGGAGGCCCAAGTGAATGAAAGTTTGGAGGCCCTCAAACTCCCCATGTAGGATCTAAATATCTTGGAAATGCTGTGCAGATGCTAATGTCAATTTGCTGAGAGTAGGGGTGAGGAATGAAGTAGGGGGTGGAGTATAGAGTGGAAATGAAAAAGAGAATGTCCCAACAATTCCTGAAGGCCATGGTCGGCAAACTGTGGCTCGAGAGCCAAAAATGTGGCTCTTTGGCCCCTTGAGTGTGGCTCTTCCACAAAATATCACGGCCTGGGCAAGTCTATTTTGAAGAAGTGGTGTTAGAAGAAGTTTAAGTTGAAAAAATTTGGCTTTCAAAAGAAATTTCAATCATTGTACTGTTGATATTTGGCTCTGCTGACTAATGAGTTTGCCGACTAATGCCTTAAGGAAATCATTTCAGACCTTTCCCATGGTAGACCCTCTGCTGAGGCTGACTCTGTAACCCCAGGTTTTGTCATCTAGTCCTGGGACTTAAGTTATGGGGGTGAGGATAGAAATGTTTCCACAGCTAGGGAGAGAAATTTAAGATCAGTAATTACTAAAAAAGGGAAGAGTAAGAATAGAAAGTATGTCCTCAGAGATCTCCAGAAAGAGAGGGTCAGTGGACAGGGATCTTGGTGGTTTAGTCAACTCAGAGCAGTAAGCACCCAAGAATAAGAACAAATGCTACACCTGCTCCTCACTGTGCCAGGCACTCCCTGGTCCTTCTATCCTGAACTTAAGATTTCTCCCAGCAACCCCAGGAGGTAGGAGCCATTGTTATCCCCATTTACAGAGCGAGAGATACCTGGAGAGGTGAAGCCAGGTGCCTTAGGACACTAATCTCTTTTCTAACCCAGACTCGGCTCCAGAGTGGGTATTCCAAAAGAGGCTTCTCAAATCACCATAGTGAAAGCCAGGCTCACCCCAACTCATCACAGACGCCCTGTCTGTGAAATACAGTAATAAAATCAATTACTGGAAACACGATCGTGTGCTTGGATGGCATGGTAATGGAAATTGCTGAGAAAGTTTCTGAATGCTTACGCTCAGTTTCTATAAGTACCTGGTGCCCCCCGCACCCCAGCGGAGCAGCAGGAGGCCCCACACCCGCTCCCCTCACCACACTCTCTCAGGTCTGTGGACATGCAGGACTGAGTTGGGGTGGATTGAAAAAACAAAACACAAAACAAAGTCACTTGTCTGGATTCCAAAGGCTGAAGTGTTAACCTCCAGGGCTCAACCCCACATTAAGGATTCCTGAGAGAGGCTCCCACCCTGTTTCTGGTTTGTGTGACTTAGGGAGAGGAGCCCTGTGTTGTACAAAAATGAGATTAATTAGCTCCAAAGGTCCCTCCAAAGCTAAACACTAGGATTCCTGCTCCTTTTGCAACATCCAGCTCAGCAGCAATGACTGCGGGCCAGCTGGTTTTCTTCCTGCACTCATTAATAAAAGAAGTGAATGCAACAATAGCTACCCCTTTCTTTCCTTTGTGAGCCTGAAGGGGGGCGGGGAGGGAGCGGGACAGCCTGCATACGCTGGGGACGTGCCAGACGTGCCACCGGAAGGCTCAGCCAGGCGGGCTGTGAGGCAGGGAGGCAGGTGGGTGGTGACAGGCGGCGCCTGGGGGGCGGAGGAGGCGGGGCAGAGGGGACCGACGGGGCAGGGGAAGGGCCGTGTGACCCAGGCAGATAAGAAACAAGGAACCAATTAGCCCAAGCGAAGGGGTGGGGTGCACCTGAGAATTAAAGAACACCTGGCAGTTTCTGAGACAAAAGAGGATTAAGACTTGCAGAGGAAAATGAGGCTGAGGATAGAGCAGGGCTGGGTGAGATGCAAGAACTGCTCAGTGAATTCACTTGGGGCCCTTATTTGATTTGAATGAGGTATTTCTCAGGGCCAGGCGGGATGCACTCTGGGTCTTTTATTCAGAAAGGAGGACATTGGTGCAGAGGTCAGGGAAAGCTCCAGAAGGATCGCAAGATGCGTAAGAGCAAGGATTCTCTGCAAGGGCTGCCACATAATATACAAGATTCTGGTTAAATCTGAATTTCAGATAAATGCGTAGTTTCCAGTATAAAAAACAGTATGTAATGTGCTAAATGCCACAAAATTAATTATACTTTTTAAGTGATAAATGCTGTTATATGCATTTTACCATAATAAGAATGGAATATACCATTTTCTTTCGTTTATTGGAAATTTAATTTAGTGTTCTGTGTTTCATTTATTAAATCTGGCCAGCCTACACCCAGCAGGAGCTGGAATAACATCCGGGGGCTGCCCAGAGGTGACAGCTGCTGCTGCCTGAGACGTGGAGGGAATGCAGGGAAAGGGCCTGGCTCCCCGCTCTCCAAAGACCCGCAGGTCCTCCCATCAGCTCGAGTTTCTAGAAGCCAGAAGGCAAAGGAACCTCAGAAATACAGGCACGGGGAGGGAAAGGATCCAAGAGCAAACGTGCAGTTATTTTAAATGACACAGGATGGCCAGATTTGCCAGGCCCAAAGACCCCGATTTTATTTTATCCGCAAGCTGACCTGAAGCCTCAAGGTTCAATCAAATTACCACCCCACTGAGGTCCTTGCTCTTGTTGGGGGGAAGAAATGTTCCTCCCCCTTGCGGGTTCCCTTGCTTGGCCAATAATTAAGTCTACATGAGATATTAACAAGAGAAAGCTACCAAATGTAACTATAGCATATATAGGTACTGGATCCTACATGCATGATAGGTTGAGACAGAAAGGTAAAATGAGGTTTCTATGGCATGAGCTAAGGGTCAAGGTAAGCACCCTGGACTTCAGAGGGGAGGAGGGTCATTTGTAGGATGAGAAGAGCAGATGTTCAGTAATTAGATGTTTGCCTCGCAAACATAGGTCATAAAATGTTCCTTTTGGGTAATAACTATTATTATGGGCAAAGCCCCTGTGGGGTACAGAACAGTCACCCCAGGATGAGCCTCTGTGGTATGCAGATAGTTTTGAACTAAAGGCCACCTTTAGCTGCAGGCTCAGGAGACACTTATGCCTGCTACCTTTAACTGCTTACTAGAAGCCTTGCCCGTAAAGGATGATCAGCGATAACCTTTTTCACCCCCCTGTATGGCAGGGCAAACTTCTTTGTCCCAGAAGTCTGCTTTTCTTACATCCTGCAATGACCCTTTGGAGACCCCAAGGCACCTGACCTCACCCCTAGCCCAGGATGTCTATATGCCCAAGTTCCCTTCTTGTCTTTGAACCTCTCATGGATGTGGGGTCTCTAACTCTCATGGAAGCAGGGTTCCCATTCATTTGTAAAAGGTGAACCCTGAGGTGCATAGGCAGGCTAAATAGCAATCTCAGATGGGGAATAAAGAAAAATTGAATTTATTTCAAGAAAAGGTAATGGCGATATCCAGACTGATGGCGATATCAGTCTGCACAGCACTGAGGCAAAGGCTACTAGGTTGATGACGGCAACAAGAATATACGTAGGACAGTGAAACAGGGAAGGTACATATAAGAAGCAAGTAATAGAAGAGCCTAGGCTGGGCTGCTCTGGCTCACTGAGAAGTCAGAGAAAAGGGGGCCTTGAAGATAGGTTCAGGGGGTTAGCTCAGAACAAGATGCCGCTGCCCATTGCTCCCCTGGTTGCAAGTCTCCTGGGTCCCTCAGAGGGAAGAAGAGGGAAGGAAATGGCACTGGAGTGTTTCCTTGGGGAAAGCAAGCCATGGATTCTTCATCCTGAGGGCATTTACTAGTATCTCTCTCTTGCAGGTGGAAATCTTAAGGGAGGCCTCCAGGGAGGGTCTCATTAGACTATTCATCAGCTTTCCCAATGTGCTTTTTCAGGATCTCATCTCCACGGATGACCAGTGCCACCACTAGTCAATGTAGCTGGTCCTGAGGCACCCACAGTGTCATCTGTCTGGGTTTGCTGCTTTTATGAGCCTGGAGCTGAAATATAACTGAGGCTTAGATGCTATCTTTAGGGCAGAGTGTTTAAGCCACATGACCAGTGATATGCTAGAGGAGGGTAGTTACCCTGGGAACATGGTCCTTGTTTTCCCATTTTACCCCTTGTTAGGCATCCAGGGCTTTCTGCCCTGGTGAGTTTCTGTACCTGGTCCATTGCCCTTGCCATGCTCATGCCTGTCCAACAATATGTATGTATTAAACTTGGTTATTTTCTTTTGCTGATCTGTCTCATGTCTGTTTGATTATTAGACCAGCCAGAAGAAACTTGAGGGCAGAGGAAAGTATGTTTCTTCCCTTCATCCCCAATTTAAATTATTGAAGGGAAGAGGCAAAAGTTTCTTGAGCCCTCAGGGTCTCAACTGCTTTTAGCTCAAAATAATCCACATGCCAAAGTGGCACATCTTGGGGAGCCTATTCTGAACCCCTACACTCACTCTCCTGATCCATGGAGTGAGGAGCCATTACCTGCTGCTAAGGCAGCAGAAGGAGCACGTGTGTGCACATCTTCAAGCTGGGAATCAAGAAGTAGTGCTCAGTAAGTGAAGGATAATGTCCCCATCTGGCAGCTGCTCCCCCCGCCCCCCCCCCCCCCCACACACACACAGTCTGTTCCTATCCTTATCCAATGTCTACTTATAACTACTTATCCAACGTCTACTTATAGGCCAGGGAGTGTAAGTTAAACAGTCACATTCCATATTCTCAAGGTGCTTGAGATTCTAGTTGGTTGGGGGGATATAAAATGCAATGAAAATTAAGTAAAACACAAGATGTGAATGACAAATTCGAAAAAAGACTAGCAGAGAAATGACAAGGCAGCTCACAACAAAAAGACATGGGTGGTCTAGGGGATGCTTAATGTAGGTATGTGTGTGCCCAGCCGCTGCTAGGTGCTGGGGGACAGCAGAATGGAGTTGGACACATGCCCCTTTCTCCAGGAACTCATGAAGTCGCCCACAAGAATCCCCAGAGACAACCACAATATTTGCCCATTTGTCTTGGCTTCTTATACCCCTGCAGGGAGGCTGTTGGAAGAAGAGAGCAGATTTCGTTGCCCAGAGCCCCTGGGTTCCTGCCAAGCTCTGCCTGCAGCTCTGTGGGTCCCGAGGCCTCAGTGGCCCATAGAGGATGAGGGTCTGGACTCAGTGATTGCTGCCTCTACTTGGTGCTTCCTCCTGTCCTGCCAGGTTTGTACTTCTCTGCTTCAAGTCTGCTTATTGCTGACCATCCCCCAAGAAGTCGCAGGAATTGCATCCAGACATTTGTGTCCCTGGAGCACCAAGTTCAAAGTGACAAACGAATGACTCTCACATTTACCCCTCAGGCTGTGCAGGAGGAGCAGAAAATTGGACTGTGGCTCTGGCGTCAGGCTGCCGGGGGTTGAATGGTGGCTCTGCCAATGACCAGCTTGAACAAAGTTATACAAACTCGCAGTGTGTCCGTTTCCTCATTTGTGAAATGGAAATGCTGGAATCGTACCATATGGATTTGTTAGGCTGAATGAGACATTGCCTATAAAAGTGTTTAGAAATGTGCCTGTTAGCTATCTAATTATTTATTAACCACCCTTCACAGATTTAGAAACCAATAATAAATGTGCTCTCACTGCCTACCTTCAGGTCTTTGCTTTTCAATCTATGGGTTAGGAATAATTAGTATGTTGTAAAATCACTGTAATAGGTATAATATTATGCATTTAGAAAGGGTTCCTTGTGCCCATTTCCAATGTGTGCTCCCCCCCTTGGTACGAACAAGCAATTCTAGGACATCAGTAAGATACCCAAGCATTAACCTCAATTCTGACACACTTCAACATAATTCTGGAGATAGCACCAGAGTCCTCAGGTTAAAGTCCTCCTGCCACCCCCACCCCGCCCTGCCAAACAGACACACTTACATCGCCAGCTGCAAGCCCAGACTCTTACCTGGGCTTCTGAATTAGCAGCTATAGATTGGAAGTTCCAGTAACCCTCTCCAATTTAGAATGCCAATCACAAGTCCAGGTTGTTGCTTGTACTTCTTATCAACTGGCTCCTACGACCCCTTTCTTGGGTTTGATTAATTTGCTATAATGGCTCACAGAAGTCAGGGAAACGTGTCACCTACTGGATTGCTGGTGTAGTGTAAAAGGATATAATTCAGGAACAGGTAGATGGAGGAGATGCACAGAACAGGGTATACTAGAAGGGTGTGGCGCTTGCAGGCCCTCTCCAGATGCCCACTCTCCCAGCACCTCCATGTGTTCACCCACCTAGAAGCTCTAAGCCCCATCCTGTTGGATTTTTATGGAGGACACATGACTTGGACATGAACAATTAAATCACTGTCCTTTGGCAATTGATTCAATCTCTAGTCCTTCTCCTCTCCTTTCCCAGGTGTATGTGGGGTGGGATGCAAAGTTCCAATTCTTAAATCATTTGGTTGGTTCTCCTCAAAGCCAACTCTCACCCTTAGGTGTTTCTCAAGTCACCTCATTTGCATAATAAGAGACACCTTTATCACTCTTATCACTTGGGAAATTCCTAGGATTTCTGGAGTTGTGACCCAGGAACTGTAGACAAAGATTAAATATATATTAAAAATATATTTATCTGAATGACCAAATATATATTTATTATAAAGCACAATATCACAGCACTTGAAATAAATATCTATACTAATAAAAAGGTAATATGCTAATTAGACTGGACATCTTCTGGACATCCTTCCAGACATCCTTCCGGAAAAAGCCATGGTGGTGGGGGCCAAGGCAGAGATAGTTAGGGACAACCAGGCCAGCCGGGGAAGGCAGTTAGGGGCTACCAGGCTTGCAGGGGAGGGCAGTTGGGAGTGACCAGGTTGGCAGGGGAAGGCAGTTGGGGGCAACCAGGCTGGCAGGGGAGGGCAGATAGGGTGACCAGGCAGGCACACAGGTGAGCAGTTAGGAGCCAGCCATCCCAGATTACAAGAAGGATGTCCATCCAACACAGCTTACCTTCATAGCCAATTGGCCTGGAGGTCAATACCCTAAGGGGTCCCAGAATGAGGAGGGTGCAGACTGGGCTGAGGGCCCCCCATTCACGAATTTCATGCATTGGGTCTCTAGTCCTATATAATAAAGGGCTAATATGCAAATACACCAAATGGCAGCACAACTGAATAACCAAACAACTAGTCACTATAACATGTGCTGACCAGTATGGGGCATGTGCAGAACATGGCAGGAGTCAGCAGCAGCGGGATAGCGGAGCAGGTGAGCGGGGGCACCAGATGAAGGTGGGGCAATGGTCACTGCTATTGGGGCAAGCTTCTGGTGGTTACTGAAAATTCTTTGCTCCCACACATTGTGGTCCCACCTGGCTCTTGTACCTACTGCTGGCACCAGTGCTGGCCCTGCTTGCACCCGCGGCCAGCACTGGAGCCACTGCTTCCAACTGCTGCCAGCACCCAGCACCAGTCCTGATTGCTCAGCGCCATCAGAGGGTGCAAGGGGAGGCTGCTGGCCCCAATTGCCCTTAAGGGCTTTTCCACCTCTCCCTGCTCCTGAGGTGTGATCAGGGCATAGCTGCTGTTCACACCATCTGATGGCACCAGCCACACTTGCACCTGCTACTAGCACCAGTCCCAATCACTCTACGCCATCAGTGGGTGCAAGCGGGGCCGGCACTGTCAGCCTGTGGGAGTAGTGGTAGTGGCGGGATCTGGGCTGCCAGCAGACAGGGGACCAAGAGCCGCACTAGGAGGAGCCAAATGGGGGTTTGGAGGATGGGCCGAGACCAACCCTGTGCCCATCACAGCCTCGCAGCCCACAGTTCCTTTCAAGGTGTACAAATTTATGCACTGGGCTCCTAGTTTATTATAATCAAATAACAAAGACAAATATGTGTACGAAAAAGAAGGGAAATAGAAAATATTAGTGTAGCACATGTAGGAAAAGTAGGGTTGTCTATAAAAGTGGGGTTTCAGGTGTATGTGAGGGGGTGGATGGTTGTGTGTGAGTGTATGTGCTAGGTTAAGATGTACAAGAGCAGTCGCCAACTTTTCGGACCTCAGGGACCACCAGTGGTCCACAGACCACCAGTTGGTGACCACTGCTCCAACAGTTTCCTTAAACCAGCAGTCACCAACCTTTCGGACCTCATGGACCACCAGTGGTCTGTGGACCAGCAGTTGGCGACTGCTGATATAGAATGTATTTTTTACTGTAAGTCATGTCAAAAAATTTGAAACCACTGTTTTAAGTTAAATCATCATTCCTCATAAATTCTATCCTTCCTGGTCATAGATTGAAGACCAGACTGCAGAGCAGCCAGAGTCGGGGGAAATGGAGCTGGCATCTAAGTGACCAACTGCTCAGAAATGCCTGATAAATGAGCTGCTGGGATCTGTCTCAGCCTCCATGGATTGGGGAGGGAGATGGTGAAGGACAAGAAAGAGCAAAGAGAAAATAAATGAACGTCAGATGCCAAAATTAAAATGGTCTGATAAGTCAAGGTGTGGGATGGTCTGTCTCCCTGACAGGGACCTAGGAAGATATAGGAAGAGAAGTGGCCCAGCCACTTCTAAGGACACCCAGCAGCCAGGTCTCCTGACTCCCACTTTCAGCAATGTTGCCCTGCTGTGCTGGGGAAAGGAGGTGACTATCTGTGTCAGGTTTGGATTTGCAGAAAGATGGTTCCAGTCCCCAGACCTCTTTCCTATTAGGCCTATGTAAGTGCTTAAAATTGCCTATTAGGGCTGATGGAAATATTTGAAAACTGGATTGTGGTGATGGTTGTACAACTTCATGTATTTACTAAAAGTCATAGAACTTACTAGGGAGTGAATATAATGCTATGTAAATCTTATTTCAATAAAGTTGCTTAAAATGGTAACATCCAACTAATAGAATAACAACCAATGGAAATTCCTGCTTTTGAAGAACACTGGAAACCATCAGAAAATAAATAGCCACTGAATAATTGTGAGAGTTTTGTGTGCTTTTTTTTTTTTTAAAGCACACAAGAGGGAGGAACCAAGATGGCGGCATAGGTAGATACCTATTTTGCTGCCCCACACAACAATTCCAAAAATACAACTTAACAACAAAACAAACATCATCCAGAATCACCAGAAAGCTGGCTGAGTGAAAATTCCACAAATGAAAGTAAAGATAGGACACTGTGACTCAGAGGAGCAGCGGAGTGCAGCCTTAAAGATACACGCGGAGAGAGGTTTGGAGCCATGCACACGCACGAGCAGTAAAGGGCGGGCGGCAGCAAACCCGCTGATTTTCTCCAACAGGGAGGGTGGAGGCGCCCCACTGCACTGATCCCTCAGTTCCAGGCGAGGTCCGAGGTCCGGGGAAGGCACGCTAAAACCCAGGTGCGGCAGATGTCTGCGAGTTTGAGGAGAGTGCACGTAACTTGGAACAGCAGTTTGCGAGTAAACTTGGGGACAGAAGTGCGCGACCATGCAGAGAGGACTCGTGCCTTGCTCCCTCGTTCGGGAGACCAGCAGACTGCTTTGTTTTACAACTCTGGATGAGACTTTGGGTGTGCAGACTCATTTAGGGAGAGCCAGAGTTGTCTGGCAATGGGTGGAGACCTGCGGCGGCTTTCTCTCGGAGGTGCGTGCAGCCGTTACCACCCGGCACAGAGACCCACGTGCTGCATAGTGTGGAGCTGATGCTGCCTGCTCAGCCTGGAGACTCTGCCCATCCAACCTGAACACAGCTTACCTTCATAGCCAATTGGCCTGGAGGTCAAATCCTCCTAGTGCTAACAACAATAAGCTGGGCTTAACTTCAACAATACTGTACAACCCATAAAGGATTGCAGTAAGAGTATCCACCTCAGGTAACTGGGGAGGCTGAGCCACTGTCCCTTAGAGGACATCTACCACACAAAGCAAATGGACCAACTTAGGAAAGCAGCCACAATGCAGAGAAATGGAAAGAAATCAGTGTGAAAGAAATGGAGGAAAAAAGACAACTAGACATAGAGTTCAAAACCACAGTAATAAGGTTTTTCTAGAAAAGGCTGATGAACTTAATGAGGACTACAAGGAAATGAACAAGACCTATGAGGAAATGAACGAGTCCCAGGAGGATATGAAAAAGGACCAACTAGAAATTAAGCATACACTGACTGAAATAAAAAATATTACACGAAGTCCTAAAAGCAGTCCAGAGGACTGCAAGAACCAAGTCAAAGATTTGAAATACAAAGAAGCAAAATCCACTCAGCTGGAAAAGCAAGAAGCAAAAAGAATCCAAATAATTGAAGATAGTGTAAGGGGCCTCTGGGACAACCTCAAGCATACCAACATCCGAATTATAGGGGTGCCAGAAAAAGAGAGAGAGCAAGACAATGAAAACCTATTTGAAGAAATAGTGACCGAAAACTTCTCCCACCTGGTGAAAGAAATTTACTTAAAAGCCCAAAAAGTGCACAGAACCCCAAAATATAGGAATCTAAAGAGGACCACACCAAGACACATCATAATTAAAATTCCAAGAGCAAAAGACAAAGATAGAATATTAAAAGCAGCGAGAGAAAAAAACAGTTATTACCTATAAGGGAGCACCCATACGATTCTCAGCGGATTTCTCAACAGAAACGATGCAGGCCAGACGGGAGTGGCAAGAAATATTCAAAGTGATGAATAGCAAGAATCTACTACCAAGATTACTCTATCCAGCAAAGCTGTCATTCAGAATTGAAGGTCAGATAAAGTGCTTCGCAGATAAGAAAAAGCTAAAGGAGTTCATCACCGCCAAAGCAATATTATATGAAATGCTAAAAGATATTCTTTAAGAAGAGGAAGAAGAAAAAGATAAAAATATAAATTATGAACAACAAATACACATCTATCAAAAAATGAATGTGACTGAAAAATCAAGTGAATTAATTATCTGATGGACAGGATAAACTGGTGAATATAACAGAATCATGGACATAGAGAGGGAATGGACTGACAATTCTTGGGGAGAAAAGGAGTGTGGGAAGTGCAACAAGAGACTGGACAAAAATCTTGCAACAATAGGAGAGGATAGTGGGGGGGGAGGTGAGGGCAGAGAATGAAATGAGTATAGGGGGAGGGGAGCTATAGGGGGATAAAAAAGGGGGAACAATGTAATTAATAAACTGAACAATAAAGATTAAAAAATAAAAGAAAAAATAAAGGGGAATGTCAACACACACACACACACACACACACACACACAAAACAACCCATGTATATAATTCCAATTGTGAGAGAGACCCAGACATTAACTCTGGTGCTGAGATTGTTTTATTTTTTCTTATTACCAGCTTTTTTATTTTCCAAACTTTCTACAATGAATATTAATACTAAAGATGCTCCATTAAACAAATAGGTACAAAGTAAAACCTATATAAAAATGAGTTAAGGAAAAAAAATGGCTAGAGAGTAGGTCACAAATTGTCTGTATGTAAGATTAGGAGTGGGTATGAACAAAGCCAAAGGAGAGTAACAGCAATAAATTACAATGTTATTCATGGAATCATAGGCGATTTCACATTTTGCTATTTGCTTATCTATAATTTCATTTTCCACCATGGACATGGATTTTTTGCCTAATGAAAAGGAGACATAAAATCTTATAAATCATTGGCACTATGACGGTACAGATTACTTTCTGCTTTTTCATGGGCTATTTCATTCTTGTTTTTCCACTCTGAAAATTTAGTTAAAAAAAAATTCCACAACTATTTATGGAACGCTTGTTCTATGCCAGGCACTGTCCTAGGCACGACAGTGAGTGGAGGCAGATCAGGTCTCTCTTCTCAAGTAACTCATCCTACCAGCCAGGGAAACAGATGTGGATGCAAAGAACAAAGCCACACCATGTAGATCTCGGTCGCAGAGATGGAAATAGAAGGTACAAGGCGAGTTCAGTTAACTAGTCAAAAAAAAAAAAAAAAAGCCTTAAAAAAAAAAAGGATATTCTATTATTATTGCAACACTTCTGACAAAAATAATCGCTCTTGTTTTACTAATTTGCCAATTATGGAGCTCTGGTGGCCTAAGCTATGTGAGTGGGTGGGACATGTAAGGAGCTAAGAGACTGTGGGCATCTGCTGTGTGGGGGGCAATGTTCTTTCTACTCATTTAATCTTCCCCGCTGCCCAAGGCATTTTGTGAGGGGAAGGGGAGAAGTGTTGATAGAAAACTAAACTCTATAGCCAAGCTGCCCAGATTCTAATCCCAGGGCTATTACTGATATTATAGTTAGATAACCTCTAGCAAGTTTCTTAGCCTCTCTGTGCCTCAGTTTCTTCCTCCATAAAACGGATATAATAACAGTGCACACCTCATAAGATTTGCCGCAACTGCTAAACACATCATTGCAGTACCTGACACTGAACATACTCTAGGATTTTATTATTGTAGATTTCTATCCTACTTTGTATTGCCTTTTCCAAGCAATGCTTCAATTTTTTTTCTTCCTAAAGAGCCAATCTATGATTCAGCAAATATTTTTGATCACCTACTGTGTGCCCAATACTGTCCTCTGTTTTGGAAAACCACAAGATTCCACCCTGGACCTACTCATAGGTTCCTGCAGGAGAGAAACACAAACATCAGTAACAGAAGAGGGCTGGGAATTAGTAACAGTGGTTACCTAAAATGTTCTGAAGTCCCAGAAGACACTTCTCTCTTTCTCTCTCTCTCATAGTTAAAATATGATTCCCATTATCATGTTTACAGTATTTGCTTGTGAAGAAAATAACATTCTTTGGATGTCTGGTGTGTGCCAGACACAGGGAGACTATCTATAATAGCCGAAAGGTCACTACATGTCAGACGCTGCACTGAGCACCATATCTTCCTTTAATCTTTTGAAGCAAGTTATTATCCTTGTTTTATAGGTAAGGTTCTTAGTTCAGATGTCAAGTAACTCTCCCCAGACTCCTCATTATTCAGCCAAGAAGTTACAGTCAGAATTCAAAAATCAAGCAATGTTGTTTTCTATATGTCAACTAATTTAATTCTCATTGTAACTCTTTGAGGGAGATGCTATTGAGCCTATTTTTATAGATGAGGAAACTGATGCTTAAAAAGTTGAATCATTGCCTGGCTGGTGTGAGCATTGACCTATGAATCAGGAAGTTACGGTTTAATTCCCGGTCAGGGCACATGCCCAGATTGCAAGCTTGGTCCCAATGTGCAGCACACAAGAGGCAGCCAATAAGTGAGTCTCTCTCATCATTGATGTTTCTATCTCTTCCTCTCCCTTCCTCTCTGAAATCAATAAGAATATATATATTTTTTTAATTGAGGCATTTGTCCAAAGAGTTAGGAAGCCACAGATCTGGGCGCCTCCAAAGCTGTGGTCTCCCATTTCCTAGACACTGTGTGGTCTCCCATTTCCTCCTATGTGAGTTAAAGTTAAGCTTTCACCCAAGCCACTGCAAGGGAGCATCCTGAATTGGGATGCAAGAGGTTGAATTCTCAACCTGACTCCGCCATTTATCAGCACGGTAGCCTTGGACTCATTACTTTTCTACTGGAGGCCTTCCTGTAGTTATATGTAATGAGATAATATAGGGCTCATACTTTCTAAAGTCCCCAGAGGAATGTCATTGGAAATCAGCTGAGACCAGATTCTGCTGGAATAAACCTAGGCTGGGAGCCTGGGGTGGCGCCCAAGGAGTGAAAAGGGAGGAGGTCCCACAACTGTGTGCCAGCTATGGGAAAGGGTCTCTGGTCTTCATCTGCCAGAGAGGGAGGCTCAGGATGGCAAGTAGATGACGCCTTCAGGACTGACCCAGACATTCTAGTTCATCTCGGTCAACATCAGCAAACATTCATGGAATGCCATTTATCAGGCTCTATGGTTATACACAGTCTTTGCCTCATTGGGAGACAGGCATAAACATGAAAGAAAGAGCCAAGTAAGGAAGCACAGACCAATTCCCATGGGACTTTAGATAAAGAAGTAGGGCTGGGAGAAAATGAGAAGACTCTATACATGAGAATGGAATGGCCTTTCTGGGAAATCAAGAAATGGCTCATATAAGAAAGAAGAGAAAATAAGGTATCTTGAACTGACCCAATTCTGGAAGGCAACAATAGACATGAATGGACCTATTTTAAAGCTAGTAGGAAACAGATCAGTTGCCTGTAGTGCAGGGTTTGCAAGAGAAGCTGAAAAGTTAGTGGACTTGAAAAATAAGTTAGAAAAGTGTTTTTATCTTTTATCCTCCAAGAATTTTGAGCAAGACAGTAATGTGATCACAGCAGGGCTTTGCAATAGTACCTGGAGCTAAGTCTGAGAAACAGGTTACAGTTGAGAAAAGATGAACAATCAAGGAAAATATTACATGAGCAAGTAAAGATCTATCGGTTTGGAAAAGAAGGTCCAATGACCTTGAAATGGCACTCCCAGAGCCACCTAGGTGGAAACCAGGTCACAAAGGAGAAAGGAAAAGGTACGTAGTGCCCAAATGAAAATTAAGAGTGTTATAATTCTAGTGAGAAGCTTAGAGTGAAGGGAAAGTCAGTCAGTTATGGTACAGGTTCAAGGCAAGTTGTATTATAACTGTGACAAATTATACATGTATTATATATATAAAATATATATATAATTTGTCACAGTTAAAATACAGTTATAATAACCATATGATAACTGTGACAATTTATATATATATGTATAATTATATATAAAATTATAATATAGTTATAATACAGTTATAATAACCATATTATAACTGTATTATAACTTTGACAAAAATATATATATAATCCTATATAATAAAAGAGAAACATGCAAATTTGACTGTACCTTTGCTACACTACCAGCCAATCAGGAGCAGGGGGCGGGGCCAAGTAGCACAAGCTTCTGGCCTCGGAGGTGGAGACATGGCAGCAATGGCGTGGCACTCTGGCCAGAGCAGTGAAGACTGAAGGCTCCAGCTGGAGTGAAGCCTCCAGCGGCCAAAGCAAAAACGGAAGGCAACAGCCAGAGGGAAGGCCTGGGTCCCAGGTTCCAGAGGAAAACTGATCCTGGCAGCCAGGGGAAGGAAAGCCTATTGCATGAATCTTATGCAACAGGCCTCTAGTTATATATATAAAATTATATATATATATATATATATATATATATATATATATATATATATATATATAAAATTTGTCACAGTTATAATACAATTTGCCTTGAACCTGTACCATAACTGACTGACTTTTCCTTCACTCTAAGCTTCTCACTAGAATTATAACACTCTTCATTTTCATTTGGGCACTACGTACCTTTTCCTTTCTCTTTTGTGACCTGGTTTCCATCTAGGTGACTCTGGGAGTGCCATTTCAAGGTCATTGAGGTGACCTTCTTTTCCAAACTTATGGATCTTTATATATATATATAATTGATTTCAGAGAGGAAGATAGAAACATCAATGATAATAGAGAATCACTGATCGATTGGCTGCCTCCTGAACGTCCCCTACCGGGGATTGAGCTCACAACCTGGATATGTGCCCTTGACCGGAATTGTTTCAGTCCACAGATCGATGCTCTATCCACTGAGCCAAACCAGCTAGGGCAAATTGGAAAAGAAACACAAAAACACAAACCACTGATCTTTCCAAGGATGGGGTTAACTTCCACCCTAAGCAGAAAACAGAAGAGTCTTGGGGAAATGGAAATGAGGAAAGCCAACAGTGGCCCAGGCAGAAGTCAAATGAATCTCTAGAACCTTCTTTGGCTGGTCAAAATGAAACTTCAGTGAGCTCCAATGTGATGGAGGTGAAAAGAGGTGGGGAAAGTTTCTTCTTCTTCCATTGTTGAGCTTCCTGGAGACAGATAATGTCCCATTCAATCCCCTGGTGACTTGTAAGACATCTGACCCTCAGCAGGGTCCTGTCTTGTGCAGAATGAATGCTGGATCCAATAAAAGAATAAGGAAGTGGAAGAACGACTGGCAGAGGCCACATTCCAGACCTCATTGCACTGAACACAGTAATAAAGGGAAGGACCAAGTGGCCTGAATGATTACAGTATTTTGACCTTAACTTTGTGCAAACTCTTATTTTTCAGCTGGGATAATGAAGGTACTTGGATGCAGAATAAACAAATAAATGAGCAAAGCAATAGAGAAGGCTGCCTTATAGTTTACAAAGTGATTACACACATGTTTTTTCCATGGAGCCTGCAACCACCCTGCACACAGGCACGACAAACGTTACTTTCTATAACAAATAATGAAACTGGAATTTAAATAACCTAAATAACTACAATTGGAGAGCTAATAGTGGCAGAGTATAAACTAAAACCCAGATCTGATTCTAAATGCTCTTTCAACCCCATGGTTCTCACTCCCAGAGGGACCACACTCCAGAAATATCCTTCCACTCATGGGCGCAGCTTGGTCTCATCTTCTCAAAGAGCCTTCTTCTTCCACCCAGGAGCCTATAAATAGCATTGGGTCTTGTTCTGTATGCATTGTTAGTTGGCGATTAGATTGTGAATTGTGTAACTCAAGCATTGACGTCTTCTCCCACAAACAAACCCTTATCACATCTCCCGTGTGCATCAGAAATGCCCATATTTAGTTTTGCCCTTTCTGCGGGAGCCACTTCCCGGCCATAACCGTCATTTCTCTGTTCCTTTCCTGGGCACTGATCTTCCTTCTTGAATTGGAGTGTAGCTGACCTGCCATTTGCTGCTTCATTTACTTCCAATGTCCTCCTCCTCCCTCTTTACTTATCCCTGAGGCCCAGGAGCTGCTTTCTTTGGAGACAGCGTGTACCCACTCTTTCTTTCCAGAGTTCTGGCCAGCTGGCCCCAGGATCCAATCAATGGCCCATCAGAGACCAGGCTGCTGCTGTCACTCCCACGTGGAATTTAGGTAAGCCCCCCAGGGGCCCATTAGTGCAAACATTTCATGAGTCAGCTCCATTTCACAGAATTCTCCTATTTCCTGTAGCCTCCTGCAGCCTGTCCATGTCTTTCTCTGCTAAGTCATCAATTTCTCCTCTAGGAGTATGGACTCTCATTGTTTTCTTTCCTGTCTTTCTTTTCTTTTTTTTATAACTAAGTGACTGGTTTCCCAGGAAATGTGAGTAGCCCCCACACACTCTGTCACCTTTTCACTCTAACCTCCTCACAGATCTCTTGTCCACTTTTTAAAGTGTTTCTTCTCAGTCTCTATCAGTGCTTGACAGCAGCCAGCCTCCCATTCCCTGAGCCTTCTCAGGCACATGCTCCTTCCTGCTGATGGCGCTTCAGAGAACTCCAGCCCAGGACTTTCTAACCCAGAGTTCCCACTGTCCATCCACGTGGTTCTGCGTAGGAGTCTCTGGTGTCACCTCAAGTAGATGATAACAGAGTTCTCCTACCACACAGTCCTTGCTGAACTGTATCCTCCTCAGCAGGGTTCTTCTCTCACCTGTCTTGTCTGGGATGCAGCTTGCAGGACTGGATGGAGCAATGGATTAAGTTCAGACCCTGTGTTTGGAAGCCTGCCTCTACCTCTGCTCTCTCTATAATGTTAGGCAGGTTGTCTCACCTTGTAGAGCCTCAGTTTCCCATCTGTTTAATAAGGTGGTGTGTGTGACAGGCTTAAATATGACCCTTCATAAGACATCCACATCCTAGTCCCTGGAACCTGCAAATGCTAATTTATTTGGGGGGGGAGGGGAAGAGAGGAAGGCATTTACACAGATGTTATTAAGAATCTTAAAATGAGGCTGAGACCAGTTTGGCTCAGTGGATAGAGCGTCGGACTGAGGACTGAAGGGTCCCAGGTTCGATTCCGGTCAAGGGCATGTACCTTGGCTGCAGGCATATCCCCAGTAGGGGGCATGCAAGAGGCAGCTGATCAATGTTTCTCTCTCATCGATGTTTCTGACTTTCTATCCCTCTCCCTTCCTCTCTGTAAAAAATCAATAAAATATATTTTTAAAAAAAGAATCTTAAAATGAGGAGATTATCCTGAATTGTTCACGTGGGCCCTAAAGACTATCACAAATGTTCTTCTGAGAGGGAGATAGAGGGAAATTACACAGACAAAAAGAAGAGGAGGGGGCAATGTGACCATGGAAGCAAAGATTGGAGTGATGCAACCACAAGCCAAGGAATGCTGGCAGCCACCAGTCGAGAAGAAACAACAAACAGATTCTCCTCTAGGACCTTAAATGCAGGGGTAAGGGTTGATTGAGCAGGGCAAAAAATATGCATTATATGGAGAAACCAAGATGTTGGCATAGGTAAACACCTGAACTTGCTGCCTTGCACAACCACTTTAAAACTACAACTAAAAGACAAAATGGACATTATTCAGAACCACAGAAAGGCTGCTGAGTGGAAATTCTACAACTAGAAGGGAAGAGAAAAGAACACTGAGAATCAGAGGAGCTGCGGAAGTAAAGTGCAGAGGTACAGAGGTGCACGTGGGAGAGGGCTGGCAACTGAGTACGTGGCTAGCTTTTTCAAGTGGGAGGGAGACACAAGCTCCCGACTGCTCTGAACTCCAGTTCCGGGCAAGACTCTGGAGATCCAGACTCATACTGGGAGAACCTGAACTGTCTGGTAGTGGGCGGAACTCAAAGGCGGTTTTCTCTCAGAGGTGCTTGCAGTGATTACCGTGGGACACTGAGACCCTGAGGCCTCTTAGGGCAGGGCTGACAGGAAGCCATTGCTGTTTGCTTCTCCCTGAGACTCCGCCCCTTCCAAGCTGTGCACAGATGCTTTTGCATATTAATGACTTGGTCCTTTGAAATATAAACTTACCTAACAAACTGCAATTAGTCAGAGAGACCCAGAACATCCAAAAGAAGGTCCAGTGCCCTACAGCAGCTTGCATTGCTTCACAGCTGGGCCTCATCTGGGCACCTCCAAACCCCAAACAAAGAAGAGGAATCTGCAGATCTCTCCATAGCTCCTGCTGGGTGGCCTCAGGCAGAGGCTAAATTAGCACCTCTTTGGAGATCTAAGAGCCAGTGTACCCAGGGATCAGAGTAGGACCATCGAGATTACAATTCTTCACATCCATAAGGGATACACTTAGGGGGAAGATTCAGTGAGCATCAAAGCCCCGCTGAAGCAAGTCTTGCCTCATAAGGGTATTTCCAGCACGGAAGTTCTCCCATCATAGACACAGCTGATCCGCACAGGCAATTGGCTTGGAGGTCAATTCCCCCCAGTGATAGCAACAACAGTCATTAACTACAACAAGGCTGTGCACACAGCTCACGAAGGGGTGCACCAAGAGTAAATGGGGAGGCTGAGCCACTGGGCCCTACAGGACACCTAGTACACAAAGCCACTCTATCAACACAGGGAAGCAGCCAAAATGTGGAGACAAAGAAAAAGGTCACAGATGAAAGAAATGGAGGAAAGTAAACTACTGACTATAGAGTTCAAAACCATGGTTATAAGGTTTCTAGAAAAGGCTGATAAATTTTGTGAGACCCTCGAGGATATGAAAAAAGACCAATTAGAAATTAAGCATACACTGACTGAAATAAAAATAATATACAGAGATCCAACAGCAGACTAGAGGATCACAAGAATCAAATCAAAGATTTGAAATACAAAGAAGCAAAAAAACACCCCACCGGAAAAGAAAAAAGGGAAAAGAATCCAAAAATATGAAGATAGTGTAAGGAACCTCTGGGACAACTTCAAGCATACCAACATCAGAATTATGGGGGTGCCAAAAGAAGAGAGAGAGCAAGATACTGAAAACATATTTGAAGAAATAATGACCGAAAACTTCCCCAACTGGTGAAAGAAACAGACTTACAAGTCCAGGAAGTACACAGAACCCCAAACAAAAGAAATCCAAAGAAGACCACACCAAGACACATCATAATTAAAATGCTAAGAGCAAAAGAAAAAGAGAAATTATTAAAAGAAGAAAGAGAAAAACAGTTAGTTACCTAAAAGGGAGCACCCATACAATTGTCAGTTGATTTCTCAATAGAAACTATGCAGGCCAGATGGGAGTGGCAAAAATATTCAAAGTTATGAATAGCAAGAACCTACAGCCAAGATTATTCTACCCAGCAAAGCTATCAAACAGAATTGAAGGTCAGATAAAGAGCTTCACAGATAAGAAAAAGCTAAAGGAGTTAATCACCACCAAACCAGTATTATATGAAATGCTGAAAGGTATTCTTTAAGAAGAGGAAGAAGAAGGAAAAGGTAAAGATAAAAATTATGAACAACAAATACATGTCTATCAACAAGTGAATATAAAAATCAAGTGAATAAAAAATCTGATGAACAGAATAATCTGGTGAATATAATAGAATCAGGGGCATATAAAGGGAGTGGACTGAGAATCCTTCGGGGGGGGGAAAGGGAAATGGAGGGTGCAGGAAACACTGGACAAAAATCATAGACCTATGGATGAGGACAGTGGAGGGGGTAAGGGTATGGGGTGGGGTGGGAACCAGGTGGGGGGGGAAAGGGGGAATAACTGTAATAATCTGAATAAAGATTTTAAAAAATAAATTAATTTTTAAAATATGTATTATACACTTGAAATATGCAAAATGTGCACATCTTAAAGGATCATTTACAAAGTGAGTTTCTGGGACCTGATGCAGAGTGGATTTTTCCTGGGATTAGTTAGGTATGAATGGCAAGGCTAAGTAAACTGGCTGTACTGCTTATGTACTATTCTTTTAAAATGGCTGCTCTCCCAGACATGCCCTCCTCTGATGAAGTGTTTGCTCTTATTCAGTTTTATTTCTGCAGAAAAAAAAAGTTTCCATCGACTTGTAAAAATTTATGGAGGATCTGTTGAGGCTACAATGTGTATAAATGGTATACAAAGCTTGGGGAAGAGCTGGAGAATGGCAGGCTTGCTCAGGGGAGAAGGCACACTCCACATTTGATAGACAGATGCTGGAAGCCCTATTCAGCCCCATGATGTGCTTGAATCTCTTGAGTTTAGAGTGATGGCTTGGAATCACTGGTTCTGTGGGAAGACACTTGGATTAGAAGTCAAGAGCCCAGGTCCCTGTTGATTGCAACATTCTAGTCCCTGTTGATTGCAATATTCTAGGACCTGACAATTGCTCTATGTGGCAGATGTTTACAACAATGGTCCCTGGTGAATCATGCTCCCCTGGGCCCACTTCTCTTTGCTGTTTCACTTTATAGGTGCTTCTCTCAGGAGGTGGTCTATTTTCCACTCCATGAACTTGGGCTGGCATTATGACCTACATTAATCAATGTAATGTATAATAAGTAGTACTGTGAGACCTTCCGGGTTAGTTCTTAGAATTTGCAGGTTTTACTTTCACTCTCTTGGGACATTGCCACTGGCATGTGAAGAAGAATGGACAGGTCATCGTGAGGATTAAAGACAACATGGAGAGAGACCCAGCCTTTTCTGCTGTTGTAGCCAAGTCCAGGCTTTGAAGATCTGCCCACTGAATGCAGCCGCATGGGACAATCATGCCAGACTAATAGAAGAGCCACCCAGTAGCCCACAGAACTATGAGAACTAATAAATGGTGTTAGTTTTAACCACTACATTTTAGAATGGTTGGATACACAGCAGTGGATAACTGAGCATGGGACTAGTCAGAGAAGACTTCTTGGATGACTGGGGTGGTGGGCAGGGAGGGAATGCTGTGGAAATTTGGGAAGCTCTGGATTGGAAGAAAGGGAGGAGATTCTATTGCATATTTTGGAAACTGAATGGATGAAGCCACAGAGGAGAAGGCATGCCATTCAAAAGAGTTTAACTGAAGAGTTGAATGAAAGAACTATCTGTAGAGATGTGGGCAGAGTTCAAGGAACTGTGAAAGGATGGCAAAGCACCTAGGACTTAGCAACAGTGTGGAAGCAATGGCAGGCTGTTGAGGACAGGGGAGAAAATGCTGTTACCAAGCCCGACATAACTAGGGTGGGGAAGAGGGGTCGTCTGACAAGAGCTGTAGCCAGAGGATTGCAAGGCATAAAAGGAAGCAGGAATATAAATGCTTTGACTTTCTCTCTCTTGCTTATAACCTCTAACCAGTTCTTCCCAACAGAAGGCCAGGGCAAGGGAGTCTGAGTGATGTACTCCATAGAAGTCAGCATCCCAGGTCATGGATCAGAAGAGAGGGGCATACAATGACTCTGGTGGGCAATGGAGATCAGTGGAGAATAATCAGCACACAGGTATCTAGAGTTCATCTATGTAAACTCTTTCCAAGAAGGCTTTCCCTCTTACTAAACACTAAAGCTATCCAGAGTCTCAGTATCCCTGACTGTGAAATGGGCAAAGCCTGTAGCACATGGTAGTAATGAGGATTCTGTGATATTACCACATGGAAGGGCCAAGCACAGGGCCTGGTCCACACTGGAGGCACCATGTATGTTAGTTACTTTCCTCATACTCACACATGCCTAAATGGCCTTTTGACCATTTAGATTAACTCTCCTGGTCTAGTTCTCCAAATGAACTCATAGGCTGCATATTTCTCTCCCTCCCTCCCTCCCTCCCTCCCTCCCTCCCTCCCTCTCTCCTTCCCTCCCTCCCAAACTTCCTCCCTCCCTCCTTCTCTCTCTCCCTCCCTTCCTCCCTCCCTTCCTCTTCTTCCTCCCTTTCCTCCCTTCCTCCCTCCCTCCCACCCTCCTTCCCTTCCTTCCTTCCGTCCTTCCTTCCTTCCTTCCTTCCTTCCTTCCTTCCTTCCTTCCGTGTATATTTACAGAGCATCAGGTGTAATCACTGTAGGTACCACAGTGGACAATGCAGATGTGGTCCTTGCCCCTTCTCCTTTCTTCCCCACATCCTCCACTAAGAGAGACAGAGATGAAGAATACTGAGAGCCCAGAGCAGAATGCCACAGGTTATCTAAAGGTAACCAGATTCAGAGAATTTTTGGATTTGGTCTCGTTCTCAGCCTTTCAAGATGCTATTGATTGCCTTATAATTCTAATGATCGGTGGTCCTAGTCAAAGTTCCACCTGCTATCTAGGACTCTGTGTTTTGATCTGTGACACAGAGAAGTTGAACTGGATGACTTCTAAGTTCCATAAAATACTCTAGCTCGGACATTTTGAGTCTGTAGTTGTGGGAAGGCTGATGTGATTTTAGAGCTGATTTTATGGTTTGGGATATTCTGGAAGCCTCAGTTGCTCTTAAGAAAGTTAAAGATTCTTGAGTCTGAGTAATTTTCCTTCTAGGCTACCACCTGGTCTATCCTTGAAAAGAGCCCACACTACTATCTTTCCACCATGGCCTTCAGGTAAGCCTCCAAATACACAAACAAAACAGGACAAAGCAAGTGTGAATCAGAGAGCAAGAGCAAAGTTGTGCATTGGAGTCTGAGCCCAAAAGGGACCAGTTTAATCACTTCAGCTATCTAAAGAATTATATTAAACTTGATGAAGAACTGAACTGGGGAATATTAAATATATAATCACAATAATTTCAGCATTTTATTGAATGCTTGCAATATGTCAGATACTATGCTAAACAGTCAGCAAGAATTTTGTTTAATCTTTATAGCCCTCCGAGGTAGGTATTATTAGTATTCCTCAGATAAGATGGAAACTGAAGTTTAAGGGCTTAAGTAACTTGCACCAAATCCTTCAGCTATTAAGGATATAGGTCTCAGATTGAATCCTATATCTGTCTGACTCCAAGAGATTCCTGAGTTACCATCTGTGACAACTTCAGAGCCCTGGGGAACTTTGGAAAAGCTTTAGTTCATCTTGTCTGTCTCTGAGGGACTGTTCAGCAGGATCACAATGTTCCTGTTTTAAAGACCTTTGGGATAAACTTTGCAGATTTTATGTATTTATTACCCCATCTTGGGACATACTAGTGTATCAGCCAGCACACCCTGCCCCCGCCCCCAGCTTCTCTTAGTCTCCAAAATCCCTGGGTCATGTTAATATGTCTGGCTTACAAACTTGCTGGCTCCACACTCTCTAGACCTTTCATTTGGTGTCCCGTTTAAATTCTTTAGTAAGAGGCTGCAAGAGGGAGAGACAGAAAGGTGGGCTGAAGGGCAAAGATCAGGCACATAGCTGTTTTTTTCTGATACACAACTGTTTTTTTTCTACCGATAAAATCTTTCAAAACCCAATTAGATTGCCCTTGGTCATCTTGAAATGGAAATAATGAACTTGAGCTTTGGTATCAGCTAGACCTGGGTCTTAGTGGTAATTCTGAAGCCTTGTCCACGTTATTTCCCCTCTCTGAGCCTCAGATTTCTCCTCTGTACAATGAGGCAGGGAGGAGTTCATCCAAGTTTGTTTTTAGCACTCCCAAAAACCATGCATCTGCAGGGTTCAGCACGGTGCCTGCCACACAGTAAATGTAGCAAACAGGAGTCTAGGATTTTTGTAGTACACCCTGATTGGCTGCCAACTTCCCTTCTTCTAACATATGCCATGCTGGGTGCAGTGGAGCTCTCTCCTTTCTGACAGGTTCAAAATTTGCTGCTTCAGGAAACATCTTCTGACATTCTCCCTCTTACCATTTTGTGAGCAGAAAAGGGTATAATGGCCTTGAGAAGAAGCATAATTGGATGCACCAACTGTGTACAGAACACCAAACCAGGTCTGGGGGAATTGCCTAATTATGGAGTAGAGCAGCCAGTTGAAGAGATATGACCAATACTCATGAAACAACTAGGCCATAAGAATACAAGACAGCATAACTCAGCACTGTGCTGTTACATAGGACAAATGCTAACACTGCTTTAGAATGAACTAATGGCTCATTGAAATCTCTGACAAATGTTTACTAGGAATCTTACACTTAGTTATAAACACAAATAATCTGCGAGGGTCAAGATCATCTGTGTGGGTGCCATTGACAGGAGGTGGCAACGATTTGTGTGTGGGCTGCTGTTTCCATTTCCAGAGGGCAGAGCTCATGTTTGGGCTGGTAGGGTGTTTTCCACTCACTAAACACAAAGTGGCCACAGCAGAATTGGGGCAAAACAGTGAAAGGAAAACGCATTGAACTCGAGGTCAGGGGACCTGGGTCCAAATTCCATCACAACCACTGACTCCTTATATGACCTTGAATAAGCCCTTTGCTCTTCTATTTATAGAGAGACCAGATAGGGGTTTCTGAATTGTGCTCCATGGTATCTTGATGTTTCTAGACATTCTGGAGATTCAAGGGCATCAGTGGGTCAGAAGGACAGATGAGTGGTGGTTTGGGACCCTAGGTTATCCCTCTCTTATCCTTCCCTGTCTTCAATCGGAGAAGCCCCATTTATATCTTTTTACAAATGAGGTTTGTGGTAGCTTTCTTGGAAAATGATCTAACTGGTCTCCCTCCACCATGTTCCTTTTATACATAGGTCAGCTGAGTCCCAGAGAGGTGAAGGCACTTGGTCAAGGTACCCAATGAGTGATAGAGATTATACTAAAGTCTCTTTTCTGATAATGCTGACAATTATTTGGTTATCCAGCAAGAATTGTTGCTCACCATCTACAGTTGATTTGGAGCATATATGGCTCCTAAGTTCTGTAAAGAGGGCAAGCTGAAGATAGGGCAGAGAGTAGGGGATGAGCATCCATTAGCAAAGGACACACAAAGTCCAGGCAATGCCCAGGGGAGAAGCTGACACGGGATTGGGTCCTTAATGACTCCACTCCCCTTGACAAGGAAAGGGACCCATTGGTCATTCTGATGCCTTTCTAGAGTGGACATCATTTCTCTACCCTGTAGCTTCTTGGACCGATCTCAGTAGTCAGTGTGGTATAGGATTAGGATTTCTTTATCCTTCTTTTATTTTTTTAAGTAACAGACTTTATTTTTTATAGAAAAATTGAGCAGAAAGTACAGAGAGCTCCCAAATACCCCTTCTCCACTCTTGAATTTGTGTGGTACATTTGTTATAATTGATGGACCAATATGAACACATTATTATTAACTAAAATCCAAAGTTTACATTCGAGTTCATTCTTTGTTTTTAACATTTTTATTTATTAATTTTTAGAGAGAAAAAAAAGAAACATCAATTTGCTGTTTCACTTATTTATATATCAATTTGCTGTTTTATTTATTTATGCATTCATTGGTTGATTCTTGTATGTCTCCAGATCAGGAATCAGCCCCCCAATCTTGGCTTATGGGGATGACACTCTAACCAAATTATCCAGCCAGGCTAGAGTTTATTCTTGTGTTGTACATTTTATGAATTTTGACAAACATATGATGTCATGTAGTCACCATTATAGTATCATATAGAATGGTTTTTTTTGCCCTACAAGTCCCCTGTGCTCCACCATTCATTCCTCCCTCTCCTTCTACTCCCAAACTCCTGGCAACCACTGACATTTTTACTGACTATAGTTTTGCTTTTCCCAGAATGTCACATAGTTGGGATCATATAGTACCAGTTGTACTGGTTAATAATGCGGATTTTTTTTTCAATAGATGGAGTTACACATATGTTGATATATGTGCAATTGGACATTATACTATTTTTTTTTTGTGTTGACAGCAAGCTTCAAAACTTCATTATGTCAAATTTGCTGAAGGTGTTAACATCATAGATATTTTTATGCTTAAAAATGTCATATTCAGCTTCACTTAACCCATGTCTGTGTCGTATCTAATCCCAGGACAGCTGAGTGGACCCTAGAAAGACTTCCCCCACACCCTGACATCAGCCAGAGGGGAGGAACTAGGCGAGGGCAGGGGGGCCAGCGTGGACATTCTTACTGTGCTAAAAGCCATTGCAAACATAGCAATAAAAACATGTCATTAAAAAAAAAAAGTCAAATTCCATGCCAAAAAAAGAGTATTTGCAGGAAGTTTTAATTCATTACTTTATTTTGAGGAAAAGTGCTGCTGAAAGTTATCATATACTTCAGGAAGCTTATGGTGAACATGCTCCATCTCAAGATACTGTGAACACTGGTTTGAATGCTTTGAAAGTGATGGTTTCGATGTGAAAGACAAAGAACATCCAGGTCAACTGAAAAAAGTTTGAAGACCAACAGTTACAAGCATTATTGGATGAAGATGCGTGTCAAATTCAAAAACAACTTGCAGAAAGATTAAACATTGCTCAGCAAACAATTTCCAATCATTTACAAACAATGGGAAAGATTTTAAAGGAAGAAAAATTTTGTTCAGTTTGTTTCAACTGAACAAAAGACAAATGGAAAACTGAAAAGTCACCAGTAAAATGTTACTTCAACAGCACAAAAGAAAGTCTTTTTTGCATTGAATTTGACTGGTGATGAAAAGTGGATTTATTTTGAGAATCCCAAACACACAAAATCATGGGTTGATCTAGGTCAACCATCAACATTGACTACAAGCCAAATCGCTTTGGAAAGAAGACAATGCTCTGCATTTGGTGGGATCAGGAAGGTGTGGTATATTATAAGCTTCTAAAAACCGGTAAAACCATTAATACTGATTGCTACTGATAACAAATAATCAATTTGAACCACACTTTCATCATAAAACAATCAGAATGGGTCAGAAGATACGGCAAAGTAATTTTACTTCATGATAATGCACCATCACACATTTTAAAACCAGTTAAAGACACGTTAAAAGATCTTGCCTGGGAAGTATTAACCCATCTGCTATAGTGACCAGACCTTGCTCCTTCAGATTACCACTTGTTCCAATCGATGGCACATGCACTTTCTGAGCAGAACTTCAAATTGTATGAAGAAATGGAAAATTGGGTCTCTGAATGGTTTGCCTCAAAACAAGGAAAGTTCTATTGGGACGGTATCCACAAAGTACCTGAAAATGGGGGAAATGTGTAGCTAGCAATGGGCATTACTTTGAATAAAGTACTTTTCATGTTTCTCTTAAAATTTTCGTTTTTTTATTACAAAATCTGCATTATTAACTGGTATGCCTGATATGTAATCTTTTCAAACTATCTTCTTTATTTAACAATATGTACTTAAGATTCCTCTAGGTTTTTTCATGGCTTGAGAGCTCCTTTCTTTTTTATCACTGAATTATATTCCATTGTCTGGATGTATGCTGTACCACAAATTATTTACCTATTTCTCCATTGAAAGATATCTTAGTCACCTCTAAATTTTGGCAATATGAATAAAGCTGCTATAAACATTTATGTGCAGGTTTTTGTTTGGACATAAGTTTTCTACTCTTCTGGGTAAAGAGTATAATAGCTGGCTCATATGCCAAGATTATGTTTAGTTTTGTAAGAAGCTGACAAACTGTCTTCCAAACTGGCTGTACCATTTTACATTTCCATTGTCATAGTATTCTTATTTGTTATTTAGTGTTCTGATTAAGAAAATTAAAAATTTTTATTAGCATGAATTATATTGTTCCTTTTATATTGTGCAACTCCAGTTTTAAATGTAAGAATATTAACTCATGCAGAATCACCAAAATTGTACAATTTGTATTTTGTAGCTCATACATGTATATGTATTTCAAAAGCAGGAAAACACTGAGCAAAACTAATGCTAGTGCATTTGGTATGTGCTTATCCTACCAGTACTCTCTACCTTCAACGTAATAAGGAAGGAAGGACTCAGAAGAAAAGGAATGATGTGTTGCCCTGTCCCTTTGCTCCTGTTGTCACTGTCAGCATAAATGGTTGGCTCCCAAAGGGAAGTAACATGACTAAAGCAAGTCGATTTGAATGGAAAGTGTGGTTTATCAGGGCTGACATGCCCTACTTACTCAGAGGTAGTCATGCTGATATGGAATAGGAATAGGGAATTCTGGGGCCAGGGGAACTGACAGCAGCCAACTTCCACAACACGCT
Source organism: Antrozous pallidus (assembly GCA_027563665.1). NCBI lineage: Eukaryota > Metazoa > Chordata > Mammalia > Chiroptera > Vespertilionidae > Antrozous > Antrozous pallidus. The sequence continues at coordinate 21,075,159 of CM050508.1, read as the reverse complement.
TATCTTGTACTTATTTTGCGTCTCACCGAACTGCTGCACATGGTGTGTCCACTGGGATTTGGTGCTCCTGGGCCTCCCAAATGCTCTATGTGAACAGGGTAGCAGAGAAGAGGACACAGAGTCTACACAATCTGCTGTACTCTTGGGAAGGCTCTGTTGTTTTTGCTTATCAAGCACAAGACCAAAGACAAAATCATTCTAGATTTCAGCAGACCATCAAGCCCAGCACCGGGCCCTTCTGAGTGTGGGGTCTAGGGAGCCACATGGATAGAAGACTCATGAAGTTGGCCTGGGTTTTCTTGAGCTTTATCTCTTCTGCCCCATTCAGGCTATTGCTCTGTCCTAGACTCTTACCACCCCCATCCCTCCTTTGCTTCCAGGAAGTCATAGGCACAGTTTGTCCTCCTATCATTTGCTTAATGTTCAAACCAGGATCCTGAACATCATTCTGCATTCTCTCTCTCTTTCTAAAGTTGACATCCATCACTAACCCCTTTTCATTTGCCTGCCCAACCGTGTCTTAAATCCTCATATTTCCCATCTCCACTGCTGCCATCGGGTTCAGCCTGCAACCCTGCAATCACTGCCTAATGGATTTCCCTGCTCCCTTCTGATGAGATCCCCAGACAAAAGTCAGAGTGAGCTTTCTAAGAATACAATCTGATCAGGTTACTTTCCTACATGGTTACTTTCCTTCAATGGCTCTCTAGCTCCTCAAGATCAAGGCTTATTCTGACCATGGCTAACAGAGTGTCCTTCTGGGCTGACTCCTGCCTGCCTTTCCAGCATATTTATCACTGTTCACCTCTCATTTCTGGTGCTTTAGAAAAGGTAAACAATGTACACTTCTTTTAATATCTCTTGCTCTTTTCTTCTCTCAGCCACTCTTACTGATTCCTTCAAGCCTCAGTTATGTTTCCCTATTGCCATGTCTATACCATATCCTTCATACCACTCCATAAAAAATGTGTCAAAAGCATAAGCTCTTCCTGGGCCAGCTATATTTCCATATCACAGGCCAGCGAGATAAAAGCTCTCAGAAGGATGATATGGTGAGTGGAGTGGTACCACCCATCTCCTCATTTCCCTGGGGCCATTCCCTTTGCTAATTTATTCACATTCCTTGGCAGGCTATGCCTGATTCTTTATGTGCCTAATTCTTTACCCTTCATTTTCTAAGCAAATGTTTAGTAATTTCCCATTTATCAGCAACAACCCAGGCAGCTGGAGGCCACTAAGACCAACCTGTATGTGAACCAAGATTTTCAGGAACATCCCTTTAGCCTAGAACATACTCTTGTTTGGTCCAATGAATGCTCACGGTTTCCCAAGCGTGGTCTGCCTAATCTGAGGAAATAATGGAGAAGGAAAAGGAAGTAGGCTAACCTTTGTGATTTCCATAAAAAAACATCAATACTGACCACAGAACAGTTAATCAGAATGAAAGAGCAACCATTTGCTCAAAATTATTTAACTCTTTTCTCAAAGCAATTGCAATTGTTGCAAAACATTTCTGTGCTATTTTAAAAGGGAAAAACAAAAGTACAGCAGTTCGGAGTTGGGAACAAAAAGTCCCAGAATAGTTTCATTTCCACACCACCAGTCACTACAAAACAAACCTTTGGAAAATGCTTTTTAGTGAACAAGCCTTCTTATGTGTCTCATTTGGGTTCCTACAATGATGCAGATTGCAGCCTTCCACAGCAAGTCCAATTTCCCTGCCTGCCTTTGCAGTTGTCCTAGACTCAGACTCCGCCTCTGCCTCTGCTCTCTCACATCCGAGGGTCCCATAGTGTGCAGGCTCCACTCCCAGGAGCCCACGTGGTCTTCGTGACTTCTCCCAGGGCATTCCCAAGTGTGATGAGCTCAGTCTTTTCTCTCTGGTTTCGTCTATAAAATTTCTCTTTGCCTTGGATATTTTGCAGTTTCCCTATGGTATTTAAATGAATATTTGGCTTTCTTTCTTTACATTGAGGTTTGTTCCTTAATCTAAATATTCTCATCTCTCATCGATTCTCAGGCATCTTCCCTTCAAACACTGCCTCATCCCATTCTCTTTAGTTTTTCTTCTAGAACTCCCATTAGATATATGTTAGACTTTTTCATTTTATCTCCATATATTCTAAGATCTTTTTCATAGTTTCCATCTCTGGGCTCGATCTGGATAATTTCCTAGATTTCCCTCCAAGTTCAATAACCCTTCCTTCAGTTACGTCTAATTTACTATTAAGTTTGTGTTTAAAATTTTTTTTGTTGTTTTTAATCCTCACCTGAGGATATTTTTGCATTGGTTTTTAAAGAATTTTTTTGCAGTGGAAGAGAAGGAGGTGGGGAGAAGGGAAGAGAGAGAGAGAGAGAGAGAGAGAGAGAGAGAGAGAGAGAGAGAGAGAGAGAGAGAGAAAGGAAACACTGATGGTAGATAGATACATTGATGTGTTACCTCCCACATTGGCTTGCCTGGAACCAATTCTAGCATGTAATAATTACAAGAGTTTCATCAAAAGGTTGATGGGACTTGGGGGGCTCAATAAGGGTGAGCCATATATGTAGTTTACCTATTGGAAACTGGCTAAATGGCACTTCCCCCAAACCTGAATAGGATTGTCTGCTGCCAGACAGCTCAGGGCATTTTATTGCCACCTGTTGGCCAAACACCTGAACAGTTAGTTGTAGGCTATTCCCTAAACTGACAATGCTTCTATAACCATATCCTTTGAAGTGTATATATCAACCTTGCCTTAGGACAAATTGAATTAATGAAAGCAAGGTCCTGAGACAAGGAGTCTTTTAGCTTTTAGCTGCAGCTCCTCTGACCTCAATGCCTTTCAGAATTATCGCCAGACTCTTTAATCATCTATGTGCAGCCCCTTTCTCCAGAATGCTGAACCCTTTGTAAGGCTTGGAAAAGAACCCAGGCACTGGCTGACACTCTAACTGCTGAGTAATACCAGCCAGGGCAAGTTTTAAATTTTAATGAGTATTGTTTAAATTTCTAGCTTTTTAAAACTTAGTTTTAAAATCTCCTTACTTTTGTTCACTATCCAGATATTATATTTTTGAAGCCATATTTCATGCTGGTAGTCATTTAAACAAGCCTAGTTTATGGTCTCCTCTGATGGATTTACAATCTAAGGTTCTGAGAGGTCTGGTCCTATTGTTTGATGGATCTGTGGACTCTTGCTCATGGTTTTTCCTTGTGTGTTGTGTAATTTCAGACTGTGAATTCATCCCCAGCAAAGCTTTCATGTAGAGAAACAAGTGTAATCAAAGTGTTTGCTTTTAACAGAGCATCACTGGCCCAGACAAAATTTTTATGTTATTTCTTAGCCTAGGGGTTTCTAGGTTGTACAGGAACTATTCATTAAAACCCCAAACCCACTTAGGACTCATGCCAATGGTTTGGAATTCTTAAGAGAGACACTTCCCCTTCTGACCTTGAGCTCAGTTCAAGAAAAACAAGCTCTCTTTCCATTTTTCTCTGCTGGAGATTGGTCTATGATTGTTCAAAGGAGGCTGTCCTTCCACAGTCTTGGCTTTATGTGGAAATCTCAGTGCCAACACTCCATCTTCCAGAGGCTCAAATCTTGTTTCTGTCCCTGAACAGATTAAAATGCAAACCCACATGTAAATAAGATCGACTCTGACACTGACTCCACTCCTCCGCCCTCATGGTACTTGCAAAGGGTAGCCGGTTTCCTCTAGGTTTCTAGCTCCTGGAGGTTTTGTACACTCAGGTTTGTTAGTAACAGGTAGCATCTCTTGTTTGGAAGCACTATGCACCATGCTGAGGTGCATGCACATTAACTCATTTAACTCCTAGGATATACCTTGAGTAGTGTGCTATTATCAGTCTCATTTTTTTTTTTTTAATGAGGAATTAAGGCACAGAGAGAGAAAGTAACCTGCTTGAAGTCTCATGGCTAGTAACTGAGAAAACTCAGATAGAAACTTAGACAAATTAACTTCATTGTCTATGCTCTTAATTAATACCACATAGTGCTTTTAGGGCATTTGGATGTTTTTGCAATGGAAAACTTTTTAGACTCCATACTGCAGTTTCACAGTGTTTCTCCCCAAACAATTTAATTATAAATAACTGTGTGAATAGTCTGTTAGACAGAAAGACAGCCTGCAGGGTGTTTTTTTGTTTGTTTGTTTGTTTGTTTTTGTTTTAATATATTTTATTATTGATTTATTTTATTTTTTTTACAGAGAGGAAGGGAGAAGGATAGAGAGTTAGAAACATAGATGAGAAAGAAACATTGATTAGCTGCCTCCTGCACACCCCCTACTGGGGATGTGCCCTGCAACCAAGGTACATGCCCTTGACCGGAATCGAACCACTGAGCCAAACTAGTCAGGGCCAGCCCGCAATTTTGACTAGCTAGTCTCATAAAGTAAAATCCTGAATCTTGGGAGAGAAGACCCAATCCAGGCTTGTCTGCTTGCTCAAAGAAGGGATCTACACTGGAGAAACTTTGGCACATAGGAGTCATCAGGGGCTATAAAGACAGCCTTCTTCAAAGCCTGGTTCATACACAATCTGCATCATAATGAACCCCAGATACTTCTTACAATGCAGGTTTTGAGCTCCCCCCCCCCCCCCAAACCTACTGAATCAGAATTCCTGGGGTTGGGTCCGGGAACCTGCCTTTTCAAAGTCAGCTCTCCATCAGGTTCTAATTCTGATGCTCATTGGCGGCTGAGAACCACCACTCAACATTTGCTTTCGCGCCTAGCCTGGGTCAAAGATTCTCCTCAAGATGTGACCATGGCAGGCATATCAAAGCCCCTTACCTTTCTCTCATGATCTGGTAGCACACACTTAATGCATGGATGAGCTCATGAGCCCACAGAAGACAGCCCTCTGCTGGAGTCCCATTGCATCTGGGTCCTCCAGTACAAGTACCACCTCGCGGTATAATAAATTTTCTTGTCTATCTCACCATCAAATCTGTGCAGATAGAAAGTATTCTTTGGTGAACTTTCTATACCCAGTGCATAACCTGGTACCTGGTGTGTGGTAATCACTCAGTATTTATTGAATGAATTGATGCATTGAATTGAACTCTCAGGAGCCACATGCTGATCAATGATACTTTGAGGGAGAGAAACCAGGTTTTAATGATCCCAAGAGACCTTTAAGTCTTCCAGCCCTGCCAATTCCAGTTGTCATTTTTCTCCCATTCTTTTAGAGAAGGATGGAATTTCCTTTTTTGCCAAGAGGAGGTCTGAAGTGCGGGGTGGAAACTCATTCCTTCTTACCCACTATGACACAGGGCTTGCCTGCCAGGGACAGAGCTGGGAGGGGGTGAGAGCAGAAAGGGGCAGACCATCTAGAAGCTGATGTGGGAATCATGCAAAAGCTCTGGGCAGTGACTGAAGGGGCGTAGTATCCTCCTGATAGCAAGTTCACACTTGCTGGTGTTTAAAGGCAGAGAAGCTGGGCTGAGATGCCAGTGAGCTTCCACTTGTCTTCCTTCTCCAAACATGATCCTTTGACTTGTAGGCTTGTCCTCTCTCCCTGCAGTTCCAGCAAAGCCTGGCAAGGAAACCCTGTGTCAGGGCCACTAATCCCAATTCCCCGATGTCTCTCTAAGAGGTCCCAGTCACACTCCTTTCTTCCCACAGGGTTTCCCTCACATTGTAGTCCCAGGTTTAGCCTGCTTGCTTGGTTGCTCTTGCAGGAAGAGAAGAAGGAGTCTGCTAAAGTCAATCACTTTGTTTCTATGTGAAAGGTTTAATTCTGACTCTTCCCATGTGCTAGGCACTGTCCAGTTTCCTCTGCATGTTGCTGAGTTGAATAGGCTTTAGACCCTGCACTGAATGTGGAGATGGGAAAACAGACATTCACACATACTTTCCACACCACTTGTCAAGCCATCATTCTAGGGACGTTCAGGCCCTATCTTCTGTTGCCTGAAAAACTTCAACCCTTTGATGTCTCTATGCAGGTGCCACATCTGGGTCATGTTGTTTCAGTGCTCATAGGGCTATGTAAGGGAGGACATGGGAGCTCCAGACAGTGGCCTATATGCCTCAGTGCCCTGGACTCTGCCTCCCCACCAAGCTGCCCTGCACAGAAATAGAAACAGCACTGATGCTCCACCTGTCTCTCTCTGCAGCCTCTCCAGCTCCCCATTTCACCTCTGACTCACACTGTGTGTCTCAGTCTCACTCGCCTGGAAACCTCTGAAATGCTGTTGCAGGGATGTAGCAGGTCAGAATGCTACCTCCCACCCCATACCGTCTCCAGGGGTTGAGGACACTGGCGAACCCCAGGACATCAGAGCACCAAATACCAAGTGATCTGCTGAACAGTTTTCTGTCCTCTGTCCACAGATGCTTGTGTTTGTTTGTTCAAATGCATTTATTTAAGATAAAAAGTAATGTACTAGCTCAGATATAAATTGAGAACTCAGCATGGAGTTGAGGCATGACTCAGGGACATTAATCATTTCCCTGACCCAGATTTCTCTCTTTATTGCTCAGCTCTGCTACCTCTGGTGGTTCCATCTCAGATAGGCTTCCCCCAGGTGGCAAGGTGGCCACAGCCATCCAGGTTCCCACTTTCCCTCCATTGCAATTCCAATGGAAGTGCCAGGACTGGTCTCAATGATTCAGATTGGTCTGGATTTGGGTCACACAAGCATTCCTGAACCTGTTACTATTACTAGGAAGATGCCATTGACCCATTGGCCAGACCTGAGCTTCCTGCCACTCCCTTTGGGGGTAGAGTCACCTTTACCAGCACCACACAGACTGGGAGGAAATGGGAGGAGAGAGAATGAATGCCGAAAACCAAAATACAAAATGTCTATAACAACTAACATTTTGAGAACTATAAACATTTTACATGCATTATTTTATTTAATACCTACCTTATGAAGTAGGTATTAGTATCTATATTTAATGATAAGAATGACCAGTTTTCCCCCAAATGGTGAAGAAGCAAAAAGAATCCAGGTCTCCCTGATTTCAGAGTCATTCTCTTTCCAATAAATCACTTCATCCTACACACTGCTCAACCTGGAAATAGTCCTCTTCCACCTCTCTTTGTCCTCTAATCCCTCACATCCAATTTTCAACAGACTCTGTTGTTTCTACTCCACCCTCACCACATGGCCTCTACTCCACATGCCTTTGCCCTGCCATCTGGCTGCCCTGCCATGCTGCTGCCTCCTCGTAGGTGGCTTTCATTCCCTTTCTCCCAAATAAAATCAGGGATTCTAGAGTTCCTACCACAGGATCCCACATTGATGGATCCAGACTGGACAAAATTCATAAATCTGCTTCTTTTAGCCAACATTTCAAAATTGGAAGATTCCTCAAATATATTATTTCCAGCTTCTCTTATAAAATGGGAAGATCTTACAATATTAAACCTGAATCTCCCATACTGATAATGGATAAAACTGCATAGTTGCTGACAGCCTTAAAGGGGGCATCCATGCTTTGGATTCCCACTCTACCCACCTCCCCTTGCTGTCTTTTTAAAAAATATATTTTATTGATTTTTTTACAGACAGGAAGGGATAGGGAGAGAGAGTTAGAAACATTGATGAGAGAGAAACATCAATCAGCTGCCTCCTGCACACCTCCTACTGGGGATGTGCCCGCAACCAAGGTACATGCCCTTGACCAGAATCGAACCTGGGACCCTTGAGTCTGCAGGCGGATGCTCTATCCACTGAGCCAAACCAGTTAGGGCCCCTAGCTGTCTTTTTTAAAGTAAAATGGAAATATTTGAATAAGTACTATATCCACAGGTTGAAAAGTCAGAAGCTGCAAAAGGGGATACAGTGAACAGTCTCTTTTCAATGACATCCACAACTAAATAGTTCCTCTCTCTTGTAGTCTTCTGAGGTATCTTATACATTAACAACCAAATACATTCACACTGTTTGTTCTTTGTTTTTTACAAAAATGGTAACACACTAAACTTCCTGCTCTTTACCTTGTTGTTTTCTCTTAATAATATATCATGGAGTTTAGTTCATGTCTGTACAAAAAGAGCTTCCTTATAGGTTTTCCTTTTTCATTTTAACAGCTGGATAGAATTCCATTATATGGATATATCCCAGTGTATTTCATCAATACTCCACTGATGGGCTTTTGGGATATAGTAGTCTTCTCTTATCCAAGACTCCCAGTGGATGCCTGAGATCTTGGATAGTACCCAACCCTACTAACACTATGTTTTTTCCTACACATACATACCTATGAAAGTTTAAATTATAAATTAGGCATGGTAGGTGATCAACAAGAATAACAAAATAGGACAATTACAACAATATATTGAACAGTAATAAACACTGTGAATCCAGTATTATTGAGTAAAATAAGGGTCAACTGAACATAAATACTGTGATACCATGACAGTCAATCTTATAACTAAGATAGTCTTCCAGTAACTAAGAGGCTGGCAGTGTATATAGCATGGAGACACTGGACAAAGGGATGGTTCACATTCTGGCATGGAATTTCATCACACTACTCAGAATGGCATGCAATTTAATTGTTTATTTCTGGAAATTTCCTTTTTTTTTTTTTTTTGGACATAATTGGCTGTGGGTAACTGAAACTTTGGAAAGCAAAACCATAGGTAAGTGTGTGTATTGGTGGCAAGGGGCGCTGCTGTATTGTACTTCTGAGCATTTGCTATTATAAACATTACTATACCAAATGATTATATGCAGGGGCCATTTCACACATAAAAAAGAATAAATTCTAGAATAAATAAGTAGAATTGCAGGGTCAAAGATTAGACCCTAAGATAAAGCTTTAAATTGCAAGGGGCAAAACATGGTAGCAGAAAGGTTAAAGATGGTTCTTGCTATGCTATACCAACCGACCCATATTGATGTCTTGAATCTAGCTCTTCCATCAGAAAATAAGGTCCAGCAAGACAAAAATCTGTCTTGTTCATCACTGCATACATGGCACCTAGCACTATACCTGGAACCTCATGTCAACAAATAATTGCTAAAGGAAGGGAGAGAGAAAGGAAAGGTTATTGTAAATAGAGGCTAGTGCTTGGGTACCATAATGGAGATGTCCTGCGCACCCAACGGCCCAGATTCTATGACCTAATAGAATAAGAAATCATCAGGCTCTCTAAAAGGTATCCAAAGTGCATCAGAAGGAAAAAATAAGAGAATGCAACACCAAGGTCAGGCCACAGGAGAGCGAACATGCTTCCTTCTGAGACAAGGAGTTGTGTCAAATGCTACTCTCCTAGTTGGCCTGACTGAGAACAATACTGTGGAAGCCAGGGTATCCATCAGGGGAAAATATAGTCAACCCTCTGGCCTCACTTCAGGTTTAACAAGATCCACATTTGCTCTCCAGCTTGGCAAAATGATGTTGACAAATGCATTTCCTTTTCATCCAGATATTCCCCAGATGGCTTCTGTGTTTTGATACAGATTTACACATAGGATCTTCAAGAGGTCCTATCCTTAAGCAAATGCAATAAAACAAACTTACATTAGCTAGATTTTTCTCCAAACTCAACATTGAGGCCTGATGAGCATTTCAAAAATGGAAGCCACACATAGGCCCTCAGTAAAATTTGCTGAATCCATAAATGCATGAAGACAAAGTGTCAGATGTGTAGGAAGATCACATTGAGGGTTTGAGAACTTCTTCCCTCCCAGCTCAATAAAACTAAGTTTGAGAGGAGAAAAAGAAGAAGAACTAAGGGGGAGAGGTAAGAGAGAGTTGCTCCTGACTGGAAAGAGGTGGTTAAACCTGGACTGAGGCAGAATTTTCTACACTCTGGGTCAGGGCCAGACAGAGATAAGGGGAGGAAAGGGGAAGGGGCGGGAAAGAGGGAGAAGAGGGGAGTTGGGGACACATGAAAATCTACAAGACTCCCAGAACATCTTCTCCCCAACCTGGGAAGGAAGTATGTGTAACACATTCCCCCCTCCCCTAAATGTTTTCATGGAAAAGGCATGTCTTCCTAGAGGAAGACAAGAGTCCACAAGAGGCTGCCTCCTGGGAGGTTATGGAAACAGAGGCTGTGGGCAGGCGGGCTGGAGAGGCATTTAGGCAATGGTCTGCCATGGTATGTGAAAAATGTTTCCTACTTAGATAGTTGGCAAACATTTTAGAAGCAAAATGGAATTTATTAACAGAAAATATTTGTCAAAGATTGTTTCCTCTCCCCCCCACCCCTTTCTGTTCCTTTCTTCCTTTTCTCATTTTTATCTTCCTTTTCCCAGGGTGGAGGACTTAATAAACGAAGTCTTTCATCTTCTTCTGTGGTTTGGATCTCTGAGTCTGGCTTGAGAGGAGAGGGAGATGGCGTTAGGGGAAACGCTGGGCCCTCTGCCCATAGGATGGCTTTCTTCTCTGCGTGCAGGTATCAGCTTTCTGTCCTGGGAAAAGCCTAGACTGATATGGAATTGTCTTTCCAAAAAAATTCCTTCTATTCGCCCTCTCCCCAAAACACACACACATACACACACACACACACACACACACACACACACACACACACACACGTGCCTGGTCTGAATGTATAATTACTGTTAGCAGTGTTGCTTTCATCTCTTTGAGCCTCCATTTCCTTAGGAATAAAATAAGGTGGATATGATACTTATCTCTTGTCATGTTTGTGAGGATGAAATAAAAACTGTATGCTAAGTATCTGGTACAAAGTCTGGTCCAGTTAGTTCTGTTCCTTTTCATACAGGATGGAGACCCTGGTAGTAACCTGCTCACAAAGTTAATGAACGAAGGCTCAGGATACGGTGGTTTTGGGTATCAATTAATAAATTAGAATAAGATCCAGCCTTCATGAAACCTACACTTCACCAGAGGCAACAAAAATAGACTATGTTTATTGAGAGTTTTTTAAGAACCAAGTATTCTAAACACTTATCGGTGTTATTTGACCCATACAACTATCCTACTATTATTTCAAAGCTAACAGGGGTAGAGTAGTTGAACAAACATTTGAACCCAACCATCTGGTTCCCCAACCTACTTCTTAGCCATGATGATTATTCTATCCCTGCAGCAGTGAAAGGGAAACACAAGTGATAGTCTAAAAGCTGAACAGGCTTGAGAGATCAGCTTTTCTAGACCTCAGTTTGCAAAGGAGGCAAATGAAACTCAGGGAGGGGGAACTCTCACTCAAGGCCACGTAGCTGGTGATGGTGCAACTGGGACTAGAAGCCCGGCTTCAGGATTTTCAGGTCAATATCCTGCCACCCTAGAAAGAAAGGAATGCTCAAATCCACTGGGGAAAGAACCTGCTGGTCAACCACACTGACTTTGAGAACCACAAGACTTAAATTCCCAAGTGGGAAGTTAACCTACCCACCCCCCAAAAAATATTTGTAACCACCTTTGATTGGGTATTGATCATGAGGAAAGTGACAGAGAGCGCATATGCTATGGGGGTTTTGAGGATGAGGACCCCTAATTTGTGCAACTGGAAACAGGCCATGATAAGCTCATCTCTGACGAGCTGGAATGTGGTGACTACAGAATCATGACTCCAGAAACCATAGTTAGGCTCTTTATGGAGGTGCAGAGGAAGGAGGACCTGTGGCCAGTCTCCTAAGGAGTTAGAAAAGACTCATTTGCAAAGACCCTAAGAGCTCATGGGCAGGGCTTCATTTTTCCATTCTAGGCAGAGCCCAGCCACACCCATACCCATTCTTAAAATATTGCAAAATATCTGCACCACTTGATAAATGGCCACTACCCACTACCCTGGATTCAGTCCTGCCCCTGGACACACCACTCTCTCTCCTGGCAACTTTAGGCCTTCCCCAATCCAGCAACTAGAGAGTTAACACATGGCCCAGCCGAGAGCCTTTGGAAGCCAGCTCTTGCTTTTAGAATTGGCTATTTGCTCAGATTGGTCTAAGACTAAAGTCATTTTTACTGTTTTTAAACAGATGGAATGTCACCTCCAGATGAAGTGACCCAAATGGAATGAGGCATCTAAACAGAGCCACATGGAGTCCATCTGGGATGTACTCCTACCCCTAGGAGAAATCTTGCAAAGGAAATCTGAAGGGGTAAGAGATGCACTTTAGTGGCCAGGAGAGTGAGGGTTTGGACCAAAGCTGTGATGAAGGGCCAGTCCTCTTGCAGCATGCTGGGTTGCAAACACAGAGCTCAGGCACATCCTCCTGCTCTTGGCTGCCCTCTGGGCTCCTCCACAAGGCAGACTCTGAAAGCAGGCCTAACAGCCAGTGGCCACATTGTTACTACTCCTTGATCTGCTCAACTCCCTGTGGCTTCCCTGCCCCTCCCCTCATCACACATGCTCAGGGCTTATGCTCCTAGACAACATGTGCTAGAAGAATGCAGGTCAGACCAGCCACGAAGGGCTCCCCAGCAACCCGTGAAATCCTCTGCTTGCCAGGGTCCTCTGAAGGTCAGGGTTGCAGAGAAAGAGGTTCAGTAACTTCTAGTGGATGGTGTCCCACATCCTGTGACAGTTGGAAAAGGGTTCCTTAGTCTTCATCTCAGTCCCTCCTATTCAAAGGGAGAAAGAGAAAACTGGGGCAGGGAGGAAGGGGGGAGGGAAAGACAAAGCCCATTCACTGTCCCCTGTATTGCTATGGAGATGCAGGGCCCAGATGGCCGCTCACTGCACGGCACTGACACTGAACTGTCCTGGCTACACGATGGGCTCTCCACGTACCGGCTCTCACTCTGGACAGGCTATCTAACCTCTCAGAGCCCAGTTTCCTCCTCTCAAAACAGGAACAGTAAGAACTCAGGGTCCTTGTAAGGATTAAATGAGGTGGTGGATGGAAGGTTCTACCCATTGTTAGTTCCCTCTCTCCTTCATATTAAGTTGGGCAAGAAAACAAGTATCTCCCTAGCCATTCAAATATGAACAGAGTAAGTAGCCACATTCTTTCTGCCATATCTTTTCTTCCCTTATGCCCTCACCTCCGATCCCCACTGAGATGAAAGAGTGAGTAGTGCCCAGGCATGTGGAGATGGTTCCTGAGGCCAAGCAGACGTTTTGGAAGGGGTGGTTTCTGCCGCTTTGTACTCCCATCAGAAGCTTCCCAAATATCCAGTGTTTTACCTGGCACTTTCCCTTCCAGAAATCGAAGTGAAAACATTCCAAGATTAAAAGGTTTGAAGATGTAAAGATTTATGTGCAAGGATATGTGATATGTGTACATATTTATTTGACATTTGGGTTGTAATATATATATATGATGTGTCAAATAAATTATGATAAGCAAATTAAGTAAATTTTTTATTTATTCTAGAACACTATTAAACCATTAAAAATTAGGTCTGGGAAAACATTGAGAAGGAGAGACTCTTAAAATATATAGCACAGTGAAAAGCCAAGACAGAGCCATGCTTATGGCAGGATCTCAAACATCCAATAAAATGTGAATTCCGCTCAGTTCTCCATGTTGGAATTGGAAGTGAGTTTTATTTTCTTCATTACAAAAGTAATCCACTGTAGGAAATTTGAAAAATGCAGGATGGTATAACCAGAAAGGGCTGGTTTTAATTTTAAAATCTCTTAAAAGAAAAACAGTTGGTTTCCAACCAGCCTACCAAAAACGTCAGCAGTCAGGATCCTCAGCTGCTCTACTGCCTGCTGCCCACCTCCAATGTTTGCAACACTGTCCTCTGCACATGCACTCACATGGCACACACATATACACACACACAGAGCACATCCCAAGACTTCACCAAGCCATGTGTCAAGTCCCTTGGGGGAGTTGCAGAAGCCTGAGGGGAGAAGAAGGTGCCTGCTGGAGGGAGAGAAACAAAGGAGGGAGGGAAGGGGTTGTGCAGGAGATGTGAAATGAGTAGGGAGGAGGACTGGCTTCTAGGAATAAAATTCCTACTAAGCATCATCTTCACTCAGAGAGATGAGCTAAGAGTCTGCCAGAGGAAGAAAAGTCTCAGGGTAGTTGAGTGGCTGCTGTTCTCAGAAAAATCCAAGCAATTGTCTGAGGACTTGAGTGCCCTGGTCCCAGCAACATCCATGCCAGTTTTTTACTGCCCGATCATAATCAGCCCTAGGATTCTGTCACTTAGAACAGTAACAAGCATCTGCAACTTGGACAGGGCTTGGCAGGGCAGCTCCACATGGGATCTCTACTCCACACGCTGTCAGGTGGGGGGCTGGACTGAGGCTCCAGGATGACTCACTCACAGGGCGGGCACATTGGCACTGGGCATTCACCCAGGGCCGTGGGCTCAGAATGTCCATTCCTGTCCATGTTAGCGTCCCCTCCCCAAGGACTTCCCCTCCCCACAGGCTTCCTTGGAACCACGGCTGGGTTCTGGCAGCAGGCATCCTAAGAGACAGGAAGTGGAAGTGCCAATTCATGAGGGCTGAGCTCAGATACTCACCAAACCTTGTCTACTGGCTTCATTTGTTACATAGTCACAAGGCAGGCACACAGGGAGGGGAGACAGATCCCACCTCTCAAGAGGATGAGAGTCAAAGAATGTGGGGGCCATGTTTTAAAACTGCCACAGAGGGGCACAGAGAAGATCAATTCTTGGGGGCTCCTCTAAGCCAACCTGGTTACAGTGTATGGCACTCTCGAGGTGGGTGGGAGGAGATGTCTGTGGGTGAGCATCACCGCTCTCCAGGAGCAGCAGCCTGCCTGGCCTGGGAAAGGAAAGGCCATGTCTATCTTTGGTCACCCCAGCCCCCACAGTGTAACAGTCTAGTCTCTGGGGTTCCCCTCCACCACTCTGTCCCCGAGGGATCTAGGCAAACTTCTACCCTGAGAGCTCCAGGTGTGTGTGAGCAAAGGGTATGCGCTGTGACTCCTCGGAGTCAGCGCTCGAAAGCAGAAGATGGCAGGGACCACTCAGCTATCCCTCCCAGGAGCATCAGGCCACTTTCCATGGAAATGACGAAGGGGTTGAGGAATGACAAAGGGGAGGAGGGAGCAGGTCCTGCTTGTTTAATGAGTGCTGCCCCGTGGGCCTGGTCTTCTCAGGGGAATGGAATGCCCATGAGCCCCTGAGAAGGGCCCCACCACTGGAAGTCCAGCCCCTCAGACTCAGGGGCCCTGAGGCTTAGAGCAGAAAGAGGCTGGCCTGAAAAAGCTGAGACTAAACCCCAGTTCTCCTGACTCCAAGCCAGTGTCCCCTCCAGCCCACTGGTCAGTGAGGTACTCAAACACTCAAACTCAAGCTCATCTTGGATGAGAAAATAGTTCCAATCCAGCTCCTCTACAGAACCCCTGAAAGGTCATCTACAACCGGTCCCCTAAAGTAGCTAGCAACTGAAAGACCTGCAGAGCGGAGATTATCCGGTCTCATTCCTGAGCTCAGCATCCCACCCCCGCCCCCCACAAAAAGTGAACCTTCTCCCAGACCCCAGTGCTGCTTTGGTGAAGGTGGTAACTGTGCTTCCTGTGACGTGGCATGGCCAGGCGACACACCACACTATCATGCTCCTGTTAGATGAAAAGGACGATGTGGGAAGCTGTGACATGGTTACAGGGAGGTCACTCGTGTCCTCTCCTCATACACATACACCCATGTGCCCCATGGCCAGGATAAGAAGCACGGCTCTGGGCAGGGGAAGGTGCAGGCTCACTTGAGTCTTGTGGCCGGCACAGTCGCAGGAGGATTGGCATCTGAATCTAGGTGTCTGGGCATAAGAGCCAAAAGTGTTAGAGTTCCCCTACAACCATATAGATCATCCCCCAGGTCACCCCACTGGCTGTACAAGTTGTAACCTGCCCCAAGCACCCAGGTGAAGGGCCAGAGAAGGATAAACTCTGCTTGGACTGACTTGTCCAGACACGCCCCTCAGCCAGCAGGGACCCTGTGTCCCTTGCCCAGCAACAGGATCTACTCTCCCATATTTCTGGCTTAAGACCATTTAAAAAATACATATTTATTGAATACATACTACAGTTGACCTTCCATATCCACGGGTTCTGCATCTGTGGATTCAATCAACCATGGATTGAAAATGTTCAGGGGGAGAGGGAGATGTGTTCTTTTAACATGTACCATTGTAGTTAGGCCTATGATGGTTGTGTCTGGACTGAATATGTTCAGACTATTTTTCTTGTCATTATTACACAAACAATACAGTACAGCAGCCATTTACATTGTATTAAATATTATAAGTAAGCTAGACATGATATAAAGTAAATGGGAGGATGTACATAGATTATATGCAAATACTACACCGTTTTATATAAAGGACTTGAGCATCTGCAGATTTTAGTATCTGTGGGAAATCCTGGACCCAATCCCCTGTGGATATTGAGGGACAACTGCATAGTGTGTGCCTGGAACTGTCACAGACACTGGAAGTAAAGTGAAAAACCAGGCAAACGAAATCTCTGCCCTCGGAAGCTGATGACCTCCTGGAGGAGACAACAGGTGCCAGGGGTGGTGAGAGCTATGCTACGAAGACCAGTAAAGTGGACCAGGCATGGAGAGTGTTTGGGGGCTGCTTTAGCCAGCCTGGTCTGGAAAATCTCTCTGAGGAGGTGATGTCTGTGCAGAGACCTGAAGGGAGTAACGGAGCCACCAGGAGGCCCAACGATAGCTAGACCCAAGCCGAGGAGACATCAGTGTCAATGCCTTAAGTGCGGAGGGTCTTGGTGTTTCAGTAAAAGGACAGAAGTAGTGAATGAACTTGAAGAAATAACCAAGGGCTGCTGCTCTCACTACACTGATGTAGATCCAAAGGAGAACTATGCGCCTGGCATTTGTATCAGGCAACTATCTTATTCGCTTCTCAAAACAACCCTAGGTTTACACACATAGGCTCAGAAAGGCTACCGACTACACAATATTTAGCAGTGACATTGGGACTTGAAGCCAGGAAGATATGATTTCACAACCCATTTTGTTTCCACTATGGTGCTCGCCTTCTGGCTTTTGCTCTTAGAGAACTGGGGCACATTGACCTGTTGTCTAGACAAAACTATGGTAAATGCCTGCCCTCCACCTTCAACCTTGACAAGTGCAAACAGCAGAGACAGACCTTCTTCCCAAGGCTCCAGAAGGGCTGTGGTCTGTGTGGCTGTGAGATACTCAGAGGCCACAACAGAGAGAAATGGGGCTGCTACAATGTCACCTCCTCCAGGTTATCGGGCGTTTGCATCCCCTCTTTCTTGAAACCAAAGGAAGACTACGGAGGCAAAAGAAGATCTACCCAGAGGCAGAGCTAGAGAAGCAGCGAGCCTAATGGTGTTTTGAGAAGTGCAGAGAGCTGTGCTAATTCTATGCAATATTAGCCCCAGAAACCTTTGTTTTTTAGAGTGAAGGTCCTTGAGAATCAAGCTCAAGAAATTACCGGGTGACTGAGATGAAGTTAGTCAACCAATCCTCCTCTTCCCCTGGCTGTGGAAGGACCAAAGTCCAGGCCAGAGAAGCACAAAGAGCCCAGGCCTTGACCCATTTAATTAGAAAGTTCTAGAATGGTGGACAGCAAGGACAGGTTGGAGCTAATTTCTTTAACTCAGCATAAATTTTAAACCATCAGGCCTTGCATTCATGCTGTTGGAATATGAAAAAGGATTTAGAGAGGGGTCATTGCTTAAGACAAAATTGCTTCCCTTCCAATTCTGAAGATTTAAGATATATTTTACATCCCTTTAATAGAGAAAACATTCTATAAGCTTCCTTCTCGTTTTCCTCAATTCCTTGTTTTCTTTTTCTTTTCCTCCTAATTTGTGTTTGAGCACTCATGCTCTGGGGCTCTCCTCACCTCTCTCTTTTATTCACAATCTAGTACAAATGAGTAGTTTTTCTTTGGGGCTCAGGAGGGAATTCCTGACATCTGGGAAGCTGTCTGAGGTATCCTATATAGTAAAAGGGTAATCTGCAAATTGACCCTAATGGCTGAACCCAGTACAACCGGTCACTATGACACACACTGACCACCAGGGGGCAGGCACTCAACATAGGAGCTGCCCCCTGGTGGTCAGTGGGCTCCCATAGTGGGAGCTCCACTCAGCCACAAGCCAGGCTGACAACTGCAAGCGCAGTGGTGGTGGCAGGAGTCTCTCTCACCTTCTTGGCAGTGCTAAGGATATCCGACTGCAGCTCCCAGGCTGCCAGAGGGATGCCTGACTGCCAGCTTAGGCCCAATCTCCCAGGGAATGGGCCTAAGCTGGCAGGTGGACATTCCCTGAGGGGTCCCCGATTGTGAGAAGGCACAGGCCAGCCTGAGGGCCCCCTTCCCCAGTGAATTTTTGTGCACCAGGCCTCTAGTATCCTATATAATAAAGAGCTAATATGCTAATTAAACCAGAGGGCAAAATGACCTGGCAGAATGACCTTCCTGAATGACCTTCCAGAATGAGCAGTGGGTAGAGCCACTGGGTCACAAGGCAGCCAGCCTGCAAGGGTCAAGCCCTTTGCATGAATTTCATGCATCAGGCCTCTAGTGTATCTATATTTGAGATCCATCTCAAGAATTTGCTTCATTGCCCGGTTGCTTTGATTGCAGTCTAATCACATGAGGGCAGAAGCACTTCCTGCTGTCCTACCAGCCTTGAGAGGAACATACAGCAGTTATCACAGCCTCTTCCCTGGCTCTTCAGGGGCGACATCAAACATGCTGGGCCACTTCTTACTAAGCAAAAATTTCAGCAAAATCATGTTTCCAGGAAAATAATTAGGACATTTAAAATGGACACCAATAGCCAAACCCGGTTTGGCTCAGTGGATAGAGCATCGGCCTGCGGGCTGAAGGGTCCCAGGTTCAATTCCAGTCAGAGGGCATGTACCTTGATTGCAGACACATCCCCAGTAGTGGATGTGCAAGAGGCAGCCTGTCAATGTTTCTCTCTCATTGATGTTTCTGACTTTCTGTCCCTCTCCCTTCCCTTCTGTAAAAAAATCAATAAAATATATTTAAAAAATAAAATGGACACCAATATTAAAACTTGTTCTTAGTTAGCTTCTTAGGAAAAAGAAAAAAGAAAAAAGAAGTGCTGGAGTAGACCAATCTGGATTCAAGCTTTTAGGGTGGGATTAAAAGAAATACACATGAATCCAGTACTAGCGATAATTCCAACACACATCAGCTTCAAATTGTTTTCTAATTCAATGCATTTCTGAGCGCCCTACGCCCCACCTTGGATAGAGACATGGAGTAGTGAAAGATGCTTCATTATTAAGCAGACTTGATTTTGAATCCTGACACAGCCACTGACCAGCTGTGCTCTGAGCTTCAATTTCCTCATCTACAAAACAGAGAAAAAAAATACCCAGCTCTTAGGATTGAAAGGATTCCAGATGTCTTAAAGTCCCTTGATAAAGGTTAATTTTCCTATTTCCACATCATTGCCTTCTGTGCAGTAGAGAGATGATTCAATTAGATATTACCCCACCATCAGGAAGATTATCACTTTGTGGGAAAGACAATACTTAGTAATCCTATCTAATAAAAGAGTAACATGCAAATGTGACCATACCTTGGCTCCTGATTGGCTATGCTACCAGCCAATCAGGAGCAGGGGCAGGGCAAAGTGTGGGGGGGGGGCGGCAGTGGAGATGAAACGGTGGTGGCGGGGAGCGCCCAGCCCCCGGGTGCTGTGAGGGGAAGTGGCGGTGAGCGCCCAGCCCACGGGGCCGGTTGGTCGCAGGCAGCCGGGGCTGAGCTGAGCAGGGCGATGGCTGGGCAGGCTGGGGGTGACCCATCAGTTGGACATCCCGTGAGGGCTCCCAGTATGTGGGAGGGGGCAGGTTGGGTTGAGGGACCACCCACCCCCAGTGCAATGGTGGCGCTGGAGGCTGCGGGGGTAGCGCAGCCACAAACCCAGCCCCAAGCTTGATCATGGTGGCACTGGGGGCCACGGAGGTGGTGATCGCAGGCACAAACCTGGCACCAAGCCTGACCAAGGCAGTGCTTGGGGCTGCAGGGATGGTGATGGCAGCCACAAACCAGCCCCAAGCCCAGCCAAGGTTGTGCTGGGGGCTGCAATCGCAGCCACAAACCCGGCCCCAAGCCCGGCCATGGCAGCACTGGGGGCCGCGGGGGTCGCAATTTTTACATATGAGGGTGTTTATTCAAATGTGTATAGACTCTTGCTCTTTTTCTACTTTCTAGCTATTATGAATAAAATCCCTATGAACATGTATCCTTACTAATAAAAGCCTAAGTGGTGGTCATGCTGTGATGCCCTCACACCCTCTCAAGATGGCTGTGCACACAGCAGGCACATGCAGGTGGCAGGGCTTGGCTTGATGCTATGTGCATAACATTGAGCCTGCCTGGTAGTCCCGCCTCCTCCTGGCTATGTGGAGCTGGGAGGAGGTGGGTCCCCGGCTCTAAGAGCGAGGTCTGCTTGGGGATCTGATGAGGCCTACCTGGGGGTCCCCTGGCTCTACAAGCAAGGCCTGCCTGGGTGTCCAGCATGGTCTGCCTGGGAGTCCCCTGGCTCTACATGACAAGGCCTGTGTAGGGGTCCCTCAGTTCCACATGGCAAGGCCTGCCTGGGGGGGGGGGTCCCCTTGGCTCCGCATGGAGAGGCTTGCTTGGGGGTCCTAGATCAATGTGGCACAGAGCAGGATCCTCAGCTCCGGCCTACCTTTTTGGGGTACTTCATCAAGGAGTCCCAGAGGGATGGGCGGGGCTCCTGAATTGTGACAGGGTACAGGCTAGGCTGGGGGACCCGTCCTCCCACTGAGTGCACAAACTTTGTGCACCGGGCCTCTAGTATGTAATAAACTGCCAAATCAGTGCCCGGTTGTAAATAATAAACCCACAAATAGTAAGGACATAGGAGGGGTGGTCCGACCAGGGATGCTCCCCAGAGGACATGGGCTTTGAAGGACTGGTAGCTGGAAGCAGAGCTTAGGCTGGTATTTCAGGCCCAGGTGTGGAGGGAGGTGCCAACCTGCCATGTTTGTGGGAGAGCAAGATGACAAGAAGAGGCTGGTGAGAGAAGCTATGGAAAGCAGCCCCACAGAATGATATGATAAGGGCTAGGGGTTGCAGGGACATAGTGGGAAGACAATGGAAAGTCAGGGAAAGGCGTGATTTCATCAGAAATGGGGTTAACTGTAGGTTCTGATATCAGAGTTTTATGGAATGAAATGCTAATGGGCATGCAAGAGGAGTGAGTGGAAAGCCAACAGAGACAAGAACGAGGAGGTTCACCAGTGGCTTGGGTGTGGGGGATCGTAGGGAGGAGAACTCAGGGATGACTCTTGGGTTGAGCCAGGATGGCAAGGGAAGTTTATTGTGAACAATGAGACTGAGCAGTTAAAGGGGGGAATGTCTGAAGAAGAAGGCAATTTGGTCAATTTTGGACAAGTCTGGCTGGACAAGAGTCTCTGTGTAGATGTCTCCAGAGAGGGCATATCTCCGGAGGGCAGAGCTGGGTTCCATTTCTATTTAACCTGACCCCTCCTCTCACTTTATTCATATTTCCTAAGGTTGCCACTGCATTCCTGTCCAGGGCTGCCTGGAGGAAGGCAGCTCTGCAAGCTGTGCAGAGGAAGCCAGAGGCATGCTGAATACCTGTGCTCCCTAAGTCCTAGTTGGGTCCCTGAAATGGTCAGCTCCCTGTCCCCCAAACATTGTATTCGACTCCCTCACCTTTTTACAGAAGAAAAACAAGAGTTTCTGGAAAGAATATGACTCCATATGAGGCAAAGTCTCATGTCTTAGGGATAGTCAGAGCCATAGAGAATCTTAGAATTCTAAGGTCATTTTTTGAGCTATTGAAAATATCTGTCCTCGATTATGCCTCTGACAAATCTCTCCTCCCAGTTGGTGAGGTCTTTTTCTTTAAGGTGTCCTTTGATGGGTGAGCAGAGGTGCCTGGGAAGGATTCTCTTGCCTCCAGGAAGCCCACCCTTATTTGCTGCAGTTTACCAGAGCGTCAGCTGGCAGAGTTGTGTGGGATTCTGAGCATCAGAGTAGCCAGCAGGCCCAGCAGCAGCCAGTGGCAGGAATCGAGGAAAGGAGTTACAGATGGAAGCAGCAGAATGTGAAGATGCTTGACTACAGGCCAGCCCTGGGCAGGGGGAGAGATGTGGAGGCTTGGAATGCCCCAAAAGCTTCCAGACCAGTGGAGAAAGGCTGCTAGGAAAAGTTGAGACCATCCACATGCAGAACCAATGGACCATCTGGTATTCAGCAGATTTGAGGAACTGTAGACTCCCCAGGATTGAAATCTGCTCACCCTATAATTCCCATGTCCACCTCAGCTTCCTGCCAAGACAGTATTTCCTGAACAGAGATGGAAGTCTGCCACAACTCCTGCAGATCATTCATTCAAAATGCCCTAATAGCCGAGACCGGTTTGGCTCAGTGGATAGAGCGTCGGACTGCGGACTGAAGGGTCCCGGGTTCGATTCCGGCAAGGGCATGTACCTTGGCTGCGGGCACATCCCCAGTAGGGGGCGTGCAAGAGGCAGCTAATCGATGTCTTTCTCTCATCGATGTTTCTGACTTTGTATCCCTCTCCCTTCTGCTCTGTAAAAAATCAATAAAATATATTAAAAAAAAAAAAAAAACAAAAAAACAAAATGCCCTAATATTCCTATTGTCTGCTATGCAGTGGCAAGAAGAATAGGAAATCCAACTTCAGATCTTTCTAGACATCCAGAAGGAAAAAATGTAAATGGA
This sequence comes from Antrozous pallidus, assembly GCA_027563665.1. Classification (NCBI taxonomy): domain Eukaryota; kingdom Metazoa; phylum Chordata; class Mammalia; order Chiroptera; family Vespertilionidae; genus Antrozous; species Antrozous pallidus. Next base: position 21,052,571 of record CM050508.1, on the reverse strand, counting down.
AAGGCAACAATTTACATCATTGAAATGGATAAAAGTTAGAGAGCAGAGACTGGCCAGTGGGTCAGTGGCTAAGTGTTGACCTATGAACCAGGGCACATGCCTGGGTTGTGGGTTTGATCAATCCCCAGTATGGAGCATGTAGGGGGCAGCTAATCAATGATTCTCTCTCATCATTAATGTTTCTATTTCTCTCTTTCCCTCTTCCTTCCTCTCTGAAATCAATAAAAATATATTTAAAACACAAAAAATAAATAAACGTAGAGAACAGAAAGAACTCTAGAGTCTGAAAGGATTTGAGATACCAACTGTTCTCTCAGAAGTGAGTCCCAGTGTCCTTTTGTGGAACAGACAACTACACTGGGTCTTGGTTTCCTCGTCTATATAATAAGGAGCCCATTCTCTGACTTGCCTTATTGATATCACACAGAGTAAAGCCTATATGAGACACTGAAGACCTTGACATGTTGGAAAGACCTTCCACCCAGGCCCTCTCGGAGAGGACTATGCGAGTAAATGAAACCAGAGCAAGGTGCTATCAGAGGACTGCATCTGCATAAGCACAGCTCCCTGATTCCTCCACTTTTTTTTCTTCTGGGTTACAGAGGGCGAATGTTGTAAATTCTCCCTAAGGGGAAAGCTGGGAAGATGTGCTTGGGAATATTAAAAAAAAAAAAAAAAAACTAGGTTGGCACTGGAGAGGAAACATCCAATATATTTAGCTACCTATGGCAAGCAAAGGCCTTATTGGCACAGAAATAAGCACTGCAGGAGGAATCTCAATTAAATACCTTTCTAAGCAGTCAGCTCAGGGCTTTGCTTGAACATGGATATAGAGCTGGGATGAAGCATAAGACAGAAAGCCAAGAGGATTAGTGGGGCTTCTGACTCATCTTGGGGCTCAGCTGTTTGCAACATAAAACTGATGGCCTATTTTCCATGATCCAAAGGGCAAGACACCCTCTTTTTAGGCACTTTCCAGAATCCCCTCCATTGGAGAGACCCATCCAAGCTTATTCTTAAATACCACCATGAATCTAAAGTATCCCATAATCTTCACCCAAATATTTCCATTAGTCAACACTCCCTAAGGATCTTGCCTCATGGAGAAAGTGTTCTCAGAATGACCTGAGTGGAAACAATGACATTTTGGGAATGGAACTCTGCCACTCATCCTGCTTATCACTGTTAAAACATGGTGTACTTCATTCAACCCAGATCCATATGGCTAATCACCCCAAACTGACTGGGGTGTGAGAATGGGTTATCATGCCAAGCAGGGTGAGGATGAAAAGTGGTACTGGTGGTGGCGTAGGCAATTTGGTACCGAAGCCAGATCTGTCTGCCAGTGCACACACATGTGAACAATAACAAATATCTTTCTTTTTTCATATTTTGAATCATACTGTTTTTAAAACAGCTATTCTCATTTTAAAATGTATCACTGACATTTTCTCATGTCATTGCATATTCTTTTACAACGTGATTTTGAACATTTACATAGCATGCTCTCATTTAGAAGTCAGGCTTTATTTATCCAACCTCCAGCTGTTAAGCATTTAGATTGTTTCCTGTTATTATAACGCTAAAACGAACAACCTCTGAGCGCAGCCTTGTGTTCATTTCTAATCATTTCAAGAAGCAAGATGTCCCGATAGTTAAGAACAATGGCCTTCAGCTGTTCTCACTAAAATTCAATCCCAATGTCAGATGCTTTAGTCATTAGATCTTGCTCAAGTGATATAACTTCTCTAGGCCTTATTTTATTTATTGGCAAAATGAAAGTTTACTTGTAAAAAGCATTGTTTTACATGAAACAATCTAAATGTACTTATAGAGTTGTCCTAAGGATAAAATAAATTAGTAAATATAAAGTGCTTAACAGTGCTATCCTGTCATTGGTTGAGAAAGTACTCAATAAACTTTAATTATTGTCTTTGGGGTTAGTGTATTCCTTGAAGGAGAATTTCTGGATTAGCAATTTTACACATTTCTAAGGCCTTTGAAACATATTGCCCAATTGACCTCCTGAAGGATGCCAATTTACATTCCCAGGAGCAACTTATAAAGACACTGGGTTGTCCATTGTCTTCCTGATCTCTTCTAAAATACCCAAGATGTTTGCTTTCACCAACCTGGCAGTAGTAGGATTTAGCAATATTGACCCCTCTTTCTTGAAACCCTTAATTCCCTGGTTCTCTCCATTTTCCTGGGTTCTCCTTTGATATCTGATATTTCCTCCATTTCTTTCGTTGCACGCCATTTCCTGGGACCATATAATGTGGGTTATTTTTACAGCTCCAAGCCTCAGCAGTCTCCTCTTTCTCCACATTTCTTTTTCTTTTTAAATTAATTAATTAATTTTATTTTTTTTGAGTGAATTTCTGTTTCTTCTTTTTTAATAATTATTTTTTATTTACAATATAACTTATATTTAATAGTAGTACATGTTTTCCTCCCCCCCCAATCTTTCTCCACACTTCTTTCTTAGAGATCTCCTCCACTCCAATCATCTCTCAGCTTTCTAATTGACACCTCTAGTTTTCACTCAACACTAATGTACCACTTCTACATCTTCACGTGCATATCCCACCATCTCCAATCTCCAACTCTAACACCAAATCCACCATATCCTGCTCCCTCCCTTCCACCTCTTTCAGGCAGTCACCTAGTTTCCATCTTCTTGTCACCAAAGTTTGAAACTTCAAAGGCACCTTGGATTCCTCATCCTCCAACACATAAGCAGTCATCAGATCAATACATCATTTTTCTCAATTATCTCCTGGAGTGTCTCTTCTCTCCCTTTCCATTTCCAACACTATCATCCTTACTCAAACTTTTATCATAAGGTAGATTCTCTTGCCAACCAGCTTTCTCCTTCTTTTGATCAACTTTAGGATGAATCTCCCTAAATGCCCTGCCACCTCCCACCCCCATACTGCAGTTCTCATTCCTTGAATTGTGTTACATGGTCTTTCTTGAACCAACTAACAAAGAAAACTGGACTTTCTGTAGTCCACTCAGGGCAAGCCTAGAGCTGGGAGTAGGATCATCAGCTTCTGAGAAAACAATGAAGCTTCCAGCAACATCTCCACCAACTCCATTGTCCAGTGGAAGTGATGTCAAGATGAAGAATTTCCATGTAGGGTTCTGGTCCTGGCACTGCTGCAGGTTAGCTGGGTGACTTTGAGCAAGTCACTCAACTTCTCTGAGTTAAGTGTGCTTATCTTTAAAGTGGGAATAGTAGCCCAGCCTTGTAAGCATCAATGAGAATATGTGAAACACATTTTGTGAGCTTGAAGTTTCTCTGTAAATGTGGAGTGTGTGAATTTTAAGGTTGTTGTCCTCCTTTAAAAAATCATTTAGACAGTAGAGCTCTAAAGCCAGCGGCCAATTCAGGAAGTGAGTAAGGAATCTCTGTCTCCTTCCTCTCTTGCTCTTTGGGGCTGCCTCATCTCGGAGCCTAGTCTTGAATCAGCAGCCAACCCCAGGTCATCTGTCCATCTCCACTCTACTAGCCACAAGCTCTTTTTGCACTGAAAAGTCTTTAGAGAAGAAAACAGTTTTGCCCCTTAATAGATATTATACCTATCTGCCTCAAGTTAGGGCTGGTCTGTATCCTTCTTTGATCCAGTCTCCTGAGCTCCGAAAAGGTCAGGCAAGAAAGATTTTAGAAAGTAGCTGTTAAAAGCATGAGCTCTAGAATCAGGCAGTCTCTGAGTTAGAATCTGGACCTTAGTGCTCAGTAGCTGGTTGATCTATGCAAATCATTTAGCTGCTGATTCTGTTTCCCCATCTTTGAAATGAGGTTATAATGGTCTCCCTCAGACAGCTGCTCTGAGATAAACCTCTTAACATTGTGCCTAGCATGCAGCAAGAACTCACCAAGCAGAAGCTGGGCTTTCTATTGTATTATAACACATGTGGGGGAAAATTTGAAGGACATCATTTTAGCTCCCCTCCAGCCCTTGAGCAGGTACTAGCTTTGGGAAGGGAACAAGGAGATTTGGGCTCCAGTCCTGGTCCTAAAAACATGAACCCTCAAACTTGGTCATCCCATTCCTCTCTGAACTTTTGTCTCCTGACCTCTCAAGTAGCAGGGCTGCATGGGTGAACTGTGAGGCTTCTCCTTACACAGATGCTCATGTGTGTTTGTTTTTGTTTTTATTGTGGCCTCCACGTTTTTCCATGACAAGATTTTCAGGCTCCTCCTGTCCTTCTGTCTACCTGATTTGCAATATTGGCTCCTGGGACTGTCTGCATCCAGGAGGTTCATCACTGATTCAGGCACAGTCACTGCATCTCCAGACCTGCAGCTGTTGCCCTTTCACTTCCATCAGGGTTCCTCCTGGGTTTCCCGGAATGCCATCCCACCCCCCACCCTCGCCACCTCCACTCCCCCACACACCCCATCTCCCCCAGGCCTCTGTGTCCTCTCACTTTCTGTCTCTTGCCAAAATTCCTGCTCCCTGAGCCAGGAAAAGTGATTTAGTTCAACCCAATCTGGCACTTTCTCAGACGCTCCCCTGCCTCTGGCACATTTTTGTGTTTAGGCAGGACCCAGGCAGCTAGAGAATTCCTCGCCCTCCTTAGTGTGGGCCCCCCTGTTGGCATGCCAACAGCGCCAAATATTTAAAGCAATCATGAAAATAAGCTCAGAGACTCATGCCAGAGCCTTGAAAGGAATTAAGGCTAAAAACAGGGCAAAGTAAGAGGTGAGGCTGAGCAGAAAATGCCATGGAAAGCACTACCCAGCACAGTTAGCACCCAGAGCCCTCCTCATGGGCTTCACTCATCTGTAGCCAGGCATTGTGCTGGGCATCAGGATGCAAAGTTAAACGACTCATGATGCCTGCCCTCAAGAAGCCAGCCAGGAAAGCTGCACAGACAGTCATAGTGCAGTATAGGAAGTCAGAGAAGATGCCTTCAAAGGTACAGCAGAGCCCCCAACGAGGGACTCATCAATTCAACCTTAGGAGGTCAACAAGCATCTCACAAAGCCTATCTATGCCCAGGCCTGCCTTATGGCAGGCACTTACCAGGGTATAAGGCAGAAGACGTGCTTCTAAGGAGTGGGGAATAGCAGCCACAAAAGCACAGGCACATAAGACAGGGTGGAGGAGAGGAAAAGTGCTCATGCGGAACAGCTTTGTCAACTGTAAGGCCCAGCCCCTCCATTGGGCATGTTTATGTACATTAATGCACAGAACAGAGAATGGAATGAGACCCACCTTACAAGTTCACATTTTAACAAATGCTGACAGAGATGGACACTTGAATGCAAGCAGACAGAAAGCCTGGAGCAGAAAGCCTGTACCAAAAGGGGCTTTGAGGGGAGCCAACTGTGTGCAGGATCAATCTCCCTATTATGAGTCAAGGGAGTTTGATCCCCTGCTGGAGGAGATAATGGGGTTTCCCAGATCACTTGCATGATGGAAGAGAGTCAGCTTGGCAGCTGGGAGAACTGGCAGCCCCCCAGGCACCTGGCACAGTGCAGGGGAAGGTGCCAAGGTCAAAAGCAATTGCCTGAGTGAGAGCTGTGATTAAGAGAGCCTCAGGGCCCTGGTTACCAGGAGATGGAAGAGGTGGGATAGGCTTACTGCCTCCTCCTGCCAGAGCACTTCAAAGGCCTCACAGCACAGTGAAGAGTAGCTCTGACCTGAGCTTTGGGGTGTGGGAAGGGAACAAGAAATGAGCAAAATGAAAGTAACATGAGCAAACTGATCATTGGGTGCTATAAAAAAGGAAATCTGTTATTACCAAGACATCTGCTAAAAACAGTGGTGCCATCATCATCATCATCTCTATTTATTTATTTAAATGCTTCTAACATTTACTAAGCATCTACTATGAGCCAAGGTATGTTAAGCCTCATAGGCACTTAATCTTCACAGCAACCTCAAGACATCAGTATCCTTACTAACCCCATTTTACAAAAATGTCTTCCAAACGAGAGTCCACAATGCCCTAAAACCAGGCAGCATAGATTTAAAAAGAGGGAAGTGTTCAGGACTAAGTTGCAACCCTCCCAAAATTAATATGTTGAAGTCCTAACCTTTAGTACCACAAAATGTGACTATTTGGAGATAGAATCTCAAAAGAAGTAATTAAGTTAAAACAAGGTCATTAGGGTGGGCCCTAATCCAACAGGACTAATGTCCTGAAAAGAAGAAAATTTGGACACAGATACAGAGGGAGGAACATATGAAGACACAGGAAGAAGCCTAGGAGAGAGACCACAGAAGAAACCAACCCTGCCAATACTTCGATATTGGACTCCAGCTTCCAGAACTGTGAGACAGTCAAGCTTCAGTTGCTTGAGCAACCCAGTCCACAGAGCCGACTCAGACAGGGAGCGTGGCCCAGGGGTGCCTCAGAGGTACCAGAGGAATCAAGTCTGAGAGCAGCATGTGGCTGCTGTGTAGGTGACCTGACCACTGCATGCCTTTGCATTGTCCTTGGCTTCAGGGACCCTGTGGACCCCTTAACATTCTCAGCTGATCTCTGAGGATGGCAAGCCCCACATGAGGCTTGGAATAGTACAGCAACAGTGTGGTGGATGGTTTCATCCTTGACAAGACCAGGGCTTGAAATCATTGGGATGAAAAACTGGGGTTTAAAGAAATTAAGACACAAGACCTAAAACATACTTTTTCTACTCTACAGACTTGTATACACCAGCCCTCCATGAGAGGTGAGGTATGAGGGGCAGGCTAATGCTTCCACCTGACTTGAGAAGCAAAACTGGTACCCCCAAGGAATCCACATTCCCACACCACATGGACCAGAGCACTGAGGAGGGAACTCATGGGAAACATCATTGGATAAGGTTAGTAACTCTGTTTGGGCTCTTGGATTCCTGAAAGCAAATTCATTATTAAAGGCAAGAGGCAAAAACATAGTCATAGGTTTAGTAAAACTAAAATTGGTCTAGTCAGAGTGGGGTGGGAAAGAGGGGCTCATACATTCCAGTCAGTCCCCTATGGAGGTGCTGTGGAGACCGACATTGTCCTGGAATCTTCAATAAACATTGAAATCAGCAGAGGCACAGAAAAAAAAAGGGCTTCAGTTGTACAGGATGATGGGGCCTGGAGCGGGGTCGGGAGAAAGGGAGTGGGAGGAGCATCCTGAAACTTTAAGAAAGTTCTATTTCTGTGTTGAGAGCAGACTTTACTATAAGCACAGGCTACTAGGACAATGAGAAGATGAGCCAAAGCTAGGGATGTGAAATAAGGAGGACATCCTGGAGGATGCTTCAAAGGAGGAAGGAGATGGAGCTTTAAGGATGGAGGAAGAATTTTTTTCCATGGAAAGTGTGAGAAACTCAGGAAGGTTCAGTGGGTAGCAGGCAGGAAGTCATCAATGAAGGGGAGAGGTGGGGAGCTTGCACAAAAGTCCTAGGACTTTAACGGGGAGAATTATCTGGTCAAATCTCCTGGGAGCAGTTGAGCTAACAGTGGGGTGTGGAGAGAGCTGTGGTAATTTAGCAGCCCCTTCAGTGGTGAAGGGTGGGCAGGGATAAAGTGTCCTGCAAGAGACCTGCTGGATTTTCAATCAGACCCATAGTGTCAAGTTGCAGCTCAAGTGATACTCAAATGTCTCCGATTTCTCTTTTATCATTTCTTCACCCACTTCCAGTAAGCAGAGGACACCATCTGCACAACACTGGGCCAGAGAACTAAAACCTGACAGGAAATTGCACTACAGTACAGTCTATTCAGTCAGATATGCCTGGAATATAAGCTGGGACGTGTGTGTCTTTACTTTTCTAAGTATTAAGGGCCCGACTGTTCTGAAGCGGGCCATTTCCATGTTGGCCTGGCTGAGAGGTAGCTCCAGGTGATCCATAGAGGGGTAGGCTTCCGTGCCCACTGATCTTCTCCCCCTGCTCCTAAATCACATTTCTCCCAGTCCCTGCAAATGGTTCTCATGTGCTGACAGGTTATATAGCTCAAAGCATGATGCCAGCAGGAGTCCGAGTTTGAGCGAGAACCAAACAGTGCAGCAGGGAGGTAATGTGAGAAGGATGTTAAGTGACAAGGGCAGGAGGTGGCCTGCCTGCTCTTCCCAGCTGTCTCTCCTCTTAGGCCTGCTGACGTGTCCTCTGCAGCCTACGGGGTCGGTGGCCCTTCTCAGGCAAGTCAGGTAAACTCCTCAAACCTTAGTTTCCTCCTATGAAAAGCAGGCTTAGAATTGCCTGCTGTGTAAGGCTACAGAGAAGGGGCAGGTATCACACAGGAACAGCTCCTAACACATTCCCTGGCACACAGCATCCACTCGGGAAACGCTCTACATGATGATACTAACAGGAAAACTTAGCTCGTGCTTGGCTACACACCAGGAATGGCTTTAAGCACTTTATATATCCGACCAATTTAATCCTTCACAACCATGTGAGGTAAATTTCATTATCATCTCCATGCAGAGTAATATTAAGGCACAGGGAACTTGGTAAGATGCCACGGTCACAGAGGTGGCAGGCCTAGGAATCAACCCAGGCAGCCTGGCTCCAGAGGATAGGAGTGGATAAATAATGAGCTGATTAAAAAGTCGGTGTGTTGGTGGATGGATGAACAAAGAATGTGGACTGCCATGATTTTCAGTAAGGAACGGGTTATCTAAACAGCACATTGACAACTTGAAAGCTGAAAGCTCTAGTCCTGCCCCACTTCCCAGTCACTCATCCAGGGTTACTCTGCAGTGCCTCACCTGCCCTGTGCTGGAGGGAAGGTGCCTCCTTGCTAAAACAGGAGTAGCATGCCATAATCTGGGAGGTTAGAATTAGAAATGACCCAGAGATCACCTAACTCCTAATCTTATGCTTGAGGGGACCGAGAAAAGTGAGGGGAGTCGACCAATCAGGCATCACCCAGAGCTAGGTGACACCGTGCTCCATGCCTAACACCGTTTCCAGGGTAAGGAAAGCCACATCTAGAAGCCAGGAGAGGAATTATTAATGGATGAAAAAAAAATGTCTTAAGAATTAAATTGCTTCCCAATGAGCTTTTTCTTTGTTGCAAGGAAATCCCTATTTCTTTCAGGGCAGTGAAGTCACAGGCCTTGCCTCTCCCCAGCCCTGCCTTGTGCCTTTAGAGAGATCATGGAGGACACATATAGAACATGTCCTCCTTTGGCCGAAAGGGCCACTTGCTGATTCCCCAAATAAGCCTAGAGCATTCCAGATTCCCACTCAGGGACACTTATTCCCATCTCTCCCTCTGCATGAATCCTCCCACTCCCACCCCTATTTATTTCCCCATCTACATCTGCTTCAGGTGAGTAGGTCAAAAGCTACCCTCTCTGTGAAGTGCCCCCAACCCTCACAGCCAAAACCACATCCTGGGCTCCAGAGATGCACCAGGCCTGACAGCAAGTCCTGTTCCCACATGAGCCAGACCTGAGTGTGTGTCCCGCTCTCTGTTCACTTCGTGTGCTCAGCTTCCCTGTCCTCTTTCCCCAACATGTTCAATGGGGACGATAATAAGCCTCTCTTTGGGTTTGTGTATATAAGATTAACATATGAACATACAGCACAGGGCCTGGCGCTCCATATACGGCAGACAGGACAACCTTCCTAGGAGGTCTTATTTCACATGCTGTTTTGGTTATGGTGCTGGGTTTGCATCAGATCTCTCCTCCTCAGGAGATACCTACCTTCTCAGGAAATGGAAGATCTGCCCTCTCCCCACTCCTGCTGCACTGAGCCCCACGTGAAGTCAGTGCTCAGTGCAAGAGTGTTCCATTGACTTAGACACAAACAGAATGAGTTCCCTGGAACCAAGGGCAAGAGGTCGGCCCTTGTAAAAAGCCTACATGACTGTCTCTTCTAAATAGGCTTCTGAGGCTCTGGGTAGAAATGAGGAGTGGAGATTACTCTCAGCTCCCATTGCTAGTTTCCTTCTGGATGATAAAGCAAGAGTAATAACCCTTCCACTGCTGAGAATGATAGACAGTCCAGTGTGGGAAGCCGCCCATTGTCTTCACTATCCGAGAAGTGTAAACAAGGAGTCCAGACAGCTGGTGAACCTTGAGCCCCTGGCAAGGGCCAGAGCTATGCACCAATTGTTTAGTCCAGACAATGGTGGCTCAAGCAATTTCCTGACCAAATAGTCTCAGAGTAAATATTTCTAATATTTACTGACCTTTAGGATAGTCTGTCTATTGCCACAATTACCTGCCTAAGAGCTACATGTGTATCCAAAATTGAATAAAAGGTTGGCAAGGTCTGAGGACCAGTGGAAACCCTTTCTCTTGCATTGCTTTCCTGCCTGGACCCCAATATTTCCAAATTAGTATTTCTTGTCTCATCTCTGTCATTTGCGCATGACCCTTCTTCAGATCCCACACTCTAAACCACACAAGATATGGCTTGCACAGTCCAGGTCAGGGTCTGTGCGCTCTCAACTCACTTAATGTTTATTAAGATCTCATGACCTAGACATCATTATGACTATTTGTGGACATGGATATGGAGGCTCAGAGAGGTTGCGTCACTGACAAAGAGCAGACACCAAATGAGCTGGGGTCTCACTCCGAAGAGGCTTGACTCCCAAGTTCATGCCCCCAGTCCAGGTGTCTAAAACTCCTTCCTGCCACAGGTTTTTGTAAGGTTGTCAAGTTAAGAAAGGTTTTAACACTTTTAGAAGTTCTGCTACAAAGGGTGCTGTCCTATCCCTGCTGCCTTGACCTCAGACACATTCCAACTTCTCCTTCACCTGAGCCAGCCTGGGCAGTCATAGCTGTCACCAGCTCCCACAGAGATTTGCAAGGCAGAACTGAGGGCAGCCTCCAGACTGCTGGCAGGGACAGGCCAGAGCTTGCCTGGAAGAAGAGGCAAATAATTTAGGCCCAGAAGTCAGCTCGGCTCTTTAACACCTTCATCCCTTGATTCACGGTTTCCTGCCCCATCTTGTTCAGCTATGAACGTGCCTGGGCCTCTCACAGGGACAGGCAGGTTGGAACTGATGAAAGTGCAGGGGCCTCAAGCCCCAGGAGGCTTTCTCCAGCCTCCACCTGGCAGCTTGCAGAGGCCTGGCCCCACAGAGCCCTGGGGAGGTGAGGTGTCAGTGGAGGGCCTCAGGCAATTCTCTCCTTGTCCCAGCCTCAGCTCCTGATGTGTGGAATGAGAGGCTGGCCTAGCTGCTCAAGCCCCCACCTGCTCAGGCTCCTGCAGAAAGCAGGCCTCCCCCTCGGGAGGCCAGGTTTCTACAGCAGCCTTCACCCTGCCTGTGGGGTGAGCTCCAAAAAACAGATTTTGCTCTTTGTGGCATTCCTTCATTCAGCAAAATGTTTTGAGCACTAGCTGTGTGTCCAGCTCTGTAGAAATATAAAGGAAGTAAAAGTAACAGTAGAGCTTTCAATGTGTCTCAGAATACAAGCTGTACCAGATGGCAAGCTATAGAACCGTCCCAGCCAATGCAGATTCCTTGGATAATGCTGAGTGCCGGCTGTCTACTGGGCATACTCCCAGTGTGTTTGAAGCGTTGCTTTTATTTAAAAAAAAAATATATATATATATATATATATATATATATATATATATATATATAATTGATTTCAGAGAGGAAGGGAGAGGGAGAGATAGATACATCATGATGAAAGAGAATCAATGATGAAAGAGAATCACTGATTGGCTGCCTCCTGCATGTCCCACACTGGGGATGGAGCCCACAATCCAGACATGTGTCCTGACTGGAAATCAAACAGTGACCTCCTGGTTCATAGGTTGACACTCAACTACTGAGCAACACATGCCAAGCCAGCCATGCTTTTATTGAAGCCACAATAATTCCTGTGTCCCAGGCATCCTTAGACCCATTTACGAATATGGAAACCGAAACTCCAAGATTGCTTAAGATCAAAAGGCTGTTAAGAGGTGAAGGTAGGCTTTCAATGCAGGTCTCACTGGTTCTAAAACCTGTGCATCCTCAAAAAACAAATCCCCCAGTCAGAGTGCAGTTGGGTGCCTACATAGGTGCAGGATGGGGATTTTAAGACAAATTCCTTAGAGAGGAAAAATCTTTTTTTAATCCCACTGTAGTGCAATGACCTACATGCTTGTTTGTATCCCTCTTAGACTCTTTTTAGGGCATGTCCTTGTATTCTTGTTCATCCTAGTAGCTATCATGAGTAAGTGCACATATATATATAGAGGCAGATACTTTCTGGCTCCAGGGCATAATAACCTAGATGTTAATATGATGTCCAATAAACCAAGATGGTGGCATAAGGTATACACCTTTACGTGCTGCCTCCCACAACCACACCAAAACTACAACTAAAGGACAAAACAACTATCATCCAGAACCATGGGAAAGCTGGCTGAGTAGAAGTTCTACAACTAGAAGGAAAGAAAAAAGCGCATTGAGACTGCATAGGAGGTGCAGAGGTGTGGAAGGGCAGGTGTACAGAGGCACACGAATCAGGCTGGCAACTGGGTGCGCTGTTTTTTTTTTTCAATCAGAAGGGAGATACAAGTTTCCAAATGCTCTAAACTCCAGATTCTAGTGAGACTCTGGGGACCCAGACTACTACGGGGAGAAACTGGACTGTCTGGCATTGGGTCAGAGAGCAAGGGTGACTTTCTCACAGAGGTGCTGGCATGGATTATTGTTACTGCATGAAGGCATGGGATGCGAGGACGAGGAGATTGCTGACTGGTAGCCACCGCTGTTTGCTTGGCCCTGATGATTCCCTGAGACCCTGCCCCAACCAGTCCCTGAGACACCTACCACCCAAGCTGTGCACAGCAACTTTTGCATATGAATGGCAAGTCCTTTTTAGCCTAACCTAATAAACTGCAGTTGGGTCTGAGAGCTCCAAAACTTCCAAACCCCAAACAAAGAGGATAAATCTGCAGATCTCACTGTAGCTCCTGCCGGGGGGCCTCAGACAGTAGCTGACTTTGCACCTTCTTGGAAATCCAGGAGGCAATGGTCAGTGTGAGACGATACCAGATTTCAACTCCTCACATCCATAAGTGGCAGACTCAATGAGCACCAAAGCGCCTCTGAAGTAAGTCTTGCCCCCGAAGGGTGTCTCCAGCACAGCAGTTCTTCCATTATAGACACAGCGGTCCTCACCGCCAATTGGCCTGGAGGTCAATTCATCCCAGTGATACCAATAACAATCAAGCCTTAACTAAAATAAGACTGTGCACCCAGCCCACAAAGGGGTACACCAAGAGTGTCCACCTCAGGCGATTGGGGAGGCTGAGCCACTGAGCCCTATAGGACACCTAGCACACAAAGCCACTCCATTAACACAAGGAAGCAGCCAAAATGCAGAGACAAAGAAACATGTCATGAATGAAAAAAATGGAGGAAAGCAAACTACTGGACATAGAGTTCAAAACCACAGTTATAAGATTACTCAAGAATCTTCTAGAAACCTCCAAGGAACTTAGTGAGACCTTCAAGGATCTTAATGAGAATGCCAAAAAAAAAAAAAAAAAAGGAAAAGGACCAAATTTAGAAATTAAGCATACACTGTCTGAAATAAAGAATAATATACAGAAATTCAACAGTAGGCTAGAGAATCCCAAGAATCAAAGATTTGAAATACAAAGAAGCAAAAACCACTCAGCCAGAAAAGAAAAAAGAATCCAAAAATATGAAGATAGTGTAAGAAGCCTCTGGGACAACTTCAAGTGTACCAGCATCTGAATTATAGGGGTACCAGAAGAAAACCTATTAGAAAAAATAATGACAAAAAACTTCCCCTACCTGGTGAAAGAAATAGATTTAAAAGTCTGGGAAACTCAGAGAACCCCAAATAAGAGGAATCCAAAGAGGACCACACCAAGACACATCATAATTAAAATGCCAAGGGCAAAAGACAAAGAGAAAATCTTGAAAGCAGCAAGAGAAAAACAGTTAGTTACCTATAAGGGAGTACTCATATGACTGTCAACTGATTTCTCAACAGAAACTATGCAGGCCAGAAGGGAGTGGCAAGAATTATTCAAACTGATGGAACAGCAAGAACCACAACCAAGATTACCCACCAAAGCTATCATTCAGACTTAAAAGTCAGATAAAGAGCTTCATAGATAAGAAAAATCTAAAGGAGTTCATCATCACCAAACCAGGATTATAGGAAATGCTGAACAGCATTCTTTAAGAGGAAAAAGTAGAAGAAAAGGGTAAAGATAAAAATTATGAACAACAAAGTGACAACAAATACATACCTATCAACAGGTGACTCTAAAATTCAAGTCAATAAAAAATCTGATGAACAGAATAAACTGGTGAATATAATAGAATCAGGGCATAGAAAGGGAGTGGACTGACAATTCTCGGGGAAAAGGGGTGTGAGGGGTGCGGGAAGAGATTGGACAAAAATCTTACCCTATGGATAGGACAGTGGCAGGGTGTAAGGGCATGGGGTGGAGCAGGGGAACCAGGTGGAGGGGAGCTATGGGGGAAAAAAGAGGAACATCCTATCTAATAAAAGAGTAATATGCAAATTGACCATACCTTCACCACACCCACCATCCATGCCCACCAGCCAATCAGGAGCTGGGGCAGGGCTAAGGAGACACGGGAGGCAGGGCTGAGGTGGGCTGGGCCACAGGGGGTGGGGCCGAAGTGACCTGGGCCCTGGTGGGTGGGACCAAGGCAACCTGGGCCTCAGGGGGTGGGGCCGAGGTGGCCAGGGCTCTGTGGGGGAGGGGTCAAGGCAGCCAGCATGCGCTGGCCAGGAGAAGGCCTGGGCTGGGGGGGCGGGGCCGAGGCCCATACTAATGGGGTGTGAGCTGGCTGGGGTGCAGACCTAGGCCGGGGGGGAGGCCCTGGCTGGGACAGAGCCAGCCATTGGCCCCATTGCAGGGCGATGGCTGGGTGACCAAGGCCTAAAGCCTCAGCCAGAAGCTTGGGCAGGCTGGGGGTGAGTGGTTTGTAGTACATCCCCTGAGGACTCCCAGTGTGTGTGAGGGGGCAGGTTGGGCTGAGGGCCACCCACCCCCAGTGCACAAATTTCATGCACTGGGCCCCTAGTCTATAATAATCTGAACAATGAAGATTTTAAAAAAAGAATATGATGTCTAAAATTAGACCCTCTGGGTTTCACTATCGGCTCTATCATTTACTTGTTATTTAATTCTCTAAGCCTTAATTATTTCACTAATGAAATCAAGAGGGTTATTGTTCCTGCTTCCTCTCAGCTGTTCTCAACCTTTGAGGCCAACAGCTCCACTCTTGTGGCTCCTTTATTATGGCCTAAAATCTCCCCATTAAAAATCCTTCGCTGTGTGATGATCATATTCCTTTGGAATGTTGAACCAGCACAGGCATGCTTCCTACCCCAGGAACTACCTTGCCTCAGGCTCCACAATACTGAGTAAAATTTGTGGGAGTTTTTGCTTTTAATTGGATTTACTGGGGATGACATGTATAATAATAAAAGGGTAATATGCTAATTAGATTGAACATCCATCCAGATGTCCTGCCAGACAACCTTCCTGACGAAGCTGGGGCTGTGAGGGAAGCCTTGGTCCCAGGTGCCAGAGAGAAGCTGGTGCTGGCAGCTGGGGGAAGGAAGGCCTAGTCTTGCATGAATTTTGTGCATCGTTCCTCTAGTTGGTTAATAAAATTATATAGGTTTCAGGTGTGCAATTCTATAACACATCATCTGTGTGTTCACCACAAGTGCTTCCTAGGACCTGTTCTTTTGGAGGCTCTACACCAACCAAGCAGGCTCAAATGCACCCGCATTAAATGAATTATGTTCACATATCTCAGAAGCATATTTCTAAATTTGCTTGTGAAGAGGTTTGACTATCAGTAACTTATTAAATTTATGGTTGCTATGGTTCCCTTGTATTTTAATAACTCTGTTCCCTAGAATTCCTTCAAAGTACAAAAACCTCAACTAAAGTTGTTTTGATGGGAAATTTTTCATTGCTAGATTTCATAATTAATGAAGGTGACATAAGAAGTTTAATTAAACACATATTGATTTTGATCTTGCAGTTTTTTTTTTTGGCATCTTCTTTTTGGAGACTTAACAGTTTCCTAGTGTCTACAAAGCTCAGAGTAATGAGCACCAGGGAGCTAGAGACAACAGAGGTAGGAGCTCACCCCGCCCCCCCCTGCCCCCCCCCCCCCCACTACTTCTCAAACCAGTTCTCCCTCTGAACACCAGTCCTAAGGGAATGGAGGTGTGTTCCTCATTGCCAGTCAGAGCGGATTTCCTGCCCATTCTCACTCTATTGATGATGCTGATGCAGTAGGTGATGGAAGCCAGGAGTTCTGATCTGTCTCTCCCCCCGCCCCCAACACACACACACACACACACACACACACTTCCTCCCTCCAACACCATTCCTGAAATAACCTGCTGTGCAGGGGCTGCCACTCTCTCTTTTGGCGCCTCCCATCATCCCTTCTGGCAACTCCATGAATCACCAAGGCTGGTGCAAAACCCCTTCCCAGGTTTCCCAAAAAGAATTTCTATTAAGTAAAACAAATGGGGAGGATGGTGCTTCTTGAAGGCTGATCCAGGCAGAAGCAATTGCCAACAGGGCCTTTGTTTTCCATCACAGAGCACACTGCTCTCTTGCTGCTTCATTTTCATTTCTATTTGAAGGTGGGGGTGGGGAAGGGAGACCACTGGGGCAGGGGGAGGGGGCTGTGTGCTGTGAATAAACATACAGATGAAGGTGAGGCGATTCTGGAAAGGCAGCCAGATGGCCAGGATGAAAAACTTCTCTATCCTAGAGTCACAATTTCTCTTTCCTTTTGGGGGACCAAGGGAGTTCTGCTAGGCAAGGCCAACTGTCTGATGTACAGGATGTGGAAGCGAAGGGACCGCTGTGTGACATTCTCACTCCTACACCTCAGAGAGCGTGTGCAGAAGACAAGCCACCCAATTAGACATTCACTGACCAGTCCTTGGTATTCACAAGTGTCAATGCGTTATTCACTGATTGTATTCATTTTCCACTTAATGAATTCCTATACTTGCTCAGTGTCATTTCACAACTTCAAAATTGCATAATTCCCACCCCTTCTTAAGAATGAGATTTCAGCACCATCAGCTTTCCCATATGGACTTTTCTGACACTGCCAGGACAGATTAAGTGACTCTCTTTTGTGGTTTCACAAGTTCCAGACCAAACCAGTGCTCATTTTAAAGAAATAATACCAAAGACTAAATTCTCAAAGAAATCCATAATTTTTTCAGCACAGCTACCTTACCAACCTCCTTATATGACCTTGGGCAGATTGCTCATCCTCTCCAAACTCAGTTTCCTCAATTGCAAAATAGGCACGTAAGAGACTTACCTCCACAGTATTGGCTGAAGATAAGACTCTTAAGTTCTTTGTCAATTCTAAGCCAACAGAGATATGTCATTATTCCTCATTCACTAATCACTTTACCCTAATTAGCTGTTGCACACAAAGTACCAGAAGGAAACACAAATAAAAAAATAAAAAGACAAAACCTTGTTAGCATAAGAGCACAGTGGACACAGAGCTTAGAAAGACAGTCCTGAACTGAAGTCAACAGCAGTGTGGACACAAAAATGCCAACTTCCCCAACCTTTGCACCACACTCCAAAGGGCATTGGCCCCTGACTCACAGGTAACACAAATATTTTTTACACTAATGTACTTCTTTGTTTAACATATTCACCCCACTTTCCATGGGTACTTTCCATATTATTGCTGCCTTTTATGCAATAATCCCCAAATTTTGAGTGTCACGAAATTATGATGGGCATTTGTTTAAAATGCCAATTTCTGGGTCCTACACTTAGAGACTCTGGGGTGGGCCCCACAAGTCTGCACCTGTATGTGACCCCAGACCCATTCTTTCAGAACCTTGGCTTCAGGTTAGTTAAGTCCCTAATTAGCTATTGCACACAAAGTATCATTTAACTGCCTGATATATCACCAATATTCAATACTCAGTGGATAAAGCGTCAATCTGTGGACTGAAGAGTCCCAGATTCAATTCCAATCAAGGGCACATGCCCAGGTTGCAGGCTGGATCCCTGTAGGCAGAGTGCAGGGGGCAGCCAATCAATGATTCTCATCATTGATGTTTCTACCTCTCTCTTCCTCTCCCTTCCTCTCTAAAATCAATTATACACACACACACACACACACACACACACACACACACACACACACACACACGATGCTTGCTAATAAATGAGAAATACCAGGAATCTGAACACTTACTTCTTAAAGGTCATATATGTTATCCTCAGTACCATTTCACAACTTCAATCAAATTGTGTAATTCCCACCCCGCCTTTAGAATGAGATTCTAGCACCATCAGCTTTCCCATATGGACTTTTCTGTCACTGCCAGGCTAGATTACGTGACCCTCCTTTGTGGGCCCTTGGCTCCCAGGCTTTATACTATTCTACTTGCTGACTTTACTGCTAGTCCTTTCCCACCAGTAGGAAGCTTCCCCTATTCCTTGAGGACAAGAGCCATGTCCCCTTCTCCTCCCACCATCTAGACCAGTGATCTGCACTAAATCAGCAGTGGTTAGTGGAACAAACCACAAAAGGTATGCAATGAGATAAGAGAGGGCAGTGACCCTCTGTGATGTTCCAGTACCAAGACCCTCTCATCCCAGGGTGAGGGTTGTTTCTCACGGAATGGAGATTTTGACCTTGTCCATGGCTTAGGGGTTTTGAGAAATTATTTCAAGGAGTAGGCATCCATAGATGTTCCTTTTGATGCTGTGGAAGGTTCTCTCTTTTTTTTATATACCAATTTTGACATATTAAGGAAGGTGTTTCAATTGGCTTATGTCACTCACACTAAGATTATCTTTGTTTACATAGCATATTGTCATCAATTGTATAATTCTTCACCACTATCTGTTTACCTCCTGTAAGGGGGATCATGTTACCCACATTGTTAAACTCCTATATGGCCATGTGGCTCACTTTAGTCTAGAAATGTGGGCAGAAGTGATCAGAGTCACTTTTAGATGGATACTGTAAGAATCAATTTGTGTTTCGAATGCCTAGGTCCAAGAACAAGGACGATAATGAGAGGAATAGAGACCCAAGCTGACTCATAGTGAACACAGAGTGGGGGCAACAAGTAACCATTTCTGTTGTAACCTTGCCATTTAGGAGTTGCTACTGCAGCATAACCTGATCTTTCTTGGATTGTGTCCAGATGCCCATATGTCCCCAATTTTTAATCAGTGAAAATGTTCACACACAACCAGGTTGGTTTTGTGGTTTTAAGAAAATAGATTTCTTACAAATACCTGTGTGGGCCCTAGTTTCCATGCTTTTAAAGTGAGGGAAAGAGAGGCGAAACCAAGATGGCAGCATAAGTAAACATCTAAACTGCTGCCTTACACAACAATTTCAAAACTACATATAAAAGACAAAACGGACATCATCCAGAGCCACAGGAAGGCTGGCTGAGTGGAAATTCCACAACTAGAAGGAAAGAGAAAAGCACACTGAGACTCAGAGGAGCTGTAGTAGGCAGAGGTACTGAGACGCGCACACGGAATGAACTGGCAACTGAGTGCGCAGCTGGCTTTCTCAAGTGGGAGGGAAACAAAAGCTCCCAACTGTGCTGAACTCCAGTTCCGGTTGAAACTCTGGGGACCAAGACTCATTCAGGGTGAAACTGGACCATCAGGAAAGAGAAAAGCACACTGAGACTCAGAAGAACTGCGTAAGGCAGAGGTACCAAGATGCACACATGCGGAGAGGGCGGCCAACTGAGTACGCCGCTGGCTTTCTCAAGCAGGAGGGAGACAAAAGCTCCCAACTGCACTGAACTCCAGTTTTGGGTGAGACTCAGGACCCAAACTCATTGGTGAGAAACTGGAATGTCTGGCAGCGGGCGAAACTCAAGGGCGGCTTCCTCTCAGAGGTGTTTGCAGCAATTATCACGGGATGCTGAGACACAGGGGCCTATTAGGGGAGGGCTGATGGGAAACCAAAGCTATCTGCTCCGCCCTGAGACTCCACCCCATTCAAGCTGAGCACTGAGGCTTTGGCAAGTCTTCTCCCATAAGGGTGTCTCAGCAAAGTTATCCCAGCATAGACACAGCTGATCCTCACAGCCAAATGGCCTAGAGGTCAATTCCCCCCAGTGACACCAACAACAATCAAGGCTTAACTACAACAAGACTGTTCACACAGTCCACAAAGGGGTGCACCAAGAGTTCCACCTTAGGTGATTGGGGAGACTAACCAACTGGGCTCTATAGGACACTTACACACAAAGCCACTCTATCAACTCACGAAAGCAGCCAAAATGTGGAGACAAAGAAACAGATCACAAATGAAAAAAATGGAGGAAAGCAAATGACTGGAGTTCAAAACCACAGTTACAAAGTTTTTAAAGAATTTTCTAGAAAAGGCCAATAAATTTAGCAAGACCCTTGAGGATATGGAAAAGGACCAACTAGAAATTAAGCATACACTGACTGAAGTAAAAAATACTATACAGAGATCTAACAGCAGACTAGAGGATCGTAAGAATCAAGTCAAAGATCTGAAATACAAAGATGCAAAAAACACTCAACTGGAAAAGCAAAAAGAATAAAGAATCCAAAAATGTGAAGATAGTGTAAGGAGCCTCTGGGACAACTTCAAGTGTACCAACATCAGAATTATGGGGGTGCCAGAAGAAGAGAGAGAGCAAGATACTGAAAACCTATTTGAAGAAATAATGACTGAAAACTTCCCCCACCTGGTGAAAGAAATAGACTTACAAGTCCAGGAAGCACAGAGTACCCCAAATAAAAGGAATCCAAAGAGGACCACACCATAATTAAAATTCCAAGAGCAAAAGACAAAGAGATTATTAAAAGCAGCAAAAGAAAAAACAGTTAATTACCTACAAGGGAGCACCCATATGACTGTCAGCTGATTTCTCAACAGAAACTATGCAAGCCAGAAGGGAGTGGCAAAAAATATTCAAAGTGATGAATAGCAAGAACCTACAACCAAGATTACTCTACCCAGCAAAGCTATCATTCAGAATTGAAGGTCAGATAAAGAGCTTCACAGATAAGAAAAATCTAAAGGAATTCATCACCACCAAACCAGTATTATATGAATGCTGAAAGGTATTCTTTAAGAAGAGGAAGCAGAAGAAGAAAAAGGTAAGGATAAAAATTATGAACAAGTACATATCTATCAACAGTGAATCTAAAAATCAAGTGAATAAAAAAATCTGATGAACAGAATAATCTGGTGAATATAATAGAATCAGGGGCATAGAAAGGGAGTGGACTGACAATTTTGGGGGGGGGAAAGGGGTGTGGGGGGTGCGGCAAGAGACTGAACCAAAATCTTACACCTATGGATGAGAACAGTGGGGGGCGGGTAAGGGCAGAGGTTGGGATGGGAACCGGGTGGAGGGAAGCTATGGGGGAAAAAGGAGGAACAGCTATAATAATCTGAACAACAAAGATTTATTAAATTTTAAAAAGTGAGGGAAAGAATAACATAATACCAATATAAAATTTTTAAAAATTTTTTTAAATTGATTTCAGAGTGGAAGAGAGAGGAAGAGATAGAAATATCAATGATGAGAGAGAACCACTGATTTGTTGCCTCCTGTACACCCCACAATATGAATCCAGCCTGCAACCTGGGCATATGCCCTGACTAGAAATTGAACCGTGCCACTCAACCATTGAGCCAGGCCAGTTAGGCAACAATATCAAATCTTAATCAAAGTCAGACTGAGCACTTTTAAAAAAAAGTATCTAATTTTATCCTTACAACAACCCTATCAGGTGGTTATTATTATTATCCTCATTTTAGAAATGAGGGGACGGAGGCCTGGAGAGCTTAGATACCAAGGGAATAAAGATACTAAGAATACTCAAAGACAGGATATAGTCTGACACCAGAGACTAGTCTCTTGACATTAGTGCTACATCTGTGGGGTCATCTCTAGGTCCTGTCTTTCTGGACCCTAAGACTCTGTGGCATTACCATATTGTAACAGCTACCCTAGGTCTTCAGTTCTGAAACCAAGACCCATTTTCACTGCTGCTCTACAGTTTGGGGATTAAGGAAATCATTTGTGTGGAGTTCTGGTCATCTTAGAGGAAGGCACTGGAGAAGTGGAATGGATGCCCGGTCTATAGAGGAGGGCATGCCTCCCCTGGGTTTAGAAGGTCTCTTCAGCTTTGTCCCTCTCCAAAGTCGCTGTCTTGCTGTGTAAGAAATGTGCTGCCAAAGCAGAAAGCCTTCCTGCCCTTGCCAGATTTTTACATATGGATAGAAATTGCTTAGAGAAGAAGTGAGGCCAGGATGAAGACGTGTGGCCTCCTATGTGGCTCTGGACTCAGGTTTGCAGCCTCCGGTCCTAGGGAATTTTGTTCATTCTATCCTACTAATCCTCACAGAAGTGGTCAGAGGGAAGCAAGGCATAGGAATTCCCCCCAAGAATGGAAGCTCTGCTCCTTTCGGCAGAACACACACTTTCTATGCCTCGTGCCAAGTTAGTCAGACCCTGTAATAATGAATGGACCTTATGCATCCACCTTCCTTCTGTTAGGCAAAAACCCAAGGCTTTCTTAAAAGGACATTTTCACTCTATATGGCCCTATCTCTTAATGAACTTGCTATTGAAAATTTAAAAAGTTCATGCCCTAGCTGATTTGGCTCAGTGGATAGAGCATCCTGGGTTTGATTCTGGTCAGGCACATGCCAAAGTTGCAGGCTTGATACGCAGTAGGGGGTGGGCAGGAGGCAGCTGATCAATGATTCTCTCATCATTGATGTTTCTAACTCTATCTCCCTACCTCTCTGAAATCAATAAAAACATTTTAAAGAAAAGCTCAAGAGTCCAACTGAGCCGAAAATACACTGGATCCTTGAGGAACAGAGATATCACCAAGGGCCTCCAGAGTTTCTCAGACCTTGGACAGGAAGGAATCTCTCATCCACAAACCTGTGTCAAAACAAGTCCGGACTCTTCCCAAGGCTGGTTGCAGGTGTGATCCTGCGTTGTCATGGAAGAAGCCCTGAATGAGGCTCTGGCTCTGCAGCCATCTAGTAGGACTGTGGGCAGGTCACTTCACTGTCTGGATCTGCACCTCCTTCTCTCTAAAATGATGGGGTTAGATGAGATAACCTATAAGCACACTTCCAGTGATATGACTCCAGGATGCCATGAGGTTTGTGGTTCTGGGGACAACATTGGCATAACTGCCTTGTCTGACGGTTAGCAAGAACAGCATTATTGGTTTCCTCTTCCCATCTATTCTCCGTTTCTCTAAACTTCTGTCACTCTACCTACCTACTACCAAATGCCATCAGCCACTTTGTCTTGATCCTCAGCAGCTTTGGCAAAAGGATGGCAGCAGTGCTGTTGGTGTGTATCTGAGAAGTTCACTCATTTGCCTTCTCCCCAACTTACATTCATAGAGTTCATGGAGATTTGGTTCCATTTTGGCATGTCTTAGAAGAGTAGAGTTGAAGCATGAGAGGGATGAGATTGGATTTTTTTAGTCTAATAAGCAATATGATATGAGCAGCCCCTTATATTTTTTCTACAACATAGCGTTTCACCAATAGCCAATGGTCAATGACGTCAACGGGTCAGCTCCCAGCTCAGGCTCCTCTGACCACAACCCCAGTGGCCTCCATTCAGATGTTCCTCGCCATGTCTTCCTTTGGGCCATAAAATTCTTCCTTCCTTCCCAGTGTCCTTAGTACTACCCCTAACCCCAGCTGATCTTGGCCCAAACTCACTGGTGCTGACTCAACAAAAGAATCAGACCCTCAGGCAGCCTAACAGTGGACCTGGGCCAGAGCCTGCAGGAGTGGACTGGTGGCAGAGATGGGAGCCCATCAGTCAGCCTGTCACCAAGTCTTTCCTGAACCCCTCGAGGACTTGGTCCCAGGCTGAGCTACATGGTGGGTTCCCAGAAGGAGAGAAGATGGGAGTCTATTTTGTAGCAACTAAAGATGTGAAGTTAGAGCTCTTTGGTTTTGGGGGGTGGGGATCCCCCAAATGTGCTGACCCAGCCTCACTCATAGGAGGGAATTTGAGTACTAACACAAGTGGCTGCCACAGTGGAGTTCAGGGAAGGTGGGATGGGGGCAGCCAGGGAAGGATTTTGAAGCTATATGTGCAAAGCTTGGACATAAACCTAAGATAATATCAATTGTTTATAAGAGAGAGAGGAGGGAAATGGAAATTGTGGGGGTAGATTTTAAAACTTAAATCCACACTCCTGGTACTACCATTGCCACCAGCCTCTACATTTCTTTCTTACTGGCTTGCTGGGTGTGGGCACCTCCTTTGAGTTAAAGCATTGTTTTTAAATTGCCCGTCCTAAAATGAACCAACTAAGCCAGCTACTCTGAGAGATTCTTTTTAACTCCATTTGTCCCCAGGATTGCATTTGTAAAGGAGAAATACGGGCCCAGGGACACAGAGAAGTGACTTTAGATTGAAGGGGCTGCCCTTTAGGATCCCAGAGCTCTAAGATCTGGAATCCTGAATGAGCTGCTTATCAGTTGTGCAACTAAACAGGGCAGTTATTCAATTCCTCTCAGGGGTGGTTTCCTGATCTACTGAAGAGTAAAGCAACAGCCTCACAGAGTCTTGTAAGAAGAGGCACAGCTGCTAGCACGTCATAGGTGCTTCTTTAGGGAAGTGACACGATCATAAATGAGATGAATGAAGATGAGAATACTGGTAGAGAGGGAAATGAGCTGGTTTTGGGGAGCATGAGGAAAGGGACACTTTCTCATTTGAGTACAGAGTTGAGAAGCAAAACTTACCAAGAGCTCCCCCTGCTGTCCATTTTCTGCACTCATCTTCATAGAAAATATGCCCAGATTCCTTAGTCAGAATGTGCACTTGCCCTAATTTAATCAGTGGGGTCCTGTTTGTACTTGTTACCATGATGCCCTGAAAACATTTTTCCTTCCCATTCTGTTGTTTTTACTCTATGTTTTTTGTATCTTGACTAGGATGGCACTCCCACCATCAAAACCCTTCACAATATGCCTCTCAGAGAACCTCCGTCTCTATCTGTAAAAAGCAAATGAACATTCTCTGAAGTCAATAAATGACAAAGTGGATATAATTATGCCTCCAAAGCTCATCCTTTACCCACATTATTATCCCTCTATGAAGTGTGTGACGGTACACATACCATTTAACTTATTTAAAACCAATACAGAACATATAACTTCTTTACCACCAATACTAGCTTTCATCTTAAAGCATGGTGCATTCAAGTAACAGAAAGTTCAGCATGAAAACAGGACACGGCACTAGAGAAGGTTGGAAAGGGAAGCAGAAGCAAAGTCATGAAGAGCCTTGTTAAAAAATAACAAAACATGATTCCACAGGTACCTAGTGCAGGGTGTCATGAGGATTAAATGAGTTTATACAGGTCAAGCCCTTAGAATATTGCCAGGCTCAAAGCAAGGTGCATGCGTTAGGTTTACCAATGAAACCTCCAACTGCTAATCACGACTTAGAAACTAATGCAGGGAAATTTATGAGCAGGACAGCCTTACATTGATCAGTTACAGAGTTGCTTGGGAGGAAAAAAAAGATTAGAAAAAAGAACATTAGGAAAGATAAGATCCACATTTCACCCTGTAATATTGGCCTTTGAGTCTTAATAAATTGCACCATTTATTTTTTTCAAAAAAATATATTTCTTTATAGATTCTAGAGAGGAAGGGAGGGAGAGACAGACAGACATCAATAATGAGAATCATTGATCAGCTGCCTCCAGCACGTCCCCCACTGGTGATCAAGCCAGCAACCCAAGTATGTGCCCTTGGCAGGAATCGAATCTGGGACCCTTCAGTCCACAGGCCAACACTTTATCTACTGAGCCAAACCAGCCAGGGCACAAGTTGCACCATTTCATGTGCATACATGTGCACACACACAACACACACAGACAGCTCCCTCTAAACAAAAAGGAGACCTCTCCTACTGGTTGCCTTCTAAGTTATTTTACCACTGAGCATCCCATTGGCTCTGCCCAGGGGTAGAACCATTAGGGTATCTCCCTGCATGAAAGTAAGTTTTTGACTTATTTTAGGGGGATCACTCTCATTTAGCACCCTCCATTGGTTCATGTCTTCATTATTCTAGTTATTCAATTATAAAGCCAAGTGTTTTGATGGCGTATTTAATCCTTTCTTCCTATACTGATCTTTTCAAAGAGGAAAAAAAAGTTCCTTTAAGTCTCTCAATATGTGATCAGAGACCTATAAACCCTAATTTGAAAAATTCTTGATCATAAAATTTTATTCAATTAAATGTATAGGGTTTCCCCTCCCAAAAATGTATACACACTTAACAGTTGATAGCTCAAGTGATGTTTCTTTCTTTTCAGGTTTAACCCATTGGAATTAATAACTACCAAAGTATCAATACATTTTTTTTTGGTGGGGGGAACCCTATATTTTAATGATGTAGTACCACTGCTGAAGAGTTTTCTTTTTACAACTGGTAAAAATAGTTCTTAATATTATTAAAATAAAAATACTAAATTCAAGTTTTCTCTTCAAACTGGAAAATACACCCAAGTTCATCTTAATTACATATTAGTAGGTTGTCTGTCCTAAACTGAACTCATTTTGGCCTTCTTTTTTCATTACTTTAGTCTGCTTGGTCACATTATGACATGGAAACTTTACCATACACTTAATTGTTAGGCTATGCTCCTTTTTTCAAGTTATATTGTATCACCCCCTAGCGTTATATATGATGCCTGCAGCCAGTACATGTTGACCATTTTCTCTTTGTTGAAGGAAGTACTTTCTTGATTTACAGACTAGTTTCCCAATGAATATATGTATATCCATTGGGTTCCAACGCCAAAGTGCACTACGTAAACCTTCAAAAATATCTACAGAACTCGTGACTATATTGTGGCATCCTATGAAGGTTATTTCCAAAGTCAGTACACAAAATCAGTAATGAATACTCTATAGTGACATACACAAGGATTATTATTTTCCCCTGTTGGTTTTCGATGTTGTTGTTAATCCTCACCTCACCCAAGGATATTTTTCCATTGGTTTTTAGGAGAGTGGAGGAGAGAGGGAAAGACAGAGAAACATCAATATGAGAGAAACACATCAATTGGCTGCCTTCTGCATGAGACCTGACCAGGGACCTGGCCAGGGAGGAGCCTGCAACCAAGATATGTGCCCTTGACTGGAACTGAACCAGGACCTTTTGTCTGCAGGCTGTCGTTCTAACCACTGAACTAACCTGGCTAGGACAGGATAGATCCATGTTTAATGTCAATCCAGGACACAAAACAGTATGGCAGGCTTCAGTACAGAGAGCAAACCACAGAAAGAAGGTGGCTCCAATTCAGCTTGAAAGGTTTTTTAAAAATGATTAGCATTACTATTATATCTTGAGCTGCTAACACATTTCTTTAAAAAATTTTCTTCATAGAAATATATATTATTTAAAAAATAAACAAATTCACGTTTTCCAGCTTATCATTCCAGCTGGCTGGATCATCTTGGACATCACACTGACTTTGTAGAATTTATCAGTTCTCCGTGATTTTCTCTTATCAGTGTTTCTATGTATTTTTCAATTAATTCTTCAATTTGCTCCTCAAGAACATCTTCAGAGTCATCACCACTTGCTTATCTAGTGCTTCATATCTTCATCAATGGCTCAAAAATGCTGAAAATTCATGTATACACTTTCCCTATATGCTTAACCATGTAAATGTCCTATCCCTTTTTGTCTAACAATGCTTTCTGCCTTAAAGTCCACTTGACAAATATCAGGACAGCTCATTTCATGATTTTCATCCTTTTACTTTAAACCTTCCTGTGTCTTTGTTTTTAATGTGTCTACATCCTTATGTTTTATTATTTACTAGTACTCAGTGCCCGGATTCATGCACATTGAAAGGAAATTAATTAGAAGACTCATGCAGTAATTACATTACTGCAAAAAAGTAAATGTCTAATAAAACAATAATATGCAAATTAGCCATCATTTCACTATCCCCACAAGCCACACCCACCAGCCAATAAGGAGCAACTATGGAAATTAACCCAACCAAGACGGCTGCAGTCATGGAGGTGGAGAGAGCAAGAGGCTTGGGTTTCCCTGGCATGGAGGAAGCCAAGCTTTCTGAACACCCTGTCCACCCCAGGCCTCTACTCAAGGCTACAAAGTTTCAATTATCCTAGCCAATAAAAGAGTAATACACAGATTGACCATCACTCCAACACACAAGTGGGCTGCCCCCATGTGGTCAAAGATCCTGCCCTGACAAGATGGCCAGCAGGGGAGGGTTACTGGGAGGTACCAGGCCTGCAAGGGAGGGCAGTTGTGGGCGATCAGGCCAGCAGGGGAGGGCAGTTGGGAGGGAGCAGGCCTGCACAGAAGGGCAGTTGGGGGCAATCAGGGGAGGGCAGTTAGGGGTGACCAGTCCGGCAGAAGAGGGAAGTTGGGGGTAAACAGGCTGGCAGGGGAGCAGTTAGACATAAATTGGGCTACTGGGATTGGGCTTAAACAGAGAGTCAGACATCCCTCGAGGGGTCCCAGATTGGAGAGGGTGCAGGCTGGGCTGAGGGATACCCCCTGGCCCCCATGCATGAATTTCATGCACCGGGCCTCTAGTAGAAGATAAATAAATTCCAACAAAAATGGCAGCAACCATGGACCTGGAGAGAGCAGGAGGCTTGAGCTGTCACTGGAGATGAAGGAAGCCAAACTTTCACAGCGCTGGCCTGCCTTGGCCTCCTCTGCTCAAGGCTACAAAGTTTCAATTGCAGAAGATAAATAAATCTCAGATACCAGGGCTGATCACCAGGGGGCATGGCTGACCTGCAAACAACCACAGGCCCCTCGCCCAGGCCAACCCCCACCCTGATACGGGACACCCTTCAGAGCAAACCAGCTGGCCCCTACCCATGCACTAGGCCTCTATCCTATCTAATAAAAGAGTAATATGCAGATTGACCATCACTCCAACACACAAGAGGGCTGCCCCCATGTGGACATAAGATGGCTGCCACAAGGTGGCCAGCAGGAGAGGGCAGTTGAGAGGGACCAGGCCTGCAAGGGAGGGCAATTAGGGGCTATCAAGATTTCAGGGGGAGGGCAGTTAGGGATAACCAGATCTGCAGGGGAGGGCACTGAGGAACAAACAGGCTGGCAGGGGAGTGGTTAGGGGGTGATCAGGCTGGCAGGTAGAAGTAATTAGGGGCAATCAGGAAGGCAGGCGAGCATTTGGGAGCCAGCAGTCCTGGATTGTGAGAGGTAAGTCCAACTGCCTGTTTAGGCCCAATCCTGCCGGGATCAGGCCTAACGGGCAGTCGGACATCCCTCAAGGGGTCCCCAATTGGAGAGGGTGCAGGCTGGGCTGAGGGACACTCCACTCCTCCCCCCATGCATGAATTTTGTGCACTGGTCTTCTAGTCCTATTTAATAAAAGAACAAGATGCAAATTGACAATACTTCTGTTATACCCAAAGCCACAGCCAAATAGGAGCGAGTATGCAAATTAACCACCAAACAAGATGGCTATGGCCATGGAGAGAGCAGGAGGGAGGCTTGGGCTTCCCTAGCAATGGAGGAAGCCAAGCTTTCCAAATACCCTGGCTGGCCCAGGCCTCCACTCAATGCTACAAAGTTTCAATTATCTTACCCTAATAGACAAACATGTAAACTGACCGTACCTCTGCTATGCCCACAGCCAATCAGAGTACGCAAATTAATCCAACAAATATGGTACTTAATTTGCATACATACCTTGGTCCTCGGAACATCCTTGGCACCCAGGTCACTCCAAGCCAGCCATCGGAGGGGCAGGGCACCTTGGGCAGGGGCAAAGCCAGTGATGGGAAGGGGGGTGGGCCCTGCTCAAGCCTAAAGCCTCTGGCCAAGTTGGGGATTGGAGGGGCAGGGGGACCCCAGCTCAAGCTTAAAGCCTCAGGTTGAGCCTGTGATCAGAGGGGTGGGGCTGAGCCTGCAATCAGATGGGCAGGGCCCCCTGCTCAAGACTAAAGCCTAGGGTGAAGCCTAAGATCAGAGAGGTGGGGGAAAGGGGGCCTGCCCAAGCCTAAAGACTAAGCTTTAGGCTTGGGCAGGGGCCGAGCCTGGGATTGGAGGGAAGGGGAAAAATCAATGAAAACATATCCTCAGGTGAGGATTAAACAAAAATAAAGAAATGTCATATCCTGCTCAACTGGTTTGGCTCAGTGGATAGTGTCGGCTTGGGGACTGAAGGGTCCCAGGTTCGATTCTGGTCGAGGGCATGTTCCTTGGTTACGGGCACATCTCCCAGGGGGTAGGGGGTGCAAGGGGCGGTGTGTGTGCAGGAGGCAGCTGATCAATATTTCTCTCATCGATGTTTCTCTCTATCCCTCTCCCTCTGTTAGGCCTTGGGCAGGCTGGGGGTGAGCCATCAGTTGGACATCCCCTAAGGGCTCCCAGTGAGAGGGGGCAGGTTGGGCTGAGGGACACCCCTCCCCCCCTGTGCACAAATTTTGTGCACCGGGCCACTAGTATATATATAAAAGCCTAAGTGACTGTTATGACCGGATGACCAGCTGGTAGCTATCATGTGTATTGATCACCAGGGGCAGACATTTAATGCAGGAGCTGCCACCTAGTGGTCAGTATGCTCCCACAGCCAACCTCTTGTGGTCCCTCTCCCCAGCCAACCTGCACCCATTGGCCCTTCCAGCCCCAATAGCCAGCCAGGCTGAGGGACCCCACCTGTGCGTGAATTCATGCACTGGACCTCTAGTATGTTAATACTGATACATACACATATAGGTATATACATGTGTATGTTTAATCTACTGCGACTGTGCACTATTTGTTCTACTAGATCTTTTCCCATCTCTTCTGATTGCTTTTCAATTCTATTACCACTCTATTAATACACTGTTTTCTATTCAAAACTACCAGAGATTACAATATATATTTGATTAGTTTTAGCTCGTCTTGAACAATTCCAAGAACCTTAGAACATTTTAATACTATTTACCATCTTTATTGACAAACAGGGGTGGGCAAAAGCAGGCTTACAGTTTTGAGTACATGAAACAGTCTTTATTCTCATATTATTGCTATTGCTTATCTATTGGTATTACAACTGTAAACCTACTTTTGCCCACATCTGCATATGCTATTGTAATACATTTTATTTTTAATATTTCCTTATTTCAGAAAGGCAATGGGAAAGATAGAAACATCAATGATCAGAATCATCGATTGCCTGCCTAGTGCACACACCTCCTACTTGACATCAAGCTTACAACTCTGGCATGTGCCCTTGACTGGAGTCTAACCTGGGACCTTTCAGTCTGCAGGTTGATGCTCTATCCACTGAGGCAAACCAGCTAGGGTGTAACACATTTTAATATTGTCCCAAAATTTACAGTCCATACTTACTTGTTTACATTTCTGTATTCCACTGTTGACTTTCCTCCCTTCCTGCATCTCCTCCTCAGGTTGTTTACTTTCTGTCCAATGGGTGGGTCTATGGTGATGTGTTTAATTTTTATTTCACCTTCATACTGTTAAATGTTTCATGAGTACAGAATTTTAAGAACTTTGACTTTGAAGACAGAAAAATATTATTTTGTAGAATCTATTCTTAACAACTCAACTTAGCGCTGCTCATTATTTTTCTACCAGTTGTTTTTCAGATACTCCTTTTGTGTTTGGTCTTCATGCTGATATTGTTTGGCTTACAGGATTCTTGAATTTGTGGCTTGCCCTTTATTGGTTTTGGAAAACTGAGCCATCATCATCCCTCCTCTTACACATTAGAACTCTTCATTG
This sequence comes from Antrozous pallidus, assembly GCA_027563665.1. Lineage (NCBI taxonomy): Eukaryota > Metazoa > Chordata > Mammalia > Chiroptera > Vespertilionidae > Antrozous > Antrozous pallidus. The sequence continues at coordinate 21,020,795 of CM050508.1, read as the reverse complement.
CATCTCTTATGTCTCTTATACTTAATTCGTTCCTTCCCATATTTATTGTGCTTCTGAATTTTTTAAAATATATTTTTATTGACTTTACAGAGAGGAAGGGAGAGGGATAGAAAGTCAGAAACATGGACGAGAGACATCGATCAGCTGCCTCTTGCACACCCCCTACTGGGGATGTGCCCGCAGTCAAGGTACATGCCCCTGACCAGAATCGAACCCGGGACCCTTCAGTCCGCAGGTCAAGGCTCTATCCACTGAGCTAAACAGGTTTCGGCTGTGCTTCTGAATTTTTTTAAACTTATTTTTCTAGTCACCGATACTCTCTTAATCTACATCTAAGCAGGAACCAAGGTAACTGCATATAGAGGCAAATATTCATGGTCTCTCAGGGTACTTCTAAGACTCAACTAACTGCCTCTGTGTATGTGACTGCTCAATTTATAAATTTCTAGAATTTGACCAGTTACAGCAATTGAATCACGTGACTATCATTTTGTGTCCAAGCAAAAAGGGATTCTGTTATTGGTAACCCCACTATAACCAAATTGAATGGAGGTAAGTTGCACAAAGAAAGAGAATTGGGGAGACAAAAATGTCTTACTACAGGACACAAGGAAAAGGAATAGAGTTAGAACAGAAAACAATATGCAGAATATGATTTCTGCTTTAGAAATGTCAAAACAGGTTACTATAAAACATCTGGTTTGTTCAGGGTCCTGGCAGAAAACAAACAGGACACTCAAATTGAGTAATTAAGGAAGTTCAATTAAGGAAGTAAGGTCAAGTGTAGTCAGGTTAATGGTAATCAATATCGGATGAAATCTGACAGGATTAGGAACAGCAGGAAGTCATTACCACCCTAGGCCTAGAGGAGTAAAGGAAGGGAGTAGTTACTAAATCTCAAGAGTAGCTATAGATACAGGAGATGCCTCACAGCTCTATTCTTCTATAGAACGTCTACCTGCAGCAAGGCTGCCAAGACAAACGGGAAATAAACATCACAACTCCACTTTCTTCTCATGTACCAAGTCTTCTACTGGTACCTTCCAATTATGGAACCTAACCAAAGCCAGAGAATAAGGGAACCACTGCTATAGCCCATATAGGACAGGGAATCTCCTGGAGCAGAGCTGGATGCCAAAGGTGATGTGTCTGGAGACTGTGTGTTAGTTCAGTGGCATAAAGAACCCAAATGGCCCTGCCCAGGTAGCTCAGTTGTTTGCAGGGTCATGCCCTGAGGTTTTGAGTTTGGCCCCTAGTCAGGACACACACAGGGGTTAATCAATAAATGCATGGATGCGTGGAGCAGAAGGTCAATGTTTCTCTCTCAAATCAATAAAAATTTTAAAAGAGCCTAAAATGATCTCAAGGTTTCAATTTAAATATAATCAAGGTTGTATTCCCTGAAGAAATATTGCATCCTTAGACACCGAGTTCTCCAAACTCACCTTACTCAAGGTCACAAGGGAAGCAAGAATGCCTTCAATGAGTCAACTGGGCTAATTCTCAGTGGTGTGAATCCACTTCCATCTCAATTTAACCCATGAATCCTGGCTATGATGGAGAAAGCACCAAGTACTGGTTAAATTAAGGCATATAATGTATTTTATAGGATAGTACATAACCCAATAGAGAGTTAGCAACTCCCAGCTGATACAATCTTGAGCAAACCATTAAATTTAATAAGCAAGCTATGGCTACATGGGACACACGGTAAAAAAAAAAATTGGGAGTGAGCCAATTGCTGTTAATTCCTTCTCTTCTGTCAGACTACACTGTATGGGATATCAAAGGATTGGGCAAGATGTTAAGTGCCCGAGTGAAAATATTGGTAGACATACTCTAGACCAGTCCACACTCACATGTCTATCCCTGACAAACTGCTTTCCTTTGCATGATAGAAGGCATCTGATGTGACCTCTTCGCTAAAGAGCCTGGTCACCCAGGATACAGGTCCATCTTTTTTTCTCTCATGCACAAACTCAATCTCTGCAATTATGATTATTTTATTCATGGGCCTATTCTAGTGGCTGGGTAAGATAGCAGACACCCACTGAATGGGTTCTTAATTTATCTGGTTCGGAACAGCAATATCCAACGGATGCTTTCTGGGGAACATCAAGTCTGTACACATTCTAAGAATTCGACACACCTATTTCTACAATATCCTTGTCAAAATGTTTATTTTCCTTTGCAACTAGTTGGCCAACTCATTAACCATTGCCCACAAATGAGCAAATCAATCACCACATCAAGCCTTCTCTCTCTTCATAGTCTAATAAGCTTTGGCACAGGGTGTTACTTTGATAGTCTATGCCTAGTCAGTGCTGAATGAAGGGGTAAACCTGTACATAAGCCTTACAAAGCATTTAAGAGGTGGAATAAACAAAGATGAAGAAAATTAATCATAATCTTAACTATTCACAATTCTGAAAAACTTACAAGCAACTTTTTGTTAGTGTGATCATCTACAGCAAATTGAATAAGTCATTCTTGGGAATCCGTGTGTACAAACTGAAAAATGAAGAATAGTATGTATGATTTGCATAATTTGTTGTGAAATTCTAATTGTTTTCCCATTTTCTGAAGATGCTGATACAATGGTCAGCTAAAACACCAAAGGAGGAAGTATGTGACTATCATACCTTTAGAAAGATTTAAAATAAATATTTAAGTAACTTAAAAGGTTTATATTGTTATATATCACTGATTTCTGAAAAATTAAATGGGTTTTAATTTCCAAGTCCTTTTTTTTTTTGAGAAAGCAAAAAAAAATGAACAACCAAAGTAATTTTGTTATATAAATTAACCCATTTATTATAGGCTCACAATGTTTCAAACTGTGGAGCTTCTACTGGTCTTTCAATTCCTTCAGTCTTCTGATGGCTGACTTTACTGTGACGGCAGAAGTGGTGCTAGAAAGAAAAACAAATTTGGTTCCACCATAATGAACTATGTTAACATGTGAAATGGCTAATGAGTAGACCTGCCTAATTTTTTCAGGACAATCTTGATGGATGGCATCCTTTAAGAATTATGTCTCCAGGCTCTTGCAGAATGAGACAGGCAACAGAGTATAAAAAGATTAACAAAGAATGGTTGCAAGCAACTGACCTAAACTCATTAAAATAACACAATAACTAAGAGGTATCAAGAAAATGTTTGTCCTAACTGGTTTTCCCAATGGTCAGAGCTTCGGCCAGTGGACTGAAGGGTGGCAGGTTCAATATTGGTCAAGGCCCGGGCAAGAAGGCAACCAACTGATGCGTCTCTCTCACAGGATGTTTCACTCTCTCTGAAAATTAGTGGAGAAATATCCTCAAGTGAGGATTAAAAAGAAAACAAACTAAATTCAGGTTTTGGAAATACAGCTATTAAAAAACACATATCCCTAATTCATTTTTATTAACACAACCTTTCTGTCCTCATAAAATCCCACAAGGGGCTTATAGATACATTCATTATAATTACCTAAACATTTTCCAATTTTACAGGGCTTGTTTTAAAACTTAAAAAATTCCATTTTTAACCACACTAGCCAAATCATTTTATATAGAGGTGGCTAGTATTGGAACACCTAGACTTTAGGGTCAACAAAGAACTCCAAGTTTAGACCCCACCCCTTCAGAGTCACCCAAGAAATTAACTTAAAAGCCCATGAAATCAAATAAGAGTTAATCTCAGCAACATCATCTGGCCCCTGTCCAACCAGCACAAAGATTGGTGGTCCAGATGCCCTGAAGTTCCCATACACAGTAATGAGATAAGTCACCCCTCAATAGTCCCACTAATGGACCCAGTACATGATAGTACTCATAACAATGAACCTTAGAACTTTAAAATTCTTAAGTAATGGGAACCAGATTTGACTTTTTCTCCAGTTTTTTCTTCTATTTTTTAACTCAAAGCAAACCACAACTCAAGAGTCCTGGGAAAACAAAAACATACTTCCTTTCTCTCAGTCTTGCAGAGTTAAAACCAGCCCACAGCATTCAGCTAGGACTATGACTGGCCCACACTTTCAAATACCACAAGGAAATGGACTCACTTGTAGGTCCAGGCACCACCTGCGACTGTTTTCATGCAGGAACCACAGTGCCAGATCCCGACGGCTCGCCTCTTCATCTTAGTCTGTAGAAGACAACCAATTTTCTCTATGAGCCAAATCAAACGTTCATCTCACCAACACCCAGGGGCCTAACTTACACCCGAAAACAAAAGCTGTGTTTAGTGAGGGTATGTTTCCAATACTTCTGAGTTCTCTCATGCAAAACGTGCATTCGTCGTGGTGCTATTGCCAGATGTGAACCACCCCCAACAAGGACTGCTGTAACCCAGTACTTTTGTAGACATGAAAGCATTAAATGAAAACCTCTACAACAAAATCATTTCCACAAAGCAGGTTCGGCTTAGGCTGGGGCTGTCACTATTTCTTGCCCTTTAGTTCCCAAGTGGTTCACTCCAAGTGAAAAACGCTTTACAAATTACGTTATTAGCAGCAATACTCTACCATCTTATGACTGGTCACCCATAACGTGCACAACTCGCACTGCTCAACAACCAGGAACCGGGGTTTTCAACCTCAGGCCTCACTGGGAGGGACGCCTGCGCTCCCTCCCCCCACCCACCGGGCAACATCGTACTTTGCCACAGAAGGAGCAAGTGTACTTGGCGTGCTGGCTGATTTCAATTTTCTTCACCATTTTCCTGAGGGAGGCGCCATAACGGGTCCCGTATTTACCGACAATTCCGACCTTCTTGGTGCGTTTAGCCTGATGAGAGTGAAGAAAACCAGCGATATTAAGACCCGAAAACGGGAAGCCTGCCCTTCCTCCCCCAGGTCCCTGCCCCTCCGAAACCATTTCCCCATCCGGCCAGCCACTGCCTGTGACCTGGATCCCCCTGCTCAACCCCGGGACAGCGGGGGCCCAGGGTGAGCCCGGCGCTGCGAGGGCTCCCTCCGAACCCGGCCCGGACCAGCCGCCCCGCCCCTCCGCCGCTGCAGGCGTCCGAGAGGAGCGGCGAGGGCACAGCGGCCGAGGACACAGGGCGGGGCAGGCGAGCAGAGCTGGGTCTGGGCGAAGAAACCGACAGAAGAACAGATGCGGATGGATAGACACCGAGGCCCCACCGGGATCAACACTCACCATGTCGCCGCGAACTAGGTCGGTCGCCGAGAGGAAGCAGCGCAGCGCGCAGGCGCGGTTTTAGGCAGACGAACGGAAGTGGTGCGTATGAGGCCTCGCTAGGATCTGAGCTCTATGGTCCGGAGGTCTCCTCGCACGCGCGGCCTCCTGGGAAGTGTGGCAAGAAGTGTCTCAGCAAACTGTGGCACATATCCACATTATCTTACACCTCGCCAGTCCCGCAATGCAGGAGCCATTTCCTCCATTTTATGGACAAGGAAAAATTTAAGAGATTTGGTCACTGGCTCGTGGATTAGAGAAGTGCTTAAATCTTACGACTTCAAATCGCATTTTTTCTACATCGTATCGCATGAAAGCAGGAGGCCCTGGGCAGGAGGCTGGCACAGTGATGACTAAAAACCAAGGCTCCACTCCAATGTACCATACTAATGTAAGATGTTAATAACACGAGAACTGTCTGGAGTATCTCCTCAAATTTTCTATAAGTTTGAACCTCCTTTGAAGCATAAAATCCATTTGTAAGAAACAAACAAAAAACACACAATACCAGGTCACTGCAAGTCAATTCCACGAAGGCAGGGCCTGTGTGTCCACTTCTGCATCCCAGGACCGAGCAGGGAGCCTGGCATGTCTGTGGTAATGGATACCTGTTGAATGGGGAAATTTTATCTTGCCATGGTATTATGGTGAGGTTTATAAGCGTTTAATTTGTCCGGGTCAACCCACTTACATCAGAACTAAAAAAGGCTTTAGGAGTAATTAATCTATACTGGAAATTGGGTCCCATGGGGGTCAAAATGACTCGCCCAAGGTCACACAGCTAATAAATGACTTACAGACCAGTTCTCTTTCTGCTAGATCACATGATTTCTTCAGCTGCAAAGTGAGTATTCCATACCCCTTGTAAGGTTCTTTGCAGGATGAAATAACTTTTATGAAGTGCCTAGTGGGCATTTCTAAAGGATGGTTATTATTGTTAAGATGATGATAAAACTTGATTTCAGTATCTCCTGATGCTTATTCAATGCTATTTCCTCTTCTACCATACTCAGGAAATTACAACAGATCTGCTTTCTACTTTCTTTTAAAAATATGCCCATTACCTTTCTCCTTAATTTCTTTATCTTTAACAAAATAAACCTATTAGGCACAGCTACCTGATGCCCTCCAAGGGAGCAGGATGTGCCCAAGTTCTCTCAGTGCCATCACAGGCTGCATGTACCCTTTTCCTCTTTAGGGTGAAGAATAGCAAGGGACCCAGGAGCAAGTCCCTCCTTCCCCAGTAAAGAACACATGCAATTGGGGGATGATTTCTGGAAAGCTCTCCACCAAAACTATGCCCTGCTCTCAGAAAACTATTAAAAAAAATGTATTCACATCAGTGCAAAAAACAAACAAACAAACAAACAAAAAAAAAACGGACTCGTAGCAGGAGCGTTAAGACACAAGCACTCTAATGTTCAGTCCATGCATCCAAGCCAACCAGTGAGCTCACCTGCCCTGAGTGAGTGGGTGTGCACTCACATACTCTCCTGGGTTGGCTCCAGATTCTAGTTAAGATCATCATGTAGAACATTTACCATTGCCTCACCCCTGTCCCTTGCATAAGTAAGAATAGAATGGCTGAAAACAAGACACTCCAAAATAGGAGGAAATTGTTCATGTTCAGAGCAATTTTGTTAAAACCGAACAGTTCTCAAATAGCAAGCCTGAGGATGTACAAAAAACACTCTCATGAAATCAGTTCTCAGTGGCTTCAGAGAATTGTGCCTCTCATAAAATCTCAGTTTGTCTTATCTATTGACTAATAAATCTCTGTGCCCATCAGGTATACAGATTGTTAACTGTAATGCCTATCCATAAAAGTCCCAGTAAAAATCTCTGGTGAATCACCGTACTCTCCAGAGGCACTCAAAATTCACTTCTACTTTTAGAAAAATAAATAAAGGACGCTTCCAGAGAATTCTTTAAGCTGTTGACTCAACCATTTCTCTTGGGGACATATGGAACATTTTATCCTTCAGAGAAATCTGAGGTCCAAGTATCATCCCAAACTCATCTCATGCTGGATTCAGAAATAGTTTATCTGGAGACCCAGCCTCCATGTTGTTCCTTCACTTCCTGCCTGAAGAACTCTTACCCTTCACTGAAGTGTCTGGTGGCCACCGACATGAGGAGAGTCTGCACATAATTGTTAAGAACCTGTGGTCCAAGTTCTGCAGGGAAGGGCCAACTCAGTAAGAAGGGGCCAAAGTTTGCCAAGGCTGAGTCTTAGACACTGAGAAAGAATCCATTGTCTTAAATGCATTCGGCGCATGGATTCTTTCCTTTCTTCTCTCCACAGATTCACTATAAATGTATTCTAGTTGTTTTAATGGCAGTTTCACAGAGCATTGACCCAGGCAACACATACATCAGGAATGGAGTTATTCTGCAACCATTAAAAGAGATCATATAGATCAATATGAAACAACTAAAGGCCTGGTGCACAGATTCATGCACTGGTGGGATCCCTCGGCCTGGTGTGCAGGGACCAGTGGACCTCCATGCCACCGCAGCCCGTCCTTACCCGCCAGCGCGTTGGGTTCCAGCCTGCTGTCCGTGTCAATCCTGCACAGCATAAAGTAATGTGTGAAGCAGCAGGTGGCCGGGGAGGAGCCTGGGTTGGGCACTGTGCCACGCTCACTCATCCCAGCCCAGCTGCGCCTGCTGCCACCATAGCTGGTGGTGCAAAGGGAGTGTCTGTGGGAGAGGCTTGTACCACTGAGTTGCGCTCCCACTGTGGGAGCACACTGACCACCAGGGGGAAGCTCCTGTGTTGAGCGTCTGCCCCCTGATGGTCAGTGTGCATCATAGTTACTAGCTGGTTGTCTGGTCATTTGATTGCATAGGCTCTTATAAATATATATAGATGGCCAAATGCATTATGTAAAATGAGCCATTTTCAATAAAAAGAGTTTGATACTGTTTTTGTAAGAACAAATTCTACATACAGTACATGCTCACTTAATGGCAATAGGTTATGTGACCTTAAGTGAAACAACTTATAAGAAAACCAATTTTATCATAGGCTAATTGACATAAACAAGAGTTATAATGAAAGGACATTGAGCAAAATGATGTAATTTGAGGACCTGTTGTATATTTCTATATAATCGTATGGATTGGAAGTATGCTACCAATGGCTCCATCCCTAACTGTTTATTTTAGTTACCATGAAGAACTAGGGATAAGAGTAGAAGGAATGAGAATGTAGGACTTTTGACATTTTTTAACTTATACATTTCTACATTAATTTTCATATCAAATCTGTAACAATGAAAAAGAAATCACCACGGAAAGGTGTAAGAAGGGAAAGTCTTTCCAATAAGTAGTGCTAAAATAACTAAATATTCATATGGAAAGCACTTAATTTGATCTTACCTCACCCCATGTACAAAAATAAACTCGAAGTGGATTGTAAATCTGAACATTAAAGGCCAAACAATATAGTTTATAGTACTGTTATATTCATAAGCTTGGGGTCATGATTGCAAAGGTGTTTTGTAAACTTTTTGTATTTTATCTCTCAAAAGGGGGAATAGAAACAAAGGAAGAATAGCTGGTACTCAGTAAAATCTGTTTAATGGGTTAGGGCAGTGGTCGGCAAACTGCGGCGGCTCACGAGCCACATGTGGCTCTTTGGCCCCTTGAGTGTGGCTCTTCCAAAAAATACCATGGTCTGGGCACATCTATTTTGAAGAAATGGCGTTAGAAGAAGTTTAAAAAATTTGGCTCTCAAAAGAAATTTCAATCATTGTACTGTTGATATTTGGCTCTGTTGACTAATGAGTTTGCCGACCACGGGGTTAGGGGGATGAATTTGAGTAAATTATTGCAAAATCAAGTAACTGTTGGCTGTCATAAGACCCAAAAGACTGACTCACGGGCTTCTCAATGCTTTCTGCTATGATTAGGAATCCATTTCCTTCACGGAGACCCCAGAGGAAAACGCAAAATCAAAGTAAAACGTAAGTATGAGAGGCTGCTCCCATGAAACCCTTTAACCTTCCAAGCCATTTTTTACCTTGTCATCCTGAACTTGATAAAGAGTAAGAGGATAGGATAAAAAATATGGTTAGACTTCTTTTTATCCTTTCAATTTAAGTTCACCTAAAAAGAGCTTCATAAAGCATCAAGGCTCCAACAGTCAAGAATGCACAGATGCCGAAACCAGTTTGGCTCAGCGGATAGAGCGTCAGCCTGCCTACTGAGGGGTCCCGGGTTCGATTCCAGTCAAGGGCATGTACCTTGGTTTCGGGCACATCCCCAGTGGGGGGTGTGCAGGAGGCAGCTGATCGATGTTTCTCTCTCATCAATGTTTCTGGCTTTCTATCCCTCTCCCTTCCTCTCTGTAAAAAATCAATAATGCACACACACACACACACACACACATTTATGCACAGCCAAGGCAAAACCCAAGAGCCTGCAGGGAGGGAACAGCACCTCTAGCTTGTGTGGAGCCAGGAAGGACAAGACATGATTAATTCAAGCACAAGTGGATCAAAGTGAACAGATCTTCTTGACGCCAAGCCCTAGAGGCAGAAATTACCCGTGGTCACTCAGGGAACAAGACTCCACTTAATGACCCTGGTGAGGGAGGCAGACGCAGGACCAGTGGATTGGGGGAGAAGGGAGGGGGAGTTTGGGGGCTCTATTAAAAGCCTTTAAGGGGACAGTGGATGGCAGGGACAGGAGTGGGATGAGATGAGCCCATATTTTCTTCATTCAATTGACATTTCCAGAAAACACAGCGGCTGTTGGGGTGTATGTGTCTGGGCTGAGCTGCAAAGTACAGAAGGAAAAGGAGTTAGTGTGGAAATCCTTCCTTAAACCTAAAGGTATTCAGTCTCCATATAACTAAATCCAAGTGTCTTTTACTAAATCACACAGAAATGGCCGACGGCTCTCAATGAATTTCGGAAGTACATTTCAGATGGTTTACCTGAAAATATATAGGCTACATGGTATAAATACAATTTGCTTTGGAGAACCTTGGGGGATGAGACTGGGAAGTGTGGGAGGGAGAAATAATTTTAGTGATTATATGTTGAAATGTCAATAATGGGTTAAATCAAATGATTTGGTCCTTTATTTTCTGAAACAGTCTTAGAATATTAAAATCACACACGTGGCTTACATTATTCTGAAATGCTGCTCTAAACCAGGTATAATCAAACTGTGGTCTGCAAGCCAAACCCTCTCCACTGCCTGCTTTTGCAAGCCCTGTGAGCTATGATTTCTACATTTTTAAGTGATTGAAAATAAATTTAAAAAGTAATCATTTGTGACCCATGAAAATAATATGAAATTCAAGTTTCAGTGCCCATACCAGAGTTTTATTGGAAAAGAGCCATAATCATTTGTTTTGGATTATGTCTGGTTATTTTCGCACTCTTACAGCAGAAATGTCCTGGCCAATATAAATGTCCTGGCCTATTAAGCCAAAAATTCTATCTGGTTATATACAGAAAAAAACTTATCAACTCCTGTTCGACGCATAGTTCCTTCTTTCTCTTCCCAAGATATATAACTATTGCCACTCCCTTGATATCACAGCCTCTGCAAAGGTGTACATTTTCTCACGTGTTCGGCAAATTACTGCCAGCACCCAGCGCCTGGCATATAGTAGGTACTTTATAAATATTTTTTTGGTCAATCAATTTTAAAATTTCACATTTTGGTGAATGTGGAGGAAGCACTTTATTATTTAAGCAACACGAATAACCACTACTACAACCAACTGGAGTCAATCTATTTCTCAACCAGGAAATCTGAGGTTAATTAAGACCCAAACCAACCCACACATTGTGAGGCTGGAAAGGAAATGCTGACCTTTGACCTGGAAACTTACTTCGACTAGAGACCAGCCAGCATCCGTACGATGATAAAAGGCGCACAGGTGTTAAAAACAAAAGTTATGTTATTAATGAATTCCATGATTTTTAAATGCTTTTTTTTGCCTCTCTTATAGGGGAAAGGTAAAGCTGTCCCAGTTATCAAAAAATTCAAATCTCCTTTTCTTCTCTGGACTGCCCGTCGCTGTGTCTCTGTCCAGCCAGTCTCCCAGGTCCTGGGAGCCACTTGCAGACGTTCCTGCAGCACTCCCAGAGTCAAAGGCCTCCACCGCCTCCAAAAGCTCCTTGTCGCCTCCTTCCTCCTCGAAGGACTTCTGGAATAGGTCGTAGATCTTCTGCTGCGTTGGGTCCTTCATCAGAGAAAGAAAAGGAAAGATGAAAGGACCCCGCTGCAACCTGACTCTCTGCCATGTGGCTGGTGGGAGAACACGGGGAGGGGCCGCACATCTCCTGGTGTCGGGTGAGCGCTGTGCGAGGGCGAGCACAGGCCGCTCATCACTAACACGGCCTTGCTGCCTAGTGTCTGACATCTTCTCTCCTACTCATTAGATAAAGAAAAAAGAGATGGTTGTCCTTTCAGATGGGAAGTGATATCAAAGGCCACTAAGGCCAGCCCCTCACTGTCCTGGGCTCTCATCATCTTCCATCTGAACAGCAAGGCCAAGGAAGTGCCACCTGCAGGCAGCCTGTTCCAGGGAGAAATAACTGTTAGCATGCATTCGACTATGGCGATGGTAACACCATTTGCTAACTCGGAGCTGGCCAATTCCAAGGTCAGATTGGCATTTCCACAAGAAAAACATGGCACCTCCGTTTCCTGTCCAGAAACCGCAAGGCCACCTCCCTGCATTAGGCTTGACCTCTAAGCTCTCGTTACAAACAATTCTCGGGAGTTGCCAGCACTCTGACGAGGCCCCTGACCATGGAAGGAGGCACTGGCCTCTCTCTCCTAGGTCATGAGAGGGGCTGGGAAAACAAGGCCTGTGACTGTGGGCAAATCATGTTGTTCTGCATGCCTCAGTTTACCCCTCTATAAAATGGGAGACCCTGAGAACAAAATGCAGTGACTGAGCAGCAATAAGTGGTATAAAAGTGGTACCTGATTTTGAACATGTCTTATTCTGCGCGTAGGACATGTTCGGGGGACAGCCCTGCTAGGTGTTGTTATGTACTTTTTGCAATAACTCAACAACTGCACAGGGAGTTTTCTGCTAGTTTGAGATGGTCTGATGGGAGAGGCAGCATGTGGAAGCCCTGGTGTTATGAAACTCTCTGAGGGAAGGTCCAAAGCAGGGGTCAGTGTCATCACTTGTCCATAAAGGAAGCACACGGACTGGCCTGAGATTGACTGCAGACCATCATCTCTAGCTGGGGCTGGGGCTGGGGCTGGGGCGGTCCCAGGAGTGAGTCATGCCTTCCTGCTCAGGCCCCAAGGGCTTGCAGGCAGCTTAATGCCTCCTTCGGCCCCAGTGGTGAGGAGCCATGTGCAGCTGTTACCTTGTAGATGTAATCAGTGGCTTCTGTCATTTCTGAAAAATTGGCCTCAGAAACCCCGGCTTCTCCCAGAACTTTAATCTTCTCTTGGATCAAAGGCCTGTTGGAAGAAATGAGCCGCAGTGAATCCAACCTGCACAGAACGCAGGTGAAAGTGGACCACCCTCCTTAGGGGCAGTGACATGCTTGCTGCTTCACACGGTCATATCTCTCAAGGCACAAACGCCCACCTAAAGTATCTGCCTCCTCTCAATTGTGAACCAACCAATTTCGTACTCGTATCATCAGGTTCAAAATTCTCTCTCCTAGAAGATGGGTAGAAAATAATGCTGCCTCACTGCAACATTCTGAACCTGATGCTGTTATGAGCTGCCCAATGAACAAACCCACTAAACCAAGTGATGCAAGCAGGGATGAGCTACATGTGCTGCAGAGGTAAGACCCCTCAGTCACAAGGCTGGAAACAGATAAGCAGTAGAAACTGAGAGAAGCAGGAAACTTACTCTCAGGAAGGGCGAAATGGGAAGGGCATCCTGGGATTTTTGCTTAAGTACCAGACATGAGCCCAGCAGTGCCGATGAAGTAGCACCTGGCCCGGGGTGAGCCATTTTCTCCCAATGGCCCAGCAGTTGTCCCAGCCTCATCATAAAGGGGCAAGGGGGCTGCACCCTGTCTCAGCAAGTGCCTCATCACAATCAGTCTTCTCCCTTGTCTCAGGTCCGTAGGGAAGGAGCCACATCTCCTCATTCCTGTATGATTTCCTCATGTAGCCTGCAGGTCCCCCAGTGAATGCTGCGGGGGAGCCGGACGTGCTGATGATGAAAGTGGGAGGAAGCCCTTAGCAAAAGCAGAAGCTCTCAGGGAGGAAAGGAAATACATCCTCAGTGTCCACCCTTGCTCAAGCCCAACTGCCGGGCCAGTGCCAGCCATACCAGAGGTAGTCGTCAGCCGTGCCTCTCGCCACCAGGTAGTGGATGCCCACGGAGTTCGACTGTCCAATGCGGTGCACCCGGTCCTCGGCTTGCATCAGCACCTGCGAGGCCCGGGGTCAGGGTCTGTAAGGCAAGGCCTGAAGCGGCTCAGCCCCCCACAGCTGGCAGCCCCTGGCCCCCATGTCCCAGCACCACACTTCTTCCTCAAAGGATTTCACTGCCGTGCCTCACAGCGGAGGACCTGCCGGCCTCTACCTACAAATGACCTGTCATCTGACAAAAGATAGAACCAAACAGAACACCGGTTGGGGAACTAAACCGCAGCTGGAGAGCTGTGATGGCCTCTCATGTTGGGCCCGATGCTCAGCGCTGTGAAGGGGGAATGAGCTTTGGCTCTGCCATCAGGCTGGGATGAAGGGCAAACGAAGGAAACCGGCACATTCCATTCGTCTCTCCGTGAAAAAAGAACAGTCATCTCCTAGCTCAGTGGTCGGCAAACTCATTAGTCAACAGAGCGGCAAACAGTGGCTTGCAAGCCACATGTGGCCTGTGGGCTGTAGTTTGCCGACCACTGTCCTAGCTAAAGCAACACTGCACCAAAGGGAGAGGCCAGCTGTGAGGGCGACAGGGTGGCACTTACATGGAGGTAGCCCTGAAGGGATAATGAAAACCAGGAGCCGGTTTCCATTATAAGATGCATTCCACTCGAAGCCCACCCATTAGAGCAGGTGCCCTGTGCGGCCAGTGAGAGCCACAGCATGTGAGAACATGCGAGGAGAAACAAACTCTTTCTGGAGTTCAGGAGAAAATTTTATGAGTCCAAACACATGCCTTCTATCTGCTGGCACAGCCCTGGGCTGAGCAGACAGGGCTAGTGACCATGTTCAGGGAACACCCACAGCTGCTAGAGCAGCTTACAGCAATGGCTAATAAAAGGGACACCGTGGAAAGCCAGCGGCCTGGTGCTGTTATGAGCTAACCTCTTTGGTGACAGCTATGCACCCAGCTATGCATCCTTCTAGCCTTCTAAAACTTCTGTTTCTCCATTGATAAGAGGGGGTTATGAAGATCTAAGAGCTAGCCAATAGATGTGCGAGTCTTCACTTCTTTAAGTGAAAACTGACATGTGGAAAGTAAATGCTCTTGAGGGTTAAGGGAGACGGATGGAAGATCATTGGCCCTAGGGACAGCTTGCAGACACCTTGCCTTACCCACCGACACCAGCTCCTCCCTCCTGCAGCCATGAGCATGCCCGGGGCTTAATGTCTTCTGCGCCCCTTACCCCTGGGTTCCAAAACAACTCGGCAAACACCACCAGGTCGGCCGAGGAGAAGGTGAGGCCCATGTTGGCGGCGGTGATGGACAGCACGGCCACGGCGTGCCTCTCGGACAGCTGGAACTGCTGGCACAGCTGCTCCCGGTCTGCGGAGGAGGTGGAGCCATCGATGCGGATGTGCTGCACCTTCTGCAGGAGCAGCATGGCGAGGGTCAGGACGGAGGTTGCAGGTGGGGAGGGAGAAAGGGGAATAGAACAGAGGGCTACTAAGGTGTTTTATTACTTGAAATGTAAACTTTGGAATAAATAGAGCAAACCTTTCCATTTATTCAGTCTGAAACAGGAGTTTGTTGTATATTTCTCTATATCTTTCGCATATTTAAAATAGTGCATAAATGTAAAAGATGAAGGAAGACAAAAGGTAATCTATGATCTCAAATTTAACAAAAAATGAAAAAGGGGTGAAAATATGTGTTAAGTTTTCCTAGGAAATCTTTTAGGAAGATTTTCACCCGATTTGCTGAGGGCCATAAAACTGAACTGAAGTCTAGGCACGGCTGTGTGCAAGTAACAAAGCCACCTCAATAGTGATGAGGAGGAGCTTGTCTCCACATAGAAAGACGGTTTCTGCTACCTCATCTCTTGTCAATTTTCTAATTATTTACACAGAATGATGGAAGACCTCCTGGGAGATGTTCCCAAAGCAAGATTCTTGTGCTATCTGTACAGAGTATGGAGGAAGTTAAATGCACTGCTGGAATATTCTGACCTGCCCCATGGTTCTACAAGCGAGAATGATGCTTCAGAAGCATTTAGCAATGCTTCCAGAAACCACCCTCTCACTTCTTTGCTGACCTGACCTCCACCTGCTCAGAACAACTTAGCAGCTGCCACAAACAATAAAAGCATCTGGTGTGGACTTTCAGAGGAAGCTTACCTTTCTCTCAAGCTCTTTAGTAATTGCATCCAGAACCACCTTGTGGTGTGCAAACACTAGAAACTTCTCTCTTCCACTTTCCAGCAGGTCCAGGATGTATTCACTGCATTTGACAATGACAATACAAATGAAACATCTGCTCATCTCGCTCAGGTTAATTACTGAAAAATGACTGTTCCTGTATCAGACACCTTTGGGGTATCTGCCCTGCCTGGCCCATTCTCTCCCTTCCCCGAGACCTCACCTCGCCCCTGTTCCCTCATGCCAGGTCACTTGAATAGAAGAGAGATTAGGAGCTGTGGGAAGCAAGCCATCTTCTGCCATGTGCAGTGTGAGTTCTTCCATACTTTTTGGTCATCTCCCATATACAAAGAAACTGAAGCCTTATGTTTAATGCATCTCTGATATGTTACTGAAACATTCTTATTACTTGGGATCATGAAGGTAATTAACAGTTTGCACTTTGGCTGTTAACATCATTATAATGTGTTTTCAATACAAATTAAAGTGTTGTCTATAGATCTGAAAAATGCCTAGGCAAAGGCTTAGGGGATTCTTGTCAGTAATCAAATTTCTGGACGTGTACTGTTGAGATCTAAGTAATAATCCTGCAGAGACGGTCAGGGAGAGCTCCCAGCTCCGTCCTGCATTAGATCACCCACTGCAGGGCCAGAGGTCAGTCAGCGGTAAGGGAATTCTTTCCGGAGGCAAAGCAATATAGCGAGAAGGACCTGATTTGCTTGGTCTTTATTCTCTTTAATTTCTTCTCTCCTCTGTGCACTGTGTTTTTCTCTCTCTCTCTCTCTCTCTCTCTCTCTTTTTAAATAGTTTTTTGTTGTATCATGTAATTTTCTTAAATTTTTGTTGAAGAGGGAAAGAGGGATGAAGGGAAGGAGGGAAGAAAGAAGGGAGAGAGAGAGAGAGAGAAAAACAACAGATGGGAGAGAAACCTCAATGTGGGAGAGAAACCTGGATATGTGTTCTGGTCAGGAATAGAACCTGCCACCGTCTGGTGAACGGGACAACACTCCAACCACCTGAGCCACAAGGGCCAGGCTGCACTGTGTTTTCTTCTTGACTTCCCACCCTTATCTTTAGCAGGGGTCTTAAAGGCAGGGGAGAGTCACCTGCAGCAGCCCTGGAGAGGATTCACACTCCACTACAGCTCACCGTGGCTCCTGCAGGGCAGCAGGGAGGTGAGCTTCCGGGACAGGAGCCCTCCTCTGCCTGAGGCCATCCTCACAGGTAGGATGCGCAGAGAACAGACACTGTCCACCCTAGAGCAGGTCAGATCTAAGGTTTCCTGTTATAAGCAGGTGGTAGAAAGGTAAGTGGACTGTCCTTTAAACATCTAAGATTTATTTTCAAACATCACTATGGCCAGCCAGGGTATGGATTTGAGTTCAATTTGTGGATCGTTGGTACTAAACAGAATCTAATTAGTTTGAGACACATAAAATTTGCCATGATATAAGCAAAAATGTTTATTGCTACAGTATTAAAAAGTCACAAGGCCATAAAATTAACTTGGCCAGCTTATAATCACCACAGGCCCCAATATGCCGAGTGCCTCTCTCCCCCTACACTGCAGACACACTTCTGTTCTGCCCTTCCCCACACTCCTAAGTCACCAGGCTGGAAATATTCACCTACCACAATAACCTTGGCTTCTGTATTGAAAGATGCCCGTTAAAATGAAACAGACAACAGCAAAAAGAAACAAAAAATTAAAAAACCCTAACAAATAGAGAAAGTTAGAGCTTTGAGATTTCTTTAAAGCTTACCATCTTAACCATTTCTCCTTTTTTTTTTTTTTTAACTTTCTATTGATTTGAGAGAAATATCAACCTGCTGCTCCAAACATTCATTGGTTGCCTCTTCTATGTGCCCCGACAGGGATCAAACCCACAACCTGGACGTATCAGGACAATGCTCTAACCAACTGAGCTACCTGGCCAGGGCTAAGATTTATAATCTAATTTCTACTTACGAGCTATGTGACTCTCAGGTCCACAGCCTCCTATGAGATGTACTCAGTTTCTGAATTTTAGAAATGGGGTTAATATGACTTATCCTACTGATATCACAAAGAGGCTATAAATGTGAAATGAGTTAACAGGTATCAAAATTGTTGGAAACGATAATGCACTACATAATTTATAATGAAATTCTGAAAAAGTGTGTACAAGGTATGTTATGGACTGAATGTGTTCCCTCCCAAAACTAGTAAGTGTGACGGTACTGAAAGGGAGGGCCTCTGGGAGGTGACGGAGTTAGGGCTCTTACAAAAGAGATCCCAGAGGGTGCTTTGGCCCCTTCCACCATGTGAGGACACATGAGGAGACAGTTGTCTGCAAGCCAGACTCTGAATCTGCCGGGTCCTTGAACTTGGATTTCCCAGCCTCTAGAGCAGTGGTCAACCTTTCTAATGCTGTTCCTCATGTTGTGGTGACCCCGAACCATAAAATTATTTTCGTTGCTACTTCATAACTGTAATGTTGCTACTGTTATGAATCCTAATGTAAATATCTGTGTTTTCCCTCTGGTCTTAGGCAACCCTGCTAGTGGTTCTCAACCTGTAGCAACATTACAGTTATGAAGTAGCAACGAAAATAATTTTA
Organism: Antrozous pallidus; assembly: GCA_027563665.1. Classification (NCBI taxonomy): domain Eukaryota; kingdom Metazoa; phylum Chordata; class Mammalia; order Chiroptera; family Vespertilionidae; genus Antrozous; species Antrozous pallidus. The sequence continues at coordinate 21,002,494 of CM050508.1, read as the reverse complement.
TGGTTGGGGGGTCACCACAACATGAGGAACTATATTAAAGAGTCGCGGCATCAGAAAGGTTGAGAACCACTGATCTAGAGCTATGAGAAGTATCTGTTGCTTAAGCCACCATAGTTTATTAGTCTATAGCATTTTTTTATGGCAGCCTGAATAGACAAAGACAAGATATTACCAAGTTTATTTATAAGGTGGCAAATGATTAGATTTACAATTTCTAAGGAAAATGGTTGCTTCTAGGCCCAGCACTCCACCAACCCTGGATTTTGTAGTTCATGAGCTGAGGGAGGAGACTGACACCCTTGCCATCTGCTATTTGGCAGCACGTGAGAAATGGAATGGTGGATGAGGGCAATTCGGATTGTTTCTGTGAGATGTTTGCAGGGCATAAAAACATCTGGAGTTTGCCACAGTGTTCTAAATGAAAAGGCCATGCCCAGAGGGCGATGGACAGCTGGCCAGCATTCCACAGCTTTGTGGAGAATCTTAGATCAGAATACCACAGTGAACTCACTCTTACCGCACTTACAGGTGTGGGAGGAGAGGCTGGTGAGGCCTGAAGGCTAGTGGCTGAGTGAGGAGGGGAGGCTGTGGGTCTCGGTTCACCCACAGATCTTGGTCCCTGCGGCCAACCTGGCTCTGCTCAACCCACACCAAATTCATTTTCATTGAAATTTAATCACTTGGATCATTATCCTGCCAGAGTCTCACATGAATGTTAAACAATGAAAAATGAGGCAAACTACACATCATTAAAACTGCCTCAAGTTTCCACCCTGGTGATATCGAACATGAGTGGGTGTTTCTTTCTTAAGAAGGGCAGACGATTTTTTAAGAAAAGAAATTACTTCAGACTTAGTTATATGGCTGAAGGAGAACTCAGTGTGGCAAAGGCCACTTTGAACAAACTGAGATTCTGCTTTCATGTAGGTAAGAATGACTGAAATGTCATGTCTTTGGAGAGGAACAGAGAATCACATATTAGTAAGGCAGCTTCTCTTTCATGAAACCCTGCATATTTTCCTACCGGCTAGTGAGCAGTACTTTCAGCAAGAGAAAAACTTCCCTTAGTGTCTGGGTCACTCCACGCTCCTCCTGAGTGACAGCAGCTCCAGCTCACTTGGGTTAAGACAGGATTTCACAGGGACCCACCACAGCGGGCAGCACTCGAGGCAAACCTGCCCATGCCTGTGTGTGAGGAGGCTGTGGGGCCCAAACCCTCACACTCAAGGTGGCAGTGACTAGAGTCTCTGATCCCTGCTCGCAGAGCAGCACCACATCCTGGCAGACTGAGGTAACAGGTATTTCTTTTAAAGATGAGAGAGAAGTCCACACTTGGTGACCACTTACATGACACATGGGATTTTGGCTTCAGCTGTTCTGTGAAAGAAGAGAATGAGGGCTTCTCTCTGTTGTCCTTTCTGTGGAAAGAGAAGTTGAGGGTTTAAGTCTCCCATTGTGAGGACTCTGAGCTAAGCTGACATGCTTATTGCTACTATGAGCTTTACAAATTCTAAAGCTCTAACACCAGTTACCAGAGCCGAGACCCTGACTTTCCACTCAATTCGACCACAGAACTACCTGGGCTCTGTTCTGTCATTGGAGACATGGTAGCCACACTGTCACCCTCCGAGAACTGGTGTGAGGCTCCAGGGGGCAAGGCATGAGGAAGGTCTTTGGAAAGGCATTTCAGGGGAGGCTGCACCATGCATGCCAAGCTTGCGTGAAAGGCAGACATGCAGCCTTGCCAAGCACACCTATTCACTACAGCCTGGGGACAACTTACACATGACATGGCACTGCCCACACATTCTTTGCTCCCCCTTCTTCTGCCAAGCTGTGGCCATACCCAACTGATAAGCTCACCTCCATCCAAGACTTGCTAAATCAATTCCAATGGACTGTGACTAGTTTATTCTTGCATCATCTCAAACCATTAGTCAAGTGTTTTTGGTATGTCTCCCACACAAGGTAAATGACTTCCCAGGAGAAAAACAAAACAAAACACATTTTCTCTACAGTTTGCACCTAAATAAATCCTAATAAAGAATGGTAACACAGGAGATGCTCAGATAGTTTCATCAGAATACAAGACAACATTTACTATCACACTGCGCTGCCAGAGACGCAGGGCAGCTGACTCCTTCCACTAGCAAAAATGCTGCCTGGTCAAAAGGCCCTCTTGCTTTAAACAGTATCTTTCCTCTAGGTCTCGACAAGGAGAAAGATACCCAGGAACCACAGGAATTCGGGGGGACACTGGCAGAGAGTGCACCCATCTCACTTTTATGTGTCCTGACAGCGCAGGCACTTTCCCTCCTGTTGGTGGCCTGTAGTCCAACAGAATAGCTCAAACGTCCCGGGAACTCGTTGTGAAGATGCATCTGAACTTGTTTCTCAGCTACCGGCCTAGTTTATCCTGATGAGGCTCCGGACACACGTGCAACCTTTGCCTGTGGCCAATGAGCTCATGAAGTCCATTCCTATACCCTCAAAGGGTCCCTTGCAGTAAGTCAGGCCCTCTAACCTACTGTGGTCCCTGGTAGGGGACAGAGCAAGGCTCCCCGAGGATGACCTCACCGCAGTGTCTGCAGACCATATCCCAGGCTTCCTCAGTCTGCAGTTCTCCTGTGCGCTTTGAAGACTATCAAAACTCTTCCCACCCATACTCACTCACTCTGCACCTGCTAGTAAGGGAGAGGGCATAATAAATGGTGAAGGGCACTTTCAGAAACTGTGCCTTAAGGTTTATCACAAGGTGGGGATGGCGTGGTGGGATGGCACACTGGCTGACCTTTTGGGAATGATGTGTCGATGTATACCAAAGCCTCTAAAAATGTCCAATGCGCCCTGGCCAGTGTGGCCAGTTGGAGCGTTGTCCCTTCACCAAAAGGTGGTGGGTTTGATCCCCGGTCAGTACGCAATCAATGTTTCATGTTTCTCTCTCACACCAATGTTTCTTTCCCTTCCTCTCTCTATAAAATCAATTAAAAACAAACAAACAAACAAACAACCATGCCAACCTGATGACCCAGCAACTTACTCCTTAAAATTTATTCTCATGATATTATCAGATGTGCATAAGTTTACATATAAGCTACTTTCCCAGTGTAGTATACTTAGAATAATTAAATTAATTTAAAATATACAACTAAAAATGGTTGGCAAAATTTTAATATAATCATGTGAGAAAATACTAAGCTATGTTTAAATATTATGTTTTAAAATAGTGGTGGGGAATTTTCTTTTCTGCCAAAGGCTATTTGGATATTTATAACATCATTCATGGGCCACACAAAATTATCAACTTAAAAATTAGCCTGCTATATTTGGTCAAACATTTAATTAACCCACTCCTAATGCTTTGGCAGGGCCAGATCAAATGATTTCTCAGACCTTATTCAGCCCTTGGGATAGATGTTCCCCACCCTTATTTTATTTATTTATTAAAATATATTTTATTGATTTTTTTTTCAGAGAGGAAGAGAGAGGGATAGAAAGTCAGAAACATCGATCAGCTGCCTCTTGCACACCCCCTACTGGGGATGTGCCGGCAGCCAAGGTACATGCCCTTGACCAGAATCAAACCCGGGACCTTTCAGTCCTCAGGCCGATGCTCTACCCACTGAGCCAAACCGGTTTCGGCCCCACACATTTTAAAAGAGCATTTAACAACATGAAAAAGTATTTATGATATGATTTTGTAACCTTAATGTATGTTTACATGATTCCAATTCTGCTTTAAATATATATACATTGCCTATGACGTACATAAGTTATATATATTTATATATAAACTAGAGGCCCAGTGCATGAAGTTTGTGCATGGGGGAGGGGTGTCCCTCAACTCAGCCTGCACCCTCTCGAAATCCAGGACCACTGGCTCCTAATCACTTGCCTGCTTGCCTGACTGATCATCCGTAACCACTCTGCTTGCCTACCTGGTCACCCCTAACCACCTCTGCCTGCCTGCCTGATCACCTCTAACTGCTCCCCTGCCAGCCTGAATGCCCCTAACTACTCCCCTGCTGGTCTGAATGCCCCTAACTACTCCCCTGCTGGCCTGAATGCCCCTAACTGCTCCCTTGCTGGTCTTATAGCCCCTAACCACCTCTGTCTGCCTGCCTGATTGCCCCTTATCTCCCTTGCCAGCCTGATTGCCCCTGTGCCTGCTGGCCTGATCTTACCCATAACTATTTGTTCCCCTGCACCAGCCTGATCTCACCCCCTAACAGCTTGCTCCCCCACACCAACCTGATCTTGCCTCTAACTACTCTCCCCTGCCAGCCTGATCGCCCCTACCGCCTCTGCTTTGGCCCCCACCACCATGGCTTTGTCTGGAAGGAAGTCAGACATCTGGTCAATCCAGTCTAATTAGCATATTACTCTTTTATTAGTATAAATGTATATATAAATAATATGTACTTTAAAGCAAAACATACATACATTTAAAAATACAAATAACAATAAATGCTGAAATTAGGTGATATAAGAAATGAGTGAATCAATTTTATAGTGTAACTAGTGGCCCGGTGCATGAAATTCATGCACAGAGGGGGATTCCCTCAGCCCAGCCTGCACCCTCTCCAATCAGGGACTCCTTCGGGAATGTCTGACTGTTGGTAGTCAGAGATGTCTGACTGTTGGCAGTCGGACATCCCTCTCGCAATCTAGGAACACTGGCTCCTAACTGCTCATTGGCCTGCCTGATTGCCCCTAACCCCTCTGCCTGCCTGCGTGATCGCCTCTAACCACCTCTGCCTGCCTGATCACACCTAACCACCTCTGCTTGCCTACCTGATCACCCCTAAGTGCTTTCCTGCTGGCCTGATTGCTCCTAACTGCCTCTGCCTTGCCCACACCTGGGAACCATATAGGTCCTGGGTGCCTATAGCTGGCCCTGTCCCGCCCCACAAGCCGCCACCCTGCCCCTTACTCCGCGGCAGCCCCACCTTACCCCTTGTGCCACTGCCCCACCCCTTGCACTGCTGCTGCTCCTCAGGGCCCCGGCCTGGGGAGCGGATGCTGCGCTGGTGGTCCCGGCTGGCCCGTGGCGCCTATTCCGTCCCTCTGCAGGGCCCCGCCCCTCACCTCGTGCTGCTCGGCCCCGCCCCTGCTCCTGATTGGCTGGTAGCCTAGCAAAGGTACAGTCAAATTAGCGTATTACTCTTTTATTAGATAGGATTATAAAGCATGTTTAATAAATATTACTTATTATAGGTACTTTATTTTTCAAATTTTATACAATAGGCATCTATTAAATTTTTAATGTGGGAGAAATCAATAGTTTCATCTTTAAAAAAGAACTCCCCCAAACTGGGTAGATAGAATACTAATCCATTAATGATCTCATTTTTTTTGCTAGCCATGGGCCAAGAAATTTTAAACTACCTTCATTTTTTTGTCCCTGTCCACTGGATTTTTATTAAATTAGACCCACTGGGATTTCCAATTTCTTTTTCTATGCTGGAAATCTGAACGGACTGTCAAGTGGCGGAATGGTGAACTGATACTGTCACCAGGAAGTCTGTGCGGACTTGCTCCATGTTTCTGTTCTTGGTCTTGCTGATCAAAAAATGGCTTTAGACAAAAGATGATTAGAGCCAGCTTTCCTTAGCCAGTGAAGAGTATCTTTTATTTCAGCTGAAAATGAGAAAAGGCTTTAGCCGTACATTACATTTTATAAATTGGCTGTTTCGCCTTGGCTTCCGTGACTTAAAGCTTTTTAAAAAACGACTTCCTCCAGATGGGAAGGTGTGAGGAAACAAAGGAAAACCCACTTCTTGACAGGTCAGCAGTGCTTTGCTGGAGCCATGAAATTGTACAAAGCAGCAGGGAAACCTGGACCTAGAGAGTAACTATAAAACAGGGAGTGGGGGAGGGCGACTTCCTATAAATCCACAGGACCTCCTTATTTGACCAAAACCAAGAAACAATGATTCCCCATTTAACTCTTTTGGCTCAGGATTTCATGGCTGGTCAAGGTTTGGAAAGGTGTCCACGGCATCTAGTACAACCCCCAGTTGACACTGACTCCCCTTCTGAGTTAAAGATAGGGTGGTGCCAAATCAGTGGTCTTAGAGTAGGAAAGGTTCTGATGGTCCAAACTGCAATGCTCATAAACTTGTTTTCTACTTGGATTTTCTATTATAAAAATGAATTTACGTTCAAAAACACAAAGGAGAAGCACATTTTCAAGTACTTATTATCAGAAAGAATATAGTATCTGGCTTTAGCATCACAATGAAGGTAATCTGTATCAACTCAATTTTTCTTTCAGGGACAAATTCTTCATTTTCCTAGAACCCAATGGAAGCAGACAGCAACTCTTAAGCATGGGCCTGGGGAGAGCTCCAGGCTCTTTCTCTGCTGGATTCTTTAAGAAACACACTGCAAATTAGCCTTCATTTGTATAATCTGCAAAATACCATTAAGACTCTGAGATGCTGAAGAAGCAGGATGATAATCACCCTACAGGTGGGATTCTGAGCAGTTGGCATTCTCCTGATATATTTTTCCAGCACCAAACCCATGAGGCAGGCCATGGCTTCCTTTTTTAGATAAGAAAACATCAAAATATGCCAAATAACTTAAGGGACTCGCATAGCTACCAGAGTTATAAAACACCCAACATTCTTGATTCCCATGGCTCAGCCTAATCAATTTCACAGCAGTCTGTAAACTCAGGAAATCAAACTCTCAGGTTATATCTGAAACCACTGGAAGAGCACTCACCTAACCTGAGGAATGATGCAAGTTGGTGGGGAAAAAAATGCTTTCAAATCTTGCTGCACTAAGTACAGAATTCCCATGCACCTCTTTCTTGTTGGCCACATGGCACAATTTATAGTTGCCTCTTGGCCAGTTAATGGGACTTTCATCCTCAAGTTTAATGCCCACTGACTGCCTTTTCAGTTGTTTACACTGGTTCTCAACCTTGTTCAGAAGGTGGACCAGGTGCAGGCAAGGGTGTTCTCCATGAAAGCTCACGAAATGCAGATAGACTTATTCCCATCACACCCACAAGGAACGAAAACATTGCATTTGACAAATTTGCATCTAAAAATACCACACTTCTGAATTTTTTCTGTTCATGTTCTGTTTGCTGTACTTATTCATTGACTTTATCTGGCAGAGTTCACAGTAGACAGAAGTTAGACCTTAATGGTTTAAGACAGTTATAAGAAAAACACTTAAAATTGAGAAAAAATTTCCATTCATTGAATTTTCATTTGTAGAAACCAAAAGAGATCACCAAGACTGATTTTAGCAACAGAATGCTCTGGTTCCACTTGTGGTTTCACTGAAATACAATTTCAGAACCATGGGTCTGTACATCCACATCAATTTATGAACTCTGAAAACTCTAGGATCTAGAGCCTAGGCCATTTAATAATTCTATGTAATATGACAAAAATTAATACAGCTTGATAATTGATCCATGTATCCTCTAGTCTACCTTATGTTTCTTTTTTTAACATTACCTTTTTAAAAAATGTATGTTTTTTATTGATTTTAGGGAGAGAGGAAGGGAAAGGGGAGAGAAACATCAACTGGTTGCCTCCTGCACTCTTTTTACTGAAGATTGAGCCCGAAACCTGGGCATGGGCACTGACCCGGAATCCACCTAGGGACCTCTCTGCATATGGGACAAAGCTCAGTCAACTGAGCCACACCCACCAGGCCCCCTCTGTTTCTTAAAAGTTACCAGTCTGCTCAATCACATGGTAAAATACCATTAACAAAACACACACACCACACATTCTGTCTCATCATTCTTATCTGTTTTGTAATCTTCCAGAAGGCTGAGAGCTCATTTAGATCTAAGACTCTTTATGCAGCGTAACACCAGGCCCAGATAACGCTTTATGATAATGTCAAAAATGTCAATGTCATTTTCTTAGCAATGAAAATTGCTAGGTTTCATCCCACAAGGACAGAAATGGGAGCTAAGTATCTTGTGATACTTAGCATAGTAAAACACTAACAACAGATATGAAATGAAAGTTTTGAAATGATAAAACCACCATAGTGGAAATAGTCCTAAAATATAGGGATGACAGGCTTGGATATAGCCTCAGCTCTGCCACACAGTAGTCATAAAATCTTAGGCAAATGATATCCTTTATGAACCTCAGTTTCCCTGTCTGTAAAATGAGGATCCTGCCAATCATAAATGACTGTAATAAGGAGACAAAGGATTAAGAAGGTTTGAAAACTGGATTTTGTTAAATAACAGTTAATTTGTTAGAGCAACTTATACGACTAAAGCAAATGACATGGGATGATTAGAGGGTTAATATACATATCAAATACACATAGAACTAATTTTTAGCAGCTGTTCCTATACCGAGGCATTCTCAAAATACACTAAGCATACATTCCAACTTTCTCTGAGAGATTCAGAATATATATCATCATCCTGCAGACTGCCCCAATGACCACCCATCAACAGTGATCTCCACAAGCATAAAACTGCAAATTAAAAGATTTTCCAAGTAGATTAATCAGGCTGAGAAATGAAGCAGGCTCACTGTCCTTGCCCAGGGAGTGGTGAGGGAGAGGCAGGTTCAGAGAACTCTGGGTAATTTCTGGGTAATCTCCACAGAACCTACCCTGGGAAGAAACACCTGTGAACACAACTTCCAAATCCCGGTCCCCAGCCCCAGACTCACAGATTTGTCTTTGGTGGTCATCTCCTTGGCTGCAGCATCCAGGGACGCTCTGGCCTTGGCACTGATCCGGCCCGGGGCCACCACCACCATCTTGCGCTGCTTGGCCGGGAGCTGGGAGAGGACGTCGGACTTGAGGCGCCGCAGCATAATGGCCTCCTCCAGCAGCAGCTTCAGCTCCCCCAGGTTGGAGGAGCCAGAATAGTCCCATCCCCAGGCGTGCTGTGGAGGAGAACCGAGAAAACCTGAGACCCTAGGGCCCAGGAATAGAGCTGTCACCGCCTCTCACAACCTCCTCTTCCCTGGCTTTGTGCAGGGAACATCAAGTGGCTTTAAAGGATGAACACAACAACATATGAGAAACAGGAAGGAAAAGGGAAAGGGGAGTCAGGAATGAGGCGGACAAAATCACCTATCATGGCGTTCTACAATTTGGCACTGATTTGCTTTCTAGCAGCAAATGCAATATGTCAGAGGTTTGGTGTCCATTATATTAGAAAATAAACAAGACACTTGTCACACTTTCCTGTACACTAAATACAGAAATAACATTCCTAGGGCTCAACCTACAGGGTCTATTGTACAAAGTAACACCTAACGTCAGCGATCTTTATTTGATGAGATTTACAGGGATGTAAACACCTGTTGTTCTCAGTATGGTTACACCAACACATTCAAGAGCAATGGCATAAACACAATGGCAGTGATGGTGGTGGCAGGGTTGAGGGGAGGAGCCAGAACACAGATTTTTTCCCATTTGGCTGGAACCAGAGGAGGTCCTACATAAACCTGGCTCCCTCGTTTGATGGGGGAGGGGGACAGTGAGCAAGAATGTCTATCTACTCCCTGCCACACTACTAATGTTACCAGTTAAAATCCCATTTTTCACTAACAATCTTCCTGGAAATAGGACGGACTTCCACAGTCAGGGAACCAGGGTGTCTGCTACCTTAATTTTTAGCCACTCATCTTCCCTCTGGGCCCCCCGCCCCTGGACTGTGCACCACCTGGGTAATGGTGCATCCAGTTAATTTTCCAGGGCCAGAGGACCTAGTATAATTGTGGAGACATGGAAGGTGTCCATGAAACCTTTGCTGAATTGAGAATACAAAGAGAAAGTCAAAGGCAGAGAAATAAAATAATCAAAACTTGTTTCTTTAAAAAAAAAAAGTACTCTGAAATCAACTGGAAGTTCAGCCAATTCCTTCATGCTATGGGGTTGAAAATGAGCCCGGCATGGGGCATTCTCTTCAGTGGCTTCTATTAATGCGAGAAGCTGGCCACACACACAAAATGGGAGCCCTGGACTACTGGCTGCACAGAATAAAAATCATGCTGGGAACAAGAGGATATAATTAATCTGGATATCATGCTCCTAAGTGCTAATCTTATCGGCTCTTCATCTTGCAGGCTAAAAACCTATACCAAAGATTTTAAATTGGACTTCAGAATAATCACAATCCAACAAGCTTTCACTGAAAATGTCCCAAGCACCAGGCACCAGGCACTAGGCTGGGTGGGAGAAAGAACACAAAGATGAGGAAGGCACTGCCCCTGACTGTTTTATTGAGTAGTGTCAGGAAAAAGCAGCAAGAAGGAGGGGAAGGGTGAATTTGAGGATGGCACGAGAAACTGGTGAGGGTGGAGGAGACTAGGAACACAGGAGGGCACAGTTTGTGGAGTAAAGGCAATGAATTCCATCTTCAGCCCCTTCAAGCACTGGCTGAACAGTGTCCCATGGGCCCAGACAGTCAAGGAAGAAAAGAAGATCCTTTTCAGAAAGTAGATTATTTGCACAGGACTAAGGTACAAATCACACATGAAGGGTTTTGAGGAGTCATGAGAAGCATGTACAATCTGGATTGATCCAAGGGGAGAGTGCATCACAAATGTATTAAAGAAGTATGTTTAATAACAGAAATTTTCTGTTTCAGTAGCAGGCTAAAAATAGTTTGTAACTAACTTTACAAAACACTAATATTTACATTATAAATACTTAGTTTAAATGTAAGCGGATATTTTTAAAGTAGTACTTGAAAAGTTTTATTTTCCTTTAAAAAGTATTTAACAATAAGGCCCACGGTCTGATTTACATCATGAACTTGCAGAGCAAGGCTCTTCTCTCATGAATGGCACAGGCAACAGGCAACGAGTGAGTTTCAGCCAGTTCTCCAAAGTCAGTGTCTTTGATCCACATAGTGGCTGGGTATATTTGAGATTTGATCACAAAATGGGAATCTTTAAGGTCTGAATTAATGAGGTTTTGGAGTCCAGCCAGTCCATGGCAGGGCCACTGCCCACAAGAAAGAGGCAGATGAAGCTCAGGGTGTGGCTCAAAGTTTACAAAGTCACAGCAGACCAACTGGGAACAAGGAGTCAATGTTTTGAATTGGGGCTTCCGGAGAGATGCAGAGGAACCTGTGAGGAGGACAGTGTCCCACGCTCAGCTAGCTGCTTGATCAGATTAATGATCACGGAAGAACGCAATGGCCCAGCGGGAGGAATCTGAGATTTGTGAGTAATGTAATTCAAATATTTTTAAAATGTTGATTTTCTCTGCTTATAAAAATAATCATGTTGGTGTACATTACCCTCCAGTCAGATGTGAGAGAAGAATAAAGGGGAGAGAGGAAGGAAGGTAGGGAGGAAGGTAGAACAGAAGGGAGGGAACATTTTACATCCTATTTTTTTTACTCTTGTATTTCCCCATGATATTAAATATGCATTTCCTTTTTCACTAAAACAACACAAAACACAAACAAACAAAAAACAAAACCACACCAAAAAACTGAGGTTCTAGAAACCGAGATTTTCATTGCAAAGATCATTGTGCTTACAGGCACCCTCTGCCACTTCTGGAGGACGGAGCTGCACAGACTAGCTCCTGAGTGTGCAGGCCAGAGGCAGTGCTCCCCATGGAGACTCGGTTCACTGAGAGCTCACTCGAGGCACGGGCTCTTCCTCCCATGACACCTGCTCAAAGGCCTCTTTTGCCTTCACTGCATATTTTTTCACCTTTTCAGAGGATTTTTCATACTCCTCCCTATGCCAGTGACCTTCACCAGCCTCATCTACTCTCTTCTCTCTCTCCACCTTGGTCGACCACCAGATCACATCAGAGCCATTCTCTCTGGCAAGAGCTGCTGGTTCTGAGCTCTATGCACCTACGCGTGAGCCATGGTCCCTGTTGGAAAACACTAAGCTAGAACCACCATAAGCATTAAAAGTAGGAGGTATTGCTCTCATCTTACTCCAAGGATAGTCCTGGGTCATAAATAGGGGCAGGCAGAGCTAAAATCTTAATTCAGCTTCCTGTCAATGTTCTTCTGATCATAACATGGACAAAGAGAAGAAACAGAAAGGTAAGGGTCAAAATCAGATGACAGATGGGGGGCTGGTGAGGAAGGAGAGAATAAGTACCCGCTTGGCATCACAGTAGCGAAGTCCAAAGGCATGAAACTGAGGGAAGAAGGTTGGCTTGACGGCAATGATCTGCGTGTACAGCTCTGCAGGTCGTGACATGGCTGGCGTGCCTGACAGTAAGATCACACGCTTGGCCATCTAGGAAACAAACAGACAGATTATGCTGAGAACATAATTTCCCAAATGCCCCAATGAGATAAGAGCCCAGGGACAGCACAATGCCCAGCAACCAACACAAACGTCTTCCATTTCCTGGACACCCTGACTGCTGGAGTTCTCAAGTTTGATCATCACAGAACTAAGTTGGGTCCAGATTCCAAAGACTGTAAAGATCAGCCCTCCTCTGGAGCCAGGTGTGGCCCACAACCTGGGCTCTCTAAGTGAAGGCACTGCGATGAGAGAAACAGAGCACATGTGTGCCCAGAGGGTCACGGCATGGCCTGTGTAAGCAGTTGGATGTCATCTCCTAAGCAGCCACTTAACACCCTCTGCCATCTTCACGTTGCCACTTAGCATGTGACATCGAATTCTGTATCTTCTGTCTCCCTCACTAGGTTTCAAGCTTTCTGACAGCAAGGGTTAGGCTGTGTTCCTTCATTCCTGCAGCACAGTGCCCGGCACAGAGTAAGTAACTAACAAATATTCACCATATGTTGAAAACTATTCAGAAGGAAGATATCTAGTGCCCTGGGGATCATAGAGTAAATGCAAAGAACCCCGCATTGGAAGAGGAAGCAGAAGCAGGGGTACAGCCGCAGGCCTGCACTGCAGCATGGGTTCTGACATCCATGTTGAACCCAGGAGTAGATAATGACACCTAGGACCAGCCCTACCTCACTCCCAGGTCCAAGTGTAAGCCATGATTTTATTTTCTTTAGAGGGGAAAAAAGGCCCTACTAACTTAGCAGCACAATAGTCTGAGCTGGATATCCCTGACTGAAGCTGCAGGTACTAAGGACTTTAAAGGTGGGACACAGATCCATTTACCTTCCTCAGTCCAGGTCTGCTACAGCTCATCAATGGGCAGAGTGGGAATACACAGGTGGTTGATGAACTTCAGGTTTCTTATTACCCTGATCCAAGGGGATTAGACTCAAATATCCTACCTCTTATTATTAAGATGGAAAAGAGGGTGAGGAAGAAAGAGAGAGAGAGAAAAAAAAGACATGTTCCATGGTATTAGAACAAGTAATCACCAAAGATTACGGGAGGTAAAATTCATTTCAGCTCTGGGAAGGAACCCTACTGTGGAGCTCGGTTGTCTTGAAACAGCTTGTTAACCACTGTAACCTTGAGTTAATGACAGTAGTGTAAAGAATATAAGGCAACTGCGTGCAATAAATCACCTAGGGAGGAAATTAGGTTTTCAAATGAATACACTTGCCTCATAAAAATAAATAAATAAAGATGCAACCAAGAGAAGAGAAATGGGTCCTTATAAATATACAGTATACACAACTCTCAAGATGCACTTCTGCCCTCTTAGCAGCTACCTCTACTGAATTCCATTGTGACAGGAGAGCTGAGCCACTGGAGCTATAATTTTCCACAGTTCAATTACCCAGGACCTCTAATTTCCTGTGCATTTAATGCAGACTCATTAAAATAACAATGAGCTTCTTGAATGGCATCTGCAGCACTGCTTGCCTTAGTTCAACACCATTTTAATGAAACTGGGAAAATGAAAAGTCTTATCAATAAGAGAAAATCAGCCCATCAGCTGAACCTATTCCCCAGGTCGTTGCTATTGCTGCCGGGATGGAGCCTGGGCAGCAGCTCCCAGCTCAGGGGGGTGGAAACCTTCTCCAGGGTCCTCCATCTTATATTTACAGAATAGACCAACACTGATTTGGTTCCCCCCCCCTACAGTGCCCAGACCAGGGGGCAATGCAACCGTTGCTAATGGACGTTTGCAGGTGTTAGGAAGCAGAGGCAGCATTTTGGAAATAGAAACCAGCTTTGAATAGAAACCACAACAGAGTCAAATCTGTTATGAAATGGCTTAGCCTGCTCCCTGTTCAGCCCCAATATGTTCGTATTGTCACCACTGTCAACCATAGTGCCTTCAATTGTGCCTAGCTGCCATGATTTATGTCACCTTCCACCTCTGAGAACTTCCATTCTAGGCAAATATAAATGCACAAAACTACGTAAGTCAACACTAAATTGAACACTTTATAATTAACTCCTCTAACAAAAGAAAGCAACACTCTAGAAACCTATACAGGAACAATATAAAAATAATTTATATTTTATCTGATAGAAATTATGTGATTCACGTGAGTAGACACTGTTGGGTCAGATGACCTAAAGATCATGTTTAGTTTCCTTGTGGGTCTTGAGACGGGGTAGCCCTGCAGGTGAATAGCAGAACAAATAGGAATATATAATTTATCAAGGAGAATCCAATGAAGCAGCTCAAAGTAGATAACCTACACATAGATTTTTTTTTTAAATGAGCAAAGAGAATGTTCTATTGTCAAAAGAGCTTTAGTTGTTTTAAGTTCAGACAAGAAGTAGAGTGTACTCACACAAAAGAGAAACAATTATTTATTACGAAAGGATGGTGGGACTCTGAGGGCCTAACTCCCTCTAAAAAAGCAACATTAATAGAATACTGTTAATAATGTTATAATACTGTTATACAATAAAAAGCACTGTAAATAACACTCAATTAAAGAAAACCCAAACACACCTCACTGCTCAGAAGAGAAGATACTGCTAAGACACCTTCAGTGGCAAAAAAGACCCTGTGATTCGGGCTGAGTGGGAGTGGAGATGGTTATGCCTGGTCAGCCTGGACCTCAGGCATCTACCAAAAGGTAAAAGTATGACCCAGCAATTCTGTGTAGGGAAATTTGTCTTAAAAGTAATAAAGCTACGAATATATAGATGATGTTCACTTGCAGAACTATTTATAATAGCATCACAATGTCCAATACCAAGGGTTAAATTGTGAAGAGTGTCCATGGAACTGAATGCTCATGAGCCACTAAAAATGACGATCTTGTCCTATGACCTACATGTTAGAAAAATAAACAAACTGTTCATAATGGTTTTCACTGTTGGAGGGTTTAAAGATGATTATTAAAATGTTCTTTATAGCTTTGTCTTGCCTACCACATCTATATACCATATTCTCCGGCATATGAGACGACTTTTTAACCCAGGAAAATCTCAAAAGTCAGGGGTTGTCTTATACGCTGGGTGTAAAAATACCGTAGCTTGCAGTTATGATGAGTGTTGCTAACTCGCCAGGGATTTGCCCGGCACTTGCTCTCTCTCTATTGTTTGTTATCTTCCTCCTATCATCATCAAGTTCCAGTCGTCTTATACACCGGAAAATACGATATATAAAAAGCTAATATGCAAAGTGTCCCCTTGGGAGTTCAACTAGCAGACTGGGAGTTCGATTGCTTGCTACTATGTGTGCTGATGATCAGGGGGCAGCACGGAATGAAGGAAGACCCCAGCCAGTATCCAGCAGCCAGGGAGGGGAGACCCCGGCCAGCAGCCGGAAGGCCCTAATTGGCCCTAATCACTAGCCAGGTCTAAGGACCCCACCTGTGCATGAATTTCATGCACAAGGCCCCTAGGCTTATATATATAAGCCTAAGCCAGTAGTCAGAAAACTGTGGCTTGTGAGCCGTGGTTTGCTGCTCTGTTGACTAATGAGTTTGCTGACCACTGGCCTAAGGGACTGGTCGACCATTTGACTGGTAGCTACAACACGCACTGACCACTATGGGGCAGATGCTCAACACAGGAGCTACAGAGCTGCGGTGACTTGGCAGCTGCAGTTCTCGGGTGATACATCCAGAACAGGAGAGGAGGGAGCCCGATTCTGGGGTGCGTCACCCAAGAACCGTCCTCTCATAATCCAGGACTCCTCAGGGGATGACACAGTTTTTTACAACCTGAGCCTGCTGTCATCATTTACAAACCCTGCTTTTTCTCGATACCATCTGGCCTGGCTACCTCACAGACTGTATGATATAAACTCATCACTCTTTCTTGCACATTTGCTGAAAAATCTTGAACTATTAAAAGTCCTGAAATATGTTACCAGAATATAGTGCTAAGAGATGCATGTGTTAGAGGGACAGTCAAGTGGTATTAAATTAGGTCCTCATAAATTAGGTCCTTATAAAGTTTTAGGTGTATAACCTGATAATTTGACATCTATATCCACTACAAAGAGATCATCCCCAAAAGTCTAGTTGCTCCTCCACCACATAATTGACTGCCTTCATATGGCTTTTGCAAGGCACATTTTACTTCTTCCTAACTCTCTTCTTGTTCCAAAAAATATTCAGTCACTTCCTAGAATATCTAGATCAACAGAGATGGGAAGAAGTGATTTGCCACCCAGGGGATGTTTGGCAACATCTAGAGACAATTGTGGCTGTCACAACATGGGGGCACAGTGGCATTCAGTGGTCAAGGCCAGGAATGCTGCTACACATCCCACAATGCACAGGACAGCTCCGCACAACAAAGAATTATCTAGCCCAGTAGTCAGCAAACTGGAACTTGCAGGCCACATGCAGCTTGTGAGCCGAGGTTTGCCGCTCTGTTGACTAACGAATTTGCTGACCACTGACTTAGACTCTTGATTCCAATAATTACAGGCTGTTGCTGTTCCTTGTGATTAAGCCCCATCCCAGTGGTCGACAAACTCATTAGTCAACAGAGCCGCATTAGCTCGCGAGCCGCAATTTGCTGACCACTGATCTCGCCCAAAGAATCAGTAGTGCCAAGATTGAGAAATTCCAACCTAGATGAAAATATGGCAGAGAGTGAAAGCTTTGGTTAACAGAATAACACAAACTGCCTCTTCCCCCTCCACCCAATCCTGACAGCAAGCTAGCATCATGTGAAGTCAATGTTACGTAAGAGAGTGGCTTTCACACACCTTCAAAAGCAGCAGACTGGACCCATGGCTCCTATTTTATCATTAATTCATCCAAGTTCTACAGCAAATGCAGAGTAATAGATACTAGTTAACAGTTAAAAGATGTGCTTTGAATATGTCACTTTAAAGATGTAAATGCTGCTTTAAGAGGTCTGCCTCAGAAACACATATTTCAGACCCAGTATGGGACCCAGTGTGTGGCCAAGAGTGCCTGACCGGGAATGAAATATTAACAAGACAGTCGCTAAGAAGCTTTCCCATTATACCTTTAATGATATAATCTATCCATGTGCAGTTTTTGTCTAAACAGATTTAATTTTAGTTATGGCTGTAATATTGGAATCACAGTACTGAGGTCTATTAACATTTTTCAAAAGGAAACAAGGGTCAGCAGTATGGGAAAAACATTTCATTTAAGTGTGTCCACAAATGGCTCTCATATTTATGGGTAATATGAGCATAGGATCAAGGTTTTTAAGTAAAGGACTTTTATTTTTAAAGTTGGAGCAAATGAAATAATCCTCCTTTGAAAAATGTAGCATATTACTTGTAATTATCATATAACTTGCTACTCCTAAAACAAAACAAAACTTGAAAGGAGTAGACACTTGTGTGTGGTTTGTGGGGAGGTAGAAAAATTAAGTTATCTTTCAAATGCTACTAAGCTCCTGCAACATTTGACAAACTAGCTTTCCCTAGTTTCAGTATAACAAAGCTTCTTTTAGGCAACAAAAGCTGTTGAAACACAAGACTGTTAAACATGCACTCCTATGTTCTCAATCTATACAAACAGAAGTAGATTTCCCCAACAGCACCTCTGAGATTTCTGCCTTGTTATAGGAGAAAAAGCTACTTTCCCATCTGCACTATTTCCTCCCAATATTAGGAAAAAGCTCACTGCAAAAAGATGGAAGGAAATTTTGGGGGGGCCTTCTCTCTATTGGGACACAAAACCTGGGCACAGAAGTGTGTGAGATGAGACAGGGCGCTTACACTGCTCATCAGAATAATTTCACATGAAGATCTGAAGCTACACTGAAGCACACAAACACGTGCTTATACACACACACACACACACACACACACACACACACACACAGCCAGAACTCAAGCAGACAAAGTACTCAGGCACAAGCTCAGACCACTCCAGAAAAGGATGTGGATGGCTGACCCTCCTTTGTTAACAAAACTGCTTAGGGCAGCCCGAGAAAAAGGCATCGGCTTACAGAGCATGTCTCAGCTTTGCCAGTGCTTCTTGCTGGTACCCACTGGCCTGTCTGCATAACTCATCTCCCTCGGTTCAAAGCACCAAGAGCTCTGCCCCACAGCCACTTAGAAGACAGGCAGTTTCCGCTGAGCTGCTCAGGACATGCTGCTGGGGGTGCCCAGGAACCCAGGAGGCTCTGGAGTGCAGTCCTGACCATCAACAGGTCTTCATCTCTAAGAGGCCAGGACTACTGCATCGACCACAAGTTCTTTAGCAGGATGGTAGGAAGGAAGTGGAATCTAGCACTACAGCCTTGAGCAGAGATGCCTTAAGTCACATCCATGGCCCACCGTCCTCACCCTGCAGCCCCTGCTCTCCTTTGGACGCTTTGCCAGCCAGAGCAAGCCACAGCAGATTTCCAGACCCCGTGGGCTCAGACTCCTAGTCCTCTCTCAGCAGGACTCACCTTGAGGAGGGGCATAGCTGCGCGGCAGCGGGCAGTCTTTATGTTTTTGAGGAAGTGAGACTCATCCTGAAAAGAAACAGTCACATAGGTGAACAAGGTCACATCTCGTGTAGAAGGAAACAGCCCACGTTAAGCTTACCCTAGCAAGCGTCATGTTGAGGACTCTTCCCTCAGCCCTTTCTCATTCAGACAGGTGTGGGCCTGGGAAAGTTTCTCCAACACATGTTGGGCAAGTGGCTTTCTCTCTTTGAGAGTTTCCCACCTATATAGCGGGGTTAGTGACTCTTCTGTCCTATCCACCTCACAAATTGCCGAAAGGTGGCTTCTTCTTTGTAACACACACACACCTAACATTTGTCCAGCACTAAAGCAAAATGTGCTAAAGATCCACAGTGTGCCCTGCAGACCCACTATGTGCCCTACACTGGGGTCCCGGCCTCGCCCCCTAGGGGCTGGCAGGATGTCAGCTACACTGACAACTGACCAGATGATATTATGAATACTGCCACTGAGTCAGGCTTTCACACACCTTCATAAACAGCGGACTGGACCCAGAGCTCCTATTTTATCATTAATTCATCCTAGTTCTACAGCAAATGCAGAGTAATAGATACTAGTTAATAGTTAAAAGATTTTCTTCAAATATGTCACTTTAAAGATGTAAATGCTGCTTTAAGAGGTCTGGCTCAGAAACACATATGACAAAGTACTGTGGGAACTTGGAGTAGGGAGGAAGACAGAATTCCTGCCATGCTCAGAACTTGGAGCCTGGTTATTTATAGCTCAAAGCTTCTTTTAGGCAACGAAGTGTGCATAAGCAAACTAAAAAATATCATGTTTTCTAAAGCTCAATGAGGAATTAATACATTCTTAGTATCTGGGGAAAGTTTTTCTATTTTGGTCACAGTCGAATTACTTGCTATGTGACTCCGAGCAACGATTTGATCTCTCTACAGTGCCAGTTTCTCCATCTGTAAAATGGGTATAATACCAGCAGCCAATGTATTGGGTTGTCTTAAACAAGCTAAGACACATAGAGCCCTTAGAACAGTCCTGCCACTTAATAAGCAATCAGCGGACACCAGGAAGATCCTGGCTCTAAAGATCTAAAGATGACGAATAAGACCCATTCCCTCAATTCTTTTTCAGCTAAGATGAACTAAAAAAAAAAAAAAAAAAGATCTCAAAAACACAATATACGGGAATGTGAGATGAATCTCCAAATGTCACTGCATGTATTCCCACAAACCTGGGGTGTAACATTTGTACTCCTGTGTGAGGATAAGTCCATATTGACAGCCAAGAAAAAGGGTTTTATACAGAAAGTAACACAAAGTCCAGAGATAATGGAAGGGTATGGACTTCTTTACCAATGGGTAACAACGGCCCACTATTATAACTAACCACAAGGAGTAGCTTCTTCTTCATACATAAAAGTGACATCTCAGGACCATCACTTTATTCTCTCCTTCAACATTCCTCTGGAGTAGGGAGAGGACAGGGACCTTAATTCACTGAAGAACAAACCATCCATGGTGGTAAGTCATTTGCTAAAAATCACATGGCTGATTAAGTGTTGAGTTAGAAACAGAAACGCAGGGATTCTGCAGCCAGACACAATCCAGCTGTGATCAGTGATTCTACTTTGCCAGCTTCGTGCCCACGGGCAAATTACGTAACCTCTCTCACTGTCAGTTTTCATCAGCTGAGAAATGGGACAGTCTCTGCCCAGGGGCCATTGTAGGATCAGCGATTATACATCAAGTACCTGATAGAGGAAGACACATGAGAAATGAAGGCTTTAGTCTTCCTACACATTGCAGAAGCATCACCATCATCCTGGGGTACTTCTTTCGATGTTTTTATTTCACATGATTGCTGTCATTTTTTTCACCACACTTGAATTTGTGCCAAACCAGAAATGACTCTCTGAAAGATTTGTTATTTTTTTAGCTTATAAAAAATTTAAACATTTAAGTTTGCTTATGCTATGAACAGTATGATTCTCATGTTCAAATCATATAACAGATCCTTCTCTGATTGCCACAGTACTTGGTTCACAGGTCTATGAAAGCACTAAGGTGTATTCTAATGACCCGGGCATGTGTTCGTCTGTCCTACTGGACTGTCCTAGTGCACAGTGCTGTGTGGGGCTCGAAGCTGGTGCACAACTGCTAGTTAGATAAACACATGGGTGAATGTACTTCCCAACTCCCAACAGCCAGCCCCAAGCTCAGAACACAGAGTCCCTACGCTTGAGTCCCTTGTTGACCTGTGCGACTCAAACCCCACTTCCTGGGCCTCCTAAAGCTCTTTCCTTTCTGTCCTCTACATGACACACACACTCTAACCTTGAGTATCAAGATTTGAGAAGCCACAACCAGGAGAGCGATCTATTTTTAAGAGAAGAAAAACACCACTAGCTTTTAAAATTCACAAATTTGAGTAAAAAAGAACCTTGTGTATCATCTGGAGGCACTGGGTTTCGCTGTTTCACCAACAGGAACATGGAGGGTAAACGTCCATTGGAAATCACCCATCAAAGGATGTGCCTCTGAATGCTGGTTAGTGGTTCCTGAACTGGGAGTGGGAACTGGACAGACGAGGTGGGGGCACAAGAAGCTGCACACCCTCCAGAACTTTTTTTTCTGAGCCATGGCATCCAGTGAGTGCTGACAGGGGGCACGGACCAAGTCTCTCTGGAGACCAAAAGAAGGAAAGCCAGTCCCTGAGAGGTGAGCCATCACATCTGAGCTTAAGCCATCTTTTAAAAAAGGACTAGAATAAAGAGTGCTTTTCTGGGAGGGGAGGGGAGGGGAGGTAGTGTCCTTCTATAGGCTGGAAGAAAACACATAAACTGTTGGAACAGTTCTGAGCTGTTCTGATAAGAGGGCACCAGCTGAAGGCACACGGCTGGAATTCCTACAGCCCCGGCGGTCCAGAGTGCACACACAGGCCTCCACAGCCAACCTCACATTGGGGAGAGACAGGCTTGAAACCCCAGTGCAGACCTGGTAAATCACATTTTTCAAAAAGATCCCCGGGAGTTCTAATACGTAGTCGGGGCTGAGAACTGCTAACTGAGAGAAAGGAAATGTTGGTTCACCACAAAATGAGACCATGATTTTCGTTCTCATGAAAGTACAGGTGTGAAAGAAGAAAGTTTCCCCTGAGATCAAGTACTTAAAGGCTTTTCCAAGTCACTTACAACGATGACAACTTTGAAAGGAGTTTTTAGCTGCTTTTCCAACTTGTTCAGGAGGTCAAAACTGGCAATGTTGACCAAGCCAGCTGTCAGGCGGTCCTTGCCAGTCACCACGACATTGGTGTGTTCTGGCTTCAGAGACGGCAGCCACTGAAGGAAGGCCTGGGGGTGACAGCAGGGAACAAACCCAAAATGATGATTGGCCCGGCAGCTACGGGCTGTGACCACAGCCGACGTACCACTGCACTCTCACCGTGGACCAATGTCACAGCTCCCTGAAAAGCCAACGCCTCTCCCCATCCTCCCACAGTGGCTGTAACCTTGTCCCCAAAACAGCTACCATCTCCATCTTCCTCTCACCGGCTCGTTCCCCTCACTTTCCCTAGCAGAACACTTCCTTCCTGCGTAGCAAGTGTAATCAAGCAGCTACTCTATCACCATCAGTGCCTTCAGTGTACCAAGCTTTGCTAAAAATTCCTCTTGAAAGAGTCACGTTCTTTCTCTGCAGAAACTTGCCGTCTAGTTAGGGGTCACAGAAGTGAAGTCCACAGGCAGTAGAGGCATGGGGCTTCCTTCTTCATCAAGTTGGCTTATCTGGATTTTTATTCATGTCACAGAACCACTCTAATCCCTGGATATATGGCAGACAAAGCTCAAGGCTGACTGATAATAAAGCTAAGTTTATGTCAGATTTTTTAGTCATAAAGGTACCTGGTAGATAGGGAACATCCTGCCCTCACCCCTTTCCACAGAGAGCAAAAGCCCTGAGCAGGAAGTCCGGCACGCAGCCTCTGGCTCTGCACTACTCCACATTAGCAGGAAGTGTGGAGCTTACCCTCTCTGAGATCAGTGTTCTCATCTTTAAATGGGCTAATATCTCTTGCGCCTGCTGCACATAGCTTTTATGGGATTACGGGAACTAAAGGAGGAATAATATTTTGAAAATTAAGTGCTGTACTAACAGGAAGTGTCTGCCAACAGAATGAGGTGAGTCTGACCTCTGTGGCTCCGTGGCTTCCTTCCCTGAAGGTAGAACGGGACTCTACTTTGGACCCCATGAGCCCAGGCTCGGGGGGCATCTCCTCTCCATTCTGCCTTCAGCTGAAGCAGGACTTTAAAGATCCCAGGCCCTGTCCCCAAGCTTTTCCTCTAACCCTGAGGAAAAGCGTCCCTGTTAAAATCCGAACACAAAGAGCACAGACCTGCTCCCAGGTGAAGCGCACAGATGAGGGCACCACCACCAGGAGCGGCCACTCCTTCCGGTAGAAGGCGGCGATGCAGATGGCCTGGATGGTCTTCCCCAGGCCCATGTCATCAGCAAGCAGCAGGCGGCCTCCTTTGGCAATGGCAAAACTGGAAGCAGACAAGGTAAGGACAGTAACACAACATATTCCCCAGGGGCACGAGTTTACCTGCTCATGAAAAGAGATCTGCCCCCCAAAGAGGGAAAAGCAGGAGCTAATCAGGGAGCAGAATTATAATTTAAGATGGAGTCAGAATCGGGAAGATGTGAAATGGTGATCAAAGGTAGGAAGAAGCGCTGTAAGATAATCAGGTCATAAAAGTCTGCAGCTCGAGTTACCCTCAGCCCAATGTAGGCGAGGCCCGGGGGTGTGTAAGGACAGTGGGAAATGGTCTCTAATAAGAGGTGTGTAAGGACAGTGGGAAATGGTCTCTAATAAGAGGCTGAGCGGGGTACCCTTGTTCAAAGAGATCTACCTAGAGGGGAGGAGAGAAATTAGAGATGAAGATTAGAGAGGATGCTGTGTGCAAAGGGCAGAGGGAAGGAACCAGCAAAGACAGAACATGCTGCAGAGGAGGGAGAAGCCAGAGGACAGGGATGAACAGGGAGTTTATCTAAGAGGGAGCAGCAACCTCAGCAAAGGTGCTCACTAGTCAGCAGTCTCCAGGCCCCAAGCCTTCCAGTGCAGCAACTCTTGCTAATGGTTTGTAAATAAGGGTGGAGTCCACTCTTTCGGAGCCCAATTTGCCGGGCTGGAATCCCCATCCCACCACTCAGAGGTAAGTTATCTAACCTCCTGGCGCCTCAGCCATAGATGGGAATAACAACAGGCTCTACACTAGAGACTGTTTTGAGGACTAATGAAATTCATAAGTAAAGCACTTAAAACAGGGTCAGAGGAATCTTCTCTTATAGCTACTATTTGACAAAAAGGCACGACTTGCTCGAGTGATCTGATGACTCAGTGAAACGCTGAGGGGATCCCGAATGCCAGCTGTCTGGTCTCCTGCTTCACACACACACACCCCCCCCTCCCCCCGGTTCAGATGATTCCTGAAAAATTGATCATTTGCTCAGAAACCTGGTAATAACCAAGATGACTAACTCTTTTTCTTTCCTTCCCACACAGTAAAGACTGAATGTAATCTCTTTTAACTAGCAGCTGCTTTGGCCAACAAGGATTCCAGGCTGCAGATGGCCTTCTGAATTGCCTGGAAAGGTCAGTGTTTGACAAAGGTGGAGAATGGACATGCAGACCTGTGGGTGGCATGAGGCCAGCACACCTGGGCTCAGCGGCACACGGAGACAACAGGTGTCACATCATTGCACTTCCTTGTCCTCCCAGCAGTTACAACAGCCCAGCCAATGAGGAGGACCCCAGGCCATGGCCACCATGTTCCTTCAGTGGGAAGGCAGGGAGCCCAGCGGCCTTCCACCTCACCTCCCTGAACAGGCCTGTTCTTGCCACACCTACCTCAGACCTGGGTTAAACCTCTGGACCATTTTCGGGATGAACCCACAACTCAGACACAGGGAGGGCAAGTGTGAAAATATTTATTCTCTATCTTACTTTCTAATTTACAAAACTGGCAGCCAGGACAGACAGGGATCAATGAAGCACTTCAGTCTATCTGGTCATGTTCAAAGCAGAATGGACCCTAAATTTCACAATCTTTCCTTTTTCCCTGCCTTGAGGTAGCCCAGCTCAGGAATCAAGGACCAAAAATGAGAACAAAGCAAACACCTGGGTAAACAGAGAAACAATCACACAGCTGATGCCTCCTCTAAAGGTCAGGCTTCATAAAAGAAGCTCTGCCCTCCATCAGAAAACATAACTTAAGTCCCAAATTCACTGTGGGAGCTAAGAGCCCTTAGGCAGGTGGCTGTCTGCCAGAGCCTCGATTCACTGGTTTATTGAGAGACCATTTAGTCATCAGAGGAAGCTGATATGAGACTTTACTCCCATAAGTATAAGGGAGTTATCAACTGAGTTCTTACATGCAAAAACAAAACAGAAAAGCACGTGGAATTCATAGCCTTCTTCCCCCAACACCAGAGAATGAAAGTTAAAACCTGGACTTAATTAGAAAGTGTTGAAGAAAGGCTGGAAGTACCATAACACTTTCAGAGCCCCAGAGAAAAAGATGGGAGCTTTGTTTCCATGCGCACAGGCCAGGTGCCTCGTACAGCGCCCCCAGTGGTGAGGAGGTTAACTGGCAAGGCCAGCAGGTACCACATGGGCCCACGGATCTTTACTGGAGCCATGAAGAACTTGATGCTTAAGTCAGAGTGAGCAACATTGTCATGAAGGAGCCAGAGAAAGAAAAGAGCAAAGGAAAAAACTGCCTTGAGTCTGGATAGAACGCGGCCCAAAGGACATCACAGATCACAGTAGATGCAGGACCAAAATGGCAAAGTGTGTTGCCTCAAATGGATAGAGGCTGAAGGATAGGAAGAGGAGAGGGTGGGCGAAGCTGGGGCCATGGGAACACAGTAAGGTGTGCCATGCCAAAACCACACCCAGGACAGAATCCTGTCTGAGAATGTAGCCGACCTTTAACTAAAACACCACAGTGTGATGCACACAGGCAAACTGCCTATGCTCGCCAGTGCCATTGGCAGTTCAGTTCTTTCCCATGCACAGGGCTCTTCTCCAACCACACTGCCTACCAACATCTCTAGCTCTCATATTTTTGGATGGACTATAAGACCTCCTCCCTCTCCTTGACCTCTCATATATTCACTAGAAGGCAATTTCAAACCGTTTTGCTTCTCCCAAGAAACTCTGGAAAAAAGGACAGGTCAGGCCACAAGTTTATCGTTTTTCTTTCTATAATAAGTGCACCCTAACTTTCTTTTGGAAAACTACCACCTGCCACTCTCAGTCCAAGTAATTTTTGTGGGGCAGGCCTATCACCCAGCCTCACCAACAAGACTTCAAGCTCCGGGCCACAGTGACTGACTAGGTCCAGATCCATGCATTTCAGTGTGGGATTCCAAGGAAAGAGGTGCTTCTGCTGGGATGCTGGGCTGATGGATTTGAGCTGGAGGTCCCCCCCACACCTGAGTAGCATCAGGCTGAGAATAAAGTAAACTATGAGGAAAGCAGGGCTGAGAGAGGGACAGAGTCTGATGAGATCCTTTTAGATTCTGGGTTTTCTATTACATGAGAAATCTTTCTTCTAGTTTGAGGTTTCTGGACACCTGCAATGCAGAGCTCTGCTAACTCACAGAATGTGAAATCAGTGGTAGTGCTCTGAGAACAGCACACCTGGCTGTCTAATGCCTAACCGCTCCCAGACATCTGTGAAAGATGAGCATTCACAAAAGAAGGAGCATCTGAACACAGCTGGTGGGGAGGGATGAAATGTGAGGGGAAGGGAGCAAGAGGAAAACCAGGCACCTACTTGACTCCAGCTCTCTGAAAGGGCAGTAGACTGGACACGAGCTTGGGGTCCACTCCAGAGAGGTCGGCCTCAGGGACATCCACCGTAAGACAAAGAGACGTCTTCTCCAGCTGAGAAGCAAAGGCCAGGGTGAGTGTCTTGGGCAGAGGATTCAGCTGCACTTGTGGGAGGCAGCGCACCCTTTCAACTAGAAGGAAGAAGAGAAGCATATGAATTGGGGTGTTATGTTCAAGAGATCCAGGGGTTACAAAATACAAAGTTCAATGGCTGAAATTCTGTTGCATGCCAACTTAAAACACTAACTGGACAGAAAATCAGGGCTGACAGACCCATGCTAGAGAATAAGTCTTTCCTCTCTGTTCCTTAATTTCTGCAAATATGAAGGCAATCAGTCACAAAAAAAAATTGATTTTCTATTCTACACAAACACTAGAAAGTAATACAAAGTGATTTTGTGACTGATTTTTTTTAATCTAAAGGTAGAAAAAAATTATCTTAGTATTTCCATTCAAATAAGGAAACAAATCAGCCCAGTAAAAGCAAGAAAATGAAAAAATCTTGTCTTCTTTCCATTCTCCTCATGTTTCATTTTGGTTCCAATGTTTGAGAAGTGAGAGAACTCTAAGTCACCTGCTGTCAACAGGCAAGGAAGCACTCAGCTCCATACCGAGATGCTAGGCATTCCTGAGAAAGATCAGTAAGATGGGACTTACTCCCAAACAACAACAAAGGGCAAAGGCCACAGCTGCTAACAATGCATGTGGCCCTGCACACTCCTGACCCTTTCCGCAAGAGAATGATGACCTCCCCTTGAGAGGTTAAGTTTGACAGCAGTGATCTCAGTGGTGAGGCAGTCAAGAAATCCATTAATCCCAAGGTGGCCTGCTAGCTCCCTACCCAGCCTCCAAAGCAGGTGCTGGCAAGCAAAGGCCAATGGGCCAAATCGGCCTGTTTCTGTAAATAAAGGTTCACTAGACACAGTTGTGCCAGTTTGTTTATGGATTATCATGGCTGCTTTCATGCTACAGAGTTGTGTAGTTGGGGCAAATACCGCATGGCCCACAAAGCCTAAAATATTTACTCTTTGGCCCTTTACAAAAAACATTTACCAACGCTGATAAGTTCAGTCTGACTTTCCATCTCAGCTCATCTTTAGGGGTCTCTATTTTCTTTTCAAGTGTGAGGAACCAGACCTCCATACAATGGATGAGGAAATCTCTTTTTCTAGTCAGAAGCCATTAACCCAAGTGGGAAAAATAAATTACCTGAGATCTACATGGAAATTGAAGCAAATTAATTTCACTGATCTTACTTTTTGAAAGAATTTAAGCCTCACCTGATTTTAAAATTAAGAGGAAAAAGACTTCTTCAACAGAAAAAAAGGAAAAAGAATAAGCCAGGATACAAATGAAACATACACTCTGGGGGGAATGGGCAGGGGAAGATTAAAAAAGCCAAGTTAGAGAAAAGATGACAGACTTAGAGATTGCTGGTGGTAGAAGAATCATTAACCTACCAATCTCAGCCCGCTCTCCCACGGGTTGTAGCTTTCTAATGTTCTTCCCTTGTAGCACTGTCCTTTGAAAAATCAAGTTAGAAGAGGAACCACACTCTTCACAGATCCTCATTTGCTCTTTATCCTTTTCCTTCTCAGGGGCACCCTGGGAGAGTCATAGCTAAAACCAAGGGGTTTACTGCGCTCAGGAATCCAGTAAAGAGAAACTGGGCATGTTTCATTTCTACCCAATATTATCTGAAATTCTAAGGTTGTTGGTTCTTTATTCCACATGGTCATGTTTTTCCTTAATATCTTCACAAGATATGACAAGGTGTTTTGCCACACAACCAACTGGCTACAACTGGAAATACTGACATGAATTGGAAGGACTGAGCCACCCATTACCTTAAATACCTTTGTATTTTCAATACATTTAAATCCACTTTGTCCTTCACTAAATATATGCACCAGTTATTTCTGGGAACAGTTGGCAAGAACAGAATCACCAGGATAGGAAATTAGGTAAGGTTGGCGGCTTCATCATAAAGAGACTGTCCATCTTGATGCAGAAGTACATTTTATGCCTCCAAATTAAATCTGAGCATGCTGATTTCACCACACATCATGAGGCTGAGCACTCCACGTGCTTTCAGAAACCATTTTCATTATAATCCTAGTGACCTTCAGAACTCAGATACCTGACGAAAACTGAGACACGCCTGATGATCCGGCCGCTGTGAAATTCGGTGCTTTGTAAGCGTTACGTTCTTTCAGCCACTCACGAGGAAAAAAAACCTCCACTCTACTTTCTACCAACTACAGGCTCCAAATCCCTGTGCTGCTACTTGGGCCAACGGGGTGTTTCTGAGAAGGCCCCATGCATTGTCGATGGGGGCTGTGTCCTGACCCTGTGCTGGGAGGTGGCAGGAGCGTGCTTGGCTTCATGAGCCATCACGAAGCCGTTTCTGTGAAAGCGCTTTGGCAGACCACCACTAAGCCACCCAGCAGAGAGATGGGAATGTTTTCAAATAGCAGCTGACAAGACAGGATCGCTGAGGGGGATGCAGAGTCCTTCTGGACTGTGACAGTCGGGGAAACAAAAGGCCTTATGCCAATTTCACTGTGGGCAAAGGCCTCAAGTCACTTAGAAAAGAGAGAGGAAAGCTTATTCACCTCATCTGGAGAAAATAATTATCACCAGGTCATCAACGAGCATTCAACTACTCAGAAGGTCTTACTGTCATTTTTAATTAGTGTTCCATGCACATGTTCACTAGCTCAGGGTCAGTCATCTAGTTTCCACGGAGGAGCCAGCCCCAGGGATGAGGAGGGGTCCTGTCCGATACTGATGGAACCAGAGCTCACCGGGACCTGCGACACTCTGCAGGGCCCTGTCTCCTCGGCCTCGTAGTGCGTGGCTCTGGGTTCTAAATTTCCATACAGATCCTGATACAAACTCAAGATCTTAAAGTTTCGTCCGAGTCTGAGTTTATCATAACCTGCAATGCTCCCAATAAGGAAAAGATCGTTTCCTGTCTCTGGGCCTAAGCTTTTTCCAATCTATGAAATGGGGAGAATCAGTCTTAGCTTCCACAAGGTATTGGAATGACCAGACTGCATGGAAAACAGTAATCTGAACTCTGAATCTAGAATTCTTAACTCCAGATCCAAGGGATTACTGATGGCAAACACAAACTGTATGTCTGGCCATTGTGTGCATTTTTCTGGATGAAGAATTGTTATTTCATCACATATTCCAAAGAGTATGTGGCCACTAAAGACGTGGAACCATCATATAATATTGTGAGTTGAGTCATGGTTTTCAATGTTACATTCACCTGCGAATGCTGTAAGTATCCTGCTTTTTATCCTTCCATGAAAGTCAAGCCTTTATAGCTAACACATTTATGTCTTTCTGTGGTTGAAAGACAAAGGGATGAGAAGGAAAAACTCACTCTTATTGCTTACCAAAAATTTGGCTTTGGCCAGAGTTTGCTCTGAATCACAAGTTCCAAACAGCAGCAGCCATGGAGTCTCAGATCCTTTCTGCTTCAGCTAGCATTCCCTGATACTACTAAGTATCTCATCATATTCAAACTTAGCCTTGAGTTTGCCACAACCACAAGTCTTTCCTCAAAGTTCAAAGCCTTCTCTTATATTTAATTTCTGGCAAAAGGGCAGATATGGATTCAAGATCCCCCCACTTTTTTTTTTTTTTACTAAAAGGACAAAAGGGACCCAGAATGTTAAATAATCTGCCTGATGTCCCATAGTAAGTCACATAGGAGGAGACAGAGGGAAGAAACCCAGATTTCCTCTTTGTTAAAGCCCCAGCCGGGTGGGCAAGAGGGCCGATGTCTCAGCCTCCCTGGCCTGACCAGTGCGAACACTGGCTGGGAGGCCCACAAGTCATCGGGGTCAAACAGGAGGAATGCTGATGCCAGCAGCAAACCCTCTGTAGAGCTGTGACAGAATGGAATATGGGTGTTAGACTGACATTCAGGATGGCTGAGATAAGACCATGTCATCCTTCCTCAGACATATTGTATTACCCCACCCAAGCAGGCAGAGAAGAAAAATGTTAAGTCCAAACTGGCTTCTTCTTCTTGTAGTTACATCTGTACACGTATCCCTTCCTTTGGTCCATCTCCAAAGTGCTCATTAAAGCTGTGTGCCCTGGCCTAAGCCATACCTCTGGCAGACCTCAGCCCACCTGGAGCCCAATGTTGCTGAGACCCTTCCACCTTCATCGATCATCTGGTTCTAGAAGTAATCTCAGAGCCTGTCCTCAGAGGGCATCCAAAGCAGCTTCTGTCTAAGTGAGGCAATCCTCGCTCACCTCTGATCCCCACACTTCCATGATGGGCGGGAGGGAGGTTTCCTGGCCTTTGGAATCTGACCAGTACTGCCTCACGCTGATGGAAGCAGAATCCCCTGCTATCTCACTATCTCAGCGGATGGGGCTGGGGCTGCCTGAGAACATTTCCACCTTTCCTGGTTCTGTACACAGCATGCGCAGTCATCACGGGGGCAGGAGGAGGAGAATTTTTTAAAACACTCAATTTAAGGCAGGTAAGTTTAACAACAGCATGATATAAAACAAGCAAGGTGGGCATCTCACTTAGTTTATTGTGCTCTTCCAAGAGAAAGTTCCACTTCCTGGTCTTGGCATCTGCAACAAGAAGAAACAAAATAAGCAAACATGCCAGCCTGCCTCTGCTGCATCCTCACACTCAGTCCCTGGTTTCCTAAACCTCCAGAGAGCTCATATGGTGTGGTGACCATGATGTCTCAAAGGCAAGAGGTTTTAAGAGCTTGCTTTCTACTTGCTCAGGGAAAGGCTAAAACCATTTCAAGAATGTGAATATCTATATATATAAAATCCTAAGCAACCAGTCGACCGAACGTCTGTTTGACCAGTTGCTATGATGCACACTCACCACCAAGGAGGCAGATGCTCAAAACAGATGCTGCCCCCTGGTGGTCAGTGTGCTCCCACAGCAGAGCCCTGCTCAGCTTACTGACAGGCACCAGATGCAGGGCTAATGGCTGGTGAGTGCCACTTTAGCAGTGTGAGCCTCTCCTGACGGGACTGACAGGGTGCGAGCCTGTGGCAGGCGCAGTGGGGCCGGGATGAGTGGGAGAGGCAGGCAGGAGTAGCAGGCGATGTTGGACTGCCAGTTTCAGCCCAATCCCCGCAGGCCATGCCAAGTGACCCCACCGGTGCACAAATCCGTGCACCGGCTTCTAGTTAATCGATATGAGCCATACTATTTTGTAAAACCACATGGCCCACGCTAAGTATGAACTCCAGGAGTTCAGAATTCTGAAGCTAACTTCTGCCCTTTATTCGGATGGAACAGCTTTGGAAGAACCTCACAAAAAATAAAGCAAAATTGTTTGGTTTTGGCCAATGGTTGTCAATCCAAGATGATTATTAGACTCCCCTGAAGGTTTTTAAAACTACCAGGGCCCCACCTCAAACCAATGAACTCAGTATCTCTGGGTGGGAAATAGGCATTTACATTGACTCTGGGGGCAGGGCCCAGCAATCTGGGTTTACCAGGCCCTCCAGGTGGTTCTGATGATGCTCAAGTTTGAGAACTATGGTCTTAGTCTACAGAAAGACATTTATTTCATGACAATAATCTGTTTTTCTAGCTCTGCTACAAAATCTAAACAGTAGGTTTAAATGCCTGAAGCAGGAATTTATCCGCTTCTACCAAGAAAACACTGACCAAGTGACTGGGGAAAACTGGGGGGTCTTCTCTTTGGGAGGCCTCTGAGGACAAAACAGGCCAATTGTTCACTATCTGAACAATTTAGGCATCACCTTCCTACAACAGGAGTTGATCATGAAGGCTCCAAGAAAACCATTTTTGAGTGTTCAAATTGTGAGAAAAACACCCTACTCTGAGACCACTACCCACCCTGGGAAGCAGGCAGGGGCCAATTACTTGCCGTAATTTCTAGAATCCATCTGTTTAAACAGTGCAATCAACTCTTGAGAATAGCCAATGTCTGCCTCAAAGCGGGCCCGAGAGATGAGCATGCACTGGCCTTTGACAAAGGTAAGAGAGGGAGCCAAAGGCAAGCCGGTCGGTGCCATACTGCTGGCCCCTTCCAAAGGCTGCAAGGTGACCGTGTGGAGTCGCTGGGCTGCTTTCACTGCAAAGGAGAAGAGGACAGATGTGACAAGGTGGATGACTTTCACATGGCCCTTGGATGCTCAGACAGGCAAAGGAAGAGGACAGGGACATGGTCATAGGGAATTACAAAGGCAGGTACTGTTGGATTGTGGGAAGCTTTGCAAGCATGCTTTAGTTGAGGCTTTGGAAAATTCACTATTTATTGAACATTACTCTTCTGCTCCTTAAGTTTTCAAATTAATACACTTACAAGTCAGAAAATAACAGGGGGAAAGAGAGATTTCACCAGAATAAACAAGTTTATTAGATCATTTCTGTTGCTGAAGTCAACACACC
Organism: Antrozous pallidus; assembly: GCA_027563665.1. Taxonomy (NCBI): domain Eukaryota; kingdom Metazoa; phylum Chordata; class Mammalia; order Chiroptera; family Vespertilionidae; genus Antrozous; species Antrozous pallidus. The sequence continues at coordinate 20,969,476 of CM050508.1, read as the reverse complement.
AGAATCACCTAGTTAACCCTATTTCCAGGCCCCTACTCTGCTTAGAGAACAAGGGAGAGAGACAAAGGCCCACCAGGCCATAGAAGCACAGCTTTGAACCTTATTTCACCTATTATTGATGTACTTTATAGGTTAATAGATTTGACTACATAAAACTAAATTGTCAAAAAAACACAAACTAAATTAAAAGGCAAAACTACCGAGTAAAGATACTTGTAAGAAAGGCAAGCAGAGTCCATGCTTTAAAAAAAATAAAAAACAAACCAAGACCATGCCCTAGCTAGTTTGGCTCAGTAGACAGAGTGTCAGCCTGTGGACTGAAGGGTCCCAAGTTCAATTCCAGTCAAGGGCACATGCCTGGGTTATGGGCTCGAGCCCCAGTGTGGGTGTGCAGGAGGCAGTCAATCAATGATTCTCTCATCGTTGATGTTTCTATCTCTCTCTCCCTCTGCCTTCCTCTCTGAAATCAATATATATATATATATATATATATATATATATATATACAGACAGACATAGATATATATGTACATATATATCTATATCTATATCTATATCTAAAACCCAAGATCACAAAAGATAGAGATGTAACCAATTGAAAAGAGAGAGGAAATGACTAATAAACATTTGGAAAAAAATGTTCAACTGCACAAATAATCAGAGAAGTAGAAAGCCCTTTTTTTTAACTTATAAAAAATAGATATCTGCATTGCCAGTTGGGAATAAATTCTTTTGAAAAATAATGTGGTGATATATAGCAAGAGCCCTGAAAAGTGATCAAATAATCCAACTTCTAGGAATCTCCTCCAACTAACAATTGAAAATAAAAAATGTATGGATAAAAATGTTTCTTACAGCTTTAACAATGAAAAAAAAAAAAACTGGGAGCAAATTAAAACAGATAACAAGAAAATGATTTAAGCAATTTATGACATATTTATACAATGAAATGTCATATAATCAATAATGATTTTTTGGAAGAAATTTTGGAAAAGACAGAAATACACAAAAAATTTGACGTTAATAGTATGAAATCATTTGTTTGGAAGTCAAAGTGGTCTGATAATGGGCATTTTTGTCACTCAGCATTTACTGTTAACATTTAGCATGAAAATAAAAAATGCTATACTGGAACACTAAGTGAATTATACAAGATAAAAATTACATTGCAAATATAAAAATCTGTATATTTTAATGCACAGATGAAAGGCTGGAAAGTACAAAACTAAAATGTTAATAGTGGTTAACTGAGTGGGGAGTTTGTGGGGATTGTGTTTCTTCTTTGCACATTGATATACTTTCCACATGATGAGTGTGTGATAGGATTGAAAAGATAAAATCCAGAGATATACCCGAAGCAAAATGAGGGAAAGACTGGTAGACTACCCTTTATATGTTATATCGATGAAAAACTATAATCTACTAAGAAGACACAACAATCATGAACCTATCTGAAAATTTAAAAAGAATAAATGCACAAATACATGATCATTGCGAGAGTGTTAATATATCTTGGGAGACAGCAGCTTAAGTGTGCAAAACATTGGTAAGGAAACAGAGGAGCTAAACAATAATCAGTAAAATTCTTCTAAAAGCTATGAACAGACTTTTGTGCCTGTTAAACAGTTTTCAAAAAAATGTGAGCATAACTGAAGACAAGCATATTACACAGAAAACATAAATTAATTTGCAAACACAGAAGTCATTTAGGTCACCATGCACTGTGGTCAGAGAACAGGAGTAAAAAGATAATAAAACAAACAAAATCAAGACAGTGGAAAACAATGGTTTAATCTGAGGAACCATGGGAACAGTGTGTCAAAACCTGCATTCTTAACTAGGGCACTGGGTCTTCCCTTCCCAACACCTAACAAATGGGTTAATAGTAAAAATGAGCCCCTCACCCCCCAAAAAAAGTTCACTAGCAGCTGCCAAAGAAAAGGATATCACCCAAGTGTCTCACTTTTCAAGATGGGGAGGTCCAGGAAAGAAACAGGAACTTCTGCTGGGAGCTGACCATCACCCTCCCTGAATCGGAGGAGTGACCTCACCATGTATCCTCATCTTTTCCCTCTTTGAACTGGGAGGGAAGAGAGGGGACTGAAATGGCTGCTGGGAGATGTGAGAACACCCAGAGGAGCAGACTTCAGGCACCAGGAGGTGACAAAAACCCTGGAGTAGGGACAGTCAACAAAATCTCAGAAGTGGTGCGTGCACCCAGGGATCCTGACAACAACCTGACCTGGTCCCCCGAGACCTGACCTTGGCTGGAGCCTGCCTGGGCAATGCCCCTCCCTGCAATCTCTAGTTATCTAGCTGTATAAAGAGTGCTGTGAGGACTTGGATGGTTTGATGAACTGCAAACCTTCCTGAGAGCAGCGGCTGGCATAGCTCCCTGCCACGGCTGGAGCCAGCAATCCAGTGGGAACATGCACTCTCAAGTCAGACTGTCTGGGTTTGAATCCTATTTGCACAACTTATTGGCTGTGTGACCCTAAGTTACACACCCTGTCTGGGCCTCCGTCTTCTCATCTGTAAAATGGTTGTCATAAGGAATAAAAGAGTTACATAGCACATGTAAGGGGCTGACGACAGCTGGAACAAACCATCTCCGGTTAATGCCAGCTTTTGTTAATACTGTCAGTGACTACCTACGAGCTGCCTCACTAGATTGGCCGCGGTGAGAAGGAAGGGCACTGGGGCGGTGGCCTGAAACCCTTCCAAACCACCAGCCAGACCACATCTGCTACTCCAGAGAAACGTCTCAATACCAGTTTCCGGCATGAAGGGCGACAACACACCTACTTACTCAGGGCACTGTAGTCGGCCATGCTGAAGTTCCACATCTTGGTGTTAGGATCTAAAATGAAACACAAATACCTGGTCTGTCCACAAGGAGGTTGATGACTGCTGTTGTAATTTGTACCTGGACGCTCAATAAAAGCTTGTTGAATGAAGGAATGAATGCTAAATTCAGAAAAGTTGACTGAACGAGTCCCCACTGATTTACAAAATCCTTGTACAGGGCAAATAGGAAATATAAATAAGAATAATGCTTTTTATTCCATATCAAGAAATTTAAGCCAGGCTCTGACATGTTATGGGCCTCACCTCAGACGGCTGAGGGCAGAGGTGGGACCCTGTGTAGTCCGGCAAAGCTCAGGTATGAGAAGGAACGTGCACTGAGGCAAGGCAGAGCTAGCCACATTCCGGCTCTGCCCTTCAGACAAACCAATCTGAGCACGTCACTGTACCGTGCCGAGCCAGTCCCATCGCCTTCGAAACAACATCTAGTTATCTCAAAAAGTTGTTAGGCTTAAGTGCTACAGGGCATATGAAGCACCTAGCAGAGGAGCTGGCCTCTCAGTAAACACCCAGCCATTCTCCATATGGCCCTGTGGCAGCCACTAATTTTGGCAGCTGTTTGAAGGAACGTCTCTGACAAAAGAAAACATGGACTAAAATAGAAAAATGTTAACAACTGGTTAGACAGAATGTGCCAATGCACCCTCTTCATATTTATGAGAAACTGCCAGATTAAAAGGGATTCTAAAAATAGAAGAAAAAAAAATCTGAAAATCAGATTGAATGAAGATGTGTTACCAAACTTTCTGCTGGGCAGACGCTTGAACACGGCAATGAGCTCTGCGTTGTACCCAATCTTCACCTGGAAACGGTTTCCATCCCTCACACATATTCCCTCCTGGGAGCTTACTGCTTTGTGAAGTGAGGCCCCCAATTTCTGTGGGAGTCTTCCTTCAGCCCTGGGCATCACACTCCCGAAGCCACAATGGACGTCACAAATATTCTGCCCCGAGGTGGAGGGTCTGGCTGCCTTGGCTTCTAACTGAGTTTCCCTGGGGAGCTGTCCAGAGGAAGAAGCTGGTGTATCCTGGGAACTCTTTGCGTTGGCCAAAGGCTCAGGAGCTGTGTTAGGAAAGGGTGCTGAATTGGTCCCGTGGGAAACCTGAGGATGACCTTGACCCAAGAGCTGCTGGTTGGAAACCTCTGGAGGACTATGTGCCAAGGGAGGGGAGATTCCAGTGAGAGTCACTTGACTTGGTGCGTTGTGGTGTGGGCAGGCTGTGGGCATCTCTTCTGGCTTCTTCCATGTCCCCTTGGCCTGCTCCAGAGTGTTAGGCTGAAAACTGTGGGGATTGTGAGATGAACCACTGGTTTTCTGTTGCTTGAAAACGACCCCATGGCTCAATGGCTTTGAAGAATCCCTGGGGAGACTGTGAGAAGGACCCTGCTTGGACTGGGAAGGAAGGGCAGCAATGGAGGAGCCCGATCCTGCACTCTGATGCTGTTCTGCTAGTTTCTCGGCTCTACGGGCCAGAGCCTTTTGTCGGTTCTCTTCAATCTTTTTCCTTTGCTCCTCTGTAAGGGGCAAGGACATTGTAACAGAAAATGCTCATGCAGGAACGTCAATCTTTGATCAGAAATGTGGTAAAGGCTGGGAAAGAAAAACATTTGAAATAAACATGAGATGTATGTATTTATCATGTGCCTACCTTGATTTTAACAAACTTTTGTCCCAGGAAATGCACAAGAAGCATAACAGTGGATATATTAAAGTTTCTTTTATAATTAACGCCCCCCCCCCCACACACACACATACACTGAGGAATACTAGGTAGTATAGTTGGCAAGAACGATACCCTGATAAAAGAGAAAAAAGAAGGATCAAATCCAAAGTTGAAGAGGCATTCCAGCTACAATATTTTTCTCCCTCTCACCCCCTAGCCAACTGAGTTATCAGATCCTAAGGAAGCTATGCAGTGCAAACCAAATCCACCAGATGAGAAGAACATTTCAAACTAGAAAGAATAATGGATTAGACAGACATAGATCAAAACAACCACATACCATGGTGTGAGACTTGCTAACATGGACTCTCTCCAACCTAGAAAAAAAAAAGCATTAGCCTCACATAGACTGCACACTAAATTCACCCCCCCAATTCAATCCTCTTATCATTCGTGGCAAATCAGCCTGCATGGGCCCGACAGATGCAAGCCACAGAGCAGTGCCTGTCTTCCAAAATGCACCCCCTCAGAGCAATCCAGTGACTCTTTTGGAAAAATAAGGGCAAACAAAAAGTAATGCGTGCTCCTTGTAGAGATTCAGATGCTACAGAAAGATGTAAAAAGTAAAATTAATCTGTAATTTCACCACCCATCAATAACCACTCTTCAGAGTTTAAAGTACAGTATAGTTCTGATTCTTTTTCTATCCATAGCCATAGACACGTCCCATATTTGAGAAATATACCTATAGGGACAATATATACATTGTTTTGTACTTTACTTTTAAAAATTAATTTGCTCAAATCATTTTTCTATGAGCAGAGCCACTTTTACAATATTCTACAGCCAGGGAGCTGGACACCAATCTCCCTGTTTTGGTTCAGACTAAACAGCCCCCACCCCATGTAATAGGATGTCATGCTTATAAGGACCTAGGGGGCACTCCGGCAGCACTGTTTAGGACTCTGAGGTTCAAAGGTTTCCTTCCTGCTGGGATTCCCTTTGCTCAGAACCCAAACATCCCCAGAGATCTTCCACCTCAATCGCCAAGAGTTAGGAAGGGGCTGGGAAAGGCTTTCTTCCGGGACATAGCTGAAGCCTCAGGTGCCCTAGGTAGCTTCCCAGCAACATCCTGCCCAACTTTCCAACCGGGGCCCTCCTGCACCTGCACTCTCCGCACCCACGGCCCGGGGTGCCAACTGCCTCCATGGGCCAGGGAAGGCCAGGCCATGGGTGAAGTTCCACTCATCAGTCCCAAATCATAAGCCATCGAACTACATGGACGCCCCTCCTCCTCTCTCTGATGGGACATCTAAAATCCTAGATTTAGGGGCGCGCTTCCTGCCGGCCCGTTACTGAAGAGCCACGCCCTATTCCCACCCCTTCTATCTCCACTTGGACTCACCCTTCCCCTCAGCCGCCTCCCCGCTGGCACTTGGTCTCGTCCGCCTTCCAGTCTACCTTCTAGTCCGGCAAGGCCTGGAGCGCGGCCACCTTCCCGGCGGACCGAGACGAGACGCGTCTCGAGTCCTCCCGAGCCAGACTGTGCTTCCGAGCGGGCGGTTAGGAGCCGGCATCAGAACGTGCCCGATCGCGCGCCCGATTGCAGCGCCTGGGCCTGAAAAGGGAAGGGTGTTTGGCACATTTCCCAGGAGGCAACACGGGCACACGTACGCTTCAAAAGTGGGAGTGGTGAGCCCAGAGACCGGAGCCGTGCGGCAGGGTCTTCTGGGATTTGTAGTTTGGGCAGGGGACTTGGGGAGATGTTAGCTCGCGGGCGGGGCGGGGCTGAAATGGTGCACCCTGGGAATTGTAGTCCTCAGTTTCCCCCAAAGGTTAAGTCAAGCACCAGATCATGAAAGCCTGGGACTTCGAGGTTTACACATCTGGAGTCTCACTGTGAGAACTGTCTCCAGAGGGTTGTCAGAGAGGTCTCCAGAGGGCATCCCAGTCGGAACTGTTTGGAAGCTCTTAATAAAAAGTATCCCCTGGGGCATTCTTCCTGGCATTGATAACCTTACAACTTAAGCACCACTCACTAGTCCCTCCGCTGGAGAATTAGCATCACCATCGTTGTCATCATCGTCGTCATTGTCATCATGGGGCATTGTGCTGAACATTTAATGTGAATTATTTCATTCTCATCCTACCCTTGTGGAACATATATTATTTGTATACCCATTTTACAGATGGAAAAACTGAGGCAGCCATTCCATAACCTTTTCAGGGTCTTTTTAGGCTATTTGTGATTCTGACTCTGATACTCCCGCTTTTGAGGGAAAATTGATCAGCTGACACGATCAGCATCAGTTTACTCCATTTCTCAGCACCAGCACTCTTTCCCTTACACAATTAACTCCACTTTACACATTGGTAGTAAATGCAGTATTCTATCATCAGAATACACATGAATGGTGCTATTCTGTTTTCAAATATGGCTCACCTTAAAACGAAGAGATAGATCTCTACTTCAGAAAATGGCCAAGACATATTTTTAAGAAAAATTAAAGTAAAGCAATGTATGTAGTTTGAGCCATTAAATTTTTTTTGTATCTGTAAATACATGTAAACTCACAGAAAAAAATAAATTAAAAAACTCATCTAACTCTTCAGGACTCGAAGTAGGATGAGATACACACTTGCACATTTTAATTTACATTTTTCTGAAATCTTTGAATTTTCTTGTAATAATCATATACACCTTGTGTGAGTTTTGAAACAATAAGTCAGTTTTTTAAAAGGACAAAGCCACTGGCCTGTCTTTCCAGACTTGAGTGACATTTACTATTAGAAACATTCAAATCTCAGTTCTGCCCCTTTTATTGGCCACATCAACACAGTGACTGTTATTCCATTTCTCATCTGTAAAGTGAAATAAAAAAACATTACCATCTTGCTAACTCTCCTTATGGTGAGGATCAAAGCAAGATAATATGGGAGAAGTGCTTAGTGGACTGTGAAACCTCAGAACAGATGGGAGAGGGATGTCGCTATTATCTGAGGTAAATCTTAGGTCTTTTCATTTCTCTACACCTGGCAGGCACTCACTTTCTACTATATAATGTGATCAGAAATGGGTGAACACCTTTCCCTGCCCTTCCTGTCTCCCACAGAGTCAGTTAATTAATAAGAAAGCTGGGACTGTGCACTTCACCCATGCCTGCCATCAATTCATGTGACAGTCGCTTCACTCGGTTGTACTCACTCATCGAATCTATAAAATGATATACTGCCCTTTGATATGCTAAGACAGCTTATGAATGAGTGAACCTTGGGTCCTAGAATTCCTATAGGTTCATAGATCTTATCTCCGAATCCCAATTGGACCCCAAATCTGAAATTGGACTTCTTAGAAGATGTACATACCTTTCCAGTTCTAACATTCTAAAATTCCAAGAATGAAAAAGTAAAATAAGAATTCAGTAAAAAGAATCATCTACAGAAAGTAAACTAATCAGATACCACTCAATACTCACCTCTGCTTTGTCAAGAGCATCATTTTTTGATGTTTTAACATATTCAAGTCTTCTTTAAAAACTTCTATTCTTCCAAAGTTCTTGAGGCAAGTTACAGTGAGTATTTTGTAAAATTAAATTTTTAAATGAATTATGAAATTTATAACAATACCATTATATATAATTACTAGAGGCCTGGTGCACGAATTCATGCATGGGTTGGGGGGGTCCCTTGACCTGGCCAGCGATCAGGGCCAATCTGGGCCATCTTGCCCAGTTCCAATCTGGGCCTGCAGGTGGAAGGTGAGCTGGCTGGGTGGGGAAAGGCCTGTGGGAGGTTGGCTGTCTGTGGAAGGTTGGCTGTGGGAGTGCACTGACTACCAGGGGGCAGCTCCTGAATTGAGCATTTGCCCCCTAGTGGTCAGTGCACATCATATTGACTGGTCGTTTGGTTGCTTGGGTTTTTATATATATAGATGTAAAATGACTTGAGAATTCATCTCATCATTTTTAATGTTTCACTGGCTTTATTTTAGTTAAGTTATGTTTATAAATGCCTTCATTTACCCAAATAAAAAGTTTTTCCCTCCAAAAAATCCAATAATGTTTGTGAATCCAAAAATCCAGCAGACACAGTTGTTAGGCATTCCAGAGATGACAGAGATCTAGTTCCTGTCCCTCTAAAAGGTTACAGAATTTGGAGAGGAGAAGACAAATAGCTAAAATTGTCAGGTTTAGCAAATTTCTCAAATACTTCATGGCACATGCTTATCCTTAAAAAGTATTTGTTGCTCTGAAATTCAAATTTAACCGGGTGTTCTATGTTTTATCTGACAATCATAAAAACAGTTCATTCCTATTACCAGTGGCACAGGACTTAATTGAGCTGTAAACAAATATACATTAAAAGATACATGAACCACAGACATACTGCTACGTTGAATTTTAAAGCTAGGAGATGCTTTACAGCCTATCTGGTTTCCTAGGTGAGGCAATAGAGGCCAGATTAGCTGCTCATCCATATATAAGATGATTGATAAAATTTACATAAGTTGTAATTATATCATTATATGTAATTATATAAAATGAGTTGAGAATTCATCTCATTGTTTTTAATATTTAACTGGCTTTTCTTTAGTAAAGTGATGATGGTTATAAATGCCTTCATTTACCAAAATAATTTTTTTTGTGTGTTATAAAAACCGAGTGCCCATGTTATAAACCAGGCAGAGGCCAGGCTTAAACAGGGCACCTCAGTCGCAACGTCGGCTCTTTCTAGACACTACTAGTGATTAAACATACAGATAGTTGTTGCCTGATAGTATATCTGGGCACTGACAACAGATTAAGTCCTTCTTCCAGGAGCTCACAGGCCAGTGATGTAGACCCGAGGCTTCCCTCTTCCCAGTTCTGATCCCTGAGGGAGAGGCCTTGACAGGCCTTTGGGGAGGAAGATTTGACAGCCCCCTCAAGAGCCTGTCATCACTCAGGTTAATTACACCTTGAGCACTGTGGTAAGATCCTGGAGCAGATGCAAGACTTTGGGTGGATAAGGAGGCTGTTCCCTCCTCTGCAAGATCAGCCGGCAGAGACATTTGCATATCCAAAGCACAGAGGAGCAATGAGGAGGTTTATAAGCCAAGAAATTCACCTTCCTGGGTGGTTGTTCTGTTCTGATGAACTTAATAGCTTTGAGTCTGATAGTTCAGTTTTCTCCCCTCCTCTCATCTGCCTCCCCGAGCCTTCCTCCCCACCCCCAAACTCTAAATGTATTTTAAAGACAGAAACTCCAATATTGCATCTACGGTGCATCCCATAATTTGGTGTAAGGCTTCTCCACGCATCTTAATTTCTCAAACTGTTTGGTCTTGGTGGCTGTCATTATTTCACAAGCCTCTCAAATCTGGCACTTTTCCTGCTAAGATGGCTTGTACGTTCTTTGCCCAAAGCATTGCCCTTGACGCTCTGCTTCCGTTTTCTTAGAGCTCTAAATTTTCACTTTTTCTGCTCCTCCAATATGTCAAATTCCACTTTGTTCATCCATTCATGCATATATTCATTTAACAACAATTTAAGGATGTGCTATGGGTCACATATTGTGCAAAGGCGCAGGGGTTGCAACAGTAAATAAGAACCCAGAGATGTTACCCTCCTTTCTTCATAAAGCTTAGTTGGGGAGGCCAGCCAAACAAACAAACAAACAAATGCTTAAAAGACCTAAAGGAGGGTCCCAAGGAGAGACTCAAGGGGGAACTATTTCAGAGTGGTCAGGAATGGCCTCCTTAAGGGGAAGCATTGAAGCTGAGACCTGAATGGGTAGAAGAGGCAGCCGTGCAAATGTCAAAGGGAGGAGGGTTCTGAACCAGAGGCAGGAATAGCACATGGGAACCGGACAAGAAAGAGATGGTGTGCTTGAGAAACTGACAGAAGGCAGTGTGGCTGCAGGATGGTGTGAGAGAAGGAGGGAGACACAAGATGATATTGGTGAGGCAAGTAGAACCAATAATTTCAGGCCAGCAAAAAAGTTTGGATTCTGTTCTGAGGGCAGCAGGGAGTCCCTAAGTGGATTCACGCTGGAATGCTGTGATCTCATGTGTGTCTTAGGAAGATTGCTCTTGCTGCTGAGCAGAGCCTGCTCTGGGCGAAGGCAAGTGGCCCCACAGCAAGGCCTCTGGGAAGCCGTGGCAGGAGCCTGAAGAAGAGATGGATGGTGGCCTGGCAAGGTGGTTGACCTGGAAAGCTGCTTGGAGGGGAGACGCCAGCACCATGCCTCCTTCTCAGGGAGCCTGAATGTCTGAGGCCAGCAGGCACGCGCGTGGACACACACACACACACACACACACACACACACAGCCCCACTGCAGTGGACATGAAGTTCGCTTAGAAACTTGGCATAGTAAACTGATCTTTCTTATGAACTACTATTTTTCCTCCTGTATACTAGACAGCTTCTATGAGTTGGAACAATTATGTTCTTTCATTATTATTAATGAAAAATTGAGTCAAAGGGGAGCTAAGTAGCTTGTTCAAGGATATACTAGGTAACACGAGCCCAAACTCCATTGCAGATGTCTTACTTCCTACTCCTCATTGCTGTACTGCTCCATAGGTCCCAAAGCATAGGGGACAGCCACCAGACTTCACTCAGTATTCTACTCGACAAAATTTTATCCATCCCAGGGGTGACACTCCATTTTTGTGTCTACAGGTGACATAGGGTACAGTGTAATTTAACTTTGGGTTGTCATTGGCTTGGTGCAATATCCCTGAAGGCCACTAGGGACAAATAGTCCAGGAAAGTTAGCCGATGTCAATGTTACCCGTCCCTCTGGGACCCTCTTTATGTCTTGGTTCTCTATATTTATGCTTTATCTATTTTTATGTCTTTCTTTTAAATTTTATTACCTCTTTATTATTCCTTCTTTTCTCTCTGCTCCTCCAATATGTCAAATTCCACTTTGTTCATCCATTCATGCATATATTCACTTAACAATTCAAGGATGTGCTGTGGGCCACATATTGCAAAGGCACAGGGATTGCAACAGTAAATAAGAACCCAGAGATGTTACCCATACGGAGTCTGCCCACATCATTGAATTAAAACTATTTTTAGTAGTGTGTTGTGTGTGTTGAATTGCTCCTGGTTTGCAATTCTGAAAGAGTACAAGTGTCCCTAACTGGTTTGGCTCAGTGGATAGAGCGTTGGCCCTGTGGATTTCAGGATTCCAGGTTTGATCAAGGGCATGTACCTTGGTTGCAGCAGTGATCCCTAATAGGGGGTGTGCAGGAGGCAACTGATAGGTGTTTCTCTCATTGTTGTTTTTCTCTATCCCTCTCCCTTCCTCTGTGTAAAAAATCAATAAAAATCTATTTTTAAAAAAAGAGTATAAGTGAAACACTTTATAGTTCCTTTCCCTAGCCTTTCCCCACTCATTTGTTCGTTTTTTACTTTGTGGCCTCCCCTTCAATAGAAACAAACAAAAGGTCCTTCAATTGTTAAGGAGCAGCGGAAGTTTTGAGAGGCCTTGAAGGCTGCATCCTGTCTCCACAGTCACTGAGACAGTATCTAAATAACCATCCAAAGTCTGGGATTCCTGTGGATCTGGAGGGGAAGGCCACTCCTTCCTTCCCCAAGGCCAGTATTTCACATTTCTTACTGTCAGACTATTCTTTTTTGTGTCCGCTCCAAATTCTCTTCAAGTTCAGATTGGTTCTGTCCACAGGAGAAAGATCTATGGAGGGAGCTTCGAGGTGTTTTATGTTTCTGTTGACCTGAGGGGCCTGTGATCAATTCCTTCCGCAGAGCCGAGAGATGACCCTTCAGGCATTAGTGTGCCGAGGGCCAGGGCTGACCGCCTGCTTCCAGCAGATCTCACTGCATTAGAGGGAGCCACGCTCTGAAGAACTTGGAGAGGAGGAACAGTGCCATTCATCAAGAGGGTAAATTATCCTAATTGAGTGGTTAAGAGAATAGATGCTTTCTAGGTAGTTTACAGTAAGGGGCCTCCCGCTCCTGGATGCAGTAACAGAAAACCACGGGCCATCAGATCCATTTGGGAAAGAGCATTAGCATCCAGTCCACTCGCCTCTTTGGTCCTCTAGCACTTGTTTCCTGGAAGTCAGCTCCCTCTTAGCAATCAGCTCAATAGTCTTTTGAGTTTTTACTTTATTTTTCTCCTGTTAAGCATCTGAAAGAGCAGGGACTCTCTTCTTAACCTTGCTTATACAGCAAGTGATGCATGGTGAAGTATTGCATACTCAAGCCTTGGAGACTTCCACATGCTGGAAGTAAATCTGACCTTCCACTGCCCAGCTTCTAGAGAGCAGATAATTCCGTAATTCCTTCTCAGGCACCCCCACCCCCACCCCCGGCTTGCTGCACGCACACCCTTCTCTGTGAAACAAAAAATTATTTGCTTTTTGAAAAGGTTTAAAGTGCTGTTTTATGCTGTCAGTTGGAGAGGTAGCACTTACATATAATAATTTTTAAAAACTATATATTTTTTGAATAGGCAATTCATTCATATAATTCAAACTCCATAATACATTCGAGAGCACAACAGTGAAATGTTTTCTTCCAGCCAAAAGCAGATTTAACGTGAAGTGAAATACGCTTTGACTTCAGAGACGCTTATTTGCATAGGCCTCTTCTAAGGTTCTGTGTCTAATTCTGTATTATTTTTTCTTTAAAGCCCCTCCTCCCCCATGCCTAAATTGTATGGCCTTTGTGTTTCCAAACACTTGAATTTGCCTCTGCCACCATTCCTGTCATTCAGCCACCACATTGCTTTCCCAACAGGCAACCAATCCCAATCCTTTTTTTTTGCATATTTTTCTGGATACACATTTAAGTAAAAGCATATCTACCCCTTCATCCTTTTTAAATAAGTGCTAACATGCTGTACCCGCTGTTCTGCATTCTGAGGTTTGAATTTGCCTTGAAGTAAGTTAATTTCTTTATATTTTGGTTTCCTCGCCTTTAAGATGGACATAATTGTCCCTAGCCCAGAGACTTCCTGTTAGGACTAAATGAAACAATGTAGACCATTGAGCTCATCCCATGGAACATAGTAAGTTATCGATAGATAAGTTATTACTCCATTGTGAATGTTTAAAATACAACGAACACTGTGGTCCTGATAAATAAAAGCGGATGAATGAAACAAATGAGAAGCCTCTGCTACTCAAGTCTTTATTATTCTATGCAAGGTACTGTTGTTCATGGGTGGAATACAAAACATTAAAAAGAAAATGTTTGTCTCAAGGAGCTTCCCGTCTAGGGGAGGGAAGCAGATGTGAGTCAGAAACGTAGCACAAAAGGAAGAAATTGCTGTGGGCATTGGTGAGCTGCTTGCTGGCTGGTGTGACAGTGGGTACACGGGGAGCACAGAACAGGGAAGGCTAAATGACCTGAAGGCTGAGGTGTCTGAACTGGCCTTTGAAGGATCCATGGGAATTTGACATCCAGAAATAATAGGGGACATGGTGGTTGCAAGGATGATTCGATCTGACAGAATCGCAAATGCTGAAGAAAATGTGGTTAATTAAATGAAATAATGTTTGAGAGAGAGTTATAGATTGACAGGTTGTTTTCCCAAATAACATGATCTTTGGGCTCCTTTTGACAAGTTTGAATGAGGAAGGGAGGGCCAGGAGTCCCCAGGTGGGGGTGCTATGTGGACTTTGATTGAGTCTAACTCGCAACTGTAATTAAAGGGGGGTATCAATATATTTTAAAAAAGCAGTCCCTCATGAACAAACTCCAAGTCTAAATCTTCAGCTAACACTTTATCAATAACACGCTCTAATTACATCTGAGGCTTTGAAAAGATGCCTCTGTATGATAATTACTGTAAAGCAGATTTTAGTCACAGGGACTGAATTGCACAGAAGAAATAGAGAGTTTATTGAAGAGCATCATTTGATTGCAATTGCAGATCTTGACAATGCTTGAACAATGGGCATCCCAATCCCATCCTTCCACTGCCCCCATACATCAAGTGAATTAAGTAACATTTGCATGAGCAAATGGTCCAGAGGACATCTAACCACTCCCAAGGCCAGATGGAGCTGGTTGGGGGCAGGGGAGGGCATAACTGAGTTCCAAGCCATGTATTAGATAAAATGGAGCTTATATCTTGATCCCAGAAATTCAAAAGCCTTATGGTTAAGTCAGCTTCTAGACAAACACAGGGCCCCAAGAAGAACCAGCAGCACCCCAAGGTTCTGTCATCAGATTGAACACACTTCAGACCCGAAGTCAGAGCCCCTGAAGCTGCCTGTGTGCATAGGGTGGGCTGTTTCTGCCCATCTGGGGCCTCTTCATCTAACTCCTCATCTCAGCCCAGATTTCCCCCGTCCCCCAATCTATGCCCAGCCAGTGTGTGCTGCTTGTGTGATCAGCAAGTCGTTTAGGGAAAAGCCTTTTAATTAAGAGGAGAGCAACACATTATTAAATCAGATTTATTTATTACCCCGCCATCTGGCCAGAACTCCTCCCAGCCCTCTCCTCCAAGCCCGCACAGGCATGAAAAAGGGACAAAGAGACTGGAAAGAGAGGAGACCTGGGTTTGTCTGAACTTGAAACGGACCCTCCGCCCCTTCCTGGAAGCAGGGTGTAGGTTCTGGGAGAACTTCTCAGGATTGTTTTCTGTTTTCTTGCCTACGGATCAGGGACAAAACTGCCTACCTCACAGTGAGGCGTCTGGCACAAGGGCTGGCATAGGGGAGGCTCTGGGGAAACGTAAGTTAAATCCAAAGCCAGTAAATCAGCAGCTTTGTTATAAGGTGGATAGTAATGACGGTGGCAGCCCTGGGTGGCAGCCATGGCAGGAGACAATAGAAAGTTTTCTCCCCGTAAACCTCCACTGGTTATCTTTCTGTTGTGACCTGCAGGGCCATGCCTCCTCCTCTCCCTCACAAATATCAGGGAGCTCAGGTCCAACGATTGCCCGTCCCCACTCCAAACCTGGATGTCAGGTGCCATCCTAAGGAAAAAGCAGCTGGAGATTTCCGTGTCCGCCTTGGGCATAAGAAGAGGGGCTGAGAGGCACTTAGAGTTCAAAGTGGAACTGAGGGGTGTGTTTCAATAGGACTTTCAGTGAGGACTACCCTGGAAGACGTAATGAAATAGATGGGGGTTCCCAAAAGTACAATCACCACCAATGTGACAGCTAAGAATGAAGACTAATGCAGGGATATTGGAGACTCCGTTACCATTAGCAGCATTTCTATTAGTGATATGATTTTCCACAATAGTGACAACTCCTGGTAAAGCATTGAGCAAAATAAAGTATACTCTTCCTGTAATTTACATAGTAGTGCCGTTCTTAGTGTATACTTAGTGTATATTAAGAACCATTTTAAAAAATGTCCTTCTGTTTACATATAAAACCGTATTACATTTTAAAGCTCAACGTATAAGTAAGTTTCCAGCCCCAGAATGTCTAGTGGGACATTTTAAAGTTGTGGAGCACAGGATTGTCACACAGATTGCAAAGGACAAAATTGCCCAGGTCCCTGCCTCTGCTTGTCAGGTCTGGGATTTCTACCCATCATTGGACAACCCAAAATACTCCCCACCTTTCCAAAATGTCCATAGGGGAATGACTAAAATTTAAAATGTGAATCAAATGAAATTAAGTGAAAAATGTGAATCAAATTAAATGTAAACAAAATTAAGTGACAACCATGAAATTTAAATGTAAAACCAAACCAAAACAAAACAAAACAAAAACCCAGCCCCGATACAATCAAGAGCTTTTGAACTGGACTTGGGATGATATGAAAGAGTGTTTGTTAATTTTGCTTGATATATAACATAATAATTTTATGTAAAAAAATACAGACAAACATGCATACAATAATGCAAGAAAGTAAATCTCAAAGGGGACCATCTGAGTACAATATGTTTATGAGCTTTACAGGAAACACTTTCCGGGGAGGCTGCTCAGCTCACAAAGACTCACTGTTTTTTGGAAACTTCCCTCAGACAGTACTCAAGGTGAGCCCTCAGGTGTGGTGTGTGCATCATATACCCTCTGTCCCAGTGGATTGTTCTTGGTGTGTGTGTGTGTGTGTGTGTGTGTGTGTGTGTGTGTGTGTGTGTGTTGTGTGGGGGGCACACCTGACCCATTCAAGCCCATTGGATGATCTTTCACAGAAACTTGGCACTTGAGCTTGGCATGGAGCCTGGGCTGTGAGCTGAGTCACATGAAAGCACTCGAAGGAAAAGCCATGCACTATGGGTGCAGGGGTCTCCAGAAGCACCCTGTTTCCTTCCTTGCGTGGGGTTCGGCCAGTCAGTGCTTTCATGATTTCTGTAAGACACTGCAGTATCCTTCCCCAAATGTCCACTTCTTTGTGTTCAAACCAGCTCAAGTTGAATTATTTAAACTAAAGCATCTTAGTAAGATGTTTTCATTCTGGAGACAACATGCCAGTAGAGGATTTAAGATTAAAGAATGGCTAACACAGATGAGGTCTCTTGGAAGTGAGAATTGGAGAATTATTTGGTTCCTCAATGTGGTTATATTTAGATAAATCCTACCAAGGGGAATGCAGCTGAACTTGGCAAATTGTCTATCTTTACATATATCGGAAATTATATTTAAACTAGAGGTCCGATGCACAAAATTTATGCAAGGGGCACAACCCTTGCAGCCTTGGCTTTATCCGGAAGATCATCCAGAAGGTGGTCTATAAGATCATTCAATTGTCCTGTCTAACTAGCATATTATGCTTTTATTATTATAGATAGAATAACTGTATTAGCCAGCTTCCAAAAGGGCCCCCAATGATGCTTACTTATTGACATTCACATTCTTTTTAGAAAAGTATATTTTTGTTCATTTCAGAGAGGAAGGGAGAGGGAGAGAGATAGAAACATCAATGATGAGAGAGAATCATTGATCAGCTGCCTCCGGCATGCCCCCTATTGGGTCTGCAATCAGGGTGTGTACCCTGACTGGGAACTGAACCCTGACCTCCTGGTTCGTAGGTCGATGATCAACCACGGAGCCACACCGGCAGGCGACATTCAAATTCTTGGTTTGTTCCCTCCCATATTCAATAGGACTGTGTAAGCAATAAAATATTGCTAAATATTGTGGAATCTGACTTCTAAGGCCCAGTCATAGAAGACATTGAGGTTTTTACCTTCTTCTGTCTTGGGTCAGAAGGGGGGGCTAGTCCTAGCCAAGGGGACTAGCCCTTATGTCAAGAGGACGTTAAAGCAGCCTTTTGGAGAGGCCCCTCTGGTGAGCAGTTGAGGCCTCCTGCCACCAGCCAGCTCCACCATCCTGTCAGGTGAGTGGCCCATCTTGGAAGTGAATCCTCCAGCTCCATTCAAGCCCTTAGATGGTACAACCCTGGTTGACATCTTGATTGCAATCTCAAGCCTAAACCAGTGAAACTGTTAGGTAATAATGTTTGTTGTTGTTTTAAGCCACTGTGTCTTGAGATAATCTGTTACACCCTGGTAGATAAATATTCTAAAAAATTCAAACTCCTCACAATGACCTACAAGGCCCTAGATCTGTGATGACAAACCTATGACACGTGTGTCAGCACTGACACCTGTAGCCATTTTCGATGACACACAGCCGCATGTGGTAGCATACAGAGACGTATGGGGCCGCGTGCCGAGAAGGATGTTTCAGCCTTAGCTACTGCACAGTCAGGTGCAATAGCCGAGGATAAAACATTTGCTATAGTGTAGACACTCTGTGCCGGAGGTCTGTAGGCCAAAACAACAGAACTCCGGCATGGAGCATCTAGTTCGGGGACTTCTGGTTAGGCCACTAGGGGATCTTTGACCTCACTTCCGGCCGGCAGAGCAGGGAGCAGCAGAATGCTGTGGGGGACAGATCACTGGGGCCCTGTGATCACCACTGCCAGCAATCACGTAACCACAGCAGCCATCATCCAATCTACTGTTCTGGGGTGTCATAGATTTCTAATTGTCCGTCATTACTGAGATAAGTGAGGGGGAGGCTGGAAGAGGCGAGGGCCTGTACTATGGGTGCCATTTCCCACCATTAGAAATAGTAGCAGCCATCTTAATTTATATAAGGAATATCATTTTGCAGCATAGTGCAGACCCCATTTCACCACTATTAGTGTTGTGCACACTTATTAACCCCTATTTCTACTTATTAGCCCTGCCCTTTCCTAAAAGACAGTTACATGTGTCATCTTGTGGTCAGTTAGGCTAGTTAACCCCTAATTGCCTGCAGGGCTAACAGACTATCTATAATTATATCTTCTGGCAATGTCCCCCTGATGGAGAACCCCAAAAATAAAAAACCAAGGTTAAGTAAAGGAAGTGGTAGTAGCAGTAGCCTACCCTTTCAAGAGACATGCACTGAGATCTATGGTATTATAGAAAAAAATGGCAGATCATTTTGTGTACTATGTACTGAAATGGTAGTAAGCAGAACATGGAATATAAATAGACATTTTGAAACTAATCATTCCCAGCTCTTGAAAAAAAGTGAGGATGAAAGGAAGGAATACATTTCCAGGCAGCTATACCTTTCTAAGAGCCAATCTAATTCTATCCTTAAATTTATAAAAGGCTCTACAAATTTAACATCTGCAAGACTGAGCATTGCTCAATTCATAGCTCAGCATGGAAAAGCACTCAGTGAGGGAGAATTTATTAAAGAAATTCTCCTAAGATGTGCACCAGTTCTATTTCATGATATGCAGAATAAAGATGCAGTTATTAAGAGAATATATGATTTACCACTCACTAGAAATATCATAAAAAAACAAATAATGAGACTGAACACAAACATACAACATTAATTAAAGAGAGACATAAGTAATTGTAAATATTTTTTTATCTCTCTTGATGAAACTACTGATGTCACATCACATGCTCAGTTGGCCATTATTGGTCAATATTCTGATGGTCTCACAATGAGAGAAGAGTTGATAAAGTTAGTATCAGTGCCAACAAATACATCAGGAAGCAAAATATGTAAGGTTGTTATACAAACATTCTGTGACCTAAGCATTGATATCTCTAAGGTTGTGTCAGTGATGACAGATGGTGCACCAAACATGGTGGGGAAAAAGTCAGATTTGTCAAATTGTTTACAGAAGCTATTGAACATCTGATTGTGCCTTTTCATTGTATTATCCATCAGGAGTTTTTATGTGCCAAGGCAGGATTCACCGACTTAAACGACTTAATGTCAGTTGCTATAAAAATAGTTAATTTCATAGCTGCTCGCCCCCTTCACAAGTGAGAATTTTCTGCACTTTTACTGGAGGTTGATTCCACCTATAGTGGACTGCTGATGTACAATAATGTAAGATGGCTGAGCCGAGGCAAAGTTCTGGAGTGCTTTGTGGAATGCTTTGAAGAAATTAAGGTATTTATTGAGGATAAGGATCTGGGAAACTTTTCTCAGCTCAATGATGATAAGTGGCTCAACACCCTGACATTTTTTAAAGATCACTCTGTTCATATTAATGGACCGAACTTTAAAGTTACAAGCTTTTGGCAAAAGTATTGACGTTAAGTTTGGATACATAAAGGCTTTTGAAAGTCAACTTAAAAATTTCAAGCAAGTCTCCCCGGGTGAACCAAGGTGGCGGCATAGGTAAAACACCTATCTTGTTGTCATACACAGCAATTTTAAAACTACAACTTAACGAAAGAACAAACACCATCCAGTATCACCAGAAAGCTGGCCGAGTGAAACTTCCACAAATAAAAGTGAAGATAAGACAATGTGACCTGAAGGAGCGGCAGTGGACTGCGTTGAAGATTCACGCAGAGAGAGGTTTGGAGCGCGCGCCAGCGGATAGGGTGAGCAGCTGAAAACCGGCCAGTTTTCTCGAACGGGGTAGACAAAGACATCCCACTGGACTGATTCTCCAGCTCTGGGCGAAGTCCAGGGAACCCACTATCACACGGGGTAAAAACTGGACAGTGGGAGGGCACGCTGAAGCTCGGGTGCTGCAGGGGTCTGCCAGCTTGTGGAGAAGGCAAGCTTGCATGTGAACTTGGGAACAGTGCAGCTGCCTGACCTAGTAGAGAGCGTTTGCGACTTGCCCTCTCATTCGGGAAACCGACAGACTGCTTTCTTTTATGACCCTGGGTGAGATATTGGATGTGAAGACTCATTTGGGGAGAATCTGAATTCCCCGGCAGCCAGTGGAGCTCCACAGCAGCTCTCTCTCAGAGGTGCTGGCGGCCATTGCCCCCCGCACAGAGTCCCTGGGGCCGCATAGAGTGGAGCTAATGCTGTCTGCTTGGCCCAGAGACTCCGCCCATCCAACCTGAGCACAGCTGAACTTCACAGACAATTGGCCTGGAGGTCAACCCCTCCAAGTGCTAACAACAATTAACCTGAGCTTAACTTCAGCAAGACTGTGCAACCCATATCCACCTCAGGTAACTGGGGAGGCTGAGCCACTGTCCCTAGTAGGGCATCTACCACAAAAAGCTAATTGACCAACTCAGGGAAGCAGCCACCATGCAGAGACATGGAAAGAATTCAGATGTGAAAGAAATGGAGGAAAAAAAATGACCAGACATGGAATTCAAAACCATGGTTATAGGGCTTCTCAAGAGGCTCCTACAAAAGGTCAAGACCTATAAGGAAATAAGCAAGACTGACAAGGAAATGAATGAGTCCTACAAGGAAATGAAGGAGACCCTCAAGGATATGAAGGAGACTCTCAAGGATATGAAAAAGGACCAACCAGAAATTAAGCATACACTGACTGAAATAAAAAACATTATACAAAGACCTAAAAGTGCTCTGGAGCACCCCAAGAACCAAGTTAAAGATTTGAAATGCAAAGAGGTAAAATCCACCCAGCTGAAAAAGCAAGAAACAAAAAGAATCCAAAAAATTGAAGATGGTGTAAGGGGCCTCTGGGACAACCTCAAGCATACCAACATCCGAATTATAGGGGTGCCAGAAAAAGAGAGAGAGCAAGACAATGAAAACCTATTTGAAGAAATAGTGACCAAAAACTTTCCACACCTGGTGAAAGAAATAGACTTAGGAGTCCAAGAAGCGCACCAAACCCCAATATATAGGAACCCTAAGAGGACCACACCAAGGCACATCATAATTAAAATGCCAAGAGCAAAAGACAAAGAGAGAATATTAAAAGCAGCAAGAGAAAAACAGTTAGTTACCTATAAGGGAGCACCCATACCATTGTCAGGGGATTTCTCAACAGAAACGATGCAGGCCAGACGGGAGTGGCAAGAAATATTCAAAGTGTTGAATAGCAAGAATTTACAACCAAGATTACTCTATCCAGTAAAGCTATCATTCAGAATTGAAGGTCAGATAAAGTGCTTCGCAGATAAGAAAAAGCTAAAGGAGTTCATCACCACCAAACCAATATTATATGAAATGCTGAAAGATATTCTTTAAGAAGAGGAAGAAGAAAAAGATAAAAGTGTAAATTATGAACAACAAATACACATCTATCAACAAATGAATTTAAAAATCAAGTGAATTAATAAGCTGATGAACAGGATAAACTGGTAATGTAACAGAATCATGGACATAGAGAGGGAATGGACTGACAATTCTTGGGGAGAAAGTGGGTGCGGGAAGTGCAGCAAGAGACTGGACAAAAATCATATAACTATGGGAGAGGACAGTGGAGTGGGGTGAGGTTGGAGGATGGGATGGGTACCAGGTGGAGGGGAGCTATAGGGGGGAAAAAAGGGAACAATGTAATTAATAAACTGAACAATAAAGATTAAAAAAATCTCAATATTAAAAATAAAAGTCTCTCCTCAAGCTCCTGTCAATAGCATTCCTAACCATTTCCAGTTTGGTACTACCCAATTCAAATAAATTTTTGTTCAAAAAAAAAATTTCAAGCAAGATGTAGAAACTAAAACTTGTAAGTATTTTTCTCGAGTAACAAAGTATTTTGAGGAGGCTAGTACAGCTGTACAAAATGAAATGGAACCCTTGATTATAAAGTACCAGCTTATGTTTTAGACTCGTTACTTGACCACTCCAGTGACAGATTTAATCAATTTAGAAGCCCAGAACAGACCATAAAAATAATTAAGTATCCTGATGTAGAAGTCTACACTAGTTTGGAATTAAATGGTTTCCAATGGATGCAAATTGATGATTTGGAGATGCAACTTGCAGAATTTCAAGACAGCATCTGGGCTCAGGTGTTTGTCAACTTGAGGTCAAAGCTTGAGAATCTGGAAAGGTGCCACTTGGAGAATCAAGAGGAGTGCCACTACGAACAGGAAATTTGGAGTGCCTGGAACCAATTACCAGACACTTTTAGCACCCTGATAAATATAGCAATGGCTTTACTCACAATTTTTCCCTCTATGTACTTTTGTGAGACCTTATTCTCAGTGTTAAATAATATAAAAACCAACAAAAGAGACTGACAAAAGAAGTTAGTAGCGCTTGTTTGGGCTTGAAGTGTACACAATACCAACCTTCAATTGAAGGTTTAGCCAATGAAATTCAGCAACAAAAAAGTCACTAATAGGCAGGTTATTTAAAGAATTCCCCTTCCCCCTCACTTATCTTAGTTCACGGCACCCCGGGACACAAGTTAAATAATATCAAGACCAATAAAAGAAACCAACTGACAGATGAGCAAAGAAGTCAATAAGTAGGTAAGTTAAATAATTAGTTTTTGGTTGATTAAATACAGTTATATATTACAATTATAGATTTTTTGTTATTTAAACTATAAATATTGCAAAATTATGTTTTTTCTCAAAGTGACACACCACCTGAGTTATGCTCAGTTTTTTGGCGAATTTTGATACACCAAGCTCAAAAGTTTGCCCATCACTGCCCTAGATGGTCTTCCTTCCTCTCCCCAGTTACATATTCAAACCCATTTCTTAGTCTTTGCCCACCCTTTCATTCTGTTGCAGATACACTGGCCACCCTGATTTTTCTGGAACATTTCAGGCACACCCCTGCCTCAGGAACTTTGCATTTGTGGGTTTCTCTGCCTGAACCATCCTTTCCCCAGACATTCAAATTACTTGCTCCCTCACCTTCTTCAAGTCTTGGTTTAAACTTATCTTCTCACTGAAACCTTTCCTCATTACTGTATTTAAAGTTAAAATTCTTCACCTCATTTTACAATTTCATCTCCTTCTGCTCTATTTTTTCTATAACCCTTATTAGTATTTAACATACCATATGTTTTATGTATCTATCTTCTTTATTTTTATATCTACGAGGGCAAGGATTTTTGTGGGTTTGTGTATTGCATCCTTAACATCTAAAACAATGCCTAGCACCTGCA
Organism: Antrozous pallidus; assembly: GCA_027563665.1. Lineage (NCBI taxonomy): Eukaryota > Metazoa > Chordata > Mammalia > Chiroptera > Vespertilionidae > Antrozous > Antrozous pallidus. The sequence goes on along the minus strand of CM050508.1, from coordinate 20,945,703 downwards.
CACAGGATGCTCTCAACAACTGTTTAAGTAAATGAATAAGTGATTTAATCTAGTTAGCTTAAAAACATGAAACTCATTATGTAGGGTTCTTGTAGAAAAATTAGAAACTATGATAAGCCTTAAGGATGAAGTAAGAATGACCATCTGGAAACATCAGGTATTTGCTATGTATCTTTCTTGACTGCTTTCATCAATGCCCTTTGAGTTGTAAGGAATGGAAATCTACTCTGGCTGCCCTAAACACAGGGCTGTTATCAATGCCACAGTGGATTCCAGAGAAACCTACAGAGTATCCCTGGGCCTCAAGAGACCTAAACTCCACCAGACACCAAAACTGCTCTTTCTGGCTCCATGGGGCCTTCAGATCTCCCTCTCAAGGAACCTCTGCTTCAACTTTTCACCTGCTCTAATAGTCTCTCTCTGAAGACCACTCTTTTTGGTCATTCATTAGTTTTCATGTGGTCCTCCTGTTTGCCTGGAGTTTCCATGATGTTTCATTTTCATTGGCTCAGTCTGTTATTGTCCCGATTCCAAGTTCCAAGAAGACTGATTATTCTAGCTTGGGCCAGGCATACTTATCCAGTGGGCAAGATCACAAGTCTGTTAATGTACTAGGGCTATCATAAACTGGGTGGTTTAAACAACAGAAATCAACATCTCACAATTCTGGAGGGGATCAGTCCAAGATCACTGTGTCAGTAGGGTTGGTTCTCCTGGTGGTCTGGAGGACTCTTTGGCTTTTTTTGGCTTCTGCTGCATCACCCCAATCCCTGTCTTCATTTCCACATGGTATTCCCTCTGTGTGTATGTTTGTGTCCAAATTCCTCTTTTTATTGGATTAGGGACTGCCCGAATGACTTTATCTTAACTTCATCACCTGCAAAGATCCTATTTCCAAATAATGTCATAATCAAAGGTCTGAGAGTTAGGATTGCAATGCAATCCATAACAGTCACAGTGAAATAGTCAATAGACTTGTGCTTATAAATGGATGTGAGTAGTAGGAGCAATTATATTTGTTTGGTACCAACATTTTCTTCTATGTAAATAAATATAACTTTTCTTGCAAAAATGGAATCAATTCTGCATAGTTTTCCATTAACAATACATTGTGAAATTTTTCTCATGTCAAAAACACATTTTATCTTTTTCTTAATATGTAGTATTACTAATATATTATGCAAATATATTATAATTTATTTAAGCAATGTCTTGTTAGATTTTTTCACTTTTTGTTATTTTGTACAATACTGTAATGAATATCTTTGTCTTTAAATCTTTGAGCACATTAATAATTATTTCTTTAGGATAACTTCCTGGAAGCAGAATTAGTGGTTCAAAGAATATAGCATTTTAAAAGCTTTTGATATATATTGTCAAGTTGATTTTCAGGATGTTGTTGAGAATGCCTGCCTCCCAACATCTTTGCTAGTACCCAATAGAGTATTTGTGGTCAGCCAAAGTCAAAGAGATTACAAAATATTTTTTATTTCTATTTTTGGACTAAGGTTGAATTTTTCACACATATTTATTAGTCATATGCATTTCTTGTTTGGGGGAATTGTCCATTCATTTGCTTTGCTTAGTTTAGTACTGAACTTATTTTTTTCTTATTGATTTGTATCAATTTTCTACCTTAGAGATATTGATCTAGTATATGTTATAGCTATTTTCCTATGGCTTCATTTTAATTACAATTCTTTGGAAATACAGGCATTTGCACTGTATCAAAAATTTCCTTTGTGTATTTTCCAATACTTTCATGTTTAGAGAGTTTCTCCATCCATTGAGGGAATAGACAATCATGTCTAGTTCTTATTTTCCCCCTAATGGCTTGTATATTTACATTTAAAATGTTGCTCTCATCACTTCTGGTATATTAAGTATGGCTGCAAATTTTTTGCTACTCCTCCATTTGAGAGGTAGAATCCAATTATTTTCTTCTTGAATCTGAAGAATCGCTTAAACTTGATAGAAATGATATCCTAGGAATGCAGAAACTGGGTAGAGAATTGAGTCTCCAGGTAAGAAGTTTGACTACCTTAAGCCACAATGCTGGAGAGGTTATGTGCAAGCATTTGACCATTTCAGCTGAATCCAGACTTCTAGCCATTTGTACCAATGCAAACAGAGTATCATTAAGTAACCTCTGTCAACACTAAATGGAGCAAAAGGTGAAGGGAGCCCAAGATCTTGACCCATAAACTCATGATACATAATGAATACCAGTGTTGTTTTAAGCCACTAAATTGTAGGGTAGTGTTATGTAACAATAGATTACTAGAACATTCAATCTTTCCTAAAGTATTATAACAAAAGCTGAGAGCTACAGGAAAAAGTACTGGAGGTGCAGAAAAATGGAAGAGTCAAGAACTTCAACAAGAATATTCTCATCGATTAGTAATGACTGATGATATTAAAAGTAGCAAGGTTTACAGTTGACATGTACTTGAAGCAGAAAAAAAAAGGCAAATCAATTCCACTCCTGCACATTTTGAGAAAAAGCTTTTTTTAAATAATTGAAATCCACAGAACGTTTTTAATGTACCATGTATAGCATGAGGCCCTTGACACAAATTTTTCTCATTTAGTCCTCAACAGATTCCTTTAGCTGTCATGACCAGAGGAGAAAACGAAGGTTTTCAAAGAAAGTCTGTTATATCAGAGGACTGAGCCAGACACTCTCCAGCCTCTCTTCCAGATTTTATAAAGTTGTGGTTCCTAAAATTGAGACAAGGGCCTGGAAACATGGATGGTGGTCATGAAAACAAGTGGTCCCTCTGAGCCCAGGATTCACATGCCTTTTCCTACCTGGGGTCCTGGGAGGGCCGAGGTAGAGTCATGTGGGCAAGAAGGTCCTAAGGAAAGGGATCATGTCTATTTCATTCCCGTGTCCATAGAGCCCAACACAATGTCGGGCCCCTCAGGACATGTCTGTTGTTATAAAAGAAAGTGTTTCACATCATAGTGGCCTGAGCTGAGATCCCAGCCCTCTGAGTCCCTCACACCATGTCAGACAGCTTCCTGGAGATCTGCCTTACCCACGTCCAGGAACAAGTCTGTGAGGTTATTTCACTCTGTCTTATCCTGAGCCAGTGCTCTGGCCATTGACCCTCATGCTATTCCTACTAGATACAGCTGCTGTGTGATGGCCATTCATTCTACTTTTCTGGTCTCAAGGAGGGGATGGTTCCCTCAGCCACTACAGCATCACAGAGACAGTCTTTGAATCTTAAGGAGACTTTTCTCTAAGTCTGGGATTAATGAAAGAAATTATAAAAATTCAGAAATATCAAAATTTCTTGCTCTGTATCAGGTGCATCCTCCATATCTGTTTACTTGCTTGGCTGCTGGCTTGCCTAGTTGGCAAAGGGCAGCCTCCCCTGCCCCAGCAGGTATTCACAATACAAATACCCTAGAGCTGTTCTTTTTTTCCCAGCAAGTTGGTTTAATTCCAGGTGTTAGAGAGTGTCTTGAAGAACACACTTTGACAGGATTCTGAGCTGGTTTACTCTGACCACACAGCTAAGGCTGAAACGGCAGAATGAGAAGACTGAAGAAATGACCCGATGCATGATTATCATCATCATCAATTTTTCTTTTTTTTACAAAAGTGTATTCTTAAATGTACCACAGTCTCCAGGACAACACTCCATTTTAGCTCCAGGTGGCAAGAGATGTGACGACTGGGAACTCGGGTGTCAAATCAGGAATGGAATTAAGGATCACTATTGCCCCAGGCATAAGGGACAGTTCACTTTTTCCCAGATTTCTTAATTCCACCCGTGGCGAGGGGGCCCTTCCCCACGGCCTTCATTTTCAGCTCCTCGAGTTTCTTCTGCTCCTCCTTCTGCCGCTGCTTGAACGCCTTGTCCTCCTCGTCCATCTCCTTGGGCTGCTTCAGGGGCTTCTTCTTGCCACCGGACATGGTGCCTGCCGCCCCGGCCCCCCTCCCCACCACCAGAGCTGTTTTTGGCTTTGGGGCACCAACAGGAGCGATATCCTACTCCAGGGAGAACAAATATTTTTTTGTTTTCCAATGTACAATCTTCTTCTTATACCCTTATAGCTAACAGCCAATTAAATTTGTGCCAGGAGGATTGACAATGGGAATGTCCAAATGCTTCAAGGACAAGCCCTCCCCCACTCCCTCCCCCCACCAGGTATGTCTGGCCCAGATAAGATAATCACAGAATGGTGGGACATGAATTCATTCCTTCAGTTGAGTTCTTTAGTCCTATTAGCACTTTGCTAGTGAATGAATAAATTATCTGACCCAATTGAGGTACCCACCTTGATTCCAACCAATAAGGCCTATACCAAGCATCTTAAGTATTCAGAGAGCTTCCCTTTCATGCCAGAGCCTATAAATTCTTAGCACAAGGCCCAACCCCTCCTTTGGCTGTTGTGTGCTCTACAAGCCCAGGATCATTAATCACTCTGCCGACTGGCAGGCTCTTCCTGCCAGCAATGATTCCCTCTGACCCTCCTGTCCATCTTCCTCCCTCACACCAGCCTCTGACAGAGCAGAGCAAAGGCTCACACTTGTCAGAATGGGGTAGACAGAATCAATCATCAGGGTCATGAATCTCTTTCACTGCTCCTCCCTGCACCCCACAATTTCATCCCGATACTTCTCAAGAGCATGCCAGGATTTTTAATTTCTTTGTGGGGTTGGCCAAGGGGAAGTGTTGGCAAGAAATGGGAAATAATTTACGGGACAACAGCAACAATAATTGGAGAGCCTTATAAGAGTTTAGAAACACTGCGATGTCCGGCTGCAGCAAGCACAAGGAAAACTTGTGATGCAGACTTTCTGGGGGTCTGGGGAACCAAAGGTCTATGACCCACTGAGGGTTCTTGGCTTAATGTGGGAAAAAATTCAAAGACGAGCCAGCATAGTGTTTAAAGTGAAAGAGTTTATTAGTGAAGCAGTGGGACAGAGAGAGCCTACTCCACAGCCCACCCTAGTGGGGTTTACTTCTTCCATTGAGTCTCATTTAATCAGGGGTAAGGCATTCAATAAGAGGGAAAGATATGCAGTATTTTTCCAGGAAAGGGGTGGAGACTTTTCTAAAGAGCCCCATTGGCCATGTTGTGTCCTTATATGGGATTTCCCTTTCCCACCAAGGCAGTGTGGGGCGTGGCATTTAATATGCTAATGTGTTACAATGAGCACTTAATGAAGCTAGCGGTTACTCCAAGGTGAAGTCACCATGTTGAATGGAGCTGGTCTTCTGCTGGTTGTAAGCCATAAATTCATTGGGGGGTTGATCTTAATAGTTCTTGTAGCCCTTATTGGTTACAGCCATTTTGCCACATGCCCTATCTCACTTGGACCCAGATTCCCATACAGAAAAAAATGAAATAGGAGTGCGAAGAAAGCAGACTATGATGTCTTGTTTGTGGGCCTCTTGGCCTTATTTTTGCTAAAGTCTACTGCCTAATTTCTTATGGGCACGAATGAATGGAGTGATTGGTGCCTTTGTAGGAGGTGAAATTGCAAAGTAGGCCACTCTTGTCTTCTTTCAGCCCCTGGCAGTATTAGCTCTTTGTGCTAAAAGGAGCAGACACAAGGGCCTTCCTTCCATACCCAGGAAACCTGCTTTAACGGTGACCTGCTGGGAAACATGCTCCATCCTTTGTCATCTAAAACCTACATGACTCTAACAACGGTTGGAATTGCAAACCTGATAAGAAGGGAGGGTGTCCTAGGCAGGTGGGTAGAGAAGATATTTTTAGGCAACCAGAACCTTAGAGAACCCATCAAATCACAGGGGCCCGCCCACTCCACCTGTGTGTCAGCTTTAAATTTGGATTCAATTTTTTGGTGGCACAAAAGATTCTGTGCCTCCTGCCACTGGGAGAGCCCCTCCTCCCGCTCTGCTGTCTCCAGTTATTCTGCCCTCCAGCATCCAGCTGGCTCCGACTCAGCCTGAAGGAGAGCAGGCGGCCAGTCCAGCCTTGTCAGACTGGCCATATGTCCCAGCCAAGGGTGAGGGTCCCTCCTGCCTGTCCCAGAGCTTCCCAGGGCTGCTGACACAGCTGCTCCAGAAAGAAGATTTTAAAGTGTGTGTTCCCATGGGTGCCACTAATATAAGATTCGGATGCTGGGAAAGTCAGGCCAAATGCTCAATTTCTGCATGGACTGCTTCATAAAATGGGACCCAGTGTTGGGAAAGTGAAGTGAGGGAGAATGAATAGGGGTAGAATAGTCATGATGTATGGCTTCTGGTCCTGGTTCTGCTACTTCATAACTGCATGACCTTGGAAATCATGCCCCTCTCTGGGCTTGTTTCCTCCTCTGTAAAATGAGAAAATGGGATAGGATGTATCTAAGTTTTCTTTTAACGCGTTCCTTTTATAGATCCAGTATCATCTAATAAGACCAAATATCTGTATGGAGCATGTAGGCAAAAATCTATAATGAGTCAGCAGGATTTGAAATTGTGACAAGTGTATATATTCGAGGGTATAAGAAGAAGGTAAGTATACCCATACTTACCTTAATTTCATTAATATTTTAGGTAGAAGTATTTTGTTGTATTTGGGAAAGGCAGGCTGGGGGAGATTTGGTGGTGCCTCATTTACTTTATTTGCTGATATTGTCATAGTCAAAGGGTTCAGATGAGCTTGAGTGTAGCTGTCGTGCAAAGTGCTTTATCTTTTGTCTGTTCTGAGGTGACTTTCTGATGCTGGAGGCTCTATTCCTATTCCACCTGTATCTGTTAGATCCCTTTTTATTGCAAGGGACAGAAAACTCAACTCTAATGGACTAAGGCCAAGCAAAGAAAATGTATTGTCTCATATATCTGAACCATTGGCACTAAAATTCATTTCTTCTCCCTCCTCTAAGCTTTGCATCCTCTGTATTTTCTCATGTTAGGTAGGATTTCCCTTTGTGATTACAAGAGAACATCCCGAAACTCTCAGAGTTACATACATTCATGTTGAATTTGAGCTGCAAACAACAGAAAATCTGACTCAAGTTAGCTTAACAATAAAAAGACTTTTCACTTCGCATAAGAAGAAACCCAAAGACATGGTGAGGTCCAGATTGGTAATTAAGTGACTCAACAATGTCATCAAGGGCCCCAATTTTTTCTACTCCTTCATTTTCAATATCAATTATTTTCTCAGAAAGGCTCCCCTCCTGGTGACATATCATTGTCATATCTGGACTAGCAATGTGCAGGAAAAATTATGTCTTCCTCCAACTCTTCCTTCAGAAAAAGAAAAATGTTTTCTAGAATCTCATATTTTATGAAACAGAACTGCCTACTCATATTTTATGGAACAGAACTGCCCCACTTGCCCATTCCTCAACCAATCACTGGCAAGTGGAATAAAATTACCATGGTTAGCTTAGACCAGTGGTTTTTCAACCACTGACGATGTCCCATCAGAGCCATTCGACAGCATCTAAAGACATTTTTGGTTGTCACAAATGTAATGGGCAGTGCTACTGGTATCTAGTGGGGAGAGGACAGGGATGCTGCTCAACATTCTAGAGTGCATGGTATAGCCCCTGATAACAAAGAACTATCTGGTCCAAAATGTCAGTAATGCTGAGATTGAAAGTCCCTTGTTGATAATCACCTAGGATGATTAGTAGAAAGTCAACCATAATGTCTTCTACAGTGTTCTACCTGGAACATAGCAATAGTCCTAGTAAGATCTCACTATATTTTATTGGTCTGACTGTATCACATGTCCATCCCTGAACCAATTACTATGTACAAGGGAATGGTTTAAGCCTAGGTCATATGTTCCACCTCTGAGCCAAGGATGAGTCAACTCTACCCAAAGACATGAGCTGAGAGTGGGGAAGGAAAGGGTGATATTCCAGAGATAATTAGGGATGATAATCAAGATGAGGGGAATAGATGCTGGGCAACAAAAACAGCAGATGCCCACCAAGAAACTACAGAGGGAAAAAAACTGTGTTTGTGCTTGGACTCAAAATAGCAGCAGCAACAGGAGGAGGTCAACGGAACTGTCTAGGAACACCCTGGGCTGGCACCTGTGAATTACTCATTCCACATGGTCATTCCTGTGGCTTTAATTACCTCTATTCAAGCAGCACTTTTCACCTAAGGAGATGCTCAATCAACCTGCAAAGTGAAACCAGAAGGAACAGAGAAAAGGGTGGGAGGAAGGAAGGAGGTGTCAGCTAAGAAAGGTGCCAAGAGTGAGCGAGCTATGGTACAGACAGGTGTGCTGTGTATTCCCAACCATACCTGCTTTTGTGCCCTGCAGCTGAGCTCTTAGGACTGCATCACCTGGCTCTCTTTGTTCTCTGGCTTCTGGTTGGCTTTGGTTAACAGTTGGCATCATCAGAAGATGAAAGGAAAGGAGGCAAGATTCAGTATTTATTCCTCATGATTACTCCCTTCTTTGTCATTATTCTGGCAGTGTCTACATCCTACTATGCCCAGAGCTTCTGTTGGGTGGTTCCCCTTCCATGGTGCCACTTTCATTTATTTCATACTAGAAGCCTGGTGCACAAAATATGTGCATGGGTGTGGTCCCTAGGCCTGGATGGCAATTGAAGCCTAAGTGTCTGGTGTGGAAGGGTAGGTTCCAGCTGACCTCTGGGCCCCAGGCAGCACCTGGGCCCCCGGGCTCCTGTATGGCCCCTTTGCCTAAGTCAGTCGTTGGCAAACTGCTCATGAGACGCAGTTTGCTGCTCTGTTGACTAATAAGTTTGCTGACCACTGGCCTAAGTCATCAGGCTCCCATCTGGCTCCCTCAGTGCCTGGGAGCCAAGTGCAGCCTCAGCCCCTATTACTACCGCTGGTTGCCATCTGGGGAGTGATTGGGGGGGGCAATTGGGCCCCACTCACATCTGCCTTGGCCTGGCATTGCCTACTCACCTGCCCCACCATTCTGTTATGGTTCCACTCCCAGGGCCCACCAGGACCAGCAGCACCTCCACTGCCACCTGCTGCCAGCACCATCGTTGATGCTCACCATGTTCTGTGCCGCCCCCTGGTGGTCAGGGCTCATCATAGCGAGTGGTTGAACTCCTGGTCAAACTCTCAGTTGAGGGGACAATTTCCATATTAGGCTTTTATTATATAGGATTACTATCTCCTCCTTTTTCTCCTTTAGGCCTAAAGGTGGCATTAACTCTCCATTGTTACTTTCTTGGGTGTCTCAACATTCCCCATTGGTTCACTTAATCTTATTTATACATCTGTATATAGTATCTTCATTAGAAAGCCTCTGAGTGTGTTGTCTGGTCTCCCCAGGAATCCTCATGGATACAGCGGACAGGTGGCAGATACAAGATGCACTCATATTAGAGAATGAGCCTCAATTACATCCAATATTTATGAGCCTAAAGAATATCCTATTTTTTTAAGGCTTAGACTTCTTGGGAAGCCTATTAGTTAAAATGGTACATTCAAGGGTTATTCTCCCTCTCTCTTTCCAATTCCTGTCAACCTCTTTTCTCTTTAATATAAGCAAGTAGGAAGTGTGCCTACCATTCTAGATTTGATAATGGTGACTACCATTTCTTGATCACTTATAGTATGCATAAACTATGCTATGCTTTATCTCATCTAATCTACACAAGAAATTTATGGGTTCAATACTATTGTTCTTCCCATTTCATAGAAGAGGGAACTATAAAAGAGGCTCAGAGAGTTAAGTAACTTACCCAACATAAAACAACTGGTATGTGGCTATAGCGGTTAATACCAGTGGCCACCAATATTTCTGATTCTCTTATACTTCTTGGAAATATGCAAACTATATTCCCCACCGGTCTTTGTAATTGGAGAGGGTCTTGTGACTAGTGTTGCCAATGGGCTGAGACTTCAAGTGACAAGGTACTCCTGGGATGACACATTTCAGAGCTGGCATGTGGTCTGTAATGCCTGATTTGTCTGCCACTGTGTTCACATGAGCATGCATTGAAATGGGGGCAGTCTAGATTGCTGAGCCTCTTCATAAAGGCAGCTGCCCTGCAGTTAAATTTATTGTGTTAAGAAATAGAAAATATGGCCCTAGCTGGTATGGCTCAGCAGACAGAGCGTCAGCCTGTGAACCAAAGGGTCCTGGGTTCAATTCTGGTCAAGGGCACATATCTTGGTTGTAGGCTTCTCCCCAGCATGGACTCTGGTAAGGGCTTATACATTTTCACATCGATGTTTCTGTCTGTCTTTCCCTTTCTCTTCCACTTTCCCTAAAAATCAATGGAAAAATATCCTTGGGTAGAATTAGCAACAACAACAAAAACAAAAAACAGAAAAGAAAAGAAAAGAAAAAGACAGAAAGAAAAAGAAGTAGAAAATATGGTTCTGTTCATTACTTAACCTATCCTGATTGAAATAGTGGAGGAACTGGGATCAAAACCAACTCCTTTTGGACCAAAAGTCATTTTTCTTAGGCACTGAACAATAGTGCTTCTCCCTGGCTTACTATCCAAGAATATTTCTCAGATAGAGTTATTGCCTTGAAATGATCAGATAAAGGGAACCTAAGAAAAAAAAGTGATGTTCATGAAGACTCTTACTAGAGGAATGAAAGATTTAGGAAAGAGATTAGCAAAAAATTATGCCTATCTTTCCTTTGCTACTTGTATCAATAAACAAAGAAAGAAAATAAAAAAGAGGATTCCTTAGAAAACTTGATAGTTAGGTCTTTCAGGATTTTTGCTTTTGGGAATTAATTGTAACTGTTCCTTACTGAAAACAATTTTGCAATTCATCTCCAGGGACGCATGAATGGGAATACTCTCTGCCTTGAAGGGGGAGTTCCTTCCATACAGCCCTTCCATCTGCAAGCAGGCAGGGTCTTCATTTAGGTCACTGTCTCCCTGTGTGGCTTCTCTCTTTCATGGTTCAATAAAAACCATTTATGGGTTTAAGACTATTTATTAATCTTAATCATCCTCTCTTTTCAGCTTTCTGTCACCCATCACTCCCAAATCCCAAGGATTGACAGGCCATGTCTCTGTATCTAAGTTTGAGGAAAAGCCAGGTAATGAGGCCAGTGTCCCCAAATGTAAAGACACTTTGTGTAATAATCACAGTCCCTCAAGGTTACTAGGAAACCTGAGTTTAAAGGGATTATATTAGAAACCAAGGTGCTAAAGTGACCTCATTTCTTGACTGAAGAAGATAACATTTTCTAATAACAAAAAGATTGACAAAGTAGGTGGCCCCTATTGCTCACATATTCATATACCTATGGATGAGAACACAGCACCCACTCTTACCCATATTCCCAAGCATGTGCACATGGGTCCCCACACCGGGAATGGCAATGAGAGGATCTGCTAATTAGCATTATGTTTACACATTTATTGTCAACTATAATTACTTGTTTATTAGAACAGAGTCTTTCCTGTTTATTGCAGTCATTATGGTCTGTCAGTAAGAGGTAATGTTCTTGAATTTCATGAATATGTGTGAATTGTACACATCTTGCTAGCCTTAGCCAGGACCAACTCTCAATGAAAATGTTTAGAGAAGATAATTCTCAAGAAAGCATGGGATTTTTATTTCGGTTAATAAGGAGTTATCCTGCCCAACAGAACTGCAAACAATCTCTTAGCCAAGGAATTGGCAACAAATGCTTTAGTTTCTACTAGTCCATGTTTCTCTTCCTCAGTGTTAAGGCATTGTGCTAGGCAATTACTTGGTATGTGTGTTTTCAGTCCATTTTCACCACAACCTTCCAAGAGTCGCATCTTCTAGATAAGGACTCTAAGGCTCAGAGAGGTCAAGTGACTTGCATTAAGGGATGTGCCTCGGATGCATATCCAAGCATTTCTTACACAGCCCCTGCTTTGTTCATTCTGCACAAACACACTCACATACCCCACTCACATGCCATTCCCCACATGAGTGCATTGGAATGCTGGCTGGTCTAGTTTTTATTTTTTAACACACACCGGCAGGGGTGTCCATAAAGGGAATCTTCTGGGAGATAGGACCAGGAGCAGGAGGTGGAAGCTTAAGGTCATAAAAGGAGAGCAGAGGTAAAAACAGCATGATAGGCAGGGCCACTGGTGATGGGAAAAGGCCATATTTGCTGAGGAAGTTTAAAAACTCAATCTATCTAGCTGGGGGTTTGGAAAACCAACATTTATTTGTCTGGCTGGTGTGGATGGGGTTGGGCAAACAGATAATTAAAAATCATTAGTTATGTCCCTAATTAATCTTTTTTGCTTTCTCAGATGGTTGATGGGGGCTGAGTTGGTGGCACATTAATGATCCCCAAGGAGGAATAGGGGGTCACCACCATCATAATGGGAATAGCCAACTGTGCCATGTGAAAGGCTATCCACAATTTTCTCATTTAATCTTTGTGTCACTCTGTGAGGTTGGTTCTATTTGTTTGTAGGAAACAAGAACAGAGAAGTTAAGTGGCCAGGTTCATACAACCATGAGCCATCCAATCAGGAAGCCATGTCCCAACCTCTCGACTGTAACAGACTCTGAGACACACCCACATATTAAATACCTTTTACTATTTGGACTCTGGTCAATGGGAATGCATCCTGGATTTCAAGAGGCAACTTTATGTTTTCTTACATTTTTACATTTAAGTATTTGTATTTATTTACACAGAGTAAAGTGCACAACTCTTAAGTGGGTAGCTTAATGGATTTTCACACAGTTATATATTTATGTAATGGTTCTCTATAACCATAACTATATGAATCTGAAAAGATAGAAATGATAAACACTGCAAGAAATGTAGACACATTTTTTAAATCTCCAGGTAATATTACTTGGCATATGTGATCCAGTATGCACATGGATGGTGTTATAGCCATCTTGTTATAATTCATGTCTCAAGTCTTCCCCACTTTAGGGGGTTGTGAATTCAGATGCTTGGGGTGTATGAGGTACAAGGTGGCATAAACCAGGATGCTATGGGGCTTTTGTTGTGTTTATATCTATTTCGCTTCACATCTCAGGCACAGGTAAACTTTTGTGCTTTCCACACAGAGAAATCCTGATATATCTTGTGAATTTCCCAAGGGAATGAGGCTACATAAGTTCAAGGTTTTATTATTGCTATGTATGTATCTAAAAATCAATAGTTCTTTTTGTCTGGCTCTCAACCTACATGTGCACATTGGGTAGCCATTTCAAACAGGCTCTTTCTAAAGCCACAATGTATTAAGTGGGCTCTCTGTTAAAATGGGTTATGTGTGCATGGCTAAAGTTTTCAGGATGTTTCAGCACACATGTGAACTGGGGGAGTTTGTGGTCCAAATACAGATTACATTTCTATTTTGGATGGTGTATGCATGTGTACACATGCATTGTAGACACCTAGAATTCTATGATTGGTCATATGTCACTGGGGCAAGATGATATGTTACCAAAGAGGGCAGAGCTTTTTCCCTGTGATGGACAAAAGCCCTCATGCTCTGGGACCAGATTGGGATGGACATATCAGAGGCACGTCCAGAGAAGCCTGGGGAATCTTCGGCTGAGACCACCTCCCACTTTGTCCCAGCCTCACTCTGCACAGGCAACTGCCCTCTCAGCACAATGGAAAAGCCGATTCTGTCTTTCATGTCCACTGCTTTATTTTAGGCTTTTTGAATATTTAATAATACCATTTGTCTTCCCAGAAAAAGAACTCAGAGAAGCCTGCGCAGTCATCGGTAAAGGAGATGAGCAGCAAGGCTGTGGCTGACTTGGGGCAGGCTAGCCATCCATTCTCTCCAAGAGCGTCCCAAACTGAAAACTCCTACAGAAGGTTCCGGACTGAGACTGTGTCTGAGAGAGGAGGCCACACAGGTAGGTGGCTTCAGGCACCAGTAAGCAGCCTTAGAGAGGAAGAGGAAGTGCTGAGCGGGTATCAAGTGACCAGAACATGAAGTGAGAAGGAAACCAAAGACGTATTTTCTACCCACATATGCAGGTTTGGCTCAAATTCAGGTGACTGCTGGTATTTCATAGACAGCAGTTAGAATGAACCACATTGCTCTTCTGATCCTAAGCAGACATTTTATAGACTGGGAAATGGAGGCCCAGATTTTAGCCAGTCCCTGAAGTCATACAGCTGATTAGGGGCCAAGCTGTTTCTATAACCCAAGCCTCTGTTTCCATTCTTGGAATGGCTAAGTTATGCTGCAGTAATAAATAGCTCCACATTTTCTGTTTCTTAACACAATAAAACACAATAAAAGTTTATTTTGCCCTTTCTCACCATCTAGTTCTTGCCAGTCCACCCATGTGTTAGTGGGTAATTCCCTATCACATTACCCAGTTTAGTTTTTTAATAGCACATATTGAATTAACTTACTTGTTTGCCCACTTATCTGTTTTCTACTCTAGGATCTGAACTTTGTGAGAGCAAAACCTTCATCTGATGCATTCCTGTCCCCAGGAATGGTCCCAACTCCAGTGGTGAACACATAAATACCTTCTCTGCACCTTTTCCACATTACTATCTTGCCTCCTTTGGATATTGGTTTGGAACTTGCTTTTTATTCACTCATGTCTGGAGAAGAAGATCAACTCCTAGCAGGGGTATGACCAGCCCTGCTTCTGTGGTGCCTGATAACGGGAGGGTAGGATCCTGGCTTTGAAATTCATCTGAGCCAGTGATCTCCACTGTGGAGCTCAAGTGCCACTAGTTTCGGTTTCAGAATCGCCCAAGGAACTAGACAAAACAAAACACCAACCCCAAGTCCCATTCCAGACAAATAAGTCAGAATCCCTAGAGGTAAGAATCTACCCAGGAATATTTTAATAAGCAACATGGTGATATTTATGGCATACTGGCTAGAAAGAAGCTCTCCCAGGTCTTAAGCTCAGCTCACCAATCACACACACCAAAATACTTATTTTTCCTGGTGAGCACTCACATTATACTTGCACTGTCTTGTGAATGATCAAACTCTGAGGTCAGAGTAGAGTACCTTGGGGTGCAGAGAGCATGGGCATAGTGGCTGATGTAACCTGATCTCTGAAGGAACATCCCATCACTTTTGCTGTATTCTATTTATTGAAAACAGGTCACTAGGTCCAGCCTACATTCAAAGGGGGCGGGGGGGGGGCTTACACAAGGGCATGAATACCAGGAGGTGAGAATCATTGAGAGCTCTTCTAGAAGCTGCCTGCTACACCTTAACCTGAATTTTAAATTATCTTTTCACATGGCACACAATATGTCAGACAGATAATAACTGTATGGGGTACTGTATCTGGTACCTGAAATGTTTATGTAAAATTCAGTGTTGCTTCTAAGAACAGCATAGACTTTAGGTTGAGAGAAGTTGCAATTAGAATCTCAACTTTGGTGTTCACCAACTATATCACCTTAGACTTAATTTCTCTGAGCTTGTTATCTTTTTACCCCAAAATAATGTGGAAAATACCTACCACCTAAGTTTTGAGGACCAAAAAATCACTTGCTCAAGGCACGTGTAAAAATTCAGATATCCAGTTTGCTCCCCAAGAAAGCCCTATCCAGTAAACTTGGAGGGACTCCCTAAGAATTTTTGGTTTTAATAAGTGCCCAAGTATTTCTAAGTACACATGAATAGGTGTGTGGCTCAGTACATAGTAGCTATTAATAATTTGCATGAGAACAGTAATTCTGCAATTATCTATTATTTTTGTTGTTGTTAATCCTTACCCGAAGATATTTTTCCATTGATCTTCAGAGAGTGCAAGGGAGGGGGAGAGACACAGAGAAACATCAATGTGAGAGACACACATCCATTGGTTGCCTCCTGCACTGACCCTGACTAGGGCCAGGGATTGAGCCTACAACATGAATGTGCTCTTGACTGGAATCAAACCCATGACCCTTCAGTCCACAGGCCAATGCTCCATCTACTGAGTCAAGCCAGCTAGGACTCTGTAATTATTTTTAAAGAATTTTATGTTTGAAGAGAGTCAAATGCAATAGGATGGAGAGTAAAGCAAACTGTATTGAGGATTAGAAGATGTACAAGCTCTAGCCTTTGTCTGATACATACTTTGCTGTAAGATCTTAGGTACAGAACTACCTAATCTTTCTGGCTCACTTTTCTGCCAGGCCCTGTAAAATGCCTGCTAGCCTGAATACTGTCTGTCTAGGCAAAGAAACAATAGCTGCTAGCATGGGATCCTTTTAGGGAACCCCTGATTGGAGAAACCAGTGCAGTGGCCTCCATAAAAATTCTTTTAGAAACTGTGTCTCTTTTCTTCCTGCAGACTATTCCTTGGTGGCTCTCATTCCTCTGCTGCTCTAATTCACATGACCCCAGCATCTCCACATGTAATGAAATATATCTTAAAACAACCTCATTTAAAATAATAAATCTATTAAGGAGCTGAGAACTTTCTGGCATGAAATGAAAAATATTGATTGCTTCTCACCTGTTACCAGTAAAATCCCATTCAGTTAATTAACCTGCTCAGAGATAAAGTTTATTTCTGCCCTTCACCTTCAGCTCCAAATCTTTAAACTCATTAATACAAGTACCTGGTCAATGAATAAATCTCCCAGAGTGGTGTTTGGGGTCTTCTGTGATCTGACTCCAGCCTAACTTTCTGACTTCACTTCCAGCTACTTACCTTCAAATACCTTCCACTCTAGTTGAATGGAAGAGCTAATGTATCCAGCATTCCCACTCTCACAATATGCTTCCCTCCTTTGAATTCTACATATTTTAATTCAGTTCAGATGTTACTTACTGAAAAGGGCATTCTTAACTTGGGGAGCTCTGGCATCTTAACTTTCCCACTTCTCTTCTAACTGCTGCCCAATTGTAAGCATTAATTACCACCTTATTCCAAACACTTCCACAACTTGGAATACCTTTGTAGCATTTATTATTTTATACCTTCTATTATGCATCTGTAAACATTTAGAGTATTAGACCATTGAGAATGCAATTCCAATTTATTTTTGTGTCCCCCCACATCTCCCAACACAATGCATTGCCTATGATTAGTGTTCGGTAAATATTTTTTGAATGTTTAAATGGAGACTCATTGATTTAACATTTTCTTTATTGTGGCTTTTACTCTTGGGGCTCACAACCGCTATTTCATCAGCAGCACAAGGAGGCTCTCACTCAGTGAAGTGCTTTTCAGGATTTACATTATATTTAAAACAGAGCTCTCAAGCCTTTCAGTCTTTCTGAAGACAGTGTTGTGGTTGCTTCCCATCCTTAGCAGCTTTCTGTTTCTAGATATCCTGATTTCAGTGGGAGAGTCAGGAAAGACAGTCTTCTTATGGATATTGCCCCTTTCTATGACTCTGAATATAGACTTCATATGGCTTTTCTATCTCCTGTCCCAATTTACTTGCATGCCACACTTGGAGCTAGCATTTTATCAGCACAAAAACAGATAGTTGACTTTAGGTAAAACAGATATTCCGCATTGTGTGAGATTCCTCACATGTATGCGTCTAACTTGAAGGGGAGAAATATGGCAGTTTCACTAAACAAAAAGGCCATTCATTCATTCACTCACTCACTCACTATATCAGTATTCATTTTCTTGGTCACCCACCAGACTTTACCAGTAGGTGCTATATAATGTGCTTATGGTTCAAATACAAATACTGGTTCCTGCCTTCGAGGAGCTGAGTCTTATAAAGGGAGATGAATGTATGATGAGACCATTATTATACAATGAGATGTGCACAATGACAGAGGCAGACACAGGGTAATGTGGAGCCCAGAGAATTTGCTTTGAGAACAGATGGATTTTTTAAACAAAGAAATTCTTTTTCAGCACAGTGGTCATGTGCTGATACCCAATAATATACACATCATCTTCAAATCCTTCACTCTGGGCCAGGTCTCCACTGCCTTGGTGGGTACTGAAGCATGATGCAAACAAGCAGCCACATAGGCTTAACCAAGACTTAGACTTAGGTCCTTGCTCCTGAGAGTTTGTAAGAATGAATCATTCAAGGAGATGGCAGCAAAGGGGGTAATTTTCTCTTGATTCATAGGGCTGAACTTCATGCTAATGATATTTTGGTGCAGAGATTTTGAATGCTATTCTGTATATGGCTCCACCATTTCTAAGGACATTGCTACAGCTGTGTGGATGACTCACTGGGATAGCTTGTACAAGTCTATGGCCCTGGAGGTGTGTGTGTGTGTGCGTGTGTATGTGAGAGAGGGGGGGGGGGGGCTCTGAGGAGAGACAAGAAAGCAATGCTGCAAATATTGAGCATTTATACAGACCACTTTAAGTTTTCTTTTTCTTGCTCCTCACATTTGGGGACTAATTTTCTATTTTCCTGTTCACTAGAAACTTTTTGAGGAGAATGGAGTAGGATGACATGAGTCAGATAAAAAATAAAAAATTTCAAACCCATTTCAAATTACCTTTTGTCAGTGGCTTAGCGAAAAGCTGGAGATATTGGTTAAGATGAGGCTGTAACATACCTTTAGATTCTTATGCTCCACAATTGAAAGAGGTCTATGGTTGGAGTAATTAATGATGACTCTGATGATAGAGGTGGTGGTCATAATCAATTCAACAAATATGTATTGAGCACCTACTACCTGCCATCACTGACCTAGACACATGGGTTCAAAATGAATCCCCCCTTTAATAAATCTCTGCCATTGGAGCTTAAATTCTAGAAGAAACTGGGAAAAATGGTGCTAGCATTCCCCTTCTTGTTTGAAGTATTTCTTCTCATAAGTTCTAGTCATGAAGGGCTTGTTCTCCAGTAAGTGCCAGTATCGGCTCGAGATTCATGAAACTTTATCTCTTCCAAAGCTTGAGATTGTTATCTGCTTAAAATGTTTATATGAGCAGAGCAATGGACTCCAGTTCAGATGTAGAAGTCTGAGTATGTGCATTGAGGGGTGGGTGGAGGCGGTGACAGTGTACAGTAGGAAGAAATTCTACAACCCTACTCTCTACTGATACTTTCCAGCTGGGGGAAAATACACGTTAATGCCCGAATTGCTCCCCTCCAGCCCACTTGCCTTTTCCCCTCTGCCTCCACTTCTCTCCCTCCTCCCTTCCTTTCTAAATCCCTCCCTCTTCTCCTTCCTTCCCTTTCCTTTGGTCCCTCCCCACCCCCTTCCCTCGCTCAGTTCTTCTCTCCTCTGGCTTCCTTTCTCTCTAGCCTCTTTCCCTATCATCCTCTTTCCCTCCTCTGTCCCTCTGGTCTGCGCCAGGCCCCCACCTGCAGGGCACGCGGGGTCTGGGTGGGAGCTGTCCACTCGCCTGGGGTGCTGAATGCAGCAGCGGTGGCGGCGGCAGCAGTGGCAGAGATAACTGGGAGGTTTCTTCGCTCCACGAACACTGTTTCCAGTCCTCAGACAGTCAACTCACAGCCCAGGCCACCTCTCCTCCAGCACCACCTTTTGGGACCTGAGCCAAGGGGGCAGCGGTCGAGGCGGCGGGTGCTGAGCAACGGCGGAAGACGAGACAACACCTGGCAGCAGCCTGGAATCTGATTTGCTTCCTCTCCCCTGTTAGAAGAGATATATTTACATAGGGTTTGGGGGAGTCGCGAGAACCAAGCCGGAGCCAAGTGCGGACTACATCCCACCTGGGCCACACTGCTTCGATTCCCTCTCCCCACCTTCAACCGGCACTACACACCAGCCTTCTTACCTCGTTGCATCTGCGGAGAGAGGTAGCAACAGCGAGCCCAGCCAGCCAGAGGCGGTGGCGAGAAGGGAGTGGCGGCGTGGGGGCTGGGGGCGCAGAGAGCCGGCGAGGCCGCCCTTGGTGGGGGTAGCGGGGGCAGAGCTGCGGTGAGGACCCCGCAGCCGCCCTCCTTCGCTCCCACCCCTCCAGGAACACTCTTTCCCATTATTTGAGAACAGAATTATTCCTCTTCCACTAGTACCATCTCATTTTTTATTACCTCCCTTTCCCACTCCTCAGCTTCCCCCACCCCACGCCGGCCTCGCCTCTGGTTGCATGGCAGCGCTGCCCCGGCGCGGGGGCTCAGGGCCAGCCCCCCGGGAAGGAGGAGGATCATGAAGCCTGGAGTCGCAGCCACGCCGGACCGCGAGCGGCAGGCAGAGGAGCCCCCGCCCCGGAGACACCCAGACGCCAACCAGCAGTCGCCACCGCCTTCGCAGCAGCCTCGCCGGCCCCGGGCAGAACCAGAGCCAGACCAGGAGGACGACCACCGTCCAGCGGAGGACGAGGAGGAGAACGCGAGGCCACACAACCGCCCGGACCTGCCCTTCTCCCGGCCTTCGCCCCTCGCCGGAAGGGACCTTTGATGGAGCCCAGGGGAGGGGTCCGAGGATTTACAGACTGTCGCAGGGTGGGCTAAAGGCTGAGGTCATGTAACTACTTCCTTCTGTCCCTTTCTACACGCCCTTCTTCTCTACCCCTTTTCTCTGCTCCAGTGCCTCCCGCCCCACCCTCCCCCTTACACACCCTTCTTCCAGGAAGAAGGCACTTTGCAAGGGTTAGAGCATCTTTTCTTTCCCCTTCCTCGGTTCCTTAGTTCCCCATCTTTATTCTCCCGATTAGCTTTCCCTTGTTTGTGCAGCCCTTGGGCAGCAGCAGCAAAGCACAAGACCCTTGGCCAAGTTCACCTGTAATCCCTTCCCCCCATCCAACTGCTCTCTTAAAAGCAACACCGGTGCTTCTGGGGTTAATTGCCCCAGTTTTCTGCCCAGGAGAATTAAAACTTGTCCCAACCCCCTCTCCTTCCTACCTTACCGCCACCCCTCAGACCCCCCCTCACACAACCAATTTCTGGCTACCTGAGGAAACAATTTTTTCCCCTCTCACACATGCAGTCTTCAATTCTTCATTGAGCCAGTTTGCCCTAATCCCATCTCAGTCCACTCCACATTTGATTTATAATCTTCCCCACCTTTTTATATACAAGAAGAAAGGTTGCCCATTGTCTATGAATTTGAGAATAACCCAATAATCCTCTCCTGGGGAACTTTCTAACAATTAGACCTACATATCAAGGCCCTAACAGACTATCCTCAACATTTTTTTAATCCCTTCCCTTTACCAGTGCCCCCAGGTCAAAGGCAGAAAGGAGGAACCCTGAGCAAAGCCTAAGGTTGGGGTGAGGTGGGGTTGAAGCAAGAGAAGCTTTTATTGTTGGGCTTTCCAGGTAAAGTTCAGAATCAGTGACTCGCAGTCTTCAGTCTCGGGGGTAATTTATTTGGTACTTGGAGGGACCAGTGAGAAAGCAGACTCCTGCATAACACAGATACTCTGTGGACCCTTCCAAACATCCTGTCTTCTGCAAAGACTTCAGCTGCCCGTCCCGGGCTCTCCACTTCCACTGGGCACATGCTGATGCCCCTGAGTGGGCTGCTTTGGTGGTGGTGCTGCTGCTACTGCTGTGCCTGGTACCGCTTTGGACTGTGCACCCCAGCTCCCCAGATGTTGCGCCACCAGGGTCTCCTCAAGTGCCGCTGCCGCATGCTCTTCAATGACCTGAAGGTTTTCCTACTTCGGCGCCCCCCTCCAGCACCCCTGCCCATGCACGGAGACCCCCAGCCCCCAGGTTTGACCGCCAACAACAATACCCTTCCGGCTCTGGGTGCCGGAGGGTGGGCAGGCTGGAGGGGCCCTCGAGAAGGGGTGGGCAGGGAGACCCCTCCTCTGCCACCTCCACCACCTTTGCCACCTTCTTCTGTGGAAGATGACTGGGGTGTCTCAGCCACAGAGCCACCTGCCTCACTGCTCAGCAGTGCCTCCTCAGATGACTTCTGTAAAGGGAAGGCTGAGGACCGCTACTCACTGGGCAGCAGCCTAGACAGTGGCATGAGGACCCCTCTTTGCCGAATCTGCTTTCAGGGGCCAGAACAGGTAAGGCCATTTCCTCCTTTTCCTGCTTCCTTGTAGTGTCTCCAGATCTCAAAAATTGCTACTTGCCTGCTTGCTCTGGGGAACCATTATGTTGTGTTCAATGTGAGGACTATAAGTTTTAAGCCTCTCAATGATGTTCCTTTTTGTTAAGTTTGCCCCAAGAGGGTCTGGTTCCTGGTGGAGCCTGTTTGGTGGCTGGGTTGTATCTCAGGGATTGCATTTTCCTTCCAAAGCTTGTATCTTCAGTTCCATGTGAAAATTCCATAAGTGTCCTCAAAATAGAAGATCCAGAAGTCAGGAGCAATGAAACGAAGGAACTCGGTGGTCCATTCACACTTGTTGTGAAGATGTCCTTTTGTCTGATTTATTGTAAGTGGCATCTTCCCCAGCTTGTCTTCAGATTCAAACTTCTTTCCTCCATGAAAGTGAGCAGAGGTCTTGTCCACTTTCCCTATTCTGTGCCTGTTCCTTCATGTAGAGACTGTTCCCTCCCACATTACATTGCCTTCTCAGCATTGTGTTTTAATCACTGCAGAGGAAATGGAGAAGGATTCTAGGTCCAAGGAGACTAGTTTGCTAAGATACTTCTTGGCAGACTTGTGTTTCCTAGGTTGAAATCAGGTAGGTAAGTGGGGTGAGAGTGAATTTAAGGTAAATAGAGAAACTAATAGAGAATCTTATTATATCTATTCCCCTTCTCAGGCCTAAAACACATCAACTGAGATGGTCCCTTCCACTCTCCCCATCCAGGATAGAGGATGGCAAGTACCTCACAGACCAAAGTCTTCCCGTGTCTGAGAGTTCTCACTATCCCATTCATTCAGATTTTCACAGACATACTTACCCCATCCCTTTGAGCTCTACTTTCAATCTAGTGTCTGCAGTGCTGGATAGCATGTGCCACATATTGTGGCAACTCTTTCCACAAAATCTCAGATCTGAACATCAGATCTAGTTAGTCATTTTGGGGAAAGAATAGTCACTTGGGCCCTGGTCAGGGATATGTTATCACATCAGCCACTTCTTTGCAGATTTCTTGGAAGTGGAGGGAAGACTTCTAGGTGCTCTCTGAACAAATGGCCATGCTGGTGCCCTGAGTAGTCCTGGTTCTTGTTGGGGGCTTGCTCTGTAAGAGGAAGGAAGGGCTGACATTTTCATTCATGTATTTCTGCTCTGAATGAGGAAAGCACTTCATGGACAGATGATGACTGAGGCCACACCCTGGGCATTATGAGGGAGGGTGATGTAGATATCTGGATGAATACATATCTCTGAGAGTTTGAGGGCTGGATTCCTTCTTCTTGTGATGAGGATTGCCTGAAGTCCCAAATAAAGTACTGCCCAGAGTTGAGGACTTCGGTTATGGGAGAAGGTGCAGGGTCCCTGTTTCGTGCCCTTTTTCCAGCCTTTTGCATCACCTCCAGTACTGAGTCTCTAGCAGAGACACAAGGCAAAGTGGCTTGGCTGAGAGCAAGAGAGAATCTCACTTTGGGGACCACATAGACAGGATCTTGCCCCGATCAAGAGCCTCATCCATTCCCAAACAAAGAATTACTTAGTTTCTTAAGTTCTTAAGCTATTTCTTTCTTCTCTCATATGGGCTGGCTCAGGGCTGCATGTCACAGGGGCTGCTGGGAGTACCCTAGTACACAGCGAACAGCATGACTTGGAGCCTATTTTGATGGGTGTGTGCAGTCCAAATAGCTTTATGCCACTGGGTTCCTTTTCCACTTCTGTGATTTCAAGCCACCTTTTTCTGCTCACCCTCCTTTTATTATATTTATTGAGAAGACCCAGGAGATAATGAGCATGAAAATGCTTTGAAAAGGATTAATTAATAATTACATGTATTTTGATCACAGAAAAGCAGTATTTTGTTGAGAAAAGAAAAAGAATGACATCATTAAGCATATTGTGAAACACTTCGTGTGCTACAGGGTTGGGTCAGAGATTAAAAGATTTTCTTTCTCGCTTATTATTCTCATGAAGAAAGCATTGACTAAAAAAACTAGCAACACTGAGAGAGGAATGGGCTCTGTTATTATGTGGGAGAAATAGGATATTGTGACAGCATTAAGACTGGATCAAATCAAGTATTTCCTGTATATTATCACCACATTTTGGGGTTTGCTTTAACTGTGCAGGAGCTAGGAGATTATAATGAGAACATGTTATAGAAGTATTAAAAACAATGTAGCTTAGATGTGGGGAATGCATTGTCCCACTTTTTTTTTCATTTTCCCCCACAGCATTTCAATAAGGAAGGGAGACAAAAGAGGGAGGAGATAGGGAAAACTTTCTAGAGAGGGGAGAGGGAGAGTAGGGGTGGAGAGAGAAGCTGAGATTTCAGTATCTTAGTTTCTTTCTGCTCAGGAAGAGAGCTGTCTAGCAGTTGTCCACATGTGACCCCAAAAGGCGTGCAGACTGTAATCTCAGGGCTGAATGTCTTGGTCTTTTCCCTGCAGTCAAACAAAGGGACCAAACTGCTCCCCAGTCATCTGCCACTAGTCCAAGGGCTAAAAGACTGCCAAACACAAAGATGTGGTCACTTCCTGCCAAAAGATGTGGTGAGGGACAACTGAAAAACCATATTTATACAGGATTTCACACCAGTCATTCATAAATGCATTTGATACACATGAACTCAGCATTTACAGTGTGTCAGATGCTGTTCTAGGCACTGAGTATCCAGGAATAGACAAAATAGTTGAGATCTCTGCTCTCTTGAATTTGACAGTCTACTGGAGCTACAGAAATTGATAAACTACTAGATAATTCATGTAATTTCAGATGGTGTTGACTGCCTTGATAAAAGTAAAACAGGGAAATGAGTTAGACAAGAATGAAAGGGGTGAGGGCTTGGGAAAGATGCAGCCATATTAGATACACCTAAGAAGGTGCCCTCTGAGCTGACACCTAAGTGGTAAGGAGGACCCACTGATGCATAGGTCTGGGGAAAATCATTTCGGGGTGGGGAACAGCAGGCGCAAAGGCCTCAGTGTGAACAAGCTGAGCATGTTTGAGAAACAGGAGGAGGGCGATGTGCAGGTATGAACAAATGCTTTGAGAGACAAATTGGCTTCACCCTAGAAAGCTGACCAAATACCAACTCTCCTCCTCTCAGCCATTCATTCAGGTTGGATCAGGGTAAAGGTCCATGAGAGTGTGAGACAAGAGCCCAGTCACCAATCCTTCACTTTCCATTTCTAGTTCACTTTGAGGGACAGTAAACGCTTGTGAGTTAGTGGAGATCTCTGAAGCCAAATAGTCCTACTTTGAGGTCTGTACAAATTGTATAGCCTCTCTGTGCCTTAGGTATTCATTTTTTAAGTTGAGATAATGATGATAGCCCCCAATTTATAAGGTCATTCTGAGCATCAGTGCTGTCACAGTGTGTTGTTGTTGTTGTTGTTGTTGTCTCAAATGCAAGAGAATGCTCCCCCTGCCTCGTTTCAAATGAAAAATGTGCCCTGGCTCCCAGTCTGGCAGACGGAGTGCTATGGTTGTGGTCTGGCTGTGTTAATGGGTTGTTTTCTTATGCACTCATAATGGTCTAGGCACAGTGCTGCTCCTCTGCTTCCACCATTAAAAATATTAAGTGTCCACCTATGCCTGCTGCTCTGCTGAGCAAAGTATAAAGACATATATGGCCCATGAGGTCCTGCCCTCTGAGAGTTGCACAATCTAACCCAGGCATCACGGAGGCTGATAGAGATCAAGAACACACAGACAGCAAGTCGAAGTGAATTGCAGTAATATTGGCTACAAGAAAGGGATGTATGTTTAAAGGCAGCTAGTGTGTGGGGTGCTTATGCAAAGAGACAAGTGGGAGAATTTGCTACTTTTTCTCTAATTAGTCAGAGAAGGCTTCTTCAGTGTGGCTGCTGGATATCAAATGAGGTGAAATAGACTTAGACTGAGTTTAGAAAGCTTGAAGCAGCCTGGCTATGTTGCTCAGTGGTTTAGTGTTGGCCCATGCACCAAGAGGTCACTAGTTGGATTCCTAGTTGGTTTGGTCCCTTTGTTCAGTCTCATGCCTGGGGGATGTGCAGGAGGCAGTGGATTGATATTGATGCTTCTCTCTCATTAGTGTTTTTATCTCTCGCCCTCTCTCTAAAAAAAAACCCCACATATTAAAAAAGAAAGCTAGAAGCATAAGAGATGTGGGACACATGGGTATCTTAACAGAGAGGTAAAACTGGCTCCTTGTCTGGGCCAGCAGTGGAGCACTTTGAAGTGGATACAGAAATAAAACCCATCATGGTAGTGGTGATGGCAGGATACCTGTAATGGAAAGCAGGGAATGAGTCTGGAAGAGATTAATAGGCTTCATCTACCTCTTCCTCTTCCTGGGGTGAGCCTCTCTGGAGCTCTGCAAGCAGAAGGGGCAAGAGTAGTATGGAATATTCTAGTCAGCGTTTGGAGTTCTTGGGAAACAAAAAAAGGGCTTTGGAGGCCCCAAGATGCAATGAGAACCCTGGGAATGGAAATCAAGTTGAGCATTTTAGAAGAGAGCCAAATGGTGTATTATTTTCTTAGCACTATGGTTCAATTTTGCATTTCTGTATGTGATTTTTAATTAATATATATCTTGCCGAGACAGGTTTGGCTCAGTGGATAGAGCGTCGGACTGCGGACTGAAAGGTCCCGGGTTCGATTCCAGCCAGGGCATGTACCTTGGCTGCGGGCACATCCCCAGTGGGGGGCGTGCAAGAGGCAGCTGATTGATGTCTCTCTCTCATCGATGTTTCTGACTTTCTATCCCTCTCCCTTCCGCTCTATAAAAAGAAAAAATAATAATTAATATCTGTCTTCACAAATAACAGACCCATCCCTAACATTCATGGACCCTCAGATAAGAGTATAGATAGAGGCTCACATGGCATAGGCCAATATATTTAAACACCATAAATCCAGCAAACGAAATGCATCTTATCCTTCTATTTTGACAAATATACCTGTAAAACATTCTGGAAAACAACTCTTAAATTCCTCTTAATTCTGTGCCAGACAAGTGGGGATATTTGGCCTTTAGACTACAGGCCACTCCGACTCTCTTCCCACTATTGGTTCCGTGATGAGCCTTGGACTCATGCATGTGGACACTCCAGCTGGTCATCCAAGCATGCCACCATCAGACAGCTGCCTGTTGACTCTCCCCTGTTTAACTGAAGAAAAGAAGCCTGAAGGTTCTGGGAGATAACTGAGGACAGAAATTCCAGAGTCCCAGGTAATCAGAGCATGTTCTAGAAGAGGGGCCTGACTCTCTGACCCTGCAGATTCCTCACCCTCTGGGAAGGGTGCAGCTGAAGAAGAGCCAAAGTAGGGTCCTGGGTTTAAGGAAGACAATGCAGAGGGACTAAGATCCCTGGAAGCAGCAATTGTATATTTACTCATCATTGGGTTATCAGCTCCCAATCCAGTGGCTAGCACTTGCTTTGTACTCTAAAATATTTGTTGGATGAATGAGTCTGTAGAGCAGTGGCTCTCAACCTTTCTTAGACTCTACATCAGTGATTCTCAACCTGTGGGTCACAACCCACAGGTAGAGAACTGCTAGCAGAGTCACCTAAGACCATTCAAAAACACAGATATTTACATTACGATTCACAACAGTAGCAAAATTACAGTTATGAAGTAGCAACAAAAGTAATTTTATGGTTGGGGGTAACCATAACATGAGGAACTGTATTAAAGGGTCGCGGCATTAGAAAGGTTGAGAACCACTGCTGTAGAGCTTATCTAGCAGGCAGCTCCACAGGTAGAGGAACTGGGGAGAAGAGAGTACAAGGGAGAAAAGTATTCACTAGAATTAAATGCTAGAAGTGAGCTGTGTGTGTAGAAGAGAGGGTAGATTTGCTCCATGGAATTGCCTTGGCCAATGATGGAATCTCCAAAGACATTAACTTGGGCTTTGATATTAGGACACACTTTCTACCAAGGCTATTCCAAGAGAATACAGGCTTCTTTACAGGGGGATTCTAATGGGTGACTGGGACTAGTAACCATCAAGACCCCTTCTGAACTTGAGAGTTGGGTTCATTATAATGACATTGCTTGAGGGTTTAGAGATATTTTTAATTCAAGCAGAAAGAGATGAGCCTGCACCCCTTTCCAATCTTAGGGCCATGTTATCCCAGTGTATACAGTACATGTCATGTGTCAATATATCTTTTCAGCAAAGATCTCAAAGAATAGTCTCCATCCTGCAGTTCATAGAAATCCCAATTTGTTGGCAATCATGTGATTGCTGCCATCATGAATTGACAACATGCACATACCATAGTAGGAAAGCTAGCATTTCATGAACAATAGGCAACAGATACCATCATGAACCTAAGGATGCAGAACCAGAAAAGAGGAAGCCCAGTTACCCTCCACCCCCAGTGTCATAACTGGGCTATTTTCATTTTCCCATCTGGATTTTTCCATTGTATTTTTTCAGTGCCAACTTCAGCCAGTCCTAGTCCTATTTAATCTGGAAGCTTCAAGGACCCTTTCCTCACTCATGATTCTCACCAGTGCTCTAAGTCTTCATTGGGAATGCTCAAACTCCACCGTTGGGTCCCTGGTTATTTCCCAGATTTAGCTGTCTATTACTTACATGCACACACAAACACACAAAACATTGAATGCATCTGTCTCTCTTTCACAGACTGAACTAGGGATTGGAGTAGAAGAGACAACTGGTGTCTTGACAGCTGTGGAATGATTCTCACCTCAGTTGTCCGTAGATCCTCTAGAAGTGTTCACTTAGGGGTAATCCTTCTTCACTTGCCAGCCTGCATCTCCTTGTGGTGGGTCGGCTAATTTATTGGGGATGGCTTCTAGCTGAGTGCCCCATACAGAGTTACTTAATAAAGCTGGTAGGGCAGAAGGGAAATATGAATTTCAAGACAGCCTTGGAGAAGAAAGGAGAGATACTGAAAATTCTCTCTCTGTCTCTTTCTCTCCCTTCTCTCTTTTCTAGCTGGTATGCTGGAGAAGCCCAGTTGTGGCCTGTGAGTTGGGGAAGGGAGAGTAGTTTGAGGGGGAGAGGATACCAGAAGTGTGGGAATGAGAGAGCTGCTTCTTATTTGCTGGGAAAAAAGCCAAGTTGGAAGGGAGCCTGGATGTAAAGGAGCTGGCCAGTGAATACTGTGGGGCCTGAGCTACACACCACCCCCCTCTGAGATGTATCATATGTAAGCTAGAGTCTACATGTGCAATTATGGTTAGTACACATGTGATACCTCCCTCTACATATGTGAAAAGTAAAAGTGGGTGCACATGGAATTGGCTGCCGTGTGAAAAAATAGCCAAAATTGAATAAATTACAATTTGAGTTTCAGGTAGATGCAAACTGTCAGAAAAAAATGGGGAACTGCAAATATGAGCTCTGTTCCATTCCATGTGATCTAAGCCCACAAGGGGGACTCATGGGCCCCAGTCCTGGACTCAACTCATGGCTCCATGAGGATTTCTCCTGGACCGATGCTCAGAGATGTTGAGGAGGGCAGATCAAATCAATTTTCTTCTCTATGGAAAGGTTCCTTTGGATGTGGTTGAAGAAAATAAAAAGAAAATCAACATCAGTTTCTCCAAAAGAAGTCTCTTGAAGCCACCATAGCAGCTAACATAGGACTCTACATATAGGAGGGCTCAGTACTTATTGATCCTTTCCTCTCCCTCTTGCCACATGTTCATTCCAAATTAATAGTGCTGTATTTGGTCTCTAGTGTACACATAGTAGAAGGTACATTTGTGTGTGTGTGTGTGTGTGTGTGTGTGTGTGTGTGTGTGTGTATAAATTAAAGTGCAAGGTATATGTGCTTTAATATATACACACCCTTCTACCCTGGCTAGCCTCCTGTTCTGATTCTATAAGGACAAATAGTGATGATTTTTGTCCTAACAATGATAGTGACCATTACCCTGGCTGGAGACCACTTGGCCAGCAGCAGAGCCTTTCTCATTCTATTGCCTGGTAATGGGAAGAACAGAGGCTTTGAAATCAGAAAGACATGGATTTAAATCCCAATTGGGGCCCTTCCCAACTGGGTGATCTCGGGCAACTTATTTAATCTCCCTGAACCTAGATTTCCTTGTTTATAAAACAGGAATAAAATTCTGAGCCTGAACACTTGTCCTACGGCATGGACAGGATTTATGAAAGTTTGAGGCACAGAGAAGCTGTTCATTAAATGGGAGAGATATTTACCCCATTCTGTAAGTGTGGTTCAGAGGCTGCAGTGGGGCCCCTAGATCACACTGCTGCCTTTCCTATTCCTCTCTCTTATGAAAGCATTAAAAAAATAAGACGCTGTAAGGCTGTGTTTCGACCACAGTAAGCCCCAGGCTGTGTTTGTTCTTGACATCAGGGATGCACATTTAGCATCAGTGTCTCTGTTCAGCAGACTGTTGCCTCTGTACTAATGACTCAGCGGAGCCTTCCTGGGTCCCTCATTCCCAACATAGTTGTTTTTATCCATCCCCAGCACCACCCCTTTCCTGACAGATCTTTATTAAACAGCACTCTCTTCTGGGTATGAACTGTGCAGAAAGAGATTTTCCTGGGCTCTGGGTCCCCAGGGGCAGTAGCAAACCATGCACCCAGAGGAACATGTAGGGGAAGTGGCAGAAAAACACACACTGCTTGCTCAAAATGTGACAGCAAGATCTTTGCATTCAGGCTCATTCCAGGACTAGTGTTTTGGAAAGTCTGGGATGGGATAGCTACCCCAGACAGACATGATGTTAAATAACATTGATCATCAAGTGAGAACATTGTTCTTTTCAGTTTGCTCTCATGCCTTATGATTATGTCCAGGATTTAAAAAAAAAATCTCATTAGAGTGGTAATATGTCTTTAACACCTTTCTAACACTTGTCAGCCTCCTTTGTAAACAAAGAGAGAAGGCGTCAGGCTTGGAGCCTTGGGTGCATAGTAATATCTAGCTGGAATCTGTTAATCTTGTTTTGTTTGTATTTGTGTGTGCCTGCTCTTTTCAAAAGATTAATAGACTACTTTTTTTTAAAGCACTTGTAGGTTCAAAGCGAAACTGAGCTGAAAATATAGAGTTTCCATATACTCACCTGCCCCCCAGTCCTCCCACCTCCTCCCCAACCATCAACATCCCACACCAGAGTGGTGCATTCGCTACAGCAGACAAACCAACATTGACACACTATCACCCAAAGTCCATAGCTTACTTTGGGGTTCACTCTTAGTGTTGCGTATTCTAAGGGTTAGGATAAATGCAATCATGGCATGGATCAAACATTATAGTATCAGACAGAGTAGTATCACTGCCCTAAAAACCCATCCATTTATCCCTCTGCTCCGACCTGGAACTCTTGGCAATATAGCCTGGCCTTTTCCAGACTGACATGTAGTTGGACTCATGCAGTGTATAGCCTTTTCAGATTGGCTTCTTTCACTTAGTAGTATGCATTTACAGCTCCCCCATGTCTTTTCATGTCTCTGTAGCACATTTCTTTTTAGCTCTGAATAATATTCTACGATATGGATGTACCAAGGCTTGTCTATTTTTTCTTTGGTAAATGATACCAGTTTTTTTTTTTTAATTTATGATAATGGTAACAAGTCTCCTTTATAAATAAATTTATTGAAGTAAAATATGAGACACTTAGAGAAAAATGTTAAGTCTAAAGAAAATAATCGTATAGATGCCCCATGAATACATTGAAAAGTAGAAGCCACTGAAGTTTGGGGAACACTGACTTGGGCTGCACACTTTATAATAACAGTTCGGAAACATCTATGGGCACCAAGAAGTGCCCAGGAAGAGAGAAGATGCACAGTCCCAAGTCTCTGTCTCAGGGGTTGCCCCAGAATATGCATTTTTAATTCAATTTGAGAATTCTGAAGTAGGTTATCATTTCAGGCACACTGTGTATGGGGCAGGAGTTTGCGGAGGCAGCTAAATGGAGAGAATAAATCCCTCCACCAACCCTGAGGTCTCCAGACATTATAAGGAACAGCAGTGTGGGCACTGGAGGAGGGAAGCACAGGACCATATGACTAGGAAAGAAGTGAATGTCACTCAGGACTGAGGCAGGACAAGATGCCTCTTTGTCCTGCCTCAGTGATCTGGGAGCTACTAGTTTCAGATGGGATAGCCACTAGAAGGGAAAGTCTAACCCACATGACACTGTAACAGGGGAATTGCACCCTTTACCTGTGGTACATCATTGAGATCTGGGGCTTTGTCTGTTGCCCTGCTAATGTTAATTTTCCCGACTAATCCCCACCATCATCCTCACTCCTGAATTATATTCGGAGCGGATTCTTGAGCGAGTCCCAGAGCAGGCCCACAAATGTTGCACAGCTTGCTCCCTCACAGCTCACTGAATACAAACAATGAAGTACTTCAGCTCAGGAATGACATTACTATTGCTTGCAGCTCGCTGGACCTAGAAACACAGCTTTGCCTAACAGCAAGAGGTCTGGGAAGTGTCATCCTCTTGGGTGCCTGGACAGAGAGGAAGTTCAGGTGTGAGTGAGCTCAACAAGTCTCTCTCTCAATAGTATTAGCATCTCCCTCTTAAGGTTGTTGGGAGAGTTAGATGAGATAACACACTGTCTAACCCACAAGAGAAACCCTATGAATAGTTTTGTTACTGTTTACTTATTTGTAAAATGAGGTGGTTGTACTCAGGAATGTCCTGTCCTGTCACTTCCTGTGCTGCTGTCCTCTTTGATGCCATAGCAGGTATAGGAGCCATACCTGAGGCTGGGATATACCCACTCCTTCCTCTGCTGATAGAATAAGCCTACCTGGAAGAATGGACTTAGAACTGGGCCTTAAAGATGGATCAGGAAAAGAATTTGGAAAATGGGAAATGAAGACTGTTCTAGGCATAGGAACAATGGAAGCAAAGAATCAGAAATGCTTTAGGAGAAAATTATCATATTGGATAAGAGCATGAGGCTTTCATATCCAAGCAGAACTGCTTTCAAATACCAGTGTGGCTGTGGAGATATGTGACATTGAGCAAGTCACTTATAGAATTCTCATTCCCTCCACTGTAGAATGGGAATGGTTGATAGTAGTAGTGCCTGCGGTAGTAAGACTCAAATGATATAATGCATGCAAATGTCTTGGCATAGGCTCTGGCCAGTGTGGCTCAGTTGGTTGGAGCATCATTCCATATAACAAAAGGTTTCGGGTTTGATTCCCAGTCAAGGCACATGCCCAGGTTGTGGGGCCGATCCCTGATAGGAGGCATGAAGGAGGCAGCTGATTGATGTTCTGCTCTCGCATTGATATTTTTCTCTCTCTCCCCCTCTCCCTTTCTCCCTCTCTAAAAACCAAGGAAAATATTTTTTTTAAAGTCTTGGCATAGTGTGGAATAATAAATTCACAATTGGTATTGTTATCTCACCCCACTAGTTTGCTATTGTTAACTTTCTCTGAGGATTTCTGCCTCAGTGTGTGTATGTCTGTGGTCTAACTTCAAGAGGAGCCACCAAGATATCATAGGAGTAGGTGAAATTCAATACACCGAAGCATTGCTGGCAATCTAAATAAAAGTTATCTCATGGACCTGCATACTACTTTTCAATTGCCTGTGAGAGCCATTGTGATGAACAAAATCAAAAGCATCCTTCACTTTAGTGCAGCTACTTGTCAATAAATATCACATTCTCAATCAACAGATACTTTTAAAATAAGAGCACTTATTTTAGTATGATGAGGAACCTATATAATTAAAAACATTTATTTTATTTTATTTTTTGTTAACCTTCGCCCAACAATATTTTCCCATTTATTTTTGAGACAGTGGAAGGGAAGGGGAGAGACAGAGAGAGAGAGAAAAACATCCATGGGAGAGAGACAAATTTATTGGTTGCCTTTTACACAAGCTCCAGCCAGGGATGGAGGCTGCAACCAACGTATGTGCCCAAACCTGGAATCGAACCCAGAAGCTTATAGTTCGTAGGCCATCACTCTATCCACTGAGCTAATCCGGCTAGGGCTTAATCAACAAATATTTAAAGTACAGGTGTAGTCACTTGAAGCTTTGTGAAGCTTGAAACTGAAAGGGATCCAAACCTAGGACAATCTACAAAAACTATTGGCCAGTACTTTCCCAAAGTGTCAAGATTATGAAGAACAATGGGAGAAATGTCCCAAATTGGAGGCATCTAAGGAGATATGACAACTCAGTACAATGTGGATCTGGATTGGTTCTGAACCAGGTAAAGCACATCAGTGGGACAAATGGTGACACTTGAATTAGGTATGCAAGTTAGTTGATAGTATCAGATCAATGTGAAATTCCTGGTTTTGATCATTGTGCTACAGATGCTAACCGCTGGGACACTGAAGTGAAGGGTTTGTGGGAACCCTTTGTGTTACTTTTATAATTTTTAAAAATAAATCTGAAATTATTGAAAAATGAAAAGTTAAAAAATAAAAATGGCTTAGATGGGAGCTATTTTCATTGGAAAAAATTAGGAATTACTAGTATAGGAAAAATAGTCTGGGTTTGATAGTTACAAAAACTCTGGTTAGAATCCAGGCTCTAGCACTTCTTAGATGTGTGGCTTTGGACAAATCAAATAAGTTCTCTGTATTCACAGAATACAGAGAAATACTTCATAGAACTGCCGTGAGAATTTCAGAAAACAGCACCTACTACGGAGAATGTTCCTGATACCCATTAGCTCTCTTTCTGATCTTGAAATACAAACATACAATGAACTTACAATTTCTTTCTAGTATCTCCTCCCCTCTCTGAGGATGGCAAACAGGCCTCCCACATTCCCCAGGTCTGAGTGTGTGTGCTAAGTGCTTTGAGAGACACCTGAGCAGTAAAAAGGCGTAAGTGGGCAGGAAAGTTTCACCACTCCGGGATCTTAAGCCTATAAACAGAGTTAATAATCAGCATAAACAGAGTTGGCCATTATGCAGTGTTCTTTAACACTTTTAACCTCACACCCCAAAGGCAGTTCTCTGGCACACTGAATGCGGGTTATATATTTTGATTCATCCCGTGGTGATGCCTCCAGGAGCCACAGATTTAAGCCTCCATGGAGCCATGTGCTACTTTAGAAAAGCTTCCAGGGCTGAGGCTCTGAGTTTTGCAACATGTTTAGAAAACAGCTGCCCAATCAGGCAGCTGCAAGTGAAGGAGAGCAGGTGTGCCTGAGAGTGCAGAGGTGTCCGTTCCTGTGGTGTGCTTGTTGGTGGGTGGGAATGAGCGGGTACACGAGGGGGTGAAGGAATGGGCATGTGTCTGCATGGTGTGGAGTAAAGTCAGTTTTAAATGTTGCTTAATATGGGTTGGCCAACTATTCCAGTTTGTCCAGGGGCTGACAAATTTTCCAAGATGTGGGACATCCAGTGCTAAAACAGAGACAGTTCTAGACAAACTTGGACAGATGGTAACCCACAAGAATGCTCGGTTAGCTACACAATAGACTGCTACATATAGGACAACACCTCTGACACTCAGTGTCTGCTAGTTGTAAGTGGGGAAGCACTTAACGATGGATTAGCTGATGGGTGCCTGTTTTCACACTCTGGGAGAAAGCAGCCATCAGCTGTTTACATCAGGCTGCTAAGAATCAAGGAGGTGTGATCTCTGAAACCCTCCTCTGGCCCTCCAACCATTCAGAATGAACAGGGCAGGAAGGATGGCTTAAGATGTTAGATTTCCAGCCCAGAGCTTCTCAGACTTTTATATGCATACAAACCACCTGGAGTCCTTGTTGAACCACAGGGTCTGGAAAAGAGCCCAAGGTTCTGCATTTCTACAGGCACCCAGGTTCATGGGTGCTTCTAGTCCATAGGCAACACTGAGTAGCAAGAGGCTCAGTAGTTCTCATCCTGAGCTGGCATATTAAAATTATTAAAACATTATACAGTTGCCCAGCCACAAATCCAGACCAATTAAGCCAGTCTCTAGAGTGGGACCAGGCATTAGTATTTTTAACTCTCCCCATATGATTCCAATGTGCAGACAGGGTTGTGAATCCCAGGGAAAGGAAGGAGAGAAAAATACCGTGTGATGATAAGGGCTGATTGATTGGTCCAGATGGGCTAGGCTGTGCTGTCAAGAGATTTATTGGAAGTGGAATCAGAAATCTTAAAGAAGGAGCTTATTTTGGAAAGCCTAGAGGCAAGATTCTTTTTTTAAAAAAATCAGGACATAATGGTTTGTGTCCTTTGGCCATTTAGGTTTAGTAGGGAATCAACAACACATCTTGACCCCTCTGGGTGATGGAGCCCAGGGTGCACTCTGGGGAGGGAAGGGAGCGACCGCTCTGGAAGTAGCTGAGGGGAAAGAGCATGGTTCTCCAAAACCAGCCAATCACAGCGTTCACAGACCAGGTTATCCAGACTGGCCCTCCAACCATTCAGAATGAACCTTATTTCCTTGCTTATTGATGCTTCCCAGCAGCTGTTCCAAACATTTCCCACTTTCATCAAGTGTCAACCTCATTATCAGCAGATGACCTGGCCTCTTACTTACTGAGACAATTGGGGCCAATCATTCACATTCCAGCATCTACCTCCTTCCTCCTGCCATGACTCCCTTTCACTTCTGCAAATGTCTGTCTTACCTAGTCTTTCTCTTTCCCTCCTTTTGCCTCCTTCCCAAAGGACTACACCAGTGCTCTTTGTTCTGGCTCACCCTAGCACCTTTCATCTCCATGGAACTTCTTCATCCCTTGCTGCCACCACCCTTGTTCACGCCACCTCCCCCAATGACCGAAACTAATTCTTGGGAAGTCTCTGATGACCTAATTTAAAAACCAGATGCCTTTAGAAGCCCCGACCCTTCTTGATTCCTCTGCATATGAGACATGCTGATCTCCACTCCTTGAGTATATGCTTTCCTTATTCAGTTCTGTCCTTGTGGATGTCCATATGTGATGAATACAAAGACTGGCTGCTCAACATTCATTCCATCTGCTTCTGGTGACATCTTGTTCAAACTCTGGGCCACTTCCCATTTGGGGGTCATGAAATCAACTGCATGGTTCAGCTACAACCAGCATTCTCTTTCTCCACCCTCTGCCCTTCCATGAAATGGACTAGAACAGAATAGGAAAAAATTCAGGTATATTACATGTCAGGAGAGTAAGTATTGTAAAATGTGAGTTTTTGCTGTGGATTTAAAAAAAGTTGAGAAACTTCTGTTCTAGTTTGCTTTCCATACTGCCAAACTGGAGAGTAAAAAACGACACCTTCCGTACTCCTGCAACATATCTAAAACCACAGTTAAGACTATCTTCTGAAAGCCAAGTCTTTCTCTCAAACTCCCTTATTGATCATGATTTCTCTAGAGTTCTTGTCCCCGTCCTGTGGGGATACCTTATCAGTCACTAGGTCCCACTCTGAGGATTCCAGTGTTCAACCCTCCTTACATTTCCCTTGCTTCCTTTGTTGGTTTTGTATTCACACCCAGAATGTTACTATAACCTTCTAACAACTCTCCCAATCCCCCAGTCAGTGACAATCTCAACCTGTCATTTATAAGCCAAATGACCTCAGGAATGTTGTTTGAAATTTCCAACTTTCAATATCATTATCTGCAAAGTGGGATACTTTTCTCACAGGGCTGTTTTCAGGATTGGTTGTAATATATAAAAAGAATATAAATAAAGCTAGGTAAAATATATTTAAAGAGGGTGGCACGGGTTAGGAACTCAAATTTAGCTTCTAGCCTCCGAATTCATCAGACATTCTGCTACCAAACCTTCTATGTCTCCTTATTGCCTAATGAATGAAATACTTCAATTCGCATCCTAGGACCCTATGGGTCCTTCAGCTTGGCCATAGCCTTCCTCTTAAGCCTTTACTTTCCACAAGTCCCTGTCCTTCTGGACTGTGGGACAACTTGCCATTCCTTCTGCAGACCCACTCGTTCCTGTCTCTTTCTCCTGGGCAGTGCCTTCTGCTTGGCTGGCGCTTCCTCTTATCATTGTCAGCACAATAAGGTCTTGCAGAAGGGGATCACAGGAGCCCACAGACCAGCTGTTGGCTCCACAAGAGATCTATGGAAGCAGATAAGCTCAGGCTCAGATGCAGCAGACATCAAGGGCAGGTTAACTGTTGCGCATGGTCACCAACATGCACCTGAGATTTGGTGCAGAGAGGGAAGGGGCATGGGGACCTTTTAGCAGGCATCTAGAAAATAGGGCCTCAGTCTACCCCAACTCTCCTTGGAGGGTCCCTGACCATGACCCAAATTTGCTCTTTCCTCAGGCTGAAATAAACTCCAGAATCTCTCCAGAACACCTACCCCATTCTCACTTCTACATAGATTCAAACCCCTTCCTCACAACTCCATAGCCATCCTAGACTAGTAGCAGCACTCTACCTCCCTTGCTGGCCCCTCTGCAAGTCTACCTTTTTTAGGCCCAGCCCATCCTTCAATAGGACAGGTGCTAATTAAAGCATCAGAACATAGTTGCATCCCAAGAGGTCTTTTACCCTCTTGGAGATAGTCAGTTCTGGGTTCAAATGGCTGCTCTCTCATGTACCAGACAGGTGCCATTGTGAGCTCTGCACCCCACAGAAAACTCATCCTTTTTTTTGTTTGTTTGTTTTTATCTGTCAACTGGAGGGAATAGTTTAACCTGTCAAGTCTGGCCAGCTTCTGGGGTCCTAAGGCTAGAGGGTCCTCAGGCTTGTGTGGGCAAAGATACATGTTCTTTGGCCTGGACTGGGTATATAATTTTTTTTAATTGAAAGCACACATTCATTCTCTCTCCCTCTCTCTCTCTCTCTCTCTCTCTCTCTCTCTCTCTCTCTGTCTCCAGAACACACTGTTGAAAAATTGTAAGATTCATAATAATTAGACCTCTTTCTCCCAAGAGATAACTATGAGCTGTTGCCTCTAATTATGGCAGTTTGCTGAAGTCCCTCCCCATCCTTCTCATGTGATCCTCTGTGTATATGGTTGATATTTAATATTGCTGTAACATTGCAGTTCTTCTGTGCCAGCTTGTGAGCAGCTACTATCTGGGGCTCTTCTCTTGGGACTCCCCTTCTCTGAACTCACTGAGACCCAGCCACAATAGGGGATCTCTGGGACCCAGC
This sequence comes from Antrozous pallidus, assembly GCA_027563665.1. Taxonomy (NCBI): domain Eukaryota; kingdom Metazoa; phylum Chordata; class Mammalia; order Chiroptera; family Vespertilionidae; genus Antrozous; species Antrozous pallidus. The sequence goes on along the minus strand of CM050508.1, from coordinate 20,906,885 downwards.
TACTGGTATATGTGTAGGTTCAGCTATCAAATGTTTTGAGAAACATCGATGCCCAGATGTACAGGAGTGTATGCCTGAGTTCACCTCTGAGTCCGCAGTGTTGGGTGTGGGGCTTGGCACAGAGTAGGTGTTTATTGACTGACTAACTCTGCCTTATGTTCTCAAAAATGTTAGTTTCCTCTCCTTCCACTCACCTTCCCCTTCTCTTCAGCTAACAGGAAACTGGCCCATCCTGGATCCTGCCCTTTTACTCAGCTCTCCTGCATCCTTCAATTTATACCAGAATACGGGGGAGGGGGGTGGGAGGATGGGGGAGGGGAGAGTATTGGTTTGGGGATATCCCTGGGCCCCAGCTCCTCAGCAGCAAGCAGGCCTCTTCCAGCAACCAGTGGCAGAGGAATACAGATGGTGCCTTGTGCCTTGTGGGCAGCCAACATGTAGTCAAGCACGGGAGACCGAGAGACACCGTGGGTGTAATCAAAACCATTTGATTTCTCAGACAATAGAAACAAATAGAACAGCAATCTCAGTCAGGACATGGAAGGACCAGCAGGCAGCAAGAAGATTGGAGGAGCTGCAAATGGTATAAATTAATGAAAATGATTCTGCTGGCACTTCTCCCTGCCTGCCTGCCTCCTTGGAATGGTCCTAGCAACCGCTTCCTGGGCCCCAGGCACTTGGGGGACCTGACGCTTGCAGAGGGTAAAATCTTGGAGATTTGACAGCAGAAGGGAGGTCATTAGTGCTTTGAGAAGCTGAGTGACTCAGGGGAGAGAGAGGGAGGAAGAGGAAACTGTGGAGCCCGGATGGAAATGTGCAGATGTCTGATTTGAGAAACCAGGAAGCCTCACTGTGAGTCATGGGCTGCTCTGCTGGGTGACTGTGGGCAAGTCACCTCACCTCTCTGGGCCTCAGCTTTCATATTACTGAGTAGAGTGGGATAGTGTGGCTTCCGAGTTCCTGCCAGTCCCCCTATTTGGTGCCCCAAATACTCTTTTATGCACACCCCATCCTCGTTTCCTCTCAAAAAGATTTGGGTTCTATATCTCTCTTCTACAGCCAGGAGGTCTACCTGAGGGCCGAGGACAATTTTACTTACCTTTTTGTTCATGGGCTCATCGGAGCATGGGAAGGCTGGGTCTGCTGCAATGAAAGAATGCAGGGTGGCTAGGACAGGTGTGGGGCAGTCACGTGGGCTCCTCAGGAAAGGAGGGTGGGGATCAGATGGTAGGACTGGATTTGATGAGATCCAGGTGGGGCTCATTACATTCACTCACATAAAGACGCAGGCGAGGGAGACCCCTCAGCTTTGGCCTCTACCTAAAGACACTATCAGGGTGAAGGTGAGGAGGCATCACCTGCCAGTTCGTGGTTGAAACTGAACTGCCAGCCCTTCAAAATAATTTTGAGTTTTATATTTATGTGTCACCCTAGATTAAAACAAACAACACAAATGGAAAAGTGTCCTCCCAGCCCACCCAGAGGCTCCTCATTTTGGCCGTGAAAACAATCAAAGCCTGCTTCCCAGAGCCCAGGCTGCGAAACCCATCTGGTTCTGTGATGCTGGGAAGCTGGGTCTGAACAGCGGCCCCACCCTCTCCACTTCCTGCTTCCTTTGTTTGGGGCCTGGGGTCTGAGGTGTGGGAAGGAGGGAGGCGGCTTTGGCTGGAAACTGGGCTTCTCCATCCAGGCTACTCTGAAGGAAAGCAGGCAGGTGCTGGGGCGGAGCCAGTGAGCCAGCTGCTGCTGGTATAAGGAGTTGTTTAAGAATCACCCCAGGAGTAGCCTAGAGAGAGGGTGAAAATTAAATGCACAACTCCCCTGGGGCTCCATGGTCCCCTGTCATCCAGGAGAATCCTGGGTGATAATGGGGTCCCCTGGAGGGTCTCCATTGGATCCCTCATGATGCCAGCTTTGTACTAGAGAGACCCCAGCAAAACCCAACACCCCAGTCAGTGCCTGCCTTGTAGTGGGAATAACGAGTGAGCAGATGGATGAATGACCAGGAGGGCAGATGAGGATTTGGAAAGGATTGTAAAACTGCCAGACTCTTGTTAATGCCACCTTCTTTCTTGCTGAAGAAAAACACTTCTCAGCGGAGCAGCTAAGAGAGAGAAGTGTGTCTTAAAGGAGGAAGGTGGGGGAGGGGTGAAAGAATGAATGGATTTTGTGTTTTCACATATTTACTAAGAAATGTAGAAACTGCTTAGCGCTTGCTAATTACAGTCAAAGCAACCTGAATTCCCTGCAAATGCCAAGGGAGCCAGAGCTGGAAGGATGGGTAGATTTTCTGAAGGGGGTCATGGGCTCTTCCCAGGTGCAGTTGGAGGACCAGAGAAAGTGGGCTGGTGCAGATAAGGAACTGAGGCAGGTGCTGAGGAGGGCAGGGTCATGTCACCTTGCACCTTACATTTCCTGGCATCCTCTCTTGTTTCAGAAGCCAAGCACTTTCTTCTCTTACTGGGAAGGGTCTTAGTGACCAGGCCTGTCCTCTTGTACTATAGCTCAGGAACTACAATAGTGAAGGTCACAGAGTACTCCAATGTTACCCTCGTGTTCTTTCTTTGTGATTGTCTCAACTCTCTTGAAATTTTCTCTCACCTCCCTCCTCTCTGCTGTCCAACGAGGGGACAGCAAAGAAGTAAGGGACACAGGCCCTGAACTCGAACTACTTGAGTCCACCTCTTCCTGCCCCCACTTGCTTGCTGTGCTTTTGGGAAAGTTGCTTTATGTTATGTGCTTCAGCTTCTTTTCTTATAAATGGGAGATAAAAATAGCACCCAGTTTATGGGTTGTTGTGAGGATTCAATCGGCGATCCATTTAAAGATCCTGGCACTTAGTAAGTGCTCAATGGATGTGTACTACAGGTATATTCAAGGTTAAATGAGATAGTAAATGTGAAAACACTCTATAAATTCTAAAACAGAGATAGTAAACTGGCCCATGAATTACATGCAGGCAGTGGGCATTTTTTGGTCTGCCAAGTGTTCCCTTGTTTTTCTTTTTTCAACCAAGCCAGTGTTTAAAAAATCTTATCCTATATAATAAAACCCTAATATGCAAATCGACTGAACAGCAGAACAACCAGTCGCTATGATGCACACTGACCACCAGGGGGCAGATGCTCAATGCAGGAGCTGCCCCCTGGTGGTCAGTGTGTTCCCACAGGGGGAACACAGTGGTGGTGGCAGGAGCCTCTCCCACCTCCACAGCAGCACTAAGCACCTCCTCGGCCGATATCCCCTGAGGGGTCCCATACTTCGAGAGGGAGCAGGCTGGGCTGAGGGACCCTCCACCCCCCAGTGTACAAATGTTGTGTACTGGTCCTCTAGTTTTACATAAAAATACAGGTTTCTGCCTTTTCCTCTAGAAAAAAAATCCAAAGGTCTGGCAACTGTAGACCTGGCTTCCCACATGTGATGGATGGGCTGGAGCTGAGCAGTGCTCATTCATTGCAGGAGCACAAGTCTCGGCTGGGTCACACCTCCCATTCTCAGCATCTCCCCAGTGCACTCACATGGCCAAGTTTGCACATCTCTGTCCATGTCTTCTCAGTCTGTGGCTCTTCCATTTTATTTATATTTGTTGTTATTATTCACTTAAAAGTCAGAGACACACAGGAACCAAGTTGCTAAGTGCTGAAACAGGTGAGGAGGGAAGTTGTAGAAACACTTTCCTTGGGAACCTAAAAATAACACAGATTTATGCACAGCCTCTCCTGGATGCAGGGTAGGGCAAAAAGACTCCACTAAGTTCCTCCCTGGTTTTAATTTGAGCTGGGGCTGGGGAGGAGCTATTTTAGAATCTGTATGTTAGAGAGAGAAACTGTGGAGATTTTTCATGGAAAAGTTATATTTTGCAGTCTAATTAAACAATTGCGAAACAAAGGAAGTTTCATAACATAGACAACAGAAAAAGAATATCACCTTTGTGAGAAAGATACATATGCTTGTAAAAATGTACCTCAATTTCTAAAAGCACAAATAAAAACAAACTTAAGAAGGTGTGGGGTAAACTATAATTCTAACCTGTACCAGGCATTTATACTCTACTAAGTACCTTACATGGATTGAGGGATTTTACCCTCACAATACCTTCTATGGTAGTAATTAGTGATATTTCCACTTTGCCAGGTGTTGAAACTGGACTCAGGGTGATGACATAACTTACCAGTTTCTACATCTGGTACCTGGAAGAACTAAACCTTGAAGTCCATATTGAAGAATTCCAGTGCCTAGATTCTCCTCCACTCTACTCTGTGTTCCAATCATCTGGATGATTGTAAAGAAGGGGAAAGTTAATTATTATAAGCTTGAGCAGGCAGAAGGGATGTAAATGTAACTGGTTAGAGTACCAATTTAAACATCAGTTGATGAGCACACTTTTGCTTATTCAGTTTTAAGTACCCTCACTCAGAAACTCAACCCACTTAGAGTTTCCACTTGGTTCTTATGGGCAGGGTGGTCACATTCCATACAGGATTGAAACTTCAGAGTTGTAGTAGGCCCTGATCATGGAAAACTATAACTTCCTTGGGCTTAATAATAAATAGCTTTGTTTTTTGAAAGGACACCTTATGACAAGGTCTACTGAATCCACTCTGACCCACCCAGATAGATTATCTACATATCTTGAAACCAGCAGTTCTTAATTTGAATATCTGATGCTCAAATCTAAAGGTTAACCCTCCCACAGAAAAAGTGTTCATGTACACATATGTGCAAAAATACTAGTACAATTTCAGGAAATTAAGAGATCCCCTGAAGCTCATTCATGGACCCCATTTTAAAAACCTTTGCTCTAAACCAGGATAAGGCCAGATTCTAGAGATTCCCCCAAGCCAGCCTACAACTTCTCTGATTATTCCAGCACCTTGCCACCAGTCACTAATCATCTGGCTTTAATTTTCTGCTCTCATAATGGCTTCATGTCATGTCTTGCTTTCTCCTGGTAAGATGATTCTGGGAAATACATTGTAAGAGAGGCTGGTTCTCATTTCTGTGACTCTCCTTGGAATTTGCTAGCCACCTTTGGTAATTTATATTTATTCACCAGCACACACACACACACACACACACACACACACACACACACACACACCCCTCTAAATATGCATCATTGTGCACAACACTTTAAATCAGTCCAGTCCACCTTTCATAGCTAACTCAGTTACAGAGACTGGTTAATAGAGGTCTATTCACCCCCGCCCCCCCCAAACACACACACTCTGTACAGCTGGGGCAGTTATCACTGGACAAGTCTACCTGGTTTGGATTGGGGGAGCTGGTCACTGGGGTGGAAATGTAGCCCATGCTTAACTCCTCCAGCCATGTGCCAAGGCTTTGGCCTCCTTTTCTAGCTCAAGCAAATGCAGTGGATAGGACTGTGGCGGTCCTGCCTGATGAACAGGGTCACCAAGGAGTCAGAACACATCTATCAGAGTATAAAATACCAACGTTCCTATCTTGGTTTTGTATCACTAGTCACCTCATCTCTTCTTTCTCTTCAATGAATAAAACTTTCAGTGTTCCCAAGGCTACATTCTCTTAGAAGAATGAGACCTGAAGGATCCATTTCCTGTACTGCCCCATCTCTGTTTCACAGGACTCAGATTTCTGCTATGGCAAGTTGAGAGGAGAAGGGATGGGAATGGCTAGATACTTCTGTTAGCACTTGCCTTCATCTCTTTGCCTACTTACTTCCTAGCAATCGTTCATATCTTGGTTCAGGCATCCCCTCGCACACCCCAAGGGTGAAGTACAGAAACTAGGATTATACTGACATAATTCAGGCAGGGCCTGTAGAACCTCTTATTGTCTGGCTCCAGGGAGAACATGTGACCCATGTCCAGGGTTCAGCTCAATGAGTCCATAGCATCTATGAATGTCTGACATGCATTGGGCCCAATTGTTAAGTACTAAGGACATAGTAGTGCCACACTGTCCCTGGGGTGGAGGGTTTGTTTTAAGGAAAGCCTATTCCAAAAGCATTGCAGCAATCCAAATTTATTTAAAAAATAAAAAGAAAAAAAGAAAAGAAATTCCATAATTCCATTTCTCTAACATAGACTTTCATTTTTTGGTGTTCTTTGTCTAACTTCTTTGTTTTCGATAAACTCTAAACAAGTAGTTTTGATGATTTTCCTTAGATCATTAAAGGTTGGGGGAGAAAATCTATTAAGTACTAAGTGCTTCCCATGAAATAATTCAAAGTCCTACTCATGGTCAACAAGATCCTGAGTGATGAAGTCCCTGGCTGCTCCTCTGATTTCATTTCCCACCATTCACCTTGGTCATGGTGGCTTTATTGTGGGTCTTTGCTCATACCACTCAATTGCTCCCTCGTACCTCTGGATGTGCACTCCCTGTCTGAAGCAGTGTTCCCCTCCACAGGAATCGAGATTAAGAACCTTCCCAGCAGGAAGGCTGCTCTCCAGGAAGCACAGAGAGCTGTCAGGACAAGTGACCTTTCTAATCACGCCTGACATTTCACAGCCCCCACTGCAGAAGGGCTGCCCTTATTCTGGAGGCAGCGTGTTGTGCCATGGCACCCAGACACCTGCGCCTGAGGCTCCAGTGACTTGGCCTCCAACCAGGTGATGAATCAGAGTGGGCAAAGGGCTTTGTTTCTCAGGAGAAAATATCACGCAGGGAGCTTATGTGGATGGTGTGACTGTGTCTAAGCCGGGGATAGAAAGGGATAGGAGGAGGATATTGCTTCCTGGAGGAATTAGCCCTGTACCTGAGGGCTCAGGCGATGCCGATCACATAGGCCTGCTCAGAGGAAGTGAAACAGACAGGATCATCTCTCAGTCCCTTTGGCCCAAGGGGGCTGTGATGACTCACTTTTTACCCACCTCAATAAGAAAACAGCTTTACTTTTTCTTAGTATAAAAATATATTTTAAAATGGAAAAAAACATGCCTGCCCTGCTTATCTGACCCGGTGGTTGAGCATGGACCTATGAATCGGAAGTCCTGGTTCAATTCCTGGGCATGTGGTCAGGGCACATGCCCAGGTTGCAGGCTCAATCCCCAATGTGGGGCGTGCAGGAGGCAGCCGATCAATGATTCTCTCTGATCATTGATGTTTTTATTGCTCTCTCCCTCTCTCTTCCTCTCTGAAATCAATAAAAAATATTTCTTAAAAAATAGTAATGCCTTCCCATTCTAAAAAGGTCATGCAGCACATGAAGATATAAAGAAGGAAGTAAAAATTACATGCAATCCCATTGCTGACAGATAACCATTATTTACATTAAGGACATTTCTATGCATATGTACAATATTTTAAAAACAAAATGAAGTCCTATCATAAATGCTGTTTGTAATCTGCACCTTTCACTTAACATCTTGAACACATTTCCATGTCAATAAAGTATAAATTTAACAAAATCATTCTTACTGGTTTTACCATATTCCACTGTATATATGAACCCCTTGAGGTAGCCTCTTTTTATCATGAGAATCCTATATAATAAAGAGGTAATATGCAAACTGACCCTCAGGCCCTCATGTCACAAGATGGCCAGCAGGGAGGGGAGTTGGGGGAGACCAGGCCTGCAGGGGAGGGCAGTTGGGGGTGATTGGGCCAACAGGGAAGGGCAGTTGGGGCTGATGGGGCCAGCAGGGGAGCGGTTAGGTATCAATCAGGTTGGCAGGGGAGCAGTTAGGGGGCTATCAGGCTGGCAAGCAGAGTGGTTAGGAGCAATCAGGCAGCTAGGCAGGCAAATGGTTAGGAGCTAGCAGTCCCAGATTGTGAGAGGGATGTCTGTCTGCCGGTTTAGGCCTGATCCCACAACTGGCAGTTGGACATCCCTCAAGGAGTCCCAGATTGGAGAGGGTGCAGGCTAGGCTGACGGACACGCTCCCCCAGTGCATGAATTTCATGCACCGGGCCTCTAGTGTATTATAATGAACAATCTCACAGTTAAATCCTTCTGCAGAACTGAGAGTGGTTTTGTATGATAAATCCCTACAAGGGGTTTGCTAAGTTCAAGAGTGTGTATTTTTAAGACTTTTGCTCTTTGTCTTCTAGAAAAGTTATAACAGTGCACATTCCCATCACCAGAGTCTAGCTTATTAGCCTGTCTGCACCTTCTCAGTTCTGAGGATTATAATCGTTTCTATCTTTGGCAATTTTATGAGTGAGAAATTGTTTTTACAGTTGTTTTTATATGCACTTCTTTATTGATTAAAGAAGTTGAATCATTTTTCCTACTTTATGGGCCATTATTTCTTGTTTGGTGAATTCCTTTGACTTTTTGCTCTCTCTTTAGGAGTGTTAACCTTTCTAATATTCAGTTAGAAGTACTTTCTATACTGCAAAGATAATAACTCATTGTCATACAAACTATACCAATTTTGCCTAGTTTACCATGTGTCTTTACCTTTATATGGTTTTGGCCATGAAGACAAAAAAATCAGGTGTGGACTAACTTCCGTGGTCCAGCTTTTTGGGGACCACATTTAGAAAGGTCTTCTTCAGGCCAGGACTAAAAAACACATGTCTCTCTATTTCCTTCCTGGCTGTTGCAGCTCTCTCAACTCACATGTCTTTTGACCACTATATCCTCTGCCTAGAACACTCTTTCTCCTCAACTCTCAGCTAACCATCCTCTCCCTAGAGAAGCCTTTCCTGGTTATACAACCTGAAGAAGGTTCTCCCAGCCCATATTTTCTTTCTCTTAGCACCTTATTGTTTTCCTTCATATGTGTTATCAAGAATTGTAGTTACACATTTTATTGGCCTACTTATTCAATATTTTCTAACAGGCTGCAAACTCTATGGAGGGCAGAAATCCTTCCTGCTTTGTATTCCCAGCAGGTGTCTGGCACATAGTAGATGTCCAAAAGGTATTTGTTAAAAGTGGTTGAATGCTAAATTCATCTAGAATTTGTTTGGGTATAAGGTATGAACTAGAGATCTAATTTAAGTTTCAAAATAGTATCTCGAGATTATAACACACAACTATAAAGTAGACTAGTTCTCCCCTAATCCCCATTTCACTTGGAACAAAGCAATGAAACCTGGGATGCAGGAGGGGGATGGAATCAATGGCTCACCAGCCCCATCTCTCTACCAGGAGTTCCCTATCTCCATTATTGCTTTAGTGCTAAGTGCTTCCCATAATGCTTGATTCAGGGCTTAGTCTAGAGTGGATCCTTAATTAGTGGTATTTACTGGCTGGTTCAAATCATTTAAATGGCAGGGGAATCCGATATTCTTGATGTGGTTCATACAATATTCACATCAGCCTTTGGAAGCCCTGAAAAATCTATGCTCCAAACATAACCCCCCGAAACTACAGTTCTTTATACCTTTCCCAACTGTGAGATGTTCCAAATCCAGGGCTCATATCTAACAGGTTGAACAAAGATGAGAAATGAAGAGTTAGAAACAGGAAGAGGAAGATGGAGAATGTTGCTTACATGTCTTTTAATGTTTCCCAGTGCTGCCTTATGCTATGTGCCATTTGCTCCTTCAAAATTGACCAGTATAGTAACAGCTATGGTGGTTCATGGGGACCATAACTTCTAATCTTTAAGATCTGATGCCAGTAATTTTCCCAATTTATGAAAGCAATACACTATTCATAAAATAATGGGAGAAATCACAAAATAGTTGATTTTACTCTATTTAAAAGCTGTTGTGATGAACTAAAAATGTTCAACTTTATTAATAATCATGGGAATGCAACTTCAAGGAGCAATTAAATACCATTTACCTCTAAAAATTGGAAGAAGTCACAAAAGAGGGACTAATGTTACTTCATTTGAAAATTGTTTTATTAAACCTAAAAGAATTTCACTTTAAAACCACAATTAGATATCATTTGCTCCTAATAAATTCATTGCAATATAAGAAATTATAATACATAATGCTAAGCAGAATGTGGTAAGACAAGTGTTTCATATGGTAGGGATCGGAGAATAAATGGACACTTCATTTCTGGGATGTAATTTTCCAGGAAGAAGAAACTGACAAATGTCCATCCTATAATGGCTCATAATTTTATTTATAAAAATATCTACTGAAAAGGCTCATTAAAATAAAAATGTGAGAAAACCTAAGTTCTTTTTTTTATCATTTGTTTTTTTTAATTTAATAAATCTTTATTGTTCAGATTACAATTGTTCCTCTTCTTTCCCCCCATAGTTCCCTTCCACCCAGTTCCCACCCCACCCTCTGCCCTTACCTCCCCCCCTCACTTTCTTTATCCATAGGTGTACAATTTTTGTCCAATCTCTTCCTATACCTCACACCCCCACACTCCTTTCCCCCTGAGAATTGTCAGTCCACTCCCTTTCTATGCCCCTGATTCTATTATATTCACCAGTTTATTCTGTTCATCAGAGTTGTTATTCACTTGGTTTTTATATTCACTCGTTGATAGACTTGTATTTGGTGCTCATAATTTTTATCTTTACCTTTTTTTCTTCTTCCTCTTCTTAAAGACTACCTTTCAGCATTTTCATATAATACTGGGTTGGTGGTGATGAACTCCTTTAGCTTTTTCTTATCTGTGAAGCTCTTTATCTGACATTCAATTCTGAATGATAGCTTTGCTGGGTACAGTAATCTTGGTTGTAAATTCTTGCTATTCATCACTTTGAATATTTCTTGCCACTGCTGTCTGGCCTGCATAGTTTCTGTTGAGAAATCAGCTGAAAATTGTATGGGTGCTCCTTTATAGATAATTAACTGTTTTTCTCTTGCTGCTTTTAATAATCTCTCTTTGTCTTTTGCTCTTGGCATTTTAATTATGATGTGTCTTGCTGTGGTCCTCTTTGGATTCCTTTTGTTTGGGGTTCTGTGAACTTCCTGGACTTGTAAATCTATTTCTTTCACCAGGTAGGGAAAGTTTTCAGTCATTATTTCTTCAAATAGGTTTTCAGTATCTTTCTCTCTCTCTTCTTCTGGCACCCTCATAATTCTGATGTTGGCATGCTTGAAGTTGTCCCAGAGACTATATTCAAATTTTTGGATTCTTTTTTCTTTTCCAGTTGAGTGTTTTTTGCTTCTTTGTATTTCAAGTTTTTGACTTGATTCTTGTGTTCCTTTAGTCTGCTGTTGGGTCTCTGTATAATATTTTTTATTTAAGTCAGTGTATGTTTAATTTCCAGTTGGTCCTTTTTCATATCCTCGATGGTCTCAATAAATTTATCTGCCTTTTCTAGGAAATTCTTGAAAAACCTTATAATCATGGTTTTGAACTCTATATCCAGTCATTTGTTTTCCTCCATTTCTTTCATTTGTGATCTGTTTCTTTGTCTCTGCATTTTTGCTGCTTCCCTCAGTTGGTAGGGTAGCTTTACATGCTAGGTGTCCTATATGGCTTGGCCTCCCCATTTACCTGAGGTGGACACTCTTGGTGCACTCCTTTGTGGACTGTGTGTACAGCCTTGTTGTGGTAAAGTCTTGATTGTTGTTGGTATCACTGGGAGCAATTGACCTCCAGGCCAATTGGCTGTGAGGATTAGCTGTGTCTACACTGGGAGAGCTTCTGTGCTGGAGACAGCCTTATTGGATAAGACTTGCAAAATTGCAAAAGCCTCTGTTCTCAGCTTGGATGGGGTGGAGTCTCAGGGCTGAGCAGACAGCCTTGGCTTCCCATCAGCACTGCCCTATGAGGCTCCTGGGTTTCAGTGTCCCTCAGTAATCACTGCAAGCACCTCTGAGAGAGAGCCACCCTTGAGTTTTGCCCACTGCCAGACAGTCCAGTTTCTCCCCCAATGAATCTGGATTTCCAGATTCTTGCCTGGAACTGGAGTTCAGTACAGTTGGAACTGGGGTCCAGTACAGTTGGGGGCTTTTGTCTCTTTCCTGCTAGAGAAAGCCAGGGGCACACTCAACAATCAGTCCGCTTTGCGTGCACTTGCATGCGTGCCTCCAGACCTCTGTCTTTTGTGGCTCCCCTGCGTTTTCGCCTGAGAGTCCAGATTCCTATCGTATGACTGTGGGTCCCCAGGGTCTTGCCCAGAACTGGGGTTTCATGGAGTTGGAACTGGGGTTCAGCGTAGTTGGGAGCTTTTGTCTCCTTTCCACTAGAGAAAGCCAGCCAAGCACCCAGCCACCCGTCATCTCCGCGTGTGTCTTCATATCTCAGGCTTTTGTAGTTCCTCTGATTCTCCGTGAGCTTTTCTCTTTCCTTCTAGTTGTAGAATTTCCACTCAGCCAGCTTTCTTGTGGTTCTGGATGATATCCATTTTGTCTTTTAGTTGTAGTTTTGAAATTGTTGTGCAAGGCAGCAATGTAGGTGTTTACCTATGCTGCCATCTTGGTTTCTCCCTATGTCCTTGATAATAAGAACATGAAAAGAGTCAGGATTCAGCCATACTATAGACTATTAAGAAATCATTACCAATAATATTTCTGTGAATTAATTAATTACATGGGTGGGATGTGTTCCTAGATCTTAGAATACAGAGTTTGAGTTCAAATTTTATTTTTGAACTAGAAGCCCAATCTACAAAATTCATGCACTGGTAGAGTCCCTAGGCCTGGCTGGCAATCAGGAGCTGGGGCCTTCCTTCTTTCTGCGCCAACCCCTCTTGGTCAGCACACGTCATAGTGAGCAATCGAACTCCTGGTCTCCTGGTTGAACTCCCAAGGGGACAATTTCCATATTAGGCTTTTATACATATAGATTATATTTTTATAGGAAAAGGATGAAAAGAGAGGGGATAAAATGCTACCAGTGCTTATCTCTACTTGGTACGATTATAGGTAATATTTTGCTTTCTTAATATTTTCCATATTTTTTACATTCTATCATGATACTTTTTATTTAAAAAGACTATTTTCTCTTCTTCTCCATTCCTTCTCCTTGGTGATGTTATTGTGGTCTTGGGCTACATTCATTGAAATATGGAATCCAGAAAAGGGAAGTGAGGACCCTCCTATATGCCACTCTTACCAGCCAAACATCTGTTATGTGCAGGATGAAAGACCTTAAAAACATACACTTCCAGGAATGGGTTAATGAAAAGATGATATGATGAAGGGACATAAAGCTGTGGGACATGAAAAATAGCTAGCATACTTAGGCAGCATTGGAAAACCAACTGGGCTGCCCATAACTACCTGAGGTTATTATGAAGCAAAAAAGAGCAAAATATTCCTTGTCACCCCAGAAAACAAGACTAATAACTGGAAATAACAGCACCTAGACTTGGTTTCATTATAAGAAAGAATTATCTGATGATTAAAACTACCCCCGAGTAAAAGGGCAGCCTCAGTGAGGACGGATACTCATTGCTGGGGTCATGATGAGGTGACAACCTGGTGACAAAATTGAGAGGGGTCTGGCATCACTTATGTGGTTATATTGGTTAGTTGCCCTCCAAGGTGTCACATAGGCCAATGATTCTATGCTTTGACTATCACAAAGTGGGGAGCAAAAGTCCTGGAAGCATCACTAAGTCATTTTCCCTTCTTCCTCAGTTCCAAGCAGGAAGGTTCCACAGACAGGGGCTGTGTGTTTGTAAATGGGATGGGATGGGGCTTGGAGATCAGGGAAATGGAGCTAGATCAGTTTGCACTCTTGGTTGTAAGTGACAGAAAGCCCACTGAAACTGTATCAAGTGAAATAGAAAGTGTATTAAACCAAAACACAGAGAAGCCGAAGTGACTAGAACTGGGTACAATGCAGCTGAGCCAATGGTGTTTATCTCTAGCAATGTTGATTTCAACTAATCTTTCAAACTTAATAGCAGTTTCCAATTCCAATTGGTATTCATGGGTTAATTCAAATCATTTAAATGGCAGAAGAATCAGAGTTTAAATTCCATCCTTTGACCCATGTAGCTGAATTTGGCTGCATGACATGTGGAGGCAAGATGATCTCCACAGTCTTGAGTTTATGTTGTACTTACAGCTCATGAACTCAGACTAAGACTGTGTCTTCCTCCAAAACTTAAAATCCTCATTAGATGGTTTGGGTCATGTGACAATTTCTTAAGCCAATCACTGTGTCCCAGGGTAGTTAGCCACTGATTGTTTACGCTGAGTTCTATGTACACACCTGAAACTTGGGTGGTGGAGGCAAGTGAGTTTTCTGTGGGCCTTCTGGGTTGAGCAGGATATAGAAAGGAAAGTGTCTTAAGTCCACTAAGGGGAGTTCTCTCCTATTTAAAAACATATTTTGGAAGAAGAGGGTTGAACATGGGGTTCTGGAAGCGAAGTGTAGTCCTGGTTCACATTGTACCCAGTTCCAGTTACTTCAGCTTCCCTGTGGTTTGGTTTAATACACTTTCTATTTCACTTGATACAGTTTCAGTGGGCTTTCTGTCACTTACAATCAAGAGCGCAAATTGATCTAGCTCTATTTCCCTAATCTCCAAGCCCCGTCCCATCCCATTCACAAACACACAGCCCTTGTCTCAAATGGCTGTAGTGCCTTCCTGCTTGGAACTGAGAAACTAGCAAGAAGAGGGGAAAATGACTAAGTGATACTTCCAGGACTCTGGGTTGAGCAGCATATAGAAAGTGTCTTATGTCCACTATAGGGAGTTCTCTACGATCAAAAAAAATATTTAAAAAATACCAGCTGCCATGGAAGTGTATTTCACATCCACACCATCTGGTAATTCTGCCTCTCTTCTAGCTTGCATTCCTTCTGCTGTAATTTCCACCCGTCTTGTCCTGCTGCATCTTCAGGGTAGATTTAGATTGAAACCACGCCCTCACAGACACACTGTGAGGATTAACTAGGTTTTCCAGAAACCATCTGTAAAGTGCCATGGGATCTGCAGAGCCAGATGCTTTGTAAAGATATGTTGCCATTAGAATCAACTCTTTATTTTTCATGTTTATGGGGGTTGAAAGTGAGGAAGCATCAAAAGGCAAGGCAGTGGAAGTCTGCAGTCTTGAGGCTTTATTTTGGCCATGACAGCTCTTCTCTTCCATCTCCAAACACTGTGCCTCTGCCATTCACAAGAAGCAAACATGAAGAACAACCCTAGTAAGTTTGATTGTCTATACCCTTCTTTGAAAGGAGTGGAAGTTGAAAACAGGGTGCTCAGAGTGGGTTGTATAATTCTAACCAAACCAGGATCAGTGCCCTGAGGATCAGCAGCTTGCTATGTTGAGTGGCTTTACATTTTTTTTTTAAAACTCAGGTTAATGACCTATGGATCATATATAACTGTCTGGGTGGGATGCAGAGATCATAGTCTGGGCTCCTCTGTCAACCTGAAAGCTCTCTTCCTGGGTCCTCGCAGAAACAAAGCAGGGAAGCACAGTGCTTAGTGGGAGAGTTGAACACAGGGTTTCAAAAGCAAAGTGTAATTCCGGCTCATAAGCCATACCTTAGGCAAGACCAGGCACATAGTAGGGCTCTCCTGTCCAGTCTGCTCACCTAGGTTACGTGGGCCCATCGTCCACTTTCAGGAAACTGGTTTTCGTGGCTGTCATAGACAGCAAGTTCTGGAGTCCAGGACAGGAACTCCATGTGCCTGACTTTTCCTTTAAAACTATTTCTCCCAAATTTTAATTAAAAAAACATCCAAACATATAGAAAAGCTAAAAGAATAGTACAATAAACAGATATATACTCTTTACTCAGATTCATCATATTGATACCTTGTGTACTCTATCTTTCTATCTATCCATCCATCCATCTATAGGTGGATATCTTCACATATTTATTCATTCATATACATATGTGAGTATGTATGTATTAATATCTTCCTTATTGCACCTATGCTGTTCTTCCAGCTGATTTTTTCTATCTAGCTCTATCATTCAGGACTTTGACATTTTTGAAGAGTGAAGGATCCAGCCCTGTTGTTGGTAGATTGTTTCTCAATTAGGATTTGTATGATCACTTCCTCATAATTAGACTCAAGTTCAGGACCTGGATTTTCAGCTGTGTAATCTTTAGCAAGTTATTCAATGACGCAGAACCTGAATTTCCTAAGATTACATATCTCTTGGGTCACTATGAGAAAAAAGAAACTTACTGTCTAAAGTTCTTAGTGCAGGTACTAACAAAAACACAAGCACCTCAAGGTTATTTGCTCTACAATCAGCAGCATCGCTGACATCATCATCCAGAGCCTGATAGACCCTCTTCCCAATCCGGTTTTCATCTCCCTGGGAAACTTGCAGATCCCTGAACCCAATTCTCCTCATCTACAAATGAGGAATAAGCCCTGCTTTGAATATGAATAGCTTACTGGGCAATTGTGAGAATCAAATGAAAAGTGTGATTCATAGCACAGTGCAAAGTGGAATGTAGAAAAATATAGGGAATAATGGTTATTATTTTCATTTGCATACTTTTAAATTACCCTTTTGTGTAACAGAAAAACCCCAAGTGGGGGTTAAAATAAAGTTAGCATTGAACAAAATCGTAATTCCTGAGTTTAACTAATGTGATAGTTTTCAAACTTTTTTTAATTTTTATATTGTTATTGATTTCAGAGAGGAAAGGAGAGGGATAAAGAGACAGAAACATCAATGATGAGAGAGAATGATCAATTTGCTTCTTCTGCATACCCCTACTTGGGATTGAGCTGGAAACCAGGGCATGTGCCCCTTACCAGAATCCAACCTAGGGCTCTGCAGTCTGTAGGCCAACACTCTGTCCACTCAGCAAAATGGGCTAGGGCTTTTTTTTGTCTTCTTTTCTTTTCAGTAGAACTTAATTTTCAAACAAAATTTATGGGACTCAATATATAAAGCAAATTGAACTAGAGCTACCCTGAATGAAGTTTGGATGGAGAGGGAGTGCCAAAGGTCTTGGTCTTGGTATCACTCCTACGGAGCCCCCAGGTGCTGGGGAGCCCTTTAAAACATTGAAGACAGGTCCCAGATGCCGTGATGGCAAGGCCTCCTGGGACTGCTTCAATTTCCCTGTTGGTATCTGCACACAGAGCCATGGGTCCCATGATTTATCATCTCCTTCTCATCCCTGGCCCATTTCTGCAAGGAGCAGTAATATCTATAGACCTGCTTTAGTCAGCTCATTATCAATCATCATTAATTGCTTATAAACATCCTTCCCTGGAAACCACCTAAATGTCTTGTACTCAGAGACAGACTGACAGGTCACATAATGAAGTACCAGTGGTGTCCTGGATAGAGCAACCCCGGTTGGGGCCTCCCAGCAGGTCACACGCACCTGCATGTTTCATATCCTGAGCTTGAGGCTGAAGGTTCCTGCAGCCCAGCCTTGTCTGCAAACCACCAAACCCCACTCTTAACAGGTAGGACCACCTGTGACAATACGCTCAGGCATTGCTTACATCAGAGCCGGTTCCTACTCTGTGCCAGCCAGGTCACTACTTCTCTTTCAATCTTCATAATCAATTCTACTAAGAAGATAACAAAACCCCCACCGAGGTCATTTTTTTCAAGGTCACCCTGCCATGGAAGAGTCGAATTCAAACCAGGTCCTTAGACTTCAAAAACTACACTCTCATCCTGAAGGTCATGGACTGACCCATTTTCTTAGGACTTCTGTAAACACTCTACTATCTCACCCTTCTACTATCATGTAAGCCAGAGTATTAATAATATTAGCAATGCTTACTTGTGCCCTGCTATGTGCCAAGTGCTTTCTGTGCATTAACTCTCCATGGTCCAGCGAGTAAGGCACTATTTGATTTGCATATGAGAACACTGAGGAGCTGAGAGGTTCCATGACTTGTACAGAACACCACACGGCTACTGCTGCAGACTATGTGTTTATTCTTGCCCCCCCACTTTCATATGTTAAAATTCTAGCCTCCTTGTGACAGTATTAGGAGATACAGCCTTTGGTACATGATTAAGTCATGGAAATGAAGTTCTCACGAATGGGATTAGTGCTCTTACAAAAGAGACTCCTGAGAGCTCACTCATCCCTCCCACTATGTGAGGACACAGAGGAGGTGGCCACCCATGAACCAGGGAGCAAGCCCTCCCCAGACCATGGGCACCTTGATCTTGTATGGTCCAGCTGACTTGGATTTCCCTTGTAAGAAATCAACAATTGTTTTTTTTATAAGATTCCAGTCATCTTCACCAAGGCCCCAGATGTATGAAGGAAGCCATTTGGACCTTCCAGACTAGCCAATCTACCCATCAAACTGTCAAGTGGCCCAGTCCATGCCCATGGAGCAGAGGGCCCAGCCAAGCACTGTCCATTTCTGACCCACAGAATTATGAGGATATTGAAAATGGTGGTTGTTTCAAGCCACCGAATATTGAATGGGTTGCGAGGCAGGAACCAATAAAAAGAGCCCTTGCCACTTCCTCTTGTCACAGGAACCCAGAATATCCTTTCTCTGCTCTCCGTCTAGTTAGTGCCTGTCTTTCAGCCCTCAGCCCACAGATGACTCTCAGAGGGTGGCCTCCTGTCAGGTCACTGTATCCCCCTTTTCACAGCACCTGTCAAAGTTGCAGTTTTACATTTGTTTGCATTATTATTTCATGAATGTTTGTCTACCCTATTGGACCATATGCAAGGACCAGCGTCTGTTTTACCTGCCACAACATCTCCCAGCACCTTCATGGTACATAGTATTGTCAACAAGCTCATGAATGAATGAATGAATGAATGAATGAATACACAGAGTTGTGACCCTCTTCCTACACTGTGTTTGATTTGTGGTTCAAGCCTGATTTTAGTAGAGCTCTCACTAGGTCGCTGTGTGCACAAGGAAAGGCCAAGTAGGTGGGGCGCTGGGATCCCCCACATTTCTGTCAGTGAACCCAGACTCCTTTTGTTTTAAAAATTGGCATTCATCATAGGATACATTTGAAGAAAGGTTCCAGCTACTTTTAAAAATATGTTTTAAAAGCACTGTCCTAGGCCTGCCTCTCCATCAGTCACTTTACTCACTCCTATCTTCTCCTCCCTTCTTCCTTTCTCACAGAAACTTCCACAAAACTAATGCCTGGCAAGGGTTTAAAAATAGAAGCCCATCTCCCTCTTTCTTCCTCCATTTCCTTTCTTTCCCATCCCCCTGTAATTTGTTGTAAAAAACAAAACAAAAGGAAACTGGATGCAATTCACTGAGTAGATGTGCTTTTCCTAACTAAATAAAACAACATGCAGATGTATTCCCCACACCTGGAGGTTGTGCCCCTGTGAATCACTATGAGTGGCTGGGCTGAGAGGCCTGGCCTCCCAGGCAGCACGCGCGTGCGCACGCACACACACACACACACACACATACACAGTAAAATCAAAACTGAGTTACTTCATTCGGGTTTCCACTGGAACTTGGGAGGCTCACATGAATGTGAACCTAAGGAGGCCCCACTCAAGGTGCTTCCACTGAGATCTCCCAGGTGGTCTACTGAGATGGCTCTGGGATTCACCAGAGAGAGAAGAGAAAGTGGGCTGCTCTGGAGAGAGACCCACATTCAGACAGCTTTATCACAAGCACAAAGAGGTGCTGTGTGAGAGTGTGTGTGTGTGTGTGTGTGTGTGTGTGTGGAGAGAGAGGGATAGAGAGAAAGAGAGAGAGAGAGAAAGAAAGAGAGAGAACTGGAAATTGTTAAGAGCAAGGTGAAAGGTGTTATGAGTCATGTGTGCAGCCAGTGGACACTATAATTATGAATGAAGAGAAAGGCACTGTGATACAGTACAAAAAAAGTAAAGCTGTTAACACTCAATTCACTATCTTTAAAATGAGAATGATACTCACCTCTTAGCACTGCTGAGGGCTTACATGAGAGCATGTTTATTTAACACCCACATGTACTGGGCAGTTAATAAACCACCTTTGCTCTTATGGGCCAGGACATCTTGATTCTGATGATATTTAGAAACATTCAATACCAGAAAATGGATAGTGGCCAAAAACTGCCCCCAGTAAAATGAATTATTTATGAAAATCTAAGAGAACACTCACAGATTCTTGACAAAATTCAGATCTGCATACTTTGGTCGTCCAAACGACCAAAACTTGGAAGGATTATAAAGGCAACAAAATAAAATTTTCAATGACAGAAGCTGTAATTAGTGAATTTTAATTCACATTTTACTTATACACATATTTCACCTATAAAATGATTTGGCCCAATGACATTAGATGAGAAATATTAAAAAACGGTGTTTAATTACTCTATATTAAAAAAGATTGATCAAAAATTAAATTGGCTTAATGGAATGCTCTGTGGAAAACACATTCTCAAGGAGAGTTTATCAAAGCCTATATAATGCCCATGAAATCTTAGCAATTGTAAACACGGGATCAAAATGCTCTTGGGCTCCAAATGGTTAGATCAAAGCAATCTCTACTGGCCACTCCTTTTATTCTATTTTCATTCCTATATTCTTAGCTTATACCAGAAAGAAGTCTTATTCCCCAGTGAGAAGGAAATAAGAAATAAGAATGGGGAAGGTGTGGTGAGCATAGGGGTGGAATTGAGTTGTTTTGGTTTTAGAAGCTAGTCTTCATATTTTTATTAATTATAAAATTTTATTTTCAACAGTCTCTTTCAATGCCTCTCCCTTTTCCTAACTAAATTTGTGGTTAGCTTTCCATAAAAAATTGGTAATAAACATAAAAAATACCATAAAAACAAAACTGGCAGTTATAAGTGATAATTGATCATTTTAAGTTTTAAAGTATTAATAAAGTTATAAAGTATTAATGAAGTTTTAAAGTATTGAAAAGTCTGAATTTTTATTAAGTTATAATCCACAAAATAGTGTTCTGAAAACATTAATTTTGCTTGTACTTTTTTTGTTGTTGTTTCTCTGCTCTGTTTTCTGCCAAGAGGATTACTATATCACTAGGCTGACAGGGCACCATGGTCCGTGACTCCCTTGACTAGACATACTCATAAAAGCACATGTATTGAGTGTCCTAAGCTGTCTATATATTATTATGTTTTCCAACAGCCCTATTACTACTGCTTTAATTTTAATGATGAGGAAACTACAGTACAAGGAGGCTAAACAACTTACCCAACAGTCTTCGCAAACATGCATCATTGTGTGTTTATGCTAACAAGCTTACATTGATTTATTTTTCTTAGTCGCATCCATGAATCTACCCATGTGATGATCACATATTATATGCATGTTCTAGGAATTGCCATGACAGAAAGCACACACATTGCTTCAAGAATGTATTTTCCCAAAACATTATCACATTAATTTATTTGACAGAAAAGATATTAACATTGCTCAGAAACAGCAGAACAACAATACTGTGCCATTGCTTCAAGCCACACAAATGGACACACACATGTACATGTACACATACATGCATATACACACACTGGAGGGTAAACTTATAGTTGGAGACCTCTCTGAGGAAAGGGATGCTGATTGTCTTGGCTGTTACAGAAACTATGTAGTGCTTTCTCATGAAAGTCAGAGGAAGCACCAAGAAAAGGGTCCCATGCTCAGTGCTCCTGGGCTGACCATACCAAGTTCACTATGCAAGAGGGTCTTGACCTTAGCTGGAGTCCAGCCTGGACCTGGAACTCTGGGTCTGCACCTGGGATGGCCCCTAAATGTGGAGGGTCTTTACTGCTCTGTGCTTCCTCAGGGCCTTTTCCTTGAAGCTTCTCACACCTGCTCCAGGGGAGAGGACCAACTCTTTTGTGAACCTCCTGCCACAATGTTTCACAGCCAGTTAAAATTCTATTCCATCCCCAGCAAGGGAGCTGGCAGCCCTGGGTCTCACCAGCAGGATGAACTGGCTGCAGTTAATGTCTCTTCTGTAGCCTGATTAGCTAAGGAGAGGCCAGGATACTTACTCTACCCCCAATGCTACCTTTAAATTAGAAAATGGAGTTTCCTCATCCTGTTGCCTCTATTAAGTCATCAGTTAATGCAGATGTGTTAACCCTTTCTATTTCTTCTTGGTAATGGAACTGGATCAGAGAGACAGGAGATCATCTCTCAACTGGACAGTTCCAGGAATAAAGGGAGGAGAAACCCCTAGATTGCCTTAGTATTCAAATTCCAGATTATTAGACTGAACTGAGGGCCTCCTCTGTTAGGCACAGGCTAGGAGTTGGGGATTCGACCAAAACCGCAGGCATAATGTGCAGTGTTATTATGTTGAAGCTTTGAATGTAGAAGATAATGCACCGGAATAATAAATATATTTAAGAAAAAAGAAAAAATCCCAAATGATGGAAAAGGAGAAGAGAAGGAAATGAGCACACATGGAATCTTTTCTATGTGCCAGACATTTTACATATTTTATACCGAGGAATTCTACAAGACCTCTATATTTTTACAGAGGATGGAACTAAGGCTCATAGAGATTAAGGAAAGTGTCCAAGGTCACAGAGCCAATGTGAAAGATTGATTGTTCTAATGTCCCTAGATCTTTAGGCTTCCCCATAGTCATTTCCTCCTGGTAATGCCCACTCACACTGACTTTGAGTAGTCTGCGTACATTGCTTTCACCAATGGGAGAGAAGCAAACTATGTTAGCAGAGAAAAGTGCGTGGGATCAGGGTGTGCCCTCTCTTGCTGGTGGGAATGCTTCCACCATGATGTGAATTAGCCTATGCAATCCTACTGGCTGATAGGAGAGGTATGAGCAGAAGTGGACGACCATTCCATCCTAGATCAGCCAGCTTCTAGCAAACTCACAGATGCCTGTGAATCCAGCCGGAACCAGCTAACCCTGATCAGCAGAACCATTCAGCCAACTTGTAAACTTGTGAAACAGAATAAATGGTTGTTATTTTAAGCTACTGATTTGGGGGCACATATTCAGGAGCAGGTTAGTTAGCAGCTAGAACTAACTGATACTAGTAAATGGCAAAGACAAAAGTTTGTTTGATCTTCAAGCCTGTGTGCATTGTCCATCTGTCATGAAAAGATAAAGGTTGAAAAGGTAGCAGGAAAACACAGGTTAGATTATGATATGTTTCGACAACAAAGCTGCCCAGTCACACAAGGGTATCACTGGGAGGAGTGTGGTATTCCCATATTCAAGTATCTTAAAGGGCAGTTGTGGGCAATTATCCAGGTGCAGGGTGTTTAATGTGGGTCGCTTTGCTCTGGATGCCTTAGCCACGTAGTTTGGCCATCTTAGAGACTGGCCCACACTGAGACTCTTGACAAGAATGTTCTTAATTATCCCTATCACTCATCAGTTCCCTGGAGAAGAAACCCCCGACAGCACCCAGACTGAGACTCTGCAGCCTCCAGTTGGCTAGGTGCCTCCTGATTCTCTTTCACAGCTGAAACACTCTCCCAAGAATGCCTGGGTTGCATTGCTGCAAATTCTGTCCCAATCCTACGGCCACCTCCTGCTCCTCCCCTACAGCGGAAAGAAAGGCAGAGAGGAACAGACTTCCTGCATTTGCTGAGCCTCCCTTCTCAGGGTCCCAGCTGTGGTACCACTAATCGTTGCCCTAGAGAATATGAAGAAAGGACAAGACCTTGAATATGGGATAGCAGCAGCAGATGCTGACTTACTGTAATGATATGGATGGAAATTGGTGTCATCCTTCTGAAGATCAATTCAGCAACATGTATCAACAGCCTTAAAAATGTACATGCCCTTTCAATTAGTAACTCCATTCTTGGACTGTCTTTTAAGGATATAATTTTGGATATGATTTCATGGATCACCATGAGAAATTTTTTGTGATATAATGTGAATGGAAAAATACAAGTTAAAAATAGGTGTGCCCTGATCAGTTTGGTTCAGTGGATAGAGCGTCGCCCATGGATTGAAAGGTCCCGGGTTTGATTCTGTTCAATGGCATGTATCTTGGTTGCAGGCTCAATCCCCAGTGGGGGGCGTGCAGGAGGTTGCTGATCGATGTTTCTCTCTCATCGATGTTTCTAATTCTCTATCACTCTCCCTTCCTCTCTGTAAAAAAAAAAAAAAGCAATAAAAATCTATTTTAAAAAATAGGTTGTATGTTTTTGATTGGGGGAAATGATGTGTGTGTTGGAGGATGGAGCTACAGTTATGAGGAAATTTTTTATTTATAATAAATCTCTATGTATTTTTAAGGTATGGCTTTTTCTGCCCCAACCTCTAGACATGTAGATCATTGCCTATCTTGGACATAATAAGAAAATGTGCCTTAAAAGCCTAAGAGATTGGTGAAAGTCTAGAAATAAATGATTGAAATGATGCATGACATGAGAATGGAATCTAAAAATAGGGCTTTCAGTGTGGATAGATGACTGCTAAGGGGAAGATGAATAAATTTTTAAACAATCATGAAGTGCGAGTAGAGAGGGAACATGGTCTTGGGTTGCCAAGTCCCAGGAAGCAATTGAAAAGCATTTTGATTGCTTACTTAGCTACCTTGTCATGTAAAAGAGGTTAAAGGCAAATAAAGGGAAGTCACGTTTTACATACTAGCCATTAATTATGGAAAATTAGACCAAAACACCATGGCAAAAGCTGAGACTCTGAACATGTCTAAGAAAGCTTGTTCCCAGCCAGCTGTCACCATGAGTTTTCAACAGCAGAGCTGAGCATTCACCCGAGGCTGCTGAATGGCTCCTAAATGAGCAAGACTGTGGCCTACAGTCTCAATCTTTTGGAGAGAAACACTGCTGGTCCATAAATATTTCTCAGTCCCCAATCTTTAAGTCTGGAAGCTTGGGCTGTTCTATGAGCTTAGTCTTATCCCACACTGGTTTTCATATACGGATCTAAGAAGGAGAACTATAGGGCACTGATAAGCATGGAAGGCCCTGGGGTCCCCTCCACCCACATCATCCCTGTACAGAGGCTGGGATAGCAAGGAGGGCCTTTGAAGACCCTTGTTCCCAGCACCAGAAGTGAGGAATATAGAACTGTTTCAAAGAAAAAGTAAAATTGCCAAGATGACAGAAGCTACAACCGCCTGGAGAGATTAGCAGAGGCTTGGAGTCAGCTGACGGGAGTCTCCTCATGTGCCAGAGCAATTCAGATTCTACTCGCACGCTTCTCCTGACAGGGAGCTGGAGCCCAGCCTTCAGGAGCAGCATACTTTCTGAGAGGTGTGAAAAGAACTGGCTGAGGTGCCAGCCGGCTCCGTCTCCGGCTCTGGCTCTGGTTGGGTCTCCTCCTGAGAGGCATCCATCTCACAGGGATGTGGGGCAGACTCTTTGAGGTTCTGAACCCAGAGGGGTCTGTCATTTCTCCTACTTCAGCGTTGACCCCCCTAGGTAAGGCCACTACCCTCTCTGGGCTTCAGGATTTTCAGTCTAAATGGAGTATAATCAGAGCAAAGCTCATCATGAAAAAGAAATGCAAGTCCCATACAGAGAAAGAATTAAAAACCATTTTGGTGTTTACTGCATTCTCTTTGCAAAACAGGCAAAGGAAATTCTAGGACTAAGACTTTTTTGCTCCTTTGCTTCCCTTTCCTTACAAGCTGTTCATGACAAAGATCATTATAGCCTCCCTGCCCTATTATTATGTCCCTCCATTCCTCCAAGTCCAAGGGCATCACAAAGCCCTCACCTGGAGCCATGAACACCCAAGTTCACAGCCTTACGTGAAAAGGGGCAGGGGAAAAGAGACGTAATGGTAGTAAACACTCAAAGCTTAATACCTTTTCATCCACCCCATCACCGAAGAGAGAAACACGTCCATCTGGAGAAAGAAGCTTGGGGAGGTGGTTCCTAAGAGACAGGGAGGCAACCAGGTGGATGGTAGTTCTTTTCTCCCCCTGAAATAACAGGGCAGAGAGAAGCACCTGGAGGCTCCTGGAATCCATCACACCATTGTCACTTGTACTCAATATCCAGGCACCCAGGCAGCTTGCTGCAGAAACCCCTGGTCATAGATATT
Source organism: Antrozous pallidus (assembly GCA_027563665.1). Classification (NCBI taxonomy): domain Eukaryota; kingdom Metazoa; phylum Chordata; class Mammalia; order Chiroptera; family Vespertilionidae; genus Antrozous; species Antrozous pallidus. Next base: position 20,881,164 of record CM050508.1, on the reverse strand, counting down.
GAGTGGGTAAGTAATTTACACACTGTCCCTCATCGCGTAAGTAGAACTAGCATTGGGATCCAGCAGTCAAAGCTTGCATACAGGCTTGGCACATAGTACATGCTCAATAAGTTCTAGTTACTGGAATTTATTTTTATCTTTGTATACACAAGAGTCTTAAAGTGATGTTGGAGACAGAAGGTTGATAAGGAGTATCTGGTCCAGAGCTTCACAAAATGAGCCTTAGCTAACCTTGCTTCCAGAGAGGAAGCATGACTCTACATGGAATCAGAATCCTGGGGTAGAGCCTGGGAAAATGAATTCTTTACAAGCTTCTCAGTATTCTGATGTAAGTTCTGAGATGCAAGGAATCAAGGCATAGGTAGCTTCAACCCAAGGTCAACAGCCAGAGGGTGGCAGAGATAGAATGGACACCTGGGAGAGACCTTGCTTTTCACTCTGTAAGTTAGCCATACATGAGATTCCAAGTGTCTAGGGCTGTGATTTGGAATGTTCGTGAAGTGTAACATGTCATCACAGCTCGTTTACACTTGTAACATCTGCTGTATCCCCTAAACACACTGAATGATATATTAATTACAGTGACTGAAAAGTAATTTTGGTAGAATTTCACCAGAGCCCCTTCAAATAACATGAAGATTTTGCACAACTGGAGTTGGGCATTGCTCTGCCAGCATAGGGATAGTGGAGGGCCGACCCCAGGGGGCAACTGAGTATTTGCCCCTTCACTTGCCACTGACTTAGGCCCTTGGCTTGGCCTGACTTGTAGGAAAGAAAGAGGACACAGTGACCTGGATCTCTGAAATTTCAGTCTGGAACTTTGGAAGCAAGCCCAGCTGGCTGGTGAATACAAATAGCTCAATTCTGGCCAGTCAAGGTTTATTGAAATTATGTTTTTGATTGAGTCATCCACAGGTCTGAGGGCAGATCAGTCTTATTTTTTTTTCAGATCAGTCTTTAATTTGAGCCTTTTGGTAACAGTGGTGATGGTAATGATACATTATAGAGACAGACAAATGAACCATGTATTGCACATTTAGGCCATCAGTAATACAGATACAATTATGAATCTACACAGAAAATAGGACCTTGCTTTCCACCAGTTCTTAGATAGCTTGGTTTGTTTATTATGCAGATCATGTCTGACTTTATGGAATTGAATGTTATTTAAATTCAATTATTGTGAGGTGAAGTTCTTTCTAGTACCAGTTGAGCACATTTGGAGGCAGTTAGAGGGAATAGGTACATTTGTCTTATACCAGTTACATTGTAGGGAGAAAAGCAATGCTAAAAAAAATACTTATCATGAAAATGAGAAAACATGGTTTGGAGGGATTGGTTTGGGTCTCCATGTGTGCGTGTCTTTATTGTCCTTTTTTTTAATCTGATGAGCAGGGAGGCTGGAAATTTTTCCGTGAAGATGGAGGCTGATTATAGATGTGTGTGTGCGTGTGTGTGTGTGTGTGTGTGTGTGTGAAGTAAGCTGCTGGTATGAGAGTAAAACTAAAAATAATTATGTGGTTAATTGGATTTAGTATAGATTACTACAGCTCATTAAGGCCTTAAATCTTTTTTTTCTACTTAGTAATAGAGTTCTTTCCTTTTAAATAAAATTATCTCACAACATTTCTTATTTCCTTCTGCCAGTTGATGCCCTGCTGGTCTTCTGAAGCCAAGGTTTGGCCTTGGTGCCATGGAGAGGGCAAGTAAGAAGCTTGGGCATGGGCTGGCTGGGAAGGGAGCATGGTAAATACTGTGTCTGAGTAGCAGAGCTAAAAGATTTGCCTGAAAGAGCTCCAAGCAGCAAGCAAAGTACTGCCTGTACACTACCTGATACAACATGCAGAGAATGAGAATGGCCTATCTGTGTATAATAATGGATTCTAGGGCTATAGGATATTTGAAGGTCACCTGTGGATCAACCTACCTCCCATATGTAAGGGGGAAACTTGCTTTATCGTCCTTCAGGGAAGCAGGAGTCACACCCTCTCTTATTCATCTTTGTATCACAACCTTTGCTGGTAAGTAAGACTTCATGATAGGTAATTTTTCTTGATCCTGATACCAGTCTACACTGACCTCTTACAGGTCTGTGGACTCAAGAAATCATTATCTGGTCTCTTGCAGGAAAAAAGACACTTGGAACCTACTAGGTTTTCCTCAACCTACTGCCCCATCTCTGTCCCTTTCTGTTTCCTCCCTCCCCAATCCTCCCCCCATTAAACCAGATTATAGCAACACAGATAGTTGGTCAATATAATGGACCAGTTTGGTTGTGCCCTCAAAGTTGGGAAGAAGGGTTATTGATAGTCCTTACTGTTAACTGGTCTCTCAAATATGTGAACTCTAAGGAGTGACACACAGAGTTCTTTCTTTTCCCTAGCAAATCAACTATCCATCCTCTAAGTCCAGAGACCACATAGGATGGACATTGGGGAGTCCCAACTTTCTTTGGCATCCCTCCTTATTCTTCTCTATATAAAACTGTAGAATTAATTATTAGCCTCATTTAATTATTAGATAGTAGAATGTCCATGACAAGTAATTGTTAAAACTGTGAAATGTTTATAACATTAAGATTATTGATAAGAATGTTATAGAAAGGAGGAAGGAGGGAAAGAAAGATATTGATTAATGATTGAAGTCAGAGAGAAGATGGCCTAGAGACAGGAAGATCTGCTATATCCCATATTATAATTCCTTACATATTAACCAGCATTTACTGAGAGCTCACTATGTGCTAGGCATGGTGCTAAATATATTCTCTTACTTAAATATATTCTCCAATTTCACAGATGAGACACTTCATGTTAATAGAAAGGACCCTCAGTGCTCCAGCAATCATTCTTGATATCTCTACTCTAATTACTCAAACTCCTCTGGATGACTATTCATTCCAACTCTCAGATATCCAGTAACTCCTCCCCCACCTGCACTTCCAGCTCATGACTGTGCTTCATATTTCCTCTAGAAAAATAGAAGAAATCGAAGGAAACTTGCCAATTTTATGGTTAATTCTCAGTTCTCATCCAACTTGACCCATCACTGGCCCCATTTGACAGAGCGGAGAATTCCCTTTTTTCTGAAACCCTTCGTCTTCTTTGGCTTTTGGAACATCATGTTCTCTACTCACCTCACTGGCCTTCCCTCTCAGTCTTTTGTACTGGTTCAGCCCCATCTCTGACATCGTGGCATCTTCCAGGGAATAGTCCTCGAACTGCTCTTCTTTTCCACCTACACTCCTTTGGTGATTGCACCCAAGCTCATGGCTTTAAATACCATCTGCATACCAATGCCTCTCAAATTTGTACCTTAGTCTAGACCTCTCCCCTAACCTCCAGACTAACGTATTTTGCAATCCCTATTTAATGGCTCCACTTAGACATTTAATAAGCATCTCAAAGTTGACATGTCCACAGCTGAACTCCCAATCTACCCTCCAAAAACCTGCCCTTCCCTCAATCTTTCCATTCTCAATGGAAGGTAACTATCTCCTTTTCATGACTCAGCTAAAAATCAGCACCATTTTTTACTTTTCTCCTCTCATTCACCATATCCAATCATCAGCAAATCCCAATATCTGTATCTTAGAGATGTATTCAGACACTGATCATTTCTCAGATCTGCCTCTGCTCCCATGCTGGTCCAAAATGCCAACCTTGCTCGCCTGATTACTGCAACAGCCTTCTGTCTCCTGCTCCACCCTTTCTTCCTTCAAATCTATTTTCAGCACAGCAGCCAGAGTAATCCTATCAAGCACGGTCAGATCAAGTCGTGTCCTCTGCTGAAAATACTTTCATAATTTCCCATCTCATTCACAGTAAATCACCCACAGCCTCAGCTGATTAGTGCCATTTTTGATCCCCATTACATCTCTGACCTTACCTCCTACTCCTCTTCCCCTCATTCACTCTACAACAGATACACCAGCCACTTTGGCTTCTCTAAGACATGCCAAGCACACTTCTGCCTCGGGGCTTTTGCACTGGATGTGCCCTTGGCCTCGAGTGCTCAGTCCTCAGATACCTGGATGGCTTGCTCCCTTACCTTCCACAGGTCTTCACTCAGATGCCTCCATTTGATGAAGCTTTCCAGAGTCGCCATATTTAGAACTTCAACCCGCCACCTCCCTAGTATTCCATTTCCAGTTTCTCTGCTTATTTTTCTTCATAGCATATGATAGCATCTTCAGAATTTATAAGTTACTTATCTTTTTTATTGTCTGTCTCTCAGACAATTCCACTCAGTGCTGTATCCCTGACACCTAGAACAGAACTTAGAACATACCAGATCAATATTTAAAAGAATAACTGAATGAAGCCCAAAAAGGTTAAGCAACTTTCTCAGGGTCATGCAGATTGTATGGGCCTGGATACACCCGACTCTATCTGGGATTAGTGCCCAAGCTCTCAGCAAAGGAAGAGGACTCCAAACTATACCCAAAAGCAGGTGTTTCTATCATCTCTTTTGTGTGTGTTTTTAAAATATTTTTTTATTGATTATTAGAGAAAGAAAGGAAGGGAAAGAGAAAAAAATCAATGTGAGAGAGAAATATTGATTGGCTGCCTCCTGCACACCCCCTACTGGGGACCAAGCTGGCAACCTGGGGATGTGCCCTCTCCGGGGAATCAAACCGGCAAACTTTTGGTGCATAGGATAATGCCCAACCTACTGAGCCACACCAGCCAGGGCAATCACTTCCTTTGTTTTGCCCTCCCAGAGCTGCACACTGCAGCAGGGCTAGAGCTGCCTTTGCTTTGCTAGACAAGATTTCTTTCTTTCTGTTCAGTTGGCGAGGATGCCTGGTGCCTATGTGGGTAGAAGGGGAAGTCTTTGGCTTACCTGCCACTGCCATGGCAACCAGGTAACCTGAGGACTCCAGAAGCAAGTCCTTTCAGACTGAAAAGGGGAAAAATGAGGCAAGCCAAAAATAAACAGAAAGAAACCTGTGAATGGAGAACTGACTGGGGCCTTGTGCCTGCCGCTTGCTGTGTCATTGGCAGCAAGGATAATCCATCCTGTCCTCTCCCTACCCTCTAGCTCAGCCACGGCCAAGGGCAGTGGATCACTTTGTTCTGCCTCCAGCCTCTAGCATGGCCCCATGTAACCCATCCAAGGGCTCATGCTGTTCTCTTCAGCACCCCCAGGGATGGGGGCCCCAAAACACTGTCGGTGACCTCTTGAAAACACAGACGCACAGACGACGGTCCTGGCCAGACATCAGGAGATCCATGTCCTGACCTCCTGCCCACCTCAAAGGGGCAGACTCTTAGTTCCTTAATCTCAACTTCTCTCTGGGGCTCAGTCGACCCTTTACTTAAAATACTCCTATTTGATAGCAGGAGAATCAAGTGGAACTATAGTAAAAACAACAACAACAACAAACTATGAAATTAAAGTCCTTAGGGAAATGCAAGTTAGAATTGCAATTTTTTCCGCAAGAGGTCTTACTTGTTCCAGGCACTGTGCCCAGCATTTTGTGTGCTTGATTTCACTTAATCCTTACAGCCACCTTTGAGAAGGTAAGAGTTGCCCACAATGGGAAGATGAAGAAATGCTGCCTCAGAGAGGTTAAGAAATTTGCCCAAGTTTGTACAGCCAGTAAGTGGCAAAGAGGCATTCTAACCTAAGAACAACATGATGCCCCTCCCCACCCCTCAACCCTGTCCTACATGGTGTCCAGTGGAGCCTGAGGTTAGAGAAGAACTGATTTTTCTCACCTTAGTCATTCCCAGGACAGTCCCTGAGTCCCAGAGCTCTAAGCAGATCATCAGGGAAGTGTATGGTGCCCTTCCCATTTACTAAGCCCCTTTGATTTGTAGAGTTTGCTGAGCTCAGAGGACAAGATCATAATAATTCCCTCAGCCCAAAGACTGGAGACTCAGGGACTGGTCCTCTCTCAGAGCCTGGTGCCCGTCCAGTCGGTGTGTGCAGTTCTATGGGGTTTGCAGGAGCAGCCCTAATCCCAGAGGAAACAATTAGAGAATAATTAAGTGCCAAACTGTGGGTGATGATGTGGGAGAGGAAACAAGCCTGTATCCTGGTGGTGGGATCTAAGTTGGGCCAGGAAGGGGTGGGGTCTGGAAAGGAGAAACCAGAGAAGAGACCAAAGGGTGCAGGTGTGGGAGGGGTGGCACACAGAGAAGTGTGGTGGGAAACGCAGAGTCTGATGATGTCAGAGAGACCTGGCTTCACATGCTGGCCGTACCACAGCTGGCTAGGTGACCTTGGGTTGGTCACTTCCTGTTCTCTTCAATAGTGGTCCCTCTTACATTGAGAGATGTTCACCACCTCAGTTTCTTTCTTTCTTTTAAAAATATTTTTATTTATTTCAAAGAGGAAGGAAGAAGAAGAGAGAGATAGAAACAGCAATGATAAGAGAGAATCCCTGATCAACTGCCTCCTGCATGCTCCACACTGGGGATTGAGCCTGAAACCCAGGCATGTGCCCTGACTGGGAATAGAACCATGATCTCCTAGTTCATAGGTTGATGCTCAACCACTGAGCCACACCGGCTGGGTTTACCACTTCAGTTTCCACCTTTTAGCCCTTAACAGAGTTTCCTGCAAAGAACATCAAGTCTAACCTGAATCGGTCCGGCTGCTAGCTCATTTCCACTTCAGTTCTTGGGAAACACAGGGTTGGCCAATTGGAGATGGTGAAGTGTCCAGGTTAAGGCCTCTTAGAACCCTAAACACACAAAAAATATGGCTTTCCTCCCAATATACATAAAAATATACGAAATAAAACTTGTATAAATGCCAAGGTTAAAATAGCTTCTTTGCAGATTTATTTATTTATTTGGTAAAATTCTGGATTGCTTCCTCCATCAAAGTTAACCTTTTCTAACAGTTTTGGTGTCCTTGCTTTCCACTGTTTGTGGTGCCTGAAAAGTCCCTATTCTGCCTTTTGGGTTGCACAGTCCTAAGGGAGAGTGGGGGACTGTGAGCTTCAGGGAAGCAGCACACTATTGACCTCTTGGCCCCACATGTGGCACTGGGAAGGTCATGCCCCCCCTTCTCACATAAGTATGTTGAAGCTGGGTTGAGGCAGGTGACTCCACTGAGCCCTGGGGGTCCCACGCCCAGAGCCACAACGGAGGGCCCAGGCCTTGTTCTCAGGAGTGGCCCAGCTCTCTTGCTTCGTGGCTGTTGCTTGGGAAGTAAGGGGTGCAGCCTTCACTGTCAGCTGGCACGATTTTGGGGGACTAGGAGTAATGTCTCTTACCTGATCAGCAATTTGACATGGCTGCTTAACAACCGATTAATCAAACACAGTTTGTCCTGTAAGAATAAATGAGCCTAGGAAATGCTGCCATGAATAATGAGGGCTTTTGTCTCTCACCCAGTACCTCTCCCCACCCCACCCCCTCCTGTCTTCTTCCCAGAGACACACAGCAGCTACTCCATACCAAGGATTTCTACCCCTCTTCCAGGTGCCACTGCTGCCCACCCAGAGCCACCCCTGGCCATGTCCTAGAGGAACAAAGCCTCTTGTCCATCAAACAGACATGTATGCATGCCCCTGCCAAAGCTGGACAGTGTCTGTTTCAGGCACTGTACTGGGTGTTAAGGATACAAAGGTGAATAATATACTGTCCCTGTGAAAAGTAACAGGGTCTGACCCCCTTTGGATGGCAGAAGGCTTCCACAGAAATCAACTCATTCATTTTCACAGCAGCACTAGGACTCAGGCAGCACCGAGGCTAATACTCTGTTGAAGTTGCCTGGCTCCCACGGTGGGGAGGCTGGAGCACAGGTCTCCTCTGTGGGGTCTCGTGCCTTCCAACAAAGCCTGTGGCTTGGTTTCAGTGGCTTGGTCTTGGCTACCCAGCCTACCGCCCACACACCTGCCTGCTAGCCAAATTCTGGGCCTCACCACCCTGTGCCTCTCATCTTGCAGGGGGAGCTGCTGAGCCCGTGCCGCTGCGACGGCTCTGTCAAGTGTACCCACCAGCCTTGCCTCATCAAGTGGATCAGCGAGCGGGGCTGCTGGAGCTGTGAGCTGTGCTACTACAAGTATCACGTCATTGCCATAAGCACAAAGAATCCTCTGCAGGTAACACTGGGGGCTGCCCTCTGGCTGGGGTTGCTAGGGTGTTGAGACCCGGGCTTTCACACCCCCTGCCTTCCTGGGGGAGGACCATTTCACCTTAGAGTCAGGGCACTTTGGAGAAAAGAAATGAGGTGAGCTAGGTGGGTAAGATCACAGGTGGCATTTGGGCAGGAGGAAATGAATGAACTTTTGTGTATTTTTTTAAGCCTCAGCAAGAACAGGAGAAAGGAATAAGCAAAGAGAGAAAAATAGATATAGAAGGAAAGAAGGGCAGAGTCAGATGGAAAAGAGAATAAGAGAGTGGTGGACAGATAATAAATGATGGATGATGGATGGATGGATGAAAGCAGAAAGAAAAGGACAGGACAAGGAAGAAAGGAGGGAGGGAGGAAGAAGAAAAAAGGAAGAAAGGAAGGAAGGAAGACCAGAAGACAGAGGAGAGCAGAATGAGAAAGACAGAGGGTGGGAGGGATGAGGAGAAAAACTGAGATAAAGCTAAGGGCTAGAAAAGAGGAAAGAAGGAGCCCTAACCGGTTTGGCTCAGTGGATAGAGCGTTGGCCTGTGGACTGAAAGGTCCCAGGTTCGATTCTGTTCAAGGGCATGTACCTGGGTTGCGGGCACATCCCCAGTGGGAGGTGTGCAGGAGGCAGCTGATTGATGTTTCTAACTCTCTATCCTTCTTCCTTCCTCTTTGTACAAAATCAATAAAATCTATTAAAAAAAAGAAAAGAAAAGAGGAAAGAAGGAGAAAGGAGAGTCAATGTCACTTCCCACCCTTTAATGTACATGCAGTTCACCTGGAATCTTGTCAAAATGCAGACAAGATTCAGGAGTCTGGGATGGGGCCTGAGATTATGCATTTCTGATAAGCTATTGGTAGATGGTGTGGTATGGATGCTGCTGATCCACAAATCACACAGGGACCAGAGAAGAATGGAGAAGAGAGGAGAGGGAGGCAGAGCGAAAGTGAAGAACGGGCAATAAGGAAGAGCCCTCGCTGGCTTGGCTCAGTGGATAGAGTATCGGCCTGCAGACTGAAGGGTCCCAGGTTCACTTCTGGTCAAGGGCACATGCCCAGGTTTTGGGTTCGATCCCCAGTAGGGGGTATGCAGGAGGCAACTGACCAATGATTCTCTCTCATCATTGATGTTTCTCTCTCTCTCCCTCTCCCTTCTGCTCTGAAATCGACAAAAATATATATTTTAAAAAATTAAGGAAGTAAAGGGAAGAGGCTACTGGGAAGGGCAAGGACAGGGAGGGGCAGGGCTGGGGGTGGGGTGTACCAAGCAGATTATAGGGTTGGACCTATAAGAACTGAGGGGCCCTCCTCCCCATCCCCCAACCCTGCCCTGACACATCCATCATCCCAGAGGAGCCGCAGGCCCCTGCACCACCTCATAAATCCGCCAACTCCAGCAGCTCTTCCTCCGAGGCACACGCATGTAGAGAGTGCTTGGCTTCTGAAAATACCTCCACATACACGTGGCCAGCCAGTTAAGCTGCCACGTCATCAGTTAGCTGGCAGGCTAGTGAGGGTGGGAACCTGAGCATCTTCACTCTGCTCCCTGAGGGGACGGGGAGAGCGACTCTGCGAGCCCAGGAGGGTGCTGGTTTGGTGGTGATGGTGGGGTGGACTCTCTGCATGCAGCAGGGGCAGCTGGAAACCTGGAGCTGCAGTGCCCAGGGCGCTTTATTCTAGACACTATGCAGCTTACATGGGGCGCTGCCAGGAATGTGTGTGTGTGTGTGCGTGTGTGTGTGTGTGTGTGTGTGTGTAGACCGGGGAGGGGGGCCTTTTTTCTGGAAGGAGACATGAAAACCCCAGGCACCTCAGCCATCCTGATGGTGGCACAAGAGGTCAGAACAAGAGGTGCCTCCCCTTGTGCTGGTTCCATCTTCAGCCATTCGTTTCTTAAGCAGTGTCTTAAAATAGTGTCGCGAGACAGCTGATTCCACACCCCGGTGCTTTAACTCTCCCCTTCCTTCTCGGCTGACTCAAGCCTTGAAGAGGGGTCAGGGTCCAAACCTGCCAGTCTCCCCATGAGTGCCACCTTGGCTCTGACGCCTAAGACAAAAAAACACTTAGGTATAACTTTCCCGGGGGGCGGGAGGTGATTTTAATCTCATAAGTACAGCAAACAAATGGCAGAATTGACAAAATTGAGCTTTTCATTTACTGCTCAGCTACTACTGTAATTCTGTTGCTTTTGGAAGAGCAGGGGTGTCGCTTCACTTTTCCAGACGGCACAGAAGGAAGTAGTTTGGACTAGCAGCAGTGTTGTGTGGTTGTTGCCCAAACTGTCCCACTTGTGTGCCCTGAGCTCCTCGGGCCCAGCCAAGTGTGAGACAGCTGCCTGCTGAGCCTCAGTAGGACAACTTCTGCCCCCACAGCCCAGGCAGACCCCCTGGGGTACTGGACAGAGCGGGCAGGCCCCACCACCAGTGAGCAGAGCATTGGATGGTAGCCCGGGGCTACCTCCGCTCAGTGTGGAGAGGTTTCTCCCAGGCCCCATCCAAAGTGGTGAGAAACGGCAGCCATGACAGTATGTTATCTTGGTGACCTTTTACAGAAGAGCCACCGAGAAAGGAGTTTCAGGGTGATCCTGTGGTCTCAAGACTTCATGGCTATTTCTTACCCTTTCTGCTACATCTGAGATGCAGTTATATTCATGTTCAGTTGGTGCTCACTGGGGGCCAGCCACTGTTCTAAGTATTCATGTATATTATCTCATTTAATATTGAAAACAACCCAATGTAGTGGATACTGTTATTATTCCCAATTTATGGATGAGACTGTGGAGACACAGAGGGGTCAGCAACGTGCTCAGGGTCACCCTGGTGGAGTAGGGTTGCATCCAAGGGGTCTAACTCCTGAGTCTGGCTCTTAACCTCTACCCTATAGTGCACAGCACTGAGTTTGCTGAGTACATTTACCTTTAGGCAGCTCCCACCTCAATGTGCATAACTATATTTTTGCTGAACCATATGAAGAAGCACAGAAAGTTACTTCATTTGACCCTCACAGTATTCTAGGAAGTAGGACTGATTATTTCCACTTTTACAGAAGGGCAACTTGAGAGTCTTTATGACATGCTGGTTTTTCCTAGGTTACTCTCTGTAAGTGGGGGCAGAGCTCGGCTAGAACTGGGTCACCTGCCCAGACTCAGTGCCCCAATGTGCGTTCCCTTTGTTGCAGAACAGGCTGCGCTTGAGAATCTTGCATTCAGAATTTAGCTCTGGGTCTGGTGGCTGCAGAGCCTGGAGCCTCTGGAGCCCTTCTCTGCCTCCCTCCCCGCTACACTCCTCACCAGCCTCTTTGAGACCTTAGTCACTTGTTTTCTGCTTTCTCCTTGCGCTTCTGCTCCTGCACCTCTTGGGGAGCCTCACATGGAACAGACAGGAGGGCAGCCTTGACGATGGCCCCCACCCCACTCCTTCTTCATGCTTCAGACTGTAGTTGGGGCCCTGTTTAGTTTCCACAGGTGGCTTGGGGGCTGGTCAGAAAGGGCTTTAGGAATTAAGGAAACTTTTCCGTGCCTTTGGTTTTGGGATTTTAAAAATCTGGAGCAGGAGAAGGTGGAGGTTATTGATGTCTTAATGATAGAAACAAAAAAGCCTAGTCAAGAACTCTCTTCATAGACAGTGAGACAGGCCCTGGAAAAAGCATTTGTTGTATATGAGCAATGTCTGTAGGTTCAGGTTACAGACTTCTGGAAAATTCCCTTGTTATGTGTAACCCCAGGCGGGAGGAAGCTGTGGAAAATTTAAAGGCCCAATGACATGTAGTGGGATAATTAAATGTAAATGTGGATGTCCTACATCTAGATTAGCAAGTAACATGTTTTCCAATGGTTCACTTCCTTGGTGGCTATTGGTCAGTCCCGGCCAGACCCAGAATCAGTGCCCTCATCCCAGCCATTGAACGCAGAGTGAGTGTTCGCTGTTGGCAGGTGGAGGGTACCCTGCCTTTCCTCCAGTTCGGGCTGAAATGCCCTAGGGAGTCTTCTCTGCAAGGTGTTATGCAACTTCCTATGATTAGGAGATTGTCTTTCCTTCCCTCTTCCTAAGCCTGATCCTTGTAAAATTGTCCAACTTCCCTGTTTAAAACTGTTCAAAAGCATCATATTTACTCTTAGGAAAAAGTCAAACATCTGTGTATATCCATCAAGATTCCACATGGTCTTCTCCTCTTGTATTTCCAGTATCTCACCCCACAACCTCTTTGCTCTCATTGCTCCACTCACTCTGGTCTTCTTCCAGGTTTTCATATCCCCGGGGCCTTTGCACACATTCTTCCCTGGGCGTGGAGCCCCCTCCTCTCTCTTTCTCTAGTCAACTCTCACTCAATTCAAGCATCACTTCTCCTGGAAGGTCAAATCCCCATTTGTAGACTTCTACAGTGCCATGGACCTCTCTTTCTTACTCTTAATAAATTACATTTATAAGAAATTATTTGGTTGTCTGTATTTTTGAGAATGTAAGCTCCAAGAGAGCAGACATCTTATGTGTTCTTACTTACCACTTTGTCTCTGGCTCCTAGAAGAGTGGCTGGCACATAGAGAATACTCAGCACATGTTTGTTGAGTGACAGCATGAATAAATCCCAAACTAAAATCCAACTCCAGGCTCCTTCAGGCCTCTGCTACCTAGATCGTCATAGAATAGCAGAATTTCAGAGCTGAAACTCACCCATACCTTAGCCTTCAACCCATGCATCAATACTGCTATTAGTATAATACTTTTTTCTGTTTAAAAAATGAAATTTTAGTGTTCATATATAGTCAGTAGATTATACAGTTTTTCGTATCTCTCCTCCACATCCTGGGTCCTCCTAGTCTGTTGAATTGGTAATCTCCAGCAAGTATATTAAATGGCATGCCAGGTGTTGTAGAAAATTAAAAAAGGCCTGTGTCCTCTCAGCACCTGTTAGTGTGAAAGAAAACAGTGTTGCTCTGAGAAGAATATTTTGGGCCCTGAATGCCACCCACATTAGCTCTGCATTTTCACTTCCTCCTCCCCATTTCTCTGTCTGTGTCGTAATCAATTGCAAAGACCTTCCTTCCCAGCTATGTCTGTCCAGAACCCCACCCCTATAATGACTTTTGATCATTTGGTGTAATATAGGTTTCTTCCACCAAAAAAGCAAATGTAAAACTTAAAGACTTGCAAGACTATCCACTGCATTACTAGTGAAAAGCCCTAAATCAATAGTGAGAGTTTGGGGGTGACAAAAAGAAGAGGGATGGGAATGGGATGAGGATATTTGAGCAACAGCTAACCTACCAACCATTCATTCTCTGCTCCGCAGTGGCAGGCCATCTCTCTGACAGTCATTGAGAAGGTGCAGATTGCAGCTGCCATCCTGGGTTCCCTCTTCCTCATTGCCAGTATCTCTTGGCTCATCTGGTCAACCTTCAGTCCTTCGGCAAAATGGCAGCGCCAAGACCTCCTCTTCCAGATCTGCTATGGGATGTATGGGTTCATGGATGTGGTGTGCATCGGTGAGTCTGGGTCTATCTCCATGGGAAGTGGGAAGCCAAATGATGGTGAGTTAGACAAATCCCTCAGAATCACAACCTCTGGGAGGTCAAAGCAGAGAAGGCAGCAACCTTGAAACCTGTGAGCTCAGGAGGGGCTGGTGGCTTAAATTTGGGAGGTGAGTGGGAAGCAGGGAAGAGAAGGAAGATCTAAATCTTTCCAAGCATATCTGTCTTGCTGGGTTGAAGATAGATAAGGAGGCTTGACACTATGAAGATTTGTGAAAAGTCCATTGGTCAGTCTATTTGCTTCTGGCTGGATGAGGAAAGCCTCTTCTCTGTTGTGTACCCATGGCTGCCAAACCAGAGCAGGGCTGCCTGCACATTTAGTTTCATTCTCTTTATAGAAAAATGCCAAGAACCAGTATTGGAGATGCCTGCCTCCTTTTCCCAGCTTTCCATAACCCGATTCCAATGCCCAAGATTTCTCTAGTCTAATTATTTTCACACTGTGTGTAGTCCTGGGCTTCCACACCCAGCTTCAGGAGCCACCTTCTGGAGTGGAATGGAGTGCTGCCCTGATAGGCTCTGACTATTCAACCCTGTGTCACTCTGAGCTTCTGTTCTTTTATCTATTCACATTTTTCCATTTCAGATATGATTGTGTTTAAAAGGCATCAGTGTTTTTAGAAAAAAAAATCTCTTGAGTTCCTGTTTACTCCATTTCCAAATCTATGTTCCCCTCTCTAACCTCCTGTTAGGTTGGTTGGTGACAGGCTGGGTCTTTCCCCCAACAAATAACATAGGCTGTCAACTCTGAAGTCTTCATCCAAGTGACTGAGGAGTGGGGAGTGGTCCTGGTGTTCTGAGTGATGGGAAGCCTGCACATCCTGACCTGGAACTCTCATATTTCCCCTAGACTGGTGGTCGGCAAACTGTGGCTTGTGAGCCACATGCGGCTCTTTGACCTCTTGAGTGTGGTTCTTCCACAAAATACCATGTGCGGGCATGCACATACAGTGTAACTGAAATTTTGTGGCCTATGCACAGAAGTTGGTTCTCAGCTCTCAAAAGAAATTTAATTGTTGTACTGTTGATATTTGGCTCTGTTGACTAATGAGTTTGCTGACCACTGCCCTAGGCCATAGCGCGCTCACAGCATCAGAGTGCCACAGCTGCCTTCCCTGGGCATTCGCTTATGAATTATATAAAAATGCTACAAGGCTTTGTTTGGCAGAAAAACATCTATTGACTACAGTTTGGCTGGGATTATATTAATGTTTCTCTGGAATCCTTTAATATTAGAAGCAGAGAGGTTGGACACTTGCATACTAATGACAATAGCCAGCGACTAGTGATGCCAGAATTTGTAAACTTGTCTAAGCATCTTGCTGCCTCTCTGTGTTAGTGAAACCAATACATCAATCCCTAGTTCTAGAGACTGTTAATTATGCATGTAGGCAGTGAAATAAACATACTTCCTGGGTTTGGAGGTCAGTGGAAGAAACAGGACCATTAATGGGAGGAATATGACTTGAGACATTCTAATTTAGTTCCCTCTTGCACAAAACTCCCTTCCTCCTCCTGCTGAGGCCTGGCCTTGTTGATGCCAAAATCCAGTTGTGTCTCCATATGGAGGTGTGGGTCTCTGGCATAGAGAAGCCTTCCTGTAGAGGCCCCTCCAGCTGCCCTTCATTCTCCTTCAGGGAGTTTTTTGATCTGTCATTGATATGGGCTTCTATGAGACATGCTTTCCTGTCACATGGTGTATTAGTCACTTTTGGCTGCAGTAACAACAACTCCAAAATTGCAGAGCCTTACAACTGCAAACATTCATTTTCCATTCATGGGACTATAAGATGGCTATGGCTCTGCTGGACTTGGCTCCTGACTGTGCATTGGCTTTGGGCCTACTCTGAGCATCTCTTCCTGCTGGGCCCAGGCTAAAGGGGCAGAGACTACAGGAGTGTATTCTCCTAGCCAAGTGCAGGAGTACAGGAGTACAGGAGGACTGGTTGACACGTGCAATGTTTCTCAAAGCTTCTGCTCAGGGCTGGTACATTGCTCCTTCTGCCCACAGACATTGGTCAATGCAAGTCACCAACAAGCCTTCCATCAAAGAGGTAGTGGGGCAGGGAAATATACTTCTCCTTCCTTTATACTTCCCTGGTGGGAGTGTGGGTATGAAAGAGGAGCATAAATACCACTTACCACTCAAGGCTCCATAGGTCTGATGATTGAGATAATTGAACATAAAGGAGATTGTACAATCGACCAGCACGACTCTCTTGTTTTGCAGTTGAGAGAGAAGGGAAGTGACCTACTCAAGGTTGCTCATCTGGGAGTGAAACCCATGTCCCTTCTATTAGCCATCTCATATCAGGTAGAGGAGTCCCAGGGGTCACTTACGGGATACCAGCAGATGCTACCTGCCACTTTGATATACCTGTGTCCACTTACAGAAGAGCCCTCACAAACAGGCCTGCCCTGCTCTGTGTGGCTCTGAGCCACCCCAAACCCCTACTCTGGCCTATCTGGTGCTCTGGTCTCCTGCTCAGAGGCTGTTCTATCATTTTGTTGGTTGGTTATACTGGAGCTAATAGTGTCAGAGCATGTCCCCCAGGGCAAGGCATATTCTTCCCATTTTTTCAGACAGTAAAACGTTGAGACTGAAGGATCTGTCTTAGACTGAGTTGAATTCTCCATTGTGTTTTGCTCTTTTAAAAAAATACATATTTTGCCGAAACTGGTTTGGCTCAGTGGATAGAGCGTGGGACTGCAGACTGAAAGGTCCCGGGTTCGATTCTGGACAAGGGCATGTACCTTGGCTGTGGGCACATCCCCAGTAGGGGGTGTGCAAGAGGCAGCTGATCGATGTTTCTCTCTCATCAATGTTTCTCACTTTCTATCCCTCTCCCTTCCACTCTGTAAAAAATCAATAAAAATATATATTTTTAAAAAATTAAAAAATACGTATTTTTATTAATTTCAGAGAGGAAGGGAGAAGGAGAGAGAGACAGAAATATCAATGATGAGAGAGAATCATTGGTCAGCTGCCTACTGCATGCCTCCCACTGGGGATTGAGCATATAACCAGGGCATGTGCCCTGAACAGGAATCAAACCATGACCTCCTGGTTCATAGGGTGATCCTCAACCACTGAGCCAAGCTGGCTGGGCCATTCAGTGTTTTTTTTAGGAGAGGCTGTCCCTGGGAGAAAATTCTGGTAGGAAAAATAAAAAAGGGAGTAATATCTGATCTGGAGAAGGAAGAGGGAGGTGACAGGCAGTAGGTGAAATGCATAGATTCTTATGGTGGCTGTGATGATGGTGATTTTGATGATGATCAGTAGTGATGATAGTGGTTTTGAGGATAAAGTTCAAGTACATGTCACTTCTCTTGCTCTGCAGTGTGCTGGTCAGTTGAAGAAAAACACACTGAACTGCATAAGCGGTTACAGAGTATCAGCTTTTTAGGGGCTCTCTGAAAGGGAGAAGCAGGTGAAACCTGCAACATCTACCAGAGGTTCTTCATTTCTACGCTCCACTAGATAGATATTCAGACCTACAGAACTACTAGTGAGCACACCTGGCACCAGATTCATTTAGAGCAGTGGTTCTCAACCTTTCTAATGCCACAACCCTTTAATACAGTTCCTCATGTTGTGGTGACCCCAACCATAAAATTGTTTTTGTTGTTACTTCATAAATGTAATTTTGCTACTGTTATAAATCATAATGTAAATATCTGTGTTTTCCGATGGTCTTAGGCTCTACAGCAGTTGTTCTTAACCTGTGGGGCATGACCCACAGGTTGAGAACCACTAGCAGGATCCACCATGGCATAGTTTCCAGGGTCCCCACAGAAGTCTCTGTTTCCCTTTCCTTTCCTGTGGAATAGAATAATACCACCATCTTTAGAGTTGATGAGAGGACTGGAGAAGAGAGTGTATGTAAGGACGAGGCACTCCTAAGTTATCAGTGGCCAGACTAGGAGGCACCTGATCAGAGTAGGTTCCACTCTTAGGCACTCAATAAAGATTTGCTGAATCCAGTCACAGTCTAGAGAACCTGACCCTGTGTCCTCACATAATTGATAGTCTGCTGTGATTTGGAGCAGTGCTTCTTTGGGAAGTTCTTGGGTCCCCTCATGCATGTCCCCTCAATGAGATCTGATTACATCGAATGTCCTCGCTTTACCTGCCTCTCTTCCGTCATCTCTAATGACACTGTCTGCCCCAGCAGGGAAGCTGACAGAGCCCCACAGAAAACAAATGGGACGTTCTCTGCTCCAGTGGGTCAAGTTATTAGAATTTAACAAGAGCAAATTAATTAAGGTCTTTGGCATCAAACACATTTTTTTCTCTCACTTCAGACACCCAAGAGATTGGCCATCAAAGTGTCAACTTTGCAAACATAAAGACCTCATCCTTACCATGTTAGTTTCTTACTCGTAGGTAATCAGGGGTCAAGGAGAAGGAAGGTGAGCAACATTTCTGAGCTTGCTCCAAATCTTTAAGACAGCGGAATATGGTTGTTAACAAAATTATTTAAAAATTTTCTTGTTAAAGTTTTCTCTGTGTGCTGTCTATTCAGGTTGTATCCTTTGATTTAGAGATACCTGGTACCTGCCGTAAAAAACATAGGAATTCAAATCCTGATTTGTAGCAAGTGGGTAGGGGGTGGTGGCAACAGAACTATAAAAACATTTTCAAATTTAATTTGAATTCATATTAACTTAAAATACATGTATGCCATAAAGACTCCTTCCTTTCTTCCCTCCTTTGGGCTAGAAATGACCTGCCTGTCAAACCTTTTCATTCCCTGGTTAGAAAACTTTGAAAATATGGAGGAGGCAGCCTGATGCAATGGAAGAGACTAGGAAATAAAAGATATAGGTCTAAAAACAAGGTTGGCCACTACCTACCTCTAAGACCAAGTTACTTCCTTTTCCTACAACTCAGTCAACTCATCATATATAATAAAAGACTAATATGGAAATTGTCCCCTCAGCTGGCAGTTCAACTGGGAGGTCAACCAGGGGACGGGGCTGGGTAGCCAACTGCCCACAGGCCCTCCTCTGGTCGGCCTCGCCCCTGACCACCCCTTCTACCCTGATTGGGGGTGAGGCCAGTCTGCCAACCATCCATAGCCCCTTCCCCCAGTCAGCCCAGCCTGATTGTTGCATTCAGGTTGGGCCAGCAGGACCCAACTCATGCACGATTTTGTGCACCGAGACTCTAGTATGTAAAATAAGAGGATTGGATCTGATGACCTCCAAGGTCCTTCTAGATCTGACATGCTAGGAATTTGAAGTTATGTCCATTGTGAGAAGATATCATTAATTCTCAGAGGTTGACAACTGTGGCTGGGGGAGTCTCATTAATGACGTGGAGGACAAAAAACCCATAGGCATCAACCATGTAAACCAGCAAGTGAGGCTCAGTCTACGTTTCATTATCTGCATGTGACTTGTCCAATTTTCTGAATTTACTATTAGCTTATATCTCACGCATGCCCTCCCTCACCCCTCACGGCTTCCCATGCATGAACACCTCTCCCCATAACTGAGCTTTGGGATGCTAGGAAGATGAAGACTACTGATTTAGAAGCAGGCACACCAAGATAGCACTGTCCCTCTCAAAGGAGACCCCCTTGGGAGGTAATTCACTTAATCCAGTTGTGTGCTGACAAGCTCGAAATATTTTAGGAACACCTCCCGAGAGCCGTCTTCAGAGCCTGCAGCACAGTCTTTGGAACAGACTCAGAGTGGCGTGTCTCTTTGTTGCCAGGGGTTTGTGACTAGGAATAGCCCATTCTGATCAACAAGGTCAGTGCTCAAGCCAGCTAATACATTTTGGAGACCACATGAAAACATGCCCTAATCTGCTTTTCTCATGTGGCCTCTAACCTAGCACTGGAGTGATTTTTAATAAGGGTCTCCCGCTTAAAAAATAAGCCACCAAATTTCAGTGGCTTAATGCAATAGAAGTTCCTGATCAGTGGGAGGTTCTTCTCCACACAAGGATTCAGGGATCCATGCCCCTTCCATTTTGTGGCTCCACAGTCTCACAGGGTTTTTGAGTCTTATCTCCAGCTAATGGAAAATAAAGGAGAACACAGATAAGGGACACCCACATACTTTTTTTCTTTATTGTTCAGTTTATTAATTACATTGTTCCCCCCCTTTTATCCCCCTACAGCTCCCCTCCACCCTGTACCCATCCCACGCTCCACCCTCACCTCCCCCACCACTGTCCTCTACCATTGTTGCAAGATTTTTGTCCAGTCTTTTGATGTACTTCCCACACCCCTTTTCTCCCCAATAACTGTCAGACCATTCCCTCTCTATGTCCATGATTCTGTTATATTCACCAGTTTATCCTGTTCATCAGCTTATTAATTCACTTGATTTTTAGATTCATTTGTTGATAGATGTGTATTTGTTGTTCATAATTTATATTTTTACCTTTTTCTTCTTCCTCTTCTTAAAGAATATATTTCAGCATTTCATGTAATTTTGGTTTGGTGGTGATGAACTCCTTTAGCTTTTTCTTATCTGCGAAGCACTTTATCTGACCTTCAATTCTGAATGACAGCTTTGCTGGATAGAGTAATCTTGGTTGTAGATTCTTGCTATTCAACACTTTGAATATTTCTTGCCACTCCCGTCTGGCCTGCATTGTTGAGAAATCCGCTGACAATCGTATGGGTACTCCATTATAGGTAACTGTTTTTCTCTTGTTGCTTTTAATATTCTCTCTTTATCTTTTGCTCTTTGAATTTTAATTATGATGTGTCTTGGTGTGGTCCTCTTTAGATTCCTATGTTTTGGGGTTCTGTGTACTTCTTGGGCTTTTAAGTCGGTTTCTTTCAACAGGTGGGGGAAGTTTTCAGTCACTATTTCTTCAAGTAGGTTTTTATTACCTTGCTCTCTCTCTTTTTCTGGCACCCCATAATTCAGATGTTGGCATGCTTGAGGTTGTCCCAGAGGCCCCTTACACTATCTTCAATTATTTGGATTCTTTTTGTTTCTTGCTTTTCCAGCCGAGTGGATTTTGCTTCTTTGTATTTCAAATCTTTGACTTGGTTCTTGCGGCCCTCTGGACTGCTTTTAGGACTTTGTGTAATATTTTTTATTTCAGTCAGTGTATGCTTGATTTCTAGTCGGTCTTTTTTCATATCCTTGAGGGTCTTGTTCATATCCTCGTAGGTCTTGTTCATTTCCTCGTAGTTCTCATTAAGTTCATTGGCCTTTTCTAGGAGCCTCTTGAAAAGCCTTATAATCATAGTTTTTAACTCTATGTCTAGTCGTCTTTTTTCCTCCATTTCTTTCACACCTGATTTCTTCCCATGTCTCTGCATGGTGGCTGCTTTATGTGGTGGATATCCTCTAAGGGACAGTGGCTCAGCCTCCCCAGTTACCTGAGGTGGGTACTCTTACTGCAATCCTTTATGGGTTGTACAGTATTATGGAATTTAAGGAGGGTTTGACCTCCAGGCCAATTGGCTGTGCAGGGAAACTGTGTTCAGGTTAGTTGGGCGGAGTCTCTGAGCTGAGCAGGCAGTGTCAGCGTCAGCTTCATCCTATGCAGTGTGCGGGTCTCTGTGTTGGGTGGTAATGGCTGCAGGCACCTCCAAGAGAAAGCCGCTGCTGGTCTCTACCCATTGCCAGACAACTCTGCCTCTCCCCAAATGAGTCTGCACACCCAAAGTCTTGCCCAGGGTTGTAAAACAAAGCAGTCCAGTGGTCTCCCAAACCAGGGGGCAAGTTGCCAGGGAACAAGTCGCACATCTGTGCTGTCATGCACTTTATGTGCGCAAACAGCTGTTCCAAGCTACGCGAGCTCTCCTCAAATTAGGAGACCTCTGCCGCACCCGGCTTTTAGGGTGTGTACCCTGGACCTCGGACCTCGCCTGGCACTGGGGAATCTGTGCAGTAGGACATCTCTGCACGCCCTGTTGGAGAAATCCAGCCGGGATTGCTGCTGCCAGCCCTATAGCCCACATGCGCTCCATGGCTCCAAACCTCTGGCTCCACGCGTATCTTCAAGGCTGCACTCTGCCGCTCTTCTGAGTCTCAGTGTCCCACCTTTACTTTTATTTGTGGAATTTTCACTCAGCCAGCTTTCCGGTGATTCTAGATGATGTTTATCTTGTTGTTATGCTGTAGTGTTGGAATTGTTGTGCAGGGCAGCACAATAGGTGTTTACCTATGCCGCCATCTTGGTTCCTCCGACACCCACATACTTTTCCTCTCAATATCCATTGCTTAATCTTGGCCATGTTTATATAAATAAACTACTTTTGTAACTTTATAATAACTCTTTTAAAATAAACTTATGTGATACTTCTTTAATAATACTGATAATAAAATAATAACTAATATTTATTACTCATTATATATCAAGCACTGTGAAGAGTGCTTTATGTGCATTATCTTGTTTATTCCTTAAAATCCTATAATGTAGTTACTATTATAATGCCATTTTCTTTCTCTTTCTTTCTTTCTTTCCTTCCTTCCTTCCTTCCTTCCTCACCCAAGGATATTTTTACATTGGTTTTTAGAGAAAGTAGAAGAGAGAGGGAAAGACAGAGAGGAATATCAATGAGAGAAACACATTGATTGGTTGCCTCCTGCAAGAGCCCTGGCCAGAGCCAGGGTCGGGGAGGAGCCTGCAACCAAGGTACATGTCCTTGACCAGAATCAAACCTGGGACCCTTTGGTCCAGAGGCTAATGCTCTATTCACTGAGCAAAGTGGCTAGGGCATTATGTCCATCTTCTTGATGTGAAAACTGAGGCTAAGAGGTAAATCATCCAAGGTCATACAACTAAAATTCAGTTTTACCTGATTACAAATCCTTCATTCATAACCACTCTGTTATAACAATGTGACATATACATTAAAACATATCTTATTATGACTTCAAATAGAAATTATATGTACATACACATATATAATTTCAAAAAAATATCTTCTCCATAGATGCACTCTCTCTGGAGGGAGTACCTGACCTTGAGCATAGAGAATGAAGCAGCCCAGACACACGGCATTATTCTGCTTCAGATAAACCTAGGTTTATGTCCCACTTCATGTGTAAGCTGTTTATGTCTTAAGACAAGACATTTATCCTCTCTGAGCTCACTTTCCTCTTCTGTAAAGATTATATTACCAACTTCACAGGGTTTCTATGAAAAGTATACTATATTTGAAAAGCCATTTTAGAGTGACAGACAGAGTAAGCATTCAATCCCATATTGATTATCATCACCATCAATCACCATCATTGCCAACACTTTCATGATAACTATCCAGAATGGCCAAGAAATGCAATTCTGTCTGTATATGTGCAGATGGTGAGAACTCTGCTCCTCATAAAGAAACCCCACAGAAAAAATCCACAGTATCATAGGGCATAATTCACACACACACTTCCAGGGATAGGCATCTCAATTTGGGGCTCCAGGAACTTCTCTTTCCTACTCAGTCCTACTGAGTTAAGCTTACCTCACATCAAAGAGCCTCAGCACACAATGATTTTTCAATAAAGTATTTCTTACAGGTCTCTGTGGTGACCTGGGTATGAGTGCCTGGAATGTTCTCATGCCGATACATTGAGAAACCTTCTGTACAGCTTGACCAACGTCTGTTGGCCCAGCAGGACGCTCAGAAGCTACTTCCAAGGGACAACCTCTCCCTGGGGACTGAGAGATGGAAACAGAAGGTGGCTTTGCATTCGCCCTCACTGAGTGCTTTCAGCATCTTCTCTCCTTTGAGTTTTTGTTAAAAGAATCAGATGAGACAAAGCATTCATCAAACTAAGACTCAAAGCATTCAAGCCAAGGTGAGCCTGCCCAAATGGGGCCCCTGCACCCACATCTCACCAATTCCTCAGGGAGGCTCTGAAAATTGCAGCCTGGCTACTGGTGAGAAGCACAAAGTTTACCTCTGGAGAATATTGGGCACCTGGCATTGCCAATGAGGCCTATCCTGGCAGCAGCTTCTGAACTCACCCCAGATAACTGGTTATATTGATTTCTTTCCCACACTTGCCTGGTAAGTTCTTTGGTGCAGGTCCTGACAAGGCTAGCCCCTTGAGGGGTAGCACCTGGAAGGTGAGTGTTTGGCAACAGTGGGCTTCCAATGTGTCCTGCCCCATAATTGCCTGTAAATCTGCAGGGGGAGGGGAGCATCCCTCCAGGTGACTACTGGAGGCTCTCAGCTGTGGGAGAGAAGACAGAGGTGTGAAGGCTTGTCTCCACTTCATTGGAGCTGGTTGGTCTCTAGAGCTCCTTTCAGTTCCAGCATGTTACTCACCATAAATAACGACTCACACCGAGGCTCACGAAGGACAGTTAGGAGATGGAAGAACATGTGCTTCTGTTTGGGGATGGGGCTGGCAATGAAGGAGGAAGAGATATGAGTGGGCACTTTCTATCCTGTGACCTCTCCTGGCCCCACAACAACCAACATCATGTAGCACTGAGTGTTAAATGTGTGCCCCACACTGTGCCAGGCATGAAGGACTCATTGCCATGCTTCATCTCATAACAACCCTATAAGAAAGAGGCATCAGCCCCAATTTCCTCAGAAAAAAGTAATTACCTAAAGCCACAGGCTAGTAAAGTGACAGTGCTCTGAATGTTCAATGCATGCCCATTGGTAAGTTGACTTTAAATTGTGGAGCCCAAAGGTCTTTGGGTCTAGGAGAGGAATAATCCGTTTCTCCAGTGGTCTGGCATTTTCATGTCTGTCACATCTGGAAGTATTTTTAAAGTTACTTATAGTTTCCTTTTTCGTTTAAAATGTAGAGCATTCCATGAGATAGAGGGCCAGGACAAAAACTATGTCACAGGCAGTGCTGTCCACTCATAGGCAGCACCAGCATTGCCCGAGAGCTGCTTAGAAATGCAAATTCTTAGGCATCACCCCAGACCTACTGAGTCAGATTTTCTGGGGGTGGGGCCTGTGAATCTATGTTTTACAAGCTCCCTGGTTGATTCTGGTGTATGCCAAAGTTTGAGAAGCACTGTTGGAGAATTGTCTGCAACTTTTATGCCATTTTATGAGGACACCAGCAGGAGATGGGGGAGGGAGCAGGATTCTAGCATTAGAGAGGGAACCAGAGGCTTCTCTACAGACTTCTCAGTTAACATAGGCTTCTTAATTCCATGCATGATGGGAACCAAGTGCTCATGGAAGCACACAGTAGGTACTCGGGAAACACCAAGTGGAATTAAATTGTATCTCACTGCTGTGGACACAAGAGCCAATGGCCAAGGTTCAGCAAGGGTGGATGGGGACACCACGTCCAGAAGAACGCCCTGACAGTGCTGTGGTGAGTTAAGGCATGGGAGCCATCCATTCACAATGGCCACCTAACCTCATGGGCCGAGCTGAGCAAAGGACCATTTAAGCTGGAGGTCAGGGGGAGCTATGATAACAAATGAAAGGTTCAAACAACTGATGGAGCCTACAGTTTTGTGAGGAAGAAGAGGCCAAAAGGCAGAGCGATGATAGAAAGACAAAGGCAGCAATGCTTCTGGAACTGGATTTCCCACAAATAAAGCCCAAAAGCACATTGTAGGTGGTTACCAGGTAACCGTTAAATTACATAGAAACCCCCAAAAAAGCACACAACCAAAACTTACTGGGTTTTGAATATTACCATGCCCTCTAATTTTCCATTGTTTCCTGCTCCTTTTCTGCCTCCCCTTCACCAATCACTTCATTTCTTTCTATTCTAATTCCAGTCTCTCTCTCTCATCTTCCCCCATTTAAAAAAATTCTGCTATCCCTGGAACCAATAAGTAGATTTAGAGCAGGAAGCAGAGGAAGTGCTAGGGAGTATATGTGAATGAGGTGGTTTGTGCTCTTCCAACTTTTGCCAAACAAGCATTATCTACAAAAACAGGTGCACCTCCTCCCCTTCAGCCACCTATCCATTAAGATGGTTTAATTACTTCCTGAACACTAGACAGATAATTAGAAGGCAGCATTCAGACCAAAATTTTAAGCCACCCTATTCAATCAGGGTAAAACTGTCTGATCAGGAAACTAATTAGGAATCAACAGTAGTGGCTCTTATTGGAAAGAGTTAGTTTAGGGCTTCAAAAGACCCTGCTTCTCTGTCCCCAAGGCCCCTGTCTCCTCCATAATCATTGATGCTTTTCAGTCTCTCGAAACTGTGTTAGTCTCAATCGTACCTACTATCCTCAGAGGCTTATGATGGAGGGGAAAGAACATAGCCTGTGTTCAAACAAGGCCTGTGGAATAAATGAACAAATAAATGGTATAGTGCTAAGGGTGCATAGGCATGTTTTCAAAAGATTGAAAGAAGTGATGAGAGTTGGCACATTGGAAAAGGGAGAGAGCAAGGTTCTGGGTAAAGAGCAAGTCTCCCAGTCCAGAATCAGGCAGGCTGATCAAATGGTCCACAGTGGTATGCTGAAGACTTATGAACTCCCTAAAATTATAAAGACAGTTTGTGTGTTTTGTTTTCCTTTTTCCAGGAATATGGTTCTCAGCTTCCATGAGCTCCTCAAAGGGGTACACACTCAACACATTAGGATCTACTGGGCTACAGGGAGACTGTTTCTCTTTCAATGAACCCTTGAAGACTTGTTATACAAAGTGCAAAAGCAGGAGCCATTGGAATCCAGGAGATAAGAGTGACAGTAGGCAGTAGTCTTACTTCCTAGGATCACAGTGTGTTAGAGGTTGGAGAGGCTTTGAGGTGTTCCCATCCAGTCTCTTTGCTTCACATCAGGAGGTTGGCGTGACTTAGTACTATTTGTTCTTATGAGTCAGTGCTTAACTGCAGGGGCCAGAGCAGCTACCTTTAGATTTACAATTGCTGTAATTTCCATTGTGCCTCATCCCTAATCATCATTATCCCTCACTCACCATCACAGGACCCAACCTCCAAGGCTACTCTCACAATATGGACAATCATCCCTTTCCTGTTTTGCTCAACCGGTCCCATCTTCCCAGCCCTTCTATTGAGCCCTCTGGACCTCATGGTCCATCATTGGCAACCATTCTCTGAGTATAACTTTCATCTTCCCTTAATTGCAACATAACTGTCTGCTGAAGACATTATTTCTTGCATGACTATCTCAAGTGGTGGCTGCTTTTCCTATCATGCACTATTCTGTGAGGTCTGGAGGTGGGATCCCCTTCTTGCTGTTGTTGGCTGCTAACTGCCTACTCACATTCCTTGATGGACCTGACTCATACCAGTGATTCTGACTTCAGAATCTTTATAGATCAGTGGTTCTCAGCAGAGGTGGTACCATCCCCTAGTGGGAATTTTGAAAGCATATGAGGTTTTTCATTTGTTTTCAAATGTAGTTGTGCCCAGCATTTATACTGAAACTTATATAGTTTTGTTAAAAATGATTTCCCATTTGTTTGCTCTCCCCCCTTTATTTATTCACTATGGTATATATATATATATATATATATATATATATATATATGGCCTTCAGAATGGCCCAGAGAGAGAGAGATTAGCATATATATATATATATATATATATATATATATATATATATATCAACCGTAGTGACTTATCTTATTAACCTCATTTCAGGATAAAAAAGGGGATATTAAAATATATTTGTTATAAAAAGAGGATATTTGGTCTGATAGCACTGAGATGGCTGATGCAGAAAATATGTCCAACTCCTCATTACTTCAAAATAATTTTCCTCCTGCTCACCTCAGCCCCACTCAAATGCTCATCCTCCAAACCTTATCTTCACCAAGAACCACACCACTCCCAAAGTTTGGATTTAAACATCTCACCCTCTGATGATCACCCTCCATCCCCATCTTTGTGGTTTATTGATTCCTTGGCTGATGCATGGAAGAAGCAAGGAACACAGGTGACTTCTAGATGCTGAAAGGCAATTCTCCAACTTCATGAAGACCTCTTGTCATTGACCTTAAAGCTTTTCTTTTTCATTATTTTTTATTCTTTTTGTGTCTTCACTTCTCTTTTCCCCAGGGTAATAACTACTCTCTTGCAAACATCCAGAATTCTCACCTCCTCTCCTGCCTTACTTTCCTGGAGAAATAGTCAACACTGATTACATCCAGCTTTCTTCTTATTCCACAAATGCTCCTAGCAAACAGTTGAAGGTGTAGAAAAAAAATCACAAAACCAATGACTAGACTAATTTCAAACTTATGGCCACAAATTCCAAATGGACACCAAACACCATCAGATAATTCTGCCACATCTGCCTTGTAAATTCACTCTCCCACTTTCCAAGATAACTATTTCTCACTTCCTATTTTCTCCCTTCCCCCTTAGTTGATGACTTTCACTTCTATCATCTTACCTTCAAGGTGCCCACCAAGCCAGTGGTCCTCATTTTACCTACCTCTCAATAGCATTTTCAAGAGTTATCACACTCTCTTTCCTGAAATATATATTTCTCTAGACATCTGGGTCTCTACTTGCTGGTCTTGCTTCAACACCATTTATTGCTTATTCAGAGCTTCCTTTGCTGATTTCACCTCCACCAAATCGCCACCAAACCTCTATACATCAGAAGCCACAGAGAGCCTCTGTCATTGGCTCTCTTCACTTGTTTACCACCTCTAAGCCACGAGATCTGGGCCATTCCGAAGGCTTCACATTCTACATCTGCACTGATGACTGCTATCTCCAGGCCAGACCCCTCCCTAAGCTTCAGACTTACATGTTCAACTGCCATGCTGGTTTTTTTCAGTGAGATTTCTATCAGAGATCTTAAATGTACCATGAATAAAATACTAGTATAACTATAATTGTGGCTAAATAATGGCCCCAAAGATGTCCAGGTCATAATCCCTGGGACCTATTAATGTTGCCTTATTATGATAAAAGGGATTTTGCAGATGTGATTAGTTTAAGAATCTCGACATGGGGTGATTATCCTGGTAACTCAGATGGGACCAATGTAGTAATCACAGCGTTCTTATGAGAGGGAGGCAGAGGGAGGCTTGAAGCCAAAAGAATAGTAGGAGATATGACAGAGGAACAAAGAGGTGGACTGATGCAAGGAAGAAGCGAAGTGACTTCTAGAAGCTGAAGAAGGCATGGAAATAGATTCTCCACTCAAAGCCACCAGAAAGAACCAGTCTTGTTGACACCTTAAGATCAGCCTAGCAAGACTGATTTTAGACTTCTGATCTCCAGACCTATAGGAGAATACATCTGGGTTATTTTCAGCCACTCAATGTGTGGTCATTTGTTACAGCAGTCGTAAGAAACTAATACAGCCACTGCCACTACCACACAAATCCACACCCTCTACTCTTGTGCCTTTCACATTTTGATAAATGGCACCATTGCTAACAGCTGAGGCCTAAACCTTCCAGTTGTTCAGATTTTTCTCTTGATCCACACCACACCTGTCAGCTCTACTCCCAGCATACATACTGATTCCAGTGGTTCTCACTGACTTCATTGCTATCACCCTGGTCTAGGCCACCATCATTTCCTCTTGTGTTCTTCTCCTACTCTTGTCCTCAGTTTATTGCGTTACAGGAGCCAGAATGAACTTTCTGGAAGGTAAATCAGATCACATTATCTCTTCTACTAAACCCAATGGTTTCCCATTATATCAGGATAAAATACAAGTTCCTTGTCATGGCCCATAAGGCCCTATTATTGATTGGCCTCAACACTTATCTCCCTGAACTTCCTCACTCACTCACCACACCCTGGCCACATTAACCTCTTTTCTGACCCTTTGCATTCATTCTCAGCCCCCAGCCTTTGCACTTGCAGTTCCTACCACTGAATGCTCTCCTCTCAGGCCTTTGCATGGTCTCAACTCAAATATCATCTCCCACCACCTTCCTGCTAAACAGGACCTTTTAGCACCTGCAGACAGTGCTTATTTAATCATATTTTACATCCCTCATAGCATTTTCTCAGTACCTGAAATAGTCCTACTGGCTTGTTTACATGACTGTTATGTGTCTCTCCACTAGAATGAATGTAAGCTATGAGGACAGGATTCCTCCTGTCTTGCTCATTGCATTATCGCTAGTACTTTGCACATAGTAGGTACACAATTAATATTTATTTGCTTGGTTGTCTGATATGGCTTGTTTCTGACTCCACCTTCCCACTGGCCAATATAACTGTGTCCAAGTTCTCCCAGGGGTGTGTGTATTTCAGTAGCATTGGGCTAGTTGTACAAAGAGTTAACTAGTGGAATTTCAGATATCATTGAGCAGGTATGGCATGACCATGGGGTTTTTTTCATGGTGCCTTCAAAAGTATATGATTTATTCAACATCAGCTAAGTATGAGGTGCCATAGATACATAGTAGAGGGAGGGAAAAATGCAGTGTGTGGAAAAAGTAAATTTATAATTGTGAGTACTCAAAACAGAGTTTATTCTTGTATTATTATTTATTAATTAACTGGAGACCTGGTGCACGAAATTTGTGCATAGAGGGGGGTTGTCCCTCAGCCCAGCCTGCACCCTCTCCAATCTGGGACCCCTCCATTTAGGCCCAGGCAGTTGGATATCCCTCTCACAACCAAGGACTGCTGCCTCCCAACTGCTCGCTTGCCTGATTGCCCCTAACTGCTTCTGCTTGCCAGCCTGATCACCCCTAATCACTCCCCTGCTAGCCTGATCAACACATAAATGCTCCTCTGCTGGCCCAATTGCCCCTAACTGCCATCCTCTGCCAGCCTGGTCACCCCTAACTGTCCTCCCCTGCAGGCCTGGTTCCCTCCAACTGCCCTCCCCTGCAGGCCTGGTCCCCCCCAATGCCCTTACTTGTTGGTCTGGTTTTCCCCAACCGTCCTCTCCTGCTGGCCTGATCACCGACAACTGCCCTCCCCTGCTGGCCATCTTGTGGCAGCCATCTTTGACCATATGGGGGCAGCCATCTTGTGTGTTGAAGTGATAGTCAATTTGCATATTGCCTCTTTATTAGATAGGATTATTGTATTATTTTATCAAACTGTAACCCTACTCTTGTCCCACACCGTATTTATATTATATCTCAAAGACAACAAATTTGGATCTTGTGAAGTCACAATGTGAGTGGGTAGAGTAGAGGTAGGCAAAGGTATCACATGGAAGCGCTCAGCTATTCTGTGGACTTGGTGTGGTTTGTACCCACTAAAAACTCATTGAGCCTAGGAATGTAGGGATGAGAACCATGTGGCTCAGAGCCGAAAAGCAGGTTTGAAAAGAGCAAATCAAACTATATAAGTCCAGCTTGCCCCTCACCTATCTTCAGTTATAAATAATGGGAGACTATGACTTGCTTTCCTTATTTGACTTTCTTTTCCTTCTTCTCCTTGCGGCTTCAGGTCTCATCATCCACGAGGGACCCTCTGTGTACCGCATCTTTAAACGGTGGCAGGCTGTCAACCAGCAGTGGAAAGTTCTGAACTATGACAAGACAAAAGACCTGGAGGATCAAAAGTCAGGAGGCAGGACAAACCCCCGAACCTCCTCGTCCACCCAGGCCAATGGCCTCTCCTCAGAAGAGGAGGCTGTGGACACCCCTGCCCCTGAGGAAGGCCCTGCCCGGGCAGCCAACCAGCCCTCAGGCCCTCCCTCTGATCACCACTGTGCTTACACCATCCTGCACATCTTGAGTCACCTAAGACCTCATGAACAGCGGAGCCCCCAGGGTGGTAGCCGAGAGCTCGTCATGAGGGTCACAACAGTGTGAAAAGAACACCCGGAAGGGCGACTATGACCATGCACAATAATGGAGGGTGGGCTGGGAAGGGGCTGGGCCCAATAGGATGTTGGTCTGGGAAGCAGGTGTGAGAGGCCAGGTGGCTCCCCAGGGGCTAGAGCAGAGGGCAGGCAGAGGGTGGGGGGGCTTTGAGGGGTCTGGGGGCAGGTTTAGAACTGCAGTGAGTGATGCTGGTGTGGTTTTGTGGTTTCCGATCAGTCAATACCATTCTCCAAAAAGAGCAAGGAAAACCAATACAAACTCAACAACGAAGTGCAATACAAACTGAACTCAAGAAAATGCAACAACACTGGCCACATGTACCCATGTTCAAATACCTGGGGGAAGTGGAGACTGCAGAGGGTGAGGCCGGCCTGGGGGTGGTGCCCATTTGTGCATGCGTGGAGGGAGAAGCAATGCAAAGGGCACAGAAGGAAAAGCACCTACAGCCTACCTGCTTTACCCTTGAGTTTGTTTTGGTTCCTCTCTGGGCTTGACCCACTGGCCGTGGGGGGAAGGAGAGGTATAGGTGAGGACTGGCAGGGATGACATTCAGCTTTTGCAGCCTCTGAGCTCACTGGGATAGGCAGGATTTCTAACTCAGATGGCTTTAGCGACTCTGGGTGGACCGTGTAGAAAGGAAGGTGTTGGTGTGAGTAGCCAGAGGGAAGGGTGATTTTCCTCCTTTCCACACCTTCCAAAGTGGAATTCCCAATTTCACATGGGCTCAATGAGGGTTTAAGTTTGGAGATGGATGTCTTTTTGTGCCCTTGTTACTTTATTTTATGGTGATTTGGCTCACAGATGTTTACAGGACACACACACACACACACACACACACACACACACACACACAAACTAGAGAAAAATACAGATTTCCCATGGGCATCTCAAGCACAGTCCTGCTGCTGTGGCTTCAGCCTTCAAAGCTGTCAATCCAGAAGTGACTTCCCCTGCTGCCCACCCACCCATGGCCCACTCTGCTGGGCACATGCTAAAAGCTGCTACAGCAAGTGGGAGAGAGCTGGCTGGATATATCCTAGCCAGTGGAGTGGAGTAAGACCAGTTTAAGTATTCCCTGCTGCTGGGGACCCTCCCTGAGAGTAGTTTGGCTAAGCCCTCAGTGCTAGTGCTCCCTGGTCCTTCCCAAGCACCAGGGCTGGTCCAGGGATCCTGGCAGAGAGCACTGTCCCTTGAGCCCGCCCACTGGTTCTTGGGACCCTACCAAGGAAGGCCACTGGGTGGCCACCTGCAGAGTTTCTTGTTGTCATTGCACAATGGCTGCATCATTCATGGGTATTCAAGGGACACTGTCAAATACTTTTTTAAGCCAGTTTTTAGGGTTTTTTAAAACTCTCTGTTGTTTGTATTATTCTCTTAAAAGCTTGAAAATAAAATTTCTTTCCCTACCACTAGTGTCCTTTTCCATATGTGAGCTTTCCTTCCTCTTCCCCTTTCTCCCTCTGTGGGAACCCTGCCTCTCCTTGCCTGTGTCTTCTCCACCTGTAAGTCCCCTCGTAGCAAGCAATCAAGGGCGTTTTTATTTCTGCTTTGAAGGTACAGATGGGGTATGTCGTGTGTGTGTGTGTGTGTGACTCTTGGCCACTTCTTAGCTTCTTTGCAGATGGGAGTCCTTCAAGTAAAAAAGAACAGCTCCCATACCCTGCCCTGCCTTCTGCCCAGGAAATCTGGAGAGCTTCCACCCATCAGGTCACTTCACAGAAGCAAAGAGAACCTCAGGGGGGATGATTATGTCCTGACCTCATTCTCTTGACTCTTCCTTTGACTATCAGAGGGTCCCAGGAGAAGGCGTGGCTGTGTGAGGCAGCAGACAAGATCTTTCCTCCCTTTCACCTGGCCAGGGCCTTCTCAGGTCCAGAACTAGTGGAGCAATGTCATCGGTAGGATGTGTAATGGTTTGGGAGGCTCCTCACCTGATGGACATAACAGTTGGTGAGGGACCAAAGGATGCACACAAGCAAAACATAAACAAGTGAAAACCAACAAAACAAATATTTCCTGTGCAACAAAGGTATGTATTTTTCTGTGTGGTCTCAGAGCAGGCCATTCTAATCAATTAAATATTTATGGAAGCCCTAGGCGGTTTGGCTCAGTGGAGAGAGCATTGGACCATGCACTGAAGGGTCCCGGGTTTGATTCTGATCAAGAGCATGTACCTTGGTTGCATGCTTGATCTCCAGGCCTGGTCTGGCCCATGTGGGAGGCAACCAATCGATGTGCATCTCTCACATCAATATTTCTCTCTCCTTCTCTCTCCCCTTCTCCCTTCCACTCTCCCTAAAAAATCAATGAAAAAATATCGTTAGGTGAGGATTAACAAAAAATATATATTTATGGAACATATAGATGTATTACATGGACTATCTATTTTCAGAAAAAGTATTAGGATGCAACAACATGCAAACTTTACTACAACTGTAGTGGCCATCACTTGTCTGATGACTCAAGGTAACTTCAGAATCTTATGGTTGTGCAGGGTCATGCTACTGAAGAAGAGGCATTGGATTAATGACAAATTCTCATAGAATGCTAGCATGTGTTGTATCTTGATGATGGAAGCTCTAAGACCTCAAAGACCTGTCTGTTTTGTTTGTTGCTATATATTCAACCAGGCGTGGCATATTTACGTGCTCAAAAAATAGTTTTGGATGAATAAGAGACTCCTAGAAGAGCACCAAACTGCCTTCAGCATGCAGGAGACATGCCTCCTTTGCTTCCCACTTACACCCTAACTCTGAAGTTCAATCATAGCTCAGATCAGAAAATCTACTTTTGACTCTACACAAGATTGTAGCCTCCTTGTGCCTTGGGAAATGGAACTTATGGGTCCCAAAATGAATGGATTGGGTTTCTCTATGCATCTCTGTGGGCCATAAATCATTTTCCTCTTACAGACATCCAAATCATTCTTCATTCCTTCATTAAGAGTCATGATGTGCTTTGTAAGCAAAGCTCATTGTATTGCGGGGTGAGAGAAAGGAGGGACAGGACAAATGTCCCGGCTTCCTGTGGTGTTACCTGATGCAGAGCATTGAGAAGTGGTCAGAGAATTTACTTGCCCCATACTCGTGGATGGCACATGCATAGGGCAAGATGCTAGCTGACACCTAAATCTCTTTCCATTGCTGGGTACCAAATTAAGGACTTTGTATGTATCAGCACTCTTAGTATTCCCAAAAATGATGATGTAGGTGTCATTATTACCTTCATTTTATAGATATGAACAATGAGGCAAAGAGGTTAAGGAACTAGCCCATTGACAAAGCCAGGAATTCATTCCAGGTCACCCAGGCTTGATTGTAACCACTCTGTTCTGCTCCTGCCAGACACCTGGCACTTGTTTCAGGGAAATCTGGGTCAGGCAGTGCAGGGAGCTCATCACGGCAGAGGTCTATAGGAAAATGTGTAAAATGTGTGGAAACTGCGGCTGAATATTATGCCTGTTCCCTATCAAAAGTTAGTTTACCTAAAAATTGATTCTTGATGTTGTCTAGATAATATACTGGCTGATGAAAGCCTGTACAATAGAAAGCTGGCTATTTCTGGACATGGCAGAATTCAGAAAAGACACTGGATTTACTCCAACCAAATTTTATAGACAAAGGGCCAGATTCCATAGGGACCACAGAGTCTTCTCCTTCTAGAAAAAGAAAAAGAAAGTAAATGTTTACCCTATTTATCCGGACTAGACTTTTGGTCCTGGTTCCCAGTGAGTTGTGTAGAGTGGGGGTTCTAGTCATACACCATAAAATTTAGGAAGATATCACAATTCTGAAGCCATGTCCCTATCTATTGGGAGAATCAAATCTGTGACATCTTAGAGCACAAAACCACCAAAAATCCTGGAATTTTTATGAGATAATTTGCTACTATTTATTTTACGTATGAGATCCAACATGTATAGCAGAGGACAGGGGCATGTCTGGACACAACAATTACCACTTCCTAAGAGTCATGATGTGCTTTGTAAGCAAAGCTCATTGTATTGCGGGGTGAGAGAAAGGAGGGACAGGACACATTATGCACTCTTTTCCTCATCACCTTTTTCTCAATTACCTGTTTATCCATGAATAATAAGCAATCAAGGATAACTTTTGCTTGTAAGAGTCTGATCCTGTAGCAGCGGTGCAAGGGTCCGAAGTCTTCTTCCCCCACATCTCCATCCACCTCTATTGAAAAAAAGGCATGTGGAAACTGGGAAGTGCTTGGGGTGCTATGGACAACTGGGTGATACTTTAAGACAACTCTAAGTGGTGAGGATCTAGGACTGGCTACACCTCAGATATGAGTCTGGGGTCTGAGTCACATTGGATTGATGGCTAGCTGGCTGGCCAAGCATCCACTTGTCCTTCCTCTTTCCTGCTCTAGCATTTATCTACTCTTCACCCAGCCCAACATGGGAACAAGAATCCACTGGGCAAAGGCTTTCCCCTTGCCCACACCCAACCCAATGAGAAATGAAGCCCTCAGTGTCCTCTTGAACCCCTGCCACCCAATTTATACCACTCAACTGATTCAAGCTACTTATTTCTGGGACAGGGTGAGGTTAAGGGAATGTGCAGTGGAAATATCTGTTTATGTGGTTAGAATTTTAATAATCAGAATGAATTCATGTAATATTTATGTAATTAACAAAACTATGGTACATATATCGAGTGGTACATTGAGGAACCATTGAAAACAATGATTAAAAGCTCTTTACTTGGAGGAGGTCCTTGATCATCTTTCCTAAGAATGTTTCTTGGAAGGAGGGGCAGCCTTGCAGGGGTGGAACAGAGGACTCCTGTGTTCCCATGATAAGGAAATTTACACTTGAGAGTTTATTTGCTGATCTATCAGAGGGAGGGCAAGGGCAGAGAGGAAGGTCTCAAGTTGTACTAAAGACCTGGCCTCCCACACCTTCACTGGTCTCCACAGGCCTCCAGACCAGAGTGATTCTGAAGCAGCTCCTGGAGCTCCCGGAGACTGAGTTTTTGCTGCCAGCACACCGGGGAGGAGCTGCCTGCTGAGAAGCACAGAATGCCTCCTGCCAGTCCAGCTCTGCGTGTGCCCAAAAGAAGCTTCAGGCAAAGCTGACCAGCATGGAGCCAGCAGCATCCAGCCTGCAGGCAGTTGGTTCTGTCCCCTTTCTGTCCTACCTCTCTCTCCCACCTCCCTAGGCAGCAACCGATAGATGCCTTCCAACAGCAGATGACAATGTCTGCTGCCAGCATCTCCTATCCATGCTCACACCAGGCTTAGGACCAAGTCAGTCCTCTGCCCAGGGACCTGTCAGCTGGAGATAGTCATTGAAGGCTCCTGCCTGTCTAGCCAAATGCCTGAAACCTCCAGGCATCTTTCTGGCCTCCAAGCCTGCCAGATGTGAGTTTGCAAAGTCAGTCAAGGGGACTGACAACGGGAGAGACTCAAACAAACATGGTGGGGGCACGAAGTAATCACGCAGAGTAAATAAACATCAAGTGAACAAAGCCTTCTTCCGCAGCAACCACAAAAGAGAAGTTAAAACAAATGACACACTCTTTTTCTGTGTGTATTGGAAATTTTCATAATGAGATTAACAAATAGCCCTCATGATGTCACCCTCTGTGCCCTTGTGTGTGCCCTCTCTCTGGCCTAGGGACCTCCTCTCATACTGTGTGTAAGTCCAACAGCTCCCACACGCCTCAGTCTGAACACCACTTTCCCTAGGAAGTCTTTCCTGATGCATCCTCCTTCCTCCACCACCCACTAGAAAGTAATCACACCTTCCTTTTTATTTCATTTTGATAGAACCATTTTGATAGCAGCTATTCCATTCTCACTTATAGTTACCTGCATGCTAATCCCACCAACCAGCCACAGAGTGCCTTAAAGGCAGGGAGTCTCGTTCATTAATACTCTATCTTCTGCACCTACTACATATCTAGAACAACTGGAACTGATAAATGGATACGTAGACCAATTGTTCACTCATTTAATAAACATGTACATGTGCCCAAATATAGCAGGCACTATACTAGGCAATGAGGTTAACAAGAGAGGTAAGACAGTGGACCCATTGGCTTCATGGAGTCTACACTCTAGGAAACGGAGGCAGCCATATAAACAGACAATTACAGTGAAGACTTATCAGTGCAATCATGAAAAGTACATATAAGGTAGAGAGAAGGGTGGGAAGGAGAGAGGGCTCAATTATACAAGGAAGGTTAGGAAAATCTTTTTTTAAAAAAAGGTGGTGCTAGGTTCAGGTGTATGGAAAAGCAGATGCAAAGAGAGGGTTAGACATGTGAGGGATTTATCAGTGGAGGGAGCAGAAGGTAGGAAGAGCTGTCAGATCACACTGCATGCCTAGTACCTGTGGGAAAGGAAGAGAGAATAGAAGGAGTCTCAGACTGCAGGGCAGTTCCAAGAAAGGTTTGGTCAGACCAATAGAGAGTCCTTGGACCAAAGCTATCCATTGGCAGAATCTCATATCTTACTGGATGGGGCCCACGTGCTCAGGCATGGCCTGGGAGCGGCCCACAGGAGCCACGGCTTCGACATGAACATGGTGGCAGACCCAACAGGGCAGCAGCTGGGGGCACTGTCAGAGACACTCTCCACACTGAGGTATGGCTGCACATTTTCAGAGCTTGGTTTCTCAGTAATAGCAGCAGGCGTATAGGTGAGGGAAAGTGGCAGAAGAAAAAAGGGAAGATGTTCCAGGATGTGGACCTGCATAAGAGGACTCCAAAGCAAGAAACAATGTGGATCATTAGTGGGCATGAATGGAATGTAGGCTGGGGTGTGGGGAGGGATGGTGCAGCAAGAGATGAGGCCAGCTGGTTGGAACAGTTCTGTCATGGGGGTACTGCATGTGAGCAGTGGGAAGTTATTGACAATCAGGAGGGATCAGAGCAGCCTCGCACTTTAAGAAGTTCTGGTGTTGTGTAGGGATGAGAGCTCAGAGAGAGGCAGGTGGGCCAGGCAGGAGACTCTACCAATGGACTAAAGCAGTGGTGGCACAAGGAGAGGAAGAGAGGGATGAGTGAATGGAAGGATGGATGAATGCAGGACTGAATGAGTGAATGAGTACAAGTGATCAGACTGTGCTCTCATGGACAACTTCACTGTAATAAAATCCCCGAATTCTGCTCTGCGTGGGGATGGAAATGAAGC
This sequence comes from Antrozous pallidus, assembly GCA_027563665.1. NCBI lineage: Eukaryota > Metazoa > Chordata > Mammalia > Chiroptera > Vespertilionidae > Antrozous > Antrozous pallidus. The sequence continues at coordinate 20,842,758 of CM050508.1, read as the reverse complement.
AGCTAGTATAACTCTTCCTGCTGAAGAGTTTCCATTAGGTGAAACTGTGCTCTGATTTATCACCAAAGGGGGAAAGTCTGTCCAACATCCTGCTCTGTGGAAATGCATTAACACCTTCCCACCCTCACCTGCGCTCCTGACCCAGACTAGTCTCAAGCAGGCAAGGACAGGACTCTGCACCCAGCGGAGCACAAATCCCCAGAAGGCAAGGCCATCCTTTTCTGCTCCATTCATTTTCAGGGCCAGATGGTATTTGCCTCATTGACTTCCACTGCTGATGTAGGCTTGTTTGCTGGTTTTTCACAGATTGCTTCATTTCCTTTATTTCAATTCATTCTTCCACTTGCCCCTCTTTTGTGCTCTGTGTCACGTTCATCATGATGGCAGGGAGACAACTAGAGCTCTCAGCAGGGGGACGTTTTTTTCAGGGAGCTGGCCAAACCTCGTTCCCATAGCTCAGCTCTCCCAGCTCTAGGGAAACATCTGTAGGAGCCCCGAGAACAAACAGAAAGCTCAGTTTTATTGAAAAACTGCTGATTAAGAAAGACGGCAAGGGCACCAATGACAGCTGTGACCAAAAAGATGTCTGCTGCCACCTTGCATCAAGACTTAGTCTAAAATGCAACTTCAACGTCATTCCTCAGCCAAGTGCTCTGTTTGGCCACCAGCAAGGACAATCAGCATATGCACCTGCACTTACCATGCCTCCGAGCTTCAGGTGCCTTTCCCTAAATCTAAAGACTTCATCCTTCCTCCAGCCAAAGACATTGTTGAAATAGTTCTACTTTGTGCTGGTACCAACATTCCCAGCAGTCTCTGTTTACATATGTCCACAGCTCTATCCAGTGGTGGCTAGTTGTTGACTTGGTCTAAGTTGAACACATTGAACATTAATTAGGGTTTCAGTTCTTTCTTCTTCCCCAGACTCTCAGATTCTCAAGAGGGAGAATGAAAACTTGCTCCTTTGTTTGGGCTTCCAAGCATCTAGACCAGTGGTCGGCAAACTCAGTCAACAGAGCCAAATATAAACAGTACAACGATTGAAATTTCTTTTGAGAGCCAAATTTTTAAAACTTCTTCTAACGCCACTTCTTCAAAATAGACTCGCCCAGGCTGTGGTATTTTGTGGAAGAGCCACACTCAAGGGGCCAGAGAGCTGCATGTGGCTTATGAGCCTCAGTTTGCCAACCATGGATCTAGGGAGTGAGCTGTGGAATGTGTGTGACTTGCAAGGCCTGGCTTCTAGTTCTGCTCTGCTCTAGAAAGTGATCAACAGTGGAAAAACAAAACACACACACACACACACACACACACACACCTGTCTTACATTTTTCACCACTCCTGTGTATCTTGGTCCGTGTCATTTGCCTTTCTTGGTCCTCCTCCCTGTGTTTATGACATTATGTAACTGTCACACATTTGGATTTCATGGATTCAAAGTGAATTGTTCCAAAACCTTTTATTAACTAGCACATGGTTCCCTAGGCCCTGACTCTCTACTCTGTGGTGGTGGTAGAAGGGAGAGAGGGAAGGCAGAGAGGAAGGGAGGGAGGGAGGGAGGGAGGGGAGGGAGGGAGGAGGAGGGAGGAGGAGGAGAGAGAGAGAGAGAGAGAGAGAGAGAGAGAGAGAGAGAGAGAGAGAGAAATTGAATTAGCGGAACTGAAAGAAAAAATAACCCAGCAAGTGCCAACTGGCAGCCTCTCTGGATCAATAATATTAACGATTTCAGAGACTTCCAAAGAGCTATTGCCAACTCTTTTGGCTTTTTTCAATATTGCTATCACTATTACAAGGACACCCCAAGGCCCTTTTACTTAAAGCCATGACAGAATGCCCCAGATGACAGCACTGCTGATTTCTGCCTTCAAGGGCTGCAACCTCAATGCTTTAGAGAGGTGGGTGGTGGGGCTAGACTTAGCTGTAATTTGAAGGTCAAGGTTTCAGAGGGAGGGATGGCAGTCTCCTGAGGGTTTGTTTTGTCTGGTAGCTATGTGACCACTTACCCTGCCTGATCATGAGAATTTTCACTTTCCTCTATGAAGACGTTGGTAAAAATCAAGGCCTTCACTGGGAAAACAAGGTCGTGTCTAAGTAGGGGTAGGGAAGCCAGAGGGAGGGCACATGGCTCAAGGGAGAAGACAAAGGCCTGAGGAATCTGTGAAAACTAGTTATTCATTCATTCATTCATTCATTCATTCATTCATGTACTTCCTGAGGGCCCACTCTACATCAGACATTATTCTAGGTTCCAGACCAATGCAGTTTAAGAGGAATTTCATGTGAGCCATATCTATAATTTTAAACTCTCTAGCTGCTACATTAAAAGAGGTTAAAAAAAAACAGGTAAAATTAATTTTAGTGATGTCTGTTAACCCAATATATCCTAGGTATTATTTCAACATATAATCAACATAATATATAAAGTACTAATGAGATATTTTATGTTCTCATTTTCATCCCGAGACTTTGAAGCCCAGTGTACATTTGACATTTCTGGTGCATCTTAAATAATGGCTCCGTGGGCTGTAACACCTGAGGATCTGGACATGGAAAGAGCAGAGGCGGCTAACACTCATTGAGTTCTCATTAGGAGAGAGGTATCATGCTAAGTACTTCCTGCACATTAAATAATTCCTTTCTACAGCACAGCTAATAGTCACTATCTCCCACTTATTACAGAGATGAGGAAATGGAGACCCAGGAGCTTGAAGTTGTTCCAAACCATATGGCTGCTGAGTGGTGAGCCAAGGACCTGGTCTGTCTGGTGACATGTACTTGGGCAGATATTTACTATCCTGGTGACTGTGTTCCTTTAAGTCAGGCAGCGCATGTGAATCTGTAAACATGTTTCTTAGCTCTCAGGGGTGTTGTGAGGGATAAAATCAAACCACTGTAAGTGGTATGAACTGCTGGCTCTATCTCACGTAGTCACCAGGAATGGGCACTTCCTTTTGAATCCTTCAATTTAGGTAAAAGCCATCTATAACCTAATCAGCAGAGTCACTCTTTTGTTGGGGGCGTGGGGGTGGGAGGTATCCTCCTTGTCCCTGAGTCTTACAGAGTCCTAGAAGGGGATCTGTCTGGCTTCATAGCCACCTGCCACTATCTCTGTGTGCCATGCAGGGTCTGGTGGGGTACTGGGCCTCTCCCAGCTGGCGCTGTTGGTTCACACTGAACTTGACCTTAGGTAACACCACAGGACACCCTCCACAGTGGGTTCTTCAAGTCATAGCTCAGGGGTAACAAGTGAATTAAAAATTTCAAACCTTTGAGCCCATCTTGAAAAATCAGGATATTTGAAATAAAAATTGCTATTTATAATGCCTCAAAAATTTTTAAAAATAGGATGACACTTAGTCTGGATTCTTACATGGCTACCACTGAGTAGCAATGGTTCCTTTCAAAGGGGCATGTGCTACAGAAGACACAGTCCTTACCACTACCTACTGGCTGGCTACTGCCATTAAAGAAGATTCGAGGGTGTTTTTAAAAAATGTTTTTATTGATTTCAGAAGGAAAGGAGAGGGAGAGAGAGATCAATGATAAGAATCAATCATTGACTGGCTACTTCCTGCACACCCCTTATTGGGGATCAAGCCTGCCACTCCGGAATATGCCCTTGACCAGAATCGAACCCTGGACCCTTCAGTCCACAGGCCGATGCTCTATCCACTGAGCAAAACCAGCTAGGGCAAGATTCAAGTTTTCAGTTGTCATCACATATGTGCCATTGCTTTTCATTGTGGAGACCCAGCTCTCCATGTAGGTCTCTACAAAATAGACTACACACAGGCTGTGTATATCCTAAGAACAGCAGCATTATTGCTTTATTTACTCTTTCTTACCTGGCCCCTTCCAACACACCTGCCCTGCTCCTGGGTCCAGTCCCTCAGCCACGCTCCTCTCTCAGGGCTCTGTGCAGGGTGGATTCTGACATCCACTTCTAGGAAGAACCTGCAACCTCTAAGCCTCCTCCCAGCTTTGAAGGGCCTTTGAAATGCTAAGCATTCATTCTGTTCTCCAATGGGCCGGTGTCAGTGTGTGAAGGTACTTCTGAAGAGCCCACCTTCCGAAGCCCAGCAGTCCATTTCTCCTCTGCCAGGAGCTAGGGAAAAATAACCCTGCAGCCCGAGTTGCCTTCCTGAGGAGACCGTGCAGTAAGGTGGCTAAGAGCACAGATTTAGAACCTGGACTAACCTAAATCTATTTCAGCTTGCACCCCTTACTGCTTGGGTGAGCTTGAAAATTTCACTCCGCGTCCCTGCCTTGTGTCAGGACCTGGCACAACCAGTGCTGTGTGGTTGCTATCATTCTTAAAGTGCAAATCGTTAGCAGCTCGCTCCACTGTGACATTTAACGGGAAAGCCTAGCTCTTATAATTTTTGGTTTCATAGTAGAGACTAAGGGCACGTTATCCCTTTTCCACACCAGTAAACATTCTGAGGATGTGCTCCAAGGAAACAGGCCCACCCAAACAGTCCTGTTTCTTTGCTGACTGCCAGTTGAGAGACACACCTACAGCCCGGAGTACAGCAGACACCTGTTCCTTTGCACAGGTGAGGAGGCCCCCGCAGGGCAGCAGGCATGGCTCACTGCTCAATTCCATCCCCGAAGTTCAGACTGCAACAAAGGCGCCCCCACATGAACAGTGAAGGAGAAAAGGGATTCTGCTCTGCAGACAAAACACAAATGCCACCCCAAAGGGCAGGATAAACACAGCAGGGGACCCAGGCCAATGGGACATTGAGCAGGCTGCTTTGAGTGACAGGTGAGCAGGTTGTGAAAGGCTTCAGGTGGCCTGAAAACAATGAAAGAATAGAGGGCAGGAGTCAGGAGACGAGTTCCAGGCCTTCTGTCTAGCCCAGTGGTCGGCAAACTCATTAGTCAACAGAGCCAAATATCAACAGTGCAATGATTGAAATTTCTTTTGAGAGCAAATTTTTTTTTTAAAACTTCTTCTAATGCCACTTCTTCAAAATAGACTCACCCAGGCTGTGGTATTTTGTGGAAGAGCCACACCCAAGGGGCCAAAGAGCTGCATGTGGCTCGAGAGCCACAGTATAAGACTATTGGTCTAGCTGAATGGCCTTAGGCAAGCCTTCCACTATGCTAGTTTCAGTCTCCTCAGCCAATGAGGGGACAGACTAGGTGTGCATACTGTCCCTTCTGGCCCATCCCCCAGCTTTTCATACTGAAGTGTCCATGCTTATTACATGCTAGTCCTGACATAGTTCATTGTAATCCCCAAAGCAAGAACTGTCATTAAGATCCAGGCCTATAGCAGGTGCTGCTTAGAACCCCGGACCTTAATTGGGCTCAAAAAGGCTCCCCCTCCCCGCCCTCATAGTGGTGGCTTCTATGCTGAGCACCCCACACTTAATATTTACTTATCCATTCTTCCATTAATTTAGCATTTACTAAACTTGTGCCACTTGTAACTGGGATGAATGAGACAATACAGGGCACAAAATCCAGCAATGTGCCCACAGGGCATGACCTTGGACCTCTGAGAACTGGTGTCAAAGCATCCTGCCCTGCCCCTGCTTAAGAATGCATACTGTGGCCACCCCCATCAGCTCCCCTGCCAGTGTCACCTGAGCTTCCTGAGACAGGTGGGCGCAGGGGGTACCAGAGGGCCAAGCCAACCTCCAGCACCACTTAAAGCACCATCACGGCTTCTTGCTCTGGACTGAGTCATAGTCCCCTTCCCTCTCTTCTTACAAGGCAATGCATGGTCTGAAATCAGAACATTTCCACAGATTCTCCCCAAACTGCACGTATCCTGGGCTCTGGTGTCAGGAGCCTCTTTTTTCCCCAGAAGCTGAGACGGCCTCCCACTGACAGAGCCTGATAATAAATGAGTCCATTACCCTGGCTGCTGGGGCCCGTGACAGCCCATCTGCTGGCGTGATTAATTAAAACTCTGACTGGCGATGGACGCGCCATCTCAGGGCAGGAAAGCAATTATTCGGAGCATCTTCCAGCCCAACTTCCCTGATGGATCCTAGAGAGAGGGACACCAGGAAGGGAGAACAGGATCTTCCCCCAGGCCCGTCCCATACCCTTCCCTCCTTAGGTTCCCTGCAGAGTCTCCTCCTGGGACAGACACAAGAATTAAGTGGAAGCCAGTGGTGGGCCAGATCCTCAAGTTCCCAAGTGCAGCAGGGGAACATTCCTTAGAAGAGGGTTTTCCCCCTCCTCCAGGAGCGAGGAGTGCTGGGTTCAGAAGCGGGATTCCCCCTCTTTTTGGACCCATGCTCAGGAACTCCCCACTTTTCATCTGCATGTGATGTGCTCCTCATCCTCTTGCCAGGTGAGTGTGAAGCAAGTGTGGGAGGCCAGGCCTCAGGGTCTCCAGCTCTGCATTTAGGGGATGCTGGTGTGTTCCCGGTCATAAACAAGGCTACTTTGGTCCCAACTGTCTATGATAAGGTGTGCTCATCTGTATGTCAGGACCTGGAGAAAAAGGAAAGTCACAAACTTTGAGGAGCCTCCACCACCTCTGGGAAGACAGAGATACCATGTATGTCTGTTTTGTGCTGCCCACAGTCCTGGCATGGCAGAGAGAGATTCAACGTGGGCTTTTCACTTGAATAAAGCCACAGCAGGGACCTCACCACCTAGAAAATCATCAAGTTTGCCTTTGGTCTGTGGAAATCCTGTGCCTGTTCTTCACCTCTCAGGCTTAGGGCTCTGCTACTGCCCTGGAACAAAACTCGCCCTGGAGCAGCATCCACACTAAAGGATAAATACATGGTAACAGGTTAAAATATCATATCATACACACACACACACACACACACACACACACACACACACACACACACATATTGTTGACAGTATTACATGTATCTCCCATTCCCTGCCCCTTTCCCCCCGCCACTTCCATCCCTCCTCCCAGCCCCAGGTCTTCATCACCCTATTGCTCATGTCCATGGGCTCTGCATATAAATATAGAGGTTCTTTGGTTTAACTCTTTTCGTCTCCCCAACCCTACATTGAGATATGTCTTGCTATTCTCCCTGTGTCTTATTTTATTGGTCAATTCATTTTGTTCATTAGATTTCACAAATAAGCGAGATCATGTGATATTTGTCTTTCTCAGTTTAGCTTATTTCACTTAGCATAATACTTTCCAGGTCCATCCATGCTGTCTCAAAGGGTAAGAGATCACTATTTTACATATTCATAGTATTCCATAGTGTAAATATCCCACAGCTTTTTTATCCATTCATCTAATGTTGGGTACTTGAGCTATTTCCAAATCTTAGCTATCCTATCTAATAAAAGAGTAATATGCAAATTTGACTGTACCTTTGCCACACCCACAAGCCATGCCCACAGCCACTCTCACCAGCCAATCAGGAGCAGATTATGCAAATAAACCCCAACCAAGATGGCTGCCATGTCCCTCACTGACTAGGACTTAATTTGGTGGCAGAAAAGAGAAAGGGGAGTGGCAAGGTGGGAAAGGGACAAAGGGAGAATCCCAGCTTTGTCCCTGGAAGCCCTGAGATACAGAGATGGCAGCCCCCAAGCTACCCGGGAGAAGCAACCAGACAGCCTTTCTGCCCATGTCTCTCCAGGCAGACGGAGGGAAATACTGCCCAGAGAAGGAGGGAAACACCAGGAGATGGCACCCAGACTTGGTCACACATGGAATCAGCTGGGGATCTTTACTACTGATGCTGGCTCCCACCTTCTATCCCAATCTGCAGGCTGTGGCCTGGGCAGCAGTAGTTTTTAAAGCTCCCGGGGTGATTCTATGTAGAGCAAAGTCTGGGATGTGCAGCCCTGCCTGAGTTTCCTAACCAGCAACCTCTGGGATCCTCACCAAGTGTGGGCCCCAGCAGCCAGGACAGAGCTGCAGGCTTTAAAGGCACTCTGCACACTTGCAGCCCTGGCTGCATGGAATTTCCTACTCCATGGGGCACAGGCAAAGGCAACAGAGACAAGAGCTCTGCAGGGGGCTGCAGAAGACAGGAGGTGGCTGATTGGAAGCACTTTCAAAGGGTACAAGAGGGACATGGCTGAGGCAGGAGGTAGAGGGAAGGGTGTGTCACAGTGAAGCAGTGCCCCACACAATGCCGTAAAGGCAACATAAAAAGACAGGCCACATGCCTGGGACTAGACACTGCCCATCCACATGGTCTCTTTCCTCAAAACATAAGAATTCATGAATAGGACACAAAGGAACATACATATCAATAACAGGTAACATTTATGGAACTCTACAGTTTGTTTCATATCCACATTCTCAATAAATGCAGACACAGATTCTTTCTTCACAATTCACCAGGCTGACCCTTTCTACTCACACAGGATGTACAATAACCCCGCAGAGAGAGGCTCAGGTCAGCCAAGCGATCACATCCCACACCTGTCGCCCACAGAGGGAGGTGACCGGTGCGGGGGAGGAGGAGAGGCAGCACTGCACAGATGGCAAGTAGTGGCAGCGGTGGGGGCGGGGCCAGCTGCCGGTACCTGGGGGAAGGAAAGCCACAATAGGCCCTGATCACCAGCCAGGTGTAGGGACACTATCTGAGGGGTCCCTGATTGTGAGAGGGCACAGGCCAGGCTGCGGGATACCTCCCCCTGTGCATGATTTTCATGTACCGGGCCTCTAGTGAAATGATAAAATCCTAATTACTGAGGTGAATTTCTTTTTTGGGGGGGAGTCACTAACATGTCAGAGGGCCGAAAGCGTGTCTTTTCTCCATGAGGATACTGTCATTCACTGCCTAGAATGGGTACACAGGAGACTGCTTCTCCTCCCACCTGCTTACGGAAAACCACCTGCACAGACAGCCAAAGTACTGTGGGACTAAAAGGCTTACATAAAAACAGAAATGGGGAGGACCTTCCTACCCAACACTTTCCAAACCCAGCTTTCTCTTGTAGGAAACGAAGGGGATCGATGATCAGCGCGAGCTGTGACTGCTGAGAGGACCAGGCGATGGGCCACACCTCCTGCAAGGACTGAGAAACTCACCCTGCCATGGTTCTCAGTGAGAGAGCTTCAGGAGGGCTGCCACCCTCACCAACACCCCAGGTCAGGAGGAAGCCCATTTTCCAGAAACTTCAAAGCTCATGTGCTATATACGGAGATCAGAAAGAGCACAAGCAACAACACGCCAATCAGAAAACAAGGACATTTTATAAAGGTGTATGGGTCTAAACATCCCTCATGTGTACGTGCTCATTACACGAAGAATCAGAAGGTTCCTTCCATGCAACCTCAGAGACTGTCTCCAGAGCTTTGGTCCTCCAGGCTGCTCTCTGTAGAGGTCCCAGCATGACAGTAATGACGATTCGTGTCAATCCCCATACGTTCCGGACCTAAATCAAGTCCAGCTGCAACAGGAACAACATGTTCAGAAAGGAGCCGGGCCACTGCAGGCCACTGCTGCTCCAGCGAGTTTAATGATGATGGCTCTCTTCGCTGGCAACATGCAGACATGCATTCTTGTCCACCACCAACTATTTCAGGAGTCAAATACCAAGTATCTCCTCACTGTAATGCTAAGAGCTTCTCCATGGGAAGCTGACAGCTGTTACTGGATGGCTGTCATGTCACGTGAGCCTTAAAGGCAGAAAGTTCCCACACCTGAAAGATGGGCACAAAGGCCAACACCTGTACACAGCTCCAGGCACTGCAGTGGGAGGAGGTCCAGAAGCCCCCCAATGCCAGTTAACTGATAACACTTAGGAATTAGGCTTCTTAAAGGCTGTTTTTTCTTTGTCAACCTACACAAATCGCTGTAGCGCTTTCTTAGGATGAGAGCAATTTCAGGAACTGGGTCATTTTGCTACCACAGGAATAGCCTCCCCAGCTCTCTTAGTCTTTCAAAGAGGAGAATTAAACTGGATGAACTATGTCACTAAAACCACTATGAAATCACCTGATTAAATCTATGATGGCAACAACAGCGTGGGAGCTTCCGGTGTGTTAGGAATGAAAGCACAAGTAAGAAACGAGGCTATGACCAGCAGCCTCTGTGCTACACTCACAGGTCAGATGACTTCCAGGATTAGCCCCTGTTTGTGTGAAAGTACTTACTAAATCATCCACATCACCACCTTCTTCAAATAGGGCTGCTCTCTCTTCATTCGGATTTTCTTTGGGGGCCAGAAACTGTGAATATAAAGGCAGTCATGAGACCAAAATGACATTCCTCCTCTTGAGATGAAGATACAAACCGCTAGCAGGGTCACAGGCAAACCCGAGACCTGCTACTGATGGCTCCCAAGAAGTGTCATCTCACTATTTGCTCCTTTGCTTGTCTCTGGGTGAAAGACTAATTCTGAAGTTGAACTGTCCACACTAACTAGTCACCAAGAAAGTGCCTGTGGAGTCTCATGTCAGGCAGGGAAGATGACTGATGTTCCCACTTGTGCTCCCAGAGGAGATGTGAGAGGTCATTAGGGTTAAGAACCAAACTCCCTAAACCAGTATGCCTTGGTCTCCTTTGAAGTGGTCATAAAAATAAAGGGTCAGAATTAAATATTATAATCTGCTATTCTCCACCTCCTCTCCTCTGTGGGCAAAAGAGGTAAAAAGAAGAATTTCTTGTTAATAAATGGGTGATCTTGGAGGTTATCCAATTCATTTTCTGGAAACACATTTGTGTTAGAAACTGTTTGAAAATAAGTGAATGAGAAAACTTCTTGTGGATCCATCTGCTCAGCAGCCACGCTCCAGACCTGAAGCTTCTGAAATGCAGAGCCACAGCAAAGCCAGAGCCTGAACAGAAGTCTCCCAGGATCTGGTAATAAAACTCAGGCTTTAAAAGGGTAATGAGAGCCCTTGAAAATGATCTGCACACCCCTGCTCTCATCCTGTCCCTTCGAGAGATAGCAGTGGGGACTCTTTTTCTTTAAGGCACGTGGTAACCGCATCTAAGAGCTAGGTTTTATCAACCACTTATCTATCCTAACACAAGAAGTGATCTTCTGCCAGCGTTAAGTACTTAAAATGGCAGAGAGACCAGCCTGCAGGAGCGAGTGCTTTTAAAAGGGGAGGTGGGAGGTGAGCACGCATCCCATCAGCATTCCTCGGGTCAGTGTACACAGGGCACGCAGGTGGTGAGCAAACCTGCCCATCCACTCCTGCTCTCCTGCAGCTGCCTCCACCCAAGAGGAAGCAGTGTAGTTGTACTTTCCTCACTTCCTCAACATGAAAAAATGCAAGAATTGCTTTCCCTATGTGTACATTCTTGTTATTTTTATGGTGCAATGGATACAATCAAGGCCCCTGAAACCTAAAATTTATAGACTCAAAATATGTCTCTTCAACAAGTCACCCTTTAGACATTAGGTTGTGCACAGCAAGTCTTAGAAAGCAAGTGCTGCACGCCTTCCATTCCCCACGGGCAAAAACTCCCCCACAGTTAACCAAATGGGCACAGTGCAGAACTGGGTGGTGCCCTTGTTAGCACCATGGACAGTGCCATGGCAGACTGTTTTTCATGCAACCTCCTCTGAACTTGTAAGCCACAGTTAAAGCAACCCCACTAATCATTATCTTCAAGTCAGACTGAGAGATTAAGGGATTAACATTTTTCTAAAGACATTTATGGATCTTTCCACTGCCCTTTGTCGACCTTAAATTGGGCTATGTTCAATGCTACAGTCAATGAGAGAGATAGAAAATGCTAGCAGTAGGGGTACAGTCTAGAACAGAACTGTAACGCAACTTCCATACCATTAATCCTATTTATTTATTCTGCTTAATTATTAATGAAGATATTCGATGGTCAAATATAGATAAATAAGAAATCTACATGTGTGTTTGAATATGGTTTATGTCTACAGATTATATACTCTGCTCTATAGTAGATTCCCAAATTAATCTTTATTTATGATTCTAATTATTATAATTATTAGAAAGGATTTTTACGTTATTTTTCTCATTTCCCCTGTGTCAGGAACTGTTAACAGCTAAAGGATAAGATATCTGGTTGGGTAAAGAGAATGAAAAGTAGATTTGTGTCTTGCTCTAAACCTCTGTGAAGCCACAAATGGCCAGCATCTTCCAAATACAGACAAACTGCAGGCCAAAGGCTCCAACGGCCACTGCATCTTCCATTACCCCTTAGTAACCTGATCCATGGGGGGTGCTTACTGAGGAAACTAGAAAATCCCTCATTTTTTTGGCACACAGCCTTAAAAAATCCATATTACCATCCTCTCCCCACCTGCAAAGTCCCTTTCTCGCTGCAATTAGAGAATAAATTGAGAAAGGACTATCTGCACAGTAGGATGGATTTCTATATAATTAAACACAAATGGCACATCTCTGAGACTAGGCCAAATTCCTAGGAAGAGATGAACAACAGCAAACAAACTTTCATCTCCATCCAGTGCTGAGCATCTGCAACTGAGTGTCCTGATAGAGCTGCTCAACATTTCTGCAGTAAGCAAATTCACCTTAGTAAGCAAATTATGGCTAAAAGCTGGGCAGCTATCCATTATCCTTCCCAAAGCCCCAGGCAAGGCTGATCTCTAACATGTATCACTTCTCCTCATCAGAGGTTTAAACTGCCAGTGATTTCCAGGCTGCACAGTGACAAGGAGGTGAGAGAGCAAAGAATTCAAGGATGGGCCTGCTTTCTCAATAAAAGCAACAGATTCTCTAAAGGCAGCAAAATGGGTAGGAATCAACTCTCATCTTTTCTTGTGCTCTTTCCCTCTGAAAGATGCTGAAAAGGTAGAAAATAAATAGAAAGGGCACGTGGGTGACACACTTCTTCCTCAGACCACTGTCACTCACTTGGGTTTACCCAGAGTGTCCTTACTTGGAGATCTTTAGGGGATGAAAAAGTACACGGAAATACAACACTGGCCCCAAGTAGAGAAATGGAATCAATAACCTTTGTACAGAAATTTCCAGTCCTATCCCTCCGTAGAATTAGAAACTATTAGTCTCTGCTCAGATTCTCACCAATCCCCAAATCAAAGGCACATGGTTTCTATAAGGCTGATTCCAACACCAGCAGGTGATTTTACACCCATAATCCAGATGTATAAAAGCAATAAATGTCAACAACAGTAAAGAAGCTAAATTAGGCAGCTGCAAGAAAGTAAGCGCTAAAAAGCTAATCCTCCTCCCCACCATAGTACTTGTATCAAATAATTATTTAGACTAGCTCAGTATCTCTGAAGTCCAGAAGCCATAGGGATTAATCCCCTTCCCCATTGTTTTTAATATGGGGTAGAAAGAATGAAGCACTGGGGGTGGTCCTACAACTGTCTTCCTGGACAATGACTTACCATGAGATTTCAGACAGATCATTCTACTTTTTAAGGCCCTAAGTTTCTTCACCCATGAAATACAGAGTTGGCACGAGATCAGTATTTCTCAGGTTCTGCCCCCCTGGGCACGGGTGCTCTCGATCTGCCACTCCTGTCAACTGAGGAGCACCACCTTTACCTGATCCACATATCAGGCTCCCTTGTAAGTGTGAAGTTTAAAAAATAAAACTCAGCTAAGAGGTCATTAGGATTCTTTCCAGCTGAATAAAATTTTGTGCAACATAAGCCAATGTCCTTTGCCTTAGTTAAGAATCTGGCTTGTTTAGATTCTTCTTAACAGTATAATTATCAACATTTGGGGCCAGATAATTCCTTGTTGTAGAGCTGTCCTGTGCACTGTAGGATGTTTCAAAACTTGGCCCACTGGGAGCCAGTAGCACATTATCTACATTTCTCAAAGAACCCAAATACCCACCCATTTCTAGAATACATTGGGGGAAATGGCTCTCCTTAAGATGTGCAAGTGTAAAGTCAGGATTTAATATTCATTTAAAATGGACATCCCTAGATAATTATTTCCTTTCAAGTCACCAACAGCAAGAATCTGACAGCTTGCCAATTTTAAATAACTTATAAATATCTTGAATTCAAATGCACTGTAAAGACTGCTCTTCAACCTCACTAATTATACTCATTTCCTTAATTATTTGAAAAGTGACCAAACTTAAAACACTTGCGTAATAAAAGCAACATAAATGACTATTTTAGTACACAGTCAAAAGTGACCACACTTCCCTAACCTGGCTAAGAGAAATAACTGACCCATGTCACTCCAATCAAAACCGAAAGGAAACCCTGTCAGAAATTTCCAGTCCTAACCCTCCATAGAACTAGACACTAACAATGCACTTGTGCACCAAAGGGTAGCCAGTTTGATTTCTAGTCAGGGCACGTACCTAGGTTGTGGTTTGATCCCCAGTTGAGATGCATACTGGAGGCAACTGATCAATGATTCTCTCTCACATCGATGTTTCTCTCTCTCTAAAATTAATAAAAACATATCTTTGGGTGAGAATTAAAGAACAAAAACAAAAAACACAAGGAACCAGCTGCCATGAGCCAGAATCTCTCTCAGTAATTGTCCCCAATATCAACTGTAAATGCACTCTCTCTTCTACACTTCTCTCCAAAATCCAACAGATACCATTTAAAAACATTTCTAATACAAAAGATTAAATCTTCACCCTGAAAAACAAAGGTTCATGTGACACTGAAGCAGGAACAGAATCATCATCTTGCAAACATGCCAGAATGCACAGAGGAGTCTGAATACTGGGCTTGACTCTACCGTCCACCAAGTTTTCTCTCTAGTCAAGGATGAGGTGTCCAGAATTACAACCAACTCAAATCAGTTCTGCTGATATTAGAATCATGTAAGGATATCACCCCAGACATAGTCATTAACTGAAATGCTTCTCTATAGCTACATTATCAGACCTAAAATTCCTGATGGGGAGGCAACACAGTACAAACCTCAGACAATTTGCAAGAAGCATATGATCTCCTTTCAGGTGTCTCTCTGCTTTAACTTTAACGTACTGGATCCACTGGGCTGACACACCTCTGGGAGGAAAACTACCCTTTTAGATCAGTGTCCCTTCTTCCAAAAACTGTAATATATACTCAAGTCTCACCTAGATAATAGATATTTTAATGCAATAGTGACTAAAATTAAAGTACTTGTACTGACTAATTTTATTTGTTTAGCAAAAACTTATCGACAAGCTTTCAGGCTATGTGGTGGTTAATTTTAAGCATTAACTTAGTTAGGCCATGGTGCCCAGCTGCTGTGTCAAACGCCCGTCTGGATGTTGCTGTATATGTGGTCAACATTTACAATCAGCTGACTGAAAGTAAAGGTTCCCTCAATAATGTTAGTAGGCTTCATCCAATCAGTTAAAGGAATTCTGCCTTAAGACTGTAAATAGAAATCCTGCTTGAGTTTCCAGCTTGTTGGCCTGCCTGACAAGTTTCAGATCCGCCAGCTTCCACAATCATCTGAGCCAATCCTTTAAAATAAATCAATCTCCCTTCTACCACACACATTCTACTGGTTGCCTCTGTGCAGAGCCCTGAATGATACAACCCAGTTAGAGGGTGAAATATCAGCAAACCATTGTGTAAGGAACAAATACAAATAAAGCACAGCAGCTGAATGACATGCTCTCAAGTACTGGCAGCCTCATAGAACTGATTATGGCAGAGAGGATGCAGACAACCCCTCCTGAGACAATAATCAGCATCTTAAGAGTTTGCTTCTAAAATTCCAGCATATTATTTCCTGAAAACAAAAGGCTTTTGCCAGGCAAAGTGCTTTAAAAAATTCCTGCATGTTTAGACTAACTGTTCTTCCAAACAACATTAGAGTTTCTACCAAATCACTCATAAGAATTCAAGGCACTTTTGATTTGGCCGAAACTTAGCTGTAAGATGAATATTTACAGCTTTGTTCCTGCCATTCTCTTAACACAGTGGTCGGCAAACAGAGCCAAATATCAATAGTACAATGAGTGAAATTTCTTTTGAGAGTCAAATTTTTTAAACTTAAACTTCTTCTAATGCCACTTCTTCAAAATAGACTTGCCTGGGCCGTGGCATTTTGTGGAAGAGCCACACTCAAGGAGCCAAAGAGCTGCATATGGCTCACGAGCCGCAGTTTGCTGACCACACCTTAACAGATTCTTGTCTGCCACTCCAGACCAAGCTCTCCCTCCAGAGGTATAGTGTTTTCCAAGTCTCACTGCCTCCCTCTGCTACCTGTAACTGCTCCTTTGGGTTTCAGAGGACAGAGGTGCTGTCTTACCATCCAGCAGTGCCTAGCAGACAGCAGCGGCTTAGGACACAACTGGCAGTGGCCAGGCGCTGTGCTGACAGGATTGGGTCAATCAGTGACAGAAACTGAAGCTCAATGCTATGAACCATACACTCTTGAGCTAGTCAATTTAATTCCATTAAAATTTTATCAAAAAACCTAGGTATAATGAAGGATCATTGACCTACATAGCTACACTTATTTGACTCATAGCTGAATCAGATTCAGTACTCATACACAATAGGGAGACCTTGGCCTAACTATTTGGGTCAATACGAATCTCCTGGGTCTCACACATGGGGTCTTTTCCTTACTGAAAACACCTAGATGTCCCTTATGCTAGAACACCAGTGTTTTGCCACCTCGCTCCAAAATTACAAATTCAAAACCATGTCTAGGTCCCATCTCAAAAAGTATCTTGGGGAAGGGGTTTGGCCATCAGCATTTTTTGTACAAAATAGCTCCTCAGGAGACCAATGTGTGGCCAGAATGGGGTCTATGTATGCATTATGGATGTCAGCAGCTCTGGTGCTACTAAAGCTGGGGTCACAGGATGAGTTCTAAAACATTACCACAGTCTACAGAACACTGAGATTATAATTTCTCCCACAAGGATGCTATAATTTGCCTGTTGACTGGATAAAAATGGGTACACTAAAAATAGTTTCCCTCGCTGAGTCCGGTTTGGCTCAGTGAATAGAGCATCGGACCGCGGACTGAAGGGTCCCGGGTTCGATTCCGGCAAGGGCATGTACATTGGCTGCGGGCACATCCCCAGTAGGGGGCGTGCAAGAGGCAGCTGATCGATGTCTCTCTCTCATCGATGTTTCTGACTTTCTATCCCTCTCCCTTCCGCTCTGTAAAAAATCAGTAAAATATATTTTTAAAAATAGTTTCCCTCAAAAGTGTAACTTCTTCAAATAAGAATGGGCATTAAGAAAATAACATTCACTGCAATCATTGATCTAAAGATAGGGAGTAGTCAGTACCTTTTTGGCTTCCTCAGCCGTGACAGAGCTTCCAGAGGCTTCATCTTTGGTGATCAGAGTAATTCCATCTAAAAAGTAATTCAGAATAAAATCTAAGTACAGAATCAACACCAGTCCCACCTTCTTTTCCACCATACCTCCTCCCATTTAGAACTGGAGATTTTTAAAACTATGATTGTGTTCTTCTCTGTAAGGAATATAAAACTATACAGATATACAGACACTAGAGGCCCAGTGCATGGATTCGTCAGCCTGGGGTCCCTCAGCCTGGCCTGTGCCCTCTTGCAATCCAGGACCCCTCAGGGGATGTTGGAGAGCCAGTTTCGGCCCAATCCCCACAGGCCAGGTAAAGGGACCACACCGGTGCATGATGCCTCTAGTATGCATATAAGATCTTTGTTTAATCTCTTCCTGTCCTCCCCCCTCCTCCCTTCCCTCTGAGATTCATCAGTCTGTTCCATGTTCACAGGCCTGTGCATTGTGCATCTGCCCACTGGTGGTTATTGTGCATCATAGCTACCTGTCAAATGGTCAAATGGCTGCTTTAGGCTTTTATATATAGAGATTTCACTCACCTAATTCCTTCCATCTTACATTACCCTTTCTCCTAGTTTTGCTTGTGTAAAAGTCACATTGTAAATGCTCTGTGAAGCCTTCCTTGCTTAAATCCAGATAGAAATAATCTCTCCTTTAGAATTCTCAGATCACTTTGTTCATGCCTTTGAAATGGCTCTCATCATATCTTATCCTGTGTAACTTAGCCTGTATAAATTTCATCTCTCCTATTGGGATGCTAGACTTTTCTCTAGGGCAGGTTTTATTCATCTTTATATTCCCCTCAATGTAGTACACAGCAGAAGCTCAGTAAATAAGTGATAACTGAATGACTGTATATGCTGGTACCCAATATGGGAATCTGCAGACATTTTGACTTCCCGGAGTGTTACTGGCTATTGATGGAACGGCAGGAAGGCCAAGGTCAGGAGGAAACATCTCTTACAATGGCCATGTCTATCATTTAGCACAGCACATCAATTTTAGCTCAGTGAGAGCAAATCAAGGAGAGAAAAATCTACCTTTTAGCTTTTTCTTCTTCCTAAGATTTTCTCCTGTCTCAAATGGCTGATGCGTGAAATACTTTCAGAAAAGCACCTGCATTTAATGTCCATTTGTATCTAGAAATGGCACAAGTCATGTGTATTCTCTCAATAGGATATAAGCTCCCAGAAAATATGTATCTTGTGTATGTCCTATAAGTTTCTTTCAGCAAACAATATGCTGGAGGCATTCAATATATACCAAAACCAATCTCTTTCATCTACCAGGTTGGCAGCAGAGACACAAGAGTGATTTGAGGAAGCCCCATTTGCCACCTATTCTAATTGCTTTTGCTCCCCAGTGTAGAAGTTAAAGGGCTGAGAAATGAACTGTCAGGGAAATGGTTGCCTGTGTGATGAAAAGCTGCCCGTTAGAAGCTGGATAGATAGGCATGTAACTCCTTCCCACAGAAATGCACATAAAGCCAGGCTGAAAGTAATTCTGGGGCCCTATTTCAAGTGAAAAGTTTCATACTTTTTAACATCATTGTTTTTAATGGCTTGTATAGAACACTTGGGTTCTGAAAAAATATCAAGTCTGCTTAACAAAATGGGCAAAAGGCATGAAGAAAATCAAACACAGAGCTTTAAAAAAGTGTATTACCTTCTTTCTAGGTTTAATTTGCATTGGTCACTGTAAATAAGCGAGGAACTGAGTGGCCAAATTTGGTGCCTGAAGATGCTGGTCTGCTGCTACAAGGCGGCCAAGATCATGGTAATGAAAAGTAGCAGGTGAGGCCAAGGAAAGTGCCATGGGTCCAGCAGGACTCAATGTATCTCAGAGTCTGGGGAACGCGGCAATTCTGCCCTCACAGCTTCTTTCATCGAACAGAAAGGCGTGATCTTTGAAACGGGTCAGGCTACAGTTTCATGTGGGACTTACATGTATACTTATTATTTACCTCTTTGTATTTAGGCTTATTAAATTATGTTTTTAGTTCATTGAATCCTGAGCTGTTCCCTAATACACATCAAAAGGCATCATACAACACAATATATATATTAGAATTTATATTTACATTTAGAAAAAATAGCATCAATATTCAAAGAAAATGATAGCTTACCTTGAATGACGATTTCCCAGAAATGATTTAATTGTTTAATTTCCACTTTCTCTTGAAGGTCTTTCAGGAAATTGTTAAAGCGCTGATATTCTGAAAACTGTGGGGGAAGTCAGAGCAATATAAAAATAAGTCCTCCCAGGCCAAAGTACTATATATACTGAATTAGTCATTTATAACAGTCAGTATGTATATATATTACAATTACACATATATGTGTATATTTATACATATTAAATATGTGTTATATATTTGTATACAGTATTAAATACTTATAATATATACCTATAATATACATATTTCTTTGGTAAATGGAAAACTGTTATTTCCAATTTCAACTTTGTTTAATAGGAAGCTGAAATCTTTGCATCTGTGGAAGGTACAGAACCTCCTAGAGCCACGTAGTTTTTTAGTGGCCTGGTACTTTGTTTTTTAACTTTTAATATAAACATATTCAAACAAAAATAGAGAATAACTCATTGAACACTCATATACCCATTACCCAACTTCAACAATTATCAGCTCAGCCAATCTTCTTTCATCTATACCTCCACCTTCTCCCACAATTCAGACTGTTTTGAAGAAAATTTCCATCATATTATTTCATCTATAAGTATTTCAATATACAGTATCTAAAATAGATTCTTTAAAATGTCATAAAATTTAATAATGAGCAAATAACCAATCAGTATTTACATTTCCCCAATCTTTACTAATAAAAGGGTAATATGCTAATTAGATGGGGTCGACCAGCCATCTTCCGGATGTCTGGCTTCCTTCTGGACAAAGCCATGGTGGTGGGGACCAAGGCAGAGGCAGTTAGGGGTGATCAAGCTGGCAGGTGAGGGCAGTTGGGGGAAAGATCAGGCCAGCAGGGGAGGGCAGTTGGGAACAACCAGGCTGGCAGGGGAGGGCAGCTAGGGGTGAGATCAGGCCAGCCAGGGAGGGCAGTTAGGGGTGATTAGGCAGGCAAGCAAAAAGATTAGAGGTGATCAGGCAGGCAGGCAGGCAGAGGGATTAGGGACAATCAGGCAGGCAGAGGCAGGCTGGCAGTTGGACATCCCCCAAGGGGTCCCTGATTGGAGAGGGTGCAGGCTGGGTTGAGAGAACTCCCCCCATCCCTGTGCACAAATTTCATGCACCACCCCTAACTATACCATAATACATTAAAAACATTTTTTTTTTACAATTAGAAATGTCTTCACATTAAGATTAATTAATTTTAAAGTCTCTTTTGATTCTCTTTCAACTCTTTTTTTCTTTTTTAAAAGAAATCTATCACTGGGTACTTTTAAGGACAAGTTGTGGCAGGAGTACATAGAAATGTCTTCAGACACCATCTAGCCTGGGGGAGCAGCATTACTTAAAAAGCAATATTATTTTTTTACTGCCTTTTTCCACCTAATGAAATCTTTCTCCACCTGACTGGGTCACCTCCGTCTTCTTCTGACTCTACTCTGCCAAAAGTTTTTCTTTAATCTGTAGGGCATTTGGGTCACCTACTACTAAATCTCATATTCTATTCTAACTGTAATCATTGTCCCATTTCTTATTCTTTGCAAGTATCTAAACTACTCAAGAATTATAGTGTGCATTCATTCAGCAAATATTAATTGGTATAAGACATAAGAACTACAATTGTGCCTACTTTTATAATTTAAACTTGCTTACTCTTGCCTAGAGCTTATGTATAAAAGCCTAGAAATAATTTTGAAGATTTTTTGAAGTGTTTTATAAACATTTCCAATAAAACAGACCAACAAAAACCCACACGAAAGGCAGGATAGAGGTACTGAGTAATTAATTTTCATTGTTCTTTTACACCCTGGCATTCAGATCCCTACTCCTGTCTTCATAAAAATCCTTCTCAATAATTACACAATATATATTTCCCATCAATACCCTTAAATAATTAGTCCACCCTTTACAATAATGACTGGACCAGTATGAGTATAATGGAACTCTCCTGTTTGCCTAATAGAAACCACGTAGCCAGGGCTATAACCTAACAAAAAGCTCACTCCCAGGGATAAAACATTCCACTCTCCCACCCATCCTTACTGCCCCTCAGAAATGACACTAACAGTAGGATGAGTTAGTCATCTTCACTTCTCTTGGCATACATTGCTATTCATAGTGAGACTGATTGTTTCCAAAGCCCAGGCTTATTTGTGGGAGCTATATGTGTCTCCCCTGTGATGATGGCCAACGGTTTAGGGTGAGGAGAAAGGCTAGGATAGTACTACCTGAATGGCTTCTTCCCGGAAGGCTTTGATGCAGTCCATGCTCTTCATAAAATACGGTGTTTCGTTAGTATCCAAAAATTGTTCAATGTGACTTATTAGCTGGCGACTCGCTAGAACACAAGACAAGTTTTATTTTTCTTTATTCAAATGATGCTTGTTAGAGAAAATATATTCTTCTGTGTGGCTATCTTCTTTTCTGGAGATGCAAAATGCTGATTCTAGATGTCCTTATTTTGAAAAGTTTGGGTGGTACTTACAGATATTTGTCAAGAAATAAAATTTAATTTCTAAAATGCTTATAATTACAGCTAAATGTTCCATTTAGGACTTCAAATATTAAATTGTTGGGTTTAAAAAAATTATTGGTTTTGCTTTTTATTCTCCCTTCCCTAGAATTTAGGAACCATTGGGGTAATTTAAAACTGCCTTTACAGATATATTTATAAAAGATAGGTCCTCTAGTCCCTCCCATAATTACACTTAAGATAAATGTCAAACAGTGCAAGACAGTGGAAAATAATGAAGCAGGGATGCCTCATCTTCTACTAACCCCAGGTCAAATTAGAAAAGACCAGCCTCGTCTTAATTTAATAATAACCTTTAGAATGGGAAATCATTGCTACATATCTTCTGCCCTCAGCTGAACCCAAATAATCTGCTGCTCAGCAGTTTAGAAGCCATAATAAACACTTAATAAACAATAACTGTCAGCCAGCAATGTCATAAATGCTACAGAAAGAGAAAACACATTAATGTTATCATTTCCAAGGTGGACTGTAATTTAGGGTTGCCTTACAAACAGACAAACAATTCTTTAGTATAAAAGCAGAGAAAAACAGAAACACAACATCATTAGGAAACTTAAGTTGCTGAGCAGATTAAAACTGACCCTTATGACCTGTGCAGAAGAACAAACCATGGAGACATGCACCTTCATGGCCTAACCGCTCCTTCTCACTCAGCCCCTGAGACCACTTCCTAGGGCTGGCAGCCATTTATGCTGAATGGTCAAGACGTTCTAAGACTGCATGTCTGCCGTGATCATGGCCTCATCTGAGCACCCTAACAGTTATCAATGTGTGCATACAGTACTAATGAAAAGTACTTTCAAGGCTCGTCTGTAAGGGCCACTAACTGAATCACAGTGACCTGACCAATGCTACACGGCTTATCAAAGACAGGAAACTCAGTGCCACCGACTTATTTCTTAAGGCTCTTGCAGCATGTGGAAAGGCTTATAAACTGGATGAAGTATTTTCCAATATAAAAATTTTGCAGCAAGAGAAAATATGCCCAGTAACCATTTCATTTCTTCTACCAACTAGGAGATTATGATCTGCATTATAAAAAAAAAAAGTACTTAGCAAACTTGAGGAATTAAGGAAACACTCCCTTGCAATTCTGAAAATCTTTACCAATGTATCCTGCAGCAGTAAATTAATATCCAACAGCAATTCAAAGGAAAGAAAGAACACTCGGATGGGCCTTGTTAAACAAGGTAAACAATACAACCCTGATTAGTAGGCACAGCAGACAACCATAGACAGAAGCTCAAAGCAACAAAAGCTATCTCTCTTTTGCAGCTTGGAAAGGTGAAGGAACAAATGTTTGGTATTTTCTATTCCACTTAAAGCAGGCTTCTTTATCAGACAGTTTGATATAAAGTTCATTCAGAGTTACATATCTGGGCACAAATAAAAAAGAGCCTTCACAGGTCAATGGCAGTAATCCCAGAGATTCCAAGTTTCTCATTTCTTTTGAATGAGAACGAGAGATCTTTCAAACTATAATGTAAATGTTCCTCTATGCTTGATTTAGTGATCATTTTCATTAATTTAAACCTGGTATATATTTATTGTGTAATTGCCACATATAAGACACTATACTATGGTCTGTGGAAGATTCAATTAAGTTGAAGATTCTTGTTTTTGAGGAGTTTACACTCTAATAGAGGATATAACACACATACACAAAAATAAAAGTGAAGTGAAAGTGAAGAATGTTGTGGGACTATATCAATTGATTTGAATTTTTTAAAATTCATGAATTAACATGTTTTTTTTAAGCTGGCAATGAAAAATAAAACTTAGCTGTCATATAGTAAGAAACAGATTGAGCAGAAGTCGGAAGAATAGAGATGAGAAACCACATGTTATGTTTGAAGAAAACAAATGATCCAGTACATGGAGTCCATGGACAGACACACAGGAAACAACAAGAGAAAAAGAGAGCTGATGAAGGAGGCTAAGAAGAAAAGGACAGGAGATAGATAAAAAACCACAACAAAACAGGAAGCTATGGCATCAAAGAGACTAAGAGAAGAGAAGCTTGGAAGAGCAGGTTGTCTACTGTGTCATAAGATATTACATAAATAATGTTACATGCTATCTATAGATCTAAAAGCTCAGGGAAAATTATGGTGGAATGACCAGAACGACTAAGTCATTATGACGTGTACCAGGAGGCAGACGCTCAATGCAGGAGCTGCCCCTTAGTGGTCAGTGTGCTCCCACAGCCGGAGCGCACTCAGCCAGAAGCCCAGCTCTCAGCTGGCGAGCGCAGATGCGGCCCACGAGTCTCTCCCGCCTCTGGCAGGTGCAATCTCCAGTAAACAGACTGCAGTCCCAACGCCCTCCGGGTGGTGGGGGTGTAGCCGAATGACCACAGATCAGCCACCGCCCAGCCACCTCCGGCCCCTGGAATTCTCTCTTCACACCCTGCGGCTGCCTATTGCCCTCTGGGTCTCTGGATGCGGGCTTGGGAAAACCCCACAGAGGCACTTCACGCACATACTGCCTGGTCCAGCCCCCATCTTGAGTGAGTGCCGGTGAAGTCCAGCATAGCCCAAGGTGTTCACTGGGAACTTTTTGCCCGGCAAGGCATGACCCTGGCCGCAGAAGGGACATTTGGAAATACTTTTCCAGGAAGCTGTGGGGAGGAGGACAGACTCCCCACCTGACTTCCTGGTGGCTCAGGGGTCATGGAAACTCCCCGGGCAGGGCACATGGTCCCAGGCTCTCGATTTCCTTTCAATGTGCATGAATCTGTGCACCAGGCCACTAGTTATAGCATAAAGATTGCAAGGAAAGAGTAGACGGGATTAAGGACTGAAACTTACAGAGTCCTCAGACCCAGGAGTCTATGCAGCAACTAAATAGATACTGAACTGCTTTGCAAAAACACAGCTTTCTGACCCATTTTATCTTGAAGCAGGATGGAACACACACACACTTGCCATCTCATAGAGAAAAATATCCAAAAGAAAAAAAACTATTCAAAAGAGACTAAAATAAAGCAAATACAAAAGCCAACAACCCATTTGCAATAATGATAGGGAAAAGCAGGAATTCAAATAAAAGAATGTAGAAATGTCAAGACCTAGTTTCTATTTAAGAGTGAAGTTTTTAAGTATTTCTGGGCTTATTTGGATACTAGTGACAGGGTGCATGAAATTCGTGCACTCAGGGGGCGAGGGGTCCCCCAGCCTGACCTGTGCTCTCTCACAGTGCAGGAGCCCTGCCATCGATTGCCCAAAAAGGTAGGCCCCACTCCCCCCTCTGGGGCTCCCTGATGGATTGCCACAGAGACAGGCCAGAGCCAGGGTTCCCCCTCCACAGTGCGCACAGGGCCACAGGACGCCTGGCAGAAGCCATGTGGAGCAGCTGCCGAGACTTACCCCAGTACCAAGCACACAGCCTCAAGCCCTGCCCACCCTGGTGATGGATTGTGACGGTGTGACAATTTAGTATAGTTTTCGTGTTTCCCAAATATAGTGGCATTTCATATTTTCCTGTCATTTTTAATAAAAGTAAAATTCAGAAAAGGCTAAAAATAATATTCTTCTCTGGCTAAATTATACTTTGACTCCCCCCTTCCTCTCCATCCCACAAAAAGGTAATGCTGATCATCAGGGTGTTTTTTGCTGCTTCTACATCAATTACAGGGCAAAGGAATAGTCTGCCAGTCTTCATACTCAGTAAATCACACCGCAAATTATTACCAAAATGCTTTTCAGAATTAGTCAAAGGCTCAGTAATACTCGTTAGTGGCTAATATAAAAAATGGCCAAGTCAAACAAGATCTGTCTTTTATCTCAATGAGTCTTCAAAGTCAAAATGTCCATTCGGAATTTCAAAAATATCTGTTTTGGATTTTGAAGTTTTAAATATGGGCATTATATATTAACCCAGCATCTTATGGGTATAGACTGTTGATACACAAAATTAGTCTGAAAACAAAAAATACTGTAGTGCTATATTAAAATGCTATCCAGATTCAGAAGGGTTACGTAAGAGGAAGTTTTCTTGTTTAATCTGAAATGTATGTTCTGCTCCTCTAGAGAAAACATTCAACACCATCCAAAGGCCCATACACTGAATCACGTCTCTTCTTGTCATATAGTCACAAGGACCAAAATATCCGGGCCACATGCTTGTTGGCCTCTGCCCTCTGCCAAGATGTTTCCAACAAAGCGAAAGGAAGTCATTTACCATGGGTTTCTTCCCTCCATCAGTCAGAGTCACAAAAGCAGTAGGTTCACTCATCTGTCACACACTATACATAAAGGACTGGAAAGCTATTTCAAATGACTTTGCTGAACCCAAGCATCATTCAAGATGTTTCCCAATTTAATTCTTCTCATCATCTAAATGTCTCACGTGAATTTTGCTTATTGAAGAAGTGCACATTTTGCAGTCAGCAGTTAAATCATTTTTAAATGTTAAGAACAGATTTATATAACCAAGTACAAGACATCTTTATATATGAAAAAGTGACAAAAAACGTCAAGCATCTAAATAAAATAAGCACCTGGTCAGGTCAGTCATTAAGAAAATAAAAGGAAACATTATCTATCAGCAAATAAAATTCTAAGCAAGTAGTACAATCTGCCACCAATTAAATGTGTATGTAAATTATAACCACTGTTTTAAATCAGAAATTTATAAGAAACATTGCCTGATAAGAAAATGAGTCTTTTAGCACAGGCAACTAAAACAGAAACAGATCACAAGCAGGCTTCCTTATGTCTCTTTATTATCCTATGCTATATAATAAAGAATTAATATGCAAATGGTCATCATACCCTCACGACATCATGCCTTAACGGCTCAGACACTCAACACTGGGGAGAGAGGAATGGAGAACAGCCAGGCGCAAATGAGCTCACAAGAGAGGAATGGGGACCAGCCAGGCTGTGGCCCAGAGAGGGACAAGCCACCTGCCCATGGTCCCCTGCAGCTGTAGCCAGCCTGGGCCCTGGGTACCTGTGGCTGACCAGAGGGAGGGAAGCCTGGGTCTCAAGTGTCTGCAACTGGCTGGAGTGAATTCTGGGTCCTGTGTGTGGGGAGAGGCAGAGATGTTTAGGGGCAATCAGGCCAGCAGGGGAGCAGTTGGGGCAATCAGGCAGGCAGAATTGGTTAGGGTTGATAAGGCAGGCAGAGGTGGTTAGGGCTGATCAGGAAGGCAGGCAGAGGGGTTAGGGGCGATCAGGCAGGCAGGCAGGCAGGTAGGCAGGGAGGCTAGTGATAAGAAGCCAGTGTACCTGGATTGCGTGAGGCAGGCAGAATCCCCCAAGGGGTCCCGGATTGGAGGGGATGCAGGCCAGGCTGAGGAACTCCCCCCCATGTGTACTAATTTCATGTTTCGGGCCTCTAGTAGGATATAAATTGGCCACTACGGCTAGAGGCTGTGTCAAGACCCAACAAGAATAATAAAAATCACTGAATATTTAACCCAGAAAGTTTAATACAGGAAATTATTACACAGGTAATGAAAAGCTATAATGACAATTGAGAATGGTGCTACAACCCAAAGATTAGGAACAGCAAATAGCCCTTAGCAGGCCTTTGGCAATGTGTGGAAGAAGAGGAGAGGGAAGCAGAGGGGAGAAAAAAAAAAAAACCCCAAAACAAGAGTGTACCTAGACCTCAGGGGGTTCAATTTAACACATTTGTACTTAAATTTGTACTTAGAGTTACAATATGTAGGCTTTCCACAATTGGGTCCCACCCAATTACAAAGAACCAATAGAAGCCAAAACCACGGAGGACTGCCTAACACATCGGGTGGGACCCGATTGTGGAAAGCCTACATATTGTAACTTTATAATTAAGAAGTATAACTATCCAATGGGAGCCAAAACCATGGAGGACTGCCTAACATAAGGGAGATGCTGCCTAACACATAAGGGAGAAAGAGGAATACCCTGATTCCCCCCCTCCCTCCCTTTTTCCTTCTCACCAATCTCCGACCAGGGTCTTCCATTAGCGAAACCCAGTAGGAAACCAGAAGATGTGGAATCCTGGGAAATGTAACCTGCTCTTCTCTACTCCTCCCTCTTGTGGTATACAGAGAAAGGGTGAGGAGTAGAAATTAGGGGTTCAATGTGTTATCATAAACCTACGAGAGGCCCAGTGAACAAAATTCATGCACGGGGGTGGGTGGTGAGGGAGGTCTCCTGCACCCTCTCCAATCTGGGACATCCCTCTCACAATCCAGGACTGCTGGCTCCTAACTGCTTGCCTGCCTGCCTGCATGATCACCCTTATAACTGCCTCTGCCTGCCAACCCAATTGTCCCTAACTGCCCCCCCACCAGCCTAGTCACTCCCAATTGCCCCCTCCACTAGCCTGGCCGCCCCTCACTGCCCCTGCCCCCGCCAGCCTGGTCATCCCTCACTGCCCCCCTGCCAACCTGGTAGCCCCTCACAACCCCCCCTGCTTGCATGGTCACCCCCAACTGCCCTCCCCACTCAACAGTGGATGCCCTTCACTGCCCCCACCATCAGCCTGGTCACCCCACGCAGCCTGTTGTTTAGTTGTTTGGTCATCCCTCACTAATCACCCTGCCAACCTGGTTGGCCATGCAGTCTGCTGTTCAGTCATTTGGTCGTCGCTCAGTAACCCCCTGCCAGTCTGGTCACCCCCTGCAGCCTGCTGTTCAGTTGTTACTGTGAGGCACCTTGACCAATTTGCATATTACCCTTTTATTAGTATAGACAGAGATAGACACCCCCATTTAATGCACTGAATATTTCCAGAAGATAGAAATTAAGAAGGTATTCTTTAAATAATAAGGGAAGATAAAGTATATAGATTTTTTTTGTGTGTGTTTTTTTTCTAGCAAGGTAGGATACAATGAAATTTAGTAAGAAGTTATTGAAAAGGTTCACAAGCATATTTAAAGCCTTTCCCAGCCATTTAAATGTTTTTATATTTCTACAAAAACAGAGTTATGTAAAAAATATGACTTTAATTTCTACCTCAACATCTTTAGAACTACATATGCTTCCCTTTCCTCCAGGTTTAACATTTGAAACACAGCAGAGTTGCCACACTGTGTAGACTATGATGATAAACCAGTTGCCACACTGTGTAGACTATGATGATAAACCAGTTGCCACACTGTGTAGACTATGATGATAAACCAGTTGCCACACTGTGTAGACTATGATGATAAACCAGAGGAACTAGAAGTGACTGAATCTTCCTAGGGCAGTGGTCGGCAAACTCATTAGTCAACAGAGCCAAATATCAACAGTACAACAATTGAAATTTCTTTTGAGAGCCAAATTTTTTAAACTTAAGCTTCTTCTTCTTTATTATTATTATTATTATTACAATAGCTTTATTAACTCAAAAGAATGTCACAATGCACTTAGGTATAATCTCGTAAGTGTTCAAATTGCCGGCCTTCATTATTTACACATTCTTGTAGTCGACTTGCTACATTCGAGCACACTTTGACACAGAGTTCTTTATTGTCATCAATTTCTTGACATGCTTCTCTTATGCAACCAATCATATCATCCACAGTATGTGGTTTTCGTGAAAAGACTTTATCTCTGACAACACCCCAAAATAAGAAGTCCATTGGAGTGAGGTCTGGTGATCGTGGTGGCCAATTCCACTGGCCCTCGTCAACCTATCCACCTGTTGTGTAATTGTTCATCAGGAAACTCACGTACTGTTACAGCACAGTGTGGAAGAGCTTCATCTTGTTGAAAGAAGAAATCATCATTATCATGCTGTCTCTGTAATTGTGGCAAAACAGTGCCCCTTAGCATGTTGAGATACAGGTCATGTGTAACAGTTGTATGGAAAAAAATAGGTCCAAGTACCCCTTTACAGGAAAGACCTGCCCAAACTGTTATCCCTGGCTGATTCAACTGTCCTTCTATCATTACATGGGGATTTTCTCTTGAATAGTAGACACAGTTGTGCCGATTTACAGCACCTGAAAATTTAAAATGAGCTTCATCAGACCCTGTAATTTTATCAATGATGCCATTGCCTTGTCTTTCTTCAATCAGAACCACTTCACAGAACTGTAAACGACGATCTGGATCATCCTCTAGTAACCCATGAAGCAATCTTGGCCGATACATTTTCAAACCTAAACGTTGCATAATACGACTCAAAGATGTACAAGAAACGCCCAATTCAACAGAAGCTCGTTGTTTTGATTTTTGGGGGCTCACTGTAAACACCTGACTCACTAATATTTCATTTTCCTGGGTGGTAATACTGACTGGTCGACCACTTTTTGGAGCATTACAGATGGATCCAGTTTCATCAAATTTATCACGTATTCTATAAATTGTTTGTCTACTTATCACATATTCTATAAATTGTTTGACAAACAATTCTATAAATTGTTTGTCTACTATTCTATAAATTGTTTGTCTATCAAATTCTTCAGCCCATTTCTGTCGAACCTTTTCAGCATTCTCCGTCTTCCAGTATAGTTTAAGTATCCATTTTTGTTGGTCATTGGTTAAATTACCAGCCATCATTACTATATAAAGACTTGAGGGCTCCTCAGGGAAAGGGGGTAAAAAACCAATCCCACTAAATACCAAAGCTTCCCCCAAACCTCCAGTGAACGGTTTTGTGGAAAAGACGGAGATTCTGTTCCCCTCTCGGCCTCGAGGTGCCCGTTTTGGAGCCTCTGGAGAGGCAGCAGCGGAGGGTGGCAGCCCACAAGCAAGATGAAACTTAAGCTTCTTCTGCCACTTCTTCTAAATAGACTCGCCCAGGCCGTGGTATTTTGTGGAAGAGCCACACTCAAGGGGCCAAAGAGCTGCATGTGGCTCACAAGCTGCAGTTTGCTGACCACTGTCCTAGGGTGACATGTCCTTTTGGACGTCAAATGTATTACTTCTTCTAAAAATTTAAGAACAAAAAGAAGGTATCTAAATATTTTCTCTCTAAATGACAAAAGATATCCAATTAATTTCTTAAATATCTGCTTCCATTCCAAAAGAGTTCAGATCTAAGATCCAGGAATGTTTGCCTCCTTGATCTGGTATTCTTGTTTTTCATTTTTGTAGTCTTTAATGAAAGCCTTGTTTGGGAAAAAAAAGTCACTGGGTGGCAAAAAAAAAAAAAACCAAAAAGAAAAAAACACACTGAGAACTAAGAAAAAAGTAGAAGCTTTTTGAACCTGAAAAGGATATTCAAATGTTGTCTTGTTTTTAAGCAGCTGGTATGTGAAGGTGACACAGCTCTGTCCTGCTCTTTGCCCCTCTCCTGTCTTTTCTCCTTTTAGAAATTGTTCTGTTAGACTTCAGTCCGACTTCCTCACCTGCCAGGCAGGAGTCCGTGGATACCACACAGAGAACACCACAGCCATCATATTATGCATGGCCAGTGGTACAGGAAATTGCATTAAGGTACATGAAGTGCTGACCACCTCAGCCATACAGATACAGCCCTGGCTGTTTATTTTTTTCTTACCAATAACTAAAAAACTCAATTAAAACCTCACCATTTAAACTCCACAAGTTCAATTACAGCCATTTTTTCATGCCTAACGATTTTCTCATTAAATGCTGTAATTTCTTACAAATTGCACTAATAAAAGTTAAGTCCTGCTGAGTATTTCCCCCCTTGGTAAATGCAGCCTTTTCATTGATGTGTTAAATTAAAACCCCAGGCACAAGGAGCAGAGTAAATGCAAAGTCTTTATTGTCAGAATTCACTCCTGCAAACTATGAGTTCTCGTTTTATTTGTTTTTATTTGAGCTAACTGTGAATCTCTTGGTCTTAGCATACTCTAAAAAATAGGTGATGGTGTAAGCAATGGAGAAAGTAGAGAAATGGCCTACTGGTTGTAAGCACACGTCATGTAAGAGGACATTATGACAAGTCTTTTTCATTTTGTAGGAATAATATTTCTCATCTTAAATAACTTGGTGTATAAGACAAGATCTGTTCCCAAGTCAGTGGGAAAATTTTATTTCCCGGTCAGTGGATGGGTTTCATGACATTCTATGGTCTTTAATTTTTTATTGAAAGCATTCAATCTAACCATTAAAGACTCACTGCACATGTCCCACAAAACCTGAAGGTTATCAATTAACATTTACAGGGCATATAGCAGTTAATTAAAGACCAAAGAAAATCCACTCTAGTGTAAATAATTCCTCCAATCCAGAAAGGAATGCACTTAAAGTACAAAACTGGGACATGAGGCTAAGATAAGAAACTAAAGGAAGATCTCATCAAATGAAAGGTGATTTCTTCAGCTTGTTTATGTAATGCATATGCCATATGCTTAAGTATGTGGAGGGGGTGGAGGTAGGAAGTAGAGAAGGCAGAGAAAGAAGGTCTCCACAATTTTGTAAGGTCCTAGAATTCTAAAACCTGGCAAAGCTCAGTGAAATAAAAGTGAAATAGTAGAATTAAGAACCTCACCATCTAAACCTGATCTCATTCCAGATGGGCAGTAGGAGGGAGGCAGAATGCAAACGACAGTGTTTGGTACTATAGAAATTCTACGGTATCTGTCTAGCTTCATACCTGAGTGGATGTCATCAAGCTAATGCAGAAAGTAGCAGAAAAAAACAAGTATCCATAGTAACCGTGCAGCCAAGAAGAGATGTTCTGAAACAGGAGACCAATCTGGCAATGGGCTCCAATTAAAAGCTGGTAATTGAATGGAACTGAAATTCATGTGTTAGCTGAAAAGCTACAGTGAATGATGAGTCAGACTCCTCAGCAAGGAGAGAAGCAGGTGGCCACTGATTGACTGCGCTGTCGTGGATGATGGAGAAGCAGGAGGCGGCACACAATGCTTTATGAGACCTCAAAAATTTGACTCATTCCTTAAAGAAAATATCAAGTACCAGAAATTTTAAAACAATTACTCCATGTGGTAAATCTTTCTAAAAATTGATAAATAATGATGTCCATTGTTTATATTAGTATAGTACCTTTCCTTAAAGGACCCTCTCAGATCCTTTTTTTCCCCATTTAATTTTCCCCTCTATCTTTTTCTGGTTTTGTGAAGAAAGTTACATATTGTAAAGCTCAAAATATAGACATGTTATTTTTCTGTACTTTTTCTTTGATGGGGCTAACATTTATGAATTGATCTTACCTGAGAATTAATTCTGCCATAACTCAAAAATCAAATTGTTATTATTCCCAAGCACTGCTTTGTGAAAATCAACAATGGAAAGAAACAAAAAAATTACTATTAACCAGAAGTACTTAGAAAAGGAAAACAGATGGAAGGTTATTTGACAGCAGATTAGCAGCAACATCTCTGATAATGAGTCATACTACAATAAAACTACTACTCAGTATTGGCATCCTAAGATATGTTAACTCTTAAATCACAAGCATCTCTTTAGAATGGGATTTGGGAGTGAGGAAAAAGAATGGGGCTTTGTGGAAGGAATATCATGAGCAAACATACAGAAGCAGGAAAACCACTGTCACAAGGGTATTAGCAGGAATACAGTTTGGTTTGGGTTCAAGGTTCACAAAGGGGACCTGAGAAGGGATCTGGAATGACAGGGTGGGACCCGATAGTGGAAAGCCTAGAATGGGGCATTAATTTTAAAGACATGGGTAATAATCAAGAAGGGATGACCCATAATCAAATTTGTTCTATAAGAAGCTAAATCTAGACAACATATAGGATGAGTTGAATGAAAACAACTCCAAGGATAATATAGAAGAATGCTGTAACTGTCCAATGTGAAGTAATGGAAACTTGAATTAGAATAGTGGTACTTAGGACGGAAAGGAAGAGACAGACCTAGAAAATGATGAGAAATTAGTAGAGAATTAGAAATGGGTACAAAGTGGTAAGAAATAATCAACAGTAAATGGGAACGGGGGGGGGGGGGGGTAAATAGTACTGCCAATGACTATATAACCTCAATTTAACATACCCTAAAACAGTAGTTGGCAACTGGTGGTCTACAGACCACTGGTGGTCCGTGAGATCTGAAAAGTTGGTAACCACTGCCCTAAAACAATTAACCATCTTGACTGAAATAGAGAGCATTAACAGGGTTATTCTTATGAAGAAAGAGTAAGAAAGCAAGGAAAGGAATGTGGGTAACAGGAGGCTTTGGAAGAGAGGGGGACAATGAAAGAGACTTTTCCCTTTTATGTACAACTACATTATTATTTTTTCCCAAAGAACACATACTTATTTTTTAATGAGGAGAAGCCACAGGAGCAATTAAATCATCTTGTGACATATAGGGGACTATCATATAAGAAGACAATAAAGAACTGTTTCTATTTCTAGGGAGTCCTAAATGGAAAACATTTTTCATGGATTGGTATTTATTAATGATGAAGCTCAAAATAGTTGTAGTTCATTGATCTTTTTTCTTTTATTCTTTCTGAACTACTTACTTTTTTCTGTTTATTACTCATATACATAAAGGGTAGTATTAAAAAAGGACCTTAGAAAATAATTACACCCACTGTTCTCAGGAAAGTCTACCAATTTGAATCAGTTTTGCTACAGGCAAATTTTATTTTTGGATTGTAGATTCAAGCCTCCTTGTAATTAAACACATTAAATTTCCAATATATGAGTCTTGCTGGCTGCATTATAGTCCATCTAAGGAGTAATTAGAAATGGGAACAATTACAGGACAATCCAACCATAGCTATTCCATATATCTTCTTCTCGGTGTATTAGATAAATAATGAATCAAACAAAATAAACCTGAGAAATGGCACCAAAGAAGAAGCAAATGAAAAGAGGGAATAATGCATCTAAAAATTTTCTAAATCCATAACCCTGATATAAAACAAAAATGCCTATTGTCAAAAAAAAAATAAAATAAAATAGCATTCCTATTGTCACCAAAATGCAGATTGGGTTTCATTACTCACAAGTAATCACTTCCATGCTCTAACAAGTTTCTGAAATCTGCACAATTTTTCCTGTACTGAGTAAGCTTGTCATGTATTAAAGTAAATGAATTTCTCCCATGAAGCAGAGGATTCTGAAATACAAACATAATTTTGTGATACATGTATCTAAGTGTGTTTTTTTAAATTCCCATACCTGATGATCTTTACTTAAAGTACTAGAGGCCTGGTGCATGAAATTTGTACATGGTAGGGGTGGGGGTGTTCCTCAGCCTAGCCTGTACCCTCTCCAATCTGGGACCCCTTGAGGGATATCCGAATGCCCGTTTAGGCCCTACTGGGATGGGGCCTAAACGGGCAGTCAGACATCTCTCTCACAATCCAGGACTGCTGGCTCCCAACTGCTCGCCTGTCTGCCTTCCTGATTGCCCCTAACCGCTTCTGCCTGCCAGCCTGATCACCCCATAACCACTCCCCTGCCAGCCTGATAGATACCTAACTGCTCCCCTCCCAGCCTGTTTGCCCCTAATTGTCCTCCCCTGCTGGCCTGGTCACCCCTAACCAACCTCCTCTGTAGGCCTGGTACCCCCCAACTGCTCTCCCCTGCAGACCGGAGTCCCCCCCAAATGCCTTTCCCTGCAGGCCTAGACGCCCCCAACTTCCCTCCTCTGTTGGCCTGGTCATCCCTAAATGCCCTCCCCTGCAGGCTTGATCACACCCAATTGCCCTCCCTTGCAGACCTGCTCCCTACCAACTGCCCTCCCCTGCTGGCCATCTTGTGGTGGCTATCTTGTGTTCATATAGGGGCAGCCATCTTTGACCACATGGAAGCAGCCATCTTGTGTGCTGGACTGATGGTCAATTTGCATATTACTCTTTTATTAGATAGGAAAATAGAGGCCTGGTGCATGGGTGGGGGCCAGCTGGTTTGCCCTGAAGGGTGTCCCGGATCAGGGTGGGGGTTCCCTTGGGACATAAGGTGGCCTGGGTGAGGGGCCTGTGGTGGTTTGCAGGTTGGCCATTCCCCCTGGTGACCCAAGCAGAGGCCCTGGTATCTGGGATTTATTTATCTTCTATAATTGAAGCTTTGTAGCCTTGAGTGGAGGCCTAGGCTGGCCATGGCTGCGGAAACTTGGCTTCCTCCATCGCCAGGGGCAACTCAAGCCTCCTACTCTCTCCAGCTCCTTGGCTAACATCATTTTTGTTGGGATTTATCTATCTTCTATAATTGAAACTTTATAGCCTTGAGTGGAATCCAAAGCCAGCCAGGGTGTGTGGAAAACTTGGCTTCCTCCATTGCCAGGGAAACCCAAGCCTCCTGCTCGTTCCATGGCTGCAGCCATCTTATTTGGATTAATTTGCATAATCACTCCTGATTGGCTTGTGGGCATGGCAGAGGTAGAGTCAATTTTCATATTAGTCTTTTATTAGATAGAATACTTTATTACCTGAACTGACAATGTTTTCTTTATTGGTACTCTGTAAAACTTCACTTGGGTCTCTAGATTTTTAGCTAGGTGAGGAAAAAATTATGAAGGTCTTACTAGCCCACAAAGTCTCAAGATGAGTAACTTTCCATACTCAAAAAATCATAGAGAACAACTACACAGAAAATCAACGAAGACATAGATTTGAACAAAGTATCAACCTAAATGACATGACATTTATAGAACCTTCAGCTGATCAACAGCAGAATACACATTCCTTTAACAGACATATAGAACATTTCTCAGAAAAAAAGACTATATGCTAAGCTATAAAATAAGTCTCAATAAATTTAAAAGGGTTGAAGCCATTCAAAATATTTTCCAGTCACAACAGAGTCAAATTAAAAATCAGTAACAAAAAGAAATTTGGGAAATCTTTCATATTTGGGAATTAAACTACACAGTTCTAAATAATCCAAGGGTTAAAAAGTAATGACAAAAGAAATTAGAAAGCATTTTAACTCAATGAAAATATAATGTACTGCAACATCACAAATTATGATGTGCAGCTAAAGAATTGGCTAGAGGGAAATGTGTAGCTTTAAACAACTATATTAGAACAGAAACGAGGTTTCAAATCAATAATCAAAGCTTCTATCTTAAGAAACTAGAAAAAGAAGCCCAAATTAAACCTAAAGCAAGCAAAAGGGAGGGAATAATATAGATTAGAATCAATAAAATAAAAATGATAATGGGTAAAATCAATAAAAGTTAGGATCGTCTATAAAAGATAAACAAATTCATTGTTAAAGTTTCATAAATGAAACCTCAACTAAAAGCTGAGTTGGGAAGGCCTGTAGAGGGAGCTCTCACGTAATACTGCTCAGAGTCAATTATAGCCTCCAACAAGTAGAGACTACCTTGCATGCCCAAACAGGAAGTGCAGTTACTTTACTACTCCAGCAGTAAGAAGGAAGATTTTCCTTTGTCTCAGTAACAAACTCAGTCAATGGAAATACTACAGCTCAGCCAACAAGAAGCCTTTGTCACCTGAACTCTTTCCTTCCTTGAATGAATTTTTTTTCTCTTGCAGATGACTTTCCTTGTCCCACCCTCCTTTCTATAAAAGTTCTGTCTTGTATAATACAGGACTAGCTCTCTGCTTGCTAGATGATGAGATACCAGCTGGATTCTTGATTCAATTAATAAAGCCAATTAGATCTTCAAATTTACTCAGTTAAATTTTGCTTATTAACATCATAAACCTTTACTTTGACCAATTAAAAAGCTAAGATACAAATGATCAAAATCAGAAATAAAAGAGTGGACATCACTGTCAACTTAGAGAACTTAAAAATATTATAAAAAATAATATGAACAATATTATGTCAACAAATTAGACAACTTAAATGAAATGGATAAATTTTATAAAGACACAAATTACTGCGACTGAAATAGAAATAGAAAATCTGGCTAGATCTATAAGTAAAATAACTGAATTATTATTTTCTTTTGGAAAAATTACAATTATGATGTTTATCAGACTAAATAAAGAAAAATTTCTGTTAAAAACATGATAATTATACCCAAATTTTAGCTTCCCCATTTTCTTTGGTATTGAAATCAACATTTAGGATATAAAATATTTTATTTTGAAGTTCAGTTACTGGACTTCAAAGTTTCCGTATTAAAAAAAAAAAAAAAGGAAATCAAGTTACCTGAAATCGTCTTATTTGATAATAACCAATGGATGCATAACAGCAATCAGTTATGTGTGTGCAGAGATAGACATCATTAAGCAAATAGTTTTCACAGATACATGTATTCTGCTGGAAATAAATTTTAACTTTATAATTATTTTTCTGCTATAATTTTACCATGTTATCTGAATACACAAGTTCTGGTAGTCACTTAACTAAAAAACTACTCTCCCAGAAATGAATTAGTATTGAAAACCTTCCCACAAAGAAACCATGCCCAGATCACTAGCAAATTCTATCAAATACTAGTATTTTAAAAAGAAACAATACTAATCCTGAAAATGAGGAAAGAATACATTCATTCTATAAGACCTATAATTCTCTGGTATCAAAGCAAAAGACACCACAAAAAAAAACTACATAAAAATATCCCTCATGAATATACATAAAAATCTTAACAAAATATTAGCAAAATGAATTTAAGAACCTATCAAAGAGCTTATATACCACTAGTGGCCCGGTGCACGAAATTCATGCACGGAGGGGGGTTCCCTGAGCCCAGCCTGCACCCTCTCCAATCAGGGACCCCTTTGGGGATGTGTGACCCCTAACCACCTCTGCCTACCTGCCTGATCATCCCTAAGTGCTCTCCTGCTGGCCTGATTGCTCCTAACTGCCTCTGCCTTGCCCCACACCTGGGACCCAGGCTTCCCTATCTCTGGCCAGATATAGGCACCCAGGACCAGGGCCAACTTCACTCAGGCCGGCCGCAGCCACAGGCACCCAGGACCACAGGGCATGCTGCCTAACCCCAGGGCCGGAAAGGGCCCCAGCCCTTCTATGTGCCTGCCTGGCCAAGTCCCACTACTCTGACTGCCATGGCTTAAAGAACTTTGCCATATATGTTCTCCCCAGCCTCCTGAAGAGAGGGCATGAGCTGAGAAACTGGAGATGCTGCAGCCCCAGGGCCATTTTACTAATGGGTACATTGTCATTTTCAGATCTAGATTTGAGATAACCCATCAAACCGCTATATTTTTCAACTCTCAACTTAGATTGGTTTGCTTTAATAAAATTTATCCGATTGGCCTCCATTTTTTAATACGAATCCATAATAACTGTTGAGTTAACTTTCCTGCATTTAAAATAGGATTGAATGTGTCCCTCACAGAGAGATAAAATCCATAATACTACATTTGGGTGACTCGTGTTCTTACATTTTGTCTAGTATTATTGTTGAGTATACTTTTGTCTCTGAGTCTTAATGTAATATCTGTTCCCCAACCTTTTTCATCATGTGGAAAAAGAACAGGATATGTCATTGCATCTAATGTAGGAAACAGGATACTGATTCGTTTCACTTTAGTGCCATTTGAATTATTGGGATCTGGTTTACAATGAATGAGCAAGTCCCTTTCAAAAGGAGGTTCTCCATCTTCATTTCTGAATATGACAGCAACCTCGGTTTCCTGAATGAAAGAGCAAGTCACAAGTGCTCTCTGCGCGGTCAGGCAGCTGCACTGTTCCTAAGCTCATGCGCACTCCACACAAGCTCGCCTTTTCCACAAGCCCGCCGACCCCTGCAGCACCCGAGCTTCAGCGTGCCCTCCCACTGTCCAGTTTTTACCCCGTATGATAGTGGGTTCCCTGGACTTCACCCAGAGCTGGAGAATCAGTCCAGTGGGATGTCTTTGTCTCCTCCGTTCAAGAAAAGTGGCCGGTTTTCAGCCGCCCGCCCTATCCGCTGGCGCGCGCTCCAAACCTCTCTCCACACATATCTTCAACGCTGTCCGCCACCGCTCGTCAGAGTCACAGTGTCTTATCTTCACTTTTATTTGTGGAATTTTCACTTGGCCACCTTTCCAGTGATTCTGGACGGTGTTTGTTCTTTCGTAAAGTTGTAGTTTTAAAATTGCTGTGTATGGCGGTAAGACAGGTGTTTTACCTATGCCGCCATCTTGGTCCTCCAAGTGCTAAGCTCGCGCTTCCTGGACTTTTATTTCTTTCACCAGGTGGGGGAAGTTTTCGGTCACTATTTCTTCAAATATGTATTCAGTATCTTGCTCTCTCTTTTTCTGGCACCCTCATAATTTGGATGTTGGTATGCTTGAGGTTGTCCCAGAGGCCCCCCTTACACTATCTTCAATTCTTTGGATTCTTTTTGCTTCTTGCTTTTCAGGCTTAGTGATTTTTGCTTCTTTGTTTTTCAAATCTTTAACTTGGTTCTTGCGGTCCTCTAGTCTGTTTTTGGGTCTCTGTATAATATTTTTTATTTCAGTCAGTGTGTGCTTAATTTCTAGTTGGTCCTTTTTGATATTCTCCATAGTCTCGCTCATATCCTTGAGGGACTCGCTCATATCCTCAAAGGTCTTGTTAAATTTATCAGCCTTTTCTAGGAGCATCTTGAAAAACCTTATAACCGTGGTTTTGAACTCTATGTTCAGTCGTTTTTTCCCTCCATTTCTTTCACATGTAATTTGTTACCTTGTCTTCACATTTTGCTGCTTTCCTGAGATGGTCGAGTAGGTTTGTGTGGTTGGTGTCCTCTAGGGGACAGGGGCTCAGCCTTCCCAGTTACCTGAGGTGGATACTCTTGGTGCACCCCTTTAAGGGCTGCACAGTCTTCTTGTAGTTAAGCCTAGATTCTGTTGTTATCACTTGGAGGGGTTGACATCCAGGCCATTGGCTGTGAGGATCAGCTGTGTTTACATTGTGTGCGCCTCTGTGCTCAGCCTGGATGGGGTGGAGTCTCCAGGCTGAGCCGAAACCTTGGTTTCTCCAGCTCCGCCCTAAACGGCTCCTGGGTCTCCATGCCCTATGGCAACGGCTGCACGCACCTCTGAGAGAAAGCTGCTAGGAGTTCTGCCCGCTGCCGGACAGTCTAGTTTCTCCCCAAATGAGTCTGGACATCCAAAGACTCGCCTGGAACGGGAAAACAAAGCAGTCCAGCGTTTTTCTGTGTTTTTTTCTCCTCTGGAACAATAGAGCCAGCCACGAGCCCTCTCCAATAGCTAGCGCGCCTCTGCAGTGCTCAAATTTCAGCGTGCTTCCTCCTTACAGTCCAGTTTCACCCCATATTACTCTGAGTTCCCCGAAACTTGCTTGGAACCAGGGCTCAGTGCAGTGGAACGCCTTTGTCCCCCTCCCGGTTCAAGAAAACCAGCCAGGTTTGCAGCCGCCTGCCCTTTCTGTTCTCAAGCAGCTCTGAACCTCTTACTCTGCATGTATCTGCAATTCTGTCCTCTGCAGCTCCCCCAAGTCTCAGTGTCCTTTTATTTTTCCTTCTATCTGTGGAATGTCCACTCAGCCAACCCTCTGGTGGTTCTGAATGATGCCCGTTTTGTCCTTTAGTTGTAGTTTTGAATTTGTTGTACAGGGCAGCAGTATGGGTGTTTACCTATACCGCCATCTTGGTTCTCTTTAGAAGCCTTTTATCCAGAATACATACAGAATTTTTGATACCTCAATGACAATCACAATTAAAATATGAGCCCCCCCAAAAGTAAAAGATTGAAAAGACATTTCACCAAAGATATAGGAATGTCTAATAAGCACATGAAAAATGACCAGTATTGTTAGCCATTAAAGAACTGCAAATTAAAACCACAGGATACTTATACACTGCCAACAGAACAGCTTTAACTGAACACTGACAACACAAGTGCTATCAATAATGTGGGAAAGTAGAACCCTCATTCCCTACTTTTGGGGATTAAAAATGACAAGCTGCTTTAGAAAAGAGTGGCTATTTCTTAAAAAGTTAAACATAAATCTTCCATATGGCCCACAAAAATGAAAACATCCAAAGATTTGTAGGCAAATGTTATCGGAAGCATTATTTGTAATAGATAAAAACTGAAAACAATCCAAATATCCATCAGTTGATGAATGGATAAGTAAAATGTGGTATATTCATAAAGTTGAATATTATTCAGCAATAAAAATCAATTATTGATACATGCTATGGCATGGAAAAAATTTTAAAACTTTGTGCTAAGTGAAAAAAGCCAGATGCAAAAGACTGAATACTAACTGATTCCATTTATGTGAAATTTCCAGAAAAAGGAAATATATAGAAACAGAAAGTGGTCTCTTGGGGTGATAGTGGGGAAAAATAATTGACTACATAAATGATTATGTGGAACTTCTAGGGGTAAGGGCAAAGTTCTTTAACTAGACTATGGTGATGATTATACAACTCTATATATTTACAAATGATCACTGAATTGCATTTAGAATGAGTACATTTTATAGTAAAAATCTACACTTAAATAAACTATAAAAAATTGGCAATAAATACAACCCATTTAGCAAAGAGATTTGTGGAGATTTACCACAGACAGAAGGGAGACAATAGATGTTTCTACTACATGATAACTATTAAGGCGCAGATAGTAAACTTATCCTCACTGTCCTAAAGAAACACTATTAAGTTCCAAGGGCAAGTGATTATTGAAAGGTAGTTCTCATCTGGGATATGGCTCCTGACTCTAACAGGGCTATCTTGAGTTATACTTGCTGCTCATTACCACTGAAAGGCATAGAGAGATAAACTACGTAAGTTCAGTAATTTAACCAGACAAAGGAAATGAAATGAGCCTGTATTAGTTAAGTTCCCATAATAAAATATCATGGACTGACTATGTGGCTTCAAAAGCAAAAATTTATTTTCTCACAGTACTCTTGAGAGGCTAGTGCTGGCATGGTCAGGTTTTTGGTGAAGGCTCTCTTTTCCTGGCTTATAGTCATCTTCCTACTGTAGTCTCAGTTGAGAGAGAGAGAAAAGAAAGGAAGAGGAGAGAAGAGAGAGCACAAACTGGTATCTCTTCATATGAGAATACTAATTCCATTATGAAGGCTACATTCTCATGACCTCATCTAAATCTAATGACCTCCCAAAGACCCCATCTCCAAATACAATCATATTAAGGAATAGGGCCTTCACACATAAATTTGTGTGTGTGTGTGGCTGGGGAAGGGGGGTTGGCGAGCAGAAGGGAAAGTAATTCAGTCTACAGAAGGTCCTTTAATCATAACTATTAACTAAATATTTTTCAACTGTCCATATGAAACCAGAAAAAATACAATAAAATAAAAAGTTAACTTTTCTCCTATGTCCAAAGACAACTATGCTGATACTATTTCAAGTCCTGCTGAACTGTGTTCTGTATCTGAACCAAACCCCCTTCCCTTTTCTGGCCAAAGAAACATGCACCCAGTTTTTAAAGTCTCATGAAGACATGAATAACAGACAGGACTAATCATGTCAAATTACCTGCCACTTCTTTCTAGGTCAGCATATTTTTTGCCTTGGGCTTGCAATTTAAAAGGGAGGACCAAAACACTTTTATTGTATTGAAATGGAACTCCAAGCTGTTTCTAAGCTCCTCGTAACACATTTCAGCTGATTAGTGACTATTTTAACAAAAGCCAAACGTCCATCCCAAAAGATCTTAATTGGTTAAGAGCTTCTGTTGTTTGCCACAAGTCCCTGATTAAAGCAGTTTGCACATCAGCACAATTTGAAATCAGTTCCCTTTTTCAACCAGCTGGGCTTAAGAAGCAATCTTTAAGCAGCCCAATTCCAGGAGAACCAAGGGCAAAGCCCCGGATGATAAGATCTACCATGCAGGAGTAATTGTAGGATTTATAGGAGGTATAAGGAAGAACCAAGAGTAAGAGAAGTACTTCAACAGCTCTCTGCCTTACAAATCACTTCCATCAGCACTCACTGCAAGGGTGAACTCCAGCATCAAGCTGGAGAACCATAGCCTTTCTCCAAACCACCCAGTCTAATTTTGTGTTGCCATCAGAGTCAGCTGTGAGCACTTGCCTTGCTGCACTGTTGGCACAGGCTATCATGCAAGCCGACTGGTCACCATGTTAAAAGCAGGCTGGAATGGATTCTGTGCGTTTCTAGTTGTTTGGACGTGTAAAATATTCATATGAGTTCCAGATGTTCAGCCAGAGGGGGAAATGCCCTTTCTGTGTTTAACATAAAAAGGG
The DNA here is from genome assembly GCA_027563665.1 of Antrozous pallidus. NCBI lineage: Eukaryota > Metazoa > Chordata > Mammalia > Chiroptera > Vespertilionidae > Antrozous > Antrozous pallidus. The sequence continues at coordinate 20,798,979 of CM050508.1, read as the reverse complement.
AAAAAATACTCAGCAGGTTTAAGACAAGCAACTTTACCACATGGGATGAGAAAACAAACCGGGGAGAAAACAGAACACTGTCACGTGCCACATATCGTCATCCTCTAATGCTCTCAGGAGAAATCTTCGTGTTACAGGGAACACAACTACAGCAAACAGGCTTTTATCCTTGTGCTACCAGTAGGCTCCCTTTCCTAACAGATAGCCAGCTACATTAGACATATTCTGACCTTGAAAGGATTTCAGAAGCTGATTAAGAATGGGTAGAACCATTTTGGGGAGAGTTGCTGAAAACTGAAAATACTTTAAAGTGGTTATGTATGATGGTCTTTGGTTTCTATGTCATGTCTTTTTATTTTTGTCTTCATTTCAGTGATTTCATTTTAATTATTTGGTTGATGAGTTTTATTATGTTAAAATGCAAATTCCAGGGTGGTGTTGTGCCATCTAGTTCAATTTACTGAAGCAACAGTGAAGAAGTTAAAGCCACAGGAGACCAAGAACTGGCTCCCTGGACTCTGATCTAGTGTTTTCCTCACATTTGCAATATCTGTGGAAAGCCATTTGAAAATACTAGTCCACAAACATGGAAGATGTGACAAGACACTAAGGGTCACTGATACAGGTGGAATAATAACACACTCATTTTGAAGGCAGCCTTTATAATCCCAAATAAGCTGATTTTTGTTTTTGAATTAGACTACCTGTCATTGATCAAATAAGCCAGGATCATCAAGTTCGGGGGGTTTAACAATTTAAAACTAATCAAGTCAAAAAGGAATCCTGTGAGGAATAAGTAAGATGTCTAGTAAAAAATATAAAGTACAGACTAAACCTCTAGAATCTGTAATCTTGTATTTTTTCTCTCATGATTAGATGAATAAATGCTTTTTTTGGGGAAAGGACTAAGAAAGTATGTCAAACTGTTAAAAACATGAAACTTTTATGGAGGTAAAGATGTGTAAACTTTTAGTTACTATTTGTATTTAGTATCCTTCAAGATGTTCAAAGTATTTGACAGAATGTACTTTTTAAAAAATTTTACCATCTCTGCAGAAAACAACAGCTAAAGGCCATATTTTTACCTTCTTATTTCTGGAAAGAGCTATGATAATTTACATAATTCATACCCAAGATTACATAAATCATGGCCCAATAAAAAAAGAAAATACACAGGAAGTTTCTTAGATCCCAACTCTTGAGAAACCACTATTTAGGGCTTGATCCAATGGCAGAAAAATCATATAATATATGTAAGTAAACTTCTGTAAAAATGGGATAGTGCTATACCAGTGGTCAGCAAACTCATTAGTCAACAGAACCAATATCAACAAGTACAATGATTGAAATTTCTTTTGAGAGCCAAATTTTTTAAACTTAAACTTCTAATGCCACTTCTTCAAAAGAGACTCACCTAGGCCGTGGTATTTTGTGGAAGAGCCACACTTAAGGGGCCAAAGAGCTGCATGTGGCTCGCGAGCCGCAGTTTGACGACCACTGTGCTATACCATACAAAAAACATAACTGAAAAAATTTGTCTATTTAGCTGTGATGAATGATAGGATTTTATCATTAACTAGAGGCCCGGTGCATGAAATTCGTGCACAGGGGGTGGGGGACGTTCCTTAGCCCAGCCTGCACCCTCTCCAATCTGGGACCCTTCGAGGGATGTCTGACTGCCCGTTTAGGCAATCGGACATCCTTCTCACAATCCAGGACTGCTGGCTCCAAACTGCTCACTTGCCTGCCTCACTGATTGCCCCTACATACCTCTTTGACCACATGGGGACAGCTCTCTTATGTGCTAGAATGATGGTCAATTTGCAAATTACTCTTTTATTTGATAGGATAGAGGCCTGGTGCATTGGTGGGGGCCAGCTGGTTTGCCCTGAAGAGTGTCCCGGATCAGGGTGGGAGTTCCCTTGGGGTGAGGGGCAGCCTGGGCAAGGGGCCTGTGGAGGTTTGCAGGCCGGCCACACCCCACAGCAACCAAAGCAGAGGCCTTGGTATCTGGAATTAATCTATGTCTACAATTAAAACTTTGTAGCCTAGAGCGGAGTTAAGCCTTCTGCTTGTTCCCGGGCAGCAGTCATTTCTGTTTGAAACTTTTTAACCTAGAATGGAGGTGTAGGCTGGCAACGGCAGGCTGAAAGCTTGGCTTCTTCCATTGCCAGAGAAAACCAAGCCTCTGTTCTCTACAGCTCAGTGGCTGCCGCCATTTCTGTATCTTTTATAATTGAAACTTTCTTTCTGCAATTTTTTGTCATCTTTTGACCACTTTAGCACTCTCCCTAAACAAAAGCAGGGAAGGGACAAAGAATTGGAAATCCATGGTGTTCCTCCTAAGAAGCCCTGTCGATGAGCTAGTGGAGAAGGGTGTTCACATAAGTAGACTAGAGGCCTGGTGCATGAAATCGTGCATGGGTATGGGCCCTAGGCCTATCCTGCAATTAGGGCCATCTCACCACCACCCACCCCAGTACCCCGTTTGCCATCTGGTGAAGGGAGCCTGACAGTCGAGGGAGGGACAAAGAGGTCAGCCATTGCTGCCTGCTTGCTGGCCCCACCCCTGCTGCGGGTCACCCTGTGTGTGGGGCCTTGGCCTGGTGCTGCCTACATCCCCTGCCACCCACCCCAGTGGTTTCTGTTCACCATCGGCAATCAGAACCTGCCAGCCGGGGAAAGGGACCAAGAGGTAGTCAGTGCACTTCATAGCTACTGGTCAAGCAGTCATTCTGCTGTTATGGTCGTTGGGCTTTTATTATATAGGATAACTGTGATTCCAGGAGTCTGAGAACTCTGTGGACTCAGGTTCCTCCAATAATCTACAACTACAGATCCCAGGTGCACTGATGAATTGTGTGTGAGGGAAACAACTCTACTTTGACAATTATTACATATACAGCTGTGGTCAAAAATTTTTTTACTGTAAACTGTAGTGATAGCATGTTGAGGTTGGTAAGAAAGGAGGATAGAGACCAGTAGAAGAAGGGCACTTGAGAATCAAAGACAGCTTACAGGAGCATCAGTAGCCAGGAAGAACACATTCCTGAGGTTCAGTGTTATCTCCTCCATGCCAATAAACTTAGGACAAAAAATATTCCTCACACCAAAAAAACAGAAGATAAAATGTGTAGCTGCCTACTGTAGACAACAGATGTCAAGGGAATAAGATCACAATTCTCTCAGTTTGACTTCACCATTATTAGGCCAGACAGAATTACCCACCTGTATATTAGTTTATAGCAACAGGTGAAAGTGCCAAGTTCTAAGGGTAAACAATCTTACTAACACTTGTAGATCATGGTATTGGCAACCGAATTTTTAAAAACAGATGTAATGGAGAAAAGAGCAAGGCTTTCCCTCCCTTGCCCTAGTCAGAGAAGTCCAGGAGGATAATGGTTGATACCAAGGAGGCAGCTGAAATATTGGAGGACAACTCTGGGCCTACAAGGGAAGCGAGTCTTGGCTCACAAAGAGCCTTGGCTAAGACATGCACAAGCAAAAGAACAAAGGTAGGAAAAACAGTGAGGAAACAAAATTTCTGAAGCTTAAAGCCAGAAAGAGAACTAGTTAACAAGTGGGTGGTCCCATTTTCTCATAGCTCTGCTAAAAGTCTGCTGGGTGGATCTAACTGACCAAGGCCTAGACAGAGGCCCAGAGGGACATTTCACAATCACAACACCATAGCACTCAGTCACATTCAACATCAAAGGACAATCTGCTCATCAAAAGTCCTATCTACAGACACAAGCTTTAAAATTCATGACCCTATAATGTATAAACAAAACACATGTAGGAAAGGAGGCCATTTGGATTAGGAGAAAAAATAATACTAAGTAGAAAAATCTAGTATTTAAGAAAGAAATGGGTTTGAATCCTTGTGTGATTTGGGGGGAAGTTTATCCTCCAGTTTTACAGTCTTTCCATCTGTAAAGAGGGGATAATAGTACCTATTTGTACCTATGTGCCATCTAGGAGTCACTGCCCTTATTTTCATACATCTGCTTCAAATGCCCAAGTCCATGGCCTCAGGGAAACATGTTTTCCTCAATGTGAACATTCTGAGGAGTTTACTTTCTCAAGAGTCTGCAGACTCTGGCCTCCTGTGCTCTGAGGTGCTTTCTCTGCTCTGCTTGAAATAATTCAAGATCCAAAACTCTGCCTCTTCACCAGAGCACTCAAGCCAAGCATTCTGATTTTACTGACTCTGAGGATCTGCAGTCATAAGTTGGGAATGTATTACAGAACTCTGTGCCCTCACCTAATTCCTTTACTTCCTCTACCTCTTAGCTTTTATACCTTTCTCCTCTCCTGACTAAACTCCAGTTTGTCTACTTTTATGATGCTAGTAGCTCTCCCCTCCTCTGAACTCCAGTACTGGTTAACAATCAAGCCTGGGACAGAGCCTATTTCTACCCTAAGCACTTATCAAAGTAGTTTCCCAATTAAAACAATGGAAGAATGTTCAGCAAATTCTGGCACCAGCTATTAAAGCTCTCACATTTTCTCCACTTGCTCATGTGACTGTGGGACTGCTCTGTGGGGTAGGTAACTAAGACAAAAATATAACAAAGTGGGTGCACAATGCTTGAACATAGTAGACACTAATGGCTACCTTCATAATGGTGATGATCCTGGACTCAGTCCCCTGAAGAGACAGACCATGCTTACATCAACCAGGGAGGCCAATCACTTCCACAGGGAGGACCCTTGACTTTGGCCAAAGTAACTGACAACATACAACTAAAAGCTAAGAAGGCCATAACCTTTCATCAAAAACACAAAATCTTCTTTGATTTCAAAACAGAAAACATCCATGACCCACCTAAAAGAATTACCATGGTGACAGAGATGGTCTTCCTCAGGAAATTCTCAGAGGTCTGGCCTTTGGTATAGCTGCCAATAAAATTTGGCCTGGTGGATTTGCTCTCTCTGAGGCTTAGCTGGTTATGACTGCTGCTGGGCAACAGCACAGCATGTCCAGGCATCTTGCTAGTAATCTCAAACTCAAAGTACTAAGGTACCCTACACCTATCCCTGGCACTACAGATGATTAAACTAAAATGGTGAAGTGTTCTAGACATTTCTCCCCCTAAAACATCAAGATGTGAAAAGAGCAAGTTCTGTGCATGCATTAACACTCATACTCAGAGAGTGGCTCACAAACAGGCCTGACCCTGGGCAGCACTGATGACTACTACTGTGTACACAAAGTTGCAGGACTACAAGTGCTAGCTGCCACTCTTTAAAAGGCAAGGGTGGGGAGCACCCACCTGAGGGCCATATAAGGCCCGAAAAATCATTTGTTTGGCTCCACAAAGGCATTAGGGGTGAGTTAATTAAATGTTTGACCAAATAATAGCAAGCTGATTTTTAAGTTGATAATTTTGTATGGCCTTTGTTATAAATATCCAAATGAACCTTAGCAGAAAAAAGTTTCCCCACTGCTGCTTTAAGGGGTGAGTAAACAGGAATCTAAATGCATTCAAGTATATGAATGTCAGTTCAAGACCCTCTATTCATTCTGGAAGCTATTTTAATACTAACACAAGCCTGAATGAATTCTAGGTTATATCTGCTAAGAAAACTGTGAGAATGTACTCAATTTCGTAAGTATTGAATCAAGGGGCAGCAGCAAGGTCTTTCTGGGTTGTAAAGGAGCTCAAACCCTTAAGCCTAGACTAAGAAAACAGGAAGATATGACACAAAATTGTTTTATTCCTAGCTCATACACAGTAACCCAAAGAAGTTCAATGAAGTAGAACTAAAAACTCCAAGGTTCTCACCCACAGTTTTCTTAACAAATTAGTCCTCTGTTTGGGCAAACCTGTACTAAGTATATCTTCATTGCTCATAATGTCTCAATGAGCTCACTAATAAAGGACAACACAAAGACCCACAAGAAAAGAAAACCACTATATATAGAGGTTATAACATTATAATAAGAGGCTACATTTCTTAATCTCGATTTTAAATCCCTTAACCCATCCCTAAATGCAGAGCCAGTGGCATTACCACTCACCTTCCTCAAAGCTGGCATTCTTCTGCCTCACCAGAACACGGAAGTTTTCAGCAGGATTCACACTTCCGACCTAGAATACACCCACAAAAAATATCCCTGCAGATCACCATAGGCAAGACAAGATGGCTTAATGTCGGAAGTGTCCTCTTATAAAATAAAACCAAAGCCAGAGTTCAGTCTCCCCCAGCCCATCTTCCTATTCATTTTCATTTCCAGGGTTCTGTTCAAAGCTAGCAGATATAGTTGCCGACTGTACTTTCACTTACCTCCTTTATGCAAGCTGACTTCTTTCCAGAGAGGTCAGAAGTATTACTACCAAGCAACTAGCCAGCCCAGCTTGAAGGCTTCATGGGGCAAACTGCCTGTGCATCCTGTCACCCAACCAATTAGGAAGAGGAGGATTTTGTAGTATGGGGCCAGTTCCAAATATACCTGTTCTATGAAGATGGTGTGAAAAATAAGAGCCTGATGTTTGATTCTCAGAACTTCCCTTTTTGGGGAGGGGGTACTGCTGCTAACCCTTTGGCACTGAAGTTTTGGTAGAATATAAAAATGTGCCCAAACTGAAGATGGCACCCAACAGTAGAAGCAGACTATGTGTCAAGGTTTATTGCAGTACTAGTTTCAAAGATGGAAATCTCTGCCACACTATATGGCACTTTCTAATCATATGTCTTTCATCTTCCAGTCCCAACCTAAACAGGGCCTAAGTATCATTCAGCTCAAAGGAAGAAGACAATAGGGCTGTATTATGGCTGGTAGTCTTTGGCACAAAACATACTGAAGTTTCCAGTTTGCTCTGGAAACTTTAGTCAGAAAAGCTCTCCGAACAAATAAGGTCATAATTTTTTTCCTTCACTATAAAACATTGAAATAAAACTCAAATCATTTTTCAGACATTTAGTTTTTCTGAGAGCATTTCTTTTTGAAGAAGGGAAAAGACATTCCCTAGTGTTAACTGACCTTCCCAGTGTACTTGGCTAGTAAGGGACAATTTTTAAGACCCATTGATTGAAACTAATGACACTTAAAATATCTTCAAGTTCCAAAAACCTTTCCATTAAAGAAAGAAAATCTCAGGTGTCGAAGAATATTTGGTTTGGAGGAATTTTAAACTTCTGAGGTTGTTTAGCAGAAAGAAGAGTTACACTCAAATTTTATATACTTGGAGATTAAGACTCGTATCATCAACCCCTATTATTTTGATTAAACAGAAAGCTGCAAAGTAAGTCAACAAAAAAAAAAATCTCTACAGAAAGTACTCCCACAGTAATGTTCCATGTTCTGTGTATTATATAGTGCTCTGTGCACTGTGTATCATACAGATCATTCTATGGGCAATTCACTACAGTAATTACTTCCAGGAAGAAGTATGGGTTGCCCCTGCATGGCTTACATGTTGGAAAGGACTAACAAACACGGATGCAGTCTCCCCCAGCTCATCTTCCTGCAATGGGGAGAGCACGCCGGAAAAGTTCTGCTCACCTTGGTGATCATGCCTTCAGCCAAGCTGGAGACACTAAAGTGGGTTTCCCCTTCCTCAGTCTTCATTTTTTTAGAGATAGGTCCCTCCTCACGCCTGGAAAAGAAATAAATGGGGTTTCCCCTTAAAACCAGTGTCTGCAAACTGTGGCTCTCGAGCCACATGCAGCTCTTTGGCCCCTTGAGTATAGCTCTTTCACAAAATACCACGGCCTGGGGCAAGTTTATTTTGAAGAAGTGGCGTTAAAAGGTTAAAAAATTTGGCTCTCAAAAGAAATTTCAATAGTTGTACTGTTAATATTTGGCTCTGTTGACTAATGAGTTTGCCGACCACTGCCTTAAAACAAAGCAAACAATACAAAACCCAGAACTACTGATGTGAAAAGTACGACTTTATTTTTCAAGTGTCAAAAATAAACAGCCGCCCTTGGTCCTCCTTTACTAAGAGCCTGGCTTGCTTTCCCAATCTCAGAGCTCCCGGCCTGATCCCGACCAGAGCAGCCCTGGCTGCTTCACAGCATAGAGGTCACAGTTAGCAGTTGCATCACAAAGCCCTCCCACAGATGCAACTGCAAGCACAGGTCATGGAAACAGAAGATTTCAGTAAGAATGTTCAATAATATCTGCTCTTCAGATATTATTCTCTGGTTTCTGTCTCAGAATTGATAGCTATTAGTTTTCCATGTGCATACAAGACTTGTGTCTTCTTCATCTTGTATGTGAGAGCTTTAGAAACTTCCTCTTACAGCTTCAAAGCTTACAAGATAATCCTTGATCAAATATGCAAGAGCTAATTCTTAGAGAAGTCAAGCTATAAAAAAACTAATTCTGTGTTGGACAGTATGCTAACAGAGTCCAATAGCATCTGTATGGTGAGGAAAAGATGACTCTAAGGAAGCGTATCAAACAACTTGCTTCAAGCAACATTCTGGCTTTAACGGCCTGTTTAGAAGTCAGGAGGAGGTCAAGTTAATTGCAAAGGAGAAAAAAAATCAAATCCAAAGGCTCTGCCCATAATCTCCCTTAAAGCTACCGAACACTGAGATATGAAGATTTTCCTCCTAGACAAATAATCAATCCAGGGCAAAAGCAGCTGTCAAGAAATGGCTGAGTGAGAAGGGAAATTACTAGGCTTTACTATTTCTAAATGTGACATTGTTCAAAAGCCCAACCTCAGACAATGAGGCATGAAGAAGAGGTTATCCTAAAATTAAAGCAAAGAACAATAAGGCATGAGGCGGCTTATTCAATGCTGTTTCAATAATGAATCTCCTCTTACAGCTAGATGAAGGACTACAGTAATCAGAGCCTTACAAAAACATGAATTAAAAGTTTTAGTACTTGACATCTTTCCCATTCACCACTTGCCTTTTTCCCTTTGAGAAGCCAAAAAAATAAAAAATAAAAAGAAATAAAAAGAAAGAAAAAAATAGATAGAAGACAGAAGGATGTGGCCCAGGAATCATTAAAAGGGGTGAATCATCCTGAGCTCTTTCTTTCAAATAGAATAGAAACTGAGTACACAAAGCCTTGATGGCAAAAATGGAGGAAAATGCAAACCCAAAGCAGCATGAAATTCCCCCAGAATTTGAGTCCATTCAAAAACCTCACAGTCATCTCAGTTCAACTTGGCTGGGTGACCCTACGAGATAGACAACATGGTACTATTCATGGTACTGCTGAAGATTTGGAAACCACAGAGCTAGATTCTAGTCTCTGTTGCAACACTCCCTACCCCTGAAATGTTATGCCTTAAAAATATTGATTTCATATTAATTCTAGTATATATAGAGTTTAAACTCTAGTAAGTTACTAGACTCTCAGATCTTTAGTTTGCTCCTCAAGAAAACACTATGATAAAAATTACCATGAGTATATCAACTATGTACCTATTCTCTTCCAAAGATACAAATCTGTACTAATAAAGAGTAATCTGCTAATTAGACCAGGTTGACCGGACAACTTCTGGATTTCCAACTTCCTTCTGGACAAAGCCACGGTGGTGGGGACCAAGGCAGAGGTGGTCGTGGCGATCAGGCCGGCAGGGAGGACAGTTGGAGGCGATCAGGCCAGCGGGGGGTGGGGGCAGGTTAGGGGTGATCAGGCAGACAGAGGCAGTTAGGGGCGATCAGCAGGCAGGCAGGCAAGAGGTTAGGAACCAGGGGTCCTGGATTTTGGTCCTGGGAAACCATAAAAGTATTAGAGGAATCCACAGGCAGCAAAATCTCAGACATAAGCCGAAGCAATATATTCACCAATACAGCTCCTAGGACAATGGAAACTACAGAGAAAATAAATAAATGGGACTACATCAAAATAAAAAGCTTCTGGATAGCAGAAGAAACAATCAACAAAACAACAAGAAAGCCCACTGCATGGGAGAATATATTTGCCAATGTTATCACTGTTAAGGGTTTAATCTCCAACATTTACAGGGAACTCATACAACTGAACAAAATAAAATCAACGGACCCAAATAGATACTTTTTGAAAGAGGACGAACATAAGGAAGGCCAAGAGATATATGAAAACATGCTCAAAGTCACTAATCACCCAAAAGATGTAAATCAAAATGACAATACAGTACCATCTCACACCTGTCAGAAAGGCTATCATCAACAAATCAACAAACAACAAGTGCTGGAGAGGATGCAGAGAAAAAGGAACCCTTGTGCACTGGTGGTGGGAATGCAGACTGGTGCAGCCACTGTGGAGGAATATGTCCCAAGAAACTAGAAACACCAATCAGGAAGGATATATGCAGCTCTGTGTTCATAGCAGCACAATTCTCCATAGCTAAGATTTGGAAACAGCCTAAGTACCCATCAGCAGATGAGTGGATTAAAAAACTGTGGTACATCTACACAATGAAATACTACGCTGTGGTAAAAAAAAAAAAGTTCTTACCATTTGCAACAGCATGGATGGAATTAGAGAGCATTATGCTAAGTGAAATAAGCCAGTCAGAGAAAGATAAATATCACATGATCTCACTCATTTGTGGAGTATAATGAACAACATAAACTGATGAACAAAAACAGATCCAGAGACAGAGAAGCATCAATCAGATCATCAAACCTCAGAGGGAAGGTAGGGGAGGGCATGGGTAAGGGGGAGAGATTAATCAAAGGACTTATATGCATGCATATAAGCCTAACCAATGGATGGGGGGTGAGGGCATGAGTAGGGGTTTGGGGTGAGAGGGCAATCGGGAGATAAGGATACATATGTAATACCTTAATCAATAAAGAAAAAAAAAGAAAAAGAAATAAAATAAAATGCTTACCACGTACTAGTCACTATGCTAAGTGTATTTAAAGTATCTCAGTTAAACTTCACAACAACCCTATGTGTTAGTTATTATTATTGTCAAGATTCAAAAGGACCTGACCTTGTCTAAAGCACAATTAGTAAAGGGTCTACAACTAGTCCTCAACTCGCAGTAACCACTCTCCTATGCAGCCTCCTGAAAGGCTGGTGTCTGTTATGGCCATTTGACACAAACCACTTGCCAATTTTAACCACTATTAAAGGGAAACTCTTGGGTCTGATCCAAAATCAATGCCATTAACCACTATATTAACCCAAAGTGAAAGGAGTGGGTTTGAGGTAAATCTAATATCTTGGTAAATTAACTAGATATGGAAAGTAAAAAAGTGATGACTTCCTGGAAAATAGGTGTCATTCACTAAAACAGAGAATAAAAAATAGCATGAATTGGGGTTTAAAAGGAGCATGGAAGAAAAAAGAGGATGAAGTCATTTCTGGACACATTAAAGTTGAAGTAATGACAGACACTTAAGATACAGTTGATAGGCTGGAAATATGTCAGGATGGACAGATATTTAGTAGTTTTTGAAGATGTGCATGTGAGATAATCAAAGGTCCTAGAACATGTATTGTGAAGGCAACATGGCACAATGGGTGAGAGTGCAAGCTCTGGAGCTGGACTGCCTGCATTTAAATCCTCACTCCAACAGGTAGTCAGCTGTGACCTTGGGCAAGTTTCTTGTCTTCTCTAAGCCTCAGTATCCCTAGCTTTGAGATGGGGGTTATAAAAGAATCTGCTTCAGAGGATGGCCCAAAGGATCTAAGAAGGTAATACATGTCAAGCAAAGCATTCAGCACATACCTGTGTCCAATAAGTGTCTGCTCTTTGTGAGGAAGAGTCCTACAGAACATCCACATTTAAGGTTGGTGGGGAAAGAAAGCAGCCCCCAGAGGAATCGAAGCAGGAGCTGTCAAAGATTTAGACAGAAACACCTGGAGAAGCTGAAGTTAAGGAAGAATAACTGACAATGTCAAGTGCTACCAAGAGGTGAAGAAAGAAAGGGCTGCCAAGCTAAAGTACATTTAAGCAGTTGGTATCTTTTGGAAGAACAGTTTCAGGGAAGTAGTGGGGGCAGGAACTTGAGACAATGAGTGTTCAATAAAGAATCAAATCAGTGTAGACTATTCTGCCAATTAGCCTGGCTTATGGAAGGAAAGAAAATGATAGGTAGTAACTAGAGGGGGAAGCAAGAGATTTATTTTATTTTGTTACAGAGGAAAGAAATATAGTGTTAATGTGTAGAGGGAAAGGAGCTGGTACAAAAGGAGAAGCTGAAAACACAGAAAGAGGTAAGAAATTAGTATTGGACTAAGGTACCAGATGAGACAGGAGATGACATCTCAGGATACAGGTGAAAGGATTAACTTGGGATAGCATGATACTATCATTACTTTGGGTTTTGACTCTGCCTTCCCTTCTAAATAGTTCAAAATGCTTATTAAATTAAATATTAACTTAAGAGATATTATTACAATGTCTGTTGGGATGGTGGTGTTTTTAGATGAAGACACACTCATAAAGGTAAACTTATTTAACCAAAATCACATAAAGAGTTCAAAGCTGGAATGAAGACTCATGATTCCCAGTCCAGGGCTCTTTGTGTTGGCCTCTGACACTTCCTGAACTGACATTTGCTCACTTCCCAGTCTTTGTCCTTTGCCCTTACACAGGAAATATGCACCCTGGATACAGAGATACTGAATATATACAAAAGTATAATTAGTTTTTAGCAATTTTCTTCTCTTTGGGAGACCACCTCCAAAGCTGATGGCTACCATAAAAATTAAGGGTTTTAAGAACCCTTTGCAGAAGGGGCTGAATCTTTATTAAATATAGAAAGTACTCAATTAATATTTGTTAAATGCATCATTTCTGCAGTTCTTAAAAACAAAGATTTCTGAAGAAAAGTAGAGAATGGGAGTGTGAGTGGGTGTGTGTAATCGAGATAATTCTCAGGCCCCAGGAGACACTCAAGCTTCTCCAAAGAGTGAAGAGTAGGATCAGAGCTGAAGGTGTCATCACAGCAGGGATCAAATCACAGAACAACAGCCTCTCGGGTTTTTTTTTTTTTTTTTTTTTTTTTTTTAAAGTCAGCTAATATACATTTTAATTAAGGGGAAAAGGGGAAATGACTCCTTTCTTTCCCACAACAGCAGAAGGTAATCAGGATCAGGAACTGGAGCCTTAACACAGACAGGGAATAGCTAATGACTGTGGTGAGGCCGAAGCAAGGCTGCCATGGGAAGAAAAGGACTTCAAATTTCATTAAACTGTTCTAACGTACTAATCCCGAGGGATATAGGTAGATGAGGCCAGCAGAGAGAAAGTAAACTTCCAGTGACAGCCTTTTTATGTAGAAGAAAGCATGACAGGCAAAAGAGAAACAAAAAACTCTTCAGAATGTACTAGGAAAGCACGTGATACTCTATCAATCCCATGCTTATTATTTTTTTCAATTCAAACAAAGCCAAAGAAAGCATAAAGCTTTCTATTCAACTTGGAAGATAATTCATTAAATTAGCAATTTACAGAACCCTGTGAAGGTTTTTGGAAATTACTCAGTACTCTTCCAATGGGGTATTTACAAATAAGCTTTACTTGTCAATAAAGAAACAGCTGTGGGAAGGAAGAAAAAAACATGTGGCCTAAAGCTAGATCACAGAATCCGATCTAAATAAATGAACAGATCATTTGGATTTGGGAGGAAAAGTCACCAATAACCAAACCTAAAACTGGTAAAAAAAAAAAAAATCAATGTTATACACCCAAATGATTCTGGATAATAAAAAACAATTTCTTACGGTTTGTTTTTGTTTTGTTTTGAATGGAAATTGATACAGATTCTGAAAAGAATTTGCTGAGGGAAGAAAAAACTTAATAGCTTCCTGAAAGCTTGATTTGATTTGAGAATTACATGAAAAGCATTTTGCTATCCTTACAATGCAAACACCTCACTAATGCTATAACCAAAAGCGTCACTGACACAGGGCCAGGTTTCTTCATTCTCCTTCCCACTTTTCCTCCAAAAATCTCACTGACATTCTCCTGATATCTAACCTCCCAAACAAAAAAACCTTATGACCTTCACCCCTTTCCTCTCATTCCTAGCACCCTACTTTAGAAAATGGTTAAATTTAGTATTAGATAATCAAAACTGTTTAGCCTTCATATACATATGTGTGTGTGTGTGTGTGTGTGTGTGGTGTGTGTGTATGTGAAGCAAGAATTTGATTCTGATTAAAAAGCCAACAGCCCAGAAGATAGCTCTCCATTCCAGGTGAGTAACAAGAATAAAATAGACCTATAATGCATAGAGGAGAAACCAGTATTTTCAAGGCCAGGGTCAAATAACCAAAAGTTTCTTCTTCCCACAATCAACCGTCAGTCCTGGAGCCTCAATCTATGACTACCACCAATCTTATGTTGTCTAACGTGAAATTCAACCATAGCATTACTTACTTGTCTTGGAAAATGTCCTGAGCAGTCAGCTGATCCTTTTTCTTGATGGCTTCAGTCAGAGGGAATAGTGTCTTTATTTTGGAGAGAGGAATCTCACAGTTAGCCGTCACCTCAGTGGGGGGATCCAGCATATTTAGAACATGCTGCTGAACTGGGGGCAAAGGCTCCTGAGGATGTAGAGCTCTGTGCAGCAGACACTGTGGGGGAAGTATAAGGATTTTAAAATGCAAGTAAATGACAAAGGCCATTTGACATCCAGTTGTCAAAAACATCAAAGAATTTATACATTACACTTAGAGTACTAAAGCGTTCAGTGAGTCAGGCTTTACATGTTGAGCTTTATATTTCTAATTTTAGAACAAAAGTTGTCTCCCCCCTCATCATTTAAAGGAATTATAAACATTAAAAAACAAAAACAGGCACTTTCTCTTGTGTAGAAGATCCCTCAAAATTATAGCAGGCCCTAATATGGACCTGAGCTGGTTAAGGATGCTTTAAGAAGTGAGTTAAGAGGGAGTCGAGGGTCTCTCCACCCACATTCCCCACCCCCTCAGAAATAGGCCCTCCACTGCTCTGTGAGGAAGAGTTTGCCTGAAAAAGCTGCATATGATCATTTTCAGTTTTGGGGGTTCAGAAAAGCCCATGTCCTACTGTCAATGAGTTAATCCAGGACTGGAATACTCCTTCCCTTCAACCCTGGCCTATGCCTCCCCTTGCTCAGCATAAGTCAGCTCTCTTTTCAACTTCCCATTTCCCTTAATCCAATCTACACCTCCCAATTCCTTTGGCCCAAGATTCGGAAATTCTTATTTCCCTGTATTTTAGTTACTCTCTAAAAGTTTCATACTATAACCTCTTTATCTGACCTTTATGCTACCTTTAATTATGACATTAACAAATGTGGCACTGGAACACTTCTTCCCTAACAGTGATTATTATAAACTTCATTAAAACTCTACTATATGGATATTTTTTAAAAAGGAGAAAAGCCTGGAAAACACATAAAAGGAAAATCGGCTTTTTAGTAAGCCCTCCTAAAAAAACAATAGCCTTTCTCCAGAAAGAAATTAAAAGCACCCTAACTTGACTTCTTTCTTTCCAAAAGCTCAGAGTATTTTCCTCTTTTAGTAGAAAGAAGGTAACTTTCTTCCATTAAACATATAGAGCAACTGAGGGGATTAAAAGCATTTGTTAGTGACTGGTCAATTACCCTAATTTTCCATTCAGTTCTCTTTCATTTAAAGAAAACATGATTGGTTCATCTTTCCTTTCTCACCTGAAATAATCTCTGAAATTGAGGATTTGGGATTTTGGTGGTTGGAAATAAGTCTTCAATGGTGTCCCCCTCTTCATCTTTCTTGACCAAGCTCATGGAGTCAATGAGAGCATCGACAGCACTTAACTGTGCCTCTAAAACAAGGATACACAAAGAAGCAGAAAGAAAAATAGACTAACTCTATTATTTTCCACTAAAACAAATGCTTTCCACTTATAGCTAGTCATAGAAATACTGGCAGGTTCCACAGCCCTGGCTCTGCCAAATATAGTCTCTAGTTATGCAAATCATTCACCTTGGTCTTAGTTTTCTTATATGTAAAAATGAGTTATTTAGAGTAACTGGTCTCTTAGGTCCTTCCCAGTTCTACCATTCCGTGAACCTCTGACAACGGAAATCATATCAAAAGCAAGAGAGTTTAGCCCTGGCTAGTGTGGCTTAGTTGGTTGAACATTATCATATGCACCAAGAGATTGCTGTCAGGGCACATGCCCAGTTTTTGGGCTCTATCCCCAGAAGGAGGTGTGCAGGAGGCAGCTGATTGATGTTTCTCTCTCTTCCATGTTTCTCCCTCTCCCTGCCTTCTTCTAATATCAATAAAAACGTATTTAAAAAAATTAAAAAGGCAAAAGACTTTGTTCCAGTGGAATGTCACACAAAACCCAATCTGTATATGGCAATTCAAAATATTCAAAATTCAATGAATTAATATTAAAAAGAAATTAGTAATTAAAGGAGAAAACCATTTTTAGAAAGCCCTGGCCAGTGTGGCTCAGTTGGTTGGGCATGGTCCCCTGCATTAAAAGGTTGCTGGCTCTGTTCCCAGCACATGCCCAGGTTGTGGGCTCAATCTCCAGTAGGGGGTGTGTGGGAGGCAGCTAACTGATGTTTCCCTCTCACATTGATATTACTCTCTCTTCCTCTCTAAAAATCAATATAAATGCTTTTAAAAAGAAAAAAGCATTAACTTTATAAGGATTTAATATAACCTGTATCACAGTTTAACAGGAATAAAACATTGGAGCAGAGTGAGCAGATTCCTTCATAACCCCCACCCCCCCCCCAAGTCAGAAGGAGCCATTTCCTCTCACAAACCTCATGGCACTAAGCACACTCTGCATATATGCATACTTGTGTTCATGCCTTATTCAAACTCTAAAGATCCTTAAGAGCAAACACATGACTTCCTTTTCTTTACAACTTTCCTAAAACCTAAAAGAGAGCAAGTGTTCCTCAATAAAAATCAGCCTAGTCAACAAAAATGGCATGCCCCAAGGCAATGCGGATGAAAGGCAACTCTCTGAAAAAAGGCTTCTACTTAAACTCCCATGTGTCACTTTCATGCTGCTGATTCATGCAGCAGTTCAGTTCCTAAAAGCTGAGGCGCTAATTTTGGATCATCCACAGTCACTAGACAAAAGGTAGAAAAGAGTAAGCGGTTCCTGAAACACCCATTATGCTTCTGTCCGTCACTGCTACAAATTTCCCTTTTGAACAGCTACTACAGAAGGAAAGAGCATGCAGATATTTATCATAAAACCTTCCTATCCCATTTTGGACTTTCTAGGGGACTTCAGGCACTGGCACAGCCATCACCATTGTAAGCTGACTATGTAAGCAACACAGTAAGTGGTCCCTGTGTATGAACATGCAGTGATTTTCCTTTGCCATCACAAGCTATGAGGCCATATCAGCCAGATCACTCTAGCGCTGCACACCCCTATGTAAATGTCTACTTGGGAAATACATGCCGAACAGTTTTAATAATACATTTTTCCAGTGGAGAAAATGCAAACAAAAATGTCAATTCACAGAAAATAAATCAACAGGTCGAAAGATATTTAATGTTTTAGGTCCTGAGTGAACGGTGTATGTCCATAATTTCTCAACAAAGTTCTCTTTTTTAAATGTTCACCTCATTTAAAGTGTGGATTATTAAGAGGTAGGGACAAACTACTCTAACACATGGGCAGCTTCTGTATGTTGAAGTCCACGCCTGGCTCCCCTATGATGCGGAGAGACTCATTTCTAAAGGAAGGGAAAGACACAGACCCAGAAGCCCATTTGTTTCTTGGCTTTCCTACTGCACACTTCTCCCAAACGGTCTAACCAAAGAAACACAGAGAAACCAGCTTTGAGAGTCACCTACTCTTCCCCAATCCTACACTGACACAGAGAAAAACTTGTAAACTAAAACATCTACTTGTCATTTTGTGTTCTTTGTGGTATGTTCTCTACATCTGATTGTAACACTACTATATTTTTGTAACAATTGTCTTAAACTGTGAGCTCTCTGGAAGTTAGGATCTGCATCTGTGAGAGTCATTCTGTGCAGCCCCTGACATTTGCAGCCAGATGCTTAATAATGGCCTTTCCACGCCACACTCAAAGTAACTCCTAGAAATGAGGAACAGTGTGACTTAAACTGTTACCATGAAACCACAAAGAAAGGGCAAAGAGAAAAGGTAATCTCCAGCTCTATCACTCTTCAAGTCAAAGTTATAACATATTTTATGTATGACACTAAAGTCCCAGGTTTAATACTATATGTCACTTCTGTAAAGGGCAAACCTGCTCACAATTAGAGAAAGTACATCCATTCCTAACAAGCTGCTTCCTAGATATAAATCCTAAGTCAGAAGGGGGAACCTAGAGAACCTAGAGAATTCAGGGCAAACCTATCCTTATTATTGGAAAAGCACATGATGAACCACCTTCATTACTGTGTATGATGAGACTGGGACCCACCTAATTCCATCTTGTGAAACCTTGGCTCCAGCCATGACTGCAGAAAGGGGATTTCCCAAGAACAGTTTGTGTTTAGAGCCAATTAGTGAGCAAAATGGAAATAAACTCACCCGTGGGAGTGTATTTCTTATTATTTTTCAATGATGAAAACATGTATTGCCGCAAGTCTTCCATGAAAGGCAGCTGCACATACACCAAACACTAATGAGAAAGAAAGAAGGTAAAAGCAAAAACAATTAATGAAAAAATATAAAACTGGTCCCAAATGCTGTGAAAGTGGCACAAACCCCTTTGGAAAATGAGAAGGCCCAATGCTGGTGTTTTGATTACTGCTATTAGCTATACACAGCTGCAAAGAGTACAGAGACTATCAAACATGAAAGACATGCTTCAAAGATAGACTACCAAAGAATACCTGGAAAATGTATGCCCAATACAGTAAATGAGAAGAGTCAGTGATGGGAAGGCTGATGTGCAAGTCAAGTCATTTGCTGTCCCTTTTTCAGTTCTGTCACAGAAAGTTCTTTAAGAAATAGAAAATGTAAGAAATGCAGACTTGTATTTTAAATAGGACATCACCAACCAAACTCACTTTCACAAGGATCACAACAAAATCTCATCTTCAATCTTTAGTCATAGTAAATAAAGGCTGTTGTAAAAAAAGTGGAGGTAATCTGTTCCTATTAGGTTCTGAGATTGTCAAAACGGATAATAACCAAGAGAAGGTCACTGGATAGGGCAAACAGGAGGTCATGGTTAACCTTTAGTGATTTGATAAAAAGGTCCATTATATACTCATATTAACTTATGTTCTTCCACTGCAACTGAACATGTGGTTCACAGGCCAGCAACATCAACATTACTTAGGAGTTTGTGAGAAATGTAGAATCCCAGGCACCACCCCAGAATAAAGAATCAGAATTCATTTTAACAAGTGTGGGGCGCGGCTACAGTGTTTGAACAGGTCCAAGCCTTGGACTGGTGAGAGGGCACAGTCCTCTCGTGGCCACGTGCAGGTCCCAGTTTGGAGGGCAGAGCCTCCCAGCATAATTATAGCCAACAGCTGTAGTTATAAGCTTGAACCTATGGTCTGAACACTGGCCCCACTTGCCTAAGACTAAGTGAAATAGGCTGCAAGTAAACAAAGCTTGATCAGGTGCAAGTAGTTGAGCAGGATTGAAACGCACGAGAATGTTATAAACATCTTGATCACACCCTTACTTTGCCTTGTGGCATCTGCTATAAAATAAAGATAAGGCTTTTAGTCCGAGCCTCTGTCTCTTAGGAAGCACCATCCCACTGAGACACAGCTTTCATTCTCTTGTCTGTCTTTTCTAAGTCTTTCAGCCGTCCCCGCTCAGGTTTACCCTTGGCCATCCCCATGCAGCACAAACAAGCTGATTCCCACATACATTAACAGTTGAGAAGCACTCTTTAGAATAAAGAAACTGAAGAGGAAAACATCATGAATAAGAGCCCTGTTGGTTTTACCTCATAGGTGTCCTTGATATGAGGAAAAGCCACGCCAACCTGAGGATTAGATCTTCTGTCGTAAGCATAGCGCACTATGGCCACCATGGACAATTCATCCAAAGCATGAATCAGGGAGGAAAGGGCCACCGCTGCTGCCTAGTAAGAAAGATGCAGCATTAATACATGTCCAACGCAGGAGAGGTTTCACAACAGAACCACATACTTCTAAGACTGTGTTCCACTGTCTTCCTGTTTCAGATTTTTAAAAATTTATTTCTAATCCTCACCTGAGGATATTTTCCCATTGATTTTTGGAGAGAGTGGAAGAGAGAAGGAGGAGCCTGCAACCGAGGTATGTGTCCTTGACTGGAATGGAACCCAGGACTCTTCGGTCTGCAGGCTGACGCTCTATCCACTGAGAAACACCAGCTAGGGCTCAGATTTTTTTTTTTTAAGTGCATCTTCATCCACTTCAAGACCACATTCTACCAATTTGCATTTGATCACATTTACTTTACCTCTTCTGGAACTTTACTTCGTCTAAATCCTCTCTCTTATCACTTCAATCTTCCTTATCCTCTGAATTCATACCCTCACCCTCTACATAAACTGAAGCCTCAGCCTTGTAAACAAAATCTTTCTTTGTCCCCCTTTCTCCATAAATTATTACATGTATCTTTCACCTCTTAATTCCATGAAACATTCATCTTGTTGCTGTCACTGCTTAGCACAAAATTGTTCTTCCATCTAATCCATCTACTGACCTGACTGTCTTACTGAAATTATCTTCTGAAGTCACCCATGACCTTCTAATTGCTAATCCCTTGGCTCCCATTCTACTTGACCTCTCAGTAGCATGACCATCCCCTTTCCCTGCACTTTCTCCTTTGGCTTCAGAGTAACACTCACTCCTGATTATTATACATTGTGAGCCACTCCTCCTTTGGTTCTTCTCTTCCTCCAACTAACTCTGCTCTTGACCTTTCCATCCTCCTCTTACTCTAAAGCTCTACTTGAGGATTACTTTATCCAGTCTCATGAGTTGATGAATCAAAAGTCCGTATATTCAGCTTTACCATTCTTCTGAAATCCAGACTTATACTCAGCAGCAGTTAAAAATGCAGTTAAGATGTGTTGACAGTATGTCCCCAAACTGCATGATTACCAAAAAGATCTGATTTAGGAGAAACCCAGGAACTCAGATTTTTAAATTGGAGGATATTAGAGACTATTGTGCTCTAGTGAATCTGTGTAGTACCGAGTCTTTTCTCCTAATGTCCACTGTTCTCATGGAATAATGGCCTATCCATTCACTAGATTTGCAGCCAGCTATCCTTCAGAAGGGAGGAGAAAGAAAGGATTAAGAGGACTAGATCGCTTACACCATCACCCGCCCCCTCACCCCAAACAAGCCTTCTATGAATACTAATTTTAAATACAAATATTTGGAGACCTGCTTCAGTAGTCTTAAAAAGACACTATATTCTAATCTTCCAACTTAGATTAGCATCTCCAAGGAAATAAGTTCTAACTTGGAAGCCACAGAAAATATTTAGAGAGGACAGGTTCATGTGAGTGTAGGATGCAAGAGTCATGGGTTGTTAGCCAGGCAGAAACCAGCCTGAAAACAGAATCTCTGGGGAAGGTGGGGTTTGGAAAAGACAAATTTCTCAATGACAGAAGTGGTCCAGAGAGTCAGTGAAGCTCATCTCCATGACACTAGAGCCAGTACTAAATGTCCAATATCCGTAACAATGAAAATGTCAACCTGACCCCAATCTTTC
This sequence comes from Antrozous pallidus, assembly GCA_027563665.1. Lineage (NCBI taxonomy): Eukaryota > Metazoa > Chordata > Mammalia > Chiroptera > Vespertilionidae > Antrozous > Antrozous pallidus. Next base: position 20,777,401 of record CM050508.1, on the reverse strand, counting down.
TGATCATGGGACCCTCAGATCCCCGTACTAAATGCATGTGTTCAAATGTTTTTGTTTTTAACATTCACTTGCTGTCCAATGGTAGGACTATTTCCTAAGGCCTTGTGCTCATGCTATGACAAATTCATTAGTCATTTCTTCATTTTCAGAGTTAAAGGGCAATGAATTTCCCCATTGCCATTACAATAATTAATGTCATTTTAAACTATTAATGTCCCAAACAATTCACTGGAAATGACAATTTAATTCTGTGGCACTACCTCAAAGACCCACTGTCAACTCACTTCATCATCTTTTGCTGCAAAGACTTTTAGAACTTGATTTCCCATGAAATATTTCCTGTGAACCTATAAAAGTAAGTGAGGAAAGAATCAGTTAATGATCCAAAATAAGTTATACCTAAAACCATAATGCCAGTTTGCTAAGAAATTCCATTCAAAATGTTCTTACTGAAAAACACTGACAAGTAATAGAAACAACCTATTACCTAAGATTCAACACAATAAATCTATGAGCATCTAATATGCATCAACTTTAAGAAATGTTCATTCTTAAATACAAGAATGAACAGGATATAGATTGTTCTGAGGAGCTTAGATAAATATTAAATTAACCACAGTGCTTGGATAAATATTAAATTAACATTCAGTGCTACAAGGACACAGGAATAGTCTTATAATACAGTATTACAGTTTGGCGCCCCAAGACCACATAAGAAAGGCATCTAGTTTGGTCATGAGGGCTTAGAGAAGGCTTCTGCAAATGGTGACACGTAAGTTAAGATTTAAAGGATGTGTTCGGAATGGAGATAAAAAGTCTGGACACAAATATCCTAAGCAGAGATAATAGTGTGTTAGTTTATTGCCATGGTCAGCAAACTGCAGCTTGTGAGCCACATGTGGCTCTTGGGCCCCTTGAGTGTGGCTCTTACACAAAATACCACAGCCTGGGTAAGTCTATTTTGAAGAAGTGGCTTTAGAAGAAGTTTAGAAAATTTGGCTCTCAAAAGAAATTTCAATCGTTGTACTGTTGATATTTGGCTCTGTTGACTAATGAGTTTGCTGACCACTGGTCTAGAGTGACATAAAACACAGAGAGTATATTTGGGGAACTGCTTCTGGAGTAGTACAATGCCACAGTGCCTGGGGAAAGGGGGAAACTAGTTAGATTGACAATAATCAACCATGAAGTTTCTTATCAGCAAAATTAGGTGGTCCTAAGAACAATGAAGAACTGCAAAGAGACTAGAGCAAAGAACTAAAAAGAGTGGCAGCACTAGAGGAAGGGTAACTAAAGCAAAAGTAAACATTGTATGTTCTTTTGCTCCCTTTAGTTACTCATCTATCACAGCATTAAGGGGGTCAAAGATGAGAAAATGAACACTGAAGAGTTCCCACCTGCACCTATTGAATAAAATGAGAACTTCTCTCTCACCTAGGGGCCCTTGAGCCTGAAGCTTATTTATAAGATTATGCCATATGCTGTATAAGGAAATGCTTCTAAAATGTTTTGAGTTTCTTTTGCCCTTCCACATCTAAAGCTGAGAAATTATGAGCACTGTCACAGTATTTCAAGAGTAAATCTCAAAAGTATGAATGTGAGGCCCATATAATTCAAACTTCCTCCATCTTCACTTCCATTCCCCAACTGAGAACCATTATTTGAAGAAATATGAGAATAATCCTATATTTTTAGTTTGCTACATTTATATAGACTTGCCCTACTATTATAATTTGTGATAGCTCTTGATTGATTAAAGAAGAGCTAATGAAATCTCTTCCTAAGGCACCCAAATGACTTTGCAAAAGACAGCTAGACATTTAGGGGAAGTTCGGCTAAATTCTTATCCATCTATAATTACATATCCAGAACAGTGACAACCTGGAGAAAGACAAATTGAAAGAACTCTTGAAAATTTTAAAAAGTAATTCACATTTTTTAAAAAAGAAAAAAATATATCCCCAACCAAAAATCCTATTTTATAGAATGAAAACTTTCACATCATTTCAATCCAGAAATGTTAGTTTCCCTCACTTTAAGGGAATTTGAAAACTATGTGATTTTATCAATTTAATGATAATTACTCATCTGTTACAAGGTGCGTGCTTATACTTTCTTAGTTGACAAAATGATGTGTACACATTTGTTAAGATAATACACAAAAGCAGGTATATGAAACTTAGACTGTTCAAAAATAAGACTGTCCATCTGGTGGGCAGATTACAACTGATCAATGGCATAAACTTTGGAATCAGAGACCTGACTCTAAGCCCACCTCTACCACCTTCCAGCTAGGTGACCGTGGGCCAGTTATTTTTTTATTTTATTTTTATTTTTTTATTAATTTTTTATTGTTTAAAGTATTACAAATAGTATTGGGCCAGTTATTTAACAGCTCTGATGCTTAATTTCCTAATGTATAAAATATGTATCATAGCATCTACCTAAGAGGGTAAAAAAAATGAAATGGGAATTTATATAAAATGGTTAGTATAATGACAGGAGTATTATAATCACTGGATAAGTGATAGCTATTATGTTATCTTCATTATACCTTCCTGAGATTATACTTAAGATTAAAAACAGTTTAGAGCTTAAAAACAAAGTCGATTTAGAAAAATACTTCATGACTTAAAGGTTAATAAAAAGCTTTTTAAAAGGTGAAGAAATTAAGAAAAACAAAAACAAAAAACCTCATAGACACAGACAACAGTACAGTGATTACCAGCAGAAAAGGGGGACAAGGGGAGGTAGAAGAGAGTACAGGGGGGATAAATGGTGATGGAAGGAGAATGGACTTGATAATACAATATACAAATTATGTATTATAGAATTGTATACCTGAAACTTATATAATTTTATTAATCAATGACACCCCAATAAATTCAATAAAGAGTTTCTAAAAAATGGAAAATGTACTTTTTGTCCAGTTCATTCTTCCTTGCCTTGCCATTCACTAAATAGGCTCCCCAAGTCCCAGCCATGCATAGATGATTTCAATTTTTTGAGTTCTGAATTACACTTGCAGATTTTTTGGTCTTATTTTATTGTTGTTTTTAATATATTTTTATTGATTTCATAGAGGAAGGGAGAGGGGGAGAAAGAGAGAAACATCAATGGTGGGAGAGAATCATTGATTGGATGCCCCCTGTACACCCTCTATTGGGGAATCCAGCCAGCATGTACCCTTGACTGGAACTGAACCCTTCAGTCTGCAGGCCAACCTCTATCCACAGGGCCAAACGGTAGGGCGGCAGGTATTCTGAGTAGGTCTCTTCTGGCTGTCTGGAATTAGTAAGGCCACTTTCCAAAAGGCCAGTTTGTACAAACAAGTCTGACTAAAGGTGCCGTTTCACTGAAAAGACTCCTAAGCACTGCCAATAATAACCACAAATTTTAAGTTTACAAACGGTACCTTCCAAAGTGAAGCATATAAAGCATATTTAATATAATTTGTTAGGAAATTATTAGAGACTCTCAAATCCCAAAAAGAATTCTCACCATTAAAAATCTCATCAACTTTAAGTAAATCTTCCCAATTTTCAGCTCATGAGTCTTAAAAATGTATCTAACAACTGACACATATCATAAAAATGATTTTCCCAACTTCAACGAATTATTCTAACATTGAATTACACAGGGACTATATGCTTAAGCAACATGAAGAAGTTCAAGCCCAATATACTGAGTAATATTTATTTTTATTATAATTCTCAATTGAGTTCATCTAGAGCCTGAAAAGATACATTTTATACTGATTCATTTTCATTCACCTCACGAATAATTTTATCTAAGATATCCAGGAATCTTTAATAACCCTTTCTAGGGCAGTATATGGTATCCCAGGGCTTTCAGTGAATTACTGTACTTTCCACTGTGTCTATTTTGTGTATCTCTGCATTTGTATCTAAAAAGCATATCACATGAACAAACTTCACATCTTGAACCTCTCTGCTGGGCATTGAGATGATCGGTGACTGCCATACACCAATGGTCTTCTGAGAGGTCTATTGACATTCAAAACCCAGCTAGACCTTCATTCCTATAAACATTCCACTATACATAACAGTTGCCAGTTTCGAAAAGGCAACGTAATAGCAAAGAAGTAGATACTGTTTCTTTAAGGCTACTATGAGCTATGACAGACAGCAAAGCTAAAAAGTGACTTTCAATTAAATCTATTCTTTCGACTTTTCTCCATCTTAATTTTCTCTTCAAAAATCAAAGATAGTGTCCTGGCCGGTTTGGCTCAGTGAATAGTCAGCCTGCAGACTAAAAGGTCCCGGGTTCAATCTGGTCAGGGAGCATATGCCTGGGTTGCAGTCTCCATTACCCTATTGGGGGTGTGTACGAGGCAGCTGATCATTGATGTTTATCTCTCTCCATTTGCCTTCCTCTCTAATCAATAAAAATATTTCTTAAAAAAATCAAAGATGGTAACACTAACACTCAGACTACATTTTAGACACACTAAGTTAAATAAACATATTATAAATAAAAGGACCCATCAAAATCACATCATCTCAAATAATAACAAGAAAAAGGTTACTTATTTTGTTCATAATTAGTAAACTAAGTCCTGTACCTGAGAAGATCTACAAAATCCCAAAACAGAGAAACACTTCCCCTCTGATTTGTATTTCATTTGTTCCTCATCCACTTTAGAGAAAGGAATGATATCACTCCCATAGCGGAACCCTAGAGAACAAGAGAAGAGCATCTGTTAAGCATACGGGGCCTCATTCTCTATGAGCTGAAATTAGCCCTCTGTATACACTAACAATATACGTGCACACTCTAGATCAAGCCTCCATATAATATTCCCTAACATCAAATTTCTGCCCCTTCTGATGGATGGAGAAGAAGCAGTAGCAGATACACAAACAACATCTACAAAGAGTCGATTAAAATCTAATTACATTTTTTAAGTACATATTCTGCAATTTAGTTACTTAATGATTATCCAGCCTAGGAGAAAGAATACAGCAAATGCAATGAACTAGTTATTCTCTAAAGATAAACCATGGTTGACTAAAATATAATCATGATTTGTAAACATAATAACATGTACATATTTCTTCAGAAACCTGGAGAACCAGAGAAAAATGCCCACAGGAAATTTTCAAAACAAAATGTTATCATAATGGAAGAAGCCAAAACTTTTCTATTTAGAAATATTCAATTGATAAGTTAAATATTTTTCTGGATTTAAATTTATTTTATTTCTGGGATTTGATTGTCTATTTTTTTTTCCAGTTACTTAGGTTGCTCATATAAACATAGGCTCTTGGTTTCTTTTGTTGTTGTTGTTAATCCTCATCCGAGGATATCTTTCCATTGATTTACAGAGAGAGTGGAAGAGAGAGGCAAAGTCAGAGAGAAACATCAGTGTAAGAGAAACACATCGATTGGTTGTCTAACCAGGGCCTGGGCCAGGGAGGAGCCTGCTACCCAGGTACGTGCCTTGACTGGAATTGAACCTGGGACCCTGCTTATCTATTGAGCCAAACTGGCTAGGGTTGCTCTTGGTTTCTAAAAAAACAAACTTAAAACTCCCACTCTGTCCAAGGCCTCTGCTCTATGGGAGGTCATGCTCTTTCAATATATAGTGTTATATATTTTGTGGGGAGAAGGATAATCAAAATCCAAGCATTCTGGCTTTGAGTAAAAGGAAAAGTATATACAACTTTACTCCAGGAAACAAAGAAACTTGTGTGTTTGAGGCAGAGTTGGTGATCCAGCATTTATTTGTTCCTGTGAATCTATTGATGTCATATATTTAATTTAAATTTTTTTTCTACTTTCATATGCTTTTTAAAAAATTTCCAACAAAAAGTTAACAGGGAAATGTATGGTACCATGATTAAGAGTGGTATCAAAATCAAATGTTCTTTTAACTTTTCTGTCATCCGACATCTTCTTACTTAAATTGTTTAATAGTAACATGAAAATTCTAATGAAAATTGTTCTGTTTTTTTTCATTCATCTATTTAAAAGGTAAATCAATAACTAACTTTTGTAAATAGCAAAAAAGATAGAACAGGCTACAACATATGACCATATTCCTTTGCCCAGATGTACTAGTCCTTCTCTCTAAGAAATAGAACTCTACATTATTGGGAATAGAGTGGAGGATAGGCAAAGGAAGAATGTGAGTAACTGCAAAAAGTTTAAGAGGCAAAAGTTGCACATCTATGCTCTTTGAATTCAAACCATATTCAACTACTAGAGGCCTGGTGCATGAAATTTGTGCACCAAGGGGGGGTTCCCTCAGTCCAGCCTGCACCCTCTCCAATCGGATATCCCTCTTGCAATTTGGGACCACTGGCTCCTAACCACTCAACAGCATGCCTAACTGCTTCTAACTGCCCCTAACTGCCTCTACCTGCCTGCCTGACACCCCTCACCACCTCTGCCTTCCTGCCTGATTACCCATAACTGCTCCTCTGCTGGCCTGATTGGCCCTTACTGCCTCTGCTTCGCCCCACACCCGCGATTCAGGCTTCCCTCCCTCTGGCCAGTCACAGGCACCCAGGACCTGGGCCAGTTTCACTCAGGCTGGACGCAGCCATAGGGAACCATAGGCAGGCAGCTTTGCCCAGGCTGCAGCCGCAGGCACCTGGGACTACAGGGCTTGCAGTTTGCCCCTCTCCTGGGCCACAGGCGCAGCTGCTGGCACCCACGACTGCAGGCTGGGCAGCTTGTCCTTCTCTTGGGCCAGTGGCGCAGGAGCAGCTGCTGGCACCCGGGACCCTGGAGCGAGTCGCTTGTCCCTCTCTTAGGCTGCAGCCTGGCTGGTCCCCATTCTTGTCTCCTCAGTGTTGAGTGTCTGAGCCATTATGGTATGATGGCATGAGGGCATGACAGCTATTTGCATATTAGCTCTTTATTATATAGGACTTTAACTTGTCATGGTCAATCTTCAAGTGGATATCATACCACTTCATATCTTGTACAGAAACTTCACTGTAACAAAATTTCATTTTTACGGGACAATCTTTGTGCTATTACTGTCATGTATTTTACTTTCACAGATGTTATAAAACTGACATTACATTATTATTTGTTTAAATAGTTAATTACCTTTAAACCAGAGGCCTGGTGCACAAAATTCGTGCAAGGGGGATCTCCCTCGGCCCAGCCTGCACTCTCTCCAATCTGGGACCCCTTGAGTGATGTCCAACTGCCCAGTGGGATCGGGCCTAAACGGGTAGTCGCACATCCCTTTCACAATCCAGGACTGCTGGCTCCCAACTGCTCCACTGTCTGCCTGCCTGATTGCCCCTAACTGCTTCTGCCTGCCAGCCTGATTGATGCCTAACTGCTCTCTAGCCAGCCTGTTTGCTCCTAACTTCCCTCCCCTGCAGGACTTGTCACCCCTAACTGCCCTCCCCTGCAGACCTGATCCCCCCCAACTGCCCTCCCCTGCAAGCCTGGGTCCCCTCCAACTGCCCTTCCCTGTAAGCCCAGTCGTCTCCAATTTCCCTCCTCTGCTGGCCTGATTACCCCTAACTGCCCTTCCCTGCAGGCTTGATCACCCCCAACTGCCCTCCCTTGCAGGCCTGGTCCCTCCCAAATACTCTCCCCTGCTGGCCATCTTTTAGTGGCTATCTTGTGTCCACATGGGGGCAGGATCTTTGACTGCATGGGTACAGCCATCTTGTGTGCTAGAGTGATGGTCAATCTGCATATTACTCTTTTATTAGATAGGTTTGAGGCCTGGCGCATGGGTAGCAGGCAGCTGTTTTGCCCTGAAGGGTGTCCTGGATCAGCGTGGGGGTTCCCTTGAGTTGTGGGAAGGCCTGGGAGAGGGGTTTGTGGTGGTTTGCAGGCCGGCCATGCCCCCTGGCGACCCAAGTAGAGGCCCTGGTAACTGGGATTTATTTTCTACAATTGAAACTTTGTAGCCTGGAGTGGGGCCAAGCCTCTTGCTTGCTCCATGGCAGCAGCCATTTCTATTAAGATTTATTTATCTTCTATAATTAAAACTTTGTAGCCTTGAATAGAGGTCTGAGCCGGCCAGGGTGTGCAGAAAGCCTGGCTTCCTCACAAACCCAAGCCTCCCTCCTGGCTCGCTCCATGGCTGCAGCCATCTTGGTTGGAGTAATTTGAATACTTGCTCTTGATTGGCTTGTGGGTATAGTGGAGTGATTAAGTTGCATATTACTTTTTTATTAGATAGTATAATTAAAATAATAAGAAACTTATATTTTTTCCTATGTATTTACTGTCTTTTGTGTTTTCCATTTCTTGGCCTAGATCATTATTTGATTCTGGCAAAATTTTATTTCTGCTTGCAGGACTTCTTTTAACATTTTTTACAATACAAATCTGGTGATAAAAAAATTCAATCTTTTATATATGAAAAATATATTTTAACTGTTTTAAAAAATATTTTCAGTCTAAAATTATAAATTGAGAGGATTTTTTCCCCTCTTGTACTTTAATGATGTTGCTCTACTATCTTCTCTCTTACACTGTTTCTGATGAGAAATCTTTTGTAATCTTTATGTTTATTCCTGTGTATAGTGTGTTTCTTTTCTTCTGACTACTTAAAAGATTTTTCTTTTCATCATCGGTGTTGAGCAATGTGATTTTTATGTATCTTGATGTAGCTTTCTTTGTGTCCTGTGCTTGCTATTCACTGAGCTTCTTTGACTGTGAGTTTATATTTTTTACAATATTTTGCTAAATTTGGAAATTTTTTAATCATTCTTTCTTCAGCTGATTATATATATATATCAGGGCTTCTAGAAGGGGTTGGGGAAGAAGAGGAGTGAACCAAACCACAGGGTCAGGACCTCAGCAGGCAATTGAGTGCAGGGACAGCCAGCAGGGCCATCCCTGCAGTGGCCAGTTCATGACCAGCTGCTTGAGACTAGCTTGTTCCTGAGCTGGGGAGTTTCATGCACCTGCTCCGTGCTGCCCAGCAGTGTGGTGCACGACAAGCTGTGCATAGCTTATGGGAAAGGCATGGCCTGGGGAGTCAGAACCTTAATCCCATGCAGTAACTAGATCCTGGCATTGGGAATGCAGCCAGTTCTCTGCACCCTGAGTCACCCCACTGTTGCATCCCCACAGCAGTTATGGTGCCTCTTCCATCATGGTCGCAGCAATGGAGGTGTGCTGTCATAGCTTTGGGTGAAGGGAACATGGAAGACCCATGGGTGATAGCAGGCACCAGGTGCTGGCTGGGCAAGCAGTCGTGTGGGTTTGCGTGAAGTGCTCACAGTCACAGCTTTGGAAGCTTCTTTCTTAGTATCTCAGAGAGCTTGAAGGTGAGGAAATGCAGGTCTCGTCCTGTGTTGCAGTTTCTGCGGGAAACCTTGCCATTGGGGGTGTCAGAGGTGTTGGCTAGGAGTGCCTACGGCAGAGAGACGCCCTTCTCCTGTAACCTCTTTGCAGGCAGATTGGTCACTGGGTGCCTGGGAACTGCTCAGCGGATCCCTGCTGTTCCACAGAGTTCTCTGAGCAGCCGTCCATCTTGTGCAGGAAGAAAGGTGTGTGCTTGTGCACTGTCACTGCCCGGTCCCGGGTGGCAGGGGCACCCTGGCCCCGGATGTGTTCTCCTGCTCGGTTCACAGAGGTTGGACTATCATTGTCCAGAATTCCCTTGTTTAACAAATAAAGTTAAGTTCCCAGTGAGGCACCCTGGTTAAAAAGAGAGGGAACTGGGGAGAGGAAGAGGAGCCGAGCTGCCTCTTCCCCACCCGCCGGAAGGTGCGGAGCCAAGGCATTATCTCCAACCCGCTCACCTGCCCCAGGAGGCTGCTTCCAGAGAGACCGTGAAGGCTGGGTTCTGCTCCTGTGTCCTTGTGAGACTGAAAAGCAGGAGGCAGAGCTGTGCTCTCACCTGGGCCTCGGGACAGCAGCCTCCTGCCTCAGCATAGATGGTGGCCCTGGGGTCTGACCACTCCTCAGTGGTTGGAACTGCGTATAGGAGCCACCGGTGCAGGCCTCCCTGGGAGGCAGATACAGCGAGTAAAACGTCAGACCTCAATTGCCCAGGCGATGATGCCAGCCCTGCCCATGCCGCTCGGTACCTGCACATGTGTGCACTGCCCACAGACCCACCGTCTTTGTCGGGTTTATTTGCATACTCACTCCTGATTGGCTGTGGGCGTCACAGAGGTACAGTCCATTTACATGTTTGTCTATTATTAGGTAAGATTCCCTCTCCATCGCTCAATCCAAAAGTTTCCCTTTTACCTAAGATAATCAAAGCTGCCTTTTTTGCTTGCAACCAAAATAATTGGCACCCTCAACTCTAATCTCTTCTCCTTCCAATCTATCCTACACTGTTATATTAATCTTTCTACAACACAGACCAATGACAACTTGCTCCTCAAAACTATAATGCCATGCTGCTTTCAAAATTAAGGCTAACCTCTTCAGGCTATCATTTAAAGCCCTTCCTAATTCAGAATAGCATGTAACTACACAGACTCTGAAGCAGGACAGCCTTGAGTTTAAGTTGTGATAGTGTGCTGTGTTACTTTGAATATATTAATGAAGGTCTTTTGGTCACAATTCTCTTATCTATAAAATGAAAGTAACAAGAGCACTTCATTAGGTTGTTGAGAAGATTAAAAGAAAAAAATACAGGCTATCTATGAGATACTACTCTCCTTACTAATTTGTATGTGCCCAATACACCAGCAACCCAACTACTTGACATCACTGAGGATGCCCTCTACTTTCCTGATCTTCACCTTTCATCATGCTATTCTGTCCACTATGGCTGGGTCACTACTCTAGGATCAAATGATGGAGCCATAATTCTTTCCTAGGTCTGACTACAAAATTCATGTTCTTAATTATACTACCCTAATGAATGAAATTTTTTTAAAGAATTAGTAGAGCTTGTAGGTTACTGATTACAGCATACATATAATCCACCAGGAGAAAGAAACCATAACTACCACCACCATCACCACCACCTTCAACCAATTTCCCCTACTGCCCCTACTACACATACAAATATCCACAAACACTGCAACACAGCACCACGGATGAAAGGTATTTTTTTTTCAAGATTTGCCAACTAAACCTATGCTGTGCAGCACAAAGATTGGCAAGACATCTATATAAAGACCCTGGTTTCTAACTTAAAATATCATTTGGTATCTTCTAATCTTAACTCCTAAACATTCAGACACTCTCAGCTAGTTTCTAAGCCCCCTGGATAGAGATGCCATCTAGCTACACTATACAGATCAAATGGGTATAATATAAAAAATTAACTTCAAACAGCCTAGCGAACATAAAACAACTCAATAAACAAAAATAATTTTTCTTATGCTCTAAATTACTTCAAGCAGCATATCTAGCACTTAAAAATAATCTTAAATTGGCACTCGGGAAAATAATCATCATGGAAGTAAAAACTAAAATAGAGTAATAAAAAAACTTCAAACTTTAAATTTTAAATTTTAAAACAAAGCCAAGTACTAAGTTCTGTCACCTGAGATATTTACAGCTCAGAAAGATGGAATACCCAAAAGCACTTCTTGTAACCATCCTGCCTTACACCCAACAGATGAGCTAAAGGATCTAGGTCTCATGATCCTCTCAAAGAACTGTGTCTCCAGACACAAAGACATATATCTAAACAATAGTACAAATCCCAGCCTGCCTCCTATCACCTTGAAGAACAGCTCTTTTAAGCAAAAGTGGGTATGCTTACTGTAATACCTTGAATAGTATCTTCTTTTGGAACTTCAGTTTCATCATCGTCATTCAAGCAATAAACAGTTTCTTTTTGTATATCTTCCTTTTTTAGGGTTCTTGCATCCACAATTGTCCAAGACTTTTTAACTCTCTCCTGTAGAATCTTATTTCAAACAAACAAGAAAACAAGTAAATACATAAAAAAAAATAAATACAGAGAAAGCTAGGATTCTAATTGACAAAAGGTGACCATCTGATATGCTCTTTACTTTACAGAAAAATCATCCATATCAATCAACCTAGCTGAACTGCTTTGTTTGCTCTTACGTACTGTGGAAACTTTAGTTTACTTCATAATTCTTTCTACATTTCATCTTTCCCCCAAGATAAAGCACACATAAACATTAATATTAGTATGTATTCAAACACTTTCTATATTAAATCCTCAGACCAAAAAAAATAAAAGAGGACCATACATCTTGTTACCAGAGTTTTCATAAAAAGGGGGAGATGTCTATCAGTAGTCAGATATCAGTAAGAAAATTTAAAAGAAAGCAAAAGCAAGATACTATAATGATAAAACTTTATGCATTCCAGAGAAAGGCCTGGAACTCATCTATATTCATAAAAGGGTAATATGCTAATTAGAGGGGACGATCTTCCAGACAAAGCTGCAGTGGCTGTGAGGGCCAAGGATCAGGCAGCTGTGGGGGCTGCTGAAGGGCTGAGGCTAAGGCCTGATCTGCCAGGTTGCCTCCTACAGAGGGAGGCCATAATGGGGGCCGAGGCAGAGGCAGTTAGGGGGGATCAACCTGACAGGGGGCCAAGTTAGGGTCAATCAGGCCGGCAGGGGGGCAAGGTAGGGGCGATTGGGCTGGCAGGTAGAGAGGTTAGGGGTAATCAGGCAGGCAGGCAGAGGGGTTAGGGGCAATCAGGCAGGCAGGCAGGCAGGCGAGTGGTTAGGAGCCAGCGGTTTCAGATTGTGAGAGGGATGTCTAACTGCCAGTTTGGGCCCGATCCCTGGGGATCAGCAGTCAGACATCCTTGAGGGTAGACGCTGGGCTGAGGAACCCCACCACCACCGTGCACAAATTTTGTGCACTGGGCCTCTAGTGATTAACAATTATGGAGAGAAAGAAAAAGAAGAGAATCAATCTCCATCAGAGATAATTCATAAAGCTTCCTCTTCTAGCATGCCTTTTCCTAAAAGAGATGATACAAATAGGGAGAGCAGTTAAAGAAGCAGTAAGTACAGTACTGAGTAGCCCACTCATGAACTGGTAGTTCCTTATGTAAGCATATTTGTCTGCCAGGTAACATTTCTGTGAAAATATGTGTACTAACTACTTACTGATTTATAAGCCAAAATCTTTATTGACAAATTAGAGCCGATGGTCAGTTGACAGGGCCAGGGCATGGAAGACCGCTCAATTTTCTTAAAGACACACAGTTGTCTCAGACTCTCACTTAATTAAAAAAAAAAAAAGGCAATCTGTAATACTTTTAACCTTAAAGATAAATATATAATAAAAGCAACAATTTTAAAATGTTAATTGTGCTGAAATGATGCACTTAGTTTTCTAGACAGGGAAGTGAACTGTTGTTGATCATAAAGAGAGGAGGAACAGCTGGGGATGGCAGGAATGTGGCAATTACAAGTTGGGAGAGAGCCACGTACAACTGAGTTGGCTTAGTGACAGGTGAAAACAAACATCACTATCTTCCTCTATTCAATCTTTTCTTTCAACTCAGCCAGTTGTTCTTAACATTTTTTTTTTTTTTAGGACCAAGGACATTTTGAGGCTATGATAAAAGCACATTCATAAATAAGTTTTCACACAATAGAAAGGGTCCACCAAACTCCCTGAAAACCATGGACCTGAGAATAAGAACTCCTATCTAGAGTATAAGGGGTGGGTACCACCCTATAACATCACTACTCATAACTCTACAATTCTTATTTAATTCAAATTCTCCCAAATAAAAGGCATGTGTATCTGTACAGAATGGAGAGCGTTAAATAAAGACTCTCCAGGGGATAAAGGAACTTTGAAGTCCATATTTTAAAGGCAAAGCAGATAGAAAACTCGAATTTTCTTAGTGGGGAGAGAGGGGAGAACTTGAGGGGTAATAGACACAATGTAAAGTGTTACTTCATGTGAACATAAATCCAGATCAATTCTACTTTTATCTGGCCTCCAAACAACAGGGAAGATGACAGATAATATCTGGAATTTGTGATATTTCCTAAAATGAGGAAGAAAGGAATTAATGACTGAATACATTCAAAGCATACAAGTCTAGACCAGCGGTTGCCAACCTTTCGGACCTCACGGACCACCAGTGGTCTAGACCAATGGTCGGCAAACTGTAGCTTGCGAGCCACATGCAGCTCTTTGGCCCCTTGAGTGTGGCTCTTCCATAAAATACCACGGCCTGGGCAAGTCTATTTTTAAGAAGTGGTGTTAGCAGTTGTTTAAAAAATTTGGCTCTCAAAAGAAATTTCGCCGAAACCAGTTTGGCTCAGTGGATAGAGCGTCAGCCTGCGGACCAAAAGGTCCCAGGTTCGATTCCAGTCAAGGATATACATCTTGGTTGCAGGAACATCCCCAGTGGGGGGTGTGCAGGAGGCAGCTGATCGATGTTTCTCTCTCATCAATGTGTCTGACTTTCTATCCCTCTCCCATCCTCTCTGTAAAAATCAATAAAATATATTTTTTAAAAAAAAAGAAATTTCGATCATTGTACTGTTGATGTTTGGCTCTGTTGACTAATGAGTTTGCCGACCACTGATCTAGACTATGATTAATCCCCTTGGTACAGATGAAAAATACGTTGAGAAAGAAGTAAAGAGAATTATGTGACATTATCCAGAGATTAAAAAAAAAAAAAAAAAAGATTAGGGACTGGTATACTATTTCTTTAATGAAATCAGAATATTTATTAAAGAAGAACTGTTTATTCAAGAGTGGCCCAGAAAAACATTTCCCTATGATCAAAAGAGAAATTTATATAGCACAATTGAAAGTTATAATCAAGTTTTCACTTCTCACCTGAAAGAGTAAATTTCATCCAGCCCATCTTCACCTTCTAAAGACATCATCACCCTTTTCACCATTCGAATACCTTCTTTTTGCTGCTCAGTAATTCCTTTTAAAGGAAAGGAGGGCCCATGGTTGTCGAAGGGCAAGTTGCCATCTCCTCTGTCCCCAGTTCGATCTTGCTTGCCAATTGGGAAAGGCAAACTATCAGGAAAAGATCAGCATTAGTTAAGAACACAGACTCTGAATGAAGTTAGGCAATAAACGGTCCCAATCCTGTGCCTGTCTTACTAGCTATGAGAAAATGGGTATGTCAACCTCTCGGAACTTTAAATTTCTCATCTGTCAAATGGCATTTACCTCTTATCCAATATTCTATGAGGGTTTTTTAATTTATTGATTTGAGAGAGGGAGGGGAGGAGAGAGGGAGAGAAAAAGATCAATTTGTTGTTCCACTTAGTTATGGATTCATTGGTGATTCTTGTAAGTATCCTGACCTTGGATCAAACTTGCAAACTTGGCACATCAGGACAATGCTCTAACCAACTGAACTACCCGGCTGGGACTCTGTCAGTTTTAAGTAGCCTAAGCCTCTTTAATTTGGAAATACAAGAAATTTATTGGCTTAAATAACCAAATAATTGAAAAGGTAGGGTTGCAGGTGGCCCTAGGATGATTAGTCTCAAACACCATGCAGATTATCTGATCTTCTCTCTATCTCCATACTTAGTTTTCACTTACTTTTACGCTGGCTTCACTCTCTTAGACAGGCTTTCTTCACGTTGCCCCTGAACCACTCAAGCTCACATTACTCAACTCCCCTACCAAAAAGCAACTTATTGTTGCTCTCTCTCAAATTAAAAAAATAATATATAGGAATCACTCTAAAATTAAAAAACATATATATACATATATATATACACATATATATATGTGTATATATATATATGACATAACCATTTTCTCATAGCTAGTAAGACAGGCACAAGGTATAATAAGCTTGGCTTCCTCCATCACCAGGGAAACCCAATTATATATATATAATTGCCTCAGGGCCAGAACTAGATGCCAGACCTCTATATTTTATTTGCTATGAGTCCTGGTGCACGAAATTTGTGCATGGAGGGAGGGTGTCTCTCAGCCCAGCCTGCACCCTCTCCAATCTGGGACCCCTCAACGGGATCGGGCCTCAATGGGCAACTGGACATCCCTCTCACAATCCAGGACTGCTGGCTCCCAACTGCTTGCCTGCCTGCCTGATTGGCCCTAACCACTTCTGCCTGCTAGCCAAATCACCCCCTAACCACTCCCCTGCCAGCCTGTTTGCCCCTAACTGCCCTCCCTTGCAGGCTTGATTGCCCCTAACTGCCCTCCCTTGCAGGCCTGGTCCTTCCAACTGCCCTCCCCTGCTGGCCATCTTATGTCTACATGGGGGCAGCAATCTTGTGTGTTGGAGTGATGGTCAATCTGCATATTACTCTTTTATTAGATAGGACAGAGGCCTGGTGCATGGGTGGGGGCCAGCTGGTTTGCCCTGATGGGTGTCCTGGATTACGATGGGGTTTCCTTGGGGCGTGGGGAGGCCTGGGAGAGGGGGCTGTGGTGGTTTGCAGGCTGGCCATGCCTCCTGGTGACTCAAGCAGAGGTCCTGGTATCTGGGATTTATCTATCTTCTACAATTGAAACTTTGTAGCCTGGAGCAGAGCAAAGCCTCCTGCTCACTCCATGGCTGCAGCCATTTTTGTTGGGATTTATTTACCTTCTAAAATTGAAACTTTGTAGTCTGGAGTAGAGGCCTGAGCCAACCAGAGTTTGTAGAAAGCTTGGCTTCCTCCATCACCAGGGAAACCCAAGCCTCCCTCCTGCTCTCTCCGTGGCGGTAGCCATCTTGGTTAGTTAATTTGCATACCTGTTCCTGATTGGCTCGTGGGAGTGGCTTGTGGGTATAATGGGGTAATGGTTAATTTGCATATTATTATTTTATTAGGGTAATTAAAATAGGGCTTCCTGTTTCAATTTTTCTATGTATAATAGCATGACATATCTGCATATATTGTATTACCTATCAGATAAAGAGCTTCCAGGGAGCAGACTTTGGGTCACAGAGTTTGCATCAGGCTATTGCTGTTTCCATAACACCAACCAGAAAAAAGGTAAGAATGATAGGAAAATGAAGGGTCAGGAAAAAGTTATAACAACAATTCTTTCTACCCTGCATTAAACCAGAAATAAAGTTTCTCAGTCGTTAGAAGAACCTAAAAACTAGGTCCAAGGAACATTCCCGCTCAGAATACAATGCTTCTTTGCCCTGCCTATATTTTTTTTAGTCCACCTAGAATAACCAAATATACACAGGATACACACAACAATAAAACCAAAATTTTACTTCATATGCTGGATGTTTGTAGCACAGGAAGAAATTACTACCATACACACACACACACACACACACACACACACACACAAATACAACTGGTCAAATAGTGAGCAAGTAGAAGGTTGTTTGTTTCCCTTTTCAGCATGCTTTACAGTATTGCTCATACGAACTAAGTCAGAGAAAGACAAGTACCATATGATTTCACTCATATGTGGAATCTGATAAACTAACAAGCAAAATAAAGACAGATAACAGACTCATGGAGTGAAAAGGCAGGATGACAGCTGGCAGGGCAGGGCATTGAGGGATTGGGTTGGGAGTGGAGGAACTGAGCAAAAAATAATAAAAAAAGAAGAGCTCAGCCAGCATGGCTCAGTGGTTGAGCATCAACCTATGAACCAGGAGGTCATGGTTCAATTCCTAGTCAAGGCACAGGCCAGGGCTGTGGGATCGATCCCCAGTGGGGGGGGGCGGGGAGGGAAGTGCAGGAGGCAGCCAATCAATGATTCTCTCTCATCATTGATGTTTCTATCTCTCCTTCTCCCTTCCTCTCTGAAATAAATAAAGATACATATATATATATATTTTTTAAAAACAGAGAGAAAACTCATGGACACAAATAACAGTGTGGTGATTGCCAGAGAGATGGGGAGAAGGTGAAGGAGAGTATAGGGGGGATAATGGTGATAGAAGAAGACTTGATGTGGGGTGGTGAACACACAATACAGTGTATAGGTAATGTGTGTGGAACTGTGTACCTGAAAGCTACATAATTTTCTTAACCAGTTTTACCCCAATAAATTCAATAAAAAGAAAAGTAAATACAAGTGCAGTATGCTTCAGCCATGTAAAGGCATCCTAAGATTATGAATAGGGAACAGAAACCAAGCTGGGCTTTTGAAGTGCTGGAAAAAATCTCAATTCAATAAGAGAAGTGTCGCTTTAAAAGCACTTAATTTCTGTGAGGTATCATTTTAACAAGTTTCAGTATGATGGGTTATTCTGAAATACTTTTCTGCAGAACGAGGATGCCCCTCCGCAGTTCTAAGAGGTACATACATGCAAGGAGGCGCTTAATTCCCCATGGCAGGCATTTTAAAGCCAAAGGCTTACCATTCTGAGCTGGAGACTTTTTAGTAGAGCTCTAAGTCTGAAAAAAGAGTGTCCCCAGAAGCCTAATAATTCAACGTCCTATAATATCACTGTGCTTTCACCAAAAATAGGACAAGAAAAAATAGGCTACTGACACAGCAGGAAAGATTAGTGTAGTCAAAGAACTTTCATACAAGATAAAGAACGGAAATGCCTGGAGGGGAAATTCAAGTTTTTGGGGAAGGCTTCTCTCCCCAACAAACTGTGAAATATATTTCCTCTCTCTATTCATATACCTCATCTCTAAATACACATAAGCAAATTATTTTCTATTCTTTAGATCTGAAAAACAGTTAAAAATAAGCATTACATATGTTTATTTTTTTTTCATCTTTATTGTTCAGTTTATTAATTACATTGTTTCCCCTTTTTATCCCCCTATAGCTTCCCTCCACCCTGCACTTATCCCACCCTCCACCCTCACCTCCCCCTCCCCACTGTCCTCTCCCATTGTTGCTAGATTTTTGTCCAGTCTCTTGCTGCACTTCCCACAACCCTTTTCTCCCCAAGAATTGTCAGTCCATTCCCTCTCTATGTCCATGTCTCTGTTATATTCACCAGTCTATCCTGTTCAACAGCCTATCAATTCACTTGATTTTTATGTTCATTTGTTGATAGATGTTTATTTGTTCTTCACAATTTTCATCTTTACCTTTTTCTTCTTCCTCTTCTTAAAGAATATCTTTCAGCATTTCATATAATGTTGGTTTGGTGGTGATGAACTCCTTTTGCTTTTTCTTATCTGCGAAGTACTTCATCTGACCTTCAATTCTGAATGATATCTTTGCTGGATAGAGTAATCTTGGTTGTAGATTCTTGCTTGTTCATCACTTTGAATATTTCTTGCCACTACCGTCTGGCCTGCATCGTTTCTGTTGAGAAATCCGCTGACAGTTGTATGGGTGCTCCCTTATAGGTAACCAACTGTTTCTCTCTTGCTGCTTTTAATATTCTCTCTTTGTCTTTTGCTCTTGGCATTTTAATTATGATGTGCCTCGGTGTGGTCCTCTTAGGGTTCCTATATATTGGGGTTCGGTGCACTTCTTGGACTCCTAAGTCAATTTCTTTCACCAGGTGTGGGAAGTTTTCAGACACTATTTCTTCAAATAGGTTCTCATAGTCTTGGCCTCTCGCTTTTTCTGGCACCCCTATAATTCGGATGTTGGTATGCTTGAGGTTGTCCCAGAGGCCCCTTACACTATCTTCAATTTTTTGGATTCTTTTGGTTTCTTGCTTTTTCAGCTGAGTGGATTTTACCTCTTTGTATTTCAAATCTTTAACTTGGTTCTTGGGGTGCTCCAGGGCACTTTCAGGTCTTTGTATAATATTTTTTGTTTCAGTCAGTGTATGCTTAATTTCTGGTTGGTCCTTTTTCATATTCTTGAGAGTCTGCTTTATATCCTTGAGGGTTTCTTTCATTTCCACGTTGGTCTTGATCATTTCTTTGCAGCTCTCGTTTATATCCTGGAGGGTGTTGTTCATTTTCTTGTAGGACTCATTCATTTCCTTTGTGGTCTTGCTTATTTCCTTATAGGCCTCGATCTTTTGTTGGAGCCTCTTAAAAAAACCCTATAACCGTGGTTCTGAATTCCATGTCCAGTCGTTTTTTTTCCTCCATTTCTTTCACATCTGATTTCTTTCCATGTTGCTGCATGGTGGCTGCTTCCCTGAGTTGGTCAATTAGCTTTGTGTGGTAGACTTCCTACTAGGGATAGTGGCTCAGCCTCCCCAGTTACCTGAGGTGGATATGGGCTGCACAGTCTTGCTGAAGTTAAGCTCAGTTAATCGTTGTTAGCACTTGGAGGGTTGACCTCCAGGCCAATTGTCTGTGAAGCTCAGCTGTGCTCAGGTTGGGTGGGCGGAGTCTCCAGGCCAAGCAGACAGCGTTAGCTCCGCCCTATGCGGCCCCAGGGACTCTGTGCTGGGGGCAATGGCCGCCAGCACCTCTGAGAGAGAGCCGCTGCGGAGCTCCACCGGCTGCCGGCTGTCGGGGAATTCAGACTTTCCCAAAATGAGTCTGCATGCGCAATGTCTCACCCAGGATCGTAAAACAAAGCAGTCTGACCGTTTTCCGAATGAGAGGCAAGTCACGGTGCGCTCTCTGCGCCGTCACGCAGCCGAGCTGTTCGCGCGGAAGCTGCCTTCTCCACAAGCCGGGAGACCCGGCAGCACCCGAGCTTTGGCGTGCCCTCCCACTGTCCAGTTTTCACCCCGTGTGATAGTGGGTTCTCTGGACTTCGCCCAGAGCTGGAGAATCAGTCCAGTGGGACGCCTTTGTCTCCCCGTTGGAGAAAACTGGCCGGTTTTCAGCCGCCCGCCCTCCCCACGGCGCGCACTCCAAACCTCTCTCCGTGCGAATCTTTCAACGCTGTTCGCCGCCGCTCTTCCGAGTCACAGTGTCTTATCTTCACTTTTATTTGTGGAATTTTCACTCAGCGAGCTTTCTGGTGATTCTGGAAGGTGTTTGTTCTTTCGTTAAGTTGTAGTATTGAAATTGCCGATTATGACGGCAAGATAGGTGTTTTGCCTTTGCCGCCATCTTAGTTCCTCACCTCTCACATATGTTTAAAATGATTCCCAAGTTGACATTTCTCTCTACCCCAAAAATATCTACTGTAAGACACAGTTCTCTTGAGCTGTTTAAGAAAGAACTCCATCAATCTGATCATTGTTTGGGTCAAATCCTCTAAGTAGGCAAGTGATTAACTGAATATGCTCAAAATTTTCCTTTAATTCCTCAATTCTTTGAGTCTAAGAACAGTGAACCATCTGCTATTAAGCTAAATATCTGTTTCACTGTGAATTTCATCCCTTTATCACCAAAACTCAGAAGTTCCTGGAACATGGAAAGTAATCAGTGAATATGCTAAAGTCAATCATCTGACAGATCCCACGTCAGAACAGAGCAAAGACCCCTGGGAACCAAGCACTCTATAATGAGGCCCACTCATTACATGTGAGAGCACAGGGTTTGTCTACAAGCATTATTCTTACAGTCTTACAAGAATTGCAGGGAGATGCTGGATTTCTTCAAGTTATGAATTATAGTATCCAGCTGATCTTTGCTGAATGGGCTGCTGAGGTCAGTGAACACTTCAATATGCCTCTTCTCAAACTTCTTTCCTCTACAAGAGAGAGTTATCACATTAAGAAATCATCCTCCTGAATTATTTTCTACAGATTCAAATGCACTTCACTTGTTTACTAAGCAGAAAGAAGCTAAGGAATGAATGAATCTAGATACAGTTAACAAATGTAATTACCTTCCTTCTAGAAGTCGACACATTCTTGATACTGTTTTCTACCAAACATCTAGTCACCTAGTTATAACACATACTTTTAACAACTTAGGCAAAATTTCTTAGTATTTTGGAATTATGTTCCTCATTTCATAACTCTATCTTCAGGTAAAGATGTGGTCATTGTGATTAAAAAGGATGCCCTTCCAGCCTCCAGATAGGCAGAAGATAAGTAGGGAGCACTCCCAGTGTACTACAACGTCAGCATTGTAAGGGTTCAGTTGCCAAACACCCTTGTCTGATTCTTCTCACGGGCTAATGGCAAAATTTTGCAAAGAATGTATAAAGATTGAGAAATTGTAATACAAATTTAGGCCTGACATTTTTGTGCAAATCATTATTCCTAAAAGTCAAGGGATGTGTTTGTGTATGTGTATTCAAAGACACATATTTTAAAAGCACAGTAATTAAAAAGTAATCAATTAGAAAATTGGCCAGAGTTACTATGCATCTAATTTCAATAACATTTGGACCACACTATTTAGTATTTTAAAAAAATTCTAGGTAATTAGCTAAGTCAAATAGGAAGGAAACACCCTAACCAGTTTGGCTTGGTGGATAGAGCATCGGCCTGTGGACTGAAGGGTCCCAGGTTGGATCCTGGTCAAGGGCATGTACCTTGGTTGCGGGCACATCCCCAGTAGGAGTGTGCAGGAAGCAGCTAATCCAGGTTTCTAACTCTCTCTCCCTCTCCCTTCCTCTCTGTAAAAAAATCAATAAAATATATTTTAAAAAATAGGAAGGAACTTGTAATAAGCCAAACTTTTATTCCTCCCAGAAAAATTCCCTCCCAGTGTATTACTTCCTCCTTTTAAACTTTTATGAGAGTTTGAACTCAACCACTGAATTCTATCAAATGTTTCCTTAGCCGCACAAACATGCCGTTTGATTAACAATGAATCACATAGTGCACAGAATATATCAAGCCATACAATTTTTGCAGACAAGGCTCATTTCCAAGTCTCTCCAGTTGAGACACTTACACAGTTTCTTGTTGAATCACATCCATGCACACAATAAGTGCATCCAGGACTCAGCTAGTTAAGGGCAGAAGATCTGACCAAACAGTCCCTTTATTCCAAGAATATGCAACTTTTTTTCCAATAAAGTCCATAGTGTTGGGAACTGTAGACACTGGGTTGACTGTGTGATGATGTGAAAGTACCTGCCCAATGACCCTTCTTCCAAAGTTTATTTCACTAGTAATACACTCACATATACTATATATTATACTATACATCCCAAAACATATAACCATGAGAAATAAAATAATCCAAAAGGTAATCTAACATATTTCACTCATTTAACCAAAAACGGTGCCATTTTACAATGACTAGAACCCAATTTTTGAGATTAACAGTCCACTCTTAAAAATTAAGGGAGCCATAATGTAGCACTCCCAGCACAGCAGCACCTCTTAGTGATCAAGAAGGCAGTATGAACTGTTACAAAAATAAGAGTAACTCCTTTAAATCAGGGCACATGTGGAAGAAACCGTAGTCTCACAATTTGGCTATGGGATATTTCTGACACAGAAATATCCTCCATCCAGGAAAGCATGGAGAATGGTAATGTTATATTCTTCTAGAAATACCTTCCCTATGTCCAAACATTTCTAACCATCACCACTATCAAACCCTCTGCACATCGTTGATACACACGTATACCCACTGGTATCTTCCCCTTCCTATGCCTCCCAACCTCTCAATATCACTAGTGCAAAGATTCTATTTTGGAGGACCTGGAATTCAGGCACCCAACCTAAACCGATTAATTTCCTATTAAATCCTAACACACCTCCATGTCCTCAGAGCCAAAAATGCCATTATAGTCAGAGCTGGGACTCAGAGAACCTCACCAAACTAAATTATGATTCCACAGATTAAAGGAAATTTCTTAAGTCTTCTTTGGCTGAAAAAGGATACAGTCAGCTTGTTGAGAACCTGGTTGGATTTTGTTTTCAATGTCCTCCAGCAAGTCAAAATCTGGTAGCATCAGGTGTCTGTGCACTGTGATGTTCTGATACTGATCCTCACAAGCAAGGGCATTCTCAGTGCCATCTGTACCAAAAAGGACTAATGCAACTTCATCTTTGCTCTCAGCAAACACCTAGAGAAAAATGTTAGAAGGCTGAAAACCATACAGTACCACCTGAAAGCCATTAGATACCTATCCTTCAGGGAGAGAGACAACCATATTTCACTATGGCAGGTGCCTGGGACCATTGTCAACAGTACATTGGGCTGGATGGCCCATGGGACAAAGACAATTCCTAGGTTCTAAGTAGACTTTTTCATGAACTATATAGGTACCACCCTTCATTTCAGCACAATTTAGGGTGGGGAAATAGTAGGATGGTAACTGCTCTTAAAGTATTCTAGCAAAATCAGACTCTAATTCTGAATGAAAACTAATTATGGATAATTTGAAAAGATTTTAGTCTGTCTTTCTGGAATGACTATTTAAGATTTAAATTTTTCAGAGATTAAAAAAAATGCTTGCTGGTTCATATCCTATAGCCCAGGAATTTCACTTACAGGTGTATATACCATAGAGAAATTCTTACACATGTACACAAGGACAAAATGAGCAAGAAAATTCACTTCAGCACTGCTTATAACAAACAGGGCAACCCTGGAAACAAGCAAACCACCCATCAACAGAAGGCAAACAAACATTGCAGAATAATTATACAGTGGAAAATTACCACCTAGTAAAAAACAAAATAATTTGTGCAATGTTTATCAACAGGAATAAATCTCAAAAACATATGGCTGAGAAAAAATAAGCTGCATAATTACATGTACCATATAATAACATCACATACTTTTGAGAGCTGCACACAACACTAAATATTATTTATGAATATACTTATGTCCAAAAGTATAAAATAAGCATGGTAATAACCATATGAATTCTGAGAAAAAGAGTAGGGGAAAGAGGAAAGAAGAGGATCAGAAAGGGATACATAGGAGCTTCCCATTTATCTGTAATATTTTATTTAAAAAAAAGAAAAAGAAATATGGCAAAACTTTAGGGTTATATATTGCTAGAAAATGGGAAAATATGTTCCCATTATATTATTCTCTCCACCTGCCTCTTTTATGAAACATTTCATAAAAAACAAACAAAAAAACCCCAAACCCAGTATCTGACACAAAAGGCAGTCTTGTTCCCATCTATGATTAAGCCTTTTACACCAATGGGGAGAAAGCTACATGAGGAAAAAAATGAAATTCTGGCATTCTTCATTTTTATTTGGTCTGTTAAATTCCTCAGTCTCTTAACAACTCAGTATAATCCCTAGTTGTACATGGAGAAAAGGTCCCAGCTGCTGGGGTTCAAACATATCCAGCACACCAGTGGGACATATTTAAATGATATCTCTTAAAAATGCATCTCTCACAGTTCCATGGGACTCTCTTGAGGCCTGTTTAAAATAGAGATAGTATGTTACCAGCAAAAGGTAACTGGAATAGGCACATAGTTAAAGGACTTGTTCAATATCACGAGATTAGTAAGTGACATGTTAGAGCAAGGATTCAGACCTAGGCCATCTGGCTCTAGAGACTACTTTTAAAGTTGATTCAACACTGTCTCTTGTGTCTGGTAAAAACTGTAATATCCAGTGGAGGGGCCAAAAATAAGAGAAGAAAAAACTACCAGCCTCTAATGATAGTTGAACTTGCATGGCAGTATATATAAGAAAACTCCTCAGATTCCAGAAAACACTGAGCCTGGACATTGTAAACAAGCTGGTACCTTGCATTACTAAAGTGGAGGCAACAAGCAGCTAGAACATGAGTTACAAGTTCAAGGGCAATCTGGCTCTTACCTGTCGCTGCACAAACATGGTCATCACCTTTTTTGCCAGTTCGAATGGAGATTCTTCACCAGGAAAGGAGTTACTCATGGCAAAGCCCACATCCATACACAGCACAACAGCTGCCTGGAAACAAGGTCCCAAAGAATATTTGAAAAATGTTAATAATAGCCAATAAAAAAGGAAAGAAGAGAGATATGTCCTTTGTTTATTTCACCCAGATAACCTGTACTGATCTTTAGAGGATGCATGATGAAGGGAGAGAAAGTGTTCTACTTAGAGAATAGATGTAAGACATAAATTATTACTATAGAGAAAGTTTAAATAGTCCTAATGTTTTCTAAAAGCTAGAAAGTATCTGTCAGGAAGGAGTATGCTCCAGGCAGGTGCTGCTCCTTTAGCCTGAGCCCAAGAATAAACCCAGGGGAAGCAGATTTGCAAACAACCTGCAAGCTAGAGCTAAGTCCAGACCAGTTGAGCCCCAAATACATCAGAAAACTTCAATTGATCTGCAGACCCACAAGGTTTTGTTGTAAGCTACTGATTTAGGGCATAGTTTTTCATAAAGCATTTTGTGGCAATAGGTGACTACTACAATTTATATATGCAAAAGTGATCACAACACTTTGCATTGGTTTGTAAACTGAAGATCTAAAATAAAGATCAAGACACCAAATCTATTCTAGTAGCCGACAAAGACATATAAACAAACGATACCGACACAATGTTCCATGACAGAGATATGCAGTGGGCACTATAGCACACACAAAAGAGGATACAGGAGGGATAAGGAGGCAGAATAAGCTGCCTGGATATGAAACCTGGGTCAGTCTAAGTCAGTCATGTAAACAAGGGAGTTACAGATAGTTACACATAAAGACATCTAGTCATTAGACAGCAATCATGTATGTAGGGGACGAAGAAAATAGGGTAAACATAAACTAAGAGGGATACACATAAAATCTATTTTGACACCCAAAATTTAACTGAATATGAGTTGGAGACCTGAACAAACAGCAACTAATAATTTCAGAGTGGATTATAAAATTAGTCACCAGTAGGACATGGCTATAGCACTATGTCCCCCACACATATCTAATTTCATCCTCCAAAATATTTTAGGTTGTGTCAATGGCTTATTGAATCCAAGTAAAGAAAAGAAAGGGCTTATGGTGAAAAAAAGACTGGATTAGCAATCTGGAGACCTGAGATCCAGTCTCCATCTTTATTATCAACTAGTGGCCCCATACACAAAATTATGCTCATTGAAAGGAAATTAAATAGAAGAAATAATTTAATATTGCTATTCACCCTTTCTCTATAATAGAAGTGTCCACCAAATTCACGATTGACAATGACATATCACAACACATGTGTGTGACTGGCACCATCAAGAGCTTTATATGTATCACTCGAGTCATCTTAGCCTTTTATATATATAGAAAATAAACTTGCTTAATTTGACGTGCTTTCTGATTTAGCTAAACTTTTTCCAGCCCAATGAAGCACCCCAATTTCTCTTTCAGGTAATTGTCAGCAACACAGCAGTAAATATCAACATGAAGATTATTATTGTAGATCATGCAGGAAAAACAAAGGGTAAAATATTTAACTGCAGCAGTGTTTGACTATATTCTGTGTAATGAGAGAACCTGAAGTCATTTTCAAGGTCTACCATTTCTTACTTCTTGTCAGTTGGGTCATGTTTCTAAGCTTTCTAAATCTCCATTTTCCAGCTAATGAAAAGAAAATAGGATCCCACTGACTCTCCTATCTACCTACTCCAGGAGATGAGGCATGGGAAAACACTTTGCTTCACAAACACTTGGTTACAGTGTGAAATGTTTGCACTTGGCTATAAAGAAGTCATGTTCCTGGGCTGAAGAAACTGCAAGGAGGCAAGTAGCTATGGAGAGGAAGCCTGGTATTGCTACATGATGTCATTATCCTGATGGTTGGACACTCAGCATATTAGCCTTTTATATATGCAGATTAGCTCTGAGTCCTTGGATTCCCAAGGACTCCCACTTAACTTTACCATTCCCACTTAAACTCATTATTAATTCATAGTGGCAGAAAGCAGCATTGGACTAAATGAGATCTAAGGTCTTTTCATAGTTAACACTCTTTGACATTTTCAACCTGTGCTTTGTACTGATCAGACTACATTTGACAAATGATGAGAGTTCAATTTAGAGGAAGATTGTTAAAACTGAATATGAAATGAGCAGGTTAAAGAAGGATCTGAAGAACATGTGATTTGAAGAACAGTTTGGGGGAAAAAAGAGGGGGGGGGATATTTAAGCCAAATGAGAAGATTTAGGAGAACATGAGAGTTCTTCCCAAATATTTAACAGCTGTGTTATAAAAGGACTAGTGGCCCAGTGCAGAAAATTTGTGCACTGGGGGTGAGTGGTCCAGCCCCACCTGCCCCCTCTCACATACTGGGAGCCCTCAGGGAATGTCCAACTGATGGCTCACCCCCAGCCTGCCCAAAGCTTTAGGCCTTGGGCACCCAGCCATCTTCCTGCTTAGCTCAGCCCCGGCTGCCTGTGACCACCTGGCCCCAGGGGCTGGGCGCTCACCGCCACTTCCATGCACAGCACCCGGGGACCGGGCCCCACTCCACTGCCTCCTCAAGCAGGGGCCCCTGGGCTGCTCCCCACCACCACCCCCTATCTCCAGCCGCTTCCTCTTTCCGCGATCAGGACTTCAAAGTCCTCCTACAGTGGGTCTGCCACCAGAACTACATTCCCCAGAATTTTTGGTGCTCCCAATATCCTGCACGAACCAAGCACACTGTGAATTTTCTCCACCTGTGATGGCCACTGGGGTCTCCGCACACCCCAGAGACTGGTAGCAGCCCCCCACTCCCATTGTGGGTGCTGGGCTGGGGGGCATGCAGGGACCCCGGGCGCTCATTTGCATGTGATTCAGTCACCATAAGTGTAAGGAGGGCCGGCCCTTAAGTACTGTGTGGACAGAGCTTATAGCATGGTGGTTGCTTTCACTGCACTGTGGCCACGCCCCGCTGGCCTCGGCCAGTGTGCTGGCTATGCCCCTGCTACACCCCTGCTACAACCCCTGCCCTGATTGGCTGATAGCATGGTGGAGGTACAGTCAATTTGCATTTACTTTTTTGTTATAAAAGGATTGGTCTTTGGGAGAGGTGGATCAGCAGGTGGAGGTTACTGGGAGATTGGTTTGACTCCATACAAGAAGGAAAAAAGAACATTTAGAAGTGATACATAAAAGAACCAGTTTTCAGAAGCAATGATCTCTTGCCCCTAGAAGTGTCTGAAAAACACTTTGATGAGCTCCTATCAGGGAAGTTACACATGGTTTCTAGATTTGATTATATCTCAGGCAACACCTGGAAAAGAAAGACTAAGTTTTTCCCTAGTTTATATTATAAATAGTAAATTTAATGTACTAATATTAAAGATTTCTGGAGTAAAGATAGCATGTTTGGAGAAAAGGTGGTAATAAACTACAAAATTCCTCTGAGAATAAAATTTACATCCCATAATTTCAATGCCTTGAACATAAAAAATATTAAAAATTTTAAGTCCCAAAACATATTGCTGCATTTATTTAATACACATTCATAAAAACTACTTTTAAACAAAGGCTTTTGCTAGGAATCAGGTTTCCAAAAAAGTGGCATCAAAGGATCTCACAGTAAGAACTTCTTACATGGAAGCCGAAGAACTGTCTGTAACATTTCAAGTTCCTTTCTGGCAGCAGTAAGACTACCAGGAAAGAGAAACTGGGCAGCACAGCAACTGGGTTCATTCATATACCAAGGCAATACAGTTAGAATTTTGCTGCAAGCCCATCTGCCATAAACAGCTGCTCCACTAAAGCTGCAGTTTTCAGCAACTGAAAGAAGATATACGAAAAAGGGGCGGGGGTGACAACATACATTCCTAATCCTGATAGTCAACACGTCTTAACAGAAGATTGAGGGGGTACAAGGATCAGCTGCTAAAAATCCTATCTTGTTTGTCAGTATACCAGATATCTCCCATAGGCCTTTGGGTGAGCCACTCCCTGGAACACATCTCCCTCTAGTGACCCTTCCAGACAACTACCACTCTACCTATATTAAATAAATCATTTAAAAAACCATTTTAATATCTGTTGTTAATTTGGAACACTGAAGGTCAAAGATTCCCAGCCACACAGAAATCCTCCAGGGCTCTGAAACCAGACCACCTGGGTGCAAATCCGGGTTTTACCAATTATGGACTGGGTGACCCGGGCTAATTAATCACTTCAACCTTTTTCATGCCTGTGAACTGGGGTTAATAGTTTTCACTTCGGGGCTTGTTAGGTGAGATAGGAATGAAGCATTTAGATCAGAATTAGATTATTACAGAGGCAATAATATATTTTCTATTCAAGTTATTTGCTCACAGTACCTCTTTGAAGTTTCACCATAGCTAACTGCCATTCTCATAGATTTAAAAAAAAAAAAAAAACGGGTTCAGAAGTAACGAAGGAGGGTTAGGGGTGGACTAGAGGGGAAAGAGAGGAGTAGCCAATATGGGAAGGTGGTGGGATGGAAAGAAAGTGAGAGGATGGAAAGGCAGAAGAGGAAGTGGGGAGTAGGCAAGGCTCCAATTCAGGTCTCAGGACCCCAAATCTCTAGCTTTTCTCTCATTGCATCCCTCGGTCCAGGCCCTGCTGATCCAGTCCATGGACCACCAGGATCTCCCCTCCTTTCTCACTCCTTGACGCCGCCGTCATCCTGTGATTCCTGCTGAAACACCCTTTCCACCGTCAGCACGGGCCACGCGCCAGCCCATGCTTCCTCTACCTTGTTCCCCGACCGCGCCATGTTGCCGCTCTTCCGGGCGGGAACCTGCGGCGCCGCAACACAGTTCCCGCGGACTCGGAACCAGGGGAACCGGAAGACCGGCGGGGAGACTGGGAGGGGCGGGGACAGTGTGCGCCGACCTCTGAGCATGCGCAGGTCCCCAGTGTGCCGCCCCGGCGCGGAGGCGCTTGCGGTCAATGAGTTGCCCACTTGTCTAAATACAAACCACTTATCCTCTCACTGAAATCGACACACACAGCTTTTCATTCGAACTCAAGGAGTTCTTGGGAAACTCAAAAATTATTTTTAAGACTTTTTATATGACACGCAGAGTTACTGGAGACTCACCATGGTGAAGGACATTTGCATGTTTTATGTCCATAATTTTGTCTTCTATATACTCTTTCCTTTCTATTTTTCTCCTTCCTTTCTCTTTTCTATCTCCCCCTATCACACACCCACACACCTTCCAGTACAGATTTGTTTCCTGGAAGAAATAAAAGAGATTCTAGTACATGTGTCTGTTTGCTTCTCAGCCATCCTTAGGAACGTCTTTGGAATCACCCACTTCCAGGCTGAGAGGCAGATGTGCTGCTGAGAATGGATATGGAATTTAAGCACTGCTTTCATTGGCAAAGGGCCTCCCTTAAGGGTGAAGAGGCAAATATTATTAATGTAATATAAATAGAGAGTAATATATATATATATAATCTGTTTATATATTTATATGTAAAATCTGTTTATATATTTATGTTTATATATTTATATATATTTACATATATTTATATATATTTACATATATATATTTATATATATTTACATATATATATATAAAATCTGTTCAGATTTGCATGCTGTGTAATTGGGTGGAAAGAGGGAGTTATGACTGATAGAGGGAAAAAGGACATTTTTGAAGAGAGATGCATGAGAGCTACAGTCACAAATGAAGAAAATAGATGCAAGGAGAATGACAATGTTATTTGGGTGCCCCTCATAAGCCATGCCTCCCAATTTGGTTAAGTCTTCCTTCTATTAGGCATTTAGGTACCTTATTAGAGCCCCTTTGAAATGATTTTCATTTACCAGCCTACTTCTCCCACTAGGTGGCGATCCCAACTAGGGTGGGCCATGTCAACTTCATCTGGGTGAGTCCCTTGGGCCTCATCATCACCCCACCCTCCGCTGTTAAACTATGGCCTCCTTACCTTGTCCTAATTATAACTCTTTTTGGCCTTGGCCATTGATTTATTTCCCTAAACCCAGAAAAGTGTGGCAAAAATGTTTGCAACTTCCTAATGTATGCTTAAGTAAATATGTGACTGTGGAAACAATCCACTTGGACAAAATCTCCATAAATTAGGGGTACAGATAGGAGGACTTATGATAGATAAAGCACCTGAGTTAATCTGAAAAATAATTATATTATTTTAAATCTTAGAACATACATACTTATTTGAATGGAGGGGTTAAGTTTCTCATATGTAAATAGGGGGTTATGTTTTTCTTAAGTTTCCTTTTTAAGGCCTGTGTGAAACAATTGAAGAGGTGACTCAGCTGTGAATCCAGCAAGCAGAACTGATAACCATGGTCAGACCAACATACCATAAGTCAAAACATCACCTCATCAGCATCATCTCATCACCTGATGACTAAAGGACAATAGCTGACATCCATTCTTAGACTCACCCTAGCCCTATTCCCTTTTAAAATCCTGTCGCTTGCACCTTACAGTAAAACAGGAATTGAATGCTTGTAAGTACCCTGTCTTCTTGGTTGACAGGCCTCCTCCATAAATGCCTTAATGATTCAACCTTGCTTTCATTATTGGACACAGCAACAGGCAGCCTGAGCTCAACTGGGGTTTCCTGGTAACAGTACATGGAAAGAGTCAAGACATAAGGATTCAGATTAAGATTATTACACATATACTAGAGGCCTGGTGCACGAATTCATGCATGGGTGGTGTCCCAAGGCCTGGCCAGTGATTGGGGCCAATCAGGGCCATCTCTCCAAGTTCTGGGAAAGGGAAAGTGGGAGGTTGGCTGTGGGAGCATACTGACCACCAGGGGACAGCTCCTGCATTGGGCATCTGGCCTCTGGTGGTCATTGTGCATCATAGCGACTGGTTAACCAGTCTTAATGGTCGTTTATATTTATATATACTAGTACTAGAAGCTGGTGCACAAAATTTGTGCACAGAAGGGTGTGTCCCTCAGCCCAGCCTGTACCCTCTCAAATCTGGGAACCCTCAAGGGATGTCCAACTGTCCCACACATCGGGCCTACACAGACAGTTGTACGTCCCTCTCAAAATCCAGGGCTGCTGGCTCCCCTTCCTGCCTGCCTGATTGTCCTTAACCACTTTATCCTGCCAGCCTGATCACCCCCTAACCACTCCTCTGCCAGCCTGGTCAGCCCTAACTGCAGGCCTGGTACCCCCAGCTGCCCTCCCCTCCAGGCGTGGTCCCACCCTCAGATGCCCTCCCTTGCAGGCCTGGTCACCCAAAACTACCCTCCCCTGCTGGTCAGATCACCCACAACTGCCCTCCCCTGCTGGCCATCTTGTGGTGACTATCTTGTGTCCACATAGGGGCGGTTATCTTGTGTGTTGGAGTGATGATGGTCAATTTGCATATTACCTCTTTATTGTATAGGATAGAGATAGAACAGCCACCATTGTTACTCTTTTTTCTGCAAATTGTTCCATTCAAAGCAGTTTGGGAGAAACTCAAAAACAAAGTGAACACATTTTAACTATATTTTATTTTTATTTTGTTTCATTTCAATTGTTTACATCTCTGTAAAAATGAAACTGGGGAAACAACCCACAGGCTTGCCTGCCTGCCACCATGAAAGCTAATACTCATGAGACAGGTATGGTAAATAAGTATAGAGGTTAATTCAGGTGCTAGCGACATGAGAAGATGGTGGAGTCTTGTCCTTAAAAATAATCTCAGCATCTCAGTGCAGGCAGGAGTTTTTATAAGGAGGGGAAGGAAAACAGAACAAAAAGATTAAAGGGAGGAGGTTGAAAAGTTTTTACATGCAGACCAGGATAGTCCATTCCATTAAAAATCTCAAAACTAGTCAAGTGATGGTCTGGGTGCATCATTTTGGTTTTACAATAGGAGATCAGGAAATATTCTGGAGTTGGAATCTCTGAAGGTCAGAGTCATCCCTCAATGTACACTAGCAGACATCTGCAATTTTGTTATAGCATTAGCATTCCTTACACCCAAAATAGGCAGTTCAATTGTAATGAGAACTTGGCCAGAGGTGAAAGCACATATACCCTGATTTGTTAGAGAATACATAACTTTAATCACTACTTTGATGACACTAAGTTATGATTACAAAAGCACCAATGAGCACCAAGTTTATCTTCAAAAATGTGGAACAGAATTTTATTTGTGACAAACTAATAATAGCTATTTAAAAGGTGGGGTATTGCCCTGAATGGGTGGCTCAGTTGGTTGGAGGTTCAGAAGATTGCCGATTTAATTCCAAGTCAAAGCACATCCCAGTTGGGGCACATACAAGAGGCAGCAGATACATGTTTTTTTCTCATACCAGTGTTTCTCTCTCTGCCTTCTTCTGTCTCTGAAGTAAACAAAAATATTTTTGGGTGAAGATTAAACAATCATCATAATTATTGTGGAGAATCTTCTGAAGGTGGATTTCAGCACCATACCTGATGGTCTGTTTCTACTCCCATTCGTTAAGCAAATGTCCCTGGCTTCTGTAGGAGATCATGCCCAACCAGTCTGGCTTGCTTCATAGAAGTTCTTTCAACTTCTTCCTGAGACATGAATAAGAAACAAGTACCAGCTATTGTTGTAAGGCCCTAAACCTCCAAAAACTGCTTGATCTGTGATGATTCAATTAAAAAAATTAGAAATACACCTTCAGGAATGAGTTTGTTTTTAAGTTTAAAATCATTCTCTACACTCACTAGCAGTTTCATCTGCTTTACACTCCCTGGTGACCAGGAAGACAGTCTTCCAGCTCAGCAAACATTGTGTTTGTTGTTAAACTCCAGAAACGAGTGAGTGAGTGAGGCTCTGAGCGAGGATTTTCAAAACAACAGAAAAATAACTCTATCTTCTTCCTGCTTAGGGATACCAATTCCTGTTGGGGGGTTAAGGGGAGGCAGTAGGGAATGAGACATGCAATCCCTCCCTCCACAGTCTTTAATCTTAGAGTAAATTAAATATTGCCACCCAGTCCCACCTTCACTACCAGAAGAAAAGGTACACTACTGTTATATAGTTGCACTCAATAGTTTACTCTTCGCTTCTAAAAAACCCTGGAACCACATGACATAACAGTCATTTAATTGCAAAGTACAAGATACTAATATCTATATATAGCTTATACACAGTATATATAGCTAGTATCTATATATAAATCTCTAAGATTTAGGCATAAATAAATAAATAAATAGATAAATAAATAAAACTGTATTAGCAGTTTGGGATCTAAAAATATTTAAATAATTACTGATATTCTTACTTGCCAATCAATATAGCCTTTCTTCTTTTTTCTCTTAAATTTGCATAACCCCCATATTTGTCCTAGCATATATCCGCCAAAGACTACATTTTGCAGCCTATTTTGCCTGTTAGATCATGTGAAGAAGGTCTAGCCCATGAGATATAAGGAGTATTAAGTGGGACTTTGGGAAGGCTCCTTGAACACAGAAAATATGCTTTTCTTTGCCCCTTCCTCGCTTCTACCAGAAACATGGATGAGATGGCCACAGATGTAGTCAGCACTGGGGTGTGGAAGATAAAGTTTATGAAGGTCATATCTCATCAAAGGTAGGGGAATAAAAGAAGCCTGGATCCAGGAAACTCCATCAGGTCCCCTGATGGTCTGCCGCCAGACTTCTCTTGAAGAAAGAAGTAAACTTCTATCTTGTTTAAATCACTTGTATTTTGGGGTATCAATTACATGCAGCTAAATAAAACTCTAAGTGATGCCTACAGAACTTTACATTGTGCTGCACTGTGGTAAACCTGCTTCCTAAATGTTTCTTTCAACCATTACTATTTTATTGGTTCCCCAGAGCCTCCTTATTCTCCCTGTTACACTTACTCACATACTCCCCTGAGTTCCAAGCACCAGTAACACTTTCAAGCACCAGAACTGGCATAAAACTGAGCTTCTTGTCCCAGATGAATGGTCATTTTAAGGAAAGGGATGAAGAAGAGTTTGTCCATTTTATACCAACATTTGTATAAATTGCTTTTTTGTTCACTCAACATCAGAAGTGGACATTTCATCAATAGTTGGGCACATCAGTGTGGGCTAGACCTTTCCAGAAGCACTGTGAGGAGAAGGGGAATTGGAAGATGATATACAGGCTACAGAGACTAGAGAAGGAAATTAGGTGTTCAATGTTTAGACAGTGGAAGTTTCTACTTCCTGGGTAGGGTCCCTGTTGGAGAGACTGCCTGAAATATTGTCACATTCAAGCAACTCCACAATACTATACGGAGAACAGTCCTCCAGACCCAGCTTGCTGCAGAGCCAGCCGCAGAAGCCTTTCTCCATGTCCCGGGCAGCTTGCCACCATGCTCCCCAGGACCACGAGAGCTGAACCACAGCAGCATAGAGGCCCAAGGAAGAGGCCAGGGCCATGATGAGCACTGGGTAGAAGAGAATGAGGCAGGGGCAACATGAGATCTTATGCCAGAAGGTCCTCTCCTCATTGTACACAAGGAAGATGTTGTACCAAGTGATAGTGCCATAGTAGAAAGAGACAACAAAGGAGAGGATAAAAACCACAGGCAGGCAGACCAGCGTCCAGAGGACCACGTGGGGCCCACAGTCTGCTGACATCTGGCAGACCTTTCTGCCTTCAGCTGATGTTTCTTTCAGTGACTCTTTAGGCTTGGTCAATTCCTGCAGCTCCTTCTCTGTCAAAGTGACATGGATGTCCACCATCTGACCCTTTTTCTTCCCTCGTGTGATGGTCCCAGTTAATGTGACATAGCGGCTGTCCAAAGGCATGTTCCACATACCTGCAATGCATAAAAGAAGTGAGGTCAACATCAGAAGAGTGGAAATTTCATCACAGTGTTGTCCGCTGAGGCTGTTGCTGATGACCACAGTGTCTACTTAAAAAAAGGTTTATTGATTTTAGAAAGAGGGTTAGGGAGAAGAAGAGAGAAACATCGATGTGGGAGAGAAACAATAATTAGTTGCCCCCATGACCAGGGATGGATCCCAAAATCTAGGTATATTCCCTAAAAGGGAATCCAAACAGCAACCTCCTGGTGCACGGGACAATGCTCCAACCAACGGAGCCATACCGGCCAGGACTAGTGTCCAGTTTTATAGCATCTGTCATGGAAGCAGTGATTCAGTGATGGACTGAGTTGTTTTTCATGTTCCTTCTCCACTTTCTGAGACTCAATCTTGACACAATCTCTGTGATTGGAGGAGTGTGAGGAACTTATTACAGACACCACTTTATAGTGATCTTATTTCTAGCTTACAAGCACTGTGAAGATATTGTTTATTAGTATCAACTACCATGCTTCTCTAGGGGGGGCCTCCTCACAACTCTGTGGACATCACAGCCCTTGTGTCTAAGTTCTATTCACACAAACACACACACACACACACACACACACACACACACACACACGCACACACTACATACATACATACAACACCACTACCAACACTACCACGAACAACCAAATAGCCATCCTTTGGCCACTCTGGAAGTGAGGTTGAAGACATTGAAATAGGGAAGTCCATGGTCCTCAGTATGTGAAATGTATTCTACAAATGAAGGAGGTGTGCAAAGTACAAGCTTCAGGTTGACATGTACACAACATCTTGTTCGACTCCTTTCTAGTCAGAGCACATGCCCAGGTTGTGGGCTCAATCTCTGATAGAATTGTGTAGGAGGCAGCTAATCGATGTTTCACTCTCACATCAATGTTTTTTATCTCTATGTTTCTTCCTCTCTCTCTAAACATCAATCAAAAACTATCTTTTAAAATCCTTTATTGACTTCCGCTTGAACTTAAAATAAATCCTAAACTCTTTACTATGACCTGCAAGGCCCAATGTGATAAGACCCTTCCCACATTTCTGACTTCTTACCATTCTCTACACTCACTAACAGAAAATACTCTATTCCAGAAACAAGCAATGGTGTTTCCACATTAGGGTCTTTGCCTTTGCTGTTCTCTCTCCTCTAAAAGCTACACCCAAGATATTTTCATTGCTGGTTCCTTCATGTCATTCAGATCAACTCAAACATCACATCCTCAGAGAGCCCTTGCATATCCATGCAATCTCTCTCCCCAGTTACTCATCTTCCCATCACTGTGATTTATTGTATTGGAAAATTGAACCACTACCTGAATGAACTTTTATTTGCTGACTTCCTCACTGTCTTTCTTTCTTCTAATAGAAGATTGGCTGCATGAAAGCAAGGTTGTTGCTTATTCACTGTGGGTATATGTTTAGAGGTGAATCCATCTACACAAATAGATCTGCCTCATCCATTTGTTGATACACAATGATGCTCAATACAGACACTCCACAATTTCATTAGCAGCAACAAATATTCTTACACATGCCTCCTTATGCACATGGGGATAAATTGCATGGGGTCGATATTGAGAATTTCTAGGACATAGGAATGCATATTTTGAATTTAATAAAAATGGACAACTTTCCCTATAAAATGGTTAAAGCAGATTCCACTTCTACTTCCTCCCATTGATGTTATCAAATTTTACACAATTTATTTTGCCATCCTAAATCTGAGGGAAAACTATTAACTCATTGTTGTTATAACTTGCATTTTCCTGATTATTATGAAAGCCAACTATTATTGTTTCTTTATCTTACATGTACTAAGTGATTATCACAGTATGGCTTGTATTACTAAATTTTGTGTATAAGTCAGTCTTTTTCATTAAACTAGAAGTTCCAAAAGGGCAGAGATCTCCTCCATATTACCTGGAAGAGAACATAATAAGTATTTGATAAATACTGTACATTCATCAAATGAAGACTGTAACTTTGTGAGACGAAATGTATCAACAATAAGAAACAGGTCAGTGATCAAATGCCTGTCTGTCTTCTGGAGGATCCTCATTTGGTTTCTTCCCATGGCTTTAAGCAAGTGGCCCAGAGAGACTTACCATCATCGGCAGGATAGTCTAGGAAATCAGCTCCTTCCTCCTCTTTAGGCTGGTCTCCATCTTCTGATTCCCCAGGCTCCTCATCCAGTTTCTCACTCTCTGACCTGTAGATGATAATAGATTCTGGGCGGGACTCCTTCTTCTTCTTTTTCCTGCGACTTATTGTGGATTCCCCATCCAGAGCCAGGGCAGCTGCCATGGCCTTCCTCAGAGAGCCATGGTGGGGGCTTGGGAGCTGGCCCTGACTTTCTACTGGTGCCAACTCTTCCATTCCAGTCCTCACGTCTGGTTAATCCTTGTGAAGAGTCCAACTTGCTTGGGCAAATTTACAATCCACACATCGCAGAGTTTCTTCCTGGGTGGGGCTATGCAAAGATATCCCAATGAGGAGTTCAACCTGAAAGATAGGAAAGCAGAGCCATCAACAGGATGAGCTGAAAAGGAATTTGGGAAATGATCCTCAAATTGACAAGTCTCCACCTCCTTTTATATCTCATAACACTTTATTTCTGCATTTAAAAATTTTTAAATATATTTTTATTAATTTTAGTGAGAAAGGGAGAGGGAAAGACAGAAACATCAATGACTAGAATCATCCATCACCTGCCACCTGCACACCCCCTATAGGAAAATGAGCCCACAACCTGGGCATGTGACCTGACCAGGAATTGAACCCTGACCTTCTGGTTCATTGGTCGATGCTCAACCACTGAGCCACACTGGCTAGGGTATTTCTGTGTTTTTTAGTGAAAGAGATACTTTTATAAGGCTGCATTCTAGTGAATGAAATTTTATGTGTTGCAATGATGTTTCTCATTTACAAAACCATATATTATGTACTAGTATACCCTTCAACCTAGAGAAGTATAAGAAAATTGGGTGAGGAAGCCTTATAGACAAATGGGACTTAAGAACCATTTGTACACCCACTGTAGATGGAGATTCAGATGGTGGCAACCAATACTTCCGGCT
The DNA here is from genome assembly GCA_027563665.1 of Antrozous pallidus. NCBI lineage: Eukaryota > Metazoa > Chordata > Mammalia > Chiroptera > Vespertilionidae > Antrozous > Antrozous pallidus. Next base: position 20,738,072 of record CM050508.1, on the reverse strand, counting down.
TCCAGCTTCCGGCTATAGAGTCAGACATTACAAGCATACTCAAATGGATGGATGCAACTTTCAGTGAGGCACTGAAAGATGGCACAACTTCAACTCTGCTGTTCTATAGGGCACAACTCTTTCCTGGCTTCTTGGCCTAAGATCCCAGAAAAGGGATCAGCCCTACCACTTGGTGGAAAACAGGTGGAGAAGAGACAGACTTTTCACTCTTTAACAGTCTTTCTTCTTCCTCTTTTCTTTGTTTGTTTACAAGATAAAGACAGTTTGTGGGTGGATTGTAAAATTTTAGAAATCAGGAACAATGTTACACTCTCTCCTGTCCAGTGGAAAGACCCCAGGACTCATGCAGTGAATACTTAGGGTATGCCTGTTGATCTGATAGGACAGAGGAGAAGAGAAAATACCTATTTAAAAATAAGATAAGAGAAGTGTGAAGAGAGAAAGGTTTAATTATCGCCCCAGTTTTATATATGTTATTATGCTGTTAGTGTTTTATCTGGGAACTGGGTTCTGAACACTTCTCCTTTCTTTGAGATTCCATAAGATGGAGGGTAAAAAGATTTTTCTCAAGTTTTCAAGACTTGCATCTGTAGAATTAAGAGATGAGAAAGAACTGCTCTTTTCCCTGGAAGTTAGGCTTTATCCATCTTCCATGTCCATTCCCAGTCTGAAGATGGTCTATGAATGTGATGCTGCACAGTGTGTTCTTCAATAAATCATTAGCTCAGGATTCTCAGTCATCCTAGGGGTAAACAGGTTTTAAAGAACATGCTCAGGCCCTGATTGGTTTGGCTCAGTGGATAGAGTGTTGGCCTGCAGACTCAAGGGTCCCAGGTTTGATTCCAGTCAAGGGCATGTTCCCTGCTTGCTTACCCAGTAGGGAGTGTGCTGGAGACAGCTGATGGATGTTTCTCTCTCATAGATGTTTCTAACTCTCTATTCCTCTCCCTTCCTCTCTGTAAAAAAGTCAATCAAATATATTTTTAAAAAATAAAGAACATAGACTCTGAAAGTCATGCTTAAAATAACTCTTTTAAGCATTCTTGAAGGCAACTTTCCATCATTTTTAACTTCATCTATCACTTTTCCCATATCCATTGTTATAATACTTTGGTCTATTAGCCATCATCTCTTATCTATAGTTCTAAAAAATGTTCCTTATAGTCTAGTAGAGGAGATAGTTTCTATTCCGGCTGTCTTCCAATCAATTCTTCACTCAGTAGTTAGAAAGATCTTTCAAAAGTGTAGGAAGCCACAATACTGTCATTAGAGTGCACCAAGGAATGCTGAAGGTAGATGGACCTTGCAAGTTAGCAGAACTAAAATCAAGCACCATTGTTCTGTTGAGATAGCAGTGGCTAGAAGCAATTTCCTGACCTAATAGCCTCAAAGTAAATATTTACTGATCTTTACTGATCTTAGAAGAAGTCTGTCTGCTACCTGTTTGCCATGCTATACTGAGGGCAAGATTTTTAAACTTAATTTAAAAAATGCTGATGACATCCATAAAACCAGTAGGGTAGGTTATATCCGGTTCAGATCTTGCCATCAATCTTAATAAACCACTGCATGCAGATCTTCTTTACTTCATCTCCTGTTAGAGCATACTTAAGTCTGTTCCTTAAGAAAATGATGAGGAGGACCAAGATGACGGCATAGGTAAAACACCTATCTTGCTGTCATACACAGCAATTTCAAAACTACAACTTAAAGAAAGAACAAACACCATCCAGAATCACCAGAAAGCTGGCTAAAGTGAAAATTCCACAAATAAAAGTGAAGATAAGACACTGTGACTCAGATGAGCGGCGGCGGACAGCGTTGAAGACACGCACGGAGTCAGAGGTTTGGAGGAGCCACGCGCGCCAGCAGATAGAGTGGGCGGCTGAAAACTGGCCAGTTTTCTTGAATGGGGGAGACAAAGACGTCCCACTGGACTGATTCTCCAGCTCTGGGTGAAGTCCAGGGAACCCACTATCATATGGGGTAAAAACAGGACAGTGGGAGGGCACGCTGAAGCTCGGGTGCTGCAGGGGTCTGCTGGCTTGTGGGGAAGGCGAGCTTGTGCGGAGTGCGCGTGAGCTTGGGAAGAGCGCAGATGCCTGACCATGCAGAGAGCGCTCGTGACTTGCTCTTTCATTCAGGAAACCGTCAGACTGCATTGTTTTTGCAATTTGGGTGAGACATTGGGTGTGCAGACTCATTTAGGGAGAGTCTGAATTCTCTGGCAGGCGGTGGAGCTCGGCAGCAGCTCTCTCTCAGAGACCCTGGGGCCGCATAGGACGCAGCTGATGCTGTCTGCTTGGCCTGGAGACTCCGGCCATCCAACCCGAGCACAGCTGAACATCACAGACAATTGCCCTGGAGGTCAACCCCTCCCAGTGCTAACAATGATTAACCTGAGCTTAACTTCAGCAAGACTGTGCAACTCATATCCACCTCAGGTAACTGGGGAGGCTGAGCCACTGTCCCTTGTAGGACGTCTACCACACAAAGCTAATTGACCAACTTAGGGAAGCAGCCACCATGCAGAGATAAGGAAAGAAATCAGATGTGAAAGAAATGGAGGGAAAAAAACGACTGGACATGGAATTCAAAACCACGGTTATAGGGCTTTTCAAGAGGCTCCTAAAAAAGGTTGAGTCCTATAAGGAAATAAGCAAGACCAACAAGGAAATGAATGAGACCCTCAAGGAAATGAATGAGACCTACAAGGAAATGAGCAAGACCAAGGTGGACATGAATAAATCCTACAAGGAAATGAACGAGACCCTCAAGGATATGAACGAGACTCTCAAGGATATGAAAAAGGACCAACCAGAAATTAAGCATACACTGACTGAAATAAAAAATATTATACAAAGACCTAAAAGTACTCTAGAGCACCCCAAGAACCAAGTTAAAGATTTGAAATACAAAGAGATAAAATCCACTCAGCTGAGCCGAGACTAGTTTGGCTGAGTGGATAGAGCGTCGGACCGTGGACTGAAGGGTCCCAGGTTTGATTCCGGCAAGGGCATGTACCTTGGCTGCGGGCACATCCCCAGTAGGGGGCATGCAAGAGGCAGCTGATCGATGTCTCTCTCTCATCGATGTTTCTGACTTTCTATTCCTCTCCCTTCCACTCTGTAAAAAAATCAATAAAATATATTTTTAAAAAAATCCACTCAGCTGAAAAAGCAAGTAACCAAAAGAATCCAAAAAATTGAAGATAGTGTAAGGGGCCTCTGGGACAACCTCAAGCATATCAACATCCAAATTATAGGGGTGCCAGAAAAAGAGAGAGAGCAAGACAATGAAAACCTATTTGAAGAAATAGTGACTGAAAACTTCCCACACCTGGTGAAAGAAATTGACTTAGGAGTCCAAGAAGTGCACCGAACCCCAATATATAGGAACCCTAAGAGGACCACACCAAGGCACATCATAATTAAAATGCCAAGAGCAAAAGACAAAGAGAGAATATTAAAAGCAGCAAGAGAAAAACAGATGGTTACCTATAAGGGAGCACCCATACCATTGTCAGCAGATTTCTCAACAGAAACAATGCAGGCTTGACGGGAGTGGCAAGAAATATTCAAAGTGTTGAATAGCAAGAATCTACAACCAAGATTACTCTACCCAGCAAAGCTATCATTCAGAATTGAAGGTCAGATAAAGTGCTTCGCTGATAAGAAAAAGCTAAAAGAGTTCATCACCACCAAACCAGTATTATATGAAATGCTGAAAGATATTCTTTAAGAAGAGGAAGAAGAAAAAGATAAAAGTGTAAATTATGAACAACAAATTCACATCTATCAACAAATTAATCTAAAAATCAAGAGAATTAATAAGCTGATGAACAGGATAAACTGGTGAATGTAACAGAATCACGAATATAGAGAGGGAATGGACTGACAATTCTTGGGGAGAAAAGGGGTGTGGGAAGTGCAGCAAGAGACTGGACAAAAATCATGCAACTATGGGAGAGGACAGTGGAGGGGGGTGAGGGTGGAGGGTGGGATGTGTACCAGGTGGAGGCGAGCTATAGGGGAAAAAAAAGGGAACAATGTAATTAATAAACTGAACAATAAAGATTAAAAAAATAAAATAAATAAACAATAAAAAGCAGATAAGGCCAAAGTTTAATGTGACCTCCTCAAGAGAGAGGTCTCCACTTGGCACCCCATGCCTTCTAAATGCATATTTCTTATATATTATTTTCATTTGTGCGTGGGCCCCTCCTTCAGATCCTGAACCCTAGCCATGCAGGTTGAGGCAGAAAGCATTAATAAATCACCATCAAGTTCACATTAAGCTTAAAACTTAAAACCCTCCAGGTACTCTCCACTGTTATAAAAAGAAATCAATATGGCCTAAGCACCTGCATTACCCAGCTTCTTCCTAACCTGCTACTCTATGCTCTACCACTTTTTTCATTTATACCTCCAAATGCTGCATCACACTGGCTGCCTATTATTCTTTAAGAGCACCAACTGCTTTCCCTCTTGAAGTCTTTTTGGAAAAAAATATATTTATTGATTGATTTCAGAGAGGAGGGCAGAGGGAGAGAGAGATAGAAACATCAATGATGAGAGAGAATCATTGATCAGCTACTTTCTGCATACCTCACACTGGGGATCAAGTCTGCACCCTGGGCCTGTGCCCTGACCAGCAATTGAACTGTGACCTCCTGGTTTATAGGTCGATGCTCAACCACTGACCCACACTGGCTGGGCCCTCTTGAAATCTTTTTGAATGCTGTCTACCACAGGGCTGGTATGTTGCTCCACCCCTGGCCCTTCACATGGCAATAGCCTTTGTATCCCCCATGGCTTTCCTGACACCAAACCCAAAATAGCCCCTTGCTCTGCCTTTCATTATTCCTTTTAATTATAGTCTATTTCTTGTATAAAAGATAAAATTTGTAATTAAGTCTTATTTGTTATTTTACTTGCTTGTCTATATTCTCTACTGTAAGTTCTATAAAGTAGACTAAAAGCTCATACAATTAGACCTACAAGTAGGTTTTCAACAAAATATTTTAAGTTATTTTAAAATTTCAACATATGAATTTTAGAGGGATTCAAATATTCACTTCCTGACAGTATCATACAGTGTATGGAGCTCTCCAGTGGGTTCCTGATGGGGCTTGAATCCGCCTCAAGGTAGTATCCTTTGTATTGGCCTGCTGAGTTTCAGGATTCCTGGCCCACACTGGCTGGGCCCAGGATTATTTTGGCTTAAAATATTTTAAGACGGTATTCATAATTTTTTGAGGGGTGACACAGTAGCAATTAAGGATTAGCCTGATTTTATCAAAGACCAAGATTAAGGAAAAATTTAGTAAAGAGATATTAATAAGCTCTTTTATGCTTAATAAGCTCAATTAAAGTACAATTGTTAAGTGCTACATTATATCTATTTTCTTCTTTAATAAAGGAGGCTTTTAGTTGATCATATGACTTCACAGTAAAGACAATATTTCCCAGCATTCCTCAAAGATGAGTGTGATCATGACTAGTCTTTGGCCAATGGGATGTGAGTAAATGTGATATGTGCAGCTTCGACATCTGCACCCCTCTTTCTTCCTATCACTTTCTTGAGGAATGTAATGTGAACGTGATGATTCATCTTCAACCATACAGATAAGGAAAAACCTGAAAGGATAGCAGAGGAATGAGGAAGAAAGATTAAGAGCCACCCTCTTCCTTTGGACTGTAATATGAGAAAAAAATATATATTTATTTTGTTTTAACCCAAGGTTATTTTGGCTTGCTGAGGCAGCCATACAGAAATTTTAACCAATACACTGGGATTGCTCACAGTTATTTTATGTCCCAACACCTCTGCTGTGTTCCAAGTTATCAGCCCTGGAGCACAAGCAGATTTTGATATGCGTTCAGAGTTAGATCATAAAATGGCATCATCCAATTTATTGTTAAAGCAGTTTTGATTCTTCTGGGTGGGCCAGGAATCCTGAAACTCAGCAGGCCAATACAAAGAATATTACCTTGAGGCTGGCTCAAGCCCCATCAGCAACCCACTGGAGAGCTCCATACACTGTATGATACTGTTATGGACTGAATATTTGAATCCCTCTAAAATTCATATGTTGAGATTTTAACCTCTAATGTGACGGTATTAGGAAGTGGAGTCATTGGGAGGTGATTAGGTTATGAGGATGCACCATACATGAATGAGATTAGTGCCCTTATGAGACTCCTGAGAGTTTTCTTGCTTTGTCTGCCATGTGAGGTCAGAGCCAGAAGCTGGACTCCTATGAACGAGGAAGATGTCTATGAACCAGGCTCTCACCAGACACTAGATATGCCAGCATATTGATCTTGGACTTCCCAACTTTCAGACTATGAGAAAAGATAATTTCTTTAAGGTACCCATACTTTTATTAAAGCAGCCTGAACAGATTGAGACAGACTATTCTCTGCTTGTAATGAGCTGGCCAACAGTGCTTTCATGGAGAAATGTAGGTCCACTTAGCATGGGTTGCCTTGCATTTCATCTGAGAAATTCTGACTTTTCTTGTTGCAATTAGTCTATATTTAGACAAATTGCCAAGTGGACAACCAACCAAAACAAAACACAAATGGGCTGTCACTTTGTCACCCCTGGCTTATAACACTTCCAAATGAGGGTGGCCTGTTCTAATGGTTTAAGAGTAATTAGAGCTGACTTTTTGCACTTTGACCCATATGGGCACATGTCCCTCTTTCAGAGAACTTGAACTGGGCCTGGGTGGGTGGGGTAGCATCATTTTCAATTAATTTATCACTATAGTGAACTGTCTTGCTCCAGGCTGCTATGCTTTCAATTCTTCTGATTTGTGTGGGGGTCACCCAAAGGGCCGCATATTACCTGTCTGGGGTGGCCAGACTCTCCCAATAGCATCTTGATTCACTACCATTACATGTACTAGGGCAACTAGGAAATACAACTTATCATTTTACCACTGAAAATTACCATTAGCGGCTCTCAGGGAGACAGTCTCACCAATGTAAAAATGAAAGGGAATTTGGCGTAGAAATGTCAAGTGACAGGAACAGCAGCCTCCAGTCAGTTGCTGTGAATTGGCCATGAGCACAGGGTAGCCTTTGTGGTCCCATGATAGTATTTCTCGTGTCATTGCCAACCTATCTGGTTCTGAAAGGTTCTCACATTGAGACAGGTTCATTACTGAGGGAGGATCTGACCATCAACAAAGGAAATCCTTCTTGGCAGAAAAGGTTGTTGGTTACAAGGAGCTGGAGCATGTTCTTATTATAAGATCTGACCTTCACTATCTGACCTTCTGTTTACTCATGGCACACATAGCCTTTGACCTCCCATTCTTGCTCCAAACATGTACACATGCTAGATTATAAACTCTAACAAGGCAGGAACACGTAAATGTCTTGTCCTCTGTACTGTAGAGAACAGTACTTGGCACATGGCAGGTGCTCAATAAATATTGACTGAATGTTGTGAATTGGTTAAGAGTTTTATTTATGTAAGCTGGACTCTTACTTCAAGGTGGGTTGGAGCTAGAGGAATCATTAAGATTCCTTCTGTGTGGAGAGTCTGTGAGTCGAAATGATGAGAATCCCACAGGGCCCTGTCAGTCTGCGCCTGCAGCTGCTTTGCAGAAGAGAGAAACTGAAGTTCCCATGCCTATGGGGCAAGGGAAGGACAGGAAGATGTGTGAGAAAGAATCTCAGAAGATGAAGGGAGTCAGTGCTAATGGGGTATGACAGGGGTAGGTATGAAAGGATTAGGGCCTTGAGGATGCCTTCTTCCCCAGGACAAAGCGGGGCAGTGATCCAGAGTGCAGGGAAGGTCAGAGCTTGATTCACCAGAGGAGCAGTCAGGGCTGCATGGCCTGGCTGCCCTGAGGTGAGATGGCGCCATCAGGGGCCAGAGTTGAAATCTGGAAACAGAAAGCCTCTGAGTGGCAGAACTGCTGCTGGGCTGTCAAGCCTTAGGGGGTCACATTCCCAAACCCTGGCTGAGGTCAGAGGCAGAGGAGACAGGCCTCTTCATTTTTAACAAAAGTCCTCTCAAAGAGACCTCATGTCTCTTCATCATGGGCTCTCTTGGAATGGAAAACAACTTTCTGATTGCTGATGCTGCAACATCCGTGCTGCTGAGGACTGGCTCCTGTCTTCCTCGGCAGTCCACACTAGCTTGAGCCAGTGCAGCCAGCTTTTCACTGGAGGACCAGAGCCCCTCTCCCAGTCCACTTCGCCACCACACAGGGGCTGTGGTGCAGCCAGGCACACACTGCCCTGCCCAGGCAGAGCGCCATGAAGCCACAGGTGCAACCCAGTCACAAACCAGACACAAGTATATCTTCACACAAAATTATATCTGAATAATAATATTCTTAAAGAAACTTCAAGTGTTCCTTGTGAAGAAAGAAAGCCTAGAATTTTCTGGAATAAAAGAAATTCCTCAGAACAAAGTCAATATTTCTTTTCATTTTAAAATAAATATCTGTTGTTGGGATTAAAGGACCAGGTATTAATTTTTATGCAATAAAACTTTGAACTTTACTCTATACATTTAATTCTTTGTTATGGAGGTGACAGTGTCATTCTTAAAAATGTGGCCATAACCACATACCTGACTTAATAGTAGATGTGACTCCTAGGTAAACCCTGTAGAAAACAGAAAGAGGAAGAGCCTTCTTCCCTTTGGTAATGAGTGTAGATTAGAATCTGTCAGCAACAAAGATTGAGGGGCAAGTGTGCATTAAAGGAGGTTGGAGAAGGGCCAGGGTTGGAGGAAGAGGAAGGAAGATGTCTGAGTGCACTCTCATTCATTTCCGTTTGCTTTGTGAATAGGTGCTGGGCCCAACCAAAGAATAATGGTATTTGTTTGTAGCCTGCCTGGATGGTTAAGACCACAGCACCTGACACAACCCCTGGATCTGCCAAGTTCTTAGGCAAAGTCTCTCCAGGCCAGTCCAGGTGTGATCTCGCTCTGGTGGGTTGACTGAACCATGCAGATGGACAATAAGAAGGAGAATCTGAATAATGAATCACTTTGACTGGGAACCCAAGGACATATGAGAAATCTCCTCCACCCTCAGCAGGCTGTCTCCTCTCCCCACCCACCTCCTGCATAAGGAATGAGCTGGAGGATGGGTTCTCAAACACACACCTCAGATGGATTCTTGCAGCAAGCATGAACCCTTCAAACACTCATGGGTTTACGCAGCCTGGCTGAAATGGATCAGATCTCAATCTGGTAAAGGTTGCTTCTTCCTTTCATTCCCGAGGGGGAGATGAGGTGGAGATGGGCTCCAGTTAATTTTTTTAAATCATTTTCTTGCGTCTGTGGATCACTGCACGGGGGCCCTCCTCCCCACACTGCTACTACCCTTTCAGGGGGCCCTTCCAGAGGATGAAAGGATCTGGAAGGGAATTTCTTCCTCTCAGCTGGGCCAGCCCCTTCTCTTCCCAGCCAGCCGCACACAGCATCCGGGGCCAAGCTGCAGCCTCTCTTTGCCCAGATGCCCTGGAGATTTAATTTTAATTAACAGTGAGCTGTGGCACCGAGGATTGAATTTTTCAAAATACAGCACACTCCCGCCTTTTGTCTGCTTCCCTCCTGCCATCTCTCCCACCCCCAACACCTCCCATGGCAGCGAAATAAAGAACAACAAACAAACACAGAGGAGATGTCTCACCTCCACCTGCCCGGGGCAGAGACAGTCAGAGGACAGGGTGCTCTGGAAGCCAATGCCTGGGAGTGGTCTTTCCGCAGTGGTGACAGCGAGCGGGGCGGGGCGGGGCGGGGCCCTGGCAGTCACGTGGGTCTTAGCCCTGCCCAGGTCCAAGGGCCAGGGGGATTCATCAGCCCGGATTGGCCTTCCCTGGAGGCACTCAGAGGCTCCGCAGACATGGCAAAGTGGGCGAAGGGCACGAGCTGCCTGGCGGCCGGCTTGCTGCAGAATCGAGTGGCCATCGTCACCGGCGGCGGCACGGGCATCGGAAAGGCCATCGCGACCGAGCTCCTGCAGCTGGGTGCGTGAGTGGGACCCGGGTCAGGAGACCTGGAGCCAGGGGTCCCTGGAGATGCTGTCGGCTGGCATACCCTGGGGTGGGGATCCAGGGGATGCTAGGCCAGGTTGCAGAAGTGTGGAGTTGCTAAGAGAAGAGGTATAGATGTGGGAGAAATTGAAATGGCTCTGGGTCCCAAGTAGGGAATAAGGAGAACTGTGGAAACATGGAAAACACTTTTGTTTTTTAAATATATTTTACTGATATATTTTTTTTTACAGAGAGCACAGGAGAGGGAGAGAGAGTTAGAAACCATTTAAGAGAGAAATATCAATTAGCTGCCTCCTGCACAACCCCTACTGGGTATGTGCCCGCAAGCAAGGTACATGCCCTTGACTGGAATCGAACCTGGGACCCTTGAGCCTGCAGGCCAATGCTCTATCCACTGAGCCAAACCGGTTAAGTAAGAAGGACTTTATTTAAGTTTAAAAAGTTTGTAACACTGAGTGTTCCCATCATATGAGCTTTTATAACTTTCACTGTAATGAGTGAAGGGAGGACTTCCTTTATCATTATTATTTTTTTCTAATTCTCACTCAAGGAAATTTTTCACCCTTGGAAATGTTAGAGAGAGTGGAAGGGATGGGGAGAGACAGAGAAACATGGAGGTGAGAGACACATGCAGTGTCTGCCTCCTGCAGGAGCCCCACCCAGGGCTGGGGATGGAGCCTGCAATGGAGGGAGGTGCCTGTGACTGGGATGGAACCTTCAGTGCATCAGCAGAAGCTCTATTCTCAGAGCCAAATAAGAGAGGGCTAAAGGGAGGACTTTGTCAGCACATGAACAAGGAAGCAAGGGAAACCTCGAAGGAGAAAATTGATAAATCTATCCACTTGAAAATGTAAATCATCATTGAATTAAAAAATAATGTAAGGAAATATTAAAGGCAGAAAAATGCTTTCAATATACAAAATGGATGATATAAAGAGCTCTCACAAATACATAAGGAAAAGATCAAACACACTGCTAGAAAATTGGCTAATGATATTGACCAGGTGAACCAAATGGAGGCAGGATAGCAGGAAGCCACCTCCGGCCTGTGGTGCAGCCAGGGACAGACACACTGACCCGCCCAGGCAGAGCTCCATGAAGCCACTTGTGCATCCTAGTGATAAACCACAGGAAATTACATCTTCATACAATTATCCTTAAAATAAACGTCAAGTGTTCCTTGTGAAGAATTGGAGTCTGGAATTTTCTGGAATAGAAAGATCTCAGCATGGGGAAACTGAGACAGATAGCTGGAAAGCTGGCTGAGCAATTTACAGCCCGATTCAGAAAGTCACCTCCTTAGAGATGAAATCCAAGCCTCAGCTGTATGGCAGCCCCAGGCCAGAAAAGCACAAAGCCATCTGGGCAGTGCCAGGACCAGGAGCAATGACTGAGGACCCTGCCCCGGCACTGACCAACCAGGGGAGACCAGGACCCTAAAAGAACACACCTGGAAAACTGATGAAAATTCTGTTGAAACTCTCCCCTGAGGTCTCCCCTATGACTCCTGCCCCAAAGAGAGATGAAAGCCTCAGGACAACCCTAGCTGGTTTGGCTCAGGGGATAGAGAGGGGGCTATGGTCGGGATGCATGCAGCAGGCAACCAATCCATGTGTCTCTCTCACATCAATGTTTCTCTATCTCTGTCTCTTCCCCTCCCTTCCACTCTCTCTAAAAATCAATGGAAAAATATCCTCAGGAGAGGATTAAGGAAAAAAAAAAGGCTTAAGACATGATCCAGGGTGAGCTCTCCCGCAGAGGAGCATATCCATGCCATTCCCTTCCTCCTCTTCTCCCCCCATTCTAACTCTAAGTGACCCCAGGAGACTTGCAACCAGGGGAGCAATGGACAGTGGCAACACCTCCCAGGCTAACCCCCTGAACTTGTCTCCAAGGCCCCCTTTTCTCCTACTTTCCAGTGAGCTAGGGCAGCCCAGCATGGGCTCTCCTGCTGCTTCTTCTACCCTAAGCCCTTCATTGTTTCACTCTCTGCAGCTTTAATAAACGTACCTCATAGTCACTTGGACTCATAATGTGAAAGCTTTCCTCCACGAAGTAAAGAACTCACACTCCCAGCCCTTCCTGGGCAGATCTGCTCAGGACTAGTCCAGCCATGAAGAACTTTAAATAGGCAATAAGTACATGAGAAACAATCAACTTTATTGGCAATAAAATGCAAAATAATAAGATCATATTGTTCTTAACAAAATTTTTAAACATTGAAGAAATGATGAAGTGAAAAGGCTGGCAAGAAAGTAAATGATTATAGACCTTCTAAAGGGCAATTTGAAAAACAGAATCCAGAAGCTTTAAATAATGTTCATGCTGTATGACCTGGTAACTTCTCTCTTAGGGATTTCCCTTAAGAAAATTATCAGACACAGCATAGATTTATGTATAAGGAAGTAGTGGTGAGTAGGAAAACATTGGTAATAACTTAAATATTCATTGTAAGAGAAATAGATAAATCAAAAACAGTGAAATACTATGTTGCTATTTAAACATCTTGCTTTTGAAGACTTTATGTAGAGAAATGCATACCTTATAATTGAAAAAAAAAGCAGGATTCTAAGCAAAATATACTATTCCAATTTGTTAATGAAAATATCAGTATATATTCTTAAAAAAGACTGGAAGTTTACAGCATTGTTAACAGCAACCTTTCTCTTTTTGCTGGAAATAATTTGAATTATAGTGGAATAAACTGTCATCTTTTTTAAATCCTTGTCCAAGGATATGATTATTGATTCTTTTTAGAGAAGGAGGAAATTGGTGAGAAAGAGAGAGAGAGAGAGAGAGAGAGAGAGAGAGAGAGAGAGAGAGAGAGAGAGAGGCATAGATGTGGAAAACATTAATCAGCTGACTCTCATACACAGCCCAGCCAGAGATGGAACCTGCAACCTAGGTATGTGCCTTGACTGGGAATTGAACCCACGACCTTTTGGTGCACTTGACGATGTCCCAACCAACTGAGTAACCCAACCAGGGCAAACAAACTGTCTTCATTTAAAAATGTTTTATGAACATGTATGCTGTGTTTGCTTACTATTGTGTTTCTAATGCCTATCACATAGTATAAACTAAAAATGAATCTCAAAAAAACATGAAAAGAGCCGAAACCAGTTTGGCTCAGTGGATAGAGCATCGGCCTGTGGGCTGAAGGGTCCTGGGTTCGATTGTGATCAAGGGCATGTACTTTGGCTGTGGGCACATCCCCAGTAGGGGGTGTGCAAGAGGCAGCTGATCGATGTTTATCTCTCATCGATGTTTCTAACTCTCTATCCCTCTCCCTTCCTCTCTGTAAAAACTCAATAAAATATATTTTTTAAAAACACATGCAAATATTTATCTCTTTAATGAGAAAAAATGGGAAATCAATATTTCTTTTGTGGCCCAGGCATAGCATCATTGCCTTTATTGTTCTCCACTCACAACATTAAATTCTATATCCTATCAGGAATACTCTCAGGAAAAATAGAATGAGTCATCATTACATGTAGGCATCACATACCCTGCAGGCTTCACCAAACATTTGCCAGATCCTGGCTCAACCTTGCAGACCATTTGTGCATTTTCACATATTTGAACTTTCCTGCTTGGTAACTTTGCATTAGCCAAACACTAGATTCGCATTGGCAGGCTTGATTTTTATTAGGCCAGGATGAAATAATAGGACAATGAGCTCTTGTGATCTTTTGGAGGCCCCATGAATCCTTTTGAAATTCCAGTGAAAGAGATGAGTGACTCCCTTAAAGTATTTTGTATCCTAAAAAAACATCTGTATATATAATGTTGTATTGTATTGGAAATTGATTTTCTCCAGCGAAATAATATTTATTGTGACTTTTCGAGCTTTATTTTTTTTTTAATGCCGGAATTAATAATGCTAATTCCTAAAAATTGTTACAAGCTCAATTGGACAAATAAATGCTAGCCAATTCTGTTTCCAGTGAGAAGGCTACTATATTTTGGTGTGAATTACAAGTTGAATTTTTAGCCATGCTTTTAAAATGCTGATTACTGTGTTGTCTTTTCCCAAAAAGATGCCAAAAGCACTACCTCTCCAGAGTAGGCTATAATGAACAGGATTGGAACCTCTTTGGTTCACAGTTGCTGTTAGACAAGGAATCCTGATTCCATCAAGAACACTAAGATCATTTAAGTTGAAATCAAGTCGGTTACTTCTCTTTGCTCTTGAGTTAATCATTCTCTTTCTGTAACCACAGCAGACATTAGGTACAGTGGGTAAAATAGAAATAAGAAATTGCGATCAAGACAGCACCTTTTTTGGCTCCACTGACTGGGCTTGTTGTGGTCAACCTATCAATAATCAGTGTTGAGGTTTGACAAGCTTTTATGGTTCTCATTATGTTTATAAGACTGTAGGATCTGAGGCGCAAGAATCTGGTGTCAGAGAGCAAGGCATTTTAAAGGGGATGTTACACTAACAAGCGAGACAGAAAAACCAGTATTAGAGGAGAAGGGCCTGCCAGGCTGTCTCGCATACTGGGGAGACAGCAACACGTGCAAAGGTGGACATGCCTTTTGAGGGGAGGAACAGGAAGGGGTGGAGCCCAAGGTGGAATGGGAAGTGGTGGGCCCAGGGCACTTGGCACATGGTAATTGGTCATTCAGTGTCTTGGGGATGTCCCAGTGGCAGATGCAGGTTATATAATACTCTGCCCACCAGTTGGGGGAAGGGAGGATCTATCATTCCAGGCTTTTGGTAATATTATAAAAATTGAGAGTCTGGGCAAGGTCAGGGGGTGATGCTACTTCCTGCGGAGAGGGGGCATCGTCAGGGGCATCTACCCAGGGTCTCAAGGATTCTGGTAACATAGGTGTCTCTAGGTTCTAAATTCAAGGCCAGATAGATCTCTCCCACCTTCTGGTTGGTGAATGCCTGCATTCTGTTCTGCAAAAAACTAGTGAAACAGCGCATGAGACAGGGGCCAAAGAGAAAAACTATTCCTGAAATAGTCCCAACTAATACCATTTAACCTGTAGTGTTCTTTTTTAAGTTAAGAATGGAAATTAACATACTTCATGATTATACTTTTAATTCTAAGAAAGGTATTTAAAGAGTGGAATACTTTCTATTAATAATAGAGATATCATATCTCCTAAAAGGTTTCATTGTAATAAATCTAAATTGCAACATCACTGTGATTCCAACAACTAGAGTTATATAGTGACTCATTTTACTCAGCAAACACTTTTGGACCAATAAAGCTTTATGATAACTATCAATGAGTGGTTTGTTTTCATGAAGTTTAATTTCTATAAACCTTCTTAACACAAAAGATTGGCTGGTAGGAAGTAAAGAGGACTTTAAAGAACATGGAAATAGCAGTTACCAGGAACAGCTACTTATCTACTGGAACTGAGATGAAGAATACTACTTCCCCAACCCCACCTCCCAGCTGACATCCAAACCTTGTTGGGAATGCTAAGTGGGCTGACCTACTTGATGGCTGGGCAACTTGATGGTTGGGCCATCACTGTGGTGTTCTGTTGGTGGAACTTGCTAGAAATCTGCCCTCTGGAACTTACCTGAGATAATCCACCATCTAGGGTGCCGGGGGAAACTTCACAGGAGGTGTCACATCAGAGGCTCTGCTGCACAACTACCTGGGGGAGGTGTCAGGGACACTGGTGCTGCAGCTGCTGCTGGCTGCCCTGCATCACCTGGCGTCTGGAGAGGAAAGCCTTCACCTTCTACAGTGTCTCTCCACCGCCCTCTCCTGACAAAGCTCTGTGTCAGCCGGCAAAGGAAAAACTAAAGGCCCAGATGCATTGTCACAGAGCTGAGTAGCAATGAATCTATCCCTGGCCCACTTGGGGCCTTGGCATCAAGCAGCATATCACTTTCCTTAAGGAAGAGTGCCACTTTGGGGCTCAGCATTGGTCTCTATGTGGACAAGGTGCACATTTAGAGGCAGCCCCAACTGCATAGGTTTTGCTTATGATCTTGGGCCTGTTTGCTTTTCCTTCACTCTTGTGCCCTAGGCTAGTTCTGTGGTGGCAGGCAATGGGGGCTGGGAAATACCAACTGACTGAGTCATCTGTTTTCCTTGGTAGTCTGTGCCTCTTTGGGGGCATGAATGTGTGAGACAAAAATAGCACTTTATGCCCACTCTTCAGTGTTTTGTCCACATGCTTCTGGCCCAGGCCTCCTCATTTCCAACTTTTCTGTCCTTTTCTTTTAGGTGCTGGCTAAACCATATGGCTGTGGGCCATCTGTATATATTCTCACTCAGGGCTATTTTTCTTTCCTACCAGGATTGGTCCTAGATGGGCAGTCGGACATCACTCGAGGGGTCCCAGATTGGAGAGGGTGCAGGCTGGGCGAAGGGACATCCCTCGCCCCCATGCACAAATTTCGTGCACCGGGCCTCTTGTAAATATCATACCAGGATTGGGCCTAAACGGGCAATCAGACATGCTTCTCACAATCGAGGACTGCTGGCTCCAAACTGCTCACCTGCCTGCCTCCCTGATTGCCCCTAACCGCTTCTGCCTGCCAGCCTGATCACCCGCTAACCACTATCCTGCCAGCCTAATCGATGTCTAACTGCTCCCCTACCAGCCTATTTGCCCCAACTTCCCTCCTCTGCCAGCCTGGTCATCCCTAACTGCCTTCCCCTGCAGGTTTGATCATCCCCAACTGCCCTCCCTTGCAGGCCTGGTCTCTCCCAAATGCCCTCCCCTGCTGGCCTGATCACCCACAGCTGCCCTCCCTTTCAGGGCCTGGAACCTCCAATGGCCCTGCCCTGATGGCCATCTTGTGGTGGCCATCTTGTGTCTACATGGGGGCAGGATCTTTGACCACATGGGGGCAGCCCTCTTGTGTGTTGGAGTGATGGTCAATCTGCAAATTACTCTTTTATTAGATAGGATAGAGGCCTGGTGCATGGATGGAGGCCAGCTGGTTTGCTCTGAAGAGAGTCCCAGATCAGGGTGGGGGCTCCCTTAGGGTGAGAGGCCTGTGGAGGTTTGCAGGCCAGCCACATCCCCCAAGCAGAGGCCCTGGTATCTGGGATTAATCTACGTCTACAATTGAAACTTTGTAGCCTGGAGCAGAGCCAAGCCTTCTGCTTGCTTCTGGGCAGCAGCCATTTCTGTTTGAAACATTGTAACCTAGAGTGGAGGGGTAGGCCAGCAACTGGCAGACTGAAAGGTTGGCTTCCTCCATTGCCAGAGAAACCCAAGCCTCTGTTCTCTCCAGCTCAGTGGCTGCCGCCATTTCTGTATCTTTTATAATTGAAACTTTGTAACATTGAGTGGAAGCCTAGGAAGGCAGAAAGCTTGGCTTCCTCTGTTGCCGGGGAAACCCAAGCCTTCCTCCTGCTCTCAGTGGCGGCAGCCATCTTGGTTGGGGTTTATTTGCATAATTTGCTTCTGATTGGCTGGTGGACGTGGCTGTGTGTGTGTCGAAGGTACGGTCAAATTTGCATATTACTCTTTTATTTGATAGGATATATGGTATATATGTATATACTAGAGGTCCTGTACATGAAGTTCATGCATGGAAAGGGGGTTGTGTCCCTCAGCCCAGCCTGCACTCTCTCCAATCTGGGACCCATTGAGGGATTTCCGACTGTCCTTTTAGGCCCGATCCCCCTGGAATTGGGCCTTAACAGGCAGTTGGACATTCCTCAAAAATCCGGGACTGTTGGCTCCCGCCCACTCATCTGCCTGCCTGCTTGATTGCCCCTAACCACTCCCATGCCAGCCTGATTGATGCCTAACTGCTACCCTGCCAGCCTGATTTCCCCTAATTGCTGTCCCCTGCTGGCCTGGTTGCCTCTAACTGCCCTCCCCTGCCTGCCTGGGTGCCCCTAACTGCCCTCTCCTGCCTGCCTGGGTACCCCTAACTGCCCTCCCCTACTAGCCTGGTAGCCCCAAACTGCCCTCACCTGCAGGCCTGGTAACCCCCGGTTGGCCTCTAACTGTCCTCCCCTGCTGGCACAGTCAACCCTAACTTCCCTCCCTTGCCAGCTTGGTCATCCCCAACTCCCCTCCCCTGCAGGCCAGGTCTCCTCAACTTCCTTTTCCTTCCCTGCAAGCCTAGTACCCCCCAACTGTACTCCCTTTCAGGCCTGGTCCCACTCAACCGCCCTCCCCTGCAGGCCTGATCACCCCTAACTGCCCTCCCCTGCCAGACTGATCATCCCAAACTGCCTTCCCTTGCTAAACTGGTTGCCCTTAAGTGCCCTACCCTGCTAGCTTGGTTGCCCCCAACTTTCCTCCTCTGCATGCCTGTTGTCCCCTAACTGCCCTCCCCTGCAGCCTTGGTCCCCCACAACTGCTGTCCCTGCAGGCCTTGTCCCTCCCAACTGCCTCCCCCTGCTCACCTAGTCACCCCTAACTGCCCTCCCTTGCTGGCCTGGTTACCCCCAGCTGTCCTCCCCTGCAGGCCAGGTACCCCCCAAACTGCCCTCCCCTGCATGCCTGGTTCCCTCCCCCCAACTGCCATTTCTGAAGTCATGGCTTCCTCCCCACTGCCCTTCCCTACAGGCCTGGACCCCTGCAACTGCCCTGTCATGGAGGCCTGGGTCCCCCCAAGTCCCTCCCTTGCAGGCCCAGTCCCCCCCAACTTCCCTCCCTTACAGGATGTGTCCCCCCACTGCTGCCCTCCCCTGCTGGCCATCTTGTGTCCACATGGGGGCTGCCATCTTTGACCACATATGGCCAACTTGAGTTTTGGAGTGATGGTCAATTTGCATATTATTCTTTTGTTAGATAGGATGTGTGTGTGTGTGTGTATTCTTTTATTAGATAGGATATGTGTGTGTACACACACACACATACACACACACACAAAGTCTGTACACTGAATAGCCAGATTATTATGATTTCTGAACACATATTATGATTTCTGGCCACTCAATATATATGCTACATAACAGTGGTCGGCAAACTGTGGCTTGCGAGCCACATGCAATTCATAAGTTGCGGTTTGCCACTCTGTTGACTAATGAGTTTGCCGACCACTGACCTAGACTGTTGATTCCAATAATTATAGGCTGTTGCTGTTCCTTGTGATTAAGCTCATATCCCAGTGGTCAGCAAACTCATTAATCAACAGAGCTGCAGTTTGCCAACCACTGCTATATAATAAAAAGCTAATATCTAAATTGTCCCCTTGACCAGGAGTCAATTAGCAGGCAGGCCGGCCAACTGCCCATGTCCCCTCCTGGCCAGCCTTGCCTGACCTCACCCACGCATGAATTCATGCACTGGGCCTCTAGTATGTGTGTGTGTGTGTGTGTGTGTGTGTGTGTGTGTATATATATATATATATATATATATATATATATATATATATATATCTCCTATATAATGAAATAATAATATGCAAATTGACCATATATCTGCTACACCCGCAAACCATGCCACCAATCAATCACGAGTGAGTTTGCAAATTAACCCAACCAAGATGGCTGTGGCCACGGAGCAAGCAAGAGGCTTGGGTTTCCCTGGTAATGGAGGAAGCTAAGCTTTCCACACACCCTGGCTGGCCTAGTTCTCCACTCAAAGCTACAAAGTTTCAATTATAGAAGATAAATAAATCTCAGAACCAGGGCCTCCAGTTGGGTCACTGGGGGGTTTGGCTGGCCTGCAAACCACCACAGACTCCATGCCCAAGCCACCTCACTCCCCAAGGAAACCCCCACCCTGATCCAGGACACCCTTCAGGGCAAACAAGCTGGCCAGCATACATGCACTAGGCCTCTATTCTATCTAATAAATGAGTAATATGCAAATTGAACATCACTCTAACACACAAGATTGCTGCCCCCTTGTGGTCAAACCCCATGTGGACATGAGATGGCCACCATGGGATGGCCAGCAGGGGAGGGCAGTTGAGAGAGACCAGGCCTGCAAGGAAGGGCAGTTGGGGGTGACCAGGCCTGCAGAGGAGGGCATTTGGGGGGGAGTATCAAGGCCTGTAGGGGAGGGCAGTTTGGGGGGACAAGACCTGCAGGAGTGGGCAGTTAGTGGTGACCAGGTCTACAGTGGAGGGAAATTAGGGGTGACCAGATCTGCAGGGAGGGGCAATTAGGGGTAATCAGGCTGTCAGGGGGTGATCAGGCTGGTAGGCAGAAGTGGCTAGGGGCAATCAGGAAGGCAACAGGCAAGCATTTGGGAGCCAGCAGTACTAGATTGTGAGAGGGATGGCCAATTGCCCATTTATCAGGATCCTACTGGGATCAGGCCTCAATGGGGATTGGGACATTCCTCGAGGGGTCCCAGATTGGAGAGGGTGCAGGCTGGGCTGACAGACACCTGCCCCCCATTACTGTGCACAAATTTTGTGCACCAAGCCTTTAGTTTATTAATAGTTCTATTCATTTTGCCCACAGATGGGATTGTACATCATAATCTCTTATGAACCATGCTTTTTTTTCCACCTAATATATTTTGCAAATTTTTTTCATCTCAAGATGCTTAGATTTTCCTTATTGCTTTTGAGGGCCTGCAAGAAGTCTCTTGAATGGATTTATCATAACGGAATTAACCAGTCCCTATGGATGGTTAAATTGATTCATGTTTTTTGCCTTTAGAAGCAATGCCATAGTGGATATGCATGTGCAATTGCATGACCTTCCACAATTTTTCCTGGACCAAAGAATATGTGCATTTAAAATGGAAAAGTCACAATGCTTCCTTCTTAGAGGGACCTATGGCAAACACTTCAGGGGGCAGAACTGCATAGCGTTGGGAGTTCACACATTGTTTAAGGGGAGCAGTACTGAATTCCAGATAGCTGTGTGCCATGTTGAGAATGTGGACACAGAAGTGCCAGGACTTTTGATTTTAGGAGAAGCTAAAAATACAGATTTGCATATACTAGTAAAGTGTCCAGATTTTACAATAATAGACTCACATTTTTTAAAAAGTCAGTTAAACAAAGTACTGATTAACAGGGAATATTTATAACAAGGATTACCACTGCTTATATGATGTCCCGTGTGATTGAAAACTGAACTGAACATTAATTTAGAAGGTGGAAGTGGGAAGCTGCTCCTTAGGCAGCCCAAGTGGCTCATGAGTACAGTTTGGGTCCACCCTCCAGATATACTTGTGATGTTTTAACCACAGGTTACACGAGGTATTTAAATCTGAACAAGTTCCATGTCTGTTATTATTGCTGATTTCCTTTTCCACCCAGGAGGAAATTGGTACAAATTTTAATAAAACAGAGAATTTTAGTTTTGAAAGAAAAACAAATTCTACCTAGGAACAAGGAACCCTAGATATTTTGCATAATACAGTTTGGAAGCTAAGGAAAATTGAACATTATGCTTTTTCTTCAGTAGCAATAGCACAAAAGAACCCAGGAACATCCATATTTGGATTACTCTGAAAAATGAAAAATAATTTCAAAATAGTGTGTGTGCTACTTATATTCCCCCATTGAATATGAAACTGGAGGAGGAAGAGCGACAAACAGGTAAGGCTGAATTTGCAGTATTTTTCTAAATTGAAAAAAAAAAAATCATAGGACACGTGGGAGAGTGAATAATGAAGCAAAGGCATGGATTTAAAAGTAACTCGCAGTGTCAGAAAATGTAAAGAGGAACATTATTTTAATCTAGTAGAATCCACTTTTCATTTACACAGGCCTTTGAAAGTGAATGGAAAACTGATTTTCAGCAGAAGAAATAATATATTTGCAGGTCTCCAAGTAGTGGAGAAATTTTTGCTCTTGTCTTTGAATAATGAAACATACTTTAATTTGACTGAGCAATTGTAAACAACCCTAAAGTCATGGCACTAAATCATTCTTCTTGTGTTCATTCTCAGTAAGCCAGTTGTACTTCACGTCCTAGCACACTCTGTTCTAGGGAGCTAACGGATAGTTAAATGTCAACACACCTTATTTCTTTGCGTAAATAATTTAACCAAATGGAAAGTTCTTGTCCTCCAAGATATTTATAATAATGAAAACAGGGCCAGGCACTGTTCAACCACTTTACATATATTAGCTATGTCCTTTTTACAGCCCAGTAAAGTTGGCACCATTGTTCCTCTTGAAGGGACTTGTCCAAGGCCACTCAGCTGAAAATGTGGAGTCACGATTTGAATCTAGGTTTTTGAATTCAGAGACATTATATACAATGAGCACCATGAATTAAATATTAATTGAGGAAGATATGGTTTGAGATTCAGTGTCCATTTTGCAATGCATGAGCAAAGTGTGTCCAAAGCCTGTTTCTGTGACTTGCTGATGCCAATGATGGGAAAGGCATTCTCACCCTGGGGAGGGAGAGCTGAGTTTGGTTTGAGGATCCTGACCTTGTTTCAGGAAGTGTACCCTTCTCTAAATTATGGTTTTCCATGCTACTTGACTCCGGTTAAGATTCCTGCTCTGGGCTTTTGTGTTATTAGCTCTGAGATGTTTCATCTTTCTTCTTTCTATCTCTTTGTCACTTTGTTTAGTGTCTGGTTCATCGGTGTCTCCTCCGATGATTCCATAATTGTTCCTTTATACTTTGTGTGTGGCATCAACATTTTTACTTTGCTTAGAAAAACTTTTATATTTCTGATTATGAAAATAAATGCCAAAAATCAAATGGTTCTCATAAATACTTAACCAAAGCACCATTTAGTTCAAATAAGTGATGTCTATTTGGCATCATCAGTGATAGAAAATCCATGTCTATTTTTAAGATGTTTACATCATTGCATGCTTACAAAAGGCAGCAGATGCATGTTTTTCTCTCATATCGATGTTTCTCTCTCTACCTTCTTCTGTCTCTAAAGTCAATAAAAATATTCTTGGATGAAGATTAAATAATCATCATAATAATTGTGGGGAATCTTCTGAAGGTGGATTTCAGCACCATACATTAAGCAAATGTCTCTGGCCTATGGGAGATCATGCACAACCAGTCTGGTTTGCTTCACAGCATTTCTTTCTACGTCTTCCTGAGACATGAATAAGAAACAAGTACCAGCTATTCTTGTAAGAGTGCAATCCTGTAAAAATTGCTTGATCTATGATGATTCAATTAAAAAAATTAGAAATACACCTTTAGGAATAAATTTATTTTTAAGTTTAAAATCAATCTAGATTCATTTGCTTTACACTCCCTGGTGACCAGGATGACAGTCTTCCAGCTTAACAAACATTGTGTGAGTGAATGAGGCTCTGAGTTAGGTTTTTTCCAAATAACAGGAAAATAACTCTATATTTTTCTTGCTTAGGGCTACCAATTCCTGTTGGGAAGGTGAAGGGAAGGCAGTGGGGAATGACAAATGCAATCCCTCCCTGCACAGTCTTTAATCTGAGA
Organism: Antrozous pallidus; assembly: GCA_027563665.1. Classification (NCBI taxonomy): domain Eukaryota; kingdom Metazoa; phylum Chordata; class Mammalia; order Chiroptera; family Vespertilionidae; genus Antrozous; species Antrozous pallidus. Next base: position 20,714,737 of record CM050508.1, on the reverse strand, counting down.
GTAAATAAAATATTAACACCCAGTCCCATCTTCACTACCAGGGGAAAAGGTATGCTAATGTTACATAGTTGTACTCAACTGTTTACTCTTCGCTTCTAAAAAACCCTGAAACCACATGACATTATAGTCATTTAATTGCAAAGTACAAGATACTAATATCTATATGTATAGCTTATACATAGTATATATAGCTAGTATGTATATATAAACATCTCTAAGATTTAGGCCTAAATAAATAAGTAAAACTATATTAGCAGTTTGGGATCTGAATACATTTAAATAATTACTGATAATCTTATTTGCAATTCTTCTTTTTCCTCTTAAATTTGCATAATCCCCATATTTGTCCTAGCATATATCTACCAAAAGACTACATTTTGCAGCCTATTTTGTTTGTTAGATCATGTGACAAAGGTCTAGCCCATGAGATATAAGGAGTATTGAGTGGGACTTTGGGAAGTCTCCCTGAGCACACAAATTATGCTTTTCTTTGCTGCTTCCTCTATTCTGCCAGAAACATGGACGAGATGGTGGCAGATGTAGTCAGCACTGGAGTGTGAAAGATAAAGGTTATGAGAGTCATATTTCACCAATGGTGGGGAATAAAAGCCTAGATCCAGGTAACCCCATCAGGTCCCCTGACGGTCTGCCTCCAGACTTCTTCTATATTGTTTAAACCACTCATGTGTTGGGATATAAATTATGTGCAGCTACATAAAACTCTAAGTGATGCCTACGAAGCTTTACATTGTGCTGCACTATGGTAAACCTGCTTCCTAAATGTTTCACTCAACCCCTATCTATTATTTTATTCATCCTTCAGAGCCTCCTTATTCTCCCTGTCATACTTACTTACTTCCCTGAGTCTTAAGCACCAGTAATAACTTCAAGCACCAGAACTGACATAAAACTGAGCTTCTTATCCCCGATGAATAGTGATTTAGGGCAGGGGATGAAGAAGAGTTTGTCCATTGTAAGGCCAACTTTTATATAAATTGCCTTTTTTCCCCCCTGCCCTCCTAAAATCATCAAAATAGTTGGGCAGATCATTGTGGGATAGACTTTCGGAAGCATTGTTGTGGCAGGGGAATTGGAAGATGATATACAGGCTACAGGGACCAGAGAAGGAAATTAGATGTTTGAAGTTTAGACAGGGGAAGTTTCTACTTCCTGGGTAGGGTCCCCGTTGGAGAGATTGCCTGAAATATTGTCACATTCAAGCAACTCCACAATACTATACGGAGAACAGTCCTCCAGACCCAGCTTGCTGTAGAGCCAACTGCAGAAGCCTTTCTCCTTGTCCCGGGCAGCTTGCCACCATGCTCCCCAGGACCACGAGAGCTGAACCACAGCAGCATAGAGGCCCAAGGAAGAGGCCAGGGCCATGATGAGCACTGGGTAGAAGAGAATGAGGCAGGGGCAACATGAGATCTTATGCCAGAAGGTCCTCTCCTCGTTGTACACCAGGAAGATGTTGTACCAAGTGATAGTGCCATAGTAGAAAGAGACAACAAAGGAGAGGATAAAAACCACAGGCAGGCAGACCAGCGTCCAGAGGACCACGTGGGGCCCACAGTCTGCTGACATCTGGCAGACCTTTCTGCCTTCAGCTGTTGTTTCTTTCAGTGACTCTTTAGGCTTGGTCAATTCCTGCCGCTCCTTTTCTGTCAAAGTTACATGGATGTCCATCAGCTAACCCTTTTTCTTCCCTCGTGTGATGGTCCCAGTTAATGTGACATAGCGGCTGTACAAAGGCATGTTCCACATACCTGCAAGGCATAAGAGAGGTAAAGTCAAGATCAGAAGAGTGAGCTACTTGGCCTTACAATGGACAAACTCTTCTTTATCCCCTGCCCTAAAATGACCATTCATCTAGGACAAGTGGCTCACTCCACTTCATCACAGTGTTGTCTCTGAGGCTGTGGCTGATGACCATAATGTCTACTTAAAAAAATGGTTTATTGATTTTGGAGAGAGGGTGAGGCAGAGGAAGAGAAAGGAAACATTTTATGTAGGAGAGAAACATTAATCAGTTGCCTCCCATATGTGCCCTGACCAGGGAGGGATAGATCCCACAGCCTAGTTATGTGTCCTAATGGAAAATTGAAGCAGCAACCTCCTGGAGCTCGGGACATTGCTCTAACCAAATGAGCCATACTGGCCAGGGCTAGTGTCCAGTTTTATAGCATCTGTCATGGCACTGGAGACAGTGATTCAATGGTGGACTAAATTGGTTGTCATGTTCCTTCTCCACTTTCTGGGCCTCAATCTTGACACAATTTCTGTGATTGGAAGAGTTTGAGGAAGTTACAACAGACACTACTTTATAGTGATCTTATTTCCAGCTTACAAGTACTGTGAAAAATATTGCTTATTAGTATCAACTACTACGCTTCTCTGAGAGGGGGCCTCCTCACAAGTCTATGGATATCCCAATCCTTGGGTATAAGTTTTGTTCGCATACTCTCTCTCTCTCTCACATACACACAACATATATAAGTACCACACACACATACAAATAACATCACTCCTACCATCCCCAACAACAGTCAAACAGCCATCCTTGGGCCGCTCTGAAAGTGAGGTTGAAGACACTGAAATAGGGAAGTCTGTGAACCTCGGTATATAAAATATATTCTATAAAAGAAGGAGGTGGGCACAATATAAGCTGTAGGTTGGCATGTCCCCAACATCCTGTTTGACTCCTTTCTAGTCAGAGCACATGCCCAGTTTATAGGCTCAATCCCTGGTAGGAGTTGTGCAGGAGGGAGCTAATTGATGTTTGACTCTCACACCAATGTTCTCTATCTTCCTCTCTCTGTAAACATCAATCAAAATATATTTTTAAAAAATCTTTTATTGCTTCCCCTTGAACTTACAATAAATCCTAAACTTTTTACTATGACCTGCAAGGCCCAATGTGATCTGATTCTGCCACCTTTCTGACCTCTCACCATTCCTTATTCTCTACACACACTAACAGAAAATGCAGTATTCCAGAAAGAAGCTATGGAGTTCCCACCTTGGAGTCTTCGCCCTTGCTGTTCTCCCTCCTCTAAATGCTCTGTCCAAGATATTTTCATTGCTGGTTCCTTCATGTCATTCAGATCAGCTCAAACATCACATCCTCAGAGAGCCCTTGCACATCCATGCAGTCTCTCTCCCCAGTTACTCATCTTCCCATCACTGTGATTTGTTGTCTTGGAAACTTGAACCACTACCTGAATTATCTTTTATTTGCTGAGTTGCTCACTGTCTTCCTTCTATTATAAGGTCACCTGCATAAAAGCAACGTTGTTGCTTGTTCACTGTGGGTATATATTTAGAGATGAATCCATTTACACAAATAGATCTGCCTCATCCATTTGATGATACACAGTGATGCTCAATACAGACACGCCACAACTTCAATAGCAGTAACAAAGATTCTTACACATGCCTCCTTATGCACATGGGGATAAATTTCATGGGGTAGATACTGAGAATTTCCAGGACATAGGAATGCATATTTTGAATTTAATAAAAATGGACAATTTTCCCTACAAAGTGCCACAGAGATACTTTTATAAGGCTGGAAGAGACAACACTTCCACTAGAGATATATGAACATATGTATAGTTCCTCACATTAATGTTATCAGATTTTACCTAATTTTTTGCCATCCTAAATGTGAGGGAATACTACAACTCATTGTTGTTATAACTTGCATTTTCCTGATTATTATGAAAGCCAACTATTATTGTTTCTTTATTTTACATGTACTAAGTGATTATCACAGTATGCCTTGTATTACTAAATTTTGTGTATAAGTCAGTCTTTTTCATTAAACTAGAAGTTCCAAAAGGGTGGAGATCTCCTCCATATTACCTGGAAGAGAACATAATAAGTATTTGATAAATACTGTATATTCATTAAATGAAGACTGTAACTTTGTGAGAAGAAATGTATCAAGAGGAAGAAACATGTCAGTGATCAAATGCCTGTCTGTCTTCTGGAGGATCCTCATTTGGATTTTTCCCATGGCTTTAAGCAAGTGACCCCAAAGGGACTTACTATCATTGGCAGGATAGTCTAGGACATTAGCTCCTTCCTCTTCCTAGGACAGCTGGTCTCCATCTTCTGATTCCCTAGGCTCTTCATCCACTTTCTCCCTCTCTGATGATAATAAATTCAGGACAGGAGTCCTTGCTCTTCTTTTCCCTACCTATTGTGGATTCCCCATCCAGGGCCAGGGCAGCTGCCACACCCTTACCCAGAGAGCCATGGTGGGGGCTTGGGAGCTGGCCCTGACTTTCTACAGGTGCCAACTTTCTTTTTTTTTTTTAATGTAGTATTGTCGCCATTTTATTGTTTTTTTAAATTTTATTTTATTATTAAATTTTATTACAATATAACTTATATTTAATATATTTAATATATATAATATTTAATATATAATATATTTATATATTTAATATATTTAATATATTTAATATATTTATATTAATATATTTATATAATATATTTATATATTATATAAATATATAAATATATAAATATATAATATATATAAATATACAAATATATAAATATATATTATATATATAAATATATTATATAAATATATAAATATATATATTTATATAATATATTTATATATATATAAATATATTATATAAATATATATATAAATATATATATTTATATATATATTTATATAATATATTTATATATTATATATATTATATAAATATATTATATAAATATATTATATATATTATATATGTTATATAAATATATAAATATATATATTTTTATATTTATATAATATATAATATATTTATATATTTATATAATATATTTAATATATTTAATATATATAATATTTAATATATTTAATATATAATATTTAATATATTTAATATATTTAATATCTTTAATATCTTTAATATATATTAAATAAATATAATATATTTAATATAACTTATTACAATATAACTTATATTTAATATAACTTATATTTAATATTAGTACAATTAGTACAATCAATACTCCAAGCTTCTGCCTATCGAGTCATACATTACAAGCATACTCAAATGGATGGAAGAATGCAACTTTCAGTGAGGCACTCAAAGATGGCACAACTTCACTAACCACATATACCCTACTGTTGTACAAAGCACACCTCTTTCCTGGCTTCTTGTTGCCCAAGATCTCAGAAGTTCTTGGGAAACAGGTGCAGAAGATGCACACTTTTCACTCTTTAGCAGTCTTTCTTCTTCCTCTTTGTTTGTTTAAAAGATAAAGGGAGTTGGTGGGTGGATTGTAAATTTTAGAAATCAGAAACAATGTTAGTGGAAAGACCCCAGGACTCATGTAGTGAATACTTAGGGTATGCCTATTGACCTGATAGGACAGCGGAAAGGGAAAATACCTATTTAAAAATAAGATGAGAGCAACTGTTAAGAGAGAAAGGCTTAATTATCTCCCTGTTTTATATACTTTATTATGCTGTTGGTGTTTTATCTGGGAATTAGGTTCTGAACACTTCTTTCTTTTAGATTGTATAAGATGTAAGGTAAAAAGAATTTTCTCAGTTTCCAAAAATTTCATCTGTAGAATTAAGAGATGAGAAAGGATTTCTGTTTTCCCTGGAAGATGGGCTTTACCCATTCCCAGTCTGAAGATGGTCCGTGAATGTGATGCTGCACAGTATGACCTTCAATAAATCATTAGCTCCAGATTCTCAGTCATCCCAGTAGATAAATAGGGTTTAAAGAACATGCTCAGACTCTAAAATTCATGTTTAAAATAACTGGTTTTAAGCATTCTTGAAGGCTACTTTCCATAATTTTTAATTTCATCTATCACTTTTCCCATACCTATTGCTATACCACTTTGGTCTACTAGCCATTATCTCTTATCTATGGTTTAAAAAAATGTTCTTTATCTTCTGGCTTCTACTCCTGCTGTCTTCCAATCAATTCTTCACTCAGTAGTTAGAAAGATCTTTTGAACGTGTGGGAAGTCACCACTTTCCCAATACTGTCATAAGAATGCCCCAAGTAATGCTGAAAGCAGATGGACCTTGAGCATTAGCAGAACAAAAGCCAAGCACCATTATTCTGTTGAGATAGTGGTGGCTCTAAGCAATTTCCTGATCTAGTAACCTCAAAGTAAATGTTTACTGTACCTTACTGATCTTTTCTGATTTCATTGACCTTAGAGGCAGTCTTTCTGCTACTAGTTTGCCATGCTTTACTGAGGGCAAAATGTGTATCTAAAATTTAATAAAAAGCTGATTAGGCCCGGGTTCAGTGTGCCTCTGCAAGAAAGAGTTCTCCACCTGGCTTCCATGTCTTCTAAATGCATATTTATTGTATAGTATTTTAATTTGTCTGTCACCCCCTCCTTTATATCCTGAACCCCAGTTATGCAGGTTGTTGCAGAAAGCATTAATATAATCACCAACCAGTTCACATAAAGCTTAAATGTTAAAATCCTCCAGGTACTCTCCACTGTTATAAAAAGAAATCCACATGGCCTAAGGACCTACATGACCAAGCCTCTTCCTGGTGTGCTACTCTATTCGCTACCACTTTTTCATCTATACCTCCAATATTCCATCACACTGGAGGCCTATTATTCTTCAAGAGTACCAACTGCTTTCCCTCATGAAGACTTTCTTAAAAAAATATATTTATTGATTTCAGAGAGGAAGGGAGAGGGAGAGAGAGATAGAAACATCAATGATGAGAGAGAATCATTGATCAGCAGTTTCCGGAATACCCTACCCTGAGGATCAAACCTGCAAGCTGGGCGGACATGTGCCCTGAACAACAATTGAACTGTGACCTCCTGGTTTATAGGTCGATGCTCAACCACTGACCCACACTGGCCGGGCCCTCTTGAAGTCTTCTTGCATGATTGCTACCACAGGGCTAGTATGTTGCTCCACCCCTGGCCCTTCACATGGCCATAGCCTTTGTATCCCCCATGGCTTTCCTGACACCAAGCCTAAAATAGGCTCTCTGCTCTGCCTTTCATTATTTCTTTTAATTATAGCCTATTTCTTATATAAGACATAACATTTATAATTAATTAAATCTTATTTGTTATTTTACTTGTTTATTGTCTACCTCCTCTACTAGACTATAAGCTCTATAAAGTAGACTATAAATTCATACAATTAGGCCAACAAGTAGGTTTTCAACAAAATATTTTAAATGACTGTATTCATAATTTTTTTGGGGGGAGGTGACATGGTAGCAATTAAGGATTAGACTGATTTTGTCAAAGACCAAGATTAAGGAAAAGTTAAAGAGACATTAATGAGATCTTTTATGTTCAATTAAGGCCAATTATGTTACAATTGTTAAGTGCTACATTTATATCTATTTTCTTCTTTAGTAATGGAGGTTTTTAGCTGGTCAAATGACTTCCCCAGTAATGACAATATTTCCCAGCATCATGACTAGTCTTTGGCCAATGGGATGTGAGTAAATGTGATATGTGCAGCTTCCACATCTGCACCCTTCTTTCCTCCTATCACTTTCTTGAAGACTGGAATGTGAACTTGATGGGTCATCTTCAACCGCACAGATAAGGGAAAAGCTGAAGGGACAGCAGAGGAATGAGGAAGAAGGATTAAGAGCCACCCTCTTCCTCTGGACTGTAATATGAGAAAAAATACATTTATTTTATTTTAACCCAGAGTTATTTTGGCTTCTTGAGGCAGCCACACAGAAATCTTAACGAATACACTGGGATTGCCACTGTTATTTTATGTCCTAACCCCTTTGCTGTGTTCTAAGTTATCAGCCCTGGGGCACAAGGAGATTTTGATATGGACCTCAGATTTAGATCATAAAATGGCATCATCCAATTTATTGTTAAAGCAGTTTTGAGTCTTCTGGGTGGGCCAGGAATCCTGAAACTCAGCAGGCTAACACAAAGGATACTACCTTGAGGATGGCTCAAGCCTCATCAGCAACCCACTGGAGAGCTCTATACACTGTATGATACTGTTATGGACTGAATATTTGAATCCCTCTAAAATTCATATGTTGAGATTTTAACCTCTAATGTGACAGTATTAGGAAGTGGAGTCACTGGGAGGTGATTAGGTTATGAGGATGCACTACTCATGAATGAGATTAGTGCCCTTATGAAAGAAACTCCGGAGACTTTTCTTGCTTTGTCTGTCATGTGAGGTCAGAGCAAGAAGCTGGACACCTATGGACCAGGAAGATGTCTATGAACCAGGCTCTCACCAGACACTGGATATGCCAGCACCTTGATCTTGGACCTCCCAATCTTCAGGTTATGAGAAAAATAATTTGTTTAAGCTATCAATACTTTTATTATAGCAGACTAAACAGATTGAGGCAGAGACTATTGTATGCTTGTAATGATCTGGCCAACAGTGCTTTCATGAAGAAATGCAAATTCATTTAGCATGGGTTGCCTGACATTCATTTCATCTGAAAAATCCAGACCTTACTTGTTGCAACTTGTCTAAATTCAAACAAATAGTCAAGTTGAACAACAACAACCACAACAACAACAACAAAACACTAAGAGGCTGTCACTTTACCACCTCTGGCTTATAACACTTCCAAATCAGGGTGGCCTGCTCCAATGGTATAAGAACAATTAGGAGCTGACTTTTTGCACTTTGACCCATATGGCCACATCTCCCACTTGCAGACACCTTGAACTGGGTCTGGGTGGGTGGGGTAGCATCATTTTCAAGTTAATTTACCATGACAGTGAACTGTCTTGCTCCAGCCTGCTATGCTTTCAATTCTTCTGATTTGTGTGGGGGTCACCCAAAGGGCCACATATTACCTGTCTCGGGTGGCCAGACTCTCCCAATAGCATCTTGATTCACCACCTTTAGATGTACTAGGCCAAACAGGAAATAAAACTTACCATTTTACCACCGAAAATTACCATTAATCCCTTTCAGGGATACAGTCTCACCAACGTAAAAATAAAAAGGAATTTGTCTTAGAGGGTATCAAGTGACTGGAAGGATGATGGAACAGCAGTCTCCTGTCAGTTGCTGTGAATTGGCCATGTTCCCTTGTGGTCCTGTGATAGCATTTCTCTTTTCATTGCCAACCTACCTGGTTCTGAAAGGTTCTCACACTGAGACAGTTTCATTACTGAGGGAGGATCTGACCATCTACAGAGGAAACCCTTCTTGGCAGTACAGGTTGTTTGTTATAAGGAGCTGGAATATATTCTCATTATAAGATCTGATCTTCACTATCCAAGCTTTTGTTTGCTCATGGCACACATAGTCTTTCCACATCCCATTCCTGTCCCATTTCCAGAACATGCACACATGCTAGATTATAAACTCTACCATGGCAGAGACACCTAAATGTCTTGTCCTCTGAACTGTAGAGAACAGTACTTGGCACATGGCAGGTGCTCAATAAATATTGGCTAAATATTGTGAATTGGTCAAAAGAGTTCTATTTAGGTAAGCTGGGCTCTTACTTCAAAGTGGGTTGGAGCTAGAGGCCTCGTTGATATTCCTTCTGCGGGGAGAGTCTGACTCTAAATGACGAGAATCCCACAGGGCCTTTTGTCATTCAGAGCCAGCAGCTGCTTTGCAGAAGGGAGAAAGTGAAGATACTATGCAGAAGGGGTGGGGGAGGGGCAGGTAGATGTGTGAGAAAGAATCTCAGAAGATGAAGAGAGTCTGTGCTAATGGGTTATGACAGGGTGGGGGTGCGGAAGGATTGGGGCCTTGGAGATGCCTTCTTTCCCAGGACAAAGCTGGCAGTGATGCAGAGTGCAGGGAAGGGCGGGACATGATTCACCAGGGGAGCAGTCAGTACAGCATGGCCTGGCTGCCCTGAGGCGAGATGGCTCCATCAGGGCCAATTTTGAAGTCTGAAAACAGCCTCTGAGAGGCAGAACTGCTGTTGGGCCCTCAGGCCTTATGTGGTCACATTCCCAAACCCTGGCTGAGGTCAGAGGCAGAGGAGACAGGTCTCTTTATTTTTAACAGAAGTCCTCTCAAAGAGACCTCATGTCTCTTCATCATGGGCTCTCTTGGAATGGAAAACAACTTTCTGATTGCTGATGATGCTACTTCCTTGCTAAGAACTGGCTCCTGTCATCCTCGGCAGTCCACACTGGCTTGAGCCAGTGCAGCCAGCTTTTCACTGGAGGACCAGAGCCCCTCCCCAGTCCACTCCGCCACCACACAGGGGCTGTGGTGCAGCCAGGCGCACACTGCCCTGCCCAGGCAGAGCGCCATGAAGCCACAGGTGCAAGCCAGTCACAAACCACACACAAGTATATCTTCACACAAAATTATATCTGCATAATAATATTCTTAAAGAAACTTCAAGTGTTCCTTGTGAAGAAAGAAAGCCTAGAATTTTCTGGAATAAAAGAAATTCCTGAGAACCAAGTCAATATTTCTCTTCTTGTTAAAATAAATTTTTTGTTGTTGGGATTAAAGCACCAGGAATTAATTTTTATGCAATAAAACTTTGAACTTTACTATATAAATTTAATTCTTTGTTATGGAGGTGACAGTGTCATTCTTAAAAATGGGGCCATAACCACATACCTGACTTAATAGTAGATGTGACTCCTAGGTAAACCCTGTAGTAAATGGAAAGAGGAAGAGCTTTCTTCCCTTTGGTAATGAGTGTAGATTGGAATCTGTCAGCAACAAAGATTGAGGGGCAAGTGTGTCTTAAAGGAGGTTGGAGAAGAGCCAGGGATGGAGGAAGAGGAAGGAAGATGTCTGAGTACACTCGCCTTCATTTCTGTTTGCTTTGTGAATAGGTGCTGGGCCCAACCAAAGAATAATGGTATTTGTTTGTATCCTGCCTGGATGGTTAAGACCACAGCACCTGACACAACCCCTGGATCTGCCAAGGTCTTAGGCAAAGTCTCTCCAGGCCAGTCCAGGTGTGATCTCGCTCTGGTGGGTTGACTGAACCATGCAGATGGACAATAAGAAGGAGAATCTGAATAATGAACCACTTTGACTGGGCACCCAAACACGGATGAGAACTCTCTCCCATCCTCAGCAGGCTGTGCCCCGCCCCCCTCCTGCATAAGGAATGAGCTGGAGGGTAGGTTCTCAAACACACATCTCGGATGCATTCTTGCAGCAAGCATGCACCTTTCAAGGACTCATGGGTTTATGCAGCCTGGCTGAAATGGATCAGATCTCAATCTGGTAAAGGTTGCTTCTTCCTTTCATTCCCGAGGGGGAGATGAGGTGGAGATGGACTCCAGTTAATTTTTTAAATCATTTTCTTGCGTCTGCGGATAATTGCACAGGGGCCTTCCTCCCTGCACTGCTACTACCCTTTCAGGGGGCCCTTCCAAAGGATGAAAGGATCTGGAAGGGGATTTCTTCCTCTCAGCTGGGTCAGCCCCTTCTCTTCCCAGCCAGCCGCACACAGCATCCGGGGCCAAGCTGCAGCCTCTCTTTGCCCAGATGCCCTGGAGAATTAATTTTAATTAACAGTGAGCTGTGGCACCGAGGATTGAATTTTTCAAAATACAGCACACTCCCGCCTTTTGTCTGCTTCCCTCCTGCCATCTCTCTCGCCCCCAACACCTCCCATGGCAGCGAAATAAAGAACAACAAACAAACACAGAGGAGCTGTCTCACCTCCACCTGCCCGGGGCAGAGACAGTCAGAGGACAGGGTGCTCTGGAAGCCAATGCCTGGGAGTGGTCTTTCCGCAGCTGCGGTGACAGCCGGCAGTGCGGGGCGGGGCCCTGGCAGTCACGTGGGTCTTAGCCCTGCCCACGTCCCAGGACCAGGGGACTCATCAGCCCGGATTGGCCTTCCCTGGAGGCACTCAGAGGCTCCGCAGACATGGCAGAGTGGGCGAAGGGCACGAGCTGCCTGGCGGCCGGCTTGCTGCAGAATCGAGTGGCCATCGTCACCGGCGGCGGCACGGGCATCGGAAAGGCCATCGCGACCGAGCTCCTGCAGCTGGGTGCGTGAGTGGGACCCGGGCCTGGGGACCCGGAGCCAGGGGTGTGTGGAGACTCTGGCTGGCATATCCTGGGGACGGGAGGCAGAGGGCGCTAGGCTGGGTTGCCAAAGTGTGGAGTTGCAAAGGAAAGAGGTATAGATACGGGAGAAACAAACTGGTCTGGGTCCCAAGTAGGGAATAAGGAGACCTGTGAAAACATGTATGCAATTTATCATGGAAATCAAATACTTTTCTTTAAAAAAAAATATATATATATATATATATATATATATAATTGATTTTTTACAGAGAGGACGAGAGAGGGGGACAGGATTAGAAACATTGATGAGAGAGAAACATCTATCAGCTGCCTCCTGCACACCCCTTGGTGGGTATGTGCACACAAGCAAGGTACACACAGTGCAGCCAGGGGCACACTGACCCGCCCAGGCAGAGCTCCATGAAGCCATTTGGTGCATCCCAGTCACAAACCACATGAAATTACGTCTTCATAAAATTGTCATTAAAAGTAACTTCATGTGTTCCTTGTGAAGAAAGAGTCTGGAATTTTCTGGAATAAAAGGAACTCAGAATTGAGTCAATATTTCCCTGGCCATTAGAATGGGGAAACTGAGACAGATAGCTGGAAAGCTGGCTGAGCAATTTACAGCCAGATTCAGAAAGTCACCTCCTTAGAGACGAAATCAAGCCTCAGCTGTATGGCAGCCCCAGGCCAGAAAAGCAGCAAAGCCAGCTGGGCAGTGCCAGGACCAGGAGCAATGACTGATGACCCTGCCCCGGCACTGACCAACCAGGGGAGACCAGGACCCTAAAAGAACACACCTGGAAAACTGATGAAAATTCTGCTGAAACCCTCCCCTGGGACCTCCCCTATGACTCCTGCCCCCAAAAAAGAGATAAAAGCCTCAGGATAACTCTGGCTGTTTTGGCTCAGGGGATAGAGCAGGGGCTATGGTCGGGATGCATGCCGCAGGCAACCAATCCATGTGTCTCTCTCACATCAATGTTTCTCTATCTCTGTCTCTTCCCCTCCTTTCCACTCTCTCTAAAAATCAATGGAAAATATCCTCAGGTGAGGATTAATTAAGAAAAAAGGCTCAAGACATGACCCAGGGTGAGCTTTCCCTCAGAGGAGCATGTCCATGCCATTCCCTTCCTCCTCTTCTCCCCCCATTCTAACTCTAAGTGACCCCAGGAGATTTGCAACCAGGGGAGCAATGGACAGTGGCAACACTTCCCTGGCTAACCCCCTGAACTTGTCTCCAAGGCCCCCTTTTCTCCTACTTCCCAGTGAGCTAGGGCAGCCCAGGCTGGGCTCTCCTGCTGCTTCTTCTATCCTAAGTCCTTCATTGTTTCACTGTTTCCAGCTTTAGTAAACGTACCTTATAGTCACTTGGACTCATATTGGCTCAACCTTGCAGATCATTTGTGCATTTTCATATATTTGAACTCTCCTGCTTGGTAACTTTGCATTGGCCAAACACAAGATTTGCATTGGCAGGCTTGATTTTTATTAGGCCAGGATTAAATAATAGGGCAATGGTCTCTTGTGATCTTTTGGAGGCTCCATGGATCCTTTTGAAATTCCAGTGAAAGAGATGAGTGACTCCCTAAAAGTATTTTGTATCCTTAACACCCCCACCCCGTATGTATAATGTTGCATTTTATTGGAAATGGATTTCCTTCAGTGAAATAATATACAAATAATTTTTATAGTGACTTTTCAAGCTTTATTTTTTAATGCCAGAATTAATAATGCTATTTCTTGAAGGTCGTTATAAATCCCAATTGGGCAAACAAATGCTAGCCTATTCTGTTTCCAGTGAGAAGGCTACTTACTATATTTTGGTGTGAATTACAAGTTGAATTTTTTGACATGGTTTAAAAAATACTGATTGCTGTGTCGTCTTACACATCCAAATGATCTTGACTATTCTTTTTCCCAAGAGGATGCCAAAAGCACTACCTCTCCAGAGTAGGCTATAATGAACAGGATTGGAACCTCTTTGGTTCACAGTTGCTGTTAGACAGGGAATCCTGATTCCATCAAGAATACTAAGATCATTTAAGTTGAATTCAAGTCAGTTCCTTCTTTTTGCTCTTGAGTTAGTTCATCATTCTCTTTCAGTAACCACAGCAGACATTAGGTACAGTGGGTAAAATGGAAGTAAGAAATCATGAGGAAAGAGCACCTTTTCTTGCTCCGCTGACTAGGCTTGTTATGGTTAACCTATCAATAACCAATTTTGAGGTTGGACCACCTTTATGGTTCTCGTTATGATTATAAGACACCCTTTAGTAATAACCATCAGGAAATGTTGAAAAAATAAAGTTATATTACTTACAGGACCTAGAAATGTCACAGCATACCTGGGGTCACAGAGTGAGGGCACCACTGGAGTGAGGGGGATGGGGCACAAGTGCTTGGAGTTCTGCTTTGATTGGGATCGAGAGTGGGGACCTAGGCTTCATTGGCTCACTCGTCATTGATGAATTTAAAACATAAGAGCCGGCCCAGTTTTTGCAGTGCCCTTATGTACACTAAAAGATTGTGGGTTTAATCCCTTCAGGACATATACCCTGGTTGCAGTTTTGATTCCTAGTCAGGGAATGTATGAGAGGCAACCAATGGATATTTCTCTGACATTTATATTTCTCTCCCTCTCTCCTCTCTTTAATAAGGATGTCCTTAGGTGAGGATTGAAAAACACACATAAGAGTTGGAATAGAAAAGGAGGAGATAAAAATAACAAGTGGCTCAAATTGTCTGTTACTGAAATCAACCAAGGTCTTCAATGCAGAGGAGCCTGATTGAGGGGAGGTGACTTGGCTCTTTATCTAGTCCTGTGGCTGGCATTGTATTTATTTGAGATTAGAGGCCTGGTGCACGAAATTCATGCATGGGGTGGGGGAGTGTCCCTCAGCTCAGCCTGCATCCTCTACAATCTGCGACCCATTGAGATATTTCTGATGGGCAGCAGACATCCCTCTTACAATCCAGGACTGCTGACTCCCAACAGCTTGCCTGCCTCTGCCTTATTGTCCCTAACTGCTTCTGCCTGCCAGCCTGATCACACCCTAACCACTCCCTTGCCAGAACGATCAATACCTAACTGCTCCCCAGCTGGCCTGAATGCCCCTTACTGTCCTCCCCTGCAGACCTGGTCTCCCCCAACCGTCCTCCCCTGCAGGCCTGGTCCCCCTCCAATTGCTCTCTCCTATAAACCAGGTTCTCTGCAGGCCTGGTCCCCAGCAGGACTCATTTCCCCCACCTGCCCTCCTCTGCTGGCTCAGTCACTCCTAACTGCCTTCACTGCTGGCCTGATTCCCCCAAATGCCCTCCCCTGCAGACCTGGTCTCCCCCAACTGTCCTAACCTGCAGACCTGGGTCCCTCCCAACTGTCTTCCCTTGTAGGCGTGGCCTCTGCAACCATCAACTATCCTCCCCTGCAGGCCTGGTCCTCCCCAACTGCCCTCCCCTGCTGACCTGGACTTCCCCAACTGCCCTCCCTGCTGGCCTGATTGCCCACAACTTCCCTCCCCTGAAGGTCTGTTCCCTCCGAACTCCACTCCCCTACAGGCCTTGGCCCTTCCAACTGTCCTCCCTTGCACACCTGGTCCCCTGCAACTGCCCTCTCCTGCAGGCCTGGGTCCCCCCCCCCAACTCTCCTCCCCAGCAGGCCTGTGTCCCCAACAACTGTCCTCCACTGCAGGCCTGGTTCCCCATCAACTGCTCTCCCCTGAAGGCCTGCTCCCCACAACTGTCCTCCTTTGTTGACCTGGTCTCCCCCAACTTCCCTCCTCTGCTGGCCCAGTCACATCTAACTGCCCTCCCCTGTTTGCCTGGGAACCACAAACTATCCTCCTCTGCTGGCCTGGTCACCCCTAACTGCTCATAACTGTCCTCCCCTGCAGGCCATCTTGTGGTGGCCATCGTTTGTCCACATGGGAGCAGCCATCTTTGATCACATGGGGGCAGCCACCTTGTGTCCTATAGTGATGGTCAATTTGCATATTATTCTTATATTAGGTAGGCCTAGAGGCCCAGTGCATGAAATTCATGCACTCAGGGAGAGGGTCAGGGGGTGGGTGGATGGGGATCCTCAGCCTGGCATGCATGTTCTCACAGTCTAGAAGTCCTTGGGTGGTGGGGAGCAGGCCTAAGCTGTCAGTAGGACAGAGTGCTGCTGCCACCACTGCTATACTCCAGCTGCAAGCCTGTCTTCTGGCTGAGTAGCACAAGCCCTTTCAGAGCACACTAACTAGCAAGGGGCAGCTCCTGCATTGAGCATCTGTTCCCTGGACTCCCTGCCCCAACTTTCCAGTTCTGCAGTTCAGGTGACTGCATATTAGCCTTTTATTAGATAGGATAGCCTTCTTTGAATTGGATGACTTGACAACCAAAGCTTAAGTTAGGCATTTACATTACAAAACAAAGAAACAAACAAAAACATGTGGGGTTCACATAAAGGCTATTACTAACACCAGGGACCTAAAAAGTACTTAATAAATGTCATACTTTGATTTGAAGACTGAAAGGAATCAATGTCAGCCCAAGCAAGAAAGCAAATACCTGAATGAGAAATAACTTCTTATCTACAAGTTAGTTCTCTGTCTTATATCTAAACAAGTTTAGCTTTCTGGATTTCTCTAGTACTCATATAAACAAAAAAATGTTTATTTGAATTATTTAGTGTAGGATTTAGAGAAGAATTATATTTAATACATTTCTAGTTTATTATAAGGTAACATAAGTAGACTGTAATAAATTCAAATAGTATTGAAGTATATGAAAGAAGAAAATTAGTTTACCCATTTTGCTTTTATTTTAAATCTCCTTCTTGGAGATTTTCTATGAGTCCACCCAAATGCCCACATATACGCACACATGTATATTATGTTACTTTCAAAACTGGAACCAGAGTATTTTTACTGTTTCTGTACGTTTTTTCATTCCTCGCTAGTACGAAGTTATGTCATATTCCATAGAATGGGTGTTCAATAATTTATTTAACCATTCCTTTCATGGCAATTTGGATTTCTAGTGTTCTGCCCAGCATTGCAGGTTTTTATTTCTTGTATCACCTTTGCACACTAGTTCAAGTTTTATACCAAACTCAGATTTTGGCTGCCTGCTGCTTGACAACCAATACCCTAGAAACAAGTGCTGATGGAAGGAAAGCAGGTTTATTCAAGAGACACCACCTTGAAAAGATGGGGGACTCTTATCACAAAGACCATCTTAGCATCTCAGTGCAGGCAGAGGTTTTTATGGGCAGGGAAGGGGAAGGCAGAACAAAGGTGAGCAGAGGAGGGATTGCGGGGTCTTTTTGAAGGTGCTGTGTGCCATTTGGCACAGTCTACTCCAATAATGATCTTGGAGCGAGTCAAGTGATGATCTGGAAGGTAAGTAAATCTGGAGCCAACATACCTGAAGCCTGTATTTAGCTTCCTTTGAGGTTAGCCCCTAGAATCCTTTACGCAAACAGGCAGTTTATTAGCAGCTACCTGTGAACTTACAAGTCATCATTTACAGAAACAATGTTAAAAGAATGGTGGGGTGGGTTGTCCTTTGAATGTGGTGTCAAGCTCTATCAGTTAAAGTAAATAGCCTTTTAAAGTTATTTTTCAGTAGAGCTCTACATGTATTGCATAACTTTGCTGAAACATTCAGGACTTAGAGAATAGGCAGTGTTAATTTAGAAAATGTTTGATTTGATAATTCATGTGAAAAATCCTACTTATATTTTCAGTTTGTCTTTTTTTGTTTGTTAGTTTTATGTTAATCCTCATCTGAGGATATTTTCCCATTGATTTTAGGGAGAGTGGAAGAAAGAGGGGAAGATAGAAACAGCAGTGTGAGAGAAACACATCGGTTGGTTGCCTCCTGCACAAGGCTCCTACCAGGGTCCAGGCCAGATGGGAACTTGCAACCCAGGTACGTGCTCTTGACCAGAATGGAATGCAGGCCCCTTTGGTATGCAGGCCCATGCTCTATCCACCGGGATAACCAGCCAGGGCTCACTGCATGTTTTTTTTTTTTTTCCCCCCAGGCCTTGGACAAACTCAGGCATTAATCACTTTAGTATCCTAAGTTATTGTTGTTTTTTTGTTGCTCTGTTGTTGTTGTTGTTTTTTTTTTAAGATGCTCAATTTCTTAATATGGATTTAGGAAGAGTTACAGATGTGAGTATTTGTTTGTTTTTACATCCTCACCTAAGATAAGTTTATTGATTTGTTAGTAATCCAGTTCCTGTTACTCTATGTTGATCAGAAAAAGAAGTTTCAATTCATCGTTTTTTATGGGAATACATGAAATATTTGGTAAACAATATTATTTGTTTGATTTTGCCAACCAATAAAGTATATTTACTTCTCCTTTGGCTGTTTCTTTCCTCAGGTTGTAATGTGGTTATTTCGTCCCGTAAGTTTGATGTATTAAAATCTACTGCTGATGAACTGAAGACCACCCTGCCTCTCATCCAACAGTCTCAAGTTACTCCCATAAAATGCAACATCCGTAAGGAAGAGGAGGTACTGCCACTATGTCCACGTCATTTATTCATTTCTCCGCTATAGCTGTGGTTCCTAAAGTTGAGTGTGCTTCAGGTTTTCTCATGTTACCTGCCTCAGGTGAGGTTCAGGAGAAGCAGGGTCTGTGAAGGAGGTTCTTTGCTAATGATCCATTGAGTAAGTTGCCTCAGGAGAAGGAGAGGGGAAGGGAAGCAAAATTATACATCTAGCTTTGTGATGTGTGGACATTGTGGTGAAAGATTGTAAGCTCTCCTGGAGCAAACCAGCCATCCAAGAAGCAAATTAAGTCATTAACCAGTTTACTTTTATTGTTTTTCTTTAGGTAAATAATTTGGTCAAATCCACCTTAGACATTTATGGTAAAATCGATTTCTTGGTAAACAATGGAGGAGGCCAGTTCATAGCTCCTGCTGACCACATCAGTGCAAAGGGATGGCATGCTGTGATTGAAACCAACCTCACAGGCACCTTCTATATGTGCAAAGCAGGCAAGTGTAATCACTAACCCCAAAATTCAAGGTGTCTTTGTTTAAAGTTCATAGAGAGTCCTGGAAGAGAAACTGTTAGAATCTCAGAAAGCTCCAGTTATCAACACTCACTGCCTTGATTTACTCACACACAGGATTGTAAATTGCTACTTGTCTGGGTAGTAATTTGGCCATATTTGTAAAATATGGATATCTTTTGATATTGAAAATTTATTTTTATCAATTTACCATGAGAAAATTATTAAGGATCTATACAAAGAGATAATTACAGAGTTGTTTATAAAATTAAAGAAATCTCTCACATTTACTTTTTTTAAAAAGAAATAAATCTGTTATAAGACCTGTTAATTCAATAAGGTCCTTGGGAGAATACCAGACACAGTCCACATTCTTTCAACTAACAACTAATTAGCATGGCGTTGTCTTTGGATTTCAATCACTAAAATGTTGTACTACCCAAAGCAATCTAAAGATTTAATGTAATTTCTATCAAAATACATATTTTGTGGGCATATTTCACAGAAATATAATCTAAAATTTATGTGGACCCACAAAAGAACCCTAGTAGACACAGTGATCTTGAGAAAAAGAAAACAAAGTTGGAGGTTTTATACTACTTGATATCAATCTATACTCTAAGCCTCCAATAATCAAAACAACATTGTACTAGTATAAAAAGAGACACATAGATAAATCGAATAGAATAGAGAGCCCAGAAATAAACCCATACCTACACGAACCGTTAGTATATGACAAGGGAGGCAGATAGTCTATCCAGTGGTCGGCAAACTGTGGCTCGTGAGCCACATGTGGCTGTTTGACTCTCTGGGTGTGGCTCTTCCACAAAATACCATGGACTGGGCAAGTCTGTTTTGAAGAAGTGGCATTAGAAGGGGTTTAAGTTTAAAAAATTGGGCTTTCAAAAGAAATTTCAATTGTTGTACTGTTGATATTTGGCTCTGTTGGCAAATGCGTTTGCCGACCACTAGTCTATACAATAAAGTATGTTGGGACAATTTGACAGCTACAAGGAGAAAAATGAAACTAGATCACCTTTTAACACTATATACAAGAATAAACTCTTAAGTGGATTAAAGACTTGTATGTATGGCTCAAAACCTTAAAATTCCTAGAATTAACCATAGGCAGTAAAATCTTTGGCATGTCTCTTAGCCATATTTTTTTTATATATATCTTCTTGGGTAAGGAAAACAAAGAAGAAAGAAACAAAGTGTATATGGAAATGCAAAAGACCCAGCAGTGCCAAAACAATTTTACAAAAAAATTTGGAGCACTTATATCTCTTGATTTCAAAACACTGTGGTACTGGTATAAAGGTGGATGTATAGATAAGTGAAAAAGAATAGAGAGTCCAGAAATCAATCTTTATATTTGTGGTCAATTCTTTTTGTTAAAGATGCCAACAATTCTATGGGGAAATGATAATCTTTTCAACAAATGGTACTGGAACATTTGGATCTCCACATACAAAAGACTCTTACCTCACACTATAAATAAAAGTTAACTAATACTCCAAAATGGATCATGGAAAAAGTAAAATTCTGAAACTTTTAGAAGTAAACAAAGGAGGAAATCTTTCTGATCTTTGGTTAGGCAAAGAGTCCTATAAGTCCATAAAATATAAAATTGACAAACTAGAATTGAAATTAAATACATTTATGCTTCAAAAGACACCAATAAGAATATAAAAATGTATGACACAGACTGGAAAAAATTTTTCCAAATCACATGTCTGATAAAGAACTTGTATCCAGAATATATGAAGAACTTTTGTAATTCAACTAGTGGTCTGGTGCACGAAATTCGTGCACGTGGGGGATGAGAGGGTTGTCTCTCAGTCCAGCCTGCATCTTTTCCAATCTGAGACCCCTGAGGGATCAGGCCTAAATTGGCACTTGGACAACCCTATCACAATCTGCTTCTAACTGCTCACCTGTCTGACTGCTTGATCACCCCTAACCACTCTGCCTCCTGGCCTGATTGCCCCTACTGGTCCCCTCTGCCAGCCTGCTCAGTCCCAACTGCCCCCCACCACCAACCTGATCACCCTGAACTGCCCTCCTCTCCTGGCCAACTGTCTTCCCCTCCTGGCCTTGATCACCTCTAATGGCCTCTGCCTTGGCCCCGCCACCATGGTGATCTGGGACCCCCGTGCTTGCACCCTTCATGATCTGGGATGTCTGGTGCCTGCAACGAAGTGCAGCAGTGGCCAGCATTCCTGCCGGCCTCCTCCTGACCTGGGGAATGGGCACCTGTGGGTCTGCCAGGACCGCCAGTGCAGCATCCGCTCCCCAGGCCCATGGCGCCCGCTCCCCAGGCCCATGGCGCCCGATCCCCAGGCCATGCAGAGGTGGCACTAGGCACAGGGTCACGCAATGTGCGGCCCCACCCCCACCCCCTGATTGGTTGACAGCATAGCAAAGGTATGGTCAAATTTGCATATTTCTCTTTTATTATATAGGACTAGTGGCCTGGTGCACAAAATTCGTGCATGGAGGTGGGGTGGCGGGGGTGTCCCTCAGCCCAGCCTGCACCCTCTCCAATCTGGGACCCTTTGAGGGATGTCCAACTGCCCATTTAGGCCTGATCCCAGTAGGATCAGGCCTAAATGGGCAGTCAGACATTCTTCTCACAATCCAGGACTGCTGGCTCCAAACTGCTCACCTGCCTGCCTCCCTGATTGCCCCTAACCACTTCTGCCTGCCATCCTGATCACCCCCTAACCACTACCCTGCCAGCCTAATTGATGTCTAACTGTTCCCCTGCCAGCCTGCTTGCCCCCAACTTCCCTCCTCTGCTAGCCTGGTCACCCTAACTGCCTTCCCCTGCAGTCTTGATAGTACCCAACTGCCCTTCCTTGCAGGCCTGCTCCTTCTCAACTGTCATCCCTTGCTGGCCTGATCGCCCACAACTTCCCTCCCATGCAGACCTGGAACCTCCCAACTGCCCTCCCTTGCTGGCCATTTTGTGTCATCTTGTGTCCACATGGGGACAGAATCTTTGACCACATGGGGGCAGCCCTCTTGAGTGTTGGAGTGATGGTCAATCTGCGAATTACTCTTTTATTACATAGGATTCAAATTTTAGTGGCCATAAAGTTTTGTTGGGACACAGCCATCCCGTTCCTTTGGGCTTTGCATGCTAGGACTGCAGAAGTTGAGTATTCAAGGCCCTGTATAGCCCACAACAATTGAGCCACACTCTGGTTCCTTACGGCAATGGCATTTGGCCCCTGCCCTAGATAAATTCTGGGGTGTTATTATGTGAAATGTGCATACTGTAAAATATAGGCTTATAAAATGAAAACATTTTACTTCAGTGTTCACAGTCATTTTAAAGGGCACTTTTATTTGTAGTCCCCTTCCTTCCCCACCCCCCATCTGTCTCCTCACATCCTTCAGCTGCCCTCCTTCCTGCCGCTGCTCTGTTCCTGCAAGGCCCAGCCCGCCCCTCAGGGAAGCCGCGAGGCCGGCGGGTCCTGGACCCAGCTCCTGGGGCATGGGGCCTGGGGGGCCCTGTGCCCCCTTCCCCACCTGCATTCAACACGCCGAGATCCAGAGAGACTGGTACTGATTCTGCGGTGACAGGGAAGGAGGTGGCGGCAGCCCGCCTGCAGGGGGAAGAGTCGTAGGCAGTCCTGGACTGCCGCTTGGCTCACAGCCCCACCTCCCACTTGGCTCCCATTACCCAAGGTGCCCCTGGAGCTCATTTGCATGTCCCACGCAACAGGTAAACCCCACACCTCAGTAACAGCCTTATAGAGCAACATACATGCGAACCTTATGAGGAGATATCATGGCATAAAATTCCTCTAACTATCCCAAGGTCACTGCAAAAGGTCACGACTCAGTCAACAATAAGTGAAATGAGAGAGGGATCTTGCTGACCCTTAAGTACCATGTGGGCAACTTATAGTGTGGTGCTTGCTTACTTGGCACTGTGGCCACACCACTTCCTGCTGGCCACACCCCCTGCCTGCTGGCCATGCCCCCTGCTCCTGATTGGCTAGCAGCATAGCGGAGGTACGGTCAATTTGCATGTTGCTCTTTTAATAGATAGGATAATAAGAAAGCACTCCAATTAAAAAGTGGAAAAAAGAGTGAAGTAGATGTTTCACCAAAAAAGATTTATGAAAGAAGATGCTCAGCACCATGGGTCACTAAAGAACATGGAAATCAAAACCTCAGTGAGGTTCCACCTCATTGCCACTAAAATGGCTGTAATCAGCAAGTCAGACAATAATAGTGTGGAGGCACTGGCGTCCTCATGCATTTCTGGTAGGAATATAACATAGTGGAAACACTGAAAAAGTTTGGCAGTTCCCTGAAAAGCTAAACATAAAGTTACTACATGAATGCGATTTAACTTTTAACCTGAGAGGCTCAAAAGCATGTGTCTACATAAAGACATGTTCATAATCACATCAAAGTGGGAATAATCCAAATGTTCATCAACTGGTGAATGGATAAATAAAATATGGCATATCCATACACTGGAATACTATTCAACAACAAAAAGGAGCTATTAATATGTGTTACGTCATGATTAGACCTCACAAACATTCTAAGAAGCCAGACATAAAAAACCATATATTGTGCGATTCCATTGATGTGTAATAATCAGAAGAGTTGAATCTACAGAAACAGAAAATGAATGAGTATTTGCCTAGGGATGGATTTGGCTGCAAATGGGCACAGAGGAACTTTTTGGGGTGATGGAAATGTTTCAAAATTGTATTATGTTGATAGTTGCACAACTCTGCATATATATAGATAGATAGATATATAATTAATTTTTTATTTAAAGTATTACAAATAATAGTACATATCTCTTCTTTTTTCTTCCATTGACCTTCCCTTGGCTTCCCATATCCCCCAGTACATGCTCTCACCTACCCCGCCCCAGTGTCTTGTATCCATTGGTTATGCTTATATGCATGCATACAAGTCCTTCAGTTCATCTCTTACAGCACCCCTTCACCTCCCCTGCCTGCCTGCTCTAGCCTGACAGTCTGTTCAATGTTTCTTTTCATCGGTATCTATTTTTAATGTTTTTATTGATTTTTAGAGAGAAAGGAGGGGAGATGGAGAGAGAAGAGGAACATCAATGTAAGAGTGGAACATCGATGTAGTGCCTCCTGCACACCACCTACCAGGGATTTAGCCCGCAACCCGGGCACATGCCCTGACCACTATGGAACCAACAACCTTTTGGTGCACAGGGCGACACTGCAACTAACTGAGGCACACTGGCCAGGGCAACTCTGTATATTTTTTAAAAATTATTAAATTGTACACATAAAGTAGGTGGCTTTTATGAGGTTTAAATTATACCTCAGCCAGGCTTTAAAAAAGAAAAGAAATATAAATATGGATTTAAAACATACCACAAAAGCAGGATGCTGGAATAGGGGACCAGAGAATGGTCAGCACATTGTTTAATATGACTACCATTTGTGTGTTTCCTTCAGTTTACAGCTCTTGGATGAGAGAGCATGGGGGATCCATTGTCAATATCACTATGCTTACTAAAAATGGATATCCGGGATTTGCGTAAGCATTTTTATTTTTTTTTTTTCCTGTGTGTCAAAGGTTCAGAAATAGCCAAAGCAAAACAAACAAACAAAAAAAATCACTGAAATCGTAATCAGCAAAAAATTTACTATGCACATACGAAAAAGACTTGTAACCCTCAAGTTACCAATTTGTATTTATTCATAATAAAAAAGTTTTCAATATTCCTCTTAAGTCCATGTGATGGGAGAATATTATGTGGGCCTGCACAGTGAGATTTGACAATCAGACAGCTGTGGTTTGGCTCCAATATGGGAGGACCCAATTCTTTCCCATTTTATAGACAGATCAAACACACAGTTTCATGATAAGCGCGTTTTGTGGGGTTTTGAGGCCATTGACACACCTGTTGGTTTAGTTAATGAGAGAAACATTCAACAAAAGCTAATTATAGTGTTTATATTTTTCCCTTTTAAAGGCATAGTTCAGCTGCCAGAGCAGGTGTTTACAACCTCACCAAAACCTTGGCTTTGGAATGGGCCAGCAGTGGAGTAAGGATCAACTGTGTTGCCCCTGTAGGTAAAGGTTCTATTTGAACAAATTGTGCTCTTCTGATTCCATTTATGTTGTTGGTAGAGGTATTTGTCTCTGTCTGTATACCAGAAAAGATTGGCTTTGGAAAACGGATGTGTATATTCTTTGATTTATCAGTATTCTATGATTAAATTGTTAAGATTCAATTAAGCAAATGATTCTCAATCCTGTCTGTATATTAGAATTATCTGTGAAATGATTAAGTAATAGTGACATCTAAGGTTGGCCCCAAACTGTGGAATCCAAGCATCAGTATTTTAAAAACCTCCCCAGAAACTGAAATGCACTGTGAAGGTTGAAAAATCACTACTTTAACAATTGGATTTTTCTGGATTGTTTTGTTATTTCTTGGCTTATTATTTAAAAAGAAAGAGAAACTTAAAGTCAAAGTTATAGGAAGAAACTCCTAAAAAGTAACTAGAAGTAAAGAGAAAATTTCTCTGAAACCTAATGTAAATGATGGAGGAGAAATCACAATATGTTCAACTTCAAAAACTATCATTTTTGTGTGAAGTAAGATATAGCTTAAGCCTCCTTTTGTATTACATATTGGACATGTACTGAGACATTAAATGAAACATTTCACTCATCCTGTAAAACTCAGCTCAAATGCGCTTCTCTGTGATATTTCCTGGTCATTGCTAAAATATAGGAATCGTTCCTTAATTAGAAACTGTAATATCTGTGGATATATCTATAACTCTATCTTTCTACTATATATAGATATTGTTGTTCATGCTACTAAGCATGAACTGACTTGTTGACATTAGTAGAAAATTTCCTATTTAACAAATTGTAGGCTCCTAGCCAGAAACTTCATTTCCTTTTAATGATTCATAGCTGACCTTACCTTACTCAAATTACATGCAAATATTTATAAAATAAATTAAATATTAGTTCCATTCTTAATGCAGCTACCTTGTATTACTGGCCTTCCAAAGTGCATTTCTTGAAAACCTTTAGTGGATTTTTACTGTAATAAGCAACTTATTGAAGTCATGTTTTTCCTCCTAAGACATTTTTAGGTTTAAGGTCTAAAACTTAATACTTCTAGAAGATGTCACCCTCTTTAAATAAAAAGTTGCAACTTGTTTAATGGGAAACCAGTATATCATCCCCCTATCATTTGTAGTAATGTTCCTCTCCTTCTACCTATAATCTCTGTTGTAGTTTTGAGCCAGTAACAAATAGCTTTATCCCGTGTTATATACAGGTTTTGAGTACTTTTCTTGACTTTATTAATTTTTAAAAATTTAATAAATCTTTATTGTTCAGAGTCTTATAATTGTTCCTCCCTCCCATAGCTCCCCTCCACCCGGTGCCACCTCACCTTCTGCCCTTATCTCTCTCTCCTCCACTGTCCTCATCCATAGGTGAATGATTTTTTCCAGTCTCTTCCTGCACCCCCACATCCCTTTCTCCCTAAGAATTATCAGTCCACTCCCTTTCTATGCCCCTGATTCTATTGTATTCACCAGTGTATTATGTTCATCAGATTTTTAATTCACTTGTTGATAGATATGTATTTGTTGTTCATAATTTTTATCTTTACCTTTTCTCCTTCTTCCTCTTCTTAAAGGATACCTTCCAGCATTTTATATAATACTGGTTTGGTGGTGATGAAATCCTTTCGCTTTTTCTTACCTGTGAAGCTCTTTATCTGACCTTCAATTCTGAATGATAGCTTTGCTGGGTAGAGAGATCTTGGTTGTAGGTTCTTGCTATTCATCACTTTGAATATTTCTTGCCACTTCCTTCTGGCCTGCAAATTTTTTTTTTTGAAAAATCAGCTGACAATGGTAGGGGTGCTCCCTTCTAGGTAATTAACTGGTTTTCTCTTGCTCCTTTTAATATTCTCTCTTTGTCTTTTGCTCTTGGCATTTTAATTATGATGTGTCATGCTGTGGTGTTCTTTGAATTTTTTTGTTTGGGGTTCTGTGTGCTTCCTGGACTTGTAAGTCTATTTCTTTCACCAGGTGGGGGAAAACTTTTTAATATCTTGCTCTCTCTCTTCTTTTGGCACCCCTATGATTCTGATGTTGGTATGCTTGAGGTTGTCCCTGAGGCTTCTTACACTTTCTTAACACTTTTGGATTCTTTTTTCTTTTCTGGTTGAGTGTTTTTTGCTTCTTTGTATTTCAAATTTTTGAGTTGATTCTTGCATTCTTCTAATCTGCTGTTGGGTCTCTGTGTAATACTTTTTATTTCAGTCCATGTATGTTTAATTTCTAGTTGGTCCTTCTTCATATCCTGCTGGGTCTCGCTAAATTTATCTGCCTTTTCTAGAAAATTCTTTAAAAACCTTATAACCATGGTTTTGAACTTTATATCCAGTAATTTGTTTTCTTCCATTTATTTAGTTTGTGTCTGTTTCTTTGTCTTCTCATCTTTGATGCTTCCCTGAGTTGGTAGGTTAGCTTTGTGTGCTAGGTGTCCTTATAGGCCGTTGTGTCAGCCTCCCCAGTTACCTGAGGTGACACTCGTGGTGCCCCCCTTTGTGGACTGTGTGTACAGCCTTGTTGCGGTTAAGTTGTGATTGTTGTTGGTTTCACAGGGAGGAATTGACTTCCAGGCCAATTGGCTGTGAGGATCAGCTGTGTCTATGCCAGGAGAGCTCTGTGCTAGAGACAGCCTTTTGGGACAAGACTTGCAAAATTGAAAAGCCTCTGTGCTCAACTTCCAAGGGGTGGAGTCTCAGGGTGGAGCAGACAGCCTTGGCTTCCTGTCAGCCCTGCCCTAGTAACCCCCTGAATCTCAGTGTCCTGTGGTAATTTCTGCAAGCACCTCTGAGATAGAGAGAGAGAGAGAGAGCCGCCCTCGAGTTTCGCCACTACAAGACAGTCCAGTTTCTTCCCCAGTGAATCTGGAATTCCAGATTATCACCTGGAACTGAAGATCAGCACAGTTGGAACTGGGGTTCAGTGCAGTCAGGGGCTTTTGTCTCCTTCCCACTAGAAAAAGCCAGCAGCACACTCAACATTCATTCCTCTCTGTGTGCACTTGCATGCCCGTCTCCAGATCTCTGCCTTTTGTCGCTCCCCTGAGTTTTCCTTGATAGTCCAGATTCCCCCTCCAAGCCCCATATGAGGCTAGGTCTCCAGGGTCTTGCCTGGAACTGGGGTTCAGTGCAGTCAGAACTGGGGTTCAGTGCAGTCGGGAGCTTTTGTCTTCTTCCCGCCAGAGAAAGCCATCCAGGCACTCAGCCACCTGTCAGCCGCCAGTCCTGTCCACGCGTGTCTCCATACCTCAGGCTTTTGTGGCTCCTCTGAATCTCCATGTGCTTTTCTCTTTCCTTCTAGTGGTAGAATTGCCACTCATCCAGCTTTCCTGTGGTTCTGGATTATGTCTGTTTTGTCTTTTAGTTGTAGTTTTGAAATTGTTGTGTGAGGCAGCAGTTTAGGTGTTTACCTATGCCGCCATTTGGTTTTTATCTCCTTTTCTTGATTATATAAATCCATGAAAGCTATATAGAAGAATTCTTAAACAATTACGTTTTTTGTTTCTTTATATAAGAGTCACATGCTTTATTTATGATTTTACTTTAAGTGAAAAACCGTGACAATATTGCATTTTCTAAGTCTCGCATAACCATAGCCCAATCATGTGTTGCAAATCAGAGAAGCCCAGTGGAAGATAAAATAGACTCCTGTGTCTCATGGTTTGTCCCAGTTAAGAGCCCACTAATCTACTCATATAACTATTCTTTCAGAAATCAAGTCTTTCATGAAAAAACCCTAGGGCTTAACTGGTTATTAAGGAAGGGGGGGGGGGGTCACAAAATGAGCATTCAGATAATTCATTTGTAGTAGTCAACCACTATTAAATTTTCTCAATATTAGCAATGTTACCTTTCCTATTACACTGAAGCCACTTAATTTTTGGTATTGGTTGATAGACTTTCTTGATGTCTTTATAATTAAAATTTAATCTTATGTACTTTACTTTTTTTCCTATTTTATATCTAAACATAGGGAATCATTTATTCTGAGACTGCTTTTAACAACTATGGTGATTTGACAAAAGCCTTTTTTTGGGGGGCCTATCAGAAAATTCCAGCTAAAAGACTTGGAGTTCCTGAGGAGGTAAGGTATATTTCTAACACTGATTATAATGACTTTATTTCATACTTTGGAACTTAGTAACATTTTGGTGTCTTTTTTACATAGTGTAGTTGGCTGATAGAAATGATAGCTCCTACTGCTACCAAACCATTTCTCTAGACTTTCTGGATCTGGGGAAATATCCTGGTTATGCTTTTGTAACCAGACAATCAAGGGGTCTGTGCTACCTATTACTACTTCAGCCAATTAAGCAGAGACAGGGTTGAATGAGATATGAGCAGTTGTTCTAATAATGCTGGCTCAATTGGTAAAGAGCAGGTCATCCAGAAAAATCTGCTCTGACTCCCCTCACCAGTTGGCTGGATGTATGCACACAAGGGAGCAGATAGTTATGTTCAGCTGTAAGCTACAAGTGTAAGTGGAAAGAGGAGGGTAGAATCTGCAGAGTGGCCTTCAGGAGCTCCAAGTCCAATAATAAGGTGTCCAATCTTCTATGATGTTCCAAATAGCTCAGCCTGTTCTGGGGACCTAAGAATGATCAGTTCCTGAGATAAACTCCTGGAGGGGGTCAGGGCACAGCAACCAAATCAAAGGGTGTCCTGTCCTTGGTCTGTTCTCAAAATGTATTTCTTTTCTGAGTAATGGACCCATTGAGGCATCGTATCTTTTTATAGCCTTGTTTCATCCTCCAGTTTCTCAGGATCTGTAAGAAAAGGTCTTATCTTTAGTTAATGAGGTGTATAATTATTAATAACTGTCACTTTATTCTTATTACATGTCCTTCCCCACTATCACTTTGAATGCTCACAGCAGTCATTATGGTGTGTGTTTTTTTCATATGTTTTTATTGATTTCAGAGAGGAAGGGAGAGGGGGAGAGAGAGAGATACATCAATGATGAGAGAGAATCACTGATGGGCTGCCTTCTGCACACCCCACACGAAGCATCGGGGTCACAACCTGGGCATGTGCCCGTGACCAGAATCAAACCTGGGACCTTTCCATTCTCAGGCCGACCCTCTATTCACTGAGCCAAACCACGTAGGGTTCATATAGCAGTCTTTATTCAGGAGCATATGCAGTGTGAATTTAAAAGAGTGTGTTTTTATTGTTTCATTGCTCTTTTCCAGCTATTTTATTTTATCACGTGGCAAGACCCTATGCAAGGTAGACTATTATGACTATATGACATTTCATATACACTTTTATAAGGTCATCAGATTTAAGAATGAAAAATTAATAGCTTTCATAAATGTTAGCTATATCAATCTTAAAATGTAATGAAAAAAGTTATTATTTCCATAATAATAAAAACTAGAATACATGGAGTCTTCTTAGCTATGAACAAAAAACATTTTATTACTAAAGACCATAATAGAGAGATATATAATCTTCTTCAACAGAGTAAATCAATGTTATTGAAATCAAGTTTTTCAAATTAATGTATAAATTTAATATATTTTTTGGAATTTAACCCTCTGATTCTGGAGTTTGTTTAGAAAAATATTTATGCAAAAAAAGCCAAAAATGTGTTGGAAAAAAATAATGGGTGACTTGATCTTCCTGACATCAAAACATACTCTAATGCAATACTTACTTAAAACATCTAGTGCTGGTTCTGTAATAGGTTAAAATTAGTGGAATATAATGAACTATGTATCAGTGCCAATTATCTATGGGAGTTTGTAGGGAAAAAGCAGCATTTCAGACCTATGGGGAAAGAATAGATCATCCAAAAAAGTTTTGCAGCAATGTGCTATTCATTTAGAAATAAATTAGACCCCCTTTCTCACATTATATATACACAATAATTTTTATATATATTGAAGTGTTAAATATAAAAGCAAAACCATAACATTCTGGAAGAAAATGTGTTTTAATTCCTAGAACTACCTTTTATTATCAGTTTGATGTATACATTTTCAGAAATTTACTATGCACAAAAATATCCATATTTATATACTTTTTAAAAAACAAAAACAAAAAGGGATCCTACTTCATTCTTGTCTTCAATTTGCGTTCATTCCACAGGTCGACAGTCAAAAACAGAGTCATGCCAATTAGGCAGCAGTACTATTTTTCATTAAAAATAGCTACATTTTCAAAAACAAGAGAAAACATTTTTTTTACATTTATATAAATATCTTTAACGTATGCCTTACTAGAATACAGGTGGACTTTCATATATCCCTCTGCATCCAATCTGCTGCAATGCATTCTTTTGGTTAAAGCATATGAGGAAAATCTGGCTTCTTACACATAGAGAGTTGGAAACAGAGGCATGTTTATTAATATTAGCATTTTCAGATCATTGTAAATATTCTTTACTATTCAAAAAGTGGCAGTTTTTATTTTATTTCATTATTTTTAAATTAAAAATGTTTTTATTGATTTTGGAAAGGAAGGGAGAGGAAAAATAGAAACCGTAACCAACTGCCTTCTGCACTTTTCGTACTGGAGATCGAGCTCATCACCTGAGTATGTGCCCTGACTGGGAATCATACCGTGACCTTCTGGTTCATGGGTTGATGCTTAACCACCGAGCCTCACCAACTTGGCACAAAGGAGCAGTTTTTAAAGATGAGTTGCAGGGCACATGCAGGGAGAGAACCAAGACGGCGGCATAGGTAAAACACTTATCTTGCCGTCATACACAGCAATTTTAAAACTACAACTTAACGAAAGAACAAATACCTTCCAG
The DNA here is from genome assembly GCA_027563665.1 of Antrozous pallidus. Lineage (NCBI taxonomy): Eukaryota > Metazoa > Chordata > Mammalia > Chiroptera > Vespertilionidae > Antrozous > Antrozous pallidus. The sequence continues at coordinate 20,682,854 of CM050508.1, read as the reverse complement.
AATTACCAGAAAGCTGGCCGAGTGAAAATTCCACAAATAAAAGTGAATATAAGACACTGTGACTCGGACGAATGGTGGCGGACAGCATTGAAGATACGCGCAGAGAGAGGTTTGGAGCGTGCACGCGCCAACAGATAGGGCGGGCAGCTGAAAACTGGCCAGTTTTCTCGAACGGGGAGACAAAGACGTCCCACTGGACTGATTCTCTAGCTCTGGGCAAAGTCCAGGGAACCCACTGTCATATGGGGTAAAAACTGGACAGTGGGAGGGCACGCCAAAGCTCGGGTGCTGCAGGGGTCTGCTGGCTTGTGGAGAAGGGAGCTTGTGTGTGAACTTGGGAACAGCTCAGCTCCGTGACCGAGTAGAGAGTGCTCTTCGACTTGCTATCTCATTCGGGAAACCGTCAGACTGCTTTGTTTTATGACCCTGGGTGAGACGTTGGGTGTGCAGACTCATTTGGGGAGAGGCTGAATTCTCCGGCAGCCGGTGGAGCTCGGCACCTACTCTCTCTCAGAGGTGCTGGCGGCCATGGTTACTGACACAGACTCCCTGGGGCCACATAGGGCAGAGCTAACGCTGTCTGCTTGGCCCGGAGACTCCACCCATCCAACCTGAGCACAGCTGAACTTCACAGACAATTGGCCTGGAGGTCAGCTCCTCCAAATGCTAACAACAATTAACCTGAGTTTAACTTAAGCAAGACTGTATAACCCATATCCACCTCAGGTAACTGGGGAGGCTGACCCACTGTCCCTTGTAGGAAGTCTACCACACAAAGCTAATTGACCAACTCAGGGAAGCAGCCACCATGCAGAGACATGGGAAGAAATCAGATGTGAAAGAAATGGAGGAAAAAAAACGACTGGACATGGAATTCAAAACCACGGTTACAGGGCTTCTCAAGAGGCTCCTACAAAAGGTCGAGACCTATAAGGAAATAAGCAAGACCGAAAAGGAAATGGATGAGACCCTCAAGGATATGAACGAGACTTGCAAGGAAATGATCAAGACCAACGTGGAAATGAATGAGTCCTACAAGAAAATGAAGGAGACTCTCAAGGATATAAAGGAGACTCTCAAGGATATGAAAAAGGACCAACCAGAAATTAAGCATACACTGACTGAAATAAAAAATATTATACAAAGACCTAAAAGTGCTCTGGAGCACCCCAAGAACCAAGTTCAAGATTTGAAATACAAAGAGGTAAAATCCACTCACCTGAAAAAGCAAGAAACCAAAAGAATCCAAAAAAATTGAAGATAGTATAAGGGGCCTCTGGGACAACCTCAAGTATACCAACATCCGAATTATAGGGTGGCCAGAAAAAGAGAGAGAGCAAGACAATGAAAACCTATTTGAAGAAATAGTGACCAAAAACTTACCACACCTGGTGAAAGAAATTGACTTAGGAGTCCAAGAAGTGCACTGAACCCCAATATATAGGAACCCTAAGAGGACCACACCAAGGCACATCATCGTTAAAATGCCAAGAGCAAAAGACAAAGAGAGAATATTAAAAGCAGCAAGAGAAAAACAGATGGTTACCTATAAGGGAGCACCCATACGATTGTCAGTGGATTTCTCAACAGAAACGATGCAGGCCAGACGGGAATGGCAAGAAATATTCAAAGTGATGAACAGCAAGAATCTACAACGAAGATTACTCTATCCAGCAAAGCTATCATTCAGAATTGAAGGTCAGATAAAGTGCTTTGCAGATAAGAAAAAGCTAAAGGACTTTATCACCACCAAACCAATATTATATGAAATGCTGAAAGATATTCTTTAAGAAGAGGAAGAACAAAAAGATAAAAGTGTAAATTAGAAACAACAAATACACATCTATCAACAAATGAATCTAAAAATCAAGTGAATTAATCAGCTGATGAACAGGATAAACTGGTGAATGTAACAGAATCACGGACATAGAGAGGGAATGGACTGACAACTCTTGGGGAGAAAGGCGGCGTGGGAAGTGCAGCAAGAGACTGGACAAAAATCATGTAACTATCGGAGAGGACAGTGGAGGGGGGTGAGGGCGGAGGGTGGGATGGGTACCAGGTGGAGGGGAACTATAGGGTGAAAAAAAAGGGAACAATGTAATTAATAAACTGAACAATAAAGATTAAAATAAATAAAATAAAGATGAGTTGCAGTATGGAACCTGGAATCATGTCAGTGAACTTTTTGTACTGTTACATTAAAATCCATTGATCTTTCTTACAGTTATTCTGGGTCTCTGACCCATAGATGATTTTGTAACATCAGGCCTTGAGATTTTGGAAAATATTGATTCCCTGAGTTATGCATATTTTCTTAATGGTGACACACAATTCTAAGTGTTGACATACAATAACAAAATTCTAATTTTCACCTGAAAGTTTAAATCTTACCATTGGGAACAGATACTGTCAGTCATTTCCATTTGAAGTGACAGTCTCACTGTGTGCATTTTTGAAAAATGTCTGCCCAGTATCCAAGATCAGCAACTGCACTTTGCTCTTTCAAATAAAAAATGGTGTTTCTTGGAAAATGTGACTATTTTAGCTCACACCTCAACTGCAAATTCTTTTGCTTGAGGCAACCATTTCACTTCTATGTGCAGCAGAGCTTAATGTGTAATTCCTCTTTCATCATGCAGGATATCAAAAGGTGTAGGCTCAGGGGTCGAGATTAATAATTTTTCCTGCTTCACCAAGGACATTCCAACGTGAAACAGGCTGCTCCCCACCCCCAATAGGTACTTGCCTGTGAAGGATATAGTAACTACTGGTATAAGGATCACTAGGTCAGTTTTTGTTCCTGCCATGATTCATGCTGAGGCTCCAGCAGTCTTTCCCACCATTGCTTTGGCACCATTAGCACAAATGTCAACAAAGTGAAAAATGCAAATAAAGACTTGGTATTATTTTTAAAGTAGTTTTGACATTCCCAGTCCCCTTAGGTACACCTAGGATTTTGCTGATCATGCTTTAAATAACAGTGTACCAGGTGTACCAGTTAATAATGCGAATTTTTTCAATAGATGGAGTTACACATATGTTGATATATATGCGATTTGATATGTATGCTATTTTGTTGTCTTGACAGCAAGCTTCAAAAGTTCATATGACAAATTTGCTGAAGGTTTTAACATCATAGATATTTTTACCCTTAAAAATGTTAATTTTCATGCCAAAAAGGAGCAGTTGCCAGAAGTTTTAATTCTTTATTTTGAACAAAAGTGCTGCTGAAGCTTATTGTATACTTTAGGAAGCTTATGGTGAACATGCTCCATCTCAAGATACTTGTGAATGCTGGTTTAAACGCTTTAAGAGGGATGATTTCGATGTGATAGATAAAGAATGTCCAGTTCAATTTGAATGATGCTTTGATCAGAAAACGACCAGAAAGGGCCAGAAGACAAGGCAAAGTAATTTTGTTTCATGATAACATACCATCACACACTGCAAAACCAGTTAAAGACTCATTAAAAGATCTTGCCAGGGAAGTATTAGCCCACCCGCCATATTCACCGATCTTTGCTCCATCAGATTACCACGTGTTCCAATCGATGGCACACGCACTTTCTGAGCAGCACTTCACACCTACGAAGAAATGAAAAATTGGATCTCTGAATGGTTTGCCTCAAAACAAGAAAAGTTCTACTGGGATGGTATCTACAAATTACCTGAAAGATGGGGGAGGAATGTGTAGCTAATGATGGACATTATTTTGAATTAAGCACTTTTGATGTTTCTCTTGAAATTATCGTATTTTGTTTGAATACAAAATTCTCATTCTTAACGGGTACAGATTGCAGATCAAGCCTGTCAAACTCGTGGCCTGTGGGCCACATGCCTCTTTTGTTTGTCCCGTGTTAGCCTTTGAGTTTGACATGCCTGATGTAGATGTTACCTTCAGAAGATTTGGTTGTGAAGGGAAGCAGGGATGATTGCATTTATTGTGAGATGAAGAATAAGGAGAGTCTTTAGGCTTCTGCTTGTTTGTGTCCTAGCATCTCTAAGTCATGTTTCCAAGATATTCTGTTTGCTCCAGTTAATCACAATGTTCTGTTTGGGGCAGACTTTTCGCACAAGGCCATTGGCCTAACAACTGCTTAAACACTGAGTTGCCTTCCTTCAATTGATGGTCCCTGGGGAAGTTAGGAGGTCAGAATGCAGCTGTCATTTCAAAAGGAACTGCCTTGACCTCTCATGGTGTCTGTCAGTATCTCTCAGAAATGAAATGCAGCATATGGCAGACCTTCAGTTGGCTTGTGAGATCCTGCACACTCATTTTTACAAATTAAGCAATTAAGTGCCAATGGGGTTTAGCAATCAGCTAAGGCCATGGAGAGGTCATGGTACTGACATTCTAACCCAAGCCTATTTAAAGCTTTCCCGATGTGATCTTTGTTAAACAGAGCTGAACATAAACAGGTAACAGCTTAAAGAGGTGTTGTCCACATAAATTTGATACCAGTAGCTAGTCTCTATTCGTGTGTATTGATTGATAAAACTATGGTGAATAGCTTTCACTTCAAGTCCACCCATCAAATGGATTCCATTAAAATAAAAATTAAGAAGAATTCATCTGAAGACATAAGAATAATGCCTAGTTAATTTGGTAATTATCCAAATGTCATTAGTTCAATTTAGCTCCATGTTGAGCTCCAGGTAAAAAGTAAAGTAGGCATCATAAATAGTTGCATGTATTTTACCTAGCAGCAAGCTTCCATTCAATTCAGTATTATTTAATGGTGGGCAAAGACTCAATTAGGAGCTAGATAATGCAACATTCCTTCCTTTTGGAGGAAGAGAAGCATAAAGATTTCTTCATTCCTTATATATTTATTAAGTACTTATTTTATGCAAAACACTGTCAAAAGCCATAGTTATATGTGTGAAAGGATTGTTCTGTGGATGGATTTAGAAAGGAGTTTATTGAAGAGAGTCTTCCTAACTGGCTGACTTTTAGAATTGAGGAGCTTTCATTGCTTGGTTGACTAACAAAATATGTTCATAAGGCAAGTTGTCATTGATTGATTAAACAAGGTAAACCAAGTCTGGTGGTTAACATTACCATGACTCACATCTCTCTGCCCTACCCAATAATGTGATAACTTAAATTCTTGATTCTAAAATGAATATGGCTCGGCTGGTGTGCTTCAGTTGTTGAGCATTGAAACAGGAACCAAGAGGTCACAATTTAATTCCTGGTCAGGGCACATGCCTGGTTTGCAGGCTCAATTCCCATTAGCTGCAGCTGATCATTGCTGTTTCATTCTCATCAATGATTGTAGCTCTCTATTCCTTTCTCTGCCTTTGTCTCTCTCACTAAAAATATCAATGAAGTGAATATAAAAGCAGAAATAACAATAGTTACATATTAATCTTAAGCTTCCTAGGAGCAACATTAAAAAAAGGTAAAAAGAAGTGAACTTAATTTTGAAAATATATTTTATTTAACCCAATGTATTTAAAACATAATTTCAACATATAATCAATATAAAAATGGTTAATGAGATCTTTTACATTCTTCTTTTCATATCAAGTCTTCAAAATCTGGTGTGTGTCTTACACTTACAACACATCTCATTTTGGACTAGCCATGTGGAAAGTGCTTTGGTAGTGTCATATGGCTAGTGGCCTTCGATTTAGACAGTTCAGTTCTATTGTAGCTGCTGGGGACACAAGGATGGAGGAAAAGCTATGCCTGGCCTCTTGGATCTCAGAGTCTCAACGCACCATAGCCACATGGTTACAGTGCTAAGTACAGGACCAGGACTAGAGTGAGGAAAACAAGCTGTGGACACAAAATTTAAGAATATCCTCACCCTCAGGGTTGTGCAAGTAAAGATTCTGCTGCCAGAGTAAGAATCTCCTTCAATGCTGCACCCTAAACTCATTAGCCTCACCCAAGTTCCAGCCCTTCTTGGGAGTCTGATAAAATGGTAGGTTCTGGGGCTGCAACTCCAGAGCTTACATTACAGAAGCTCTCATGTAGGGTCTAGGAGTCTGGGGTTTCAATAAGCATCCCTAAGCATTCCAATGCAGGTGCTTAGGATCACTCTTTGAGGAACTTGGCCTCTGCAATCAGCCTCCCATGAAATTCCTTTATATCCAGTGGAGTGATTTCTCTTTCTCTCTGGTTTTTGGGATAGAAGTTGGTGAACTCATCTGTGCTCTAGCTGAATTTTTAGGGGATGCTCTGAGATTGTGAAGTCCCTTTTGCAGAAATCTCTTGTAGTCTGAGTTGCTGGGCTTTTGGCCTGCAGGACCATAGACTAAACTGACAGGCCTGCCATGTTATTGTTCAAGGCACATTGACTATTTCAGGGGCACAAATACAAAAGGCACGTGAGAGTGATGAGAAATGCGATTGTGGTGGGCAATGAAAGGCTTAAAAGGAGCTGAGTTGTTTGAAATGGAAAAAAGCTCAAATTGAACCCTGTGTTTACTTCGACTTCTTCATGTTATGTAGCTTATTTGATGCCATCAAAAGATGTATCCTATCTTGCTGTCTTCACCATAATCTCTTACCTGATATTCACAATGCTCAAATAAAAAATGGCCACTGTCTATGTACTTCCCACTTATGGTGCGCATACAGCTTAGAATTCATGTTGTAGTCGTGTGCTCTGAGATGTGTTTACTGAGGATTGGGAAGTAGGCAAAAAGGAGACTCGTCAGCTTTCCTGTGAGCATGTGTGTGTGTTTCCATTTCCAGATTTCCCCCTTGGTGTGCTTCCTGCTGTCTCCAGCAGCTTCCTTCATCACTGGACAGTTGGTGGATGTGGATGGGGGCCAGTCTCTGTATAATCACCTGTTTGATGTACCAGGTGAGCAGTCAAGCAATGAGTAGTCACTACCCTTTTCTTGTTCATATTTTCAACATGTCTTAAGTAATTACTTAAGAGATGAGAGTTTTCTCTTTAAGACATCAAAATGTGCAACTTTTTTATATACATGATATGATTTTTAAAGGAAATATTCCTCATCACAGAAAAATATCTAAATATATTTATTTATAGAATTTACCTTTATATATATCTGAAAGGGATTTTTTTGGTGTTTGTGTATGTTGGTAGAATTTTAACCTTGAAAAATATTCTCAATATGAGTATATATGTTTAAGGAAGAGTTAGAAAAAAGGCGATAAGTTGCCATATTGTTTTTTAGATCCAATTCCTCTTAATTCCTCTAGTAAGTGCTTGTATTTCTGAGCAGAGGTATCAGACATGTTAGGGTGAGAGGGATTATGGTGCTGTTTTACACTATATTTGGGATATATATTAAATGAAACCATATGAATTTACTGTATTCATTTTTGATGTATAAAACTGTATTTTTGTAAAGCTCAACCAAATGTAGATGTTACACACCAATATGTGTGTGTGTGTCATGAGTAGACCAGAGACTTTGGGATTGAAAGGGTCCTAAAAATATCAGTCCCATATCCTAGTTTTGCAAATGACAGAAGAAGTTTATAGAAATTATAAGGCACATTCAAGCTAATCTCTCCCAAAATATCCTATCTAATAAAAGAGTAATATGCAGATCAACTATCACTCCAACACACAAACCCCATGTGGACATAAGATAGCCCGCAGGGTAGGGCAGTTGGGGGCAATCAGGCCAGCAGGGGAGGGCATTTGGGAGAGAACAGGCCTGCAAGGGAGGGTAGTTGGGGGCAATGAAGCCTGCAGGGGAGGGCAGTTAGGGGTGACCAGGATGTCAGAAGAGGGAAGTTGGGGGTAAACAAGCTGGCAGGGGAGCAGTTAGACATCAATCAGGCTGGCAGGGAGTGGTTAGGGGGTGATTAGGCTGCAGGCAGAAGTGGTCAGGAGCAATCAGGAAGGCAGGCAGGCGAGCAGTTGGGAGCCAGCAGTCCTGGATTGTGATAGGGATGTCCAACTGCCCATTTAGGTCCAATTTCACCAGACATCCCTCGAGGGGCCCCATATTAGAGAGGGTGCAGGCTCGGCTGAGGGACACCTCCCCCCATGCACAAATTTTGTGCCTGGGCCTCTTGTAAAGATATAAAATTCAAATATATTCAAACTGTTGCTCAAGATACTTGACTAAGTGCCTACTAGCAAATTAAAATGTGGTTGATGTAATCCATTTGTCTTTGAGTTTCATATCAGATACCTAGGTTCAACCTACTTTTTCATGTGCTACAGTCTGATCAATGACCTTTGCATTGATAAATGAGTAGTTTGGAACTGTAATATTACTTATTATTTTCCCCTCCCATATATATGTCTTTACAAATAGCATCAATGGTAATGGACATAAGATACTTTGGTTTTAAGGGTCTTAGTTATGAACCCAGAAATGCCTACATGGTATGTGGGATTGTTTTCTGATATTATTTAAAGTAGCAAGATTGAGAGAGAATCTTTTAACTTCCCTCTCCAGAGTTGAGTCAGTAGTATTTGTTAAGGTGATTTGTACTGTTTTTCTTTTATAAAGGGAAAGAATCCAGGTGGCTGCTTCTCCAGGCCCCCAGTGTAATGATTTTCTTTTGTAATTCTAACACTGTTTTTATCATTACAAAAACATTTCTTAGAAAATATAATTTTTATTGATTTCTGGGAGGAAGGGAGAGGGAGAGAGTGACAGAAACATCAATGATGAGAGAGAGTGATTGACCAGCTATATCTTGCATGCCCCCTATGGGCATTGAGACTGCAACCCCTGGCATGTGCCCTGACCAGGCATTGAACTGTGACCTCCTGGTTCATAGGTCCACACTCAACCTCTGGGCCACAAGGTCTGAGCCATTTTTCAGGTGTTTAAGGAAAGCAATCACATCTATTTTTCAAAGAATATGCTCCCCAACAATTATGAGTAGGGATACTTAGTCTCTCCTTGTAGTGGTTTTTTTTTTTTTTTTTTTTTTTTTTAAGGTTGCCAGCCCTGGTAAGAATGCCTGTGATGGAAAGCTGGCTCTACCCTTATTTGCTACATGAATAGGGAAAATTAATTTCGGTAAGCCTCCACTTCCACCAGTTGCGTTCACTTATAGTATTAATTTTGTAAGCTGTTGGGAGGATCAAGTTAGATAATGTACTTAAAGCCATGTGTAACTCAAGCTGACTTGAGCCACAAAAAGAATTTGTTGCCTTGAATAACTGAGAAGGAAGCGAGACATGACTCAGCAGCTCAGATCTCACCTAGGACATTTTTTATCCTCTTATTTATGTTTTTCCTTCTATGATGTTGTCTTTAAGACTAACACTCCTGGTTGCAGGATGGCTGCCTGCTGTTCCTTTGGCTTCACTCTTCTTTTTCACATCCATCTGGACAGAGAGAGATGGGGGAGGTGAATGACTTTCAACATTTCTAACAAAATTTTGAGATCCACTCTGCTTTGGACCAGTTTACGCAAATGACCATCCCTAGCCAATAACATGGTCAGGGGAATGGATTGCTTTGGTTGATTTAGATCAGTCGGTCATAGTCAGTAGTCTAAGTGTGGTCACTTCTGCAGAACCTCTTGGAATGATAAATGTAAACAGGCTAATTAGAAAAAGAAGAAAGATGAGGAACTGGATGCTGGGGAGTCAACTAGAAGTGTCTGTTACAAAGTAAGCACGTTGTTTTAAAATTATCATAATTAAAGAAGTAATATTTTTTGAATGTTTACAATATGCCAATTGCTGTATATATTTAATTTAATTCTCACAACTTGAAAAGATAGATGTGGTTAGCCCCTTTAATAGATGAGAAAACTGAGATTCTGAAAAGATAACCTCCTAATTCTAAAAAGCTAGTCAGTGGCAGAGCTAGGACACAAACCCAGGATTTTCTCAAAACCTGTGCTACTTGTCCCAATAATTTTTTTTCTTTCTGAGAAAAGGAATGAATCAGGCAAAATAACAAGAGGGTTTGGTGGAAACTGGGAGGACTTGTAAGGTTAATAGATTTGCAAGTGACATGAGGTTTTTCACTTACTTAACAGATCATGACAACTGGCCAGAGGGAGCAGGGGACCTTTCTGTTGTCAAGAGGATGAAAGAGTCTTTAAAGCTTAAAGCCAATCTCTAAACTAAAGAAAGAAGAAGGTGACTTTCGTCCCCAAATGCCTTAACATCTTAAGAATGCATTTTTGTGCTATATAGGAGTACAACATTTGTATAGAAAAATCACTTTCTGTTTTTTTAATAATTTCAATTTTGTCTGTGCAAAACTATTGCTGAAATAAATGCATTTTTAAGTCCCAACTGATACCATTTAACCTGGAGGGTTTTTTTTTCCAAAAAATTAAGAATGGAAATTAACATACTTTATGATTATACTTTTAATTTCAGGAAAGGTATTTGAAGTGTGTGATACTTTCTAATTAATAATAGAGATATCATGATCTCCTAAAAGGTTTAATTGTAATAAATCTAAATTGGGGCACCATTGTGATTCCAACAATTGGAGTTATATAGTGACTCGTTTTACCTGGCAAACACTTTTGGACCAATAAAGCTTTATGATAACTATTGATGTGTGATTTGTTTTCATGAAGTTGAATTTCTATAAACCTTTATAAAGCAAAAGATTGGCTTGTAGTAAGTAAAGAAGACTCTAAAGAATATGGAAATAGCAGTTACCAGAAACAACTACTAATCTACTGGGACTGAGATGAAGAACCCTATTCCCCCTCCCCACCTCCCAGCTGTGATCCATACTTGTTGGGAATGCTAAGTGGGCTGGCCCACTGGATGGCTGGGCAATTTGATGGCTGGGCCTTCACTGTGGTGTTCTGCTGGTGGAACTTGCTGGAAATCTGCCCTCTGGAACTTGCCTAAGATAATCCACCATCTAGGGCCCCAGAGAAAACTTCACAGGAGGTGTCACATCAGAGGTTCTGCTGCACAACTACCTGGGGGAGGTGCCAGGGACACTGCTTCCACAGCTGCTGCTGGCTGCCCTGCACCACCTGAGGTCTGGAGAGGAAAGCCTTCACCTCCTACAGTGTCTCTCCATCGCCTTCTCCTGACAAAGCTCAGTGTCAGTTGACAAAGGAAAAACTAAAGGGCTCAGATCCATTGTTAAGAGCTGAGAAGCAATGAATCTATCACTGGCCACTTGGGGTCTAGGTGTCAAGCAGCCTGCCACTTTCTTTAAGAAAGAGTGCCACTTTAGGGCTCAGCGTTGGTCTCTAGGTGGACAGGTTGCACATTTAGAGGCAGCTCCAACTGCATAGGCTTTGCTTAAGTGGGAGCTCATGATGTTGGGCCTGTTTGTAGTTTCCCTTCTCTCTTGTGTCCATAGGCCTGTTCTTTGGTGGCCGGTGATGGGGGCTGGGAAATACCAACTTATTGAGTCTCCTTGGTGGTCTGTGCCTCTCTGGGGGCATTAATGTGTGAGACAAAAATATCAGTTTGTGCCCACTCCTCAGTGTTTTGTCCACATGCTCCTGGCCCAGGCCGTTTCATTTCCAACTTTTCTGTTCTTTTCCTTTCAGGTGCAAGGCTAAACCACATGGCTGTGGGCCATCTGTATACACTGAGTGGCCACATTATTGAGATCTATGAATGCCTATTTATCTGGTCAAACAGTGTGTGTGTGTGTGTGTGTGTGTGTGTGTGTGTGTGTGTGTATTAGATGCCTGATGCATGAATTCATGAATGGGTGGGGTCCGGCCAGCCTGATCAGCCTGATCAGGGGAAGTAACATGGTCAGTTTGCCGGTCTCTCTGCTGGTTGAACTCCTGGTCGAGGGGACAATTTGCATATTAGCCTTTTATTATATAGGATATACACTGAATGGCCAGATTTATATGTGTTCAGAGATCATAATAACCTGGCCACTCAATATATATTCTCACTTAGGGCTACTTTTCTTTCCAGTATGAAAACAGGTTACACTGCCTACAGATTGCCTATTAGAAAGATTTTTCCTCCACTGCCACACAGGGCTTCCCCTGAATATGGCTGTAATGAAGTTCTGACAACTGTGAAGGAAGGATTTCAGACCAGGACAGAGACCAGGAAAGGGTTAACCAGGCCAATGGGAAGTCCTTGAGCCAGTCACCTATTGGTTGGCCCTGTGGCTCACAGGAATAGGTCTGAGGTAACAACTTGGCTGTGTTCAGCTTTTGGCTGGAGCATCCTGAGGGCAAATGCACTTGTGGATCTAAAGCTGTCAGTCAACTATACTCCCTAAAGCAAGGATCTACAATGAGCATTTTCTTTCTTTTTTTAAAAAAAAATATTTTATTGATTTTTACAGAGAGGGAGAAGGATAGAGAGTAAGAAACATCAATAAGAGAGAAAGATTGATCAGCTCCTCCTGCCCACCCTCTACTTGGGATGTACCCACAACCAAGGTATATGCCCTTGACTGGAATAAAACCTGGGACCCTTCAGTCTGCAGACCTATGCCCTATCTACTGAGCCAATCCATTTAGGGCTACACTGTGCATATTCATGGCTGTTACATGACTATATCCTGTAACTGTTTTGGCCCCATTTACTTTTAACACTACTCAGGGACTTGGCACAAAAAAAGTCACCTTGTGTCTGGACACAAGTGTCTACTTCGGTTTCTAAGAATTAGCTGCAAAGCTTCATCTTGAACTTTTGTTTTTGCTCTTAGTGTTTCCTCTGTGCTCCTTGTTTGCAAGAGTTTCACTTCACTGAAGTAGCTGTCTGAATAAGATCAACTAGCAGGAAGATTCAAAATCATTTTCAGTCCTAACCAGTTTGGCTCAGTTGATAGAGCAACAGCCTGCAGACTGAAGGGTCCCAGGTTCAATTCCGATCAAGGGCATGTACCTCTGTTGTAGGGACATACCCGGTGGAGGATGTGCAGGAGGCAGCTGATCATTGTTTCTCTCTCATTGATGTTTCTAACTCTATTCCTCTCCTTTCCTCTCTGTTAAAAAAATCAATAAAATATATTTAAAAAAACATTTTCAAGAAAGATGTATTAGATCAAAGCTAGTGATTATCTAGCACTTGCCTTAAGATAGTCCATCTCTCACTTTTCCACATGTTCAGCAAATCACAGTATAAAGAGACACACAAAAGATTAATGGGTACTTTGTATTATCACCAATTCCATTAGTGGGGCCTGAAAAGCAGTTTATTATTTTTCTATTTAAATCTCCTTAAGCTGATTAAACAACAGCATATCTGCCAAATTTGAGATGATTTTTGTGATAAGGCTTGCATGGATGGGAATCCATGACCTTATTTCCCCTTTCATTAATGGAAGAGCCAGTCCTTTCCCTGTTGGGCTTTCTGCTGCTGAGAATAGAGCTAATTCTTCTCTTTTCTTCTTCTTCTTGCCCCACTCTGCCCAAAGCAGCAACGGCGATAGGGTCGTATTATATACACAGTACACCTCTTTCTCCCCCACCTCCATGCCCAGGGCCTGTGCACACATGGCAGGGGCTTGAAGCGGTGTTTGGAGCTGAGCCTGGCAGCTCTCTCTGGGGAGCTCCTTTTCTCTGCCCAATTTGTCTTCACTTTTGAAAAAGTGGTAGAGGAGGCAACATGAGCTACACAGTACTCTGATCAGACACAGCTCCAAAGTAGCTCTTAGTGGCATTTCTGTGTTATTCTTGGACCTGTGTGAAGAACCATCCAGAAGACTTTTTGTTCTCCTTGCCTAAGAAATGAAGTCAAACCTACCACTAGATGAACTCTGTAACTAATACAGGCAATCCAATAAATAATATGAGGACGTGGTGATAATTGTACATAAAATCATTTGACATATCTCTGTTCATGATGCTTCCTTTTTAAAATGCAATATATATATGTATATGTGTAAACACACACACACACACAAAGGTAAATATGTATATACTAGATGCCCATTGCAAAAATTCATTCACGGGGGAGGGGTTGTTGTCCCTAAGCCTATTCTGCACTCTCTCCAATTTGGGACCCATTGAGAGTTGTCTGACTGTCCTTTTTGGCCCAATCCTGTGGGCCTACACAGGCAGTTGGACATCCCTCTCACAATGACTGCTGGCTTCCAACCGCTCACCTCCCTGCCTGCTTGATTGCCCTTAACTGCTCCTTTCTGCCAGACTGGTCACCCCCTAACCACTCCTCTGCCAGCCAGACTAATGCCTAACTGCTCGCTTTCTGGACCGACTGCTCCTAATTGCCCTCCCCTGCTGGTGTAGCCACCCCTGACTGCCCACCTCTGCCAGATTGGTCGCTCCCAACTGCTCTCGTCTACTGGCCCAATCACCCCTCACTGCCCTTCCTTGCCAGCCTAGTTGTCTCTAACTGCCCTCCCTTGCCAGCCTGGTTACCCCCAACTGTTCTCCCCTATAGGCCTAGTCCCCCCATATGCCTTCCCCTGCAGGGCTGGGTCCCCCAACCAATTGCCCTTCCCTACAGGCCTGGACCCCCCAACTGCCCTTCTCTACAGGCCTGGACCCCCCCAACTGCCCTTCTCTATAGTCCTGGTCCCCTCAAACAGCCTTGACCTGTAGGCCTGGCTTCCATCCCAATTTCCCTCCCTTGCAAGTCTGGTTCCCCCTAACTGCCCTCCCCTGCAGGCCTTGTCTCCCCTAACTGTCCTCTCCTGCTGTCCTGATTACCCACTACTGCCCTCCCCTGCTTGCCATCTTGTGGTGACTAACTTCTGTCTACATGGGGGCAGCCATCTTTGACCATATAGGGGTGGCTATCTTGTGTGTTGGAGTGATGGTAAATTTGCATATTACTCTTTTATTATACAGGATATATATATATATATGCTCACACACACACTCACACAAGGTATATACACTAGCCAGATTATTATGATCTCTGAACACATAATAATGTAGCCACTCAGTGTATATCCTATATAATAAAAGGCTAATATGCAAATTGTCCCCTCGACCAGGAATTTGATTAGCAGGCAGGCCGGCCAACCTCCCATGTCCCCTCCCCCTGGCAAGTCTGGCCTGACCTCACCCATGCACAAATTCATGCACTGGGCCTCTATCTAATAAAAGAATAATATGCAAATTTGACCATATCTTCGCCACACCCACAAGCCACGCCCACAGCCACGCCCACCAGCCAAGCAGGAGCAAATTATGTAAATAAACTCCAACCAAGATGGTTGCCGCCACTGAGAGCAGGAGGAAGGCTTGGGTTTTTCCAGCAACAGAGGAAGCCAAGCTTTCTGCCTGCCTAGGCCTCTACTCAAGGTTACAAAGTTTCAATTATAAAAGATACAGAAATGGCAGCAGCCACTGAGCTGGAGAGAACAGAGGATTAGGTTTCTCTGGCAATGGAGGAAGCCAACCTTTCAGCCTGCCATTGCCAGCCTAGGCCTCCACTCTAGGCTACAAAGTTTCAAACAGAAATGGCTGCCACCCCAGAGCAAGCAGAAGGCTTGGTTCTGCTCCAGGCTACAAAGTTTCAATTGTAGACGTAGATTAATCCCAGATACCAGGGCCTCTGCTTGGGTCACTGGGGGGCATGGCCAGCCTGCAAACCACCACAGGCCTCTTGCCCAGGCCACCCCTCACCCCAAGGGAACCCCCACTCTGATCTGGGACACTCTTCAGGGTAAACCAGCTGGCCCCCTCCCATGCACCAGGCCTCTATCCTATCTAATAAAAGAGTAATTTGCAGATTGACCATCACTCCAACATACAAGAGGGTTGCCTCCATGTGGTCAAAGATCCTGCCCCCATGTGGATACAAGATGGCCACCACAAGATGGCCAGCAGGGGAGGGCCATTGGGGGTTCCAGGCCCTGCAAGGGAGAGCAGTTGTGGGTGATCAGGCCAGCAGGGGAGGGACCAGGCCTGCAGGGGAGGGCAGTTAGGAGTGACCAGGCTGGCAGAGGAGGGAAGTTGGGGGCAAGTAGGCTGGCAGGAGAGCAGTTAGATATCAATTAGGCTGGCAGGGTAGTGGTTAATGAGTGATCAGGCTGGCAGGCAGAAGCGGTTAGGGGCAATTAGGAAGGCAGGCAGGTAAGCAGTTTGGACTCAGCAGTCCTGGATTGTGAGAAGGATGTCTGATTGCCCGGCCAGTAGGACATCCCTTGAGGGGTCCCAGATTAGAGAGTGTGCAGGCTTGGTTAAGGGACATCCCTCCCCCCCCCCCCCCCGTGCACAAATTTTCATGCACTGGGCCTCTAGTATATATATGTTATATTTGTAAATATATGTATATGTAATATAATGCTATATAACACTATTGTCCTGGCACACAAATTATGCTTTTCTTTGCCCCTTCCTCTATTCTGCCAGAAACATGGACGAGATGGCTGCAGATGTAGTCAGCACTGGAGTGTGGAAGATAAAGGTTATGAAGGTCATATCTCACCAAAGGTAGGGGAATAAAACAAGCCTGGATCCAGGAAACTCCATCAGGTCCCCTGACGGTCTGCCGCCAGACTTCTTCTATAGAAGAAAGAAGTAAACTTCTATCTTGTTTAAATCACTTGTATTTTGGGGTATAAATGTGCAGCTAAATAAAACTCTAAGTGATGCCTACAAATCTTTACATTGTGCTGTACTGTGGTTAACCTGCTTCCTAAATGTCTCACTCAACCCCTATCTATTATTTTATTGGTTCCCCAGAGTCTCCTTATTCTCCCTGTCACACTTATTCACATACTCCCCTGAGTTCCAAACACCAGTAACACCTTCAAGCACCAGAACTGACATAAAACTCAGCTTCTTGTCTCAAATGGATGGTCATTTTAGGGCAGAGGATGAAGAAGAGTTTGTCCTTCGTAAGCCAGCTTTTATATAAATTGCCTTTGTTCCCTGCCCTCCTAGAATCATCAAAATAGGCAGATCAGTGTGGGCTAGACTTTTCTGGAAGCACTGTGAGAAGGGGAATTGGAAGATGATATACAGGCTACAGGGACCAGAAGAGGAAATTAGGTGTTTGAAGTTTAGACAGTGAAAGTTTCTACTTCCTGGGTAGGGTTCCTGTTGGAGAGATTGCCTGAAATATTATCACATTTAAGCGACTCCACAATGCTGTAGAGAGAACAGTCCTCCAGAGCCAGCTTGCTGCAGAGCCAGCCGCAGAAGCCTTTCTCCATGTCCCGGGCAGCTTGCCACCATGCTCCCCAGGACCACGAGAGCTGAACCACAGCAGCATAGAAGCTCAGGCAAGAGACCATGACTATGATGAGCACTGGGTAGAAGGGAAGGAATGAGGCAGGGGCAACATGAGATCTTATGCCAGAAGGTCCTCTCCTCATTGTACACAAGGAAGATGTTGTACCAAGTGATAGTGCCATAGTAGAAAGAGACAACAAAGGAGAGGATAAAAACCACAGGCAGGCAGACCAGCGTCCAGAGGACCACGTGGGGCCCACAGTCTGCTGACATCTGGCAGACCTTTCTGCCTTCAGCTGTTGTTTCTTTCAATGACTCTTTAGGCTTGGTCAATTCCTACAGCTCTTTTTCTGTCAAAGTTACATGGATGTCCACATTCTAACCCTTTTTCTTCCCTTGTGTGATGGTCCCAGTTAATGTGACATAGGGCTGTCCAAAGGCATGTTCCACATACCTGAAGGTATAAAAGAGGTGAAGTCAACATCAGAAGAGTGACATTTCATCACGGTGTTGTCCCCTGAGGCTGGGGCTGATGTCCACTGTGTATACTTAAAAAAATGTTTCATTGATTTTAGAGAGAGGGTGAGTTAGAGGAAGAGAGAGAGAAACATTGATGTGGGAGAGAAACATTAATTAGTTGCCTCCCATATGTGCCCTGACCAGGATGGATCTCATAACTTAGTTATGTGCTCTAATGGGGAATGGAACCAGCAACCTCCTGTCCATGTTGGTGCACAAGACATGCTCCAACCAACTGAGCCATCCCGGCCAGGGCTAGTGTCCAGTTTTATAGCATCTGTCATGGCACTTGAGACAGTGATTCATTAGTGGACTGATTTGTTTTTCATGTTTCTTCTTCACTTTCTGGGCCTCAATTTTTTAAAAAAAATTAATAAATCTTTGTTGTTCAGATTATTACAACTGTTCCTTTTTTTTCCCCCCATAACTCCCCTCCACCCGATTCCCATCCCACCCTCATCTGTAGGTGTACGATTTTGGTCCAGTTTCTTCCTGTCCCCTCACTCCCCTTTCCCCTGTGAATTGTAAGTCCATTCTCTTTCTATGCCCCTGATTCTATTATATTACCCAGTTTATTCTGTTCATCAGATTTTTAATTCACTTGATTTTTAGATTCACTTGTTGATAGATATGTATTTGTTGTTCATAATTTTTATCTTTACCTCTTCTTTTTCCTCTTCGTAAAGAATACCTTTCAGCATTTTATATAATACTAGTTTGGTGGTGATGAACTCCTTTAGATTTTTCTTATCTGTAAAGCTCTTTATCTGATCTTCAATTATGAATGCTAGCTTTGCTGGGTAGAGTAATCTTGGTTGTAGGTTCTTGCTATTCAGCACTTTGAATATTTCTTGCCACTCCTGTCTGGCCTGCATAGTTTCTGTTGAGAAATCAGCTGACAATCGTATGGGTCCTCCCTTCTAGGCAATTAACTGGTTTTCTTTTGCTGCTTTTGATATTTTATCTTTGTCTTTTGCTCTTGGCATTTTAATTATGATGTGTCTTTGTGTGGTCCTCTTTGTATTCCTTTTGTTTGAGGTTCTGTGTGCTTCCTGGACATTTAAGTCTATTTCTTTCACAAGGTGGGGCAAGTTTTCGGTCATTATTTCTTCAAATAGGTTTTCAGTATCTTTCTCTCTCTCTTCTTCTGGCACCCCCAGAATTCTGATGTTGGTATGCTTGAAGTTGTCCCAGAGGCTCCTTACACTAATTTCAAATATTTAGATTCTTTTTGCTTTTTGCTGTGCCAGTAGAGTGTTTTTTTGCTTTTTTGTATTTCAAATCTTTGACTTCATTCTCGCATTCCTATATTCTGTTGTTGGGTTCCTGCATAATATTTTTTTATTTCAGTCAGTGTATGTTTAATTTCTGTTTTGTCCTTTTTCATATTCTTGAGGATCTTGCTAAATTTATTGGCCCTTTCTAGGAAATTCTTGAAAAACCTTATAACTGTGGTATTGAATTCTATATCCAGTAATTTGTTTTCCTCCATTTTTTTTCATTTGTGATTTGTTTCTTTGTCTTCACATTTTTGCTGCTTCCCTGAGTTGGTAGGGTACCTTTGTGTGTTAGGTGGATGCTTTTGGTGCATCGCTTTGTGGACTGTGTGTACAGCCTTGTTGTAGTTATGTCTTGATTGTTGTTGGTATCATTGGGAGAAATTGATCTCCAGGCCAGTTGGCTGTGAGGATCAGCTGTGTCTATGCCAGGAGTACTTCTGTGCTGGAGACAATCTTATGAGACAAGATTTGCAAAATTTCAAAAGCCTCTGTGCTCAGTTTGGATGGGGCTGAGGCTCAGGGCTGAGAAGACAGTCTTGGCCTCCCATCAGCCCTGCCCTATGAGGTCCATGGGTCTCAGTGTCCCTTGGTACTCCCTGCAAGCACCTCTGAGAGAAAAGTGCCCTCGAGTTTCGCCCTCTGCCAGACAGTCCAGTTTCTCCCCCAATGAATCTGGATTCCCAGATTCATACCTGGAACTGGAATTTAATGCAGCTGGGAGCTTCCAGTTCCCTCCAGCTAGAGAAAGCCTGTGGCACATCAGCAGTCATCTCTGCGCACTCACTTGCGACTCCAGACATCTGCCTTTTTCGGCTCCCCTGAGTCTCCACCTGACAGACCAGATTCCTCCAGTGTGAGCCTGGGTCCCCAGCATCTCGCCCGGAACTGGGGTTCAGTGCATGGAACTGAGATTCAGTGCAGTAGAGAGTTTCCGGCTCCCTCCTGCCAGGGAAAGCCAGTAGTCAGTCCTCTCTGAGCACATTTGCGTGCATGCCTCCAGAACCCTGCCTTCCTCAGCTCCCCCGAGTTTCCACATGCCTTTCTCTTTACCTGGCAGTCCAGTCTTCCCCCATATGACCCTGGGACTCTAGAGTCTTGCCCAGAACTGGGGTTCAGTTCGGTTGGAACTGGGGTTCAGTGCAGTTAAGCTTCCTTCTCCCTTCTGCCAGAGAAAGCCCGCCAGGCACTCAGCCACTCTTCCTCTTTGCTCATGTGTCTCCGTACCTCAGTTTTAGCAGCTCCTCTGATTCTCCGTGAGCTTTTCTCTTTCCTTCTAGTTGTAGAATTTCCACTCAGCCAGCTTTGCTGTGGTTCTGGATGATATCCATTTTGTCTTTCAGTTGTAGTTTTGAAATTATTGGGTGAGGCAGCAGTTTAGGTGTTTACCTATGCCACCACTTTCTCAATCTCTGACCAATAGAAGATAATAGATTCTGGAGGGGGGGGGGGACTCCTTCCTTTTCTTTTTCCTGTGACTTATTGTGGATTCCCCATCCAGGACCAGGGCAGCTGCCATGGCCTTCCTCAGAGAGCCATGATGGGGGCTTGGGAGCTGGCCCTGACTTTCTACAGGTGCCAACTCTTCCATTCCAGTCCTCACGTCTGGTTAATCCTTGTGAAAAGTCCAACTTGCTTGGGTAAATTTACAATTTACGCATCCCAGAGTTTCTTCCTGCATGGGACTATGCAAAGATATTCCAATGACGAGTTCAACCTGAAAGATCGGAAAGCAGAGCCATCAACAGGGGTGAGCTACAAAGGAATTGGAGAAATTATCCTCAACTTGGCAAGTCTTCACCTCCTTTTACGTCTCATAACAGTTTATTTCTGCATTTAAAAAATTTTAAATCTATTTGTATTGATTTTAGAGAGAAAGGGAGAGGGAAAGATAGAAACATCAATGATGAGAATCATTCATCACCTGTCTCCTGTATACTCTCCTATAGGGAATTGAGCCTGCAACCTGGACATGTAACCTGACCAGGAATGAACCCTGACCTTCTGTGTCATCAGTTGATTCTCAACTGAGCAACACTGGCTGGGGTATTTCTGTATTTTTTAGTGCTACAGAGATACTTCTATAAGGCTAGATTGTAGTGAATAAAATTTATGTGTTGCAATGATGTTTGTCATTTATGAAAACATATATTATGTCCTACTAAACCCATCAAACTAGACAAGTATAAGCAAATTGGGTGAGAAAGGCTTACAGACAAATGGCAGTTAAGAACCATTCTTACTCTCATCATAGATGGAGATTCAGATGGCTGCAACCAATACTCCAAGCTTCTGGCTATCGAGTCATACATTACAAGCATACTTAAATGGATTAATGCAATTTTCAGTGAGGCACTCAAATATAGCATAATTTTACCAACCACAGAGCACACCTCTTTCCTGGCTTCTTGTGGCCGAAGATCTAAAGTTCTTGGGATCTGTGCTACACCTGCTGGGAAACAGATGGAGAGGATGCACACTTTTCACTCTTAACAGTCTTTCTTCTTCCTCTTTTCTTTGTTGTTTACAAGATAAAGACATTTTGTGGGTGGATTGTAAAATTTTAGAAATCAGGAACAATGTTACACTGCCTCATGTCCAGTGGAAAGACCTCAGGACTCATGTAGTGGATACTTAGGGTATGCCTGTTGACCTGATAGAACAGAGGAGAAGGGAAAATACCTATTTAAAAATAAGATTAGAGAAACTGTTAAGAAAGAAAAGCGTAATTATCTCCCCAGTTTTATATACTTATTATGCTGTTAGTGTTTTATCTGGGAACTAGGTTCTGAACACTTCACCTTTCTTTGAGATTCCATAAGATGGAGGGTAAAAAGATTTTTCTCAAGTTTTCAAGACTTTCATCTGTAGAATTAAGAGATGAGAAAGGACTGCTCTTTTCCCTGGAAGTTGGGCTTTACCCAACCTTCATGCCCATTCCCAGTCTGAAGATGGTCCGTGAATGTGATGCTGCACAGTGTGACCTTCAATAAATCATTAGCTCCAGATTCTCAGTCATCCTAATATGTAAATAGGTTTTAAAGAACATGCTCAGACTCTAAAACTCATGCTTAAAATAACTGGTTTTAAGCATTCTTGAAGGCAACTTCTCATAATTTTTAACTTCATCTACCACTTTTCCCATACCTGTTGTTATACCACTTTGGTCTATTAACCATCATCTCTTATCTATGGTTCTAAAAAATGTCCTTTATCTCCTGGCTTCTACTCTAACTGTCTTCCAATCAATTCTTCACTCAGTAGTTAGAAAGATCTTTTGAAAGTGCGGGGAAGCCACCGCTTTCCCAATACTGTCATAAGAATGCACCAAGGAATGCTGAAGGCAGATGGACCTTGAGTGTTAGCAGAACTAAAGTCAAGCACCATTGTTCTGTTGATATAGCATTAGCACGAAGCAATTTCCACACCTAATAGCCTCACAGTAAATGTTTACTGAACCTACTGATCTTTACTGATCTTTATTGACCTTAGAGGCAGTCTTTCCGCTACCTGTTTGCCATGCTTTACCAAGGGCAAGATGTGTATCTAAAACTGAATAAAAAGCGGATAAGGCAAGGTTTCAGTGTGCTTCTCCAAGAGAGAGGTCTCCACGTGACCCCCCCATGCCTTCTAAATGCATATTTTTTGTATAGTGTTTTCATTTGTGCCTTAGCCCCTCCTTCATATCCTGAAACCTAGTCTTGCAGGTTGTGGCAGAAAGCACTCATAAAATCACTCTCAAGTTCACATAAAGCTTAAATGTTAAAACCCTCCAGGAACTCTCCACTGTTATAAAAAGAAATCCACATGACCTAAAGACCTGCGTGACCCAGTTTATTCCTGGTCTGCTGCTCTATTCACTACCACTTTTTTCATCTATACCTCCAATATTCCATCACACTGGCTCCCTATTATTCTTCAAGAGCACCAACTGCTTTCCCTCAGAAAGCCTTTTATATATATATATATATATATATATATATATATATATATATATATATTGATTTCAGAGATGATGAGGGGAGAGAGAGATAGAAACATCAATGATGAGAGAGAATCATTGATCAGCAGATCCCACACTGAGGATCAAGCCTGCAACCTGGGCATGTGCCCTGACCAGCATTTGAATGGTGCCATCCTGGTTTATAGGTCGATGCTCAACCACTGACCCACACTGCCCGGGCCCTCTTGAAGTCTTCTTGAATGCTGTCTACCACAGGGCTGGTATTTTGCTCCACCCCTGGCCCTTCACATGGCCATAGCCTTTGTATCCCCCATGGCTTCCCTGACACCAAACCTAAAATAGACCCCTGCTCTGCCTTTCATTATTTCTTTCCATCATAGCCTATTTCTTATATGACATAATGTTTCTAATTAAGTCTTATTTGTTATTTTACTTTATTTTCTATCTACTCTACTAGACTATAAAAGCTCTATAAACTAGACTATGAGCTCATACAATTAGGCCAATAAATAGGCTTTCAACAAAATATTTTAAGTGACTATCTTCATAATTGTTTTGGGGGGTGACATGGTAGCAATTAAGGATTAGCCTGATTTTGTTAAAGACCAAGATTAAGGAAAACTTTAATAAAGAGACATTAATAAGCTGTTTTATGCTTAATAAGCTCAATTAAGGTACAATTGTTAAGTGCTACATCTATATCTATTTTTTTCTTTAATAATGGAGGTTTTTAGCTGGTCACATGACTTTTCCAATAAAGACAATATTTCCCAGCATTCCTCAAAGATAAGTGTGATCATGACTATTCTTTGGCCAATGGGATGTGAGTAAATGTGATATGTGCAGCTTCCACATCTGCACCCTTCTTTCCTCCTATCATTTTCTTGAAGGCTGGAATGTGAACTTGATGGGTCATCTTCAACCGCACAGACAAGGGAAAAGCTGAAGGGATGCAGAGGAATGAGGAAGACGGATTAAGAGCCATTCTCTTCCTCTGGACTGTAATATAAGAAAATAAAATATTTATTTTGTTTTAACCCAGAGTTATTTTGGCTTCTTGAGGCAGCCACACAGAAATCTTAACCAATACACTGGATTGCTCATGGTTATTTTATGTCCCAACACCTCTGCTGTGTTCCAAGTTATCAGCCCTGGGCATAAGTAAATTTTGATATGCATCTCAGAGTTAGATCATAAAATGACATCATTAATTTTATGGTTCAAGAAGATTTGATACTTCTAGGTGGGTCAGAAATCCTGAAATTCAGCAGGCTAATACAAAGGATACTACCCTGAAGCTGGCTCAAGCCCCATCAGCAACCCACTGGAGAGTCCATACACTGTATGATACTGTTATGGACTGAATATTTGAATCCTTCTAAAATTCATATGTTGAAATTTTAACCTCTAATGTGATGGTATTAGGAAGTGGAGTCACTGGGAGGTGATTAGGTTATGAGGATGCACCACTCATGAATGAGATTAGTGCCCTTATGAAAGAAACACCGGAGAGTTTTCTTGGTTTTCTGTCATGTGAGGACAGAGGATGAAGCTGGACTCCTATGAACGAGGAAGATGTCTATGATCCAGGCTCTTAGCAGACACTGGATGTGCCAGCATCTTGATCTGGGACTTCCCAATCTTCAGACTATGTGAAAAAATAATTTCTTTAAGGTTCTCGTACTTTTATTATAGCAGCCTGAACAGATTGAGACAGAGACTATTCTCTGCTTGTAATGAGCTGGCCAACAGTGCTTTCATGGAGAAATGTAGGTCCATTATCATGGGTTGCCTAACATTTCATCTGAAAAATTCTGACTTTACTTGTTGCAATTAGTCTATATTTAGACAAATTGCCAAGTGGACAACCAACCAAAACAAAACACTATTAAGCTGTCACTTTACCACCTCTGGCTTATAACACTTCCAAATCAGGGTGGCCTGCTCCAATTGTTTAAGAGCAATTAGGAGCTAACCTTTTGCAATTTGACCCATATGGGCACCTCTCCCTCTTTCGGAGAACTTGAACTGGGTCTGGGTGGGTGGGGTAGAATTATTTTCAAGTTAATTTACCATGACAGTGAACTGTCTTGCTCCAGGCTGCTATGCTTTCAATTCTTCTGATTTGTGTGGGGGTCACCCAAAGGGCCACATATTACCTACCTGTCTGGGTGGCCAGACTCTCCCAATAGCATCTTGATGTATACCACCTTTAGATATACTAGGCCAACTAGGAAATAAAACTTATCATTTTACCACCAAAAATTACCATTAGCCCCTCTCAGGGAGACAGCCTCACCAATGTTAAAATGAAAGAGAATTTGTCTTAGAGGGTGTCAAGTGATTCGAACGATGATGGAAGAGCAGCCTCCAGTCAGTTGCTGTGAATTGGCCATGAGCACAGAGTAGCCTGTTTCTTTGTGGTCTCATGATCATATTTCTCTTGTCATTGCCAACCTACCTGGTTCTGAAAGGTTCTCACACTGAGACAGGTTCATTACTGAGGGAGGATATGACCATCTACAGAGGAAACTGTTCTTGGCAACAAAGGTTGTTGGTTACAAGGAGCTGGAGCATGTTCTTATTGTAAGATCTGATCTTCACCGTGTGACTTTTTGTTTGCTCATGGCACACATAGCCTTTTGACCTCCCATTCTTGCTCCAAACATGCAAACATGGTAGATTATAAACTCTACCAAGGCAGGGACACCGAAACGTCTTGTCCTCTGTACTGTAGAGAACAGTAATTGTCAAGTGTTCAATAAATATTGGCTGAATATTGTGAATTGCTTAAGAGTTTTATTTATGTAAGCTGGGCTCTTACTTCAAGGTGGGATGGAGCCAGAGGCCTCATTGACATTCTTTCTGTGTGGAGTGTCTGTGAGTATGATGTTGAGAGTGCCACAGGGCCCTGTCAGTCTGAGCCGGCAGCTGCTTTGCAGAAGGGAGAAAGTGAAGTTCCCATGCAGATGGGGCAGGGGAAGGGCAGGTAGATGGGTGAGAAAGAATCTCAGAAGATGAAGGGAGTCAGTGCTAATGGGGTATGACAGGTGGGAGGGTGGAAGGATCAGGGTTTTGAAGATGCATCTGCCCCCGTCCCCTCCCTCCCCCTCCCAGGACACAGCAGGTAGTGATGCATAGTGCAGGGAAGGGCAGCACTTGATTCACCTGGGGAGCAGTCAGTGCAGCATGGTGTGGCTGCCCTGAGGTGAGATGGTTCCATCAGGGCCCAGAGTTGAAATCTGGAACAGAAAGCATCTGTTTGGCAGAACTACTGTTGGGCCTTCAGGCCTTATGGCAATATTTCTTAACCTTTTTAATGCTATGACCCTTAATACAGATTCTCATGTTATGGTGACCTCCAACCATAAAATTATTTTTGTTGCAACTTCATAACTATAATTTTGCTACTATTATGAATCGTAATGTTAATATCTGTCTTCCAATGGGCTTAGGCTCTCCAGCAACGGTTCTCAACATGTGGATTGTGACCCAAAGGTTGAGAACCGCTAGCAGGGTCACCTAAGACCATTGGAAAACACAGATATTTATATTATGATTAACAGTAGCAAAATTACAGTTATGAAGAAGCAATGAATATAATTTTATGGTTGGGGGTCACCACAACATAAGGAACTGTATTAAAGGGTCCCAGCATTAAGAAGATTGAGAACCACATTGCCTTATGGTTTTAGACTCTCAAACCCTGGCTGAGGTCAAAGTCCTCTCAAAGAGACCCAATCTCTCTTCATCATGGTCTCTACAGGACTGGAAAACAACTTTCTGATTGCTCATATTGCAACTTCCTTGCTGCTGAGGACTGGCTCCTGTCATCCTCGGCAGTCCACACTGGCTTGAGCCAGTGCAGCCAGCTTTTCACTGGAGGACCAGAGCCCCTCTCCCAGTCCACTCCGCCACCACACAGGGGCTGTGGTGCAGCCAGGCGCACACTGCCCTGCCCAGGCAGAGCGCCATGAAGCCACAGGTGCAACCCAGTCACAAACCACACACAAGTATATCTTCACACAAAATTATATCTTCATAATAATATTCTTATTTTTTATCTTTATTGTTCAGTTTATTAATTACATTGTTCCCTTTTTTCCCCCTATAGCTCCCCTCCACCTGGTACCCATCCCACCCTCTGCCCTCACCCCCTTCCACTGTCCTCTCCCATAGTTGCATGATTTTTGTCCAGTCTCTTGCTGCACCTCCCACACCCCTTTTCTCCCCAAGAACTGTCAGTCCATTCCTATGTCCATTCTCTATGTCCGTGATTCTGTTACATTCACCAGTTTATCCTATTCATCAGCTTATTAATTCACTTGATTTTTAGATTCATTTGTTGATAGATGTGTATTTGTTGTTCATAATTTACACTTTTATCTTTTTCTTCTTCCTCTTCTTACAGAATATCTTTCAGCAATTCATATAAAATTGGTTTGGTCGTGATGAAGTCCTTTAGCTTTTTCTTATCTGTGAAGCACTTCATCTGACCTTCAATTCTGAATGATAGCTTTGCTGGATAGAGTAATCTTGGTTGTAGATTCTTGCTATTCATCACTTTGAATATTTCTTGCCACTCCCGTCTGGCCTGCATCGTTTCTGTTGAGAAATCTGCTGACAATCGTATGGGTGCTCCCTTATAGGTAACTAACTGTTTTTCTCTTGCTGCTTTTAATATTCTCTTTATCTTTTGCTCTTGGCATTTTAATTATGATGTACCTTGGTGTGGTCCTCTTAGGGTTCCTATATATTGGGGTTCAGTGCACTTCTTGGACTCCTAATTCTATTTCTTTCACCAGGTGTGGGAAATTTTCGGTCACTATTTCTTCAAATAGGTTTTCATTGTCTTGCTCTCTCTCTTTTTCAGGCACTTCTATAATTAGGATGTTGGTATGCCTGAGGTTGTCCCAGAGGCCCCTTATACTATCTTCAATTTTTTGGATTCTTTTGATATCTTGCTTTTTCAGCTGAGTGGATTTTACCTCTTTGTATTTCAAATCTTGAACTTGGTTCTTGGGGTGCTCCAGAGCACTTTTAGGTCTTTGTATAATATTTTTTATTTCAGTCAGTGTATGCTTAATTTCTGGTTGGTCCTTTTTCATATCCTTGAGAGTCTCCTTTATATCCTTGAGGGTCTCCTTCATTTCCTTGTAGGACTCATTTATTTCCACGTTGGTCTTAATCATTTCCAAACTGGTCTTGATAATTTACTTTACTGGAGTAAGAATTTACTGGAGTAAGTAGATGTATTTTACTTACTCGATATTTTTTCCCTTACATGATATTACCCCACTGCCCCCTCCCCTTTTTTGATTAATGGGGGCTTTTGGAAATTTTATATTGCAGTCTTGGTAATTTTAAATTTTAATTTTTGCACACAAATATGACTGCTTTAGGTTCTTTGGATGTTAGGCAATTTTACAGTGAGATGAACTACTAATAGATTTTTTAGTTAATGTTTTAGGAAAAGCTTTTTGTCCAGTACACTTAGATTTTCTTGAGTATTCACTTATTTCACTTGGCCAATTTAAATTAATCTGAAAACTTGATTACTATTTTACTGTCAATTTTAATACTCAAGCAGAAATCTTAGTTTACCCAGTAAATACTTGTGGAAAGGAATATTTGCATTTTTGAGTAGGTCCTCAGCATTCCTGGTAATAAACAAAATTTAGATATAGGGCAGCTATTGCTGGCCAAGTCTTTGTCTGCCACCTGGGTCCCGGTGTGAGTTGTGCGTGGGAGGCGTAGCAGCCGTGGGGGTAGGAGACCTTCCTCAGGAGGGGTGAGAATTCAAGCCCCTGCAAGGTTTGTGGATGAGGGTCTGTGCCCCACCTCTGTTGACCTTTTAGTTCTCTCCTGTTGCCCCCTCTGCGACTGTGCCTGTCTTAGGTTGTTCCTTCCCTCAGGAATCTTACCCATCTCTGGCTAACCAGCCATCCTCCGGGGCCAAACAGGGTGATGTGAGGTTCAGAGGCATTGAGATTTCAGAAAATGTTGGTTCATTTTTACAAATTAAGCAACTGAGGGCCAATGGGGTTTATTAATCAGCTAAGGCCATGTGGAGGTCATGGTGCTGACATTCTAACCCAAGCCTATTTAAAGCTTTACTGATGTGATCTTTGTTAAACAGAGCTGAATATAAATAAGTAACTGAGCTAAAAGAGGTGTCGGCCACATAAAGTTGATGCAAATTGCTAGTCTCTATTCGTGTTTATTGATTACTAAAACTCTGGTGAATGGCTTAATACTTCAAGTCCATCCATCAAATGGATTCCATTAAAATGAAAGTTAAGAAGACTTCATCTGAAGATATAACAATAATGCCTATTTAATTTGGTAATTATCAGAATTTCATTAGTTCAATTTAGCTCCATGTTGAGCTCCAGGTAATCAGTAAAACAGACATCATGAATAGTTACATGTCTTTTATCTAGCAGATAGCTTCCATTCAATTCAGTATTATTTAAGGCAATTAATAATGGAGGGCAAAGACTGGATTAGGAGCTAGGTTATGGAACATCCCCTCGTTTCTGTGGAGAAGAGGCATAAAGATTTCTTCATTCTGTGTATATTTATTAAGTGCTTATTTTATGCAAAACACTGTCAAGGGTCATAGTTACATGTGTGAAAGGGTTATTCTGTGGCCGGATTTAGAAAGGAGCTAATTGAAGAGAGTCTTTCTAACTGGCTGACTTTTACAATTGAGGAACTTTCATTGGTTGATTGACTAACAAAACGTTCACAAGCCAAGTTGCCATTGATTGATTAAACAGAGTAAACAGAGTCTGGTGGTTAACATTACGATGGTTCAGATCTCTCTACCCTCTCCCATTAATGTGGGAACTTATAAATTCATGATTCTAAAATAAATACAGTTCGGCTTGTGTGCTTCAGTTGTTGAGCATCAACCTAGGAACCAAGATGTCACAGTTTGATTCCTGGTCAGGGCACATGCCTGGTTTGCAGGCTAGAACCACAGTAGGTGGTGTATGCAGGAGGCAGCTGATCAATGATGTTTCTTTCTCAACAATATTTCTAGCTCTCTAGCTCTTCTTTTCTCTCTCTCTCTCTCTCTTTCAAAATAACAATAAAGCAAATATAAAAACAGAAATAACAATAGTCAAATATGTAATCTTAAGCTTCCTAGTAGCCATATTAAAAATGAAGTTAAAAAGAAGTGAACTTAGTTTTGACAATATATTTTATTTAACCCAATGTATTTAAAACATCATTTCAACACATAATCAATATAAAAATGATTAATGAGATTTTTACATTCTTCTTTTCATAGCAAGTCTTCAAAATATCATGTGTGTTTTACACTTACAGAAGATCTTAATTAGGACTACCCATGGGGCAAGTGCTTTGGTAGTGTCATATGGCTAGTGGCATCCGTTTTAGACAGTTCAGTTCTACAGTAACTGCTGGGGACACAAGGTTGGAGGAAAAGCTATGCCTGGCCTCCAGGATCTCAGAGTCTCAACACACCAGAGCCACATGGGTACAGTGCTAAGTACAGGACCAGGACTAGAATGAGGCAAGCAAGCTGGGGACACAAAATTTAAGAACAGCTCACTCTCAGGGCTGTGCAAGTACAGATTCTGCTGCCAGAGTAAGCACCTCCTTCAATGCTGCACCCTAAACTCCTCATTAGCCTCACCCAAGTTCCAGCCCTTCTTGGGAGCCTGATAAAATGGTAGATTCTGGGGCCCCAAGCCCAGAGCTTACATTGCAGAATCTCTTACATAGGGTCTAGGAGTCTGGGGTTTCAATAAGCATCCCTAAGCATTCCAGTGCAGGTGCTTAGGATCACCCTTTGAGGAACCTGGTCTGTGCCAACAGCCTCCATGGGAGTTTCTTTACATCCAGGGGATGATTTCTCTCTTTCTATGTGATTTTGGGAGTTGATTTTGCTGAACTCATCAGTGATGTAGCTGAGTTTTTAGGGGATGCTCTGGGATTCTCAAGTTTCTTTTGCAAAACGCTCCTGTAGTCTGAGTTGCTGGGCTTTTGGCCTGTAAAACCATAGACTAAACTGACAGACATGCCATATCATTGTTCAAAAGCACATTGACTATTTCAGGGACACAAATATAAAAGGCACATGGGAGTGATGAGAAGTGTCATTGTGGTGGGCAATGAAAGACTTAGAAGGAGTTGAGTTGTTTGAAATGGAAAAGAGCCCAAATTGAGCCCTGTGTTCACTTTGTCTTTTCACGTTGTGTAGAGGCTCTGTCCTATCTTGCTATCTTCACCATAATCTCTTACTTGATTTTCACGATGCTCAAATAAAAAAAGGCCCCTGTCTATGTACTTCCCACTTACGGTGCACATACAGCTTGGAATTCAGGTTGTAGTTGTATGCTCTGAGATGTGTTTACTCAGCATTGGGAAGTAGGCAAAGAGGAGACTTGTCAGCTTTTCTGTGAGCATGTGTGTGTTTCCATTTCCAGATATCCCCCTTGGTGTGCTTCCTGCTGTCTCCAGCAGCTTCCTTCATCACCGGACAGTTGGTGGATGTGGATGGGGGCCAGTCTCTGTATAATCACATGCAGTCAAGCAATGAGTAGTCACTACCCTTTTCATGTTCATATTTTCAACATGTCTTAAGTAATTACTTAAGAGATGAGAGTTTTCTCTTTAGCACAACAAAATGTGCAATTTGTTTATATTCATAATATGATTTTTAAAGGAAATACTAATCACAAAAATATCTAAATATATTTATAGAACTTAGCTTTATATATATATTTTGAAAGGGTTGTTTGTTTGTGGTGTATGTGTAAGTTGATAGAATTTGAACCTTGAGAATATTTTTCAAGGTTCAAATTCTACCAACTTACAGACACACACACACACACACACACACACACACAAAAAAAAAAAAAGAAAAGAAAAAAGAAAAGAAATGAGAAGTTACTAACCAAACTCCACATAGCCAGCAAGCTTTAATTCT
The DNA here is from genome assembly GCA_027563665.1 of Antrozous pallidus. Lineage (NCBI taxonomy): Eukaryota > Metazoa > Chordata > Mammalia > Chiroptera > Vespertilionidae > Antrozous > Antrozous pallidus. The sequence continues at coordinate 20,651,103 of CM050508.1, read as the reverse complement.
GTATAATGTTCTTTTTCCTAAAGTTTCCTTTTTTATTCAGTGAATAAGGGGATCATTTTTATTTTCATTACTCAGTCAACATTATATCAATAATTCAAAATAAACTTAGAATTACATCTTGTTTCTATATAATGTAGTTGCACCATTTCAACAAATCAATCTTCCTTCATTTTACTTTTAGGACTTATGTATATGGATATATACTTATTACCTGACTGTAGTCAAAATGTAAATAATTTTATTTCAGCTTTTTACATTAATGTTATATCAAATATTTTATAATAGCATAGTTTCTATCTTTTCTATGTTTATCATTTTTTAAAAAGTATATATTATCTATTGAATGAGGCATCATAATTTACTTAATGATTCTCTTGTCTTTGACTGATTTTAACTTTTTATGATTATAAATAATATTTTCTTTCTAAGCACCTATATATGTAAAAATATTTTACAATGAACATTTTATAGATATTGTTTTTCCGTTTTTTGGTGTTTATCCTTAGGATTAATTCTCACAACTTTAATTACTACATGAAAATAATTACTGATAATTTCTATAAAAATACATTAATATATCTGCCATTGCAGTATAAGAGTATACCAGTTCCACTACACCTTTCTCAAAACTATATTTCACTACATTAAAAAGTTTGTTAGGCAAAATGATTTTTCAATTTAATTTGCTGTTCTTAAATCATTACTCCTGATCAACATTTTTGTTACATATTATTAATAAAATTATTTTTTTTCTTCTGTGAAAAAAAGAAAAATATTCTCAATATGAGTATATTTGTTTAAGGAAGAGATAGAAAAAAGGCAAGAAGTTGCCATATTGTTTTTTTAGATCAAATTGCTCTTAATTCCTCCGTAAGAGGCTTGTATATCTGAGCAGAAGAACCAGACATGTTAGTTAGGTAGAGAGAGGTTATGGTGCTGTTTTACACTGTTTTGGGAATATATATTAAATAAAACCATATGAATTTATTATATTCATTAGTAATTTTGTAAGTCTCAACCAAATGTAGGTATTTCACACAAATATGTGTGTGTGTGTGTGTGTCTGTCTGTCTGTCTGTGTCTCATGACTAGACCAGAGAACTTTGGGATTGAAAGGGTCCAAAAAAAAATCAGTCCAATATCTTAATTTTGCAAATGACAAAACAAATTTATAGAAATTAAAAGGCACATTCAAGCTAATCAGTCCCAAAACATAGAAAAAGATGTAAAATTCAAATATTTTTAAACCGGTGAGAATGCTTGTGATGGAAAGCTGGCTATACTCTTATTAGCTACATGACCTAGGGAAAATTAATTTCTGTAAGCCTCCACTTCCATCAGTTGGGTTCATTTATAGTATTAATTTTGTAAGCTGTTGGGAGGATCATGTTAGATAATGTACATTTAAAGCCCTGGGTCAGATGGGATGCTTTCAGGTGCAACCTAAGCTGGCTTGAGCCAAAAAAAGAATTTGTTGCCTTTATAAAAACTGAGAAACAGATGAGATGTGACTCAGCACCTCTCATCTCTCCTAGCACATTTTTTACTCTTACTTATGTTTTTGCTTCTATGATGTTGGCTTTAAGACTAACTCTCCTGTTTGCAGGATGGCTGCCTGCTACTCCTATAGCTTCATGCTTCTTTTTTCACACCCATTCAGACAGAGAGAAAGCAAGGAGGGGAATGACTTTCTTTCAACATTTCTAACAAAATTCTGAGATCCACTCAGGTTTGGATCAGTTTATGCAAATGACCATCTCTAACCAATAACAGGGTCAGGGGAATGGAGTGCATTGGTTGACTTAGGTCAGTCAGTCATCAGTCAGTGGTGTAAGAGTGGTCCCTTTTGCAGAATCTCTTGGAATTGTAAGTGTCAACATGCCCGGATTCTTGTCCCACAATTATTAAAGATTCAGCAATCTGCAGAAACGCTGTGTGTAAATTCACTAAGGAGTCCAAAGATGAAATATATTTTTGAAAGGCATTGCGGGTGGGAGGAGCTTCAGCTAAAGGAGCTAAAGACCTTCCCTTTGACTCAGGACCCCCATGCTTTTTTATTAACACAATTTGTCCTAAGGCAAGTTGGAGATAATACACTTTAAAGGGTAGGGTTTACAGAAACATTGTCAGACGGGGGAATAGCCTATAGCTGTTTAGGTGGTTAGCCAACAGGACACAATAATATGTAGATTAAGAAGCCCTGAGTTGTCTGGCAGCAGACAATCATCCTATTCAGGTTTGGGGGAAGTGCCTTCCACCAATTCCAGCAGGTAATCACATGTGTGACTCTGCCCTTGTTGAGCCCTCATGTTACATCAATCTTTTGATAAAACTCTTATAATTATGACATGCTGGAATTGGCTCCTGGCATAAGTAGGCTATTAGAAAGAGTAGATGAGGGACTGGATGCTGGGGTGGCAACTAGATGAGCCTGGTACAAAGTAAGCATGTTGTTTTGAAATCATCATTGTTGCTGAGACCGGTTTGGCTCAGTGGATAGAGCGTTGGACTGCGGACTGAAGGGTCCTGGGTTCGATTCCGGCAAGGGCATGTACCTTGGCTGCGGGCACATCCCCAGTATGGGGTGTGCAAGAGGCAGCTGATTGATGTCTCTCTCTCATCGATGTTTTTGACTTTCTATCCCTCTCCCTTCTGCTCTGTAAAAAATCATTAAATATATTTTTAAAAATAAAAATAAAATAATCATTATTAATGAAGTAATATTTATTCAATATCTACTGTATGCCAAGTGCTGTACATAGGGTGTCACATTTAATTCTCACAACTTGAAAAGATAGATGTGGTTATCCCCTTTAACAGTTGAGAAAACTGATATTCTGAAAAAGTAACTTGTCCCAATTCTGAAAAGCTAGTAAGTGGGGGAGCTGGGACTCAAACTCAGCTATTTATCCTAATAATTTCTGTTTTCTTTCTGAGAAAATGAGGGAACCAGGGAAAAGAACAAGAGGGTTTGTTGGAAACTGGGTGAACTTGTAAGGTTAATAGATTTGCAAGTGACATGAGGTTTTCCATTACTTAACAGATCATGACAACTGGCCGGAGGGAACAGGGGACCTTTCTACTGTCAAAAGGATGAAAGAATCTTTAAAGGTTAAAGCCAATCTCTAAACTAAAGAAAGAAGGAGGTGACTTTTGTCCTAAAATGCCTTAACATTTTAAGAATGTATTTTTGGGCTTTATAGAAGCATGAAATTTGTATAGAAAAATCACTTTGCGTTTTTTTAATGTTTTCAATTTGTCTATGCAAAATTATTCCTGAAATAAATGCATTTTTAAGTCCCAACTAATAACATTTAACCTGTAGTGTTTTTTAAAAAATTAAGAATGGAAATTAACATACTTTATGATTATACTTTTAATTCTGAGACAGATATTTGAGGAGTGGAATACTTTTTAATTAATATAGAGATATTATGATCTCCTAAATGTTTGATTTAATAAATCTAAATTTTGACACCTGTGTGATTCAACAACTAGAGTTATATAGTGGCTTGTTTTAGCTGGCAAACATTTTAGGACCAATAAAGCTTTATGGTAACTATCAATGTGTGGTTTGTTTTCATGAAGTTGAATTTCTATAAACCTTCTTAACACAAAAGATTGGCTGGTAGGAAGTAAAGAGGACTTTAAAGAACATGGAAATAGCATTTTTCATGTTAATCTAATGAATCTGAGATGAAGAATACTACTCCTGCTACCCTACATACTAGCTGATGTCCAAACCTTGTTGGGACGATTCGGGCTGACTCATTTGGTAGCTGGGCAACTTGATAGTTGGGCCTTCACTGTGGTGTTCTGCTGGTGGAACTTGCTGGAAATCTGCCCTCTGGAACTTGCCAGAGATAATCCTCCATCTAGGGTGCCAGGGAAAACTTCACTGGAAGTGACACATCAGAGCTTGTGCTCTGCTGCACAACTACCTGAGGGAGGTGCCAGGGACACTGCTGCTGCTGGCTGCTCTGCACCACCACCAAGGCCTGCAGATTGGAGTCTGGAGAGGAAAGCCTTCACCTCCTACAGTGTCTCTCCATCGCCCTCTCCTGACAAAGCTCAGTGTCAGCTGCCAAAAGAAAAACTAAAGGGCCCAGATCCATTGTCAAGAGCTGAGAAGCAATGAATCTATCACTGGCTCACTTGGGGTTGTGGCTTCAAGCAGCCTGTCACTTTCTTTAAGGAATAGTGCCACTTTGGGGCTCAGTGTTGGTCTCTAGGTCCACAGGGTACACATTTAGAGGCAGCTCGAACTGCATAGGCTTTCCTTAAGTGGGAGCCCATGATGTTGGGCCTGTTTGCAGTTTTCCTTCACTCTTGAGCCCATAGGCCAGTTCTGTGGTGGCAGGCGATGGGGGCGGGGAACACCAACTGACTGAGTCTGTGGTCTCCTTGGTGGTCTGTGCCTCTAAGGGGCATGAATGTGTGAGACAAAAGTAGCACTTTGTGCCCACTCCTCAGTGTTTTGTCACATGCTTCTGGCCCAGGCCTTCTCATTTCCAGCTTATCTGTCCTTTTCCTTTCAGGTGCTGGCTAAACCACATGGCTGATGGCCATCTATACATATTCTCACTTAGGGCTATTTTTCTTTCCAGCATGAACACAGGTTGCACTGCCAGAGATTGCTTATTAGAAAGATTTTCCCTCCACTGCCTCACAAGGCTTCCCCTGAAAATGGCTGTAATGAAGTTCTGACAGCTGTGAAGGTAGAATTTCAGACCAGGACACAGACCAGGAAAGGGTTAACCAGGACGATGGGAAATTTTTGAGCCAGTCGCCCATTAGTTGGTCTAATGGCTCACAGGAATAGGACTGAGTTAACAACTTGGCTGTGCTCAATTTTTGGCTGGGAGCATCCTGAGGGCAAATGCCCTGGTGGATCCTGAGCTATCAGTCAACTGTGTTTCCTCAATCAGGGATCTACATTGTGCATTTTCATGGCTGTCACATGACTATATCCTGAAATTGTTTGGCCCCATTTAGTTTTAACACAGGAACTTGGCACAGAAAAAAGAGTCACCTTGTGTCTGGACACAAATGCTTACTTGGGATTCTAAGACTTCTTAGTAGCTGCATAGCTTCATCTTGAACTTTTGATTCTGCTCTTGATGTTTCTTCTGTGCTCCTTGTTTACAAGAGTTTCACTTCACTGAAGTAGCTGCCTGAATATGATCAACTAGCAGGAAGATTCAAAACATTTTTTAAAAAGGTGTATTAGATCAAATCTAGTGATTATCTACTCTTGCCTTAAGATAGGTATGCACAGTTTGAATCTTGTCTTGTGGACTTGGCTAGTTATGGTTTGTCTGATAACCAAGGCTCTCTGTTGGTTAGTGACCGTTTTCACTCACCACATAGAGTGAGAAGCATGTGTGCACCCTGTCCTAGTGGGAGTCAGATTGTGGGAATCTGCCGAGTCCTAGTGCTGTCGATGTCAACACTGCATTCCTGGGGATTTCTCCCCACATATAGCAAAGCTCTCTGAACTGTAGCCTCCAAACTTGCTCTCCTTGAAGTTGTCAGTGTCCTACAAAGAAGACCCATTCTGATTGAGATCATTCTGCTGAAGTTACTAGCAAACCTTTCTGCTTACTGTTCCTTGCATGCTTATTTTGACCTGCAAAATACAACTACACTACTGCCATAAGCCACACTTCTGTTCATTAACTCCCCCTGCTTATTTTGGCTTTCTCTGTCCATTTCTAGAGAGCTATTGGTAGACTCTCTCTTTCCATCAGTTATAGATTTTAGAGCCTGCTACCTGGGTTGAAATCTCCATTTATACCAGTTACTCGCTTTTATAACAGCTTTGAGACAATTGAGGAATTTAAATATGGATTGCATATGAGTAAATAATATTTAAAAATTGGCAGTTACTTTTTATGAAAGTTCATCATGGAAGAAATGTTGGTATTTGGGATTTGCTTTCACATACTTCAATTTAAAAAACAAGTTGGGGAGAGGAATGGAGCAAGAGAACAGAGAGTGGAAACATGGTAATGGTCGTTTAAGCAGTATGACATCCACCATACATTATATAGTTGATTCTATTCTCTCTACATTTGAGTAAGTTTGGAAATTCCCCAGGTAAAAAACTCTAAAATTAAAACGGTCTCGTATTTACTTAGATAGAGGGTAATATGGCAAAGAGTTACCTGATAATACATAAAGGTTATTTGGGAGAAACATGATGAGTTTCCACTAGATGTCCATAGTTTTGTGTGGGGTTTTTTTTGGGGGGGGTGGGGGGTGGGGGGGTGGCGATCCATGAGTGTAGGAGACCAGATTCCAAACGGTGTTGATACGGTTGTAAGTAGCTAGCTCTTAATAATAGGAAAGGAGCAAAAGGGGAAACCAGACTTTATAAGCATGGCCATATGAGGAGCTTCACCAGGGAGATCCTTACTTTTTTTTATGTGGCAAAAATATATGTAACAAAAATTTGTCATTTCATCAAGCTATTTTTAATTTTTTGTTTGGAGTGTGCCTCTCTAAATAGATAACCATTTTGGAGGTAGTTACATGGGATCTCTCAACATCAGTTTTGTATCAGCTGACTTTTAAGTCTGTATGAATCACAACACTTGAAGTTCTTTTTTGCAGAAAAATATTCTTTTCTTCAAAACAGTAATTTCCTCCACATTTAAATGAATTGCTCATACTCATACATGATTTTTATATCTACGACTTGAATATTCAGTGTCTACTACTTGAACAGGATGCTCAATTATTACATACATATAGTTTTACCTGTAAATTTACTATAAGGGCACAGTAACAACATTTTGATAATTTCATACATCACTATTTTTCATCTGTCACTTTAGGTTCTGTTCTTTGGGGTCCAGTGTTAGAGAAGAGTTAAAATTCCCCTCTTCCTATTTATTTTACTAAAACTCAATTCTTAAGTAAAACCCTACCCAAGATTCTAATGGTATTAAGACATTAAATTTGGCACAAAACTGCCAGATGCTTTCATTACCCATGAGTAGTCTGTCAAAAGAGGACTGTAATAATATGGATATAGGAAATGCATGGTTTCATACCACTAATCTAAACAAGCACCTATCATGTGCTTCATGTGTTCAATGCATCATGTGTGGGTCCATCCTTGGCAATTTGTAATGTCCTATTATTGCTTCTCCAACAAACACTTTATAAGAGTCACACATCTTGCAACTGACTGAATTTATGTAACTTTCAGTGTTGGTATTCAGAAATAGCAAACGAATCCACAAAACTGGTAGATGGACAGCAGGAAGAGAAATATTTTTATTTTTTTAAAGCCTGGGTCACCCAATTATGACTGTGTCTCTGAAACACAGAGATTTGGTCTAAGGCATCAGCCTAAGAAACTCAAAGGAAAATTAGCAGACCTCTAATCACAAGTTAATGAAGCCACCAGTGGTCTGTTATAGAAGTTAAGGTTGTGTGACTATAGTTTAGGATTGATTGATTGTGTGAGGCTCTTAATCACTATGATTAAAAATCTGACTACTTTTCATTTCATCCAGCAAGGAGGAGGGTCAGAGTCACTGAGAATAAGTACAGTGCTGCTCTGTGATATATTTTTATTTATTTACTAGTAATGCATGGAATTTATGCACATCTAAAGATGATTAATTAGAGGAAATAATTTAATATTGCTATTTGCCCTTTCTCTATAATAGAAGTGTCAGAGATAAAAGAAAATTAGTAAATTGTATATGAAAACCTTCCTCCTGTCAGAGCCTGAAGCTCACCACAGGACCCAGAGTCAAGTCCCCGCCCACTCACATGCACCTCAAAATCTCATGAGACCCAGGCCCAGCCAGAACCCCCCATTGGGCTAGATCCAGACCCAGCAAGTCCTACCCTTGTGAAGTCCTGTTGGTCAGGGGGCATAGCCTTAGGTCCCCTGGCACAGTGCCAAGATGGGGGAAGTGGCCTTAGGTCCCCCAGCCCAGACTGGGGTGGGGGACATCTCTTGAGGTCTTCCGTCAAGCCCCACCAGGTGGGTGACAAGGCCTGAGATCCCTTGTCAAGCCCTACTGGGTTGGGGGCATGCCTGAGGTTCCCTGTCAAGTGCGGGGGACACAGCCTCAGGTCCCCCAACCCAGCACTGGAGGGAGTGCAGCCTCAGGTCCCCAGTAAAGCCCCACCAGCAGAGGGGGGCACAGCCTGAGTACCCTATCAAGCCTTTCTGGGTGGGGGTGCAGCCTGAGTTCCCCCGACTCAGCACTCGGGGTGCACTTGAGGACCCCATCAAGTCCCGCTGGGTGCGGAGCACAGCCTGAGGTCCCCTGTAAAGCCTCACTCAGTGGGGGGCATGGCTTGAGGTCCTCCAGCTTGGCACTGGGGCAGGGGGAGCAGCATGAGGTCTAGTCCAGACTGTGGTGGGGGGCATGCCTTGAGGTCCTCCATCAAACCCCACAGGGGCGGAAGAGGGCATAGCTGACTGCTCCTTAAGGCTCCTTATGGGAACTTGGCTCAGCTGATGGCCTCAGCAGCCCATCTTGTGACAGAATGATGGTAAATGAGCATATTCTCTCTTTATTAGATAGGATACTCTTCTTTTTATTAAAAAGGACTTAGTGTAATTCACCTGAAAAATAGTGAGATAGCACACACTAGAAGATAAGAACAAAGATGAAGATATAAGCATAGTAGAAAATATTGATGATTCAAAATACCTTTAAGTTCATCATGAAATAACTCCACATTTTTCATAAATGTGCAAATCGATCATTTACAGAATTCACAATGTCCAGAAAAATGAAGTAAATTCCCAGAAAAGTAAAATTGTACCTGATAACAAGAGCAGATAAGTTTTTCTTCTGGGGATCTCAAATAATGAGATTCTGCATCCTGCAATGGATAATGTCCTCAGTCCTCGTCATAAAAATCATGCCGAGTGCTGGGGGATGTTTTGCCATGTGTCCACACTATTTGGAGGAGGATAGGCACCAAACTCTGTTTTCCAGGTTTGCATGAGCTCTTTTGATCCTCACAATAAGCAGATGAGGTAGGTAGTACAAGAGGCACTGAGACAAGAGAGGTTATGAACTTGCCAAGAGTCTGTAGTTAATAAATATCGCTTCCAAGATGTTGAATGCTGAATGGCCAATTTAGTACAATAGGCCCATTCAATGAAAACCACAGAACACGAGATTCCCCCGTGACTTAACCAGTCACTAGGGGACTACACAGGTGTGCTTTAACATGATGGTAGAGATGAGGTCAGGGTTCCATATTTCTGAGATGATTCAGTTAATCTCGCTCTCCTCCAGGGCCACCAATTTTATCCCTGATTCCAATCACCACACCCTACATACAAGTGTATGTGTGTCTTTGGTAAGTAAATAAATAGAGAGACAAACAAACAAACAAACAAATAAATAAATAATGGCACCAGAAAAGAGCACTAAAATTTCCCACCTCCTGACTTTTAATAAACAGCTAAAATCCATGAGCTCATGCTGGCATATCTAGATACAGACCTAAAATGCAGTTATAACAAAACATGCTTTATTTTGCTACTTTTCTTCCCTCCCCCGCTCCCAGGAGTATCTTTAATGTTTTAAATGGCAGGTAAATTGATTTCTCTTAACCAGTTGAAAGCTGATTAGCAGTGAGCAAGGCCAATCTTGAAAGGAGCTTAATAGAAAAATAATAGCATTGTTGAGAGGAGTGAAAATATCAAACTTGAGTCTTAAATTGAACCTTTTAGAATGATGTTCTTTATGATATTTATGTGGTTTTGCTAATTGAAAAAGATGTATTTTATGAAATGACTGTTCCATATAGATCGGGCTCCTTAAAAACAATTTCCATGGCATTTAAGAGAAATGCTTAGCTCAGTAAAAGAGTCTAATGCTCCTGAACGATTCAGGAAAAAGTTCTATTTTGGTGTCAACATCATGGCCTATGACCCATAACACTGAAGTTTGCAGAATGATAACCTTATAATAGTTCTCCTCTGTGCTTGGAATATTCATTCTATCATGACAATGGAAATGAAAGAAAGTAATGCTGAGATATGATAAGAGAAACACTGGCTAGAAATCAAGAAACTTGGGAATCCTAGCTCTACTGTACCTCTATAATAAATGATGACATACATTCTTTGCATGTCATTTTTTTTCATAAACTAAGGATACAAACCTGGATTCAAATGCCAATTCTGATACTACTAACTGGGCGATATTGGATTTGCCAGTGAACTTGTTTGAATCTCAGATTCTTCATCTATAAAATGGCTTTAATAATACATGGATTTCTTGCTGCACACCATGTGCGTGCATTGTGCTTTGATATATCTTCACTTTTACAACATTAAATGAATATTCACATTTGTTTTCCACACTTTACAGGTGAGATCACTGAAGTTGAGACAGTAGGTAATTTGAAGGGTTTAATTAGTATAATTAATGTAATGTGTCATTTCTCCTGCTACAGAGTAGATTCTCAAGAAATGATAGCCATTGTTTTCCTATAGACTCTTCTCTTCTATTAGATATACTTTGAAGATGAGTTATACATGTCTAAACAGTTTAAGTTTGGGAATTAGCTAGAGGCCAAAGAGTGAAAATAAAACTGAATTTTTATTCTGTTACAGCAAAAACTCAACTATGATATCTAAACGCTGTAACAGATTTGAAGGGAAGTTAGAAATAGATGGAAACATGTTTTAGAAGACTTAAGTGAGTCTGTACATGATTATAAAATGGTAAAAATTAGCAGTGGTGATCGTTCCTCTTCACTTTCCTCACCATGGTATTTGTACGAGGAGTGTCAGTAATTGACGACTAAAGGCTACTGTGCACGAATTCCCCCCCTCCCCCAATCCTGTCTTCCTGACTCCTCCAGCATAAACACCTGTCACTTTTATCATCACTGGCCCATGTCTTGCTTGAGGACATGTCTTGCCATGTGTTACTCCATTTGTCCTCAGTATCAAGTTGCACAGAACAGTGGAATAATATGGATACTACTATCAAAATTTTTTGGAGTTGTGCATCAATTGAATTAGATGGGAGATATTGGGTGTTGGTGTTCTGAATTCTGCTAGCATTGCAATACAATAACCATGGCCTGCACATTATAAGATAAGCTCATTTTAATGGTTAAAATGAATTTATCACCATTGAAGTCCTCAGTCCTTCTGCTTTGAAAGAGAAGATGATACCTTGGCATCATAACTTTTTAAAAGTGGGGTACCAAATTGCTAGCCTCTGTTGCTTTACTTGGTATCCAGGGGATGGGATGGACTTCGGCCCCCTTTACTCACTCAGTATTGGTGGGACTTAATAGTCTCCTTTTTAAAAATGTCATTTACTCCAGGCAGGTTTAAATCTATGAGTCTTCTCTACCTTTGGGTAAGTAATTGTAAGCAGCCAACCATATTGCTGCAGGGAAGGGGATGTGGGCTTGAAGAAGGAGGGACCTTGAAGTGACAGCCTTTTGGCTTCCAAGCAGCAAAGGCATGTTGGAATTCTGGGGCTTGGGGAGAAGACGAAAAGTAGGGCATGGAAAGAGGGTTTCGAAACCAAACAAGGGAGAAACCGAGATGGTGGCATAGATAAACCTCTAAACTGCTGCCTCACACAACAATATCAAAACTACAACTAAAAGGCAAAATGGACATTATCCAGAACTACAGGAAAGCTGGCTGAGTAGAAATTCTACAACTTGAAGAAAACAGGAAAGCACATTGATATTCAGAGGAGCTGGAAAAGGCTGAGGTACGGAGACTCGTATCTCCCACATGGAGAGGACAGGCAGCTGAGTGCGCAGCTAGCTTTCTAAAGCGGGAGCACAAAGTTCTCCCAGCATAGACATAGCTGATCCTCATAGCTAATTAGCGTGGAGGTCAATTCCTCAAAGTGATACCAGCAACAATCAAGACTTAACTAAAACACGGCTGAGAACACAGCCCACAAAGGGATTCACCAATAGTGTCCACCTCAGGTAACTGGGGAGGCAGAGCCACTGTGCCATAGAGGACAACTACCACACAAACCTACTCTACCAACTCAAGAAAAAAGCAAAACTGCGAAGACAAAGAAACAGATCACAAATGAAAGAAATGAAGGGAAACAGATGACTCAATATAGAGTTCAAAACCATGTGTATAACGTTTTTCAAAAATTTCCTAGAGAAGGCAGATAAATTTAGCGAGACCCTCGAGGATATGAAAAAGGACATAGGAATTAAACATACACTGACTATAATAAAAAATATTATACAGAGACCTAACAGAAGACTAGAGTACCACAAGAATTAAGTCAAAGATTTGAAATAAAAAGAAGCAAAAAACACTCAGCTGGAAACGCAAAAAAGCAAAAAGAATACAAAAATATGAACATAGTGTAAGAAGCCTCTAGGACAACCTCAAGCATACCAACATCTGAATTATGGGGGTGACAGAAGAAGCGAGAGAGCAAGATACTGAAAACCTATTTGAAGAAATAATGACTGAAAACTTCCCCCACCTCATGAAAGAAATAGAGTTACAAGTTCATGAAGTACACAGAACCCCAAAGAGTGCCACACCAAGACACATCATAATTAAAATGCCAAGAGCAAAAGACAAAGAGAGAATATTAAAAGCAGCAAGAGAAAAACAGTTAATTGCCTACAAGGGAGTACGTCTACCATTGTCAGCTGATTTCTCAATAGAAACTATGCAGGCCAGATTGGAGTGGCAAGAAATATTCAAAGTGATGAATAACAAGAACCTATAACCAAGATTACTCTACCCAGCAAAGCTATCATTCAGAATTCAAGGTCAGATAAAGAGCTTCATAGATAAGAAAAAGCTAGAATTCATCAACACTAAACCAGTATTATATGAAATGCTAAAAGGTATTCTTTAAGAAGAGGAAGAAGAAAAAGGTGAAGATAAAAATTATGAACAACAAATATTTGTCTATCAAGAAGTGAATCTAAAAATCAAGTGAATTAAAAATCTGATGAACAGAATAAACTGGTTAAAATAATAGAATCATCAGGGGCAAAGAAAGGTAGCAGACTGACAATTGACGGAGGGGGGGGGTGTGAGAAGGGATGTGGGAGCTTTCTGAGAGATACCTCTTTGTTGTGGTGAGTACATGCATTTTTCGTCTTCCCTTATTTTGCTTGTAATTTTTTGCTTTTCTGTTAATTTATATATTCCTCATTCCAACACCACTGGCAACCCCACATGTGAGTTAGTAAATGGTGTTGGCATCTGTGGTCAGTAGCATGAGCCACACGAGGGGCTGTAGGATTCAGATTTGAGGCATGGGTTGTGACTCAAGAACCGTTATTTTTGCTCTAGCCAGTTTGCTTAGTGTATAGAGCATACAGAAGGGTCCCAGGTTCGATTGTGATAAAGGGCACATGTCTGGGTTGTGGGCTCTGTCCAACAGGCAGGAGGCAGCCAATAAATGATTCTCTCTCATCATTGATGTTTTCACCTCTCTCTTTCTCTCCCTTCCTCTCTGAAGTCAATCTATATACATAAAAGCCCAAATGCAAATTGTTCCTGCAGGACTTTGACTGGGAGACTGATCACTTGCTATGAGGTATGCTGACCACCAGGGGGTGGCGTGGAACAAAGGAAGGGCAGCCTTCATACTGGGAAGGGAGGCCCAGTTAGCGGTCAGAAAGAAGACACAGGCCAGCAGCCTAGAGGATCTATCAGCCTTGATTACCAACCAGGCCTTGGGTCCCTATTGCTACATGAATTTCATGCACTGGGCCTCTAGTGTGTGTGTGTGTGTGTGTGTGTGTGTGTGTGTGTGTGTGTGTATATATTTTTTAATTATGTAACTCGGGCTGTTACTTCAAGGTGGGATGGAGCCAGAGGCCTCATTTAGATTCCTTCTGCGTGGAGAACCTGTGAGTATGATGTTGAGAGTACAATAGGGCCCTGTCAGTCTGAGCCAGCAGCTGCTTTGCAGAAGGGAGAAAGTGAAGTTACCATGCAGATGGAGCAGGGTATGGGGAGGCAAGATGGGTGAGAAAGTATCATAGAAGATGAAGGGAGTCAATGCTAATGAGGTATGACGGGATGGGAGTGTGGATCAGGGCCTTGATGATGCCTTTTTCCCTAGGACAAACCTGGCAGTGATGCAGAGTGCAGGGAAGGGCGGCACTTGATTCACCAGAGGAGCAGTCAGGGCTGCGTGGCCTGGCTGCCCTGAGGTGAGATGGCTCCATCAGGGGCCAGAGTTGAAATCTGGAAACAGAAAGCCTCTGAGTGGCAGAACTGCTGCTGGGCTGTCAGGCCTTATGTGGTCACATTCCCAAACCCTGGCTGAGGTCAGAGGCAGAGGAGACAGGCCTCTTCATTTTTAACAAAAGTCCTCTCAAAGAGACCTCATGTCTCTTCATCATGGGCTCTCTTGGAATGGAAAACAACTTTCTGATTGCTGATGCTGCAACATCCGTGCTGCTGAGGACTGGCTCCTGTCTTCCTCGGCAGTCCACACTGGCTTGAGCCAGTGCAGCCAGCTTTTCACTGGAGGACCAGAGCCCCTCTCCCAGTCCACTCCGCCACCACACAGGGGCTGTGGTGCAGCCAGGCGCACACTGCCCTGCCCAGGCAGAGCGCCATGAAGCCACAGGTGCAACCCAGTCACAAACCACACACAAGTATATCTTCACACAAAATTATATCTGCATAATAATATTCTTAAAGAAACTTCAAGTGTTCCTTGTGAAGAAAGAAAGATAGGGATTTTCTGGAATAAAAGAAATTCCTCAGAACCAAGTCAATATTTCTCTTCTTGTAAAAATAAATATTTTGTTGTTGGCATTAAAGCACCAGGAATTAATTTTTATGCAATAAAACGGTGAACTTTACTCTACAAATTTAATTCTTTGTTATGGAGGTGACAGTGTCATTCTTAAAAATGGGGCCATAACCACATACCTGACTTAATAGTAGATGTGACTCCTAGGTAAACCCTGTAGCAAACGGAAAAAAGAAGAGCTTTCTTCCCTTTGGTAATGAGTGTAGATTGGAATCTGTCAGCAACAAAGATTGAGGGGCAAGTGTGTCTTAAAGGAGGTTGGAGAAGGGTCAGGGATGGAGGAAGAGGAAGGAAGATGTCTCAGTGTACTCTCCTTCATTTCCGTTTGCTTTGTGATTAGGTGCTGGGCCCAACCAAAGAATAATGGTATTTGTTTGTACCCTGCCTGGATGGTTAAGACCACAGCACCTGACACAACCTCTGGATCTGCCAAGTTCTTAGGCAAAGTCTCTCCAGGCCAGGCCAGGTGTGATCTCGCTCTGGTGGGTTGACTGAACCATGACAGATGGACAATAAGAAGGAGAATCTGAATAATGAGCCACTTTGACTGGGCACCCAAAGACATATGAGAAATCTCTCCCATCCTCAGCAGGCTGTGCCCCGCCCCCCTCCTGCATAAGGAATGAGCTGGAGGATGGGTTCTCAAACACACACCTCAGATGGATTCTTACAGCAAGCATGCACCTTTCAAGGACTCATGGGTTTACACAGCCTGGCTGAAATGGATCAGATGTCAGTCTGGTAAAGGTTGCTTCTTCCTTTCATTCCCGAGAGGGAGATGAGGTCGAGATGGGCTCGAGTTAATTTTTTAAATCATTTCCTTTCGTCCGCGGATAATGGCACAGGGGGCCCTCTTCCCAGCACTGCTACTACCCTCACCTGGGTCCTCTCTGGAGGATGAAAGGATCCGGAAGCGGATTTCTTCCTCTCAGCTGGGCCAGCCCCTTCTCTTCCCAGCCAGCCGCACACAGCATCCGGGGCCAAGCTGCAACCTCTCTTTGCCCAGATGCCCTGGAGATTTAATTTTAATTAACAGTGAGCTGTGGCACCGAGGATTGAATTTTTCAATATACAGCACACTCCCGCCTTTTGTCTGCTTCCCTCCTGCCATCTCTCCCGCCCCCAACACCTCCCATGGCAGCGAAATAAAGAACAACAAACAAACACAGAGGAGCTGTCTCACCTCCACCTGCCCGGGGCAGAGACAGTCAGAGGACAGGGTGCTCTGGACGCCAATGCCTGGGAGTGGTCTTTCCGCAGCTGCGGTGACAGTGGGCGGGGCGGGGCCCTGGCAGTCACGTGGGCGCTAGGACTCATAAACCCGGATTGGCCTTCCCTGGAGGCACTCAGAGGCTCCGCAGACATGGCAAAGTGGGCGAAGGGCACGAGCTGCCTGGCGGCCGGCTTGCTGCAGAATCGAGTGGCCATCGTCACCGGCGGCGGCACGGGCATCGGAAAGGCCATCGCGACCGAGCTCCTGCAGCTGGGTGCGTGAGTGGGACCCGGGCCTGGGGACCCGGAGCCAGGGGTGTGTGGAGACTCTGGCTGGCATATCCTGGGGTCGGGAGCCAGAGGGCGCTAGGCCTAGTTGCCAAAGTGTGGAGTTGCAAAGAGGAACAGGTGTGGGAGAAACTGAACCTGCTCTGGGTCCCCAGTAGGGCCTATGCAGACCTGTGGAAACATGCATGGAATGGATCATGGAAAACGAATTCTTTTCTATAGACTGCCTCATGAGGGGTTAGGACGCAGGAGGACTTCATTTAACTTCAAAAGTTTGTAACATTGAGGGGCTCCCAACACATGAGCTTTCATAACATCTACTGTAATGAGTGGAGGGAGGAAATAAAAAATTTTATTTTTGTATTTTTGCCAATTCTCACTCAAGAACATTTTTCGCCCTTGGAAATTAGAGAGAGGAAGGGAGGGGGAGAGACAGAGAAACATCTACCCTGTTTCACCGAAAATAAGACAGTGTCTTATATATTTTTTTTCTCCCGAAGATGCGCTAGATCTTATTTTTGGGGGGATGCCGTATATTACAGCGAGTAGGTCTTATTTTCGGGGATGTCTTACTTTCGTGGAATCAAGGTAAGTGAGAGAGACACATGCAGTGTCTGCCTCCTGCAGGAGCCCCACCCAGGGCTGGGATGGAGCCTGCAATGGAGGGAGGTGCCTGTGACTGGGATGGACCCTAGACCCTTCAGTGCACCAGCAGAAGCTCTATTCTCAGAGCCAAATAAGAGAGGGCTACAGGGAGGACTTTGTCAGCACATCAACAAGGAAGCAAGGGAAACCACAGGAGAAAATTGATAAATCCATCCACATGAAAATGTAAATCGTCATTGAATTAAAAAACAATGTCAGGAAATATTAAACGCACATGAAGAAAAATGCTTACAATATACAACAAATGTATGACAAGAAGAGCTCTCACAAATACTTTAAAAAGAGATGGAACACTGCTGGAAAAAGTGGCTAATGGTATGGACCAGGTGAGCCAAATGGAGGCAGGATATCGGGAAGCCACCTCCGGCCTGTGGTGCAGCCAGGGGCACACTGACCCACCCAGGCAGAGCTCCATGAAGCCACCGGTGCATCCCAGTCACAAACCACATGAAATTACATTTTCATACAATTATCCTTAAAAGAAACTTCATGTATTCCTGGTGAAAAAATAGAGTCTGGATTTTTCTGGGATAAAAGCAACTCAGACTGGGGAAACTGAGACAGATAGCTGGAAAGCTGGCTGAGCAATTTACAGCCAGATTCAGAAAGTCACCTCCTTAGAGATGACATCAGGCCTCAGCTGTATGGCAGCCCCATGCCAGAAAAGCAGCAGAACCAGGTTGGCAATGCTGGAATCTCCAGCAATGACTGAGAACCCTGCCCCGGCTCTGACCAACCAGTGGAGACCAGGACCCTAAAAGAACACACCTGGAAAACTGATGAAAATTCTGCTGAAACCCTCCCCTGAGGTCTCCCCTATGACTCCTGCCCCAAAGAGAGATGAAAGCCTCAGGACAACCCTAGCTGGTTTGGCTCAGGGGATAGAGCGGGGGCTATGGCCGGGATGCATGCAGCAGGCAGCCAATCCATGTGTCTCTCTCACATCAATGTTTCTCTATCTCTGTCTCTTCCCCTCCCTCCCACTCTCTCTAAAAATCAATGGAAAATATCTTCAGGTGAGTATTAGTTAAGAAAAAAAAGGTTGGGCTCAAGACAAAGGACCCAGGGAGAGCTCTCCCTCAGAGGAGCATGTCCATGCCATTCCCTTCCTCCTCTTCTCCCCCCATTCTAACTCTAAGTGACCCCAGGAGACTTGCAACCAGGGGAGCAATGGACAGTGGCAACATCTCCCAGGCTAACCCCCTGAACTTGTCTCCAAGGCCCCCTTTTCTCCTACTTTCCAGTGAGCTAGGGCAGCCCAGCATGGGCTCTCCTGCTGCTTCTTCTACCCTAAGCCCTTCATTGTTTCACTCTCTGCAGCTTTAATAAACGTACCTCATAGTCACTTGGACTCATACTGTGAAAGCTTTCCTCCACAAAGTCAATAACTCACACACTCCCAGCTTTCTCTGGGCAGACCTGCTCAGGACTAGGTCCCTGGTCCAGCCATGAAGAACTTTAAATAGGCAAGAAGTACATGAAAAACAATCAACTTCATTAGCAATAAAATGCAAAATAATAAGATTACATTGTTTTTAACAAAAATTTTAACATTGAAGGAAAGAAAATGATGGCATGAAAATGCTGGCAAGAATAATTAGAAGTTTCCTTAAAGGCAATTTGAAAAATAGAACCCGGAAGCTTTAATAATGTTCATGCTGTATGACCTGGCAACTTCTCTCTTAGAGATTTCCCTTAAGAAAATTATCAGAGACAAGCTTAGATTTATGTACAAGGAAGTAGTGGTGAGTAGGGAAACATTTGTAAAACCTAAGTATTCATTATAACAGAAATAGATAAAAACAATGAAATACTATGTTGTGATTTAAACATCTTGCTTTTGAAGACTTTATGTATATAAACACATATCTCCTATTTCAAAAGAAAAGCAGGATTCGAAACAAAATATAATATTCCAATTTTTAATGAAAATATCAGTATGTATTCCAAAATAGACTGGAAGTTTACAGCATTGTTTACAGCAACTATTTTTTCTGGAAATAATTTAATTTATAGAGGATTAAACTGTCTTTTTTAATCCTTGTTAAGGGATATGCTTATTGATTTATTTAGAGGGGATGTGGGCGGGAGGAGAGAAAGAAAAGAATAGATTTGGAAAACATTAATCAGATGACTGTCATACACAGCCCAACCATGGATGGAACCCCCAACGTAGGTATGTGCCTTGACCGGAAATTGAACCCCCAACCTTTTGGTGCACTTGACGATGCTCTAACTAACTGAGTAACCCAGCCAGGACAAACTGTCTTCATTTTATGAACATGTATGCTGTCCTTGCTTACTATTGTGTTTCTAATGCCTGTCACATAGTATAAACTAAAAATGAAACAAACAAAAAAAAGACAATATTTATCTCCTTAATGTGAAAAAAAAAGGAAATTAATATTTCTATTGTGGCCCTGGCATAGAATCATTGCCTTTACTGCCTACTCCACTCACAACATCAAACTTTATATCCTATTAAGAATACTCTCAGGAAAAATAGAATCAGTCATTATTTGATGTGACATCACAATACCCTGCAGGCTTCACCAAACATTTGCCAGATCCTGGCTCAACCTTGCAGACCATTGGTGCATTTTCACATATTTGAACTCTCCTGCTTGGTAACTTTGCATTGGCCAAACACTAGATTTGCTTTGGCAGACTTGATTTTTATTAGGGCAGGATGAAATAAAAGGACAGTGAGCTCTTGTGATCTTTAGGAGGTCCCATGAATCCTTTTGAAATTCCAGTGAAAGAGATGAGTACCTCCCTAGAAGTATTTTGTATCCTTAAATAAATACCTGTATATATAATGTTGTATTGTATTGGAAATGGATTTCCTTCAGTGAAATAATATACAAATAAATTTTATTGTGCTTTTTTATGCTTTATTTTTTTAATCCCTAAAATTGTTATGAGCCCCATTGGGTAAATAAATACTAGCCAATTCTCTTTCCAATGAGAAGGCTACTATATTTTGGTGTGAATTACAAGTTGAATATTTAGACATACGTTTAAAAATGCTGATTGCTGTGTTGTCTTACACGTCCAATTGATCTTAACTATTCCTTTTCCCAAGAGGATACCAAAAGCACTAACTCTCTAGAGTAGGCTATAATGAACAGGATTGGAACCTCTTTGTTTCACAGATGCTACTAGATTGGGAATCCTGATTCCATCAAGGAACACTACAATCATTTAAGTTTAATTCAAGTCAGTTTCTTCTCTTTGCTCTTGAGTTAATCATTCTCTTTTTGTATCCATAGCAGACATTAGGTACAGTGGGTAAAATGGAAATAAGAAATTGTGAGGCAAAACAGCACCTTCTCTTACTCTGCTGACTAGGCTTGTTATGGTCAGCCTATCAATAATCAATATTGAATTTGGACCGGAGTTTTTGGTTCTTGTTATGATTATAAGACACCCTTTAGTAATAACCATCAGGAAATATTGAAAAAAAAAATAAAGTTATATTACTCACAGGACCTGTAAATGTCACAGTGTACCTGAGGCCACACAGTGAGGGCACCACTGGAGTGAAGGGGATGGGGCAGAAGTGCTTGGAGTTCTGCTTTTATTGGGTCAAGAGTGGGGACCTAGGTTTCATTGGTTCAGTGTTCATTGATGAATTTAAAACATAAGAGCTGGCCCCTGGCCAGTATGGCCCAGTTGGTTGCAGTGCCCTTTGGTACACTGAAAGATTGTGGGTTTAATCCCTGGTCAGGACACATACCCGGGTTGCAGTTTTGATTCCTAGTCAGGGAGTCTATGGGTGGCAACCAATGAATATTTCTCTGACATTACTCTTCCCTCTTTCCCTCTCTCTCATTCTCTTTCTCTCATTCTCTCTCTCTCTCTCTCTCTCTCTCTCTCTCTCTCTCTCTCTCTCTCTCTCTCTCTCTCTCTCATCAATAAGGATGTCCTCAGGTGAGGATTGAAAAAAAAACAACACATAAGAGTTGGAATATAAAAAGCAAGAGATGAAAGTAACCAGTGGCTCAAATAGTCAGTTATTGAAATCAACCAAGATCTCTAATCAGAGGAGCCTGAGTGAGGGGAGGTGACCTGGCTCTTTATCTAGTCATGTGGCTGGCACTATTTTTATTTGACATAGCCTTCTTTGAATTGGATGCCTTGACAATCAAAGCTTAAATTAGGCATTTACATTACAAAACAGAAACAAACAAAAGCCTGTGGGGTTCACATAAAGGCTTTTACTAACACCAGGGACCTAGAAAGTACTTAATAAATGTCATACTTTGATTTGAAGATTGAAAGGAATCAGTGTCAGCCTAAGCAGGAAAGCAAATGCCTGATGGAGAAATAACTCCTTATCTGCAAGTTAGTTCTCTGTCTTATATCTAAACAAGTTTGGCTTTCTAGATTTCTCTAGCTACTCATATAAACAAACAAAAAGAATGTTTATTCAAATTATGTAGTGTAGAATTTGGAGAAGAATTATATTTTATTTCTAGTTTATTATGAGGTAATTTAAGTACACTGTAATAAATTCAAGTAGTATTGAAGTATATAAAAGAAGAAAATTAGTTTCCCCATTTTGCTCTTATTCTAAATCTCCTTGGAGATTTTCTATAAATCCACCAAAATTCCTACATATGCACACAAATGTATATTATGTTACTTTCAAAACTGAGACCACAGTATTTTTACTGCTCTGTAATTTTTTTCATTCCTGGCTAGTACATATGGTAATATCTCATTGTTTTCAAAGTTATGGTGTATTCCATAGAATGGGTGTTCAATAATTTATTTAACCATTTCTTTAATGGAAATTTGGATTTCTAGTGTTCTGCCCAGCACTGCAGTTTGTTTTTTTCTTGTAATGCCTTTGCACAGTAGTTCAAGTTCTGATACTGAACCCAGGTTTGGCTGCCTACTGCTTGAAAGCCAATACTCTAGAGACAGGCCCTAGGCATCCATGGAAGGAAAGCAGGTTTATTCAAGAGCCAGCACCTTGAAAAGATGGGGAACTCTCATCACAAAGACCACCTTAGCATCTCAGTGCAGACAGAGGTTTGTATGGGCAGGGAAGGGGAAGGCAGAACAAAGGTGACCAGAGGGGTTGTGGGGTCTCTTTGAAGGTGCTGTGTGCCAGTTGGCACAGTCTGCTCCAATAATGATCTTGGAGCCAGTCAAGTGATGATCTGGAAGGTAAGCAAATCTGGAACCAAAATGCCTGAAACCTGGACTTAGCTTCCTTTGAGGTTAATTCCTAGAATCCTTTAAGCAAATAAGCAGTTTTATCAGCAGTTACTTGAGAATTTGCAAGTCATCATGTACTGAAACAATGTAAAAAGAGTTGGGGGGGGTTACCATTTGTATGTAGTACAAGCTCTATCAGTTAAAAGAGCTGTGTGTCAGTGGAGCTCTACTTGTATTGCATAACTTTGGTGAAGCATTCAGGGCTCAGATAATTGGCAGTGTTAATTCAGAAATGTTTGATTTGATAATTCATGTGAAAAATCCTACTAACATTTTCACTCTTTGTTTTTTGTTTGTTCGTTTTTTGTTAATCCTCACCCGAGGATATTTTCCCATTGATTTTTAGGGTAAGTGGAAGAAAGAGGGAAAGATAGAAACAGCAATGTGAGAGAAACACATTGATTGTTTGTCTCCTACAAGTTAGTTCTTTGCAAGGCCCCTACCAGGGCCCAGGCCAGGGAAGATCCTATAACCCAGGTACTCATCCTTGTCCAGAATCAAACCCTGGACCCTCTGGTTTGTAGGCTGACACTCTACCCACTGGTCAGTTAGCCAAGGCTCACTGTATGTCCTTTTTGAGGCCTTGGACAAAGTCAGGTGTTAATCACTTTAATATCCCGAGTTATTGTGTTTTTTGTTGTTGTTGCTTTGTTTTTGTTGTTGTTTTAAATATGTTCAGCTTCTTAATATGGATTTAGGAAGAGTTACAGATATGAGTTTTTGTTTGTTTTTTTCATACTCACCTAAGGATAAGTTCATTGACTTGACAGTAAACCAGTTCCTGTTACTCCATCTTGACCAGAATCAGAAATCTCAATTCATCGTTTTTATGGGAACACATGATATATTTGGTAAATGTTATGCCCAGATTTCATGATCCCCAAAGACCACCAGGGAGCTGAAAACAGCTGCAATAGCATAGAATCTTTTGTTTTTTCAAACCCGAGTTTGGCCCTCAGCCTGTATCTGGCACAGCAGGGAGAGGAGAGCTAGAGCCCGGCAAGAACAATAGGTTCTAAGGGGTTGGTAATTTGGGTGGTCCCAGGGAAGTCACGTGGGTTACAGAGATAGCCTTATTAGGTCAGGGTTTTTTAGCAGGGGGCGGGGGGGGGGGGGGGGGGGGTTTCACAGCACATGAATCAGGAAGTGACCAGTACTTTGGTTATGCCTTATTAGGACCATGTCCTTGGGCTGCATTGGTCCGCTCAGGCTGTGGATGGGGGAGTTAGGACATTCTTGGCACCTTTGTGGCCACTCCCAGCAGGGGAGAAGGGGAATTAGGCTGACCAGCCCCACAGGATGGAGGATAGCTCTGCTTTGTCCTTTCAGTAAACATTGTTATTTGTGGGATTTTGCCAACCAACGAAAGCATATTTACTTGTCCTTTGGCTGTCTCTTTCCTCAGGTAGTAATGTGGTTATTTCATCCCGTAAGTTTGATGTATTAAAATCTACTGCAGACGAACTGAAGACCAACTTGCCTCTCACCCACCAGTCTCAAGTCACTCCCATCAAATGCAACATCCGTAAGGAAGAGGAGGTATTGCAACTATGTCCATTTTTATTCATTTCTCCTCTATAGCAGTGCTTCCTAAACTTGAGTGTGCTTCTGGTTTTCTCATGTTACCTGCCTCAGGTGAGGTTCAGGAGAAGCAGGGCCTGTGAAGGAGGGTCTTCGCTAATGATCCATTGAGTAAGTTGCCTCGGGAGAAGGTGTTGGAAGGGAGGCAAAATTAGACATCTAGCTTTATGATCTGTGGCAATTATGGTGAGAGATTGTAAGCTTCCCTAGAGCAAAGCATCCATTCAAGTAGCAAATTAAGTCATTAACCAGTTTACTTTAATGTTTTTCTTTAGGTAAATAGTTTGGTCAAATCCACCTTAGACATTTATGGTAAGATCGATTTCTTGGTAAACAATGGAGGAGGCCAGTTCACAGCTCCTGCAGACCACATCAGTGCAAAGGGATGGCATGCTGTGATTGAAACCAACCTCACAGGCACATTCTATATGTGCAAAGCAGGCAAGTGTGATCACTAATCCCAAAATTCAAGGTGTCTTTGTTTAAAGTTCATAGAGAATCCTGGAAGAGAAACTGTTAGAATCTCAGAAAGCTCCAGTTATCAACACTCACTGCCTTGATTTACTCACACAAAGGATTGTAAATTGCTACATTTCTGGGTAGTAATTTGGCAGTAATTATAAAATGTGGATATCTTTTGATCTCATAATTTTAGGAATTTGCCTTGAGAAAATTATTAATGATCTTTATAAAGAGATAACTACACAGTTGTTTACAAAATAAAAGAAAACTCTAACACTTACTTTGTTTTTAAAGAAATAAATCTGTTATAAGGGCCTGTTAATTCAATAAGGTCCATGGGGAGAATACCAGACAGAGTCCACATTCTTTCAATTAACAATTAATTAGCACGGTATTGTCTTTGGATTACAAGTTACGTTTTAATCATTAAAATGTCCATACTACCCAAAGCAATCTATAGATTTAATGTAATTTCTATCAAAATACCAATAACATATTTCACGGAATTATAATCTAAAATTTATGTGGAGCCCTGGTGGTTTTGGCTCGTGGATAGAGTGTTGGTCTGTGGACTGAAGGGTCCCAGGTTCGTTTCCAGTCAAGGACACATGCCCAGGTTGTGGGTTTGATTCCCTGTAGGGGGCATGCACGAGACAGCTGACCACTGATTCTCTTTCATCATTGATGTTGCTATTTCTCTCTCCCTCCTTTTTCCTCTCTGAAATCTATAAAAATATATTTAAAAAATAAAATTTATGTGGACTCCCAAAGACCCTAATAAACACAGTGATCATGAGAAAAAGAGAAAAATTTGGAGGTTTTATACTACCTGATATCAAACTATATCAAAATAGCATGGTACTAGTATAAAAAGAGACATATAGATCAATGGAACAGAATAGAGAGCCCAGAAATAAACCCATACCTAGATGGACAGTTAGTATATGACAAAGGAGACAGGAACATACAATGGGGTAAAGATAGTCTATACAATAAATTATGTTGGGAAAATTGGACAGCTGCAAGCAAAAAAAAAAAATTGAAACTAGATCACCTTTTTATACCATATATAAGAATTCACTCTTAAGTGGATTAAAGACTTGTATGTATAGCTCAAAACTATAAAACTCCTAGAATTAAGCATAGGCAGTAAAATCACTGACAGTTTTTTCTGATGTATGTTCTTACTTAAGGGGAAAAAAAAAGAAAATGAAACACAGTATTCTGTATATGGAAATGCAAAGGACCCAGATAAGGCAAAACAATATTACAAAAGAAGGAATTTGGAGGGCTTATATTTCTTGATTTTAAAACACTATGGTACTGGCATAGGATAGATGTGTAGATAAGTGGAAAAGTATTGAGAGTCCAGAAATAAAACTATATCTGTGGTCACCTGATTTTTGTCAAAGGTGCCAACAATTTTAATGGGGAAATGGTAGTCTTTTCAACAAATGGTACTGGGACAGTTAGATCTTTACATACAAAAGTCGCTTACCTCACACTATAAATAAAAGTTAACTAATAGTCCAAAATGGATCATGGAAAGAGTAAAATTCTGAAACTTTTAGAAGTAAACAAAATCTTTCTGATATTATGTTAGGCAAAGAGTCCTGCCAAAATACCCATATATCACATAAAAGATAAAATTGATAAACTAGACTTGAAATTAAACATGTTTATGCTTCAAAAGACACCATTAAGAATGTGAAAAGATAGGCCGAAGATTAGGAGAAAATTTTGCAAATTACATATATGATAAAGAACTTTTATCCAAAATATATGAAGATCTCCTATAATTTGATAATAAGAAAGCACCCCAGTTAAAAAGTGGAAAAAAAGATTGGAGTAGATATTTCACCAAAAAAATATGAAAAGCTAATAAGCGCATTAGAAGATGCTCAGCACCATGGGTCACTAAGGACATGGAAATCAAAACCTCAGTGAGGTACCTCCTCATTGCCACTAGAATGGCTGTATTCAGCAAGTCAGACAATAATAGTGTGGAGGCACTGGCGTCCTCGTGCATTTCTGGTGGGAATGTAACATAGTGGAGACACTGAAAAAGTTTGCAAGTTCCCTGAAAAGCTAAACATGGAGTTACCATATGAATGCGATTTTACCCTTAACCTGAAAGGAACAAAAGCAGGTGTCTACATAAATCACCCCAAAGTGGAAATGTAGTACAAACTCTATCAACTATCTCTATCTATGATCAGATGTTCATCAACTGGTAAATGGATAAATAAAATATGGCATATCCATACAATGGGGTACTATTTGACAACAAAAAGGAGATATTAGTATGTGTTATAATGTGTATGAACCTCACAAACATTATTCTAAGAAGGCAGACATAAAAGACCACATATTGTGTGATTCCATTGATGTGAAATATACAGAAGAGTTGAATCTACAGAAACAAAATGAATGAGTATTTTTGCCTGGAGATGGATTTGGCTGCAAATGGGCACAGATGAACTTTTTGGAGTGATGGAAATGTTCTAAAACTGTATTGTGTTGATAGCTGCACAACTGCATAGATTTTTTTTTAAAGGATTTTATTGATTTTTAGAGAGACAGAAAGGGGGAGAGAGAGAGAGAGAGAGAGAGAGAGAGAGAGAGAGAGAGAGAGAGAGAGAGAAGAGGAATATCAATGTAAGAGTGGAACATCAATGGGCTGCCTCCTGCACACTCCCTACCAGGGATTGAGCCCCCAACCCGGGCATGTGCCCTGACCACTATGGAACCAGCAACCTGAGCCACACTGGCCAGGGCAACTCTGGATATTTTTAAAAAATTATTAAATTGTTCACATAAAGTAGATGGATTTTATAATGTGTAAATTGTACATCAACCAAACTTTTAAAAAAAAAGGAACTATAAATATGAATTCAAAATAAACCACAAAAACAGCATCCTGGGACAGGGGACAGAGAAGGGTCAGAACACTGTTTAATATGACTGTCATCTGTCTGTTTTCTTCAGTTTATACCTCTTGGATGAGAGAGCATGGAGGATCCATTGTCAATATCACTATGCTTACTAAAAATGGATTCCCAGGATTTGCGTAAGCATTTTTATATATTTTTCCTATGTGTCAAAGGTTCAGAAACAGCCAAATTAAAACAAACAAAATATTCACTGAAATCATAGTCAGTAAAAAATTTACTGTGTGCATAGCAAAACACTTTTACCAAGCACACTTGTCACCCTCAAATTACCAATTTGCATTTCTTCATAATAAAAAAGTTTTCAATATTCCTCTTAAGTCTCTCTGAATTGGGGGAATGTTATGTGGGCCAACAAAATAAGATTTGACAATATCTGTGGCTTGGCTCTAATATGGAAAGACCCAATTCTTTCCCATTGTTCAGACAGACTCCAACACACAGTTTCATGACAAGAGTGTTTTGTGGGGTTCTGACAGGCCATTGACGCACCTGTCGGTTTAGAGAGTGAGAGAAATATTTAACAAAAGCTAATTATAGCATTTATATCTTTTGTCTTTTAAAGGCATAGTGCAGCTGCCAGAGCAGGTGTTTACAACCTCACCAAAACCTTGGCTTTGGAATGGGCCAGCAGTGGAGTAAGGATCAACTGTGTTGCCCCTGTAGGTAAATGTTCTATATGAACAAATTGTGCTCTTCTGATTCCATTTATGTTGTTGGTAGAGGTATTTGTCTCTGTCTGTATACCAGAAAAGATTGGCTTTGGAAAACTGATGTGTATATTCTTTGACTTACCAGTATTCTTTGATTAGATTGTTATGGCAGTGATTCTCAATCCTGTTATATATTAGAATTATCTGTGAAATGTTTAAAAAATAGTGATATATAAGCTTGGCTCTGAACTGTGGAATCACAGCTTTAGTATTTTTGAAAACCTCCCAAGAAGCTCAAATTCACTGTGAAGGTTGAAAAATCGCTACTTTAAAGATTGAACTTTTCCGGATTGTTTTATTATTTCTTGGTTTATTATTAATCTTTTATTAAGAGAGAGAGAGGAAGTTAACGTTTTATTAAGAAACTTCCAGTTAAAGAGCAACTAGAAGTAAGGAGAAAATTTCTCTGAAATCTAATGTAAGCGATGGGAAAATCACAATATGTTCAACTTCAAAAACTATCATTTTTGTGTGAAGTAAGATATAGCTTAAGCTTTCTTGAATATTACATGTTGGACATGTCCTGAGACATTAAATGAAACATTTCACTCATCCTGTAAAACTCAACACAAAGGCAGTTCTCTATGATGTTCCTGGTCATTGCTAAAATATAGGAATCATTCCTCAATCTGAAAATCTATAATATCTGTGGATACTACCTATAACTCTAACTTTATACTACCTATAGATATTGTTGTCCCTGCTACTCAGTGGGAACTAAGCATGAAGTGACTTGTTGACATTAGTAGAAAATCTCCTGTTTAACAAATTGCAGGCTCTTAGCCAGAAACTTCATTTCCCTTTATTCCTCATAGCTGATCTTACTTACTCAAATTATATGCAAATATTTATTAAATAAATTAAATATTAGTTCCATTCCTAATGCAGCTACCTTGCATTAATGGTCTCCCAAAGTGCATTTTTTTGAAAACCTTTAGTGGATTGTTGGTTTAATAAGCACCTTATTGAAGTAATATTTTTCCTCCTGATACATTTTTAGATTTAAGGTCTAACACTTAATACTTAGAAGATGTCATCCTCTTTAAACAAAAGGTTGCAAATTGTTTACTGGGAAACCAGTATATAATCCCACTATCATTTGGAGTAATACCACACAATTTCCTCATCTTTATACACCTCCTGTTCCTCTCCTCCTCTCTATAATCTCTGTTGCAGTTTTGAGTCAGTAAAAAATAGCTTTACCTTGTGTTATACAGGTTTTGAGTACTTTTCTTGGCTTTATAAATCCATGAAAGCTATATAGAAGAATTCTTAAATAATTACATTTTTTGTTTCTTTATGTTGTATTCACATGCTTTATTTGTGATTTTATTTTAGTTAAAAAACCATGACAATATTGTATTTTTTAAGTCTTGCATAACCATGTTGTAAAACCAAGAAGTCCAGTGGAAGATAAAATAGACTCCCCTGTCTCATGGTTTGTCCCAGTTAAGAGCCCACTAATCTGCTCATGTAATTATGCTTTCAGAAAGCAAGTCTATTATGAAAAAAATCCAGGGCTTAACTGGTTATTAAGAAAGGGAAGGTCACAAAATGAGCATTCAGATAATTCATTTGTAATAGTCAACCACTATTAAATATTCTCAATATTAGCAATGTCAGCTTTTTTATTACACTGAAGCCACTTAATTTTTGGTATTGGTTGATAGACTTTCTTGATATATTTACAATTAGAATTTAATCTTATGTACTTTATTTTGTTTCTATTTTATATCTAAACATAGGGAACCATTTATTCCAAGACTGCTTATGACAACTATGGTGATTTGGGAAAAGATTTATTTGGAAGTTACTATCAGAAAATTCCAGCTAAAAGACTTGGAGTTCCTGAGGAGGTAAGGTATATTTCTAACACTGATTATAATGACTTTATTTCATACTTTGGAACTTAGTAACATTTTGGTGTTTTGTTTTGTTTTTAACATAGTGTGGTTGGCTGATAGAAACGATAGCTCCCACTGCCACCAAACCATTTCACTGGACTTTCCTGGTTTTGCTTTTGTAACCGGACAACCATGGGGTCCAGCATACCTGTTACTCCTTGAGCCAATTATGCAGAGACAGGGTTGAATCAGATATGAGTGTTTATTCCAATAATGCTGGCTGTATGGGCGAGCGGCAAGTCATCCACAAAAATCTGCTCTGACCCCCTCACCAGTTGGCTGGGTGTATGCACACAAGGGAGAAGATAGTTATGTTCAGCTGTAAGCTACAAGTGTAACGTGGATAGGGGAGGGTAGAGTCTGCAGAGTGGCCTTCAGGAGCTCCAAGCCCAATAACAAGGTGGCTAATCTTCTATGATGTTACAAATAGCTCAGCCTGTTCCTGGGACCTGAGAATGGTCAGTTCCTGCGATAAACTCCCGGAGGGGGTCAGGGTCCAGGCACAGCAACCAAATCAAAGGGTGTCCTGTCCTTGGTTTGTTGTCAAAATGTATTTCTTTTCTGAGTAATGGTCCCATTTATTGATTTCAGAGAGGAAGGGAGAGGGAGAGAGAGAGAAACATCAATGATGAGAGAGAATCACTGATGGGGTGCATCCTGCACCCTCCACACTAGGGATTGAGCTTACATCCACAGCATGTGCCCTTGACCAGAATCAAACCAGGGACCTTTCAGTTCACAGGCCGACACTTTATCCACTGAGCTAAACTGGCTATTGCGCTCACAGCAGTCTTTATTCAGAAGCAAATGCAGTGTGAATTAAGAAGAGCGTGTTTTTATTATTTCATTGACTTTTCCAGCTATATTATTTTATTAAGTGGTAGGACCCTAAGGAAGTCAGACTTTTATGACTATATGACATTCCACACACAACTTTTGTAAGGTGGTCAGATTTAAGTATGAAAAGAATTAGTAGCTTTCATAAATGTTAGCTATATCAATCTTAAGATTTATTGAAAATAAAGTTATCATTTCCATAATAATAATAAAAACTAGATTACCTGGAGTCTACTTAGCTCTGAACAAAAAGAAATTTATTACTAACGACCAGAATAGAGAGACATGTCATCTTCCTCAATGAAGAGAATCAGTTATTGAAATAGAATTTTTCTAAATTATTGTAAAAATTTAATATATTTTTGGTATTCAACAGACTAATTCTGAAGTTTGTTTAGAAAAATGTTTATGCAAAAAAAAGCCAAAAATGATTTGTAAAAGAAAAATGGCGGGATTTGATCTTCCTGACATTAAAACATACACTAATACAATACTTACTTACAACATCTGGTGCTGGTCCTGGAATAGGTTAAAATTAGTGGAATTTAAAGGGCTCTTCATCAGTACCATGTATCTATAGGAGTTTGTAGGATGAAAACATTTCAGATCTATAGGGTAAGAGCACATCATTCAGTAAAAGTTTTGCAGCAATGCACTGTTCATTTAGAAATAAATTAGACCTCCTCTCTCACATCACATATATACAAAATATTTTTAGATATATTAATGTGCTAAATATAACAGCAAAACCATAACTTTCTTGAAGAAAATGTGCTTTAATTTCTAGAACTACCTTTCATTATCACTTTGATGTATATATTTTCAGAAATTTACTGTGCACACACAAATATCCATATTTGTAAACTTTTTTTTTTTAAAAAAAAGGAATCCTGCTCTGGTCCTTTCTTCCATTTGGTTTCAGTTGTCAGGGTGACACTCAACCACTGAATCACTCCAACTAGGCAGCAGTTCTATTTTTGATGAAAAATCACTGCATTTTCAAAAACAAAAGAATACATTTTTTTTACATTTATACAAATATCTTTAATGTATACCTTCTGAGAATACAGCTGGACTTTCATATCTGCCTTTGCATCCAATCTGTTGCAATACATTGTTTTGGTTAAAGCGAACGAAGAAAATCTGGCTTCTTATCCATGGACAATTGGAAACAGAGGCACATTTATTAATGTTAGCATTTTCAGATAATTGTTAATATTCCTCTTCACTATTCAAAAAGTGGCAGTTTTTGTTTTATTTAATTTTTTAATGAAAAAATGTTTTTATTGATTTTGGAGAGGAAGGGAGAGGAGAAATAGAAACAGTGAACAACCACCTCCTGAATTCCCTCTACTGGAGATCCAGCCCATAACTTGTGTATGTGCTATGTCATTGTTCAAAAGCACATTGACGACTGTTTCAGGGACACAAATATTAAAGGCACATGGGAGTGATGAGAAGCATGGTTGTGGTGGGCAATGAAAGACTTTGAAGGAGTTGAGTTGTTTGAAATGTAAAAGAGCCCAAATTGAGCCCTGTGTTTACTTTGCCTTCTTCATGTAGTGGAGCTTATTTGATGCCATCAGAGGCTCTGTCCTATCTTGCTATCTTCACTGTAATCTTTTACCTGATTTTCACGATGCTCAAATAAAAAAAGATCACAGTTTGTATACTCCCCACTTTTGGTGCACATACAGCTTGGAATTCAGGTTGTAGTTGTGTGCTCTGAGATGCATTTACTCAGAATTGGGAAACAGACAAAGAGGAGACCCATCAGCTTTTCTGTGAGCATGTGTGTGTTTCCATTTCCAGATTTCCCCCTTGGTGTGCTTCCTACTGTCTCCAGCAGCTTCCTTCATCACTGGACAGTTGGTGGACATAGATGGGGGCCAGTCTCTGTATAATCACATATATGAAATACCAGGTGAGCTGTCAAGCAATGAGTAGTCACTACCCTTTTCGTGTTCATATTTTCAACATGTCTTAAGTAATTACTTAAGAGATGAAAGTTTTCTCTTTAGCACAACAAAATGTGCAATTTGTTTATATTCATGATGTGATTTTTAAAGGAAATATTCCTCATTGCATAAATATCTAAATATATTTATTTATAGAACTTAGCTTTATATATATTTTAAAAGGTTTTTTTTTGTATGTTTGTTTGTTTTTGTGTGTGTGTGTGTATGTGTGTGTGTGTGTAATTTGGTAGAATTTGAACCTTGAAAAATATTCTCAAAATGAGGATATATGTTTAGGGAAGAGATAGAAAAAATGTGAGAAGTTGCCATATTGTTTTTTTTTAGAGCAAATTCCTCTTAATTCCTCCAGGAAGTGGCTTGTATATCTGAGCAGAGGAATCGTACATGTTAGGTGGAGAGAGGTTATGGTGCTGCTTTACACTATTTTTGGGATATATATTAAATGAAATCATATGAATTTACTGTATGCATTTTTGATGTATTAATCAGTAGTTTTGCAAGGCTCAACCAAATGTAGGTATTAGACACAATTGTGTGTGTGTGTGTGTCTGTGTGTGTGTGTGTGTGTGTATCTATGTGTCATAATTAGACCAGAGAACTTTGGGATTGAAAGGGTCCTAAAAAATCAGTTCAATATTCTAATTTTGTGAATGACAAAATAAATTTATAGAAATTAAAAGGCACATTAAAGCTAATCACTCCCAAAATATAGAAAAAGATATAAAATCCAAATGTATTCAAACTGTTGCTCAAAATAGTTGACTAAGTGGCTAATAGCAAATTAAGATATTGTTGATGTCTTTGAGTGTCATATCAGGGACCCAAATTCAACCTACTTTTTCACGTGTTAACAGTCTGATCAAGGGTAAATTAGTCTGAAACTATAATATTACTTATTATTTTCCCTCCCATATATATTTCTTTGCAAATAGCATCAATGGTAACGGACATAAGATACTTTGGTTTTAAGTGTCTCAGTTATGAACACAGAAATGCCTACATGGTATGTGGTATTGTTTTCTGTTAGTATTTAAAGTAGCAAGTGTGGGAGAGAATCTTTCCACTTCCTTTACCAGAGTTGAGTCAGTAGTATTTGTTAAGATGAATTCCACTTTTTTCCTTATAAAGGGAAAGAATCCAGGTGGCTGCTTCTCTAGGTCTTCAGTGTAATGATTTTCTTTTGTAATTCTAACATTTTTATCATTACAAAAACAGTTTTTAGGTTTAAATTTTTTTTAAAATTTATTTCATGGGGCAAGGGAGAGGGAGAGAGAGAGCAAACATCAATGATGAGAGAGAATCATTGATCAGCTATAACCTACGGGTATCGAGCCTGCAATCCCAGGCATGTGTCCGGACTGGGAATTGAACTGTGACCTCCTGGTTCATAGGTCCACACTGAACCACTGAGCTACACAGGCTGAGCCATTTTTTTTAGGTGTTTAAGGAAAGTAGTCACATCTATTTTTAAAGAATATACTCCCCCATGATTATGAGTAGGAATACTTAACCTCTCCTTGTAGTGTTTTCTTTAAGGTTGCCAGCCCTGGTGAGAATGCCCGAGATGGAAAGCTGGCTATACCCTTATTAGCTACATGACCTAGGGAAAATTAATTTCTGTAAGCCTCACTTCCATCAGGTGGATTCACTTATAGTATTAATTTTGTAAGCTGTTGAGAGGATCAAGTTAGATAATGTACATTTTAAGCCCTGGATCTGATAGGATGCTTTAGGTGCAACTCAAACTGGCTTGAGCCAAAAAAGAATTCGTTGCATTGAATAACTGAGAAGCAAGTGAGATGTGACTCAGCACCTCTGATCTCTCCTAGCACATTTTTTACTCTTACATATGTTTTTGCTTCTATGATGCTGGCTTTAAGACTAACTCTCCTGTTTGCAGGATGGCTGCCCGCTTCATGATTCTTTTCTCACATCCACTTGGACAGAGAAAAAGCGGGGAGGGGAATGACTTTCTTTCAACATTTCTCCCTTCCAACTACTAACCAGGCCCGACCCTGCTTAGCTTCTGAGATCAGACGAGATCGGGCGCATTCAGGGTGGTATGGCCGTAGACTCTTTCAACATTTCTAACAAAATTCTGAGATCAGCTCAGGTTTGGATCAGTTTATGTCAATGACCATCTCTAACCAATAACAGGGTCAGGGGAATGGAGTGCATTCGTTGACTTAGGTCAGTCAGTCATCAGTCAGTGGTGTACGTGTGGTCCCTTCTGCAGAATCTCTTGGAATTGTAAGTGTCAACATGCCCGGATTCTTGTCCCACAATTATTAAAGATTCAGCAATCTGCAGAAAGGCTGTGTGTAGATTCAATAAGGAGTCTAAAGATGAAAGATATTTTTGAAAGGCATTGGGGGTCAGAGGAACGTCAGCTAAAGGAGTTAAAGAATTTCTCCTTGGCTCAGGATCCCCATACTTTTTTATTAACACAATTTCTCCTAAGGCAAGGTGGAGATATTTCACTTCAAATGGTAGGGTTTACAGAAGCATTGTCAGATGGGGGAATAGACTATACCTGTTTAGATGTTTAGCCAACAGGACACAATAACATGTAGATTAAGAAGCCCTGAGCTGTCTGGCAGCAGACAATCATCCTTTTCAGTTTTGGGGGAAGTGCCTTCCATTAATTCCAACAGGTAATCACATGTGTGACTCTGCCCTTGTTGAGCCCTCATGTTACATCAATCTTTTTTTAATCTTTATTGTTCAGTTTATTAATTACATTGTTTCCCCTTTTTATCCTCCTATAGCTCCCCTCCACCCTGTACCTATCCCACCCTCTACCCTCCCCTCCCTTCCCCACTGTCCTTTCCCATTGTTGCAAGATTTTTGTCCAGTCTCTTGCTGCACTTCCCACAACCCTTTTCTCCCCAAGAATTGTCAGTCCATTCCCTCTCTATGTCCATGTCTCTGTTATATTCACCAGTCTATCCTGTTCAACAGCCTATCAATTCACTTAATTTTTATGTTCATTTGTTGATAGATGTGTATTTGTTGTTCATACTTTTCATCTTTACCTTTTTCTTCTTCCTCTTCTTAAAGAATATCTTTCAGCATTTCATATAATGTTGGTTTGGTGGTGATGAACTCCTTTAGCTTTTTCTTATCTGCGAAGCACTTCATCTGACCTTCAATTCTGAATGATAGCTTTGCTGGATAGAGTAATCTTCGTTGTAGATTCTTGCTGTTCATCACTTTGAATATTTCTTGCCACTCCCGTCTGGCCTGCATTGTTTCTGTTGAGAAATCTGCTGACAATCGTATGGGTGCTCCCTTATAGGTAACCAACTGTTTCTGTCTTGCTGCTTTTATTATTCTCTCTTTGTCTTTTGCTCTTGGCATTTTAATTATGATGTGCCTTGGTGTGGTCCTCTTAGGGTTCCTATATATTGAGGTTCTGTGCACTTCTTGGACTCCTAAGTCAATTTCTTTCACCAGGTTTGGGAAGTTTTCAGACACTATTTCTTCAAATAGGTTTTCATTGTCTTGGCCTCTCTCTTTTTCTGGCACCCCTATAATTCGGATGTTGGTATGCTTGAGGTTGTCCCAGAGGCCCCTTACACTATCTTCAATTATTTGGATTCTTTTGGTTTCTTGCTTTTTCAGCTGAGTGGATTTTACCTCTTTGTATTTCAAATCTTGAACTTGGTTCTTGGGGTGCTCCAGAGCACTTTTAGGTCTTTGTATAATATTTTTTGTTTCAGTCAGTGTATGCTTAATTTCTGGTTGGTCCGTTTTCATATCCTTGAGAGTCTCCTTTATATCCTTGAGGGTCTCCTTCATTTCCTTGTAGGACTCATTCATTTCCATGTTGGTCTTGATCATTTCCTTGCAGGTCTTGTTTATATCCTTGAGGGTCTTGTTCATTTCCTTGTAGGACTCATTCATTTCCTTTGTGGTCTTGCTTATTTCCTTATAGGCCTCGACCTTTTGTTGGAGCCTCTTGAAAAACCCTATAACCGTGGTTTTGAATTCCATGTCCAGTCGTTTTTTTTTCCTCCATTTCTTTCACATCTGATTTCTTTCCATGTCGCTGCATGGTGGCTGCTTCCCTGAGTTGTTCAAATAGCTTTGTGTGGTAGACTTCCTACTAGGGACAGTGGCTCAGCCTCCCCGGTTACCTGAGGTGGATATGGGCTGCACAGTCTTGCTGAAGTTAAGCTCAGGTTAATTGTTGTTAGCACTTGGAGGGTTGACCTCCAGGCCAATTGTCTGTGAAGCTCAGCTGTGCTCAGGTTGGATGGGCGGAGTCTCTGGACCAAGCAGACAGCGTTAGCTCCGCCCTATGGCCCTGGGGACTCTGTGCCAGGGGCAATAGCTGCCAGCACCTCTGAGAGAGAGCCGCTGCCGAGCTCCACCTGCTGCCGGGGAATTCAGACTCTCCCCAAATGATTTTGCATGCACAATGTCTCACCCAGGGTCGTAAACCAAAGCAGACTGACGGTTTTCCGGATGAGAGACAATTCGCAGAGCGCTCTCTGCGCCGTCACGCAGCTGAGCTGTTCGCGCAAGCTGCCTTCTCCACAAGCCAGGAGACACCTGCAGTACCTGAGCTTCGGGGTGCCCTCCCACTGTCCAGTTTTCACCCCGTATGATAGTGGGTTCTCTGGACATCGCCCAGAGCTGGAGAATCAGTTCAGTGGGACGTCTTTGTCTCCCGTTCGAGAAAACTGGCCGGTTTTCAGCCGCCCGCCCTCTCCGCGGCGCGCTCTTCAAACCTCTCTCCACGCGAATCTTTCAATGCTGTCCACCGCCGCTCCTCTGAGTCACAGTGTCTTATCTTCACTTTTATTTGTGGAAGTTTCACTCAGCCAGCTTTCTGGTGATTCTGGAAGGTGTTTGTTCTTTCGTTAAGTTGTAGTATTAAAATTGCTGATTATGACGGCAAGATAGGTGTTTTACCTTTGCCGCCATCTTAGTTCCCTCCACATCAATCTTTTGATAAAACTCTTATAATTATGACATGCTGGAATTGGCTCCTGCCATAAACAGGCTATTAGAAAGAGTAGATGAGGGACTGGATGCTGGGGTGGCAACAAGATGAGCCTGGTACAAGGTAAGCATGTTGTTTTAAAATCATCATTATTAAGGAAGTAATATTTATTGAATGTCTATAGTATGCCAAATGCTGCACATAGGGTGTCACATTTAATTCTCACAACTTGAAAAGATAGATGTGGTTATCCCCTTCAACAGTTGAAAAAACTGATATTCTGAAAAAGTAACTTCTCCCAATTCTGAAAAGCTAGTCAGTGGCAGAGGATTTTCTTAAACCCAGGATTTTCTCAAACCCTGTACTATTTGTCATAATAATTTCTGTTTTCTTTCGGAGAAAAGGGGTGAATCAAGGAAAAGAACAAGAGGGTTTGTTGGAAACTGGGTGAACTTGTAAGGTTAATAGATTTGCAAGTGACATGAGGTTTTCCACTTACTTAACAGATCATGACAACTGGCCGGAGGGAACAGGGGACCTTTCTGTTGTCAAAAAGATGAAAGAGTCTTTACAGCTTAAACCCAATCTCTAAACTAAAGAAAGAAGGAGGTGGCTTTTGTCCCAAAATGCCTTAACATCTTAAGAATGTATTTACAGGCTTTATAGGTGCATGTAATTTGTATAGAAAAATCACTTTGTGTTTTTTTAATGTTTTTGATCTTGTCTATGCAAAATTATTCCTGAAATAAATGCATTTTTAAGTGTCAACTAATACCATTTAACCTATAGCTTTTAAAAAAATTAAGAATGGGAATTATCATACTTGATGATAATACTTTTAATTCTGAGACAGGTATTTGAGGAGTGGAATACTTTCTAATTAATAATAGAGATATC
Organism: Antrozous pallidus; assembly: GCA_027563665.1. Classification (NCBI taxonomy): domain Eukaryota; kingdom Metazoa; phylum Chordata; class Mammalia; order Chiroptera; family Vespertilionidae; genus Antrozous; species Antrozous pallidus. The sequence continues at coordinate 20,612,641 of CM050508.1, read as the reverse complement.
ATGATCTACTAAAATGTTTAATTGTAATAAATCTAAATTGGGGCAACATTGTGATTCCAACAATTGACTTGTTTTACCTGGCAAACACTTTTGGACCAATAAAGTTTTATGGTAATTATCAATGTGTGGTTTGTTTTCATGAAGTCGAATTTCTATAACCCTTCTTAACACAAAAGATTCGTTAGGAGGAAGTAAAGAGGACTTTAAAGAACATGGTAGTAGCGTTTTCCAGGAACAGCTATTAATCTACTGGGACTGAGATGAAGAACCCTACCTTGCAGCTGACATCCAAACCTTGTTGGGAGGATTCAGGCTGACCCATTTGGTGGCTGGGCAACTTGATGGTTGGGCCATCACTGTGGTGTTCTGTTGGTGGAACTTGCTAGAAATCTGCCCTCTGGAACTTACCTGAGATAATTCAACATCTGGGAAACTTCACTGGAAGTGTCACATCAGAGGCTCTGCTACACAACAACGTGGGGGAGGTGCCAGGGACACTGCTGCTACAGCTGTTGCTGCCTGCCCTGCACCACCTGCTACAGCTGTTGCTGCCTGCCCTGCAAGGCCTGCAGACTAGAGTCTGGAGAGGAAAGCCTTCGCCTCCTACAGTGTCTCTCCACCGCCCTCTCCTGACAAAGCTCAGTGTCAGTTGACAAAGGAAAAACAAAAGGGCCCAGATGCATTGTCACAGAGCTGAGAAGCAATGAATCTATCACTGGCCCACTTGGGGCCTTGGCATCAAGCAGCCTGCCACTCTCTTTAAGGAACAGTGCCACTTCAGAGCTCAGCGTTGGTCTCTATGTGGACAGGGTGCACATTTAGAGGCAGCTCCAACTGCATAGGCTTTCCTTAAATGGGAGCCCATGATGTTGGGCCTGTTTGCAGTTTTCCTTCACTCTTGTGCCCATAGGTCAGTTCTGTGGTGGCAGGCGATGGGGGCTGGGAAATACCAACTGACTGAGTCTCTGGTCTCCTTGGTGGTCTGTGCCTCTCAGGGGCATGAATGTGTGAGACAAAAGTAGCACTTTGTGCCCACTCTTCAGTGTTTTGTCCACATGCTTCTGGTCCAGGCCTCCTCATTTCCAACTTGTCTGATCTTTTCCTTTTAGGTGCTGGCTAAACCACATGGCTGATGGCCATCTGTACATATTCTCACTTAGGCTATTTTTCTTTCCAGCATGAACACAGGTTGCACTGCCAGAGATTGCTTATTAGAAAGATTTTCCCTCCACTGCCTCACAAGGCTTCCCCTGAAAATGGCTGTAATGAAGTTCTGACAGCTGTGAAGGAAGAATTTCAGACCAGGACACAGACCAGGAAAGGGTCAACCAGGCCGATGGGAATCCTTGAGCCAGTCGCCCATTAGTTGGCTCCATGACTCCCAGGAATAGGTCTGAGTTAACTACTTGGCTGTGCTCAATTTTTGGCTGGGAGCATCCTAAGGGCAAATGCCCTGGTGGATCCTGAGCTGTCACTCAACTGTGCTCCGTAAAGCAGGGATCTACACTGTGCATTTTCATGGCTGCCACATGACTATATCCTGTGACTGTTTTGGCCCCATTTAGTTTTAATACTACCCAGGGATTTGGCACAAAAAAGTGTCACCTAGTGTCTGGACACAAATGCTTACTTGGGATTCCAAGACTTCTAGTAGCTGCAAAGCTTCATCTTGAACTTTTGTTTCTGCTGTGAGTGTTTCTTCTGTGCTCCTTGTTTACAAGAGTTTCACTTCACTGAAGTAGCTGCCTGAATACGATCAACTAGCAGGAAGCTTCAAAACCATATTTAATACAGATGTATTAGATCAAAAGCTAGTTATTATCTAGTTCTTGCCTTAAGGTGGGTATGCATAGTTTTGAATCTTGTCTGTGGACAAGGCTAGTTATGGTTTGTCTGACTACCAAGGCTCTCTGTTGGTTAGTGACCGTTTTCACCCACCACATAGAGTGAGAAGCATGTGTGCACTCTGCCCTTGTGGGAGTCAGTCAGATTGTGGGGACCTGCCATGTCCTAGTGCTATCAATGTCAACACTGCATTCCTGGGGATTTCTCCCCACATATAGCAAAGCTCTCTGAACTGTAGCCTCCAAACTTGCTCTACTTGAAGTTGTCAGTGTCCTACAAAGAAAGACCTTGAAGACCCATTCTGATTGAGACCACTCTGCTGAAGTTACTCACAAACCCTTCTGCTTACTGTTCCTTGCATGCTTATTTTGACCTTCAAAATACAGCTACACTGCTGCCATAAGTCACACTTCTGCTCATTAACTCCCCCGGCTTATTTTGGCTTTCTCTGTCCATTTCTAGAGAGCTATTGGTAGACTCTCTCTTTCCATCAGTTATAGATTTTGGAGTCTGCTACCTGGGTTGAAATCCCAGCTTCGACCACTTAATTACTTCTGTAACAGCTTTGAGACAGTTGAGGAATTTAAATATGGGTTGTATATGAGTAGATAATATTTTAAAATTACTGATCGTTTTGTTAGATGTGATAATAGCATAGCAGTTACTTTATATACAAGTTGTTTACCCATCAGGGGAGAAATGTTTGTATTTGGGATTTGCTTTCTAAAAAAATTTAAAAAACAAGTGGGGGATAGGATGAGAGCAAGAGAACTGAGAGTTGAAACATGGTAATAGTTATTCAAGCAGCATGATATCCATCATGCATTATATGGTTGATTCTATTCTCTCTACATTTGAGTAAGTTTGAAAATTCCCCTGGTAAAAAACTATAAAATTGAAATGGTTTTGTTACTTAGATAGAGGTTAATATGGGAAAGAGTTATCTGGTTATTCATAAAGGTTATCTGGGAGAAACATGAGTTTCCACTGGGTGTCAATGGTTTTGGGGGTTTTGGGTGTGGGAGACCAGGTTCCAAATGGTGTTGATACGGTTGTAAGTAGCTAGTTATTAATAATAGGAAAGGAGCAAAAGGGGAAACCAGACTTTATAAGCATAGCCATTTGAACAGCTTCACCAGGGAGATCCTTACTTTTTTTTATGTAGCAAAAATATATGTAACAAAAACGTGTCATTTCATCAAGCAATTTTTAATTGTTTGTTGGGAGTGTGCCTTTCCAAATAGATAACCATTTTGGAGGTTGTTACATGGGATCTCTGAACATCAGTTTTGTATCAACTGACTTTTAAGTCTGTATAAATCACAACACTTCAAATTCTTTTTTGCAGAAAAATATTCTTTTCTTCTAAACAGAAATTCCCTCCACATTTAAATGAATTGCTCATACTCATACATAATTTTTGTATCTACTACTTGAGTATTCAGTATCTACTACTATTTTTAAATACAAATAGTTTTTCCTGTAAATTTACTATGAGGGCACGGTAGCAACATTTTGAGAATTTCTTAAAAGTGAGCGCTCCTACAGTGGAATGTTAATTTTTACAGAACAGACTGCTTCCAAGAAAAGAGTTCTTTTTTACCCATTTTAAAATGTAGGTGATATTGACGTAGCATAAAATTAACTGTTTTTAAATGAATGACTCAGGGGCATTTAGTACATCCACAGTGTTATACAACCACAACCTCTTTTTGAAAATATCTTCCAAAGGAAACCCTATACTACCATTAAGCAGTTACTCCTTAGTTCCCTCCCCCACTTCCCATCATCAACTATTTGGATTTATCTATTCCAGATTTTTCATGTAAATTGCATCATATAATATGTGACATTTTATGTCTCGCTTTTTTCACATACCATAATATTTTTGAGGTTCATCCACATATTGTAGCATTTATTTTTGATCAATATTGTGAGTGAGATTGCCTCTAATGGTTGACAGAATTTCCTGAACCTTATTTCTAGTATGTCCCCTCCTAAGAGTAGAAGACTTTATTAATTAAGAATGCCTAAGAACTTAATATATTTATAATAATAATAATAATAATAATAATAATAAATAATCTAATCTGATGAAAGAATCCCTGGCATTTGGAGAGGAAGGAAATTCTAAACTTGTGGGAGGACTAAGCGATGGTTAGGTCTAAGGGTGGCCAGGCAGTGGGTTCTGAGATGTGCCACACACCTCCCTGAAGGAAGGAAGAAGACAGATTCGGGAAATGCTGCCAGCACTCCTCCCTCATCTGTCAGCCCTGCTCCTGGACAACCTCTGCAGAAGCTGCCTCACCCAAGGTCATGTTCCCTTCCCAGGTAACCCTTATCCAGAGATGGATTGTCATGAGAATATAAAGGCCAACCCCTCATCCTAATGCAGAAAAGTTTAGGTAGGGGGCGGCCCCAGGCTAGACACCTTGAACCTTCTTTAAATCTTTGTGCTGGCTGAATTCAAGACACCTGGAAAAACCAGGTCTTGGAAAAACACATTCACCAATGAGCCTGGATATGTTATCAGCTTGGCTTAGCTTTGCCTCAGGTGTGGGGAGAGGGCCTTGATATGTAAATGCAGGCTTGCCCCGGGAATGGGTGAAAGAATAGGGCCTGGGCTCACCGAAATCCCTTTGATCCTAATGTTAGAGAAACCCCTTTGTATTGTGGAATATAAAGAAACGCAGCTTTGTGGGCTCAGCACTCGGCTGTGTCTCCTAGAGAGGGAGAACAGATGCCCACCTAGCCCCAGCTTTTTACTACTTCTGTGTCCTTCTCGTCTATATTTCATTTTTCTTAATCCTCAGCTCCTCCACTCAGAAACTGAACCCAGTCTCTCTCCACGTTGGACGTGGTAGACAGAGAGAGAGGAAAAAACACCCTCCATAAGCTTAGAAGGTCATTCTGAGTCAGGCCGAGCCTCTCTTAAGATGGATGGGAGTGTTCATCAGTTATTATTTTTTTTAGCCTTTCCTAGATAAGATTAAAGGTTCTTTTCAGGCACTCTTCAAAGCAGTTCATCTGTGCTTGCACTAGCCAACGCCAGCCTGCCCTACCGCTGAAGCCTAGGGAACAAAGAGATCCACTCTGTGCCTGCATGAAGAAACCCAGAAACCCAGTACTCTAGAAGCCAGATCCCAGCTCACTTTAGGGAGCTGTGCTCTCTGCTATGTGTCCCCCCTTGATGCACTAAGCTCCCATCCTTTCTTCCTTCCCTCCATCTTGTTTTCAGTGAACCTCTTTTTTTCTAACCTGTTTTTCTTGGCTCTCTTGATTTCTATTCTGGGGGGTAAAGGAGTAGAGGAGTAAGACCCCTTCACCGGTGATAGTTCTACCTCAGAACTCCCCTTAAGGGCTGGCCCAGGCCCAGTTTGCTCCCTTTTCTTCCTTTCTGTTCCCAAGTGTTGATTCACGAGCACTTCCTGCTAAACCTCCTGGGAGCTAAGTCCACCTCTGAGTCCTGGGAACCCATGTGCGATACCAGGTTTCTTGCTTGATTATATGAGGTGTCAGTGGAGGAATGCAGGTCCTCTCAGTGGAGAAGCTTTGCTCTTTTGCTCTGGGTACTAGAGATCTCGCCAAGTTTTCCAAGTTTTTCCTCTCAAGCTCTTTAGTGCAACCTCTCTGGTATTTGGGTGGAGGGGATGGTGGGGAAGGATGTGCAAGATAAAGAGGGTGGCTCAGTGTAAAATTCCCATCTGAAGTGACAAAGTCTTTCTAAACTGAAAGCAGTTGACAGCTGATGGAGAGAAGACCCTGGTGATGCCCAGCATAGGGAGGGTGAATGGAGCTTATAGACTTAATTTAGCAGACTTCACAAAGCCATGGAAAAAGGTGTTCGTGGCATATACTTAAATGGAGCCTCGGCTTTGGCTAAGTAGACATGATGCATCCGTTTGTCGAGTCTGACTCTAAAATCTGGCATGTGCGGTTGACCTTCCTTCAGACACAGCCTACTATGGATGCTCTGGTGACACCGGCCTCCCTCATTCTTGCTTCATTTTCTCTGTTCTGGGTTCTTCCCATTCCCTGCCCCTCACACCAACTTCTACTTCGCCTCCATTGCTAGGCAGAACAATATAGTTCTCTTCTCTTCCTCTTAGAGCCCATTTATCAGAGGGAATATTCACCAAAGACAGTTCTCCCTTTGGGGAATTGTGCTTCTACCTTTTAATTTGTGTCATTGAGCTGCTTCCAAGACAGGTTTATTTAATTAGATAAACAGCAACATAAATAATAAAATTTGTAAACAAAAACTCACTTATTTATTTTATTCTTTTACACAAATTAAGAAATATATGTAATATCTTATGCACTTTTACATGAATATCAGGCTAATAAATCAAGTAGCCATGCTTAATAAGGTCAAAGAAAAAAGTAAAATGATCATTACGTGGTGCCCACTAGCCAAGAGAGGACTTATATCTCACCTTAGTAGTGCCCTAACAGGTTGAGTGTAGCCAGAGCCAGTTTAAACCTTCCATTTGAATACAGCTGATGGCGCCTTATCATCTAAGTCTGGTATTGTGACTGCAACCATTTTCCCTCTGTTGAGTGACAGCTTTCTAACCCATGTCAGATACATCTCTGAAAAAAACTGCAGTTCATTTACAATGAATGTCCACGAGGGGGCAGCATGGAGACCCACGGGAGGGTTTGTTTACTGTAATAATGGGGAGCTTCACGGAGTTTCAGTTGTATAGAAAGTTGCAGGCTTCTGGTTTGTTTATGTCTCTGTGAGTATTATGGAGAAAAAAATAATATAAGTAAATGCAAAAATCAAACACCCATGGCTTATGTTTGGTTATTAACACTGAGATTGGTTGGATCAGGCTTAAAGTTAGGCCAAACCTTTGGCCTTTCACAGAAAATATGAACAGTGATCATGTGTTTTCTAATATCATCATTTTTGATGCATGTCTTCTATTTTGTAACGTAGTGTCACCTTGCATATAGTAGATGCTTAGTAATGTTTATTAAGTAGAGTTTAATTGAATTGGGAATAAGTGTGCTATGGTTGATGGGTCCAGGTTTATGTTTAGTTTTAGTTAGGTATAATATGGAGAGACTTTGGAGATTATAGAATACTTGGATTGCAGGGAGATGGAAAAGACCAGGTTCTAGGTCACATTAGACAGGCTGTTCTGGGCATCTGAAAAGTGTTTGTTATAGCAGGTTAGCTGTGACAGTAGAGTTAGATACAGGCATATAGTTAAGTACAGGAATATTGTTAGAGAGAGCAGTATAGTTAGCTATGAAAGTATAGTTAAATCTGGCAGGATAGTTATCTCTGAGAGTATAGTAAGATATGGCAAGATAGTTAAACATGGGAAAGTCAGGGTGAGGTAAGAAAGGGCACATTGTAAGAATCAAAAGGATGGGTATCTTGGGGCACAGATAAATATAAACATTTCTGTATTATAAATTTCTAATTTTTCCCCTGACAGTACTCATACTATCCGGATGAATACATTTTTCATCTTTGTATTCCACAAGAGGTTGAGCAGCGTGCCATGCTTATAAAGTTAACATTCAATAAATGTTTGTTGACTAAATAATTTTAGGTGGTCACAGTCGGTTAATGTGAGGTGATGGGGTAGAGTCTGACTAAAGTATGTATAATTCATTAATAACAGTAATTATAGCTAACATTTACAGAGCATGTCTTAGTTTCCATGAAATTGTACTAAGTGTTTTCTGTGTGTACTTAGCCTAATTGAGACGTCAACCATGTGGGGTTAGTGTGATCCTAGAGCCCATGCTCTTAACCATCTAGCTAATCATTCTCAAACTTGGTGTGTGCATTCGTTTGCTGGGGCTGCCATTACAAGCTGCCACTTGATGGTGTAAGCAACAGAAATTTATATACTCATAGTTCTGGCTAGAAGTTGAAGATCAAGGTGTCAGCAGGGTTGATTTCATTCTGAGGCCTCTCTCCTTGGCTTCTCCTATCTTCCCTCTGCATCTATGTCCTAACCTTCCTAACCTCCTCTTCTCATAAGTAGACCTGCCATGTTGGGTTAGTAACCTCATTTAACCTTAATTACCTCTTTAAATTCCTATTTTCAAATATAGTCACATGTTGAGGTACTGGTGGTTAGGACTTCAACATATAAATTTTGGAGAGGACACAGTTAATGACAGTGTGCCAGAATTCTCAAACCTCTGGAATAGGCCAGGACTCCCGGGCAAGGAAGGTGAGGGGTTTGGGTGCAGCATTTAAGGACATGCTCACTCTCAGGGTTGTATAATTGTAAGTTCTGCTCCAAGAGTAAGAGCCTCTTAAATGCTAAACTCTTCATCAGCCTCACGCAAATCCCAGCCCTGCTTGGGAGCCTGATAAAATGGTAGGTTCCGGGGCCCCAACCTCAGAGCTTACTTTACAGAAGCTCTCACGTAGGGTCTAGCAATCTGGGGTTTCAATAAGCATCTCTGAACATTCCAGTGCAGGTGCTTAGGATCAGTCTTTGAGGAACTCGGCCTGTGCCAACAGCCTCCATGGGATTCCTTTACATCCAGGGGATGATTTCTCTCTTTCTATGTGGTTTTGGGAGAGATGTTACTGAACGCATCAGTGATCTAGCTGAATTTTTAGGGGATGCTCTGGGATTGTGAAGTCCCTCTTGCAGAAATCTCCTGCAGTCTGAGTTGCTGGACATTAGACCTGCTGGAACCATGGGCTGGAGATCTTTCTGCCCATTCCAGATGGCAGGAGTTCCTTGGATACACAATGCATTTGAACCAGTGCCTCAGCAGCTACCATTACTGAGTGTAGTGGACATTGTTGTTTTTGCCTTGCCAGCATCGATTCCATATTTTTTGTGTGGCTCCAGTTGAATTTCCTTGGGAAACTCTCCCACTCTAGAGCTAACTGGCTTTCTTTCCCTGTCTCCCCATTCTCTCCCCATTCTGCCTCACTTGAGCACCACCAGGGTACCCATGCGACTCAAGCCTGCTCAGTGGGTGCATTCCCTTCCTCTGAAAGAGCCACTGGTTCTGTCAGGCCAAGGAAGACATGTCTAAGGAAGACAGGGCTCTTTAGATTTTCTCTCCTGGGTTTAGGCAGCTCATATATAGATTCCTCAGAAATTAGAAATAACTTTTTATGTAAATTCTGAGTTCACTTTTTCTTTTTCTGTTTTCATACATTTACTCAACAAATTTGTTAATGTGCCTGCATTATTGTAGGTGATGAGAATATTGAAAAAAAATCCCCATCTCCATTAATGGAACGTACATTCTAGCTCACCATTATATCGCCAGTACCTGGCTCAATAAATATTTGTTGAATGAATAACTGAATGACACCAGCTTATGCTATGATGCTGCAAACAGCATTTCTATGAAATGTATTAATGATGTGTTAGAGCTAAGTATTTTGCATTTTCTTTTTTTTTTCACCCTTCATATGCCTTTTCCTCCACCTCTCAGAAGTCATCAGTAAATTCTTAACTACCGTAGTAGTTGTTTTCAAAGCAGACCCTAGAGTTTTCCTTGCCATGGAAAAATCTGAGGATATAGGCCAGCAGTTGTACCTAAAAAACAAGCAGCTGATGGGTCTCTTAAGTCACCAGTTACCCCAGGGGACTGCCTACTCCCCTGACAACAGGTGCCCAGGGATTCTTGGTAAATGTCAGATGCATTGGCATCAACTCAGGTAGCAAAAACAATCTAGCATCACCCTAAAACAGGAAAGCTCACTGTTCTCCTGCAAATGATGTCTGAAACAGGAAACGAGGTTGCCAAAATGTGGTCTTAGCTGTCTAGAAGACGGTGCTGGAAGATTTGGTGCTGTTGTTACTCCTATCAAAGGTACAGTTTACCCCAAACCAGGGAAATCATGAAGGTATTCAACTTCTGGGAAGACGTGCACTCTAAAAACATGCACAATTATTCTTAGAAAACTAATAGACTACATGAACTTGAAAGAACAAGGTGTACTAATAAGAATAGATCTCTCTGTATTAATTGGAAAAAATTTACGGATAGATTAATTAGTACCTTTATATCAATTAAAACAAAACTCACTACTTAAAAATTGACACACAATGATACTATATATACACCACAGGCTCGCATATGTGTGTTTGTGTGTTCAAAAAAAGGTTATATCATATTGATAATGGCTGCCTTGGAGAGGAGACAAAGGGGACAAGACTATGGATTGTCAGAGGGAACTATAACTGTAATATTTCAATTTTTAGAGGAATGTTTCATTTATAAATTTTAAAACTTAAAAATTAATTTTAAAAGGAAAACATTAATAGTTGTTAGAGCTGGCAAACACCATACATGACTTAGTAAGGCAGGGCGTTAACTTCCTGATCAAGTCTGTTAAATAGATGTGGTTCTAGGGCTTTCTAGAAATAGGCAGTCTGAAACAGACTACATAAAAGATGCCCACATAGCCCTGGCCAAGTAGCTCAGTTAGTTAGAGCATCATCCCAATACACCAAGGTTGCAGGCTCGATCCCAGGTCAGGGCACATACAAGAATCCACCAATGAATGCATAAATAAGTGAAAAAACAAATTATTTTTCTCTCTCCCCTTTCTTGTTTTTCTTTGTAAAATCAATCATAAGTAAAAATTAAAAAAAAAAAGAATGCCCACACATTGCAGAGGTAGAAATGTGAAAAGAAATATTGTCATACCTAGGCCAGGTAGTATTGGCAGTGGCATTTGCCTGACAGACCTATATTATTTGATTATTTGAAGCTAATGGTGCTGAATCGTGGAGTTTCTATGGTGCTTTATGTTTCAAATGATCTCATTTGAGCCTAGTAGGTAGGGCCAGTTGCATCATCTCCATTTTGCAGAGTAGAACATTGAGGTTCAGAAAAATTAGGTGACTTATCTAAGATCACGGTTAGTAAAGGGACAGAGCACCTGCTTTCCAGGACCTGAATGCCCTCTATAGTTTCTCTATTTTCAACAAATCCAACTCCAATAGTTAATAGTAGCTGTCAGATCCTAAATTTCATCTTCTTGCTGGCTGAGTACATCTTGGCAGCTGCTTCTACCCGCTTTCTACCTGAACCTTGGTGGACTGACTCAAATCCAAAATCCAATTTCAGAACATCATACATTCTACCAAGTGGATTTTTCCAGCCAATAAGATGTTTGCTGTCAAGATGGAGGATATTCAGCCTCCATCCTGGTACAGTTGCAAATGATCAATGACATGGTGTTGGGCTTGCTATCAAAGCCCTGTGCAGGCTGCTGACAGCTGGAGCTATCATGTCCAGTTAACTTTTCATGATGGGTCATATCTCCCCAACTCATTCAGAGTCCTCAGGGACTCTCTCTTATCCTCTGTATCCCTCAACAGCCAGCCTCTCAGTGAACTTGCACTTGATACGTTCCTTCTGCCTCTTAATGTAGCCAGGGCAGGACAAACTCATGCGCACTGACACGCTTTAAAAATTAATACACCGCCCATGAGAATTAACACTTCTGAAAATAAACTCTTGCTCGTCCTCCTCCCTGCCATATTTTTTCCATACTATGCACTGCTGTCTAACACACTGAAGTATGTGCTTGTTTTGTTTAACTCCCCCACTATAATGTTTGCTTCAAGAGAATAGGAGCAAACATTGTTTCTTTCTTTTTTTAAAAAAAATGTTTTACTAATTTTTAGAGAGAGAGGAAGGGAGAGAGACCGAGATGGAAACATTGATGAGAGAGAAACATGATCCCCCCTGCTGCCTCCCGCACAGCTGACCAGGCCAAACATTGTTTCTTTTGCTGGCTGCTGTACCCCCAAGCCTGGAACATGCCTGTCCCTTAACAGATGCTCAAAAATTATGTGTTGAATAATCCACATGGGGGAAAATGAAAATTAGATGGGCTGGTTCAGGGAGATGCATGGAAATCCTTGTAATGAGCCAGATGACAACTGACACTTTGTATTGGTGGGGGTAGAGAAAAACAGACACTCATATATTGCCAGTCAGCGTGTTAGCTTTGGAGGGCAATTTGGCAAGATCTGTCAAACTTTGAAAAGGTAAATTGCCCAGCAATTTGACTGCCATCCACACATTCAATAGATAGGCATGTCCAAACACATAAATCAAAGGTGCCAAATACGGCAACATTATTTTAATAACAAAAAACCTGGAATTTACTGAAATTCCCACCAAGAGAGGCCTAAATCTCTTATTGGCATTCATGTGACTGCCTAATAGGCACCTGTTAAAAGGATAGCAGAAGATTACACACACGGACCAGCCTCTATGATACACTGAGTGAAACAAGCCAGGGGCAGAAGCCACTGCTCGGGTGAAAAAGGAGAGGGGTTTTGTGTGCATAGACTTAGGAGTTTGCACAAGCATAAATAAATGCATGCCCACGTAAGCAAATACACACATAAATAGCAATGGAAAAGCGCAAGAAACCACTGACAGTGGTTGCCTTCCTTGAGGGGGTTCAGTCACAAACTGGAAGGCTTGCAAACAATAATAATAAAAAAAAACCATTAAAAAATTAAAAACAATTTTAAAAAACAGTTGTAAGTATAGTACTTAAAAAAACACCACCACCCCTATAATGCGCCAGTCCATCCTCTTTGGCTAACCTTCCCTCTGCGTGGGGCTGACTGGGTGAAAATGCCCCACACTCTGCTTTAAAGGCTGGGGGGTGGGAGGGCGAACCTTTTATTTCCCCCGGGAGGGACGCCAATAAAACGGACGAGTAGATTCAGCCCGATCGCGCTCTGTGACCCCACGGCTTCCCCGCTCCTTCCCCAGCCCGCGTCGGCGTCGCCGCCCTCGCGTTTTGCCATCTGCCCGGAGTCCCCGCTTCCTCCTTAGAGGGCAGCAGCGGGGCGCTTCGGGGACGCATGCGCCCCAAATAGCGCCCGGGGAATTAAAAGAGGAAAAAAAAAAAAAAAAGTCCCAACAAAACACGCGCCCCAAACAAAACCCGAAGTGGAGGAAAGAGCTCGGCCCTGCAGATCCCCGACCGCGGAGGCGCCTCCGGCCTCGCCCGCGTCCCCCGCCGCGGCGTGATGCGCACGGAGCGGCCCGCGACGCCCGGGCCAGGACTGTCCCCGCACCTGGATGCCGGCCCCGCGGCCGCGCCCCTGCCGCGATCGCTCGCCCCCGCGGCTTTCTCGGAGTCTCCCGGCGCCGGCGGGGCAGCTCGCTCTCCATGGGGCTGAGGGACTGGCTGAGGACCATGTGCTGCTGCTGCCCGTGCCAGTGCCTGGAGGAGCCCGCCGCGCCCGAAAAGGAGCCCCTGGTCCGGTGGGTGCGCGCCCTGGCCGGGATCTGGGGTTACCGAGTCGCGGCCGGCAGCGCGGAGTGGGGATACCCCGCGTGCTTGTCCGAGTTAGGGAGGTGGGCTTGCTTCAAGGCTACATTGAAGCCCCATCTAAGCCCCCGAATCCTTCTTACAGGACATTCTTGTTCGGTGGGTAAGATTTTCTTTTTTTTGCCCCCAAAATACAAATCCCCAGAGACACCTGAGACCCAGGTGGAAAGCGCCAAGAATTCGGGTGCAGTTGCTGGGGAGGGAGTTTGCGTGCATATGCTCCTGAGAGGAGTTTGCACAGGGGTCCGATGAAATACGCAGCCACTGACTGTATTGGGCAGGTTTAGTCCGGTGCAGTAGGCAATGTGAGTTCCTGTTTCCCCCAGCAAGAAAGTTGGATATTTTGTCGTTCAGTTTCATTATCAGAAGATAGTTTCAGTGACCGAGCACAAGGACATATTTTTCCCATTTAAGAAACGTGTATTTTCTCAGTCGGATGTAGATTCTTTGCAGGCTAAATGGTTAACTGTGGGGAAATGTAGCGCGCGGTGTGGCTTCTGAAGGCTTTGTTCAGGGCTGCACTTTCAAGCCATCGCGTTTTAACTGCTGAAATGAAGGTTCCACTAGGTCATGCCTTGGGGGTGGATGTGAGTGAAACAGAGTATTTAAAATGAAATTAGAAAAAATAAAGTGAATTCCAGGGTTGAGTAAGCAAGTATCGAAGCCAGTGTTTCTTATTATGATTCGATAAAGCTTTCACAACTTTAAAAGCATGATTAACTTCTCTTACTCCATCAGGTCCAAACACTCCCCTTGACTTTTAATGTCTCACATAACCCCTTTCTGCCTGTCCACCCTTATTTTCCAGTGCAGTAATCAGTGCACACTCCTTGATTTAATCAGGCAGGCATCCTTGCCGCTCCGGGAGCAATCCAACGTTTTCTCTCCCAATTTGCCTCCAGTAGTGCCCTTTATCCTTCCTTCCCCTTCCTAAATGCTAGTTCTCAATGCCTGCTCAACAGTCCTCTTTGATTACTTTGTCCGTATTCATCTGTCTCTGTCATGATTTAGGACTTTGGACTTACCATCTGCCCCTCATGATGTAATGAGCACCCATGTATGTAAACACATATATCATGTTGTTTCATACATATGTGAAATACACACACACACACACAATCATACACACAGTACCCAGTGTTTATGTTTGTACTTGTGATAGGGCATTTACTCAGATGTTTAGATTACTGTGGACTGGGAGAAACCCAACAATCTGCCCCTAGTCACATGGAGTGGGTAAAATCAAGAATTTCATGCTTGGGTTGCACGGTTCGTTTGCAATGTTCATTGTCGTATGATGCAGCCCTCAGCTTGGTCTCTCCCTCAGAGGGTTAGGTCTTTCTAATTTTCTGCCTGTGATTGCTATTTGAGTCAATAGTTTTCGGTTGTTTTAAAATCTCCACCCTCTCCTGCCTTGACTTACACTAGAAGTCAGTGAATTTCGCAAGTGATTTAAAAAGACAAAGTCAATTGAAGCTGACTAGCACAATGCTCTTGAGTCATATTGCCTGGGGTTAAATCCAGACTGGGTGACCTGATACTGATGAAGAAATTTATTTGTGCCCTAATTTCCTCATCTGTAAAATGGGGATGGTAACTGTTTGCACCCAAAGTGTTGTGAGAAATGAAATGAGCTAATCTATGTAAAGTGCTTACTAGAGTGTCTGACACATGGCAAATATTTAATACATTTTAGTTATTAATTATTATTGCTATTCTTTTAAGCATGCGATTATGAGTGGACTGGCCTTTTGTGGTTTATGTCATTCTGGCATCATTTCAATATAACAATATGTGGGAAGAGTAGCTTATTGATGGACATGTGGAGCAGTGATACGTGTGTGTGGGGGGAGGGGGAGGGCCTTCATGTTCTATCCTATCCAAGTCATCAGAAGATTCAGTTTAAAAAAAGTATTTTCATTTATTTTTTATTTTTGTTAAAATGTGAAATTCGTTGGTTTTAGTATATTAACCAAGTTGTGCAGTTGTTGCCATTATCTAATTCAGGACATTTTTACCACTCCAAAAAGAAGCCATACCATTGAGCAGTCACTTTCTGACAACCCCACTCCCTGGACAACCACTGATTTACTTTCTCTCTTTATAGATTTGACTGTTCTGAACACTTTATATAAATGGCAACATACAGTATGTGGCCTTTTTGCTCCTGGCTTCTTTCACTTACCACAATGTTTTGAAGTTTCATCATGTTGTAGCATGTGTCAGTACTTGATTCCTTTTTATATTTGAGCTAGAGGCCCGGTGCATGAAATTCATGCATGGGGGCGGGGGATGTCCCAAAGCCCAGCCTGCACCCTCTTCAATCTGGGACCCTTTGAGGGATATCTGAAAGCCCGTTTAGGCCCAATCCCAGTAGGATCATCCTTCTCACAATCCTGGACTGCTGGTTCTAAACTGCTCACCTGCCTGCCTCCCTGATTGCCCCTAACCGCTTCTGCCTGTCAGCCTGATCACCCCCTAACCACTACCCTGCCAGCCTAATTGGTGTCTAACTGCTCCCCTGCCAGCCTATTTGCCCCCAACTTCCCTCCTCTGCTGGGCTGGTCACCCCCGACTGCCCTTCCTTGATTGCCCCCAACTGCCCTCCCTTGCAGGCCTGGTCCTTCCCAACTGCCCTCCCCTGCTGGCCATTTTGTGGTGACCATCTTGTGTCCACCTGGGGGAAGGATCTTTGACCACCTGGGGGCAGCCATCTTGTATGTTGGAGTGATGGTTAACCTGTAAATTACTCTTTTATTAGATAGGATGCTGCTATGAATATTTGTGTAATCTTTGATTATATACCTAGAAATGAAATTGCTGCATCATCTAGTAATTCTGCATATAACTTTTTGAGGAACTGCCAGAATATTTTTCAAAGTGGCTGTTTTGAAATAATTTTTTTAATTAAAAATATTTTTGTTGGATATATTGGGATGACATTGGTTAATAAAATTATATAGGTTTCAGGTGTACAATAATTCATTTTCTGTGTATTATATTGTGTGTTCACCACTCCAAGTTAAGTCTCCTTTCATCACCATTTACCCCCTCTTTACCTTCTACTTTCCTCATACCTCTTTTCATCATCATACTGTTGTTTGTGGCTAAGAGGTTTTTCTTCCTTTGCTTTGAAATCTTGATGTGGTAAAATCATGTGAGCAGATGGGCCTTAATTTTTATTTTATTGAGAACATCATTCTTCATGTTATATTATCTTTGCTCTAATGATAAAAGAATGGTTTTCAATCAAGATATGAAATATCTTATACCTAGAAGAAGTGTGTTTGGGCAGCATTTGTCATTTGTGTGCACAGTTACCTCCAGTCCTTTTGAAAATGCACTGGGGACTCTTGTTAGTGTAAGAAAAATTACTCTTAGTCTCATCAGAGAATGCCACTTAGTTTTCGACCTTGTCCTTTTGCTTTCTCTGGAACCCAGTTTGTGGAGGTAATGTCTTTTTTTTTAATCTTGCTTGCATCTGTAGTTCTCTCTGTTCCATTTGTTCCCGCCCCCCTCCTTTTCTCTAGAAATATCTGAGGCCTCCCTAACTAAAAATTCATCCTGATATTACCAGGGCCTTCAATTACCATCCTTTGCTTTCCTGTGTTAGGTACTTGTGTCTTTGTTTGTTTTTTTTTAAAATATTTTTATTGATTTTTTACAGAGCGGAAGGGAGAGGGATAGAAACTCAGAAACATCAATGAGAGAGAGACATCAATCAGCTGCTTCTTGCACGCCCCCTACTGAGGATGTGCCCGCAGCCAAGGTACATGCCCTTGCCAGAATCTAACCGGGACCCTTCAGTCCGCAGGCCAACGCTCTATCCACTGAGCCAAACCGGTCTCGGCGGTACATGTGTCTTTGAAAGTGGACAGCTATACCTCCACCTCCTTTACCAACCCCTGAAGATGAAATCTGGTTTTTGTGCCCCCTGTACAAATACATGAACATTGCTCTTTTGAAAGTTACAAGAGAAAGCAATCTGATGTTCTTTTCTCAGTGTGTACGGAATACCTCTGCGCTGACCATCAGTGCCTTCTTGCACACTTCCTGGTTCCCTGGCTTCTCTGATTTTGCTCCTGGCTTCTTTCACTTACCACAATGTTTTGAAGTTTCATCATGTTGTAGCATGTGTCAGTACTTGATTCCTTTTTATATTTGAGCTAGAGGCCCGGTGCATGAAATTCATGCATGGGGGCGGGGGATGTCCCAAAGCCCAGCATTGGGCTTTGCCTATGGTCTTTGCCTATGGTCTGTCTAATCGTCCTGCTTTCCCTCCTGATGGCTTTGCCAAGGCCATACTTGTTAGCTATACATCTTGTTTGTTTTGTCTACTTCTTAAGATTCTACTCTGTTTTTAAGGGCCATTTCAGCTGCCACCTTTGTGGTGACGCCCTAGAAAGTCTCCCCAAGCAGTTATGGTATCTCTTCTTTCTTTTTACCCCCCAGGGTCCTGTAGTTCACTCTGATCTTACAGTAATGTGCGTGCCAGAGCCCCTGCCAGATCAGAGAGACTAAATCTCACTCACCTTAGTGCCCAGCCCAGTGCTCAGCATGGAGTAAGAAGTATATTAATACTTTTCCATTAATGAAATGATACTAATGGCTGTTCATTTGTTAATCTCTTACTATGTGCAACTTTAAAAATGTATTTAAAACAAAACATTGTGAAGGATGATAGAGCAAACAGCCACATACCCAGGATTCAATTTATAAAATGTTAACAAGCCCTAACTAGTTTGGCTCAGTGGATAGAGTGTCGGCCTGCATGCAGACTGAAGGGTCCTAGGTTCAATTCCAGTCAAGGGTATGTACCTTGGTTGCGGGTACATCCCCAGTAGGGGATGTTGCAGGAGGCAGCTGATAGATGTTTCCCTGTCATTGATGTTTCTAACTCTCTATCCCTCTCCCTTCTTCTCTGTAAAAAAAAAAATCAATAAAGTATATTAAAAAAAAGAATATGTTAACAATAGAGTTGAAGTCCCTCTCTTTACCTCTGCATTACTACATCCTGCTCCCATTTCTAAGGGTGACCTGTAAATTGAATCTGTGTTTAGCATTCTTAACTTTAAACAGCATGTTGGCTGTTGCCTAAGTGAGATTTCTTTACACACATTCTGTCATTTAATCATCACTATGACCAAATGAGATAGATGTCTCCATTTTGTACATGAGGATCCCAGGCTTAGAGAGTTTAAATAATTGATTCAGATTCACAACTGAGAGAAGTCAGAGAGCCGGAATGAGAATCTGTGTCTGTTCAAATCCAGGCCTTGCATTGTAGGAAATTCAGGAAACTGCCAAATATTTCTTCAAAGTAACTTATAATGTCTGTGTTCTAGAAACTTGTGGTGATCACTTGTCTTAGCTCCTGTCCATTTGGCCCCTTTCTCTTTCCCTTCCTCCATGTCCATATTAGTATAATTCTCTACCACCACCCCCAGATGTGGAAGCAACCTGGCCCCATAAACCAAGACCAATGGGAGTTAGGAAAACTGAGCCCTAGACCCAGCTATTAACCAGCTGTGGGGTCCCAGGAAATCTGTTAACATCCTGGAACCTTTGTTTCTTCTTCTGTAAACTGGGGAGGACAGACGTCAGTGACATGGATGGAATACAGCCGCAGTGAGGCTGGCTGTAATACTGGGAGGAATCTGAATGCCCAGGAGATGTATATCATGACCATTTGTTCTACTCTGTTGCTTCCAAGAACTGCTTCACCAGCAAATAGTTGAATAGTCATTTCCAATGCCAAGATAATAATGCTGATAGATTGTTTTTGGAATGGTTAGATCATTGATCATTTGTCTTTAAAATAGTGAACTACTTTTTGGTTTAGGATTAAAATAAATATTTGCAATATGGATTACTAGTTTCCTAGGACTACTGTGACAAATTACCATGCACTTGGTAGCTTAAAGCAATAGAGATTTATTCTTTCACAGTTCTGGAGGCCAGGAGTCTGAAATCAAGGTGTTGGCAGGGCCATGTTCCCTCCAGAGATTCTAGGAAGAATAATTTATTGCTGATTCCAGCTTGTGGTGGCTCCTGGTAGCTCCAGTCTTTGCCTATCTTCTCCCATGTATCTCTCTGTGTCTCAAATGCCCTCTCTCTTCTCTTTCAAAGACACCAGGCATTGGATTTAGGGTCCACCTTATATTCAGGATGATCTCCTCTCAAGATCCTTAAGTTAATTGTGTCTGCAAAGTCCCTATTTCCAAATAAAGTCACATTCCCAGGAACTGCGGATTAGGAGTTGGACATAATTTTAGGGACACTATCCAACCTATTACAATGTACTTTTGGAGAAATGTTTGAGCTTAAAGCATTAGTTTTTATTTTACTTTTAGAGCATGGCTCTTTGCATCAGGGATAAAAACATGCTACTACCATATACAAATCCACCTGAGCATATGGCCCTGGTAATTATATGATTTGGGAGGCACGCCTGTAGCCAGTCACCTTTAAGCAGAGATGCCCAAGTGCCCTGGCACCATAAAGTCTACTGCCAAATGACATCCTGCCGGGGCTGACCAACAGACCCTGAACGATGGATGAATGATTACTCTGACACACATTTCTGTGAAAGAGAGGGTAAGGGATTACTTTGCTACAGCCACCAAGTAGCCCTGTTTGCCTGCCTCCTTATGCTTTTATTGTAACAACAGCTTGAACTGAAATTAACTATTAGATACTACCAGCAGGGTAAGCATCTTTGAGAAAACAGCTGCATCTTGTAGTGTCTTTCAGACAAGGATATTTTGAAGTCTAAACATAAAGATCCCAGTAAAACACCTGGGGGCTCAGACTTGTTTGGAAAAGTCAAGGCAGAGGCTGCCTCCTTCGCCAAGATCCCCCAGAGCCCTCCGACCTTTCAGAGAATCCTCCTTCCAGACTGTCCAACCAAGTCCCGTGCTTGTCCACACATCCAGTACAGGCTCAAAGGAGTCGAAAATGGAATGTGCATGCTAACTCATCTTTCACAATGGTTCCTTTGAACCGTTTCAGGAAAGTGTAATTCTCACTCTCTAATTTCTACTGGCTGTTAATGACCGATAAGCACCACCCCTGGCCAGTTGGTCAAAAGCAAGGGAAGAAAGGGAGAGAAGCGACAACCAGGACTGAGTTTTCATTGTGGCTCTGTAAGCCACCTAGGCGAAGCATGGAACGAGCTTCCAAATCTGTTTGCTCTCTGTTCTTCTCAATCTGAACCTCAGCTTCCATTACTGATAACAGAGTTTCTGCATCTTATCTGGGAGCAGTGAACAGAGAACAGAACGTCAATGTTTTCTTTTTCTCCATGCCTAGAATTTTCAATAGGAAAAAATAAAATACAACCTCAGCGTATCCTTGATTGTTGCTTCATGCCCACAGAGCGGGTGGTTCTGAGAAGGAATTGATCTGGACATGTGAGTGTGGGCACCAGAATTGAATTTCCTGACCATAAAGAAAACAGTCCCGGGTGAGTGCATCCAGCATGCAGAAGAGGGGGAGACTAAGGTCACGACCTACACCTTCCCTTTCCCATCCCTCAGTAGCCTTTGTGGGCTGTACTTAGCACTTAAGGTATACTAGGCACTGTCATAAGTACTTTATATCTATTAATTAAATCTTTGCATAATTCTATATGGTCAATCGATTCTTGTTATTCAGAGTAATGTTCTATTCATCACCACAAAGTCGGCATTACAGGGGCATAGAAAGGGAGTGGACTGACAACTCTCAGGGGAAAAGTGTGTGTGTGGGGGTGCAGGAAGAGACTGGACAAAAAGCGTACACCTATGGATGAGGACAGTCAGGGGAAGGTAAGGGCAGAGGATGGGATGGGTACCGGGGGGAGGGGAGCTATGGGAGGGAAAAAAGAGCAACATTGTAATCATCTGAACAATAAAGATTTATTAAATTAAAGAAAAAGAATATTGAACCATTGCTCCAAAGGGGAAATCCAGGGTTAGATTCCTGCCAGCAAATTTGTCAGCTGATCACTACATACCTTGTTTCATGTATGTTTCTGCTTAAAGACACTTAATAGCTATTGCTGATTAACATTGAACTTGCTGGCAACAGTACTGTAACTCAGGCCTGAATGAAACTTATATAACACACTTATTTTATCACTATGGTTGGGCCTATTCTAAACAGTGAAATCACCAACGAAAAGCACAAAAATGGGGGGAAAAAAGTGACACTAGATAGTCCACCCAAAGAACACTCACTCATTTGCAGTATGAAAGCTGAAACAAGGAAGCAGAGCTGAGCTTTGGTGGACCTCAGCAGGGAACTTGGGCCCCAAGCATAAGAAAACACCGGGCCTGTTATTTTGGGGGTTACAGAGAGAATTTAGTGAGTGGGCAAATTTGCAAATTCAGAATCTGGGAATAACCAGGGTACCAGTAATTATGTCTCTATCTCCTCTTGACAGATGAAGAAACTGAGGCACAAGAGCTTCAGTAGCTTCTTGGAGGCACAGATGGCAGAGCTGGGATTCGAGCCTATTATATTCCAGAGCCATAGAAAGAGCATCAGCCTCTGAGAGTGTGTAACTAGCTGCTCATGTGAGAAGTTGTGTCAGAAGTATGAGACTTGCCCCGAGTTGTGCCACTGAGGTTGAGAAACACCAGCCCCACTTTTCTGTAGTAAGGCTGGTGAAGCCAGGCGCCAGTGGAAAAGAGGGGTGGTAGGTTTAAGACATTTAAAAGACAATCCCCACCACCCCCAGAAGGAATAATCTTCTACATGCGGAGAGTTTTTCATTTCACAGTGTGGGCTCACATGACCTCAGAGCAGATCAAATTGTCTTCTGCCCTTGGAAGGGCTTTGAGAAAACCTTAGCTCATGTGTTAGTATCATTGCGATCCCTCAGGCCGGGGTCCAGATGGCCTGGCTTTTTTCCCCATCCAATACTGCTGGGTTCCCTGAGCTGACTCAGGTCAGCCTGGCCCCCCTGCAGAAGCTGCAGGTCACAAAGCCTGCAGCCCTGGGCCGGGGGCGGTGAGTCACAGGAAGTAACTGCAGAGGCACAGAGAATCCTGCTGCAGGAAGGAGCTCGTGACTCCCCAGAAAGCCATCCCAGGGCTTGCACTTGTACCTTCTTGAAGGACAGAGGAGAAAGAGGGGGCGGTCTGAGTGCTGTTCCCAGAATGGGGCCTCAGGTCCAATGAGTTCAAGATCAGTGCTTCCTTTACCACGATGTCAGCCACTCCAAATTCGAAAGAGGATGACTTTTCAAGGTTTCTTTCCAGGACACCTACAATATCCCTTCCTCCTTTCGTGGCTTGCATTAGTCAGTCTTAGCAACAACGGTGGAAGTTCCCGAGGAGATAAAATTTCTTTCTCTTACATGTCATGTGATCTAGGTCTACTGGAACTTTTTATTCTCCAGACATCTTAAGGTGATCTTATTAATGCACTTGGTTAAAAAAGTAAATTGTGCGTAAAAGTTGGGTAAAACCATTTATTCTGTCAGCGGCTGATGTCCTTTTTGGTCTGGTTAATAAATATTTGTTCGGTGCCAGTTACATACTGTGCACCGTATTCCTTCGTGCTTTTTCAGGAATTAATTGCTGAGACAGTATGTGTCTAAAGAATTTCTATACTGCCCAATATGTAGTAAGAGTTTACTGAATCGCTTCTCACTTATTTTTTTTCATTAACTTTTAAAAATTTGTGTTGGCTCATTTAATATCAGAGACTAAAGACATTCAGAAATATGTACAGTATAAAAAACAACTTTCAAGTGAATACTCCAGGGCAAGAGATGGCTATTGCCAGCCCCAAATTCCCCCTCCCTGATCATATCTAGAACATTGTGATAGTCATTTTCTTGCTTTTCTCTTTTTAAAAAATATTAAATCTTTATTGTTGGAAGTATTTCATATAACCCCTTTTTTCTCCATTGACCCCTTCTAGCTTGCCCTGCCCCAGACCTTCACCACCCTATTGTCCATGGGTTGTGCATATATATGCAAGTTTTTTGGTTGATCACCCATCCACCCACCCTAGCCTGCCTTCTCTTTGAGGCTCACAGTCTGTTCTATGCTTCTATGTCTCTGGTTCTTGTTTTTCTTTATAGCTTTACAAACTAAGTATGCACCTTAACTATGTACTTTAGTTCTTCCTGCTTTTAAACTTTAAATGGGATCAAACTGTGTGTGTTCTTTGTGAAATCTATCCAAGTTGCCATCTGTAGCTTAGTAGTGGCTTTGTACTACCATTTGTGTCTACTTCTTTGTATCTACTCCTTCTACTGTTGTTGGGACTTTTGGGTGGTTTCCAGTTCAGGCTGTTCCGCATAGTTTAGATTTTAAAGTCAGCACATAAGGTGAAATTGTTCATCCTTCAGCCATACTGGTCACCTCCTGAGTTTTCAAGCATATACCTGTCTCAGGCTTTGCACTTCTTGTCCTGCCTGCCTGGAATGTTCTTCCTCCTTTTACCTATATGGGTAACTCCCTCATTTTATTCACTCAGGTCTCTGTTCAAAGTCATTGCATCAGAAAGCTCTTCCCCATCATCCTCTTTAAAACAGTACCCACCCCCTTCAGTCATCCCTTATTCCTTCAGAGCCTGGCTTACCACCTGACATAAAATAGGTGCTCCTTGTCCCTTCCTCCCTATAAGAGTAAGAGAAAGCCCCGCCTTCTTAAACGTAATCAGGTCACATGTGAAGAGTTTCTCTTTGAGTCTGGAGACAGGGGTTCCGGCCTCATTTCCACCACTCATAGTCCTGTGACCTGGGGAAACAGCAGTTCATTCATTCGGCAAATATTTATTCAGCAGCCACCAAGTATCAGGTCCTATTCTGAGCACTGAGGATACATCACTGAGCAAAATAGATACAGATCCTGTTCTCACCAGGCTTTCATTGTGGTGATGGGAGTGAACAAACGGTGAACGTAGTAAGTAAATCAGAAGATACACAAGTGTGTAGGAAGGAGGAAGACAGAGCAGAGGCCCAGGAGCAATGCTTGTGATTATAAATAGGTTGCTTTGGGTAAGCGTCACCAAGCAGGAGGAGGTGTGTAAACAAAAATTTCAAGGCGGAGAGGGAGTGAGGTATGTGGATATCTGTGGGGAATCATTACAGGTGGATGAATCATCCATGCCAGAGCCTGAAATGGGAGTGACTGGTGGGTGCAGGGAACTGCTAAGAGGGCCTTAGAGACCAAGGCAGGGTTTATACTCTTAAGTCAGGTGGGAGCCCCCTGGGGGGAGAGGGGAGAGGGTGTTAAGGGCCCAGGATGATATAATTTGATTTACATATTAAAAGGATCATTTTGACTGTTGTGGTGTTGAGAATAGAATTGGTGGAGACAATGGTAGAAAGGTAGATCAGTGAAAAAAAAATTCAGAAATTCTTATGCAAGACACGCTCTTACTCAGGTGGTAGGAGTACAGGTAGACATTTTAACATGTATTGTCAGTAGGATTTTTTGATAGATTAAGTGTTGGGGATGAGAGAGCCAAAGATGACTGGAAGGGTTTGGCCTGAGCAATCTGAAGGATTGGGGTTCCATCCTCTGAGAAGGGAGACTGCTGTGGGAGGTTTGCTGGGAAGAGCAGGTGCTTGGCCCTGAACTCTCTGTTAGACATTTGTGTGGACATGGGAAGAAGGTAGGTAGATACAAAACTCAGATTTGACCGAGCCATCTGAGCTGGGGGCACAAGTCCAGATTTAGGAGTCTTGCTCATGAAGATGGTATTTAAAGCCACGATGATATGCCTGGGAGTGAATGTGAGCAGAGAAGGGACCTAGGACCTAATCTAATCTTTCTGAGCCCCAGCAGAAGAAATAAAGCATAATGCTTCCTTCCCTTACCTACATCACGGGGGTCTTGTCAAGATCATCTTCCAAGCCTTTAAAGCACTTAAAGCGATGCATGAAACACCATCACTCAGGGCTCTGTTTCAGCCGCAGGAGTGGAAGGCATGCGGGGTAGGTGCCCATCAAGGAGCAGGGCCAGAAAAGAGGGGCACGTGTCTTCCTTCCTGCACTTGAGGTAGGTCACACCTCAGGTGCTGAGGGAAGTCATGAGCTGAGGGTTAAATGCTGAGAAAGCTCCAAGGACCTATGGGGTTAAATACTGTTTAAATATTGGAATAACTAGGTAACTGAAGGGGGCTAGATTATCTATCTTGGAAGGAAGGGAGAGAGAGAAGGAGAGAGCAAGGATCTCAGAATCACTGCTCCTCCACCAGGAGGTTTCCATGGAGGGAAGAAGGGAAATGTCTGGAAGCCAGATGGCCAGTAGGCCGGCCAGTTCCTACTGGGGAATCAGACCAAGGGGCCATAGGTAGTGATGGGTGGCACCTAACAGCCTTTTGAGGTTGTTTTTTTGTGTTGGTTGCTGTTAACTAGAAATTTTATCTCCTCAGTGTTTCAGAGCTTCAGTGTTAAACCAGTGATCGCTGACACAGGGCTATCTGGGGGACAGGAGTCAAGTCATTGGGACCACTGCGACAGCAGTCAGCCTTTTGTGCAGGGCGTTTTGTGGGTTTTCTCAAATCTTTCCATCACTGCCCTTGGTGGTGACTCATGGGAAACCCTTGTAAGTCACTTTCATGCCTTGTAGCACATTGCACGGAAGCCGCCAGGCCTGGAGCCCAGTGTTTCTAAGCCTGGTGTCTCCCTTAACTCTGGGCCGTCTTGAAAGACAAGACTCCCCATCAATTTGGTCGTGTGCCCCCAGGTGGGATTGAGGGTGGAATCTGAGACTTATCTCATCCTACCCTTTTGGGAGTAAAAGTAGCTTCTGCTTCTACTGTAATGTCAGAGCCTCCTCTCAAATGCCTGCGGTTAATAAAATATTCAGCAGCAGCAGATGGTGGCCAGGGTCAAAACAGCTACCCTAGCTTTCCTCAGTACCTTTTAGTCATCATTATGTGGAGGGTGGGGGGAGGAGGGGAAGGAGAGGGGGAGTTCCTGATTCAGTGACCCCTTCCTTCCTTCTGCTGTCCTCCCTGGACTTCTGGGCCCAGACTTTAGGACCTCTGCATGGAATCTCTTTACCTAGGCCCCAGAGTCCTCAAGGTGACAGTCTCCAGAGGTTCCCAACCTGCCTCTCCAGGGGTGGGTTTTAGGCTTTGCTTTGTTCTGCTCTCCCCACTCGAGGATATAAAGTTTTAAAGGAAAGTGGACTGCTGCCTGGCATGTGCATTCCTCCAAGTCCAGATCTCCATCGCTTTCATCCTGACCAGGATTTTGATAGAATTATGAATTTAGTGATTTATTTGGTGGTAGAAACTACCTTTTCTGTGCCCCCAAAGAGACCTGACTTGTAACTCTGAGGACTAAGAACATGTAGGGAATGAGGTCCAGGAAGAGGGCGGCTGCGGAGCCATGGGGAGAGGAGGCGATACAGAGATGAGCTGGAGCTCCCAGCAACCAGCACTGGATAGAGCCCTTGCTCACCCAAGGCAGAAGGCCATGGTGCCTTTTCTATTTATACGCCGCGTGGGTGTCAGGGACTAGGCAGAGTCTGAGGCTCCTGGGATACCAGGGGAGCGCTGCTCCTAATTAGGGTAGAGCTAGATGTTGGGAGGACTTGAAGCAGTACCTATCTGGAGACATGAACACTTCTAAACAGGCCTGTGGTAACCTTGTGTGAGCTTCATCTGAGCTTGTAGATTAAGGAAGAATGGCTAATGTTTTACACTGCTGGAGTCATGTCCATGGTGTGTGTGTGTGTGTGTGTGTGTGTGTGTGTATGTGTATGTGTTAGAGACAAAGTATGTGTGTGTGTGTAAATAGAGGGGCGGGGGACTTGCTATCTTAGTCTTATCAAAACACAAAGAAATTGTGGGTTATTAAACAAAAAGTGGCTAGATCAGGCATGGTCAAATGTTATTACTGATTATTCAGACAAGTACTGGCCAATCTCTACACCTCCTGCTTTAGGAAAATCTTTAAAGGTGGCAACAGTGGGTTAGATCTGAGGGTTTTTTTTTTTTTTTTTTGAAAATTGGGGTCCCAGCTCTGTTTGATACACTCAACTAGTACTTTTAAAGCACCTACTCTGTGTCTTACCCTGCTGGGTGATGTGGGGTGTAGAGGAAATACTGGAAACACCCCCCTGCCCTAGAGGAGCTTACCAACTTGTTGAAATACAAGACATATATAAATAAAACAGATTTAGGAAAAAAGAAAAACCATTTTCAGGAAAGAACTAGGGTTTCATGGCCTGAGCAGTCTATGGCATCCAGCCCCGGGTGGGGTCTGGATGCCTGGAGGAGAAGCCCCAGATGAACCTGCCTGTTTGCACAGGTTTGCACTTGACAGTGTAGTTGTTATCTGAGCTGCTCTGTTTGTGGGCACACCCCCAGCACAACATTTGGGTATCAAGTCTTATGACATGTGGCTTCTTGGAGACGTTCCATCAGAGATTTGTGCTGGGAGGGCATCAGCTGGTGGCCTGACCTGGAGAAGTCCAGCAATCCAAAGGCTCAGCCCAGTCTGCAGGGTGGGACAGCGTCCCTCACCCTTTTGACCTCAGATGGTTGGGTAACGGGAGGGGTGGAATGTGGAAGCCCTGGAGGGAAGCCCTGTGCAGCGCAGCGGTGCTTTATCATCTCTGCGAAATCTGTTCCGGCAGAAAGAAATCCGAGTCCAAGCCTTTCATGCTGTCCACCCCTCTCAGGTGTCTATTCCTCATTTTCCCAGTGTTCTCTCTTCCTTGGCTCTTGCCTGCTCTCTCTAGCTCCCTCCCACCGCTGCTCCTTAGGGCTGGCTGTTCCCCTGAGGTCTTTCCTCATGCCCCCTCTCGTCCCCGGCTTCAGTGGTGATGGGAATGCATGTGCATTCCTCCAAGTCCAGATCTCCAGCCTTGCCCTTGCTCTTAAGCCCAGATCCCGACCTCTCTCTCTGAACGTCCTGCCAGCTCACAAGTCAGCTTTGACTTCATTCCTCCCACCTCTGTGCTACTGTCTCCAGTCCCAGGGCTGCTACTTCCCCCTTAGATGCTGCTGGAATCCACCTTCTCAGTTTCCATTCCCACCACTATTTCCCTAGCCCATACCTCATTCACTCTCACCCCAACCAGTATTTCAAAATGTTTGGCATTACCTGTGTGTGTATTTAGCAATAGAGCTCCACCTTTTTTATGCCCCCAAGAAAACTTCTTTATATCTCTAACCAATAAGATTTTAAGCAGAGCAGCTGTTCTGGTTGTGGTGGTTTGTGGGCTTCTCTCTCTGCCTGGGAGGCCCTGCCCATTTTCTGCACCACTTCCCCCCCACACCCCCAGGCCCTGACACTGGGACCTCAAAGAGCATGGCATAGAAAATTGCCCTGCTCTCTTATGACAGCCTCCTGAGCCATCTCTTTGTTTCTTTTTCATGCAGAGTTATTTCTCTAAACCCAAATTTGGCAGCTGAAACCGGTTTGGCTCAGTGGATAGAGTGTCGGCCTGTGGACCTAAAGGTCCTGGGTTTGATTCCAGTCAAGGGCATGTACCTTGCTTGCGGGCACATCCCCAGTGGGGGATGTGCAGGAGGAGGCTGATCGATTGTTTCTCTCTCATCGATGTTTCTGACTTTCTATCCCTCTCCCTTCCTCTCTGTAGAAAATCAATAAAATAAAAATAAAAATAAACCCAGACTTGGCAAGGCTCAAAATCTCCTTGTTAACCTGTCACAGTTTATAGAATAAAGGCTGGACTCCAGCGCTCTCCTCAATCTGAGCCCCATCGCCTTTTCTTCTTCAGGTCCCTGCATTTTCCTCCCTCCACTGTGGTAAAGCTCTGCAGGAGCACTTGAAGTTGCCCAACTCTCCAGGAACTAAGCCTCCATACCTGCGACTGTGCTGTTCCCTCTGCACAGAATACCTTTTCCCTTGCTTCTCTTTCTGGTGAAAAGCTATGTATTCCTCAGGTCTGTGTTAGATGTTGTCGCCTCCATGAGATCTTTCTTATACTTCCTTCTCATATGAACACACAATTTGTCATTCCTTCTCTGCTACTACAACACTCTGTTCATAGTTTTTTTTTAAAAAAATCCACTTATCTCATTGCCATATAGTCACATGAAGGGCAGGGACAATATCCTATATATTTTCAAGACCCCAAAGCCCCCATCCCAGCACCCAGTCTACACCAGGTACCCATTTCCATGTTTGTTAAATAAACACAGCTGAACAAATGAATGAATTTGATATGCTTCTTAAAGCCCTAATGAATGAATTTGATATGCTTCTTAAAGGACACCAAGGCATCAGTTGCCTCAACCTGTCATTGGCTCCTCATTCTTAAGAAGAGCCAGGCTGTGGGAGGGTTCCTGCTGTTGAACCCCAATTTGGAGACTGAGACTTTGCTTCCTGTTGCCAGATTTCCTTAGAACCAACTACTGAGTATCTCAAGTTTGTTTAAATCTTCACATTTGCCTTTAGCCCACCTGTCAATCGCTCATATCCCTCCTTCCCAGATGCCTTCTGCTTATCTGGACGTGTTCTGCCTGTCCTTATTTGCCAATCTCTCAGGTCACACCTGCAGGTGTGCTTGCAACCCTTGATCTAGCTGTCTCAGAGAATGGTATCTGTCACCCAGGTGAAAAGCCAGAGAGTGTCTACCTGCTGAGTATTTCTGAAGAGTGGACTTTTCTTCAGCTCCACACCATCATTCTAATCCTGATACCTTTCATGTCTCACCTGAGTTACCTCAGTTGCATTTTAATGAATCCCCAGATCCACTCTTGATCCCTTTCAAGCATTCTCCTCTCCACACTTTAGCCAGAAAAATCTTTAAAGTATTGTCATGTCATATCACATTCCTTTTTAAACCCTTCCACGTCTTACCTTGCTTTTAGGAATAAAGACAACATCTATATCTATAGTAATAAAAGCGTAATATGCTAATTAAACCAGACGTCCTTCAGGGTGTGCTTCTGGACAATGCTGCGGCGGGCAGGAGCTGAAGCAGAGGTTTGCAGCCGCCGCAGCGAGCAGGGGCTGAGCCCCTTGCACAAATCCATGCATTGGGCATCTAGTTTCTAAATAATGTAAGAAAAGAAAACAGTTTACAAAGTCCTGTAGTTCTGGCCACAGCTACTCCCCCAGCTTCTCTTTCACGGTCTGGTCAATGTCCCTTTTCTTCTAAGGCAGTGGTCAGCAAACTCATTAGTTAACAGAGCCAAATATCAACAGTGAAATGATTGAAATTTCTTTTCAGATTTTTTAAACTTAAACTTCTTTGAACACCACTTCTTTAAAACAGACTCGCTAGCCCATGGTATTTTGTAGAAGAGCCACACTCAAGGGGCCACAGAGCCGCATGTGGCTTGTGAGCTGCAGTTTGCCGACCACTGTTCTAAGGCATACATACACCCTGCTTCCTCTCACCCCAGAGTCTTTGAACATGCCTGGAAGTCTGTTTTTTCAATATAAAGCTCAAGCATCCCTTTATCCCAATGCCTCTCCCCATTAGTTCTCAAGACTCCCTAAACTTCTCCTGTGATAGTTTTTAATTATGCAGCCATGTGATCACTCATTAATGTATTTCCCTGCTTTGACTCTAATGAGGTCCAAACAAGGACCATGTCTATGTTGCTCACAATTTTGTTGAGCCCTGTCATTAACATGGAGTTGGTGCTTCATATATACCATTAGATGAAAGGAATAACCCCAGCATAACTCCACCTGTCTAGTCCCACAGAAGTTAACTGGGGTATGTACAAACATGTCCTAAGTATGAGGCTCTGTCACTCATCTCTCTAACCCCAAGCATGGATACTGCCTTTTAAAGGCTAAATCATAAGACTAACATAAAAAATAGGGCTACTGAAATTCCTACTCAACATCACGCATTGTTTATTAAAACTACTTGGATATGCATGTTTATTATTTAACTAGAGGCCTGGTGCATGAAATTTGTGCACAGGAGTGTACTTCAGGCCAGCTTGCACCTTCTCCAATCTGGGACCCCTCGAGGCATGTCCGACTGCCTGTTTACGCCGGATCCCAGTAGGATCGAGCCTAAACAGGCAGTTGGACATGCCTCTCACAATCTAGGACTGCTGGCTCCCAACTGCTCACCTGCCTGCCTTCCTGATCACTCCCTAACCACTACCCTGCCAGCCTGATTGATGCCTAATTGCTCACCTGCCAGCCTGTTTTCCCCTAACTGCCCACCCCTGCAGCCTTGATTGCTCCCAACTGCCTTCCCTTGCAGGCCTGGTCCCTCCCAGGTGCCCTCCCCTGCTGGCCTGATCACCGACAGTTGCTCTCCCTTGTACACCTGGTCCCTCCAAACTGCTCTCCCCTGCTGGGTATCTTGTGGTGGCCACCTTGTGTCCACATGGGGGCAGCCATCTTTGACCATATGGGGGAAGCCATCTTGGAGTGATGATCAATTTGCATAGTACTCTTTTATTAGATAAGATAGAGGCCTGCTCGGTGTGTGTGGGCCAGCTGGTTTGCCCTGAAGGGTGTCCTGGATCAGGGTGGGGGTTCCCTTGGGGCATGGGGCAGCCTGGGCGAGGGGCCTGTGGTGGTTTTTAGGTTGGCCATGCCCCCCGGTGACCCAAGTGGAAGCCCTGGTATCTGGGATTTATTTATCTTCTATAATTGAAACTTTGTACCCTTGAGCAGAGCCAAGCTTCCTGGTTACTCAGAGGCCACAGCTGTTTTTGCTGGGATTTATTTATCTTCTATGATTGAAACTTTGTATCTTGAGCCAAGGCAGGCCAGGGCTGTGGAAGCTTGGCTTCCTCCAACACCGGGGGCAACTTAAGCCTCCTGCTCTCTCCAGCTCCGTGGCTGCTGCCATTTTTGTTGGGATTTACTTATCTTCTATAATTGAAACTTTTGTAGCCTTGAGTGGAGGCCTGGGCGGTGTGTGGAAAGCTTGGCTTCCTCCATTACCTAGCCTCCTGCTCTCTCTATGGCTGCAGTCATCTTGGTTGGGTTAATTTGCATACTCAATCCTGATTGGCTGGTGGGTGTGGCTGGTGGATGTAGCAGAGTGATGTTTAATTTGCATATTACTCTTTTATTAGATAGGATTTTCTTGTTGTAAGGAAATCGATAGATATCTCATACTATCGGGCTTTAAATTTACTGTGCTTCCTTGAATTCAGAGCCAGTAAAAAATTCATCTCTTAAAAAAAAATTCATCTCTTTATGTTAATTGTTTTCTCCTTTCAATCACACAAGTTCTAGTCCCCAGTGAATTTCCTTTTTTGGTTTTAGCTGCCATGGTACTCAGTGTTAAATTTCATGTTTAACAGTAAAGTGACCTCTGTCAAGGTATCTGATCTCTTCTCTGCTGTTTTTAAAATGGCTTTTTTTATTGTGTTATGCTTCATTGTTAGAGACAATTTATATCTCTTTGTTAGAAATATGTATTTATATATTACATCACATCCTATATAATAAAGAGATAATATGCAAATTGACTCTCACTCCCTCGCATCATAAGATGGCTGCTCCCACGTTGTCATAAGATGGCCGCCATGTCATCACAAGATGGCTGCCCCCATGTAATCACAAGATAGCTGGCAGGGGTGGGCAGTTGGGGGCAACCAGGCCTGCAGGGGAGGGTAGTTGGGGGTGATTGGGCCAGTAGGGGAGCAGTTAGGAGTCAATTATGCTTGCAGGGGAGCAGTTTGACATCAATGAGGCCAGCAGGGAGGTGGGAAGAGGTGATCAGGCTGGCAGGCAAAAACGATTAGGGACAATCATTTGAGACAATGAGGCCAGCAGGAAGGCAGGCAGGCAGACGAGTGGGTAGGAGCCAGCAGTTCTGGATTATGAGAGGGATGTCCGACTGCCAGTTTAAACCAGCAGTTGGACAACCTCTGAGAGGTCCCAGATTGGAGAGGGTGCAGGCTGGGCTAAGGCCTGGTGCACAAAATTTATGCACTCAGTGTGTGTGGGGGGGTCCCTTAGCCTGGCCTGCTCCCTCTCACAGTCTGGGAGCCCTCGGGGGATGTCTTTAGCACTTTAGCACTGCCACGGAGGCTGCACTTGCCAGCCTTGAGCCCACCTTCTGGCTAAGCAGTGCTCCCCCCGTGGGCACCTCTTGTGTTGAACAGGATCAGGCCGAAACTGGCTCTTCAAGGGGTCCTGGATTGCAAGAGGGTGCAGGCCAGGCCAAGGGACCCTACCAGTGCACAGTCGGGGCTGGGGAGGGACTGAGGGACCTGGGAAGTTGGCCAGCTGAGGTGGTGGAGGGGACTGTGGAAGGGCTCCAGGGCATGGCCAGACCCCAGCAGCAAGCTAACCTACTGGTGGGAGCATTTGCCCCCTAGTGGTCAGTGCACATCATAGAGACTGGTCACCTGTCTGCCCCCTGGTGGTCAGTGCATGTCATAGTGAGCAGGTTGAGTGGCCTTAGCATATCATTAACATGTTACGCTTTGATTGGTTGAATGGATGACTGGACCCTTAGCATATTAGGCTTGTATTATATAGGATATACTATTTATTTATAGTACATGGCATACCTATCATGTATATGTTATATATATTATAAAGCCCTCATATACCTTTTTTTTTTTTTTAATACCACAGTAGTAACAATCCATATTCTTCATTTGGAACAACTCTGGCGAGGGATGATGAAAAGAATTTGTGGAGTATGCCTCATGATGTGACCCACACAGAGGCGGACGATGACAGAATCCTGTACAATTTGATAGTCGTTCGCAATCAGCAGGCCAAAGATTCAGAGGTAAGCACTTTTTGAGATCTTGTTGTGTGCAGATTATAATGTCCAGTAAAAACAGCAATGATTGAGAAGACCAGCTTCAAGTGAAAGAATGAAGGATGAAAGGTTTGACCTGAAGGCATTTTAAGAAAATATAGTTGCTAACTATAATTGGCCTTGGTACGCCTGCTTGGTAAACCAATCAGACTGATATCCTATTATGACATTAATGAGACAAATTACAATAGTACAGAAACAGCAAGGCAGGAAGGGCCTGAAGATAGATAAGAGAGAAAGTTCATCTCTCACCTTCCCAGGTGTTCAGCAAGCCACAGTCAGAAGAGTCACACTGAAGGTTAGAGGGTACTTTGCATTATCACCAATTCTATCAGTGGGGCCTGAAAAGCAGTTTTATTTTCCTATTTAAGTCTCCTTAAGCTAATCAAACAACTGTATATCTGCCAAATTTGAGATGATTTTTGTGATAAGGCTTGCATGGATGGGAATGCATGACCTTATTTCCCCTTTCATTAATGGGAAGAGCCAGTCCTTTCCCCGTTGGGGTTTCTGCTGGTAAGAATAGAGCTAATTCTTCTCTTCTCTTCCTCTTCTTTCCCGACTCTGCCCAAAGCAGCAACGGCGATAGGGCCATATATATACAGTACACCTCATTCTCCCGCACCCCCATGCCCAGGGCCTGTGCACACATGGCAGGGGCTTGAAAGCAGTGTTTGGAGCTGAGCTTGGCCACTCTCTCTGGGGAGCTCCTTTCCTCTGCCCAATTTGTCTTCACTTTTGAAAAGGTGGTAGAGAGGCAACGTGAGCTACACAGTACTCTGATCAGACACAGCTCCAAAGTGGCACTTAGTGGCATTTCTGTGTTATTCTTGGACCTGTGTGAAGAACCATCCAGAAGCCTTTTTGTTCTCCTTGCCTAAGAAATGAAGTCAAACCTACCTCTAGAGGAACTCTGTAACCAAGACAGGCAATCCAATAAATAATATGAGGACGTGATGATAATTATACATAAAATCATTTGACATATCTCTGTTCATGATGCTTCCTTTTCTAAATGCAATAAATATGTATACATATATATATACACACACACAAGGTATATATACATATATATACACACACACACATATATATGTATACATATTTTATTTGTAAATATATGTATATGTATTATAATATTATATAACACTAGTGTCCTGGTACATGGATTTGTGCACATTGAAAAGAAATTAATTGAAAGGAGTATTTTAATATCGCTATTTGCCCTTTCACTATAATAGAAGTGTCAACAGAATTCATGATCGACAATGACAGATTGAAACACAGATTGAAACACACATGTGCAATTGGCGCCAGTGAGAGCTTTATATGTAGCCATATATATATATATATATATATATATATATATACATATATATATATACACACACACACACACGGTTTTAAAATGTTCTTTTATTTTGTTCTTCAAATTTGAAATGCATATAAAAGCAGATATTAATAGTTCTATTCATTTTGCCCACAGATGGGATTGCATATCATAGACTCTTATGAACCATGCTTTTTTTCCACGTAATATATTTTGGGCATTTTTTCATCTCAAGATACTTAGATTTACCTCACTGATTGTGAGGGCCTTCTAGGATTCTCTTGTATGGATTTATCATCATTGAATCCACCAGACCCTATGGATGGATAGGTTGATTCATATTTTTTGCTTTTAGAAGCAATGCCACAGTGGATACGCATGTGTGCTTGCATGACTTTCTATAATTTTCCTGGACCAAAGAATATGTGCATTTAAAATAGAAAAGTCACAATGCTTCCTTCTGGGAAGAACCTATGACAAGCACTTCAGGGGGGGTAGAACTGAATAACATTGGGAGTTCACACTGTGTTTAAGGGGAGCAGATGGCTGGGTGCCATGCCGAGAATGTGGACCTGGAAATGCCAAGACTTTTGATGTTAGGAGAAGTTGAAAATACAGATTTGCATATACTAGTAAAATGTTCAGATTTTACAATGATAGGCTCATGTTATTAAAAAAAAAGTAAACTAATCAAAATACTGATCAATAGGGAACATTTATAACAAAGATTTCCATAGCTTATATTATGTCCTGTGTGATTGAAAACTGAACTCAACATTAATTTAGAAGGTGGAAATGGGAAGCTGCTCCTTAGACAGCCCAAGTGGCTCATGAGTACAGATTGGGTCCACCCTCCAGAAATACCTGTCATGTTTTAATCACAAGTTACACGAGGTATTTAAATCTGAACAAGTTCCATATCTATTATTATTGCTGATTTCCTTTCCCACTCAGGAAAAAAGTAGTACAAATTTTAATAAAACAGAGGATTTTAGTTTTGAAAGAAAAACAAATTCTACCTGGGGACAAGGAACCCTAGATATTTTGCATAATACAGTTTGGAAGCTAAGGAAAATTGAACATTATGCTTTTTCTTAAGTAGCAATAGCACAAAAGAACCCAGGAATATCCATATTTGGATTACTCTGAAAAATGAAAAATAATTTCAAAATAGTATGTGCTACTTATATTCCTCTATTGCATCTGAAGCTGGAGGTGGAAGGGTGATAATCAGATAAGGCTGAATTTGCAGTGTTTTCCTAAATTGAAAAAAAAATCGTAAGACACATGAGAGAGTGAATAATGAAGCAAAGGCATGAACTTAAAAGTAACTCGCAGTGTCAGAAAATGTAAAGAGGAACATTATTTTAAGTTAATAGAATCCACTTTTCATTTACACAAGCCTTGAAAGCTAATGGAAAATTGATTTTTGGCAGAAGCAATAATACATTTGCAGGTCTTCAAGTAGTGGGGAAATTTTTGCTCTTGTCTTTGAATGATGAAAAATACTTTATTTTGACTGAGCAATAGTAAGCAACCTCAAAGTCATGGCACTAAATCATTCTTCTTGTGTTCATTCTCTTTAAGCCAGTTGTACTTCACGTCCTAGCACACTCTGTTCTAGGGAGCTTACTAATGGTTAGTGAAATGTCAACCCACCTTATTTCTCTGTGTAAATAATTTAACCAAATGGAAAGCTCTTGCCCTCCAAGATATTCATAAAAATGAAAACAGGGCCAGGCACTGTTCAACCACTTTACATATATTAACTATGTCCTTTTCACAGTCCAGTAAGGTCAGAACCATTATTAGGACAAGGGACTTGTCCAAGACCACTCAGCTGAAAATGTGGAGTTAGGATTTGAATCTAGGCTTTTGAATCCAGAGACATAATATACAATAAGCACCATGAATGAAATTATAATTGAGGCACGGATATCATTTGAGATTCAGTGTCCATTTTGCAATGCATGAGCAAAGTGTGTCCAAAATCCATTTCTGTGACTTGCTGATGCCAGTGATGGGAAAGGCATTCTCACCCTGGGGAGCGAGAACTGAGTTTGGTTTGAGGATCCTGACCTTGTTTCAGGAAGTGTCCCCTTCCCTAAGTTATGGTTTTCCATGCTGATTGGCACCAGTTAAGACTCCTTCTCTGGGCTTCTGTGTTATTAGCTCTAAGATGTTTTATCTTTCTCCTTTCTATGCCTTCTTCACTTTGTTTAGTGTTTGGTCTCTGACCTATGTTCATTGGTGTCTCTTCTGATGGTTCCATAATGGTTCCTTTAGGACTTTGTGTGTGGCGTCAACATTTTTACTCTGCTGAAGAAGACTTACATTTCTGATTAAGAAAATAAATGCCAAGAATCAAATTGTTTTCATAAATACTGAATCAAAGCACTGTTTGGTTCAAAATAGGTGATGTCTATTTGACATTATCGGTAATAGAAATTCCAGGTCTATTTTTAAGATGATTACATCATTGCATGCTCAGAAGTGTATGTAGTTCCATGATGTGGGCCTGTCTCCCTATCACTGAGCAATGCAGGGTCCGTGGAAGCACCAGATATTATGGGGCTGGAGTAACCTATGAGATTTACACTCTGTTGAACCCTGGGGAACAGCCATGTGTTGTTGTTTTTTAAGACGATAGAGGCAAAAACATAGAACATTCCTGATTTACAATGTACAATTTACTTCTGTCTGTCAGTCCTTCCTGCTGGCCAGAGTGTTGCCAGGAATTGTAAACAGTTCTAACAACATGTTTAAAGTAGCAGCAGACCTTCCTGGGGTTGTTGACCATGTCTAGATTATACATGTAGCCTATCACATCCCTAGTATTGAAAGAACGGACGAAACAGAGTTAACTGGGATGTTTGGTGGGAGGACATGAGGAAGTGGGAGAGGGTAGAATTGATGTGCCAGCCACATAACTGAAGCATGTAGAGATGTGATATTCCAGTTAGACTGCATTGCTCTCTTTCCTCTCCACACACTGGACATGACCTGCTTTGCTAGGGCCATCGGCTTTCTCTACAAGTGTGTGGGCATTGGCCCCTGCAGGAGCAATGGTGAACTTTTACACCAAGCACGAAGGCGCAAAATAACAGTGGAAAAGTAAAGCGATTCTCTAGATAATTCTGGGTCCTTCCCAAGGCCTTTGCCTCTGGGGTCCAGATGACCTGGACTGTTGAATGCAACCATTCTTTATTTTACTTTGCTAGTGACAGTTTTGGTTAGAGGGAGGAGAATAAAAACACTTAATAGGATCTGAGAATCAAGTGACCTTAACCTGTTTTGTAGATAACAGTATCATGCTATGTGCTAGGCAGTGTCCTGCATGCTGTCCAGCCAGATACCGAATCCTCACAGAAAGCCTATGAATAAGAGTGAGGCTTCCAGTTGTCTACATGGTATTGGATGAAATGAATGGGAGAATAGGGATCCTAACTTAGTCTGTATGACTTGGAACCTCTATGGCTGGAAATACTGCCCCAGTCTCTCTAATGAGCTTAGAAAAAGCCTCAATGGAATCCTTTGGTAAAAAAAAAAAATAAAGTTACTAAGTGGCTGTTAACTTTCTGCCCTGAATGGACACTTTGATCTGTGTCTTGACCATTGCTCACCTGTTCGAACCAAATCACAGAGTGGCTTTGGTGCTTATTAGTGTCAACCTGTGTTGGGCACACATGCAATATGCTACTATTTGGGAGTGCAAAAGTCCATTGTACCACATGGGAAGACGTTCTGTTTGTCTGTGATGTTTGTTTCTACCCTTTACCCACCCCAGCCATTAAATATGTTATATTTCTGAATATTGATATTAAAATAATCAGTCCCTTCTGGTAGGATTCCTCAAATAATTCTATGTTTTTGCCTCTATCATCTTAGTAGGTAAATAATCTGTCAGGGCTCTATGTAAGCAGAGTTGAGACATAAATATTGGAAAACTTGATATAGAAAGGGGGAAGTCATTAGATATTCAATGATGTGAGGGGGTGAAAACGTGGTTTTGGGATTAGACAGATCTGGGGATGAGAGTCATACCTCTGCCATGTTCTAGCTAAATGGCATTGAATAGTTATTTAATCTTAGGGTGATCACACTATTTATTGTTCAGTTTGGGACACAGTCACAGGTCTTAACTAAGAAAAGGGATGCTAATAAATATCAAGTGTGATAGGCCAAAGATATAAATTGGAAGTGCCCTAGACAAATTGGGTTATCCAATCACCTCTCTCTCTCTCTCTCTCTCTCTCTCTCTCTCTTTTAGTTGTAAAATTTACCCCATTCAACCATTGGTAAATGTAAGTTTAATGGCATTAAGTACATTCACATTGTTGGCAGGGCTGTGACCACCATTCATCTCTGGGAATTTTCATTTTCCAAACCAAAACTCCTTACCCATTCATTAAATAATAACTTCCCAATACCGCTTGCCCCTAGCCCCTGGTAACTGCCATTTCTACCCTCTTTATGAATTTGACTACTTTAAGTACATACAGTTTTATCTTTCGTGTGACTGGCTCACTTTACTTCACATAATTTCCTCAAGGTTCATCTGTGTTGTAACATGTGTCAGAATTCCCTTCCTTTGTAAAGTTGAATAATATTCCATTGTGTGTTTATAAACAACATATCTTTTATTCATTCATCCATTGATGGACTTGGGTTTCTTCCCACTTTTGGCTAATGTGTGAATAGTGTTGCTATGAACATGGGTTCATACAAATATTTGAATCCCTACTTTCAACTTTTTTGGGTATACACCCAGAACTGGAATTGCTTCATTATATGGTAATACTATATTTATTTTTTTTTGAGGAATCATCATACTGTTTTCCACAGTGGCTGCATCATTTTACATTCTCATCATAATACACAGGTTATAATTTTTCCACATCCTCACCAACACTTATTATTAAGATTACCTTTCTTGGCCTCCAAATTAGTAAATCAATAAAACAGCTGATGGCTCCAAATTGACCAGTTTTCACATCAACATAGAGGAGATGCAGTTGAAACTGTGGGCCATTAACTACCACTGAACATCCACATTAGGGATGTAGGTAAACCTGAAATAGGCTGATGTCTGGTCTGGCAGAGCCTTCCTCTGAGAGATGTGGTCGTGGAAGGGAAATGGAGAGAACAGAAAACCCAGGGAAACCAAGTTCTCTTCTGTTCTTCTGGGCATCCACATACTAGTGTGTAGTGGCTAGGCCTCTTTTTTTATGGTTCTTTAGACCCTGTCCTCCTGTCCCTGAGCCCCAGAAAGATACATGAAAGCCAGTACACTATGCACCTTGAGAGTACTGATGGGTACATCAGGGAAAGAGGAGACAGACAAGTTGGGTACCTCCAGGAAAATGCATTGTCTGTAGGAAAAGGGCAGGAAGCTGGCCAACTTCCTTCATATCCAGAACGCCGCTTTCACAGCAA
The DNA here is from genome assembly GCA_027563665.1 of Antrozous pallidus. Lineage (NCBI taxonomy): Eukaryota > Metazoa > Chordata > Mammalia > Chiroptera > Vespertilionidae > Antrozous > Antrozous pallidus. The sequence goes on along the minus strand of CM050508.1, from coordinate 20,572,017 downwards.
CAGACTGCTCCACTTTGGAGCTTCCGGAGTTTTTGTGCTCGTGATGGTGGAAATTTCCACAAGGAAGGATAAGTATTTATTGGCAAGCATGTGACAGGAATTGTATCTCTCCATTATTTTTTTTTTTTTACAACTTGAATAAACCAATTGGGCCTGAGAAGAAACTGAAACCATAAAGATGCTTCAAACTTTTTAAAAATTATACTTGACTACTTATAAATTTGAAACAGCAGGGATTAATATCAAGTTAAGCCTCCAGTCACCTATTTCAGCATTGGCTTTGGTTTTTTCCTAGAACAAATGAGACCACCAGAGATGCCTGTGTATCGTGCAGTCACGGTACCTCCCATTGGCACTACCCGGCTTCTCATGGTAGTCTTTTGATGTAGCTGGACTATGTGTTAAAGAGAAGGACACACACAAAGAGGTGAAGCAACTTTTCTTAAAAGTATTCAAGCAGAAATGAGCACCTGACTCGGTTCAATGCCTTTGACGATGGAGTGGAGATAGAAAGCTACAAGGTTCTGAGGATTGAAAAGAGATAAAGCTGAATTATTTTCTTTGTTCTTTATTTTGAACACGAATAGGAGCAACCAGGTAGTAAAATAAGTGTATAGTCATAGAACTTTATAGAAAAGATGTAAAACATTATCTAACTTAAAGATTTCTCTGTAAGGAAACTCCAATGTGTAATTGTTTTTACAAAGGTATCTAGGCTATTAAAATACACTTGTCAAATATTTTCTTATGCAGTTGATGATTTTTTATAACAAAAGCTCAAATATGCCTGATATATATATATATATATATATATATATATATATATATATATTAATAGGTTTGTTTTATTAGTAATTGATGTCATATGTTAAATCAAGCATATTTGATTTGGAATTAGTGTGTTATCAGTTCTTTATATACCCAAAAGACTAATATTTCTTAATCTTGATGTTAATTTCATAAAAAGGATATAAGAAATTCTTTTCTGTTTTTTTTAAACATCCCACTTCTTAATTCAGTATGAGAACTCAGTGGTTGATATTGCCATTAAGTTGGAATTTCCATTTCCATCATAGTAAGGACCCACTTCTAGTTTCACAACTTACTCTTAGGTCAACGTGATGGATATGTCCCTGAGGGAGGTTGGTTGGTCATGCAAAGCTCACAGGCTTGCAAATACCACAGGTGATATCACTTCTGCACAAGATCTCATGACCAGCTATCTAGGTCTCTGAACTTGATTTTCTCAGGGAACCTAAAGCTGTTTGAACATAGGGGGCTATATTAGAGTTCTCAGAGAAAGAAAACCAATAGGATCTATCTATCTATCTATCTATCTATCTATCTATCTATCTATCCATCCATCCATCAATCATCTATCTATAAGCCTTTAAATCATCTATGGAGAGATGTTTCTTTTCGGTTATTGGCTCACACAATGGTAGAGGCTTGGTGAATATGAAATCTGATGGAGGAAGCCATCAGGCTGGAGAGTCAGGGATGAGTTGCAGTTCAAGTCCAAAGGCAGGCAGCTGACAGAATTATTTCCTGCTCAGAGATCAGTCTTTGTTCCATTAAAGCCTTCAAGTGATTGGGTAAGGTTCAGCTACATTATAGAGGGTTATCTGTTTTACTTGACGTGTACCAATTTAAATATTAATCTCATTCAAAGCACTTTCACAGAAATATTTATAGTAATCTGGGCAACCAAGTTGACACACAAAATTAAACACCACAGAGGATTTTACTAACACTCACCAAATTCACAAGAATCTGTCATATAAACTAAAATGCATGCAACCATCTGGTGGGCCATGAACCTGACAGGTCAGTGCAGTCTCTCAGTAAATTCTATAATGGAAGCCAGTGATTATAGTGGACAGTGGTTTGGTGAAAAGGAATCAAACAAGAACAATGACAACTGACACTTATGGAGCACTTACTGCATACCAGATGCTTCTTGAAGTACTTTTCATATACTGGACTAACCACCATTGTCTTCCAAATGTGATATCTGGTGCTTTCATCTCCAGTATAAAGCTATCCCTGTCTTTGGTTGGGACATGCTGACCCTTGGTGGTGGTAGACAGAGATTTCTGAACATCACCTCCAGGCACTGGACATAAGGAAGCATTTGGGAGGCAGGCAGTCTGAGGAATCAAGGGAAATTCAGAGTAATGTCATATTGGATGAATCTGGGACTGAGATCAAGGAAGGTATTTCAAATAAAGATTCAACTTTATGAGAGGCTAGGCAGATACTCAACTAGAGCTAGCCCACTAGGAAAGTAAGGTAGGAATCTCTAAACATCACAGTCTGTGTGGAACACACATATTTTTGCAAATAGAGCTTAACTCACTGCCAAGACTCAGGAAGTCCTACTACCCATTTTCTCCCACAAGACCTCTTGACACTATCTTTTTCAAACAAATAACGAGATCATCTCTGTGCCCATAGAGAGCCACACTTTTGCAACTGAAGGCACATTCATTTTTCTGATCTGTTATTTAATATATATATATATATATATATATATATATATATATATGTATATATTAGCTGGACTGAGGGCACAGAAGCTGACGAGGCCATTGAGGAATCTCTGTCTGAAGGGACTGTGCCAGCATTCAGTCAAGAGCTACATTTTGTTCTTGGCTGCAACACAAGTGAACCCACGGGAAGTGGTTGCCCCAGAATGGTATCCCTTGTGATCAAAATAGCTCTTTTGCTTCCCCATCAGTCATTTTTGGCTCCTTTCACCAGCTTGAGATTCTTTGTAAGGTGTAGCCTAAATATAGAATCTGAAGAAAACTAACTCACCCAACAGTTTTGCTGTTGGCATTTCATCCTGTGGATGGTCTCACATGGTTACACAAAGATATGTGCTATTTGTAGTATCGCTTGGAAAATTAAAAACCTGGAAAGAAAAATATTCAATAAAAGAACTAGTTAAACATATTGTAAAGAGCTATACTAGTGGATGCTATACAGCTGAAAAAATAATGAGGTAGGATTTATAGGTACTGACTTAGAAAGATAGTTATGATCTCTTCCTAAGTAGGTATGTATAGTACTATCCCATTTGTGTAAAAGATAGCCCATCTATCTAAAAGCATAATAAAATTTTTGGAAGGCTATCTATGAACTTGTGAGCCAGGGTGACTGCTGTGGAGTTAGGATAGGGGAGAGGAAGCTTTTAATTCCCTGGTCTTTTGTTTAAAATAAAATTTAGATCCTATGCATGTATCATTACTTCATCATACATACACTTCACACAAACCAAAATTTTCTTGCTTTTATTTTGCAGCATATTCTGGTGGCTGTTTCCCTGTGTCTTTCTAAGCGGTTTGGCATTGTTTTACTGTGGGTGTTGCTGGAGAAAGGGGAAGGGAAGAGAGTGTGTGGGGGTAGAGAGAGAGAGAGAGAGAGAGAGAGAGAGAGAGAGAGAGAGAGAATGAAAGTTAGTTTAGGAGGAGCTGGGACAAACTTTGAGGAATCCTGCCAGAAAGGACTGAGGCAGAAAGCTTGAAAAACAAGGAGTGGGTATTTATCTTTTCAAGGCTGTGAGAGTCGCCTGATGAATCAGGCTCTTTCTCTGGAGCTCCGTCAGTGGTCTTCTGATAAATCGGGCCCTTTCTCCAGAGCTGGCTTCCATTAGGACAGAATTCATATGATAATGAAAGAGCGGCATTTGTGGGCTTCTTCACCATCCCCCTGCTCTCAGCCACTCGCCCCGCCCCTTCCTCTGATTGGGCTTGCTCCTCTCTGTATAAAGGAAAATGGCTCTTAATTTCACCGACGCCGCGAGAGCCCTGGAAATGGACACTATGGGACTCCTGATGCAGTGTTCAGCTGGGCATCTCAGAGGGCTGGCATCTAAGAACAGTTTGGCTTGCTTTCTGGTTTGGAATGAGCATATGAGGGAAATGGCAGCACCCACTCAGTTCTGATGAGGGCCCAGATCTGCTACTTCTCAGACTTACACCCTCAAGATATTCTGGAAGGAACACTATAGTTTTCTTGATAAGAAACTGTCCTTCTGTTCGGGTGCCCCATCACCGGCTACCTGTAGTCCCATAATTGTTACTCATGATCATTCCATTTACAGTGTATGAGTGAGCTGTGCCCTTTGATGGTTTTGCAATCCAAGAGGCAGGCCATGTGGCTCATGAGTACAGACTGGGTCAGCCATCTAGAAATACTTGTCATGTTTTAACTACAAGTTATATGAGATCAAGTCACACCTGGCTCTTTTACCTCGTTGCTATTGTCATAGTTATTAAAGCACTTGGCCTGGAGTTAATTTCAGTGGACCTGAGTCCAAACTAACCTCATTCCTTCTTCTGTAAATAAAATGTTTTGCAATAGAAGGCCATGAACACGTGGGAAATGTGCCTTAGGGCCACAGGTTGCCAGTCCTGGCTGTAGCATTGTGTTTTTCAACCAAGAACCTGAAGATCCAGGCGCTGGTGCCCATGAACTCAGCTAGTTTTTCGGCAAGTCACAAGGGTGGAGTGTGGCAGAGGCAGCCTTCCATAGACAGTCAAAGTGATTTTTCTTCAGTCATATGGCTGACTACACTTCAGTCTGCTCAAGCTTTTTTTTTATTTTCACGTTTTTCTTTTTTTGCCATCTTTGGCGCGTTTACCAGAATGTTTTGAAACCAAGTACACACGGTGACCATAAGAATCCACTGTAATTGAGTTTCTTGGCTTCAGGGATGGGATCTCTTATCCATTTGCAGCACTTATTTTCCAGCAAATCACTTGGTGGACTCTGAGGAGCTTGGAGTAGAAATGGCAACAGCTTGCACGAAGAGAGAGACTTCAGACCTAATACTGGTCAAGATGTCTACTCTTTCAGCCCGATCTTGACAATATGCAAAAATAGAGTTAACAAATGTTCTCTGTTGTCTTCTATCATATATACTGTTATCGGTTGAAAGTCAGTGAGATTTCTGTATTTTTTCTAATGGAAATGACTATGGGGCATACTCTTAAGTCATTTTCCCTTTGCCTCTCCAGGCAGAAGTCTGGAGGGAGGAGGTGATGTGTGGATGAAGTAGATAGACTGTTTGGGGGAGGACTGAGCCACCCAAGGATGTATTGGGACCAGCAAGAAGAGCAGCCTTCACACGCAGAACCCTTCTCCCAGCCTTTTGGTCCCCTTAGCACCCCCCCTCCCAGCTGTGCAAGCCTCTTCATGGTTCTTCTCATGTGACCTTCTGGCCGCATCCTCTTTGGATTGCTCCTCACCAAGCCTCAGTCTCCCCCTTGAACATATAATCTCTAACCTTTCCCCTCCACCTTTTTATGCAATTAATGTCTATTTACTCTGAGTAGGCTCAGCTCAACTGGAAATTAAACAGAAGCAGGTATTTGGACAGAACCAGAGGAATTCATTGGATGGTTTGAAAGAGGACCTATGAACACAAATTCATTGTAATCGATGAAATCTGAGGAAAAGGAAAGTTTTTCTGAGCAGAGAGGCCAGCTCAGCTCAGTGCTCTTTTTTGCTGGGCCTCCAGATACGTTCCAATATATAGTCATTATGGTTTTGGTCTTTCCTGAATTGGGGTTGGAGCAGCCTCATTACCTTGGAAACACTGTTGAAAGCTCGAGGTCCAATATTCCTGGGGGAGGGTGGAGGTGAAGGCATTGGATGAGCTAAACCCTTTCTTATCCCCAAGAACTTTGTGGGGCCCAGGGGCTGAATTGTTTAAAGGGCTGAATCTGGACGGAGTTGGCAGTCAGCATTGACCACATCTTTGAGTGACCCAAGAATATTTATAAGCTAACTGGGGGAGCCCAATGTCTTTCCCATCAGATTGGGATTAGGTCTGGCCAGGCAGGGGCATTTGAGCAATGATCTTCCTTCTAGCTGGTGGAGCCTCAGCTAATATGGAAACACTGACTGCACTTCATACCACTCGCCCCCACCTGTTCCTCTGTCCTACTTTGGAAAGGTCTTCTTCTCTTGTTTCTCTTGCTTTCAGTCCCCTTGGACTCTTCTTCCAGCCACAGAAAGCCGAGAGCAGGGCTGTGTAAAATGACCAGGGAGGGGAGCAAGCAGCTCTCTGAGGATTTCCTCCACCCTTTGCTTCCCTTTGTTGGCTCAGGATATTTCCACCTGTCTGTGCATGTCTGTGTGTGCCTGTGGCGGCTCACACAGGGTTAGGCCTGGTGACAAAGAGGAGCTGGCTGAGGCTCACATGTACCTTGGCTTTGGACTGTTGAGTGAGTGTTTAGAAGCAGAGCATGCCTCAGTCTTCACCTTCACATTTTAATCCATGACATATCATTTATTATCCGTTGGCTGTTTTAAAGTGATGTTTGGGGACTAGAAAGCACCTCTGGGTATATAGCAGCCAGAGAGAGCATGTACTGAAGTGTTTCAGTGCGCCTTTCCTACCAGACCGCCTCCAGGCTTGGTAGCCATTAGCTCTATGTATTGTTTTTAACTAGTCATGGCAGCTGACACCTTGCTTATCATGGCAAATGTCTCCTTTTTAGGACACCAGTCATATTGGATTAGGGCCCACCCTGATAACTTCATTTTAGCTTGATTACCCCAGTAAAGACCTTTTCTCTTTAAAAATTTTTTCACAAGCAGTATATGAATTTGGGGGACATAACTCAATAATGGTAGCCATGCAGTTGATAGGATTAAAAATGGTTGTTTTGTTTGGTGATCAGATTATACCTGATCTAATAGCAGTAAACAAAGGGTCTGCCCTCAGGGAGCTTATGTTCTACTGAAGGGAGAGCCACAACAAATTAATATGTGGTGGATTGTGATAAGCACTTGGAAGGAAAATAAGACAATATGAGGGAACAGAAGGTGTCTCTGGGCTGGAGAACGGAGATCTGAATGAGGTGAGGGAATGAGCCTTGAGATGGACATTCCAGGCAGAAGAACAGCAGCTGCGAAGGCTCTGAGACAAGAATGCACATGGTATACATTAGGAACAGCGAGGAAGGCCAGTGTGGCTGCAGCAGAGGGAGTGAGCTGTTCTGTGGGCCACTGCCCTGGGAACACTAGCAAGGACAAGATTGTGAAGTCCAGTAGGCCATGGTGAGGATTCTGAATTTTGTTCTGAGAAGGATGGGGGTGCACTTTCAAACTAAACAAGTAGAAAATACATATTTGTCCCTTTGCAAGATTTGTTCTTTCCTTCTGGCCCCCTTTACTCCCAGCTCATATTCTATGGGGGTTCTGAGCAGGCCTAGGCTTCTCTTCCCTTTGAGAGATAATTCTCCGTAGGTGTCTTGGTCTCTGGGCATGCTGTGAGAAGAGCACATTGTAAGCCCTTCATTCTGGGGAGTTTTTTCAAAGATGTTTGCACAGTGAACCGCCTCAGGAGGTGTAGATCTCTCTCCAGAGCAAAGCACAGGCAGGCCTATTGCCCACTGTAACAGGTTCAAGTTTCCCAAGTTCAGGGTTCCTCTCCTGTAAGGCAGCCTCCTGCATGTGCAGATATCTTTCTATTACTGTGTTGGAATCAAGGCTTAGAGAACTCCCAGAAAACATGCTGGATCCCTTGTTTCTGACCCAGGAGCCTCGTGTTTTTTGCCAGCATCCGTACAACTGTGGCAGGAGAACTTGGTAGCTTGTAAAAGAGTCAAATCTCAGACGCTTCACAGTTCTTGACACACCCTTAAAATAGCTTCTGTGGTCAAGGCCTCGTGACATGCTTTGGCGCATGTCTGCGGTTGTTACATTTTTTTCTGTTATAATTGGATCTCTTCTCCCATCTCCCATAATGAAACCTACCAGGACACTGATAAAACTACTCGGGTGGAAGAAGGAGTAAAAACTTAAATTTCCTCATCTCAGGCAGCCTGCAAGCATCTTTGGAAAAGCCACCTAATATAACTTCAAAAAACATTCTATGGAACTACTAAAAGGCCCCTTTAAAACTTAAACTTGATATCTAGGAGCAATAATACATTAATTTGTATCAGAGACTGATTGGTTGTGCTTTGGCACAAAATTACCCGTCATGAATAGGTCAGCACAAATCTGTTTTTCAAAGAAATAGGATCCAGGACTGACAAGTTTGATTGCAGGGTATGCAGGGGAGGTTGGGGGAGAGGGCCACTGCAGAGCTGGCCCAGCGCATTTGGGCAGGAATAAAAAGTAGAGGAGGAGGGTCCTAGAAGAAAGAGGTCCCTAGAGGAGAATAGATGATAAATACAATCATATTTGAATTACTTTGTTTCTTGATCCTTATGATTTCTTTGAGATGCCCCACAAGTTTTGAGAGGGACCCAGCAGAGGGAGAGAGGCACCTTCCCTTTCGTAGATAGGTTATGTTGGGGTTCATGTGGGCTCTCATTTGGAAAAGTGAGTCTCCAAGTTTGGAAGCTCATCTACTTTACTCTGTTACCTGGGCCTCTGGCAGTGGGTGTTAGAAAGTAAAGCAGGTGTTTATTTCATAGGAGGAGCATCGAATAGCAGACAGGATTCCTGGGGTTCAGGCCCAACTCTGCGACTGTCTCCTGAATGTACTGCTAATTTGCTGTGTGACCTCGGGCAGACCACTCAATCTCTCTGGGTCTGTTTCCTCACCTGACAGAAGGAGCTATTGAGGGTTTATCTCAAGAGTCTCCATATTTAAAGATCTGTGAATTATGGAAAAGTGACATGACTTTTATCCCCAGAAACATTAGTGTTAGGTCCCTGGGCACCTGCATCTTAAGGACTTAACTAGACCTCCACTCCTGCCCTTTGAATGAGATGTGTCCACTGTGCTCAGAATGAAGCGCAGGGATATTGCTGAGGGTAAAACAGGATAAAAAATGGGTCTTTCTCCATGCCACATTTCTCTCCATGTCTTAGACAAACTATGGTCAACTTCAGTTTTTACTGGGACATAGACACGCCCACTTGTTTACATAGTGTCTTTGGCTGCCTAGTGCTGCAGTGACAAAGGTGAGTAGTTGTGGCAGAGACTTTATATCTTGTAAACCCTAAACTATTTACTCTCAGACTGACATCCAAGCTTTGTCTTTGGTTTTCTGCTCAATTGGTTGTGCAGATTTAATTTTTATATAAAAAGGACACAGCTCCTTTGAAGAGGGCTTTCTGTGCCCACTGTCTGATTATCCTTTTGGGAGAAGAAATCCTCATTAGAAACTAGCCTTTTCATTTATGAGTGCAAAGCATTGATTTTTCTTTAAAAAAAATGACTACATAACAGTCTAGCATGTGAGTCAGTCAAAATAAAATAAATACACTGTAATTCCCAAACATATTAAATGTACCACTGTTTCCCATTTGCATTCTGAGTTTTAGCAGCATAGACATTGTGTTAGGGGCTGTGTTTAACTTAAGAGCTTGCCATGGGGATAAGGAGCCAGGCAGATGATCAGTAGGCAAAGGTCTTGAAAATTGGAAATGGCTGGCGAATTCAGGATTCACTAGGTAGCATCCTAATTGGTTTGGCAAAGAATCATCCTTGTGTCTGTGATAGCCAGTAAAGACCAGAGTAATTATACACAATGTGTTAACCAGTGAGCATCCAGGCAATGACAGGGCTGCTTTCTCTTAAGTGGCTGTTTTTCCTTAAGGCTGTGGCATTGTGTCATGCTTGAGGCTTTGTTAGAGTAACCCCCAAATATTTGCACAAGGGAGACAGCATCTGGAAGCTCAGTTGAAGATTGTGGGGGCCTGAAAATGGACAGTGAGTGAGATACTGAAACTGAACAGAGTTTTATAAGGCTTTAACTTCAATAACTCCTAGCTGTCAAGGGAACCCTGATGTCGTGGACAGATGACCCAGACAAGCATCTCGTTGCTCTTGTGGAAGGTTCAGTGGGACTTTGGGTTGTGTTTATAGGGGTGTATTATGCTGGAGATGTGCTTGGTGTGATTAGGGGAGTGGTTTAGTTTGCAGCTGTTTATTTAAAAAAATTATTTTTTAAAATAAAATTTTCTAAATTTAATTTTATTTTTTATTTTTTTATTTTTTTTATATATTTTTATTGATTTTTTACAGAGCAGAAGGGAGAGGGATAGAAAGTCAGAAACATCGATGAGAGAGAGACATTGATCAGCTGCCTCCTGCACGCCCCCCACTGGGGATGTGCCCGCAGCCAAGGTACATGCCCTTGACCGGAACCGAACCCGGGACCCCCCAGTCCGCAGTCCGACGCTCTATCCACTGAGCCAAACCGGTCCTGGCTCTAAATTTAATTTTAAAAAATAAATCTAGAGGTATAAATTAAAAATACTAAAAATTATAAAGTTGGAATCAAGTGATGCAGGAGAGAGGTAGGGCATGCAAAACCCATTTTCAGCCCTGACTGGTTTTGCTCAGTGGATACAGCATCAGTCTGCAGACTGAAAGGTCCCAGGTTCGATTCTGGTCAAGGGTGTGCCTTGGTTGTGGGCACATCCCCAGTAGTAGGTGTGCAGGAGGCAGCTGATCGATGTTTCTCTCTCATCTATGTTTCTAGCTCTCTGTCTCTCTCCCTTCCTCTCTGTAAAAAATCAATAAAATATATAAAAAAACACCCATTGTCAAAGCAGATTCACAAGGGTTGTAGATCTTACCCAGTATCAAGCTTTACTAATACTTGCAAAGACACAGGCAATTGAGAGACACCCACGAAGCAGACAGAGGTGTGGGACATTGAGATTTTATCCCTAAGACCCCCTTCTTCCACAAGACAGGCCTCTCTGACTCTGAATGCTAGATGTGTCAATTTGAGGTTCATTGGGTTATTTTAGACAGTAGAGAGAATTTATATTATGAAGAGCTGCATTGTGCATACCTTCTCATTATTTTTTAGTATAGTGACATTCTCTGGGGAGCCATAGCCTGAAGATGTTGGTGTCTGAGTCTAAGTAATCCTCTGACCAGAGATATTTTACTAAGGGCATTCTGTAGATAAGATTTCTTCTTAGCAAATAGCACTCCTCAAGTTACCAGGAAGTCCAGTTGATAAGGTAATTCGATGGGGTCACCTGCCTTCTTCCCTTTTGCTTAGGGGCTTGTCCTCCCTACCCCCACCCCCAACACACACACACACACACACACACACACACACACACACACACACACACACACAGTGAATGGGTCAAGGGCCAGCTCTTTTAACTCCTTCCTCCTAGGGTGGATGAAGATGAAAAGAACTGGGGTTACTCAATAACTAATGTGACAGCTTCCCAATAAAGGAAGAGCAATTGCAAGTAGGGTCCCTAATGATAAGGAATGCAAGAAGAGTAATTACAAAAATGGCTATCACTACAATAGTATTTGGGTTAAGAAAGGAAAACTTTCAGATCTTGGGGTTGTTAGTTTATAAAAGCAAATTGTAACTTAATTTCTCTCTTTCCTTTCTCTCCCTGTTTGTGTCTCCGGCGGGCTTTATTGAGTGCCCTTCCTTCGTTCCCCTCAATCCAAAAAGAACACCTCTACCAGGCCTCCTTCCTGGTGCCCACCTTGACCTTGCTCTGTCTCCTTGCTCTTCTTCTTTGAAGTTGGCAGAGGTTCTAAAATGTAGACGGTAAATGCTCCACTGAAGACCAGTGTTTTCACCTAATACTGGGACACACACAGGAACTGGCAAATTCATCAACAGGATTTTCAATTTAACACAATTCATGGAAATCAAGGGGGCTAAGGCCTGTGGTTGCCATTTAAAGACTTTTCTAAATAAGTTCCAGTGACAATAATATTCATAAGTAGACTCTTCCATTTGGAGGTAATTAGACACTAGGTGATCTTAACAAAGGAAGATGTAAAAATAATGCTTTGTAGGGACTTTAAAGTTTCTGTTTTGATTACAGAAAAAAATACATCACTATTGTGAAAAATTTGGATAGTGTAGGAGAAAAAAATGACCTATACATAACCCTACCCTAAGATAAACACTGTTATACTATCACCTGGAAAAAACTGCAGTCCGTAAGGACCCAACCAAGAGTGTTTTCTGGTGGAATTTGGCCAAAGAGATGTCCCTTTGCCGATTTGCCACTCTTTGAAAGGAAACCGTAAGATATAATATTCTCTAGATTGGCACTGTTCAGTAAAAATAGAATGCAAGCCACACAAGTAGTTTTACACTTTCTAGTAGCTGCATTGAAAAGTAAAAATAGATGAGATTAAATTCAATAATATATTTTATCCAAATATATCCAACATTTTATCATTTCAACACCCAATCAATATAAATGCTGTTAATGAGGTAATTTACTTTGTTGTTGTTGTTGTTGTTGTTGTTATGACTTCAAAATCCAATGTGTATTTTTACATTTATAATGTGTTTCGATTTGGACTAGCCACACTCCAAGAGCTCACTAGCCATGTGTGGCCAGCGGCTGCCATATTGCCCAGCACAGGGCTAGATGCTAAGGGAAAGCCAGATCTTTAAGATGTCATACTGATTCATACAATCCACGGTTGAATCTAAACTTGCCTCTGCATTTTGAAGAACCAGGCTTCTTCCACAGTACATACTTTAAGTAATTGAATGAAGTGGCTAATTCTACCTTGCCAGAAATTCAAGCCCCCTTTCCTCTCCTTGCACAGGAATTTTGTCTTATTAGTGACAACAGCAAATTGCCCTTCTCCCCTGCGGTGACGGGAGCAGAACTCTGATGGTTCCCACTAATTGATTTGGAATAATGTTACATTCTTCCTACTGGAAGCGTTAGCCAAACCACATCCTGAATTTGGCCCTTGTTCCAATGCTAAAGCTGTTCATGGGCTGGAACTCCACAAATGAGACCAAACTGATTTGAAATCTTATTGCTGGCACACCTCCCCAGCAGGAGCTGGGAGCTATCCCCTGGCTTACGTAATCTGGTTAAAACCAGATAAAGAATTAGGTCAGGGGCCTCTGGCTGCAACTCCAGCAGAGCTGTGGAATAAAAATTAACCGGGGAGTTGGGAAAGCATTACTTGGCATTTGCATTTGACTTGTTCTAGGTCAACTTTCTTGCTCTAGTTCTAGGTTAAAGCCCATGAGCATTGCCAAGGGCAATGGGGCTGCACTGGCCACTAGGGTTTGGATGTGCCTTTCCCAGGTGCTCCCAAAGGGAATCCAGGGTACTATTTGGGGTGTGAGGGTCTCCACGGAATGTAGAGTCAAACTGCTATTATTTATTAAGAATCAGTATACCTGGGGTGGAAACTCAGGGCCTCCTGGTCGGCACAGCGGGCCGACTCAGGCCCAGCTTCACCTGGGATTCTGAGAAAGGCAAGTAGATAGCTCTGGAAGGTCTGTAGGGAGGAGACTCAGGTGTGTATCTATAACCCAGAGGCTTGTTTTTACCTCATTGAATTGGTAGGTCTGGTGAAGCTAGGAGAGAGATAACCACATCAGAGCTTGACCTGCCCAACTGAAAAGGTTCATTTGCATAGGCCCTAGTTACCTTACTTAGAATGAGCACTTCCGTGTGATGAGATGTCTGGGTAGAAGCAATTAAGGCATTTCTGGTTGGGAGGTGGTGGAGGGTCCTCCAGGCACTGGAGTCCCCAAGGATCTAAGTGCCAGGTCCCTGGGCACTGATCCCTTCTTGGCTTCCATTTCCTACCACATCCTCCTCCAGAGTTCATCTACTCTGTTGTGTATCCTCTAATTCACTGAGCTTCTCTGCGCTGTCATTTGATCTTGTGCCATTTGGGCCGAGGTGGAAGCCGAGGGCTAATGAGTGGACCGCCTGTCTAGGAACAGTGAAACACAATCCTATCTTTCTCACTTACACACCTTGTCTGCTGGGTGTAGAGAATAGGCTTTTATAGTCCTGAGAGAAGATGCCCCTTCTGGGTGGGTGGCCTTGATGCTGTCCAGAACCAGCTGTGTTTAAAGGAAGCTTCTTCTACATAATGGACTCGCTTCCCTTTCCCTTGAGTCTCATCAGCGTGCCCCTTACACTGGGATCCGGTTGCATTGTCCTGCCCCTCGCTGCTGGGCTGTGAGGACTGTATCAGTGAGAGGCAGCAGGAAGCAGGAAAGGGGGTCTTTTGTCTCCTGGACTGAGTGGCCATGCCAGGAGCCACTTTTAGAATGAAAATCCCTGCACATTATGTTACATTTCTCTCTTTGTGTCCCAGTTTCCACACTGGTGACAGGGAAGGACAATGTAGCGGGTTCTATGTGGGCCTAATTGAATGCAGCTTAGTGTACTGGAGGGAGGTTATGGAGTCAGACAGCTTTGAGTTTAAATTCTAAGTTCCCTAATTAATAGCTCTGATATCGCAGTTGAGTTAAACCTCCTAGTGCCACACTTAGCACCTCTCTAGAAACAAATCCATAAACCCACCTCGTCTGATTTTCTGACTGGAATGTCAGATACAGAGTACTTGGAGCAGTGCCTGCCATAGTGCAGTCTCGATATCTATTCTTATTTAAAGAGACATATGTGAAAAGTACTTTTCAAATAGCAAATGCTTGATCAGGGACTGAGTAGAAGAGGTGAATTTTTTATTTTGATCCATTTCACCTTTCTTGAATTTATTGTTTCCCAAAAACATGGGCATTAAAATATCTTGATCATATAAACATGTCTTGTACAGAATACACATGAATTAGAGCCCAAGTGGCTTTTTCTAATAAATGTTGTGCTGTTGTTCTAGACTTAAAATAGGCACTCAGTGCTGGGCAGAAGGTGGCCTTGATGTGAATTGTCATATTCATTTGAGTTCAGAAGACACATTGGAGCACCTGCTGTTTACAGAAGACTGTGGAAGACATGGATGAATCAGGTTCTTGTATCCATAGAACCTGCAATTGGTAGGGAAGGAGACGATACAAGTACCTATATAGTAATATCTATACAGTAAATAACATAACTTCAACAATTTTCATAAAAGGGCTGAGGAATTTCGAAGACAAAACAATTACTTTCCGCTGTCAAGAAAGGTTAAGGCTTCTCGGGGTGTTGGCGTTTATGCTGAGCCTTGAGGAGTGAGAAGGATTTAGATTCACGGCATGCTCGGGCAGAGACTGATGGTCCCATGTGGCAGGGGCACGCTGTGAGTGGCGGGACATTGTAGGAACAAGACTAGAAAGTCAGAGCCTGTTTGGGATTGAAACGTTATTCACTACTCAGTAAGTGGTGTGGAACCACTGAAAATGTTGGGGAGGAAAAAGACCCATTTTTCACCTTTAGGAAGAAAGCTGGTTGGTATGAGATCAGAGACATTAGCTTCTGGAAGCAGAGGGATCAGTATTGCATCTATTCAGGCCTCTTAAGGCTGAGGCATTGGGATTAGAGAAGAGGGGAGTTTGTGGAGGGAGAGAACCAACAGGGTTAGGTGACCAGTATGGATTCAGGAGGTGGGATTGAAGGGGAGTGAGCAAATAACTAGGTTGGAAACATAAGAGAGAAGACATTGGCTTGATGGAGGCTAGTGGGGCAGTCAGACTCTATTGAGTGGCCCTGTTAGCAGCCCACCCACGTGGAGACAGCACAAAGGGAGAAACCAAGCCCTGTAGTTGAGGCTTGGGGTCAAGGGAAAGCGGGGAGACTTAGGAGTGACAACAGAAGTGGAGGCACAAGGGGAAATTATCCAAGGAGATGGAGATGAGAAGAGTCTTGGGAAAGGATGGCATGGAAAGAAGAGACAAAGGAAGAAGAGGGACCTGCAAAGGGTAGGGAGAGAAGGGAGGGAGATTAGCTGGAGAATGCACTTGGGGGACAGCAGGTCCAGAATCTCAGACCTGCTGCTGAGTGACCCTAGGCAAGATGCTGCTCCTTCCCTCCCCTGTATGGGGATTCTAACACCACCTCACAGGGTGGAGGAGTCCATGCCTGCTGTACTGAGTGGGTTTATAATAAGCTCTCATTCCTTGTTCCTTTCCCGCAGAAACCTGGAGAGGCATGTTAAGAAGGGGATGGCCATCAGGATGTAATGTTTTAGAGAGACGAGGGCCCTCAGAAAAAACTATAAGACACCCCCACTTGGTCACTAGTGACAGAGGAAGGTGGGGAAAGCACCTCACCACTTCCCTTGTGCAGTGGATCTGAAAGGCTGATTGTCAGGGCCTGGTGAGTAAGGGGATGAGGAGGAAGTGAGAGCAGCAAGTGGGCTCCCCTGTAAGCATGTGGTGGTAAAGGGAGAGGAAGATGGAGTGGAGCTTGAGGAAGCAGCAGGGCTCAGGGAAGGGCGTCAGGGCTACTCACGCCAGTGAAACGAGCTGCCCTCTTCAGAGGAGTGAGCTATTGGAAAACCCTTTTTTTCTTGGATTTGGCAGATGAGGTCCAAGCTCTATGTTGTTTGCTCAGAGGTGCCGGCTGATTAGCTGTGGGAGGAGGAAGGCCATCCTGCTCAGGGAAACTGTGGTTGTTAAGGGAGCTCCCTGCAGGATGTGGCTCGATTCTCAATTAGGCATCCTTGTAAGCTGTAACCTATAATCTTTCTTTTTAAATTTAAATTATTTATTATTTAAAGTATTACATATGTCTCCTCTCCTCCCTCTTTCCCCCCGCCCCCCACTGACTCTCCTTGGCCGCTCCCACCCCCAACCTGTAATCTTGTAGAAGAGGGAGCTTAGAAGAAGACTGCAAGCTCTCCAGGGACTGATCCAAGGAAAGAAAGATCATGAGGTCGGTTACTTTTCGAATGAGCAGTGGGACATCCAGGGGGAGGAGCCCAGGGAGTGCCCAGAGTTTTCTCAGCCCAGAAGCATAGTTTCAGCAAACGATGGGCGGTTTCACAGCTCTCTGTTGCTAACAAGCACCAGCCCAGTCCGAAATACTGATCTCTTCACCTAGGTTTTCAGCATCTCAAACCTTTGCAGCCCCTGCCACTCACCACCCACGACCCCTGCGTGTTGAAGGAAATGGTTTTGCCTGGGCCACTCTTCAGACATGAAGTGGCCAGATGGATTAAATATTTTTGTAAGTAAAGGAATTGAGTGGTTAAGCCAATGATAGACTTCCCCCAACCCTTCGGATCTTTAGAAGAAATTAGCCAATTAGATACAGCTATCTCTTCTCCCCTGTTAATAGCAGTCTTGTGAGAGTCAGAAGCTCTGTTCAGATGGACAGATTTCAGGGGAGACTTCATAAACCAATTCCTGGATACAGAAAAGGACTGCTGTTTTGTTTGTGGCATTGCCTGGGGCACTCTTGGGGAAGAAAGATTGGAACCCAGGCAGAGCCATTAACACTGCATTTCCAGTAAATGCTATGCATCCCCCGCTAAATAGGTTTATATGCTGCCTAACCCTAGGTCTAGAGTTAGGAAAACATAAGACTAACATTTTGTGCAGTATTTATAGTTTCTTTTTTGTTTATGTACTTCATGAGTGGACTTTGGAACATGAATCTTTTGGATGCAAGGACCAGGAGCACTCTAGTTCTCTAAAACAAAGTGGAATTGTCTTATAATAACAGAGTTCCAGAAGATGGATTGGCTTCAGGAGAGATCTGATCTTGAGGCCTAGATGTCCTTAGGTTCTATTTCTCTGAGACCCTTTCATTTTTGCCCTCCTCTGAGTGCTGACTTCTTCCTCAGGCTGGCTCTTCTCAGGGTAAAGTGATGGGAGTAGTTCTAGATTTTGTGCCCTCACACCACGGAGAGAGAACACAATTCCTGATTGCTCCCAGAAACCCCATGGGTTTTTGTTGCATATCCTTGGCTTGAGTTGGGTTATGTGTCTGTACTTGAGGCAATGGGATAGGCTGAATGATGTAAGTTATTGGGTTTCAAATCTAGTACCCCCTCAAAAGATCCTGATTTCATTGGTCTGGGAGGAGGATTCTATACATTGGTATGTTTAAATGCTCCCTGGATGGTTCTAATATATAGCCAAAGGTGAAATCAATGGCTTAAGCCAATCCAGTGTATACTGAGGGCTGAAAATGTTAACTGTTCTCGAAAGGAAAGTCTAGGTGTACTTGACAACCAGATTGAAGGGATAAGAGGAGTATAGATGTTGGGGAAGCAAATTTCAAATATTTACGTGTAGCAGACATATTAGTTGCAGACATATTAGCTGCCCCAGTGTCCCTCTCCCTCATTTCTCCTTGCCACCAAAACCCAGCTTTAATTTAGGGCAATAAGGTGTCAGCTCTAGGGGATAGATCGTGAATAATCTTTTTCTGGACAGGAGAGGAAGGGAGGGGAGTGAAGGAGAGGAGAGGCAGAGCTAAATTACTCTTAGTACATAGAAAAAGTACAAAAAGTTTGAAACGGAAGAAATTGTTAGTGGAAGCTACCAGAGGAGAAGGAGGGGAAGGAAAGTAGTGGGGGGAGGGGGGAAGAGGAAGAAGAAATTTTAAAATGTGGCTACCTCTGAGAAATAGACAAGAAGAGAATGGGAAAACAAACTTTTAGCTTTCATTTCATACCCTTCTATTTTCTGTACATTTTTATTTCTATGTAATTCTGTTATTTTTAATTAAAAATAAATTGATATCTTTTGCAGTTGTTCCTAAGAGTTTAAAATAGTTATGGGACCTATTGTTAGAGTACATTTCTTTAATTGTATAAATCACATTTTTAGCAAGAAATAAGCAGTACTTTTAAACCTCACAATAATGTAATATAGATAGGGATAAAATGTTTTAATTTTGTGTGTGAGAAAGTGATCTCAGGAGCTTACATTAGAACTCAAGGTCAAAGTCAGTTCATGGGATTCAAACCTGGAGAACAACTAGCTATGGATGGTTGCAGGAGATTGAGTTTTATTCTGCCTTTCATGTTGTTACCTCAGCCTTCTTGTCTAGCCACCCTTATCTGATTTGGTCAACAACTAGAAAGGAGAAAAACCTCAAGAATTCAGCTATAAGCATCTTCAGCGATCCATTTTCAATCACGTTTTTCAGTTTGTTCTGGTTCCCAGGTATCTTATGAAATTAATTCTGCACTATCTCTTTTATTACACCTTTGACAATTTATTCATTGTTAAAATTTTGGACCACAGCATCACATTGGCCACAATATATTATTTCAGAAATTATGAGAAAAACAAAACCTTCTTTTGGAAAATAATACTTTTATTTTTAATGTCTAATAGATTTGAGTTTCAGATCACTGGTGAAGAATAGTTAACTGATCTTTAATTGTTATTTTCAAATTATTTGTCTAAAAAATTTCAAATTGTAGAAGGACATCACAAGGCTTGTTTTTTTTTCTGGTACCAGGGAATAAATGAATTAGTTTTGTAAGTTGTGGGCACATTTCATACATCACTATTTTTCATTTGTCACTTTAGGTTCTGTTCTTTGGGGTCAGCTGTTAAAGAGGAATTAAAATTCCCCTCTTATTTATTTTACCAAAACTGACTTCTTAGGTAAAACCCTACTGAAGCTTCTACTGGTATTAAGACTTTAAATTTTGCACAAAATTTGCAGATACTTTCATATGATTACCCATGACTAGCCTATCAAAAGAGAACTGTAATAATATGAATATAGGAAATGCATGGTTTCATACCACTAATCTACACAAGCACCTATCATGTGAGGGTCATTCAATGCACCATATGTGGGTCTATCCTTAGCAATTTGTAAATGTCCTATTATTGCTTCGCCATCAAACACTTTATCAGAGTCACAGATGCTGCAACTGTAACATTCAGTGTTGGTATTCAGGAACAACAAACAAATTCACAAAACTGGTAGATGGACAGCAGGAAGAGGAAGATTTTTACTTTTTAAAAGTCTGAAGCCTGGATCACCCAATAATGACTGCGTCTTCGAAAAATAGAGATTTGATCTAAGGCATCAGCCTAAGAAGCTCAAAGGAAAATCAGCAGACCTCTAATTGCAAGTTAATGAAGCCACCTAGTGGTTTGTTAGAAAACTTAAGGTCGTGTGACTATATCCCAGGATTGATTGTGTGAGGCTCTCAATCACTATGACTGAGAATCTGACTACTTTTCATTTCATCTAGCAAGGAGGAGGGTCATTGTCACTGAGAATAAGCACAGTGCTGCTCTGTGAAATATTTTTTACTTATTTATACTCTTCTTTTTATTAAAAAGGACTTATTGCAACTCTCCTGAAAAATAGCACACTAGAGGATAAGAACAAACATGAAGACAAAAGCATAGTAAAAATTTTTGATGATTCAAAATACTTCTAAGTTTTTCATGAAATGACTCCACATTTTTATGTAAGTGTGGAAATTGGTCATTTACAAAATTCACAATGTCCAGAAAAATGAACTAATTTCCCGGAAAAGTAAAATTGTACCTGATGCCAAGAGCAGATAAGTTTTTCTTCTGGGGATCCTCACAAATGAGATTCTGCATCCTGCAATGGATAATGTCCTCAGTCCTCGTCATAAAAATCATGCTGAGCTAGTTTCTAAGGATCATGTCTGCGAGTCAAGACCCCCGATCCAGAGACAATGGCCCCGATGGAATGAAGCCTGAAGGCGTCATCGAGAGTAACTGGAATGAGATTGTTGACAGCTTTGATGACATGAACCTCTCAGAGTCCCTCCTCCGGGGCATCTGCGCCTATGGTTTTGAGAAGCCCTCTGCCATCCAGCAGCGAGCCATTCTTCCTTGTATCAAGGGTTATGATGTGATTGCTCAAGCCCAATCTGGGACAGGAAAAACAGCCACTTTTGCCATTTCGATTCTACAACAGATTGAATTGGATCTAAAGGCCACTCAGGCCTTGGTCCTGGCACCTACTAGAGAATTGGCACAGCAGATACAGAAAGTAGTCATGGCTTTAGGAGATTACATGGGTGCCTCCTGTCATGCCTGTATTGGGGGCACCAATGTGCGTGCAGAGGTGCAGAAGCTGCAGATGGAAGCTCCCCATATCATCATGGGCACCCCAGGGCGTGTGTTTGACATGCTTAATCGCAGATACCTGTCTCCCAAATACATCAAGAAGTTTGTACTGGATGAAGCTGATGAAATGTTAAGCCGTGGGTTCAAGGACCAGATCTATGACATATTCCAAAAGCTCAATAGCAACCCCCAGGTGGTATTGCTGTCAGCTACAATGCCTTTTGATGTGCTTGAGGTGACCAAGAAGTTCATGAGGGACCCCATTCGGATTCTTGTCAAGAAGGAAGAGTTGACTCTGGAGGGTATCCGCCAATTCTACATCAATGTGGAAAGAGAGGAGTGGAAGCTGGACACATTGTGTGACTTATATGAAACCCTCACCATCACCCAGGCAGTCATTTTCATCAACACGCGAAGAAAGGTTGACTGGCTCACTGAGAAGATGCACGCCCGGGACTTCACTGTCTCTGCGATGCACGGAGATATGGACCAAAAGGAGCGAGACGTGATCATGAGGGAGTTCCGCTCTGGCTCCAGCAGAGTATTGATTACCACTGACCTGCTGGCCCGAGGCATCGACGTGCAGCAAGTTTCCTTAGTCATCAACTATGACCTGCCCACCAACAGGGAGAACTACATCCACCGAATCGGTCGGGGTGGATGTTTTGGCCATAAAGGTGTGGCTATTAACATGGTGACAGAAGAAGACAAGAGGACTCTTCGAGATATTGAGACCTTCTACAACACCTCCATTGAGGAGATGCCCCTCAATGTTGCTGACCTCATCTGAGAGGGGCTGGCCTGCTGCCTCATCCCAGCCAGGGTTCTCGGTCCTTGGCAGGCTGAGGAGCAGGAGGGGGGAGGGAAGGGAGCCAAGGGATGGACATCTTGTCAATTTTTTCTTTTTTTTTCCCTTTGAATAAATGTCACTTTTTGAGGCAAAGAAGGAACCATGAACAATTTAGATACCTTTTTCTTTGGGGTAGGCTCGTGCCCCAGGCGCCGTCTCTCCTCCCAAAAACACTAATCCACTTCCCCTAACCTAGTCAACCTCCAAACCCAACTCCCTGCTCCAGCCAAATTCCTCTGGAAATGATTCTTCAAGGGGGCTGTGTAACTCAACCTCATTTACTGGACCAAATCCGGAGGGAGAACCCTTGAGTTAGGTGGCCCAGGGGATTGTCCCCATGTGGAGGAAGCAGGGGAGAAAAAAAATAGTAGCCATTTTTTACATTGTTTTGTATAGTATTTATTGATTCAGGAAACAATTCTGAATAAAATTACTTGGAAACTGCCAAAAAAAAAAAAAAAATCATGCTGAGTGCTGCGGGATGTTTTGCCATGTGTCCACACTATTTGGAGGAGGACAGGCACCAAACTCTGTTTTCCAGGTTTGCATGAACTCATTTGATCCTCACAATAAGCACATGAGGTAGGTAGTATAACTATCCCTACCTGAGGCCCTGAGACAAGAGAGGTTATGAACTTGCCAAGAGTCAGTAGTTAATAAATATCGCTTCCAAGACGTTGAATGCTGAATGGCCAATTTAGTACAATAGGCCCATCCAATGAAAACCACAGTACGTGAGTTTCCCCCGATGACTTAACCAGTCTCTAAGGGATTATATAGGTGTGCTTTAACATGATGGTACAGATGAGGTCAGGGTTCCATATTTCTGAGATGATTCAGTTAATCTTGCTCTCTCCTAGGGCCACAGATTTTATCCCTGATTCCAGTCACCACACTCTTGAGTACATGCAAATGTGTGTGTGCCCTTGGTTAATAAATAAATAATACTAGGACAAGGGAAGGTACTCAAATTTCCATTTTCTGACTTTTAATAAACAGCTAAAATCCGTGAGCTCATGCTGGCATATCTTCAGATACAGATCTAAAATGCAGTTATAACAAAACACACTTTATTTTGCTAGTTTTCTTTTCCCACATGATATCTTTAACATTTTAATGGCAGTTAAATTGATTTCTCTTAACCAGTTGAAAGTTGATTAGCAGTGAGCAAGGCCAATTTGAAAGGAGCCTCCTAGGAAAATAATGGCATCATTGAGAGGAGTCAAAATATCATAAATGTTGAGTCTTAAATTGAGCCTTTTAGAATGATGTTCTTTTAAGCTGTTCTTTAGCATAGTTATGTGGTTTTGCTAAGAGGAAAAAGGTGTATTTTATAAAATCACTGTTCCATATAAATAGAGCCCCTTAAAAACAATTTCAATGGCATTTAAGAGAAACGCTTAGTTCAGTAAAAGAGTCTAATGCTTCTGAAAGATTCAAGTTCTATTTTGGTGTCAACATCATGGCCTATGACCCATAAGACTGGAGTTTTTTCAGAATGATAACATTATAATAGTTCTGCTCAGTGCTTGAAAGATTCATTCTATCATAGGAATGGAAATGAAAGAAAGTGATGCTAAGATATGGTAACGGAAACTTTGACTAGGAATTAAGAAACCTGGGAATCATAGCTCTTCTTTACCCTATAATAAAGAATGACATACATTTTTTGTATGTCATTTTTCTCATAAACTGAGAGGTCAAACCTGGATTCAAATACCAATTCTGATACTTATTAATTGGATGATATTGGATTTGCCATTGAACTTCTTTGGGTCTCGGTTTCTTCATCTATAAAATGGCTTTGATAATACATGGATTTTCTTGATGCACACCATGTGCGTGCATTGTGCTTTGATATGCCTTTACCTTTACAACATTAAATGTATATTCACATTTGTTATCCCCACTTTATAGGTGAGACCATTGAAGTTGAGATACTAGGTAATTTGAAGAGTTTAATTAGGATAATTAATGTAATGTGTCATTTCTTCTGCTACAGAGTAGATTTTCCAGAAATCATAGCCAGTGTTTTTTCTATCGACTCTTCTCTTCTATTAGATATACTTTGAAGATGAGTGAAGAGGAGATACACATGTTTAAACTGCTTAAGTTTGGGAATTAGAGGCCCAGGAGTGAAAATAAAACTGAATTTGTATTCTCCTATAGGAGTGGCAAAAACTCAACTATGATATCTACACACTGCGACAGATTCGAAGGGAAGTGAGAAATAGATGGAAACACATTTTAGAAGATTTAGGTGAGTCTGTGCGTGATTATGAAATGGTAAAAAAGAGGAGTGGTGATCATTCCTCTTCACTTTCCTCTCCATGGTTTTTGTACGAGGAGTGTCAGTAATTGACGAATAAAGGCTACTGTGCACGAATTCCCCCATCCCCCCAATCCTGTCCTCCTGTCTCCTCCAGCATAAATACCTGTCACTTTTATTATCACTGGCCCATGTCTTGAGGACATGTTTTGCCATGTGTTACTCCATCTGTCCTCAGTATCAAGTTGCACAGAGCAGTGGAATCATATGGCCACTACTATCAAATTTTTTTGGAGTTCTGCATTGATTGAATTAGATGGGAGTGTTTGGCCAATTAGTAATAGCTTTATGAGGTGAGGAAGATTGGGACAGATTGTGTGTATGCAACTTTTTTCTTTTTTTTTAAGAGTACGACAAAATTCAGGGTAAATTTTAATAAGCACTAAAAGACAGAAAAGCTTCAAAGTTGGGGAAAATCCCTGTGGCATTTTAGGAGATATTGGGTATTGGTTTTTCTGAATTCTGCTAGGGATGCAATAAATAACCATGGCCTTTGCATTATAAAATAAGTTCATTTTAATGGATAAAAATGAATTTATCACCTTTGAAGTCATCAGTCCTTCTGCTTTGAAAGGGAACATGTCACCTTGGCATCATAACTTTTTTAAAGTGGGGTACCAAATTGCTAGCCTCTGTTGCTTATCTTGGTATCCAGTGAGATGGGATGGACTTCTGCCCCCTTTACTCACCCATTATTGGTGGGACTTAATAGTCTCCTTTTTTAAAATGTCATTTACTCCAGGCAGGTTTAAATCTATGAGTCTTCTCTACCTTTGGGTAAGTAACTTTAAGCAGCCAACCATATTGCTGCAGGAAAGGGAATGTTGGCTTGGAGCAGAAGGGACCTGGAAGTGACCACCTTTAGGCTTCCAAGTAGCAAAAGGAGGTTGGAATTCTAGGGCTTACGGAGGAGAAGAAAAGTAGGGCGTAGGAGGAGGGTTTCACACCAAAACGAGGGAAACAAGCAGTCAGTGGATGAGCATGTGCTGCTTAACTCTGCAGAAAAAGTTAACAAAAGAAAATAAAATAAGAATAAATATCAAACGAATTTAAAAATGTATACTTTTATTAATTTCAGAGAGTAAAGGAGAGGGAGAGAGATATAGAAACATCAACGATAAGAATCATTGATTGGCTGCCTCCTGCATGTCCCCAACCAGGGATTGAGCCCACAACTCAGGGTATTCCCTTGCCCATTGAACCTGGGACTCTTCAGTCCACAGACCAACGTTCTATCCACTGAACCAAACCGGGTAGGTCTCAAACACATTTTAATGAAACACACCACCAGCAGCTCACCCTGAGCTGGAAAGCAGCCCACGGAGCAGTGCCTTTGGCTTCAGTTTTCTGATGCTTGTTCAGAATCCACATTGGGATACCTCTACCTTTTGCAGGGCATGTGCTGCAGGGTCGTCCCTTCCGTGACTACTATACTTGACAGATACTCTTTTTTGCTTACTTTAGGTTTTCAAAAGGAAACAGACTCTTTGTTGTCAGTGACAAAACTCAGCACCATCAGTGACTCTAAAAACACAAGGAAAGCTCGAGAGATCTTGTTGAAACTGGCTGAGGAGACCACTATTTTCCCAACAGGTTGGGAGCTCTCTGAGAGATACCTCTTTGTTGTGGTGAGTGGATGCATTTTTCATCTGCCCTGATTTTGCTTTCCATTTTTTGCTTTTCTATTAATCTGTGTACTCTTGATTCCAACACCACCGGCAACCCCACAATATGAAGTAGCAGATGGTGCTGGCATCTGTGGCCAGTAGCACGAGCCCCCCCCCGGGGGCTGTAGGATTCAGATTTCTGGACTGCACTCAGACCTTTTGAGGCTTGGGTTGTGACTCAAGAATCTGTATTTTTTCAGCCAATTCTACTGTATAGTCAGCTTTGTAGGTCAGAGATATGAAAAATGTTGTTTATATGACCCAAGATTGACAAAGAATTTGAAAGGCTGTTTCTTGGATAATGTAAGTAAAGGGTTAAGGAGTGTTTCTAAATTTGTTGAGAAAAATTTAATAAATGTTTCCTTGTTATTAGGTCTGAGATGGGTTTTGTTGTTGTTAGATTGGTTTTCCCATTGAAGGACTTGGGTTCCCATCTTGACATTGTTTTTTTTTTTTATTTAATTTATTGGCAGGACCGTCTCATTGCTCTTGATGCTGCAGAAGAGTTCTTTAAAATTGCCCGTCGAACTTACCCCAAGAAATCCAGGGTGCCCTGCTTGGCAGATGGCCAGAAAGAACTGCACTACTTTCCATTTCCAAGTCCCTAGAGGAGAGACTGGGAGGCAGAGTTGGAACTTTTCCAGTGGAACTCAGCAGCCAACCAAAGCTGGACAAATGAGTGTAGATACAAGTGAGCAAGTAGAGAGAAAACTGAGTGAAAAATGATTCTGAATCCTACAAAAGTCTAAGGATTTGAATAGCTGGTCTTCATGAGGACTTTATCCTGTGAGATGTTTAGGTTACAGTGAAACACACTGGTGGTCTTACATCAAAGAGGTGGTCAGTGGGACATTTCATCATGAGTATTTTGATTCTGAGAACCCATTGCCCTCATTCCCATTTTGGTTGAACAATAAGCCTTAGTCGTGAATCCTATTGGGAGAATGGGATATTCTAGTTAATAAAACAATAAGATTAATGGAGAGAGTTCTCATTGAGCCCAATATGGATTACCAGTTTTTAAACAATTATTATAAGTACACATAGTCTAACACCAAAATAATATCAGGCACCATGTGACATTTATTTAATTTGGAAGAACTTTGGAGGGTGTCAGAGGCATCATTTTAAGTATTAGTTATAATTATTTAGAAATACAGATGTACTAGATAATAGAAACCATGAATTTCAAATAGAATGATCCAAAGCAGAGCATCCTGCAGTTATACATAAAAACTCTGTCTTTAGTTGTGGTACAAGCATCTTAAATTCTCGTTGTTATTGGTATCTGGTTACCTTTTTGCACATTGTCCAATTCCTATCCAAAAGCCCTTGATATTTTACCCAGGATAGCATCTATAAACAGAAACATTTGGCCTCTGCTTTTTTCTCCTCTCTTTAACCTGTTTCCGGCTTATTGGCTGAGAGATGCACCTGCCCAGGGACCTCTCGTGCCATCTTGCATCTCTACAGGTGGTGTTGCACTGGAGAACGTCATTGCTGGACTTTCATTCTGAAGATGATTTTTTAAATGGAGCAATGCTGGCAGTATAGCTGGCTTCTATCCACAGACCAAGAAGGTCAGCTCCAAAAGTTACTTGCCCTTTAAGTAAGAAGCTTGCCAAGAAATCAGGGTTCATTTTATTGAAAAGACTTTCAGAACTTGTAGGATTTATGAATAGATTGCTGAGAACAATGACAATATTATTACTTTTACAGATTTTGCTCTTTCAACTTTAGGTTAAAAGGTAACTTGTTTTTAGTCTATTCCAGGGAATTTTGACTTGAAAATATGCATATTTTAGCTAGTTTCTGTGGTAGTGAACATGATGTTTCAGTTATTTGTAAGGGGGGACCCATGTTCTCCATTTATGAATGCCTTGCAGACCAATTTAACTGTCATGTTTCAGGAAAAAAATTGTTTCTAGTTTAATAAGTAAGCTAAAAGTCTTATTTTTTTAAAAAAAATTAGTGCTTAATCCCTCTCATGGTGCTTAAAATTAGCCTGCAGATATTTTTCCTCACTTCCATGAGTTCTTGCAAGGTTAACATACAAACAGTGCAATAGTCAAACAAAATAAAAAAATAAATTTTAAAAATAGAGTGTAGTGTTGTTTTCATCTCTGTCCTTGGAATTTGTATTTTGCCTTTCTGCTTTTTTGATGTCAGAATAGATGAGATTGTTTGCATCTATGGAGAATAAATTGTAACCATAGTCTTATTTTTGGTAATGTTTGAGTAAGGATAAGATTGTCTCTATGATTATAAAGACATACAGAATTATCCGGGAATTTTCTTTGCAGGGAATTAAAAGGTTTCTGTATTTACTTTTTGGCTGGATATTTCTGAGAAATAAAAAGGAGAGAGAAAGAGAGAGATTTTTTTTTTGTTGTTCCACATATGTATGCATTCATTAATTGATTCTTACAGGTGCTCTGACCAGGGATTAAACCCACTACCTGGCCAGGACTCTATATTCTTTTAACACACTACAGAGGACACTTGGCATCTCAATTTTTCAATTTTCAAGTCCCTTAAAATGGATTTAGAAGATTGGGTTTTAGAGAACTGAGTCAGGGAAACAGGTCTTAGCTTGAGCCTTATCTTTTGATCATTTTAACTAAATGGAGTTTATCTGATTTTGCTACTCATCTATATTCTAAGTATTTAGTGAGATTAAGTTTAGAAAGAACTGTTGATAAAAACAAAAATTAAATTATGACACATAATAATAAGCATAGTTATAGATCATTGCTTTGTAAAAACTAACAGCTGTAGTTTTTTGTAGCAATTTATTTAAAAAATTTTTCAGCATTATTAATATGAAATGGATAAGTAAACTTTGTCATTCATCATAGAGATTTGCAGGATTTGAAGTATTCTAATCAGCAATCCACTTTACAAAGATGGTTGTTTAATCATTTTAATCATCTTTATCAAAATTGACACCAGAAGATCCATTAAACTGCATAAAGAGTGTTAGGAATAATTTTTCATGTATGAAACAAGTAGTAGTTGAGATAAGTGGTTAGACTGTTTGCAGGAGAAAGATGTTAAGAACCTGTTGAACCCAGCAATGCTAAAGGCCTTGAGTGCCTTTTGTCCTTTGCCTGCTTCACAGACTTCATACAGAATCTAGTTGTGTCTGCCTAAGAATGAAACTGTCACTCAAGTTTTCTTCAGATTTTTATTTCAATACTAGAGGCCGGGTGCATGAAATTTGTGCACTGAGGAGGGGGGTGAGTCCCTCAGCCCGGCCTGCACCCTCTCGCAGTCCTAGACCCCTTGTCCTTACCTCCTGCCTGCTCACAGCTCCTTACCACTCAGCTCGCTGCTCCTTAGTGCTACCACGGAGGCAGGAGAGGCTCCTGCCACTGCCACTGTGTTCACCAGGTGGGAGCCCTATCTTTCTGTGTAGTTGTCTGTGGGCCAACTGCTCTCTTCCTTTTCACTTAGGGTGAGCAGCATATAAGGGCAGAGTGGACTGTTGTGGAATGCAGAGGGCTGCCTGGAGCTGAGGGGAATGGCTGGGCCTGTGGGGTGAGAGGTGGACACAGAAGATGCTATCTCACCCAATTGTGAGGTGGGCTGGCTGGCCTTCATCTGCCTGACCCCACCCAGGGAGGGACCAAACAGGGTGTCCGCCTCTCCATTCGCCATCCTTCCATCTGTGACACCTGTCACCCTTGCCAGGCCTCTCCCAAAGTGAGTTCAGCTCAATTGCTGAATGTAAAAGGGCATGGGGGTGGAGGGGAAGGACTCTACTCCAGTGCTCCCTAATTCCCAGCAACAGGACCTGGTTGACAGGACCTGATCTCAGGATGGTGGCCACAGCTGCTGAACATAGATATGTTTCAAGAAAAGTTGGGAATGCAGACTTTCATATGATCCCCTATTCCAAAAGGTGGCAGTTTATTCACATTGTGGCAAAGACACTTTCTAGAGTAACGTAAGTGGGTAAAGTCAGAGCTAAGCTGGGCCATTTCCTCATCCAATCTCTCTGTGGCAAGTGGGCAGAACCAAGTCTTAGTTCTTCACAGGAAACTTCTGGGGTGTTTTGTTTTGTTTTGTTTTGTTTTTAAGCCTGAAAGACAGTAATCTGTCTCCATTCTTGTTCTTTGGGATTTTTTCATAGTTGGATAAAAGGATACATATGTTGGGGCAATCCTCTCGAAATACAATATTCCAGTTGCATCCATATGATGACAACAGTGCCCCTCAGAGGGAGGGAGTCGACAGATGGGGAGCAGGGAATTCTGAAAACCAAACGATGACAGATATGCTAAGCCTTTCCTTCAAGTATATTACACCCTTCTTCAGGGGGTGGCAGGCCGGTGTCTGCTGGACCTTTACCACTTGATGTCCTGCCAGGCTTCCCTGTGCCCTGCTAGGCGGTGTGCAGGGCCACCTGGGCCCTGGGGGGTGGGGGGAGGTTGCCCCTCCCCCCCAGCCATTCCTGGTATAACTCCTGCACATGAGCGCTGGTCTCTGGAGGCCACACTTGGATGGCGGCATAGATGCCATCTATCTGCCATAGCAGTGCTCTGTCTGCATGCCCATCCTCCACCTGGGCCTGGCCCCTGCCACTTAGGCATACCCAGCACAGGCCAGGACCTCCATGAAGTGGCAGGGGAGCTTGCCCCTCAACAGCTTCAGGACCACTTCTGGATGTTCCAAAAGCCATAAGCAGCCTCAAAGTGTAGCAGAACCCCTCTGTCCCTTTCAAGGGTGACCTCCTGGAAGTCTGTTCCTCAGGGTGCAGTAGGTGAGCATGCCCACGTCCTCCTTGAACAGCTCCTTGGCCATGTGTCTGAAGATGTGCCAGGTACTTGTGAGAGCTGACACCCTCGTGGAGCCTCACCTCCTTCTCCTTCATGTCTCCAAACAGAGTGTCCACAGTGGCTTCATTTGAGGTGAGGTTGCTTTGCTCCATTATCTGGACAATTTCACCTGAGGTTAACACGCGGTCAGCAACCTGGGAACTATGCAAAGCTGTGGGAACATCTTCTCAAAGGCCCCCCAGTTTCTTGTCATAACACAGGGCCACAATGACATGGAAAAGCTTGTCTGGGGACAGGTTCTGCCATCTGGTGAAGTAATCCTTCACCAGAGAGCCATGATCTGCTGGGGAGACTTGGCCATGCAGAGATGGGGGTGATGGAGTGACCCAGCCGGGACAGGCAGAGGTCAACATGGGTAGCCAGGACGCTTCCTCACGGTGCTGGCAGTACAGATGCACAAGTTCCTTTTGACTCTCCAGGATGCTGAAGTCCACAGTTATGTTCATGTCAAAGACAGTGCACCCCAAGGCTTTTTTTTTCACCCCAAGGCTTTTGAGAAAGCCACAGTCTTCTGGATGCATCAGTAACACTGAGGCTGAATTTAGCAGAAAAATAAGGCAAAGACTGAGGACACACGAACACTGCCAGCACCTTGTGCTGTGAGGTATCACATTTCTTTTTAAGGTTCAAAACACGGAAGAAATCCTTAGTGTTCTGTTGAGAAACGTGGACTCCTTCCTCTGTGGTCACACAACTGTTACACGCCAGGCAGTCACTCAGAAATATCTTGGCATCAGCTAGCTTATGGAATTCTCCCTTCTCTTCATTCTCCTGTGCCAGACTCCAAACATTGACTGCGGCATTCTCTTGGTCATTGTTTTTTTGGTTTTGTACTACATTCCCTCTGTGTGCAGTGCAGGTGGGGGCTGGCTCGAGTGACCTGGAGGAAGCACAGGGAGAGCAGTCAGTCACTGCTGGTCACCCCTGGCACTGCTGGCGGTATCCTTTCTTCCGGTGGAGCATCTAGGGAGGGGAAGCGGCCAGTGCCCAAGGCCAAGTTCCAGGAGGCCAGTAGCGCTGTCGAGATTGTGCTGGGGGCGCTGGTCCGTTGGTGCCTGTCCTGTCCTCTGGATATTGTACCTGCAGGACTACTAAGGAATCCAGTCCCAAGTTCCTCCCCACTTCCGCTACCAATTTATTGGAGTCTGAGGGCCGGGAGGAGGGACCAAGAGGCCTGCCTTCCAGCTACTTGCCATTCCCCACCATGTCACTCACTCACTCTGGTTCCCTGTTAGCCATCTCCTGATAAATGGGAACCTATAGGTCCAGGGAGGGACCAAGCGGTCTGCCTTCTACCCACTCACCAGGCGCTGCTGCCATGAATTCATTGGAGCCTGAGGCCAGTTCCCTTGCTAGCCATCTCGTGACCAATGGAGCCTGAGGGCCGGGGGATGGACTATTGTCCATTTGGTCATTACAGTCCCTGGCTCTTTATATATAGAGACTATGGGCCTGGTGCACTGGGGGTGGGTGGTCCCTCAGCCCAACCTGCCCACTCTCACATACTGGGAGACCTCAGGGGATGTCCTACTGACAGCTCACCTCCAGCCTGCCTAAGGCCAAAAGCTTCTGACTGCAAGATTATGGGGGAGTCGACACATAGCCTTCACCTTTCTCTTCTAATGGCTGAAAAATCACTGATATTTACTAAAAGACTGGGCATTTGCTGAAAGGTCATATATTTTATATTTTTAAAATATAAAGATCATGCAGGAAATTTTAAAATAGTAAAAAAGACCCTAGCTGGTTTGGCTCAGTGGATAGAATATGGGCCTGCAGACTGAAGGGCCAAGGTTCCATTCTGGTCAAGGTCATATGCCTGGGTTGTAGGCTTCATCCGCAGTAGGGGGCATGCAGGAGGCAGCCAATCAATGATTCTCATCATTGATGTTTCTATCTCTCTCTCCCTCTCCTTTCCTCTCTGAAATCAATAAAAATGTATTTTAAAAAA
Source organism: Antrozous pallidus (assembly GCA_027563665.1). NCBI lineage: Eukaryota > Metazoa > Chordata > Mammalia > Chiroptera > Vespertilionidae > Antrozous > Antrozous pallidus. The sequence continues at coordinate 20,539,668 of CM050508.1, read as the reverse complement.
ATTATAAGAAAGAAATCTAGCCATAATACAAGAGCTCTAATACAATTACTCATAACATTTTGGGACATTACATCCTTTTTCATGTGTCTATTTGAAATTATGTTATACAATTTTATATTTTGATATTAAATTTAGATCAGTGTCTCCAAGAGTCACAGAGTAGAGACTGAGGATCAAAGAGGGTTATGTGTTTCTTACCCCAAAGGATTGCTGTCATGTAGAAGAACTCAGTTTTGCCAATTATTCTAAATTTTTGATAAGAGCCAAACAAGCATGGTTTTTACATAAATATTATCAATTTTATTACTTTTTAATCCTCATCTGAGGATATATTTTTATTGATTTAAGAGAGAAAGAAAAATGGAGAGGAAGAAACATCCATGTGAGGACAAAGCATTGATCAGCTGCCTCCAGCAAGCACCCTACCAGGAATCAAACCTGAAAGCTGGGGATGTGCTCTGACCAGGAATCAAACCCGAGATCTTTCGGTGTACAGGGCGACATTCCAACCAACTGAATCACATTGGCCAAGCCCAGATTCATCCATTTAAAAATTTTGGTTACAAAATTTAAAAATGTTGTGTGAATTGACAGGTTACCACATTCCACAAGTCATAAACATTTTCTGTTAGTAAATTGCCTCTAGAGCAGTGGTCCGCAGATCACCGGTTGGCAGCCACTGCTCTAGAGCATCTACTAGTACTTTACAAAGTTGCATGATATAACATTAAGTAGATGTAACACATCTTATAATATTTCACCTATTTTTGGACGTTTAGAGATTGTTGTCAATTTTTCTCTGCAATGAACATCTCCATGCATATTTCTTTGTCCTATGTTGCTAATGGAATAATAGAATCAAAGGGCATAGTTACTTAAATCATCCTTTATGTACATTATCAGGTATTTTCCAAAAGACTGTACCAGTTTATATTCTCTCTAGCAGTGATTTATGAAAGCACTAGAGGCCTGGTGCATGAATTTGTGCACATTGAAAGGAAATTAATTTGAAGAAATATTTTAATATTGCTGTTCACCTTTTCTCTATAATAGAAGTGTCAACCAAATTCACACTCAACAATAACAAATGGAAGCACATGTGTACTATTGGTACCAGTGAGAGCTTTACATATATAGATAAATCTGCTTAATTAAACCTGTTTTCTAATTTAGCTAAAACTTTTCCAGCCCAGTGAAGCACCCCAACTTCTCTTTCAGGTAATTGTCAGCTACACAGCAGTAAATATCAACATGAAACATTATTATTGTAGATCATACAGGGAGAACAAAGGGTGAAATATTTAACTGTAATAGTATTTGACTGTATTCTGTTCAGTGAGAAAACCTGAAGTCATTTTTAAGTTCCACCATTTCTTCTTTTCAGTTGGGTCAAGTTTCTAAACTTTCTAAATCTCCATTTTCCAGCTAATGAAAAGCAAATAGGATTCTACCCAGGACCCTGTCTACCTACTCCAGGACTTCTGTGAGGATCAAATGAGATGAGACATGTGGAAATGCTTCACAGACATTTGGTTAAACTATAAAATGTTTGCACCTGGCTATAAAGCAAGTCGGGTTCCTGGGCTGAAGAAACTGCAAGGAGACTAGTCACTAAAGAGAGGAAGCTGGGCATTGCTATGTGATGTCATTACTCAGCGACCACAGCCACCATTACAGGCAGGGAATGTAGAGAAGAGAGGTGAGAGAAAGGTAGGGTTCAGGAAGTCTGGATCTCCAGTTCTTCTGCCTAGCTGTGCTTTAAATAGAGCAGTCATATCTAATCTATTTTTATCTCAATTAATTTTTTAACATTATCTTTCCCAAGTAATATTTACTTTTTTTCCTCTAAAGAGTTTCACTGCTAGAAAAAAAAAAAAGTTGAAGATTACTGGCATATACAGATAAAAAATAGCTCCTTAATTATAGAATGCAAAAGGTCAAATTTCCCCCAGAATTCACTATTTATTGAAATGTCAGTGAAAAGTTAATGCAAAAGCAGGATTATTTTTTAAAGTGAACAAGCAAGACCTATTCACTTAACTCCAAGAGAAGGCTCAGCCAGGGCTGGTGTCCTCCAGGGCTTATCACCCTGTCTTGACCTTGGAAGAGAGGGGAGGCTGAGGCAGATGGAATGGAATAGAACCAACTCCTGAACCCAAACTGTGCTGCAAGGCTGGGAGATGTTGAATCACTCTGAAAGTAACGGCGTGTATTTAGGATTTAAATTCATAATATTGGGTATAGTATTAAAGACAACCTGCATCCTTTTCCTGTGGACATCTGTGGCGGCAGCACCATAAATGCTCAGGGGGCGTGCACCTCAATGATCTGAATTGGCGGTTACATGTAATAGATTTGCACTTTCTATTAACACCAGGATCCTATCTCTTCATCCAGGGACTTTGCTCAAAGGATAGGGTCGAACACTAGATGTCACTGTTGACTCACTCTATTATCTTTAGGATCAAAACTTCCTTAGTGAGGAGAGCAATAAAAAAAAAAAAAAGCATGAATATATATATACAGCGGCCTATTTTTCTCTCCTTTACAACGGTTGTGTGTGTGTGTGTGTCTGTGTGTTTTTTAATAAATTTCAGATTGTCTTTTTCTAGAGAACATTTGGAAGTTGGCAGAAAATGGAACAATGAAGAGGCATGAATGTTTTTTAAAAGAGAGAGGTCAACTAACTTATGTGTGTAAATAAGACCATTTTGCATTTCGGAGTTTCTGCCGGAGGAAAGACTCAAGTTTCCCTCAAGTCTATTTGTTTCCCTAGTTTTGTATATTTTCATCTTTGGCATTTATTTGAGTATTGTAACAAATATATGCCTAATGGTTGCCTTTGTTTTTCAATAGGCCAGGTTGTTGTTGGTGTCAGATTTTTTTTTTCCTTTTTACAGACTTTATTTTTTAGAGCATTTATCATATTGCATTGAAATACATGCTGTTACTTCCAGACAAGACCTCCTATAGGGTAAATACCAAATCTTGGTTATCTTTGTGCCCCCGTGACCCAGTCTTTTCATAGAGCCTGGCCTATAGTAGTGTTTTCCAGCCTTGACTTTATGTCAGAACTGGAGGCCCAATGCATGAAATTCATGCAAGAATAGGCCTTCCTTCCCCCAGCTGCCAGCACTGGCTTCCCTCTAGCACCCGGGACCCAGGCTTCCCTCACAGCTCCCGCTTGGTCTGGAAGGTTTTCCGGAAGAATGTCTTGTCTAATTATAATTAGCATATTATGCTTTTATTATTATAGACCTTTGAAGTTACAAAAGGAGATCTCTAAACTTCCCTGCAGGCCTCCTGAGTCAGAATCTTGAGATAGCATAGTTCTGCAGAGTTCAGCATGGTGGAGGGATGAAAAAGAGGGATGTGGCAGCCTTCGTTCTGAATCTTCTAGGATATCTATCCAACAACTACATTTCCAACATTTATTTATTTATTTATTTGAAGCATAAAAATGTTTCTAAAGCATATAAATGCCACACATTTAATTGAAGTATAGGCAGCCTTTCTTATTGATATCTTCAAACAGTTGATTCTTCAATACTCTGTATTATTTTTTTCTGAGACAGTAAGAGTTTTGGAAGAATATACACGCATTACTAGCTTTTTTGAGTTGTTACTTGGGAAAAGTGACTCAGTGACTCTGATATATTCAATTTTAGAAAACCACCCAAATTTTGGATAGAGAACCACACCCAGAAGAAAAATGCCTCATTAATTTATATTTTCTGCAGAACAAATGTATAAGTATCTCTTTAGAATTATGTGTGAGGGAAGTCTCAAAATGTTGAATTCAAACTAGGATAATATGTGGGAAAATTAATTATACCACACCCAATATTATGAATTTAAAGCCTAAGAAAATTTACTGATAATCTCTTTTTTATATATGGTATTGTTTTAGTTTAATAAATATAAAAATCATTATGTTGGCAGTGAAACATCACCAGAATGTTACTGGTGTTTGGACTTCTGTTCAGTAACCTTGGTACTTGGGTTCTGGCTAAGGAATAATTCAGATCCTTTCTCTTTGAAATCAATAAAAATACATAAATATATTTTTTTAAAGAAAGAATTTACAGCCAAGACTCAAACTATATGAGAAAGTTTATTTAGAAAGTCGCAAAGTTTGAAGAAGTGAGCCAGCTGAGCTGTGTGGGCTCAGGAAACAAATTCCAGAGATAAAAGAAGAGTCCTTAGAGCTCAGAAGGAAGAGGAAGGCAAGGAAAATGCGCCCAAGGGAAAGGGATGAGGAAAGATGCAGGCATTCCCAGAGAGGGCCACACTGGGTAATGTCTTGAGGTTGTTTATGTGGAGTTCTCAGAGTAGTCATCATCTGTTCAGGTGTGTCCTTTCAGGGTGATTGTCTTCACTGGTTGGTCTGCACTGGAGGGAGTCCTTAGTCATCACAGCTGATCCAAGGCTTAGTTTTTCTGGGCCTGGAGCTGAAACCCAAAGAAGGCCTAGATGTTATCCCTAGAGGTTAATGCTAAGGGAATGGGTTGTGCAAGGGCCCAAATGGGACTTGCATGAGGCCACTCTTCAGCCCCTTGTTCCTTCTCCCAGGTGGTCTGTGGCATGGCTAGCAGCAGCATGTCAGGGGAAGAAAGGTCAGGGGAGAGCCCCAGGTGCATGACCAGTGATATCAAAGGTAAGTGGGTCTAAATCTTCTGACCAGCGATATGCTAAGAAGAAAAGGTTACCCTGGGGACAAGTTCCTTGTTTTTCCAGTTTTGCCTGTTGCTAGGCACCTGGGGATTTCTGCCCTTGTGACCTTTGTCATTGTCTAGAGGAGACTCCATTTCATTGTAAACCAACCAACCTGGATCCTGAGATTGCTATTTCAGGAGTCTTTTTTTTTTTTTTAACCTGTATGCATGCTACTTAATATTTTGTGAGGAAATATTTGTAGTTAGCCATTTGGTGGGCATTCCATGTAGGAGTTGGCTCACACGGTTGTTCGTCTCATATCCTGGAGGAAGGTGTGCAGCCTGACATGTATCATGAGAGGCAGGGTATGTGGGGAGAGAATTCACAGTCTTCGAGGAAGGTGTGGGTTGCAATTCCAGAAATTGCTTAAACTTTCTGACCTTCATCTGTAAGTTGGCACTATCCAGTAATACTTATCTCAGTGAGTTGTTGTTAGCAGTAAATAAGATCATGCTGGGCACCTGCTGCTACCTAACACTTTCCCAATAACTGATTTTGTTATTATTATTAGCCCACCTTTTCCATGGGCTACTGGTAACATAACATGAATTTTCTCTCTTGTCAGTCTGGCCATTATTAAGTATGCTTAATGTCACTTTCTCCAATAATAATCCACGGGAGAAAAATACATTCCTCATAGGTTATTATAGAGATGAAATGAGGTAAGAAGTTTAAAGGACTTGGCATAAAACATATCATCGATAAATGACAGCTCTGGCTGTTTCTTTGGTAAGCATATGTCTTTTGAGCACTTCCTGTGACCTTTCTTCTAGTTCTGGGAATACAGCAGTGAATGGAATCCAGCCCCTGCCCTTGTGAAATCTACGTAGTTACTCATCATTGCTATTGCAAATTTGGTCTCGGTTGCTATGCAGGAGAAAAAGGCATGTCTTAGGTGATGCCTCAGAAGGTACACTGATTATATTTCTACTTCACCTGGAAAAGCAAGCTCTCAGCCTTTGATCTTTTCTCCTTCCTAGGAAGAGACAGCAGAAACCTCTATCTTTAGAATTCAGGCTGTTCCAATGAGAGCATATGGACTCTCTCCTTAGGCCTTTGCTATGGACCCTGTACAGGCCCCCGGAGTGTCTCACTGCACAGTCAAGGCTGCCTGCTCGCAGCCCATGGCGTTGAATTCTGCTCTCTGTGTATGGTTTTAAGTTAAACTGCCTGCAAACTTGGAAATTATTATTGATGGCCTCAACTGTTTACTAATGTGGCAGTGCCTGTGATTTGTGCTTTAACATTTTTTCCAAAGCCCATTTACTTTCTAAGTGCTGTGCTAAAGTGCTCAGAGGGATTCCCAGGTGGCAGATGCTAGTAAACGGGTGTGCTGGATGGTTTCTCAGAAGATGGCAGTAGAGACACGTGTGATAACTCTCCATCAAAGGAACCTGACGGAGAGTTTCTCAGGCTGGTCTGGTACTCAAAAACCAAATTTGTTGTTGCTCTTGTTTGTTTTATTTTATTTTTTCCTTTTCTTTTCATGTGAGCATTGCAGATTATCTCCCAAGCAGGACATTTTGAGAGCTCCATTTGGAAAAGTGAACAAGATTGTGGATAGGAACTTCCTTCTCTTCACAACTGCTCAGTAAATGGTTGCTAAAGAACTTCTGATAGTCGATTAAAAGTGATTAACAAGAAGCAAAGTGCCTGTTCTCTCTCTGAGTTTTTGAGCATATTCATAGACTCGTTAACAATGGAAAACATGACATAAGAAAAGACTTCCAAGAAGGGGATAGATGTGAAAGTTGATTTTATTTGATTACAGGTATTCCGATGCATGTCTTGGATTGTTTGGTAATCTCTTCAAGGGTTATTCGAGCAAAGCCCTACTGCCCTGCAGAGAGAAAACACCCTCTTCAGTCCCTCTAATTTTTCCCATGTTCTAGAGAAAATGTCTTTCATGCCACACAATTCACTGCCTGGCCCTTGGTGCCTTGTGTGAATTTTCTAAACAGTTTGATGGGGAACAAGGGAATCTGCAGGCACTTTGAAGTCCATGACATGGGTAGATCAACCAGCTTCAGCTCTGCCGTAACCCAAAAAGGGGTTTTAAAAACAGAACACCCTAGCTGGTTTGGCTCAGTGGAAAGAGCATCAGCCAGTGGACTAATGGGTCCCTGTTTGATTCCAGTCAAGTTCATGTAGCTCGGTTGCAGGCTGGATCCCCCATTCTGGTCAGGGCCATGTGGCCAGCAACCAATTGATATGCCTCTCTCACACTGATTTTTCTCTCTCTTTGTCACTCCCCTTCCCTTCCAGTCTCTCTCTCTCTCAAAAAAAAAAATCAATGGAAAAATATCCTCGGGTGAGGATTAAAAAACCCCAACAGAACAAGAACATGCTATGATGAAGTGGAATGTGGGAGCTGAGAAGGGAATGTGGTGGAGACATATGGTTCTACTCTAGTAAATGGCTGAGCCTCTTTCAAGCACATGCATTTGTACATAGTACTGAGACAGGCTAGTGAGCCAGGACAAGTGGAATAGGGAAACTGAGACAGAAAGTTAAGTGGCCACGCAGATACAAATATCTAGTAAATCCCAAATCCTATCTCTTGTATCCGAGGAGACCTAAGAGTAAATAGTCTACACTCTTGCCCCATCTGGGTGTAAATAGCTTAAATCATCCTACTTAGGGAGACAGCAGAAATCTAATTAGTGCCATTTGCCAACCACACCTAAGGACAAATGTAATAGTTAAAGGAATAAATCTCATCTTGGCACATTAACATAAAACTGATGAATCTTCTCTTGATGCTGAGCCTTTAAAACCACTTAAAGTAAAGGTCCCAGAGAGTATTCTCCCTCCCCGGACTACAACAGCACTTCCCCTCTTCCCACTCTTGCCCCACAAACATGAACCTCATAAACTCTAAGGGACTCAACTCCTCCATGGAATAGAAACTCAGGACAGTGGCTTTGCTTCTAGCTTCATTGAAGCTAGCTGCACATTTTCTAGGACTGGTTTAAGGAACATTGGAATTTGCAAACCACAGGCTGTCCATAGGTAATGCATATAAGATCTTTGTTTAATTTCTTCTCACCCCCACCCCAACCCCTTTCAGTCTGTTCCATTTCCATGCCTCTGATTCTGGTTTTGAACTCTATATACAGTAGTTTGCTTTCTTCCATTTGTGACAGATTTCTTTGTCTCTGCATTTTGGCTGCTTTCTTGTGTTTGTTTCTATGTATTGGATAGAGCTGCTGTGTCTCCTTGAGTTAGTAGAGTAGCTTTGTATAGTAGGGGTTCTAGAGGGCCCAATGGCTCAGCCTCCCCAGTCACCTGAGCTGGGAGCTCTAGGTGCACCCCTTTATGGGCTGTGAGCACAGTCTTGTTGTAGTTGAGATTTGATTACTGTTGGTGTCACTGGGAGGAATTGACCTCCAGACCAATTGGCTGTGTGGACCAGCTGTGACTATAGTGGGAGAGCTGCTGTGCAGGATTTGCTTCACTGGGGCTTTGGTGCTCACTGAGTCTGCCCCTTGAGTGTGTCACTTATGGATGTGTAGAGTTGTAATCTGTTATGGTCTGGCACTGACCAGTGGGTACACTGGCTCTTGGGTCTCCAGGGAAGTGCAAAGTCAGCCACTGACTGGGGCCACCCAGCAGGAGCTACAGAGAGATCTGCAGAATCCTCCTCTTTGCATCAGGTTTGGAAGTGCCCAGATGAGGCCCAGCTGTGAAGCAAGGCAGGCTGGTGCTGGTGCCAGGTCCTGGGTCTTTTATTGATAGGTTTGGGACTCCCTGACCCAGTTGCAGCTTGTTTGAGAGGTTTTATTGTGAGCAAGGACAGGACATTCATATGCAAAAACCACTGCAGGAAGCTTGGGTGGATTTGTAAATTGGATGAGGTGGAGTCTTAGGAAATCACCAGGGCGGAGCAAACAGAAATGGCTGCCAGTCAGCCCTGCCACCTAGGAGTTCCCAGCATAGGAACGATGATCCCTGTGAGCACCTCCATCTGGGAGAAAGCTGCCCTGAGTATATTGCCAGACAATCGAGTTCCTCCTCATATGTGTATATGTCTCCCAAAGCCTTGCCCTGGTGCTGGAGCACAGAGAAAGCAGGACCTTGTAAGTTCAGTTTATGGTGCTGCCCTTTTAAGAGGAACAGCTGGGTCTCCAGCACCTTGTGTGTCACTGAGCTCCAATCCATACTCGTTATACAGCCTGTAGTTCTTACTGCCTGTAAGAGGGACTTCTTATAAAGAGGGAATTCTTTTTTCCAGTTCTGGGACCCTGGGCTGGGCATTTGGTGTGAGGCTGGGACACCTTGCTCCTCTGGGCAGCCTCTGCAAAGATGATCTCCCTCTCAATTAAAAAAGTGGCCCATGCTGGACCAGCCCATTCTGCACCTCCAAATCTCCTACCAGTCTCAGTGTGCTTTCCTTTTTACTTCTCTAGTTGTAGGACTTCCATTCAGCCAGCTTTCCAGGGGTTCTGGATGATGGTTGTTCTGTATATTAGTTGTAATTTTGATCTGGTTGTGAGAGCTGGAGAGAATAGGCATTTACCTTTTGGGAAAAAGGAATTTCATCCACTCAATTCTCCAGCAGTTGGGGATGAGCAAAACCACTGAACTTGTCCCTAAAGCCCCCTTTTCTCTGACTTGTTAATGAGCCAAAGCAGCCCAGCTTAGACTCATAGTCCCTCTCCTGTTGTTGTTCTGTCCTAGGCCCTTCCTTATTTAACTGTCTCCAGCTTTAATAAATTAAGGAACTTGTACTAAGTCCATAATTTGCAGGCCCAATGTGAAATGTAAACATTGGGTCTCTTGTTCAATGTTATTAAGAATTTCAGTATGGCAGAAGTGGGGGATCATATCAAGTGCAGGGATTATTCTGAGTAGGGCCCTTTGCAGCTGCACAGATTTTACACCCATGAAGCCGTGTGTGTGTGTGTGTGTGTGTGTGTGTGTGTGTGTGTCTGTGTAAGAGAGAGGGGGGGGGGAGAGAGAGAGAGAGAGAGAGAGAGAGTCTGTTTTCACTGCTTAGTCTCTTTAAAGTAGGATTTATCAACCTCAGCACTGTTGACATGTGGACCAGCTCATTCTTTGTTGAGGGGCTGACCTGTACATTATAGCATATTTAGCTGCATCCTCTTTGTTGTCTATGAAATGTTAACATGGTGCTTGGTGGGCAGGATAAACTGATAAAGAAAAATTGAATTTATTTAAGGAAAGGTGATGAGGGAAGGGTTATACAAAGGGAAGGGCTGCACAGCACTGAGCCAAGGTGACATTGGATTGATGATGGTAGCACTCGGAAGCTGGAGTTTCATCCTGATAGGCAGTTACTGGAAGAAAGCTCTTGTCAGTGGGTTTGGAGTCTGAGTCGGTGGGCTTGGAATGCGGATGGAATGCAGGTGTGTGGATGAGCAAAACCACTGAACTTGTCCCTAAAGCTTTAATTCCTTATATGGTCTGACTCCTGGTGTCCAGAAAGTTTTTTTTTTTTCTGGCCTTTGTTTTCCTATGGCAGGAAGCTTACAAATGGCCATGAAGGATCATATTGCCCTGTTGTCCTCTAACAGTCTACCCAGTGTATGCCAAATGTTTCCTTGTGGGGCAAAATTACTCCAGTTGAGAACAATTGTTTTAAGGTAAGATTTTGCAACACTGGCAAAGACAGTTTAATGGCTTTATCTTTACTTCTTTCTTGTTTTTTCATTCTTTTCCTACACAGCATGAAGGAAAATATGAACTTCACTTTTATACCTGTGCCTGGTGGGTGCAGAATACCAAACATTCAGTGAAGCTCATCAGGCTTTGGAGACTTATGCAGGGTTGAAGGCACACCCTGGTTCTGCCTGCATAAACGTAATTTGTCCTGGTTGCCTTGGGTAGATATATGTTTCAATGTGTTTGTTCTCTGAGCCCTGAAATGTATCCTTTAATCTTTGACTCAGAAAACCCTTTAACTCTGGGAGGAGACACCAAAGGCATTCTCCTGACAGACAGGGAGAAGGCTGTTTGGATTGCTAATTTGTTTTCACTGCTTCCTGTGCGTGTGTGTGTGTGTGTGTGTGTGTGTGTGTGTGTGTGTGTGTGTTTCCATGCTGATGTTCCTCTTTAGACTTGAGAGTATGAATAATTCTGCATAGCCTGAGGGGAGAAGCAGGAGGAGGCCTGCTTGTAGAGTTGTTTGTTCTGTAATGAAATAGAAAGTTTAAAAGCCTAGTGAAGCCTGAGCAGTTGGAAAGGAAGGGATGCCTAGAATGTACTTTAAAAATTACTCATAAACAAGATAAACTCTGGAAGCCCCTTGGAGGTCAAGGAAATAAATTTTCCGCTCACCTTAGAAAGGCACCGCCAAGTAGAACTGCCTCCGCTCCCCAATGTGGAGTCTCATGCAGTGTCCCACTCACTTAAATGCCCTTCAAGATAACTTTCTTAACTGTGTATCTTATGAACTGGCATCCTGAAAGCCAACTAAGCATTGACATTTTTTGGATTGTGAGTAGTAATGAGACAGACCAGTAGGCCAGGTCAAATGGAATGGGGAAACTGAGACAAATAGTTAAACAGCAGTGTGCAGCCATCTAGAAAATCTCAATGCCAAGCAGTTTGCAGCCATCTATTAAATCCTTAAACCAAGGACACTCAAGAGTAAATGGTTTGCACTTCTCCTCCCCAACCAGAAGGTAAATAGCTTAAATCACCCCACTCAGAGAGACAGACAGCAGGAATCCAATTAGTGCCATTTGCCAACCACACCCAAGGACAGATGTAGATAAGGAAATCTCATTTTAGCACATCAGCATGAATCTGATGAATAGGCTATGGAGATCCTCCCCTAAGCCTACCCTACCCCTAACTGCCCAGACTTTATTTTTTTGTTGGTTTGTTTGCTTTTTTTTTTGAGAGGTCTTTTTAAAATTATTATTAATACATTTTTATTGATTCCAGAGAGGAAGGAAGGGAGAGAGAGAGAGAGAGATGATGATGATGATGATGATGATGATGAGAGAATCATTGATCGGCTGCCTCCCCGCAACTGGGGACTGAGCCTGCAACCCAGGCATGTGCCCTTACCCAGACTTTAAAACCCCTCAAAACCAAGGTCCCAGTGAAAGATGAAACAGATGGACCAGAGAGAGAGAGAGCAGGGTACCAGGACACAGACTTTATTGAGGAGACCTTTCCCAAGGGAGAAAGAGCTCACATGGGGAGTGAAGGAAGAGAAACTAGGGGAAGGGGAAAAGAGGGGACCCAGGCAGACTGCCTCCCGGACTGCCTGGAAGAATAGTCCGGGAGAAAAGGTGCCACATGGCGCACTGAGACGCCCTTTAAGGGCCGGAACAGTCAGGGCAGAATGGGAAGGGGTGGGACACAGGGCTCTCTGGTATGTGATTGATTGGTGGCTCAATATCTCTGTCAATTACATCATAACTCCGCCCACCAGTTGGGGGGGTACCTATCACCCAGTGTGTGCTCTCTCTTCTGCTTCTCCTTTACCTAATGGCATGCATCTTCTAAACTATAAGGGACCCCACCAGATTTGCAACTAGGGCAGCAGCAGTTCATCCCAGGCAACCCCCTTGAATGTGTGCTCAAGCCCCCCTTTTCCTCTGACTTTTTAGTGATCCCAAAGAGCCCAGCCTATCCCCCCACCTAGTGCCTCTCCTGTTTTCCTAGGCCCTTCCTTGTTTCACTGTCCCCAGCTTCAATAAACATCTTCTAAAATTCACCAGAACTCATGTTGTAAAATTTTTCCTACATGAGAAGTCAAGAACCCACACACTATTGGCTGACCGTAGGTAGACCTGCTCAGGGCCTGATCCCCTTTCCAGTAACAGTAACTTGATAATTACCTGTTTGAAATATCTGATTTCTATAATTTTGTGTTCAGACAGGTCCTTCTGGTCTGGAGATGGTTTGTTCAAATTTAAGTCCAAATAAGCCAAGGACCCCAGGTCTGAGTGCTGTACTGAGACTTAGCTGCAGGCTGGACATCTTCATGACAGCCATTCTGAAAATGTACTACTTCACCTGCCGCATGGGTGCATTGTGTTATAACTATCCATTACTGTGGAGCTGATTCTCTCAAACAATGAGCTCTTTGAGGTCTATGAATCTCCAGCAAATAGAACAAGGCCTAGTATGCAGCAAATGTTCAGTTAATGCTGCACATAACTGGTTGAGAGTCCTGAAACAAACAGGATGAAAGAGGAGAGTGTATCAATAGAAACCATCCTCATTAGTAGAAGACAAATTGGCAACATGCCCTTTCAATAGGAAGAGGAAGGAAGTACAGAGTGGAGTTTTAGGCCCTCCACTTTCAATTTCTTTGTTAGAGGGGATTTTGACAATATATCTCACTGGAGTTTTGATCTGATTGGTCATTGATACTAGCAATAGAAAGGTTTATTTTATTTTTTATCCAATAGCTATTATATGCTAAGGTAACAGAAGGATATTCTCTCCTCCCTTCAGTTGGAACTGGATGGCTGAGAGCCTGTCATGGGGGTAAATGACTAAGTAGATTGAGAAGACATTTAGTGGGGGGGCATGGAAGAGAACAAGAATAGAGCTTTGAGAGGAGGGGCTCTTGGATGCCCACCTGAGGTGAACTCCAGGAAGTCTTCAACGAGGAAAGTAAAGAACAAGGTTTATTGCCCCCTGGATTTCTTATGGTAAGGCTACTTTTCAAAATAAAATATAATCGTGAATCTCAGATATCAAATTAATACTTTTAGAGATGTTATTAAAGCCTTTAATTAATGAGGAAACCAATGGGATGTTACAACTGGTTCAAAGAATTCAAAGAACCAGCAATAATACAGCAATAAATTTATAAATATGCAAAATGGCTCATTCCCATAGCAAGGGAAGAGAGTCAATTATATTTTCAGGAAAATTTTTATTTGCACATCTATCATCTGCATTGCTGCTAGTTATCTACAATTTACAGAGTTGTAAGTAAAAATCCTCAGTCAATAAAAGCCCAAAGGCCTCATGGAGTCAAATGCCCTGGAAGATGACATGGAGAAAACGCCTAGTTTTCCACTGAAGACAACTTTTAATCCTTATGGCTCATTTTAAGGCATTTACAATTTTCCCCACACTAACATATGTTTGATTGTCCAATAGTAACATTTTCTTTTGGGAAACACTGTACTTTCAGGAAAAGGAACAGCTCCATAAATTCCTCTTCAAACAACTTCAACAAGCCAGGGTGAAACAGTTGCAGGTAGTATTTCAGAAGAGTGGGGAAGGTGAGAAGGGGACAGTTGTTTGACCACAGTGTGGGCAGAGGCATAGCTGCACAGAGATGACAGTTACAGCCAAGCTTTAGATCAAGTATTATTAACCTATGTTTTATCTTATTTAGCCTATACCCTACCTTGAACTGCAACCTGTGGATACATGAAAGTCTTGAAAGGTTACAACTTGGAGATTCTTCAAGAGCAGAAACATAGCATCAGTCTTCTACAACTCTCGGAGTGCTAATGTGGGGTTGGCTCTTTGCTAGGTGCTAGGGGAAGAAGTGTAAGTAGAACAGCCTTTAATATGATTTTGACGTTGGGAAGGACTTGTATTCGGGGAGGGAGAGAAGAGGACCTTCTAAGTGAATGGAACACTAAGAGAGAAGGGTGCTAAAAACCTATACAGTAGTGGTGTTCTGAGAGTATGCTTTCCTCCCCTATTCATCAGAGTATCCTCACAATGATGGGGGGAAAATACAACACATGAAAAATCACTTCTGTCTTTTTGTTGACCTCATAGCTCAGACCAAGAGAACATTTAAAGTTTAGTGGTAAAAATAGGGCGGCGGGGGGGGGGGGGGGGGGACCTATCCTTTAAAAAGATGGAGACATAGATATTGGCTGACAAAATCAATGTGCCTGAAATGGCCTGGTATTTCTGAGTCATGGGATCATAGATCCCATTAATAGTCAGGTACAAAATCAACCTCCAGACTTGAGGTGACCCTTGAGAATTTACCTTTTTTATGAGGAATTTAGCACCATCCATCACTTTGAATCATAAAGCTCTGTCTGCTTACTCATTTTTTCCTCTTCTTCCTCCAATAGACAAACATTGGTCAAGAGCTTTTATCCTGTCCCTGCACTTGAAGTTTTGAAAGTCCATTATGAATGACAGTAATTAACTTCAGGTCTTAGCGCTATAGGACTCGAGCAAGTTAGTTTTAAAAAAAAGAAGGAAGAAGACTTTAAAAATCATTAAAGCTCTTTCAACACAAAACGTGGCTAAGTTATATCTGTGCATTAAAGATATTTTAAAAACCAGACATAATTTATTCTTATCATTAATTTTCATAATTTTAGCTTTGACTCAATAGCTGGGGTTTTCGGATTAGCTTAGGATCTTTCTCTTGCTGTTAATTTAAAATGAGAATGAAACTATAGACTCAATCTCCTTTTTGAGTAAATATACAAACAAATATATGTCTGTGAAACTTGAGGGCATTTGAGGATTTTTCTTTTCTTATGTGAATAGTTAGGAAAATAACCAGGTTAAGTCAGAACAAAGAATTCCTTCTTAATGCATTGTGTTTATAGCACATCCAATATTTCAAAAAGGAGTTGGCTCTGCATCATGATAAAAAATAGGTCATCTGTGAATTAATAGAGCATTATACCCCAAATTCTCAGTTGAATTAAATAACCCAGTCAGGGTCCATGGTAGAAACAAATGTGTAGTTTAGGTCTCCCAGGTTACTGAGAGTGATTACTGAAAAAGGGCAGAGTTTAACACAGAGTAATTTTTAAGTCCTTGTTTCATGGAAAAATCAGGCTAAAATCACTTTAGGTTTTACTTGCATGATGTTCTCTTTCGAACTGCATGAGGATTCAGAAATAATCAGTACTTCATATTAGATGTGTAAAGATATAAATTCACATTACGTGCTTGGACTTGACACCTCTCATAGGCGTCATGATAGCACACGAACAAGATTGAGGAGGGCAAATGAGGCAGTTTTTTATCCCTGATCAATGCCACCAGCTGAAGTGAGAAGGGAAAGTGGATTGGTGAAAACATCTTAACATTCTAGAATTGTTTGGCACCCAGAGAGAGTGCGAGTTATAGTTTCTGAGAATTACGCATGTGGATTTACCACACCTACAGGAAAGTTGGCGAAAGGGAGGCTAGTGAGAAAAACAGAGACACGGAGAAGGGCCGAGAAACCTCAGTGCTTGCTCATTCACAGGCTACCTGGCAGTGGCCAGGTCCTGGACTGTCAGTGCTTCTCAAGTCCTCTGCTGCTTGTAAAGGAGATTAAGAGCTATAGTGTTCCCCTGTGGAGGTTCAAGCATTAGCTTTTGCTTGAACTGATAGAACTTTAAGGCTGAATATCCCCCTGGATGGCTGTTCCAGAAGAATCAAAGTATCAATCTGCTGCTGTTATTCTTATTAAAAATTTATTTCCACTTGACAACAGTGGCTGCTGTAAAACCACCTCTCCAATAACAGTTGCTATGAGGGCCAGAGCAGTCTGAAGTCCCTGGATACCTGCTAATGGCTGTCTTGTGGGTGCTTCCTACATGGCTGGGGAGTCATGGTCTCTGGAATCAACCCTTTCCTTCTCTCCTGGGGTGCCAGGCTGACTGTTGGGGGGAGGGGCTCTTGAGGGAAGAGAGCAATATTACTTTAAGCCAAAAATGGAAGGTCTGAAGGTGGTACCATAAACTTGCAATTGATATTGGGAATAGAGAGCTTGAGGGGATAGTTGAAATGATGGAGTAGTAATGATTTAGGTTATTGACTGAAGTTGCCATAGAAGGAACAGACTAGGTTGTGGCTGGTGAATGTTATTGCTCACATTCTGAGACCCAGAACCTGTGGGACAGGACACTATTTCAAGGAACAGTGAGATTATTCCTGGAAACCTATCCCAGGTACAGCTGTGACCATTGTGCAACCTAAGAGGTGTGAATAGGAACTAATGAGACAGACCCTTGTGTATGGATTAAGTAATTTGTGCCTTCGTTATAGTAATGCTTAATTTAAAGTTCTGAAAACAGTGAAACTCAAAACCAGTGCAAGACAACATAAAAACCTCTTCCATCCCAGATCTGTGGCTGAAACATCTTAATTCAGAGTTAGCCTCTCAAATCTTACAGCAACTCTTCACACTTAACTGAGGAGGGGGGGGGGGGGGAACGCGTGCTAAATTATAGCAAATATTTACACATAATTGGGAAAAGGGATGTTCAAATTAACATGAGCTTTAAAAAATTGTTAACAATATCATACTTACACCAGACAAGATTTTAAGTTAGTACATAAAAATGTAGAGGAAGTGTAACTTTTCTTTCTACTCCCAGCCCCCAGGCTCTGATTCCTCTCCCCAAAGACAGTAACTAAGAGAATGATCCTATACTAGAGGCCCACATGAAAATTTGTGCACTCGGGGGGTTCCTCAGCCTGGCCAGCATCCTCTCACAATCTGGGACCTAGGTCTGGCCTGAGATCAGGTCCTATCGGACTTTCCTTTCCCGGGCTGCAGGCAGCTCGCCCCACCCCCACTGCTGCCACAGATTGCCATCTGTGCAGTGCTGCCCTTCCTTCCCTGCGACTGGTGGCCTCCCTCTGCAGGTGACAGGTTGAGGTGTGATGGCTTGGATGGCCTGGACCTTCCTCTTTGCTGGGGTTGGGGCCAGCCCTGCGAGGGGCTGTTTGCCTATCTGATTGCCCATAACTGCTCTCCTGCATACCTGATCACCCCTAACCACTTGTCTGTCTACCTGGTCACCCCTAACTGCTTGCTGGGGGGCAGGGCCAGCCCTGTGAGGGGCTGTCTGCCTACCTGATCACCTCTAACTACTGGCCTGCCTACCTGATCACTACTAATCACTGGTCTGCCTACCTGATCACCCCTAACCACTGGCCTGCCTACCTGATCACCCCTAACCGTTCTGCCTGCTTGCTTGATTGCCCCTAACCACTTGCTTGGGGCTGGGGCCAGCCTGCAAGGGCCCATCTGCCTACTTCATCTCCCCTAACTGCTGGTCTGCCTACCTGATTGCCCCTAACCACTTGCCTGCCTACCTGATTACCCTTAACATTCTACCTGCCTGCATGATTGCTCCTAACCACTTGCTTGGGGGTGGGCCCAGCCCAGCGAGGGGCCTCTGCCTACCTGATATCTCCTAACCACTGGCCTGCATACCTGATTATCCCTAACCACTCTGCCTACCTACCTGATTGCCCCTAATGGCTTTCTTGGGAGTGAGGCCAGCCCACAAGGGGCCATGGTGGTCTGGTCTCTGGTCATTTTGGTAATGACACCTCTGACCTTTTATTATATATAGGATAATAAAAGGCTAGTATGCAAATTGTCCCCTTGACCAGGAGTTTGACCAGGGGGTGGGACATGCCAGCCAACTTCCCATGGCCCCTCCTTCCAGCTGGCCCTGCCCGCAATCACTCCCCTCCCATCCATGGCACATCTCCCCCCCCTCTGGCCAGATCCCACCCATGCATGAATTTGTGCACCAGACCTTTAGTCTGGTATAAAATGCCAGAGACATCTTTTTAAGTCCAAATGTATATGTATATATTTATTTGCCTAAAAATCAGTGTGTGTGTGTGTGTGTGTGTGTGTGTGTGTGTGACCCACCTTCATAAGTATTTGCATTACACATATTGTTCCTC
This sequence comes from Antrozous pallidus, assembly GCA_027563665.1. Lineage (NCBI taxonomy): Eukaryota > Metazoa > Chordata > Mammalia > Chiroptera > Vespertilionidae > Antrozous > Antrozous pallidus. Next base: position 20,521,326 of record CM050508.1, on the reverse strand, counting down.
ATTTTGCTTTTTTAAAATATCTTATCCTGGAGATCACTGCATATGGTATTGAGCTGCCTCACTTTTTAAATGCTGCAATGAATATTACCACAAACATTTCCTTAAGCATAGACATGAGTAAACCTGTGAGATTAGTTAGTTCTAAAGGAATGAAATTGTGGTGTCAGAGTATATGTATTTTTAAAAATATCTATATTTTTATTGATTTCATAGAGAAAGGGAGAGGGAGAGAGAGATAGAAACATCAACTATGAGAGAGAATCATTGATCAACTGCCTCCTGCACCCTTTCCCCCCACTGAGGATGGAACTCACAACCCAAGCATGTGTCCTCATCAGGAATCAAACCGCAACCTCTTGGTTCATAGGTCAACACTCAAGTTGTATTTTTTATTTTGAGAAATATTGATGTCATTCTCAAAAAAAAAAAAGTGTTTTCAGTTTACACTCACACCAGCAATGCATCAAAGTGGTTTTTCCTTATCTTTCTGCTAACACAGATAGCTCAGGTTTTTAATGGAGCTAACAATTTATTCTCTCTGTCTCCTCTATCTTTGGAAAGTGGGGCTTCTATATCATTAGCCAACTTTCAAAAAAGAAACTGTTTCCTAAATTAACATGGCTCTTCTTCTGTTCTCTAAAGTTCTGGGAGCTTTGGGATTTAATGCAGCAGATGCCATTTGGGAGAAAGGGTTTGAGTTCTATTTCTTATTTGATTTTTATTGAATTGCATATATGCCCTAAAGACCACTACTGAAAACAGGAGCATATAGTTCTTCCTTCCAGGTCACTCGAATTGTTTAACAAAGAGAAAATAAAAGACCTGCAAAAATATTTAGTAAAGTACTTTGAAAAACTCATGAAGAAAAATGCGTATCTGAATATATATCTCCTTTTGGCATACAGATCAGCAAGCAAATGCTTATTTGATTGAGGGGATGGGAATCAGAATGTAGTAAAACTAAAGGAAAAGACTAGTAGTGTATTAAAGCTGTCTTTTTGGTGGGCATTCAAGGGAGTGAGCAGCAGATAGGAACTGAGTAATGAGAAGAGTGTGTTTTATTTTATTTTATTTTATTTTTTAGAAATTTGGCTGAGAGAGCAAAGGAAAAGGAGGTTATCCATGAAGAGGGGGAAAATGTAAGATGCAGAGAAAACTGGTCCTGGAGCAGTCCAGACCCGCTGGGCTTCCATGCATGGATGGAAAGGAGAGAGGACACTTCTTGCAAAGAGGAGAATAAGCACAGTGACTCTTGAATAACGTGGGGTAAAAGGCTCTGACACCCACCAAGCTGAATATCCGCCTACAACTTTTGACTCTACATTTGGCTTTTCTTATCCCTGGATTCAACCAGCTATGGGTGGAAAATGGGAATCTGTGGTTGAGAACATGAAAATACTGGTTTTTGTTTGGCATGGTTGAATCTGTGGATGTGAAGCCACATATGGGAAGGGCTGACTATTGAAAAAGAAATCCACATATAAATGAATAATGAGGTTTAGACCTTTGTTCTCCAAGGGTCAACTGTAATTAGTAATGGCAATTGAGATAGCTGAGAACATAGGGAAGAGAAGTTGAAGGAGCTCACTTGATATAGAGCATGCAGGACTTGGAGAAGACTCAGGTGTGAACCCTGAGCAACTACTGCAAGGTCTGTGACCTTTCCGTGTTGGGTTTTCCTGCTTGCGAAATGGGGGCATTCTGCTTATCTCAGAGGTTTGAGGATCAAATGATGCAGTGCATGTGAAAATGTCTAAAGCTTTTTAATATATTTCTGCAATAAAGGGATGATTAAAAGGGAAAATACCAAGCAATTAAAGGAATACAGTTATTTACAGTCAACCAGGACCATTTAAAAATGATCTTTTCTGGTCAAACAGGCAATAGAGGTGGCTTAGGAAATCTACCGGCAGAACCCACTAGGGAGGTGTGTCGGTCAGACGGTAGTATGTTGTGTGCAAATCCCCTTTCAGGAAAGAATGTAAGTTTGTTCTCTTGTTTCATTTTCCACTTGTATTAAAGGTCCACAGATTATTATTATTCTTAAGTCAAATTTTATTATCCTTTGCATATTTAATAGAACAGAGAATATAGTGAATGGGTCAGGATGGAATAAAAAATGCAGGTTTGAATAGATTGCTCTGTTACATTGGGGAGCAGGCTCCTCTGACATCATGCACAGCAATTGCACTTGTCTGATGCTCCTTTGCAGATGCAGCACTGGGCCCAGCCTATGGGGCAGCAGGAGCAGCAGCTCTTGTTGCAGGAGGTGTATTTGCACTCTTTGCATTTATAGGAGCTGGCACAGGTGCAGAAGCCACCAGTGGCGCAAAAGTGGTGGGGGTGCATTTCAAGCAGAGCTGGAGCAGGAGGTCCAAAGCAAGAGGAGAAGAGGCACTCAACACTAGTGCAGTGTGAGGTCAAGGTCCACAGGTTATTAAATACAAAAGTTGTGATGGGCAGCGCCTGAATATCAGTGTACTGGTGCAATTGCAACATGCTTTGACTAATTGCCTTAATAAGCTCTGGTCTTCCAAATATGAGCCCAGTTGTTTCAGGAAGAGAGTTGCTTTCTCTTCATGTTAGAAGGCTGTGGTTTGGCCAATAGAGTCACAGAAACAAGCCATGAAGAATCTAGGAGACATTTCCTCTGTTTATCTTGCCTCTCCTTTCACAATGATTGGCTGTCTGGTGAAGTTCTCTGTCATACCTAGATGTGTTCTCTAAGGTGAAAGTGGGCAGAAGGCTCAAAAGAAATTCTTGGAGCCTGGCTGGCGTGGCTCAGTGGTTGAGCTTAGACTCAGGAACCAAGAGATATCACTGGTTCGATTCCCTGTCAGGGCACATGCCCGGGTTCTGGGCTTGATCCACAGTGGGTATTGTGGCAGGAGGCAGATGATTGATGATGTTTCTCTATCATTGGTGGTTCTATTTCTTTATCCCTCTTCCTTCTTTTCTCTCTAAGAATCAATAAAACATATTTTTAAAAAAAGAAAGAAATCCGTTGATGATAAAGGATTGTTGGGATCAGGAAGGAGACTCCCCCGAAGGCCTCTGTGATATCAGGCTTTCACTAATTTATTACAAATTACTGTTCATGTGAGGATATCAAAACACTCCACCAAAATTACATTATTTATTCTCATTTCATATTGATAATGAGCGGAGCAGGACTGAACAGAGATCAGATCCTTGTCCACACTCATGGCTCAGTCTAGGGAACACGTTACTCCCAGTGGGAAGACTCGGGGAATTTTTAAGTTTTAGGAGCTCCTGAAGAAGAAAAACAAACCCAAAGTTTCCTCATTGAGGTTCATATTCATATCCATATTTCCAGATGGCCACAGCTCCAAACTGGCTGAAAATGTGAGAATGCAACTTCCATCCCTGTCTGCTACCTAAAAAAAAAAAAAAGTCATGGCCATTGATTGAGAGTAATGAAGCCCAGCTGCCATGCCTTCCTCGCCATCAGCTCTTGTGGGGGAAATGGGGCTATAAACTCACACCCCTCTGGAGGCAATGAGGGAAGAAAATGTCTGGGCCTTCGCTTGACACCTGGACCTCACCGTGGTGCAAAGTAAAACTCATCAACTCAGGTGGCCAAGAAAAGCAGATGTTTCGCACAGCCGAGTGTGAAGTGTGGGAGAAATGGCTTTACGGGCCTTTGGCTGAGATTCTCACATGTGAATGTTATACACAGGAAGTCATCAGGTAGTGGAATAACATAAACAGACCTTACTTCATGAAATCATTTATTTCGAATTGCAGGAGCAGCAACAACTTCTATAGCAAAAAGGAACAAAAGGATCTAGTTTTTATTCAAAAGATGTTTCAACCAGCAAGGGCTGCTTGTAATGAAAAAACTGGGGCACTGTTTCCTTAATTTTATACATTGATTCATTATCAGAGGGGATGATGTTGACTCCTGGAAGTGCTATTTCCCAAAGCACTTGTGAAAATAGGAATTCTCTAATCTCTGCTACCACCTGTGAGAGAAGTAGGGATTATTATCCACAGTCAACATGTGGGGAAACTGAGGCTTACATTGGTCAGAAAATGTGGCCACAAAGCAAGCAAGTAGTGGGAAAGAAATTGAAGTGAATCTTCTCTAAATTCAGAGTTCTTTCCACTCAGCTGGTGTTTCTCAAAGTGTGGTATGTGCCACAGGTAGTGCAAGGTGATTTTAGGTGGTATATTAATTAAAATGAAAATACTTTAATAGTTAGGTTATTTAAATCTATATTAAAAAGATGGGATAGGATAGTGGTTAACTAAGGTTAAACTTGAGTTCTGGAACCACCCAATCTGGATTTCATACCCAGTTCTACTGCTCACTGTGTGACTCCTTCTTCATCATTCAATGGGCTAATATTTGTAAAGTACTTAGAGTAGGGCCTTATGTAACTAAGAGTTCTGCAAGTATTTGTCAAGGAAATAATAAAAATAGCACATTAAATTTATGATTACATGGGTAATTTGAATTTGGAGAGGATAAATAGGAATTTGGGTTTGAAAAGGAGGGAAATAATTTTGAAAAAAAACAGGTAACTAATATTATAGGTAGGGGTCATATATGAGGAACATGACTGGCACTTGGGCAGCCCTAGTCTATACCATGAAGGACAGTAACACAAAGAACATTGAGCCCAATGGGCAGAGATAGTGGACTGCACCTCACTGACTTTCTTCTGAAGGAAAAGATGTCAGTGGATTTTGGGCCTGTATTCAGACACTTGCTAGTTTTTGTATATATTTATGTTCTCATCTTTTCTAAAGAAGTCTTTCAGGTAATATTCCTTAGACCCAGAGAACAGGCTGAAAACTTTAGCAACAAATACAGTGGAAAGCTGCCTTGATTTCTTGCTATGCCTGATTTAGTCAGTGTCAGAAGTCAGAGGTAGAAGCAGACCTGACATAGGCTGTTGGAGGGAAGGGACCTGGAGAAGCTGGGACAAGGGAAGGAATTATCAATTCAGAATGCCAGACACCATGACCATAAAAAAGGAGACAGGAGGAGAAATGCCTTTAAGTGAGTCATCTGCTTCTACATCAGATAGTTATGTCAAGAAAACAGAGGAGCACAGATCTGCTGATACCATCAGATGCCATTCCTATTCACTGAATGGCAGGAGAAATAAATAAATGTGCCATTTGTGCTATGTCTCCCTTAAAGACAAATTTACTATAACCTGCTCTTCCCTGGACTTAGGTCTGTGCTCCAGCCAAACATCGTGGTCTTGTTTTCCTGGGTTATCATTGCCCACCTCCTTAATGAACTACGGTAACAAGTTACCTTTTCTAAGACAAGCCTCTATAGAGACCTGTGTTCTCTGCCCTCAAGTCACTGATAAACACAGTGACCTAAAATCTCAGGGCCAGGTAAGGAGAATAACATGGCTTCTTCCTTTTTTTGCTTGAGGACAGAGTCACTTTAGGCTCCCAGCTGGCAGCCATATCAGTGTCAGGTTCTATGTCACTTTAGGCTAGGGAGACATTGGTAGACTTGGGCTTTCATGTGGAAATTTTAGAAATGTGGCATTTAGGAGAGGGCTTAGAGTCAGGATGGGTTAGACTACCTGGCTCAGACAGGCTCCTTTTCTTGCTTCTCCTGCACAAAGAAAGTTATGTTGTAGTAGAAAGTTATTCTGATCAACTTAGCTAAAAGTATCATTTACTAGAAGGATTAGTTATAGCTAAGATAATTGAAGAAAAAACTGGATAATCAGATCTTATAAAGGGAAGAAAACATAAGCAGCTCCAGAAATGTACAATAACAGTAGCTAGCATTTATTGAGCGCCTACTAGGATCATACCATTGATCTAAGTGCTTGACAGATACTAATTCATCTGACCCTCACAAAAATGTTATGAGGTGGGTGCCATTATTATCCTCTGGGCAAAAGGATAAACAAAACCCAATTCTCCTGTGGCATGACAGTCAGACCTTTGATTAACTGCCTGACTATTACTCTGGAAACCTATAAAATGATATGTGTCAACTATAATGCTAGATAGAATTGATTATTGTAGAAATGATCCCTGGTTGGTTAATAGCACCTAGACTGGGAAAACTATACTAGTAAATACTTATTAAGAAGTGATTGTTTTGTGGCTTCTTTGACTCTTGCAACTGCTGTTTTCTTGTGTGAAAAGCTATGCCTGTGAATTTGTTACATGACTTCTTGGAGTGGGAAGGAGGGTTTTCATGCCAGAGCAGTTCCTACTTGATGTGCATTTTGGCTCCTTGGACTTGAAAACTACTGTGTGGATTATTGTAAGGGCTCCTCTTTTGAAGAACATCAGAGAGGCTTCTGAGTAAACTAATGCCAAATGTAGAGCCTGTTGCTGTCTTCTTTTTTAAAAAAAAATTATTGATTTTTTACAGAAAGGAAGGGAGAGGGATAGAGAGTTAGAAACATCGATGAGAGAGAAACATCAATCAGCTGCCTCTTATACACTCCATACTGGGGATGTGCCCACAACCAAAGTACATAGCCTTGACCGGAATCGAACCTGGGACCTTTCAGTCCATAAGCCGACGCTCTATCCACTGAGCCAAACTGGTTAGGGCTGCTATTTTCTTTAGCTGAACCTAAGAAGACCCCTGATGGACATTGCATATCACTTTTATATACAGAAAGGAAACTGAAGACAGTGAAGGGTTAAGTAACCTTAAATAATTGAAAGACATGAGGATAGTAAATGGTAGATCCATCCTCAATCCTGGGCAACTTGGCTCTAGAACCCATGTGATTCTACAATGCCTTTTAAACAGTTGGTGAGTCTATATAGGGCATAGCATTCTGGAAGAATTTGGTCCAATTATTTCCATTCTTGGGTCACTCAACTCAAGAAGCAAATCCCTGGTTAACCCAACTGGACAATATCCCATCTCTTGGTTACCATGGTGACTTGATTGACAATTTCCAAGGAAAATCAGAAGCAAAGGAATGGATGCTGATTGGACAAAGACAGTGAATGTCCATAGGGCTCCAAGGACAGGTAAATAATGGACATTAACCTCCTAAGATATTTGCTGTTGTTGTTTTGTATTATTATTTGGTTTTTTTTTTTTTACAACATGCCTTGCCAAATGTTATAAAGCATTGAATTATTCAGTCATTCATTTATTCATTTACTCAAAATTTTGAGAGTCCTAATTATGGAAGGATTCAGCATTATGTTTTGTGATGTCAGGTAGAAAAGGTATTAGAGAACTAAACTTTTTCAGTGGTAGGGGACACCATGTATAGTTGATGAGGAAAAATTAGATACAAGGGAGAGAAGACAATGGCCAATTAAGGGGAGTCTTTAGAGACCAGAGCTTATTAGGTCATGGATGCAGACTAGGAGGAGTCAGGACAAGGCCCTGATGCCCAGTAGGAGGAGAGAGTGGGCAGCTGGGTGGGCTTGGACAGGATGAAGTTGGTAACAGAAGATAGAACAGGGAGAATAGGCTGGAGTTGGTATTTGGAACCCAATCATGAGCTGGCACCTGGGGTTGTTAGAGAAGAAGAGAGAAGAGTTGGTGAGTTTGCCAGGTCAGGAGCCCTCAGGGAGAACTCCACTCTAAGAGTACATCTGGCACCACAGTGTAGACAAATAATGACAGCTCAGGGCTTCTTAGATGACTGTGTCTGGTGGGTCAAGGCCAGTTACTCTGTGAGACTCTAATGCTGCTTGTCTTTGGCTCTGTCCTTTCCTGTTGCTCCAATCCTCCTCCACTTTCTGTGGGTTCTCTCTAGGCCTTGCTTCCTGGTAACCTCATGCTTTGGAACATTTTTCTTCTTTACTCCTAACCCCAAATCTCAAGGTGTCACTAGTTGTCTGGCTAGTGAATTCAAGAAATGAAATCAGAGGATGAAGTTGATATTGGTGATTGAAGGGTTTAACTGTTTTTGAGAATATGTTTATATTTCATCAGTCCTTGTGGAAACTTTAGATAAAGAGGAATTTCTGCTAGTTGGTGGACAGAAATATTTTTAAGCTGCAGGACCTTTGGCCAGACCTCAAACCTTGTACAAAATCTGGCAAAAGAAGAACTTTTACAAATGAAAGCTGGCAAAAATATGATGCATATTGCTTAGTGATGTAATGAAGTCCTTGTCACTTAACATGTAGGAACAGAATGGTTACTACTTAGAATTTTCTCAGAGACTCCATTTAGAATGGACTGGACCACTAGCATCCTTTTATTTATTTATTTATTTATTTATTTATTTATTTATTTAAAATATATTTTATTGATTTTTTTTTTTTACAGAGAGGCAGGGAGAGAGATAGAAAGTTAGAAACATCAATGAGAGAGAAACATCGATCAACTGCCTCCTGCACACCCTCTACTGGGGATGTTCCTGTAACCAAGGTACATGCCCTTGACCAGAATTGAACCTGGGACCCCTCAGTCCACAAGTTGATGCTCTATTCACTGAGCCAAACCAGTTTCGGCACTGGCATCCTTTTAAAAATATTTTTTTTCCTGTGACACCTCAAGACAACAAGTAAAAAATACCTATCTATTAGAACTCACAGTCCTTTTTCATGGTCCTTACCTTATAAAGGAGAAGGATTCATAGGGGAAAAACTAAACCCACCAGTGAAGTCAGAAAGGCTAGCTGAGCTATATGATGGAGACATGAGGCGGAGAAGGGAGTGGGGGTGATGGGCAAGCCAGACAGGTTGAATATTGTGGAAAGTTTTTGGCATGGATTCAAAAGTAGGATGGAGAAGAAGATTTCAGGAAGCACCTGTCATCTATGTGGAAGATACTGAGAATGGCAGAAATTGGGAGTAATGGATTTAAAAGATATCTTGGTGTGCATTAATAATGCACTTTACTCTTTGGCTTCTTCTGTAAAGGCTGAGTATGGATTTGAATTGTTTTTTATTATAGTTTTTGATGGACATCTGTTTCTTTAAACATGCTAAGATTGGACCACAGTGGTGTCTGGTAGTCATAGAGAAGAAGCCAGCTAAAAGGTAGATAAATGTAAAAATAGATATATAATAAATAAATGGTAAATCACTCTTAATAAAATAGGAATGGACAGCCCAGAGCCCCCTTCAGGCTCACTCTTGTTCTTTGAGATGCCTGCTCTGACTCCTGGGGCTCTGGGAAGCCCAGGTTGAAATCACCCTCTGAATATACCCAGACAGTCCCTTCCAATTCCGAAAGGCATTGTGCAATGCCAGCCTCACCTCATTCTCAGTTGCAGACATTGACCACAAGCAAATAAGACTTTCTGGTTACATGTCTTCATTGCCACATTTTGGAAAAGGTGCTCTCAGTATAGAGCCTGTCTGGCTTTGGGCCGTGGGGTGGAGTGGTTTTGTGAATGGGGCCCACTGTGGTTCTGTGGGTTCAGGTAGCATGACCCAGCTCCCTGCTTTGTCTCGGAGTGGATGCTTAGTTATACACCACAGCCAGCCTCTGGACCAGGCTGCTCACATTACCAAATATTTTCCTCTGGCCTCTAGACATGACTTCTCATAAATCCTTGTGCTGTGTCCTGTTGGAACAGGGCTCAAGGATTTGAACCAGTTTGTTCAGCAGGACTCTGGGTATCCTGCAAACAAGGAATCACTTGAGATCAACTGAGAGAGCCCTGGTCTTGGGCAGGCTGACTTGCAGAAGATACAACTGATGGCCTTTCAGAGTGAACTGTTCAAGGAAACATCACTGGCATTTGGCTGCATAGAAGTGAAAGACACACTAAAGAATTTAGGTGTGGAGCCCCATCAAAGAAGCAAAACTCTGGTTCCTGGGACAACGTGACATTGGTGTTCACCAACAGATGAACTATGTGTTTTTCCATGCTTCCCACTGGAGCAAGCTGGAATTACCTCTCACTGAGAATTTTCAAACAGTATGGTGCATCTGCTGAGACGCTTACTTTTACCCTCCAACATAGAAATCTTTTTCTTTTTATCCTCAACTGAGGATATGTTTATTGATTTTAGAGAGAGAGAGAGAAAAAAAGAGAAAGAGAGAGAGAGAAAAGAGAAACATCAATGTGAGAGGGAAACATTGATCAGAATTGTGGGATCAAACCCACAATTTAGTTATATGCCCTCACCCAGAGTAGAGCTTGAAACCTTTTGGTGCATGGGATGATGTTCTAACCAACTGAGCCACCTAGCCAGGGGCAGCATAGAACTCTTAAAAAAAGACTAATGATTGATTTTCTTTTTTAAATGACAAAAGTAATACATGATTGTTTTGACAGGTTTATAAAATAAAGAAGTTCACAAATTTATTTTTTTTAAAGGTAGGTGGCCTGCTTAGATGTAGCTTTCCTTAATAATTAAATAATTAATTAATTAATTTTAATTAAAGATATTTTCCATTGAGTTTTAGAAAGTGTGGAAGGGAAAGGGAGAGACAGAGATATATTGATGTGAAACAGACACATTGATTGGTTGCTTCCCACAAGCACCCTATCCAGGACTAGAATCAAACCTACAACTGAGGTAAGTGCCCTTAACTGGAAACAAATGTGGGACCCTTTAGTCCGAGGACCAAAACTCTATCCATTGTGCCAAACCTGCCAGGGCAAGTTCACAGATTGAAAATCCCCCCCCACTCCTTTCCCATGAATTTTTCTTCCAGAGGTAACTGTCGTTAACGATTTAGTGTATGCCCCTCCAGATTTTTTTCCACGAGAGGCTTGCCTTCTAGCTCTGAAGACAGGCAGATACAAAGTGCTGATGCTACTGTTTTATACTTTAGTAGACAAGTAGGATTTGAGTGATTGGGGCTGAGGAAGGCCTGGTGGGATGCAGTGGCCAAACCTAGCCAGCCTCTTATTCTGAGACAATGATTTTTCCAGCAACCCTGCTTCTGTCTCATGGGCTCCGTTTGCTCATATATATTATTTTTAATGCAGTTTTAATAGCCTAGACCCATGTTTGATTTATCTACTTTTACAACAGGCGGTGATAGACTTGTGAGCTGTATCTGGCCTGCTGCAAGTCCGAGGTGAGCAGTCGGCAACTCCCCAGGGCTTCCTGATGAAGAGCTCCTCTTAGTTTATGAAAATCTTCCAGGTTTTTCTGGGGCGATGGACTGGTGTTGGGAGCACATAGGGAATAAATCTGTGACCCAGCAATATTTATTTTTCCCTGTCAGGATTTCCAGGAGTCTGGGGGAGAAGGTATGCTTATTGGCTGCAACCCAGGCCAGGATTAGGACCTGCTGCTAGGTGGGGACTTGCCAATTAAAGGTCCTTCTTCTAGAAACTCTGTAAGGAAGGAGGAGTACTATATTAATAGATGTGAATGCCTTCGCAGTGCCAAATACAGAATAGATCCTTCTTTCCCCCTTACCTTTCTTCTTCAGTTAACAACCATGCTTTTTCAAATCTTTATTAGCACCAATGACACACAACCATTATTACTACTAACAACTATTACATAATGACTTAAATTAAATTAATGTATGATATTATTAATAACAACTATGGAGTACCTACTATGTGTCAGGCACACTTCTAGGGTATATATTGGTGAACAAAATAAATATTCCTTCCCTTATGAAGCTTCTCACCAGTGAGAGAAGAAAATGTGAATAATAGATAAACTAAGCAAGTGGATTGCAGAGTTTCTTGGATGTTGATAAATGTTATGGCAGAAAGAAAGGATGTAGGCAAGGGATGAGGTGCAGGTGCGGTTTTCAGTAGTGTTGCTCAGGGTGAGCCCCATGAGAAGGTGAGGTTGGAGAACAACTTTAAAAGAGGTGAGGGAATTAGGGAAATTCCCAGGGGAAAGAGACTTTGGCCATTGTCCCCCAACAAGGGCTTATATTCTCAGTGCTTCCCTCATATATGCCAGGCCCAACCACTGTGACATTTTTAATAATTTTAGGATACCAAAAGTGGTTCTTTATCATGAAATGACTGGAGAGTAGAGGTGGGGGTCATCCAGGAAAATGGTGAGTTTTGGTTCCCTCTGAAAAAATAGGTGACCAAATGTTAAATGATAGTACTATGTATGGCTGCCTGCCATGCAGGTAACCAATTGCCAAGCATGGCCAGGGAGTACGATGGGAACAGTTTGGCTCTCAGGTCTGGGATGGTGAGCATAATCACTCTCCAATGTGAATGGGTGACCCAAAATACTGTATCTCTGTCCCCGATCCCCAGAAATTCCCTCCTGAAATTCTATCATTAGGAATACATTCTGTTGGTTTCCTTTTCCAAATTGTACATAGTACTATGAGGAGTAACACATTAAACTAAATAAAAATCATTTTTTATTTAATAAAAATCATTATTTTTATTTAATAAAAATCATAATTTTCTCTACTAGAAGAGACTTGGGATATAGGACTCATGGGGAGGGGGAGAAGGTGGGTAGGTAAGGAAGGGGGAGATCTAGACACTATAACAAAGCAAGCGGAATTCTCTGAGTGTACTCATCCCGGTTATATTCACTTACCCATAGAGGGCAAAGGGAAAGTCCCATCATTTACACTAATTGGTTCCTTATGAATAGAAATATAGAGCAGTTAGTTTTTGAAAAATCAAGAGAAGTCTGCCATTTGAAAACTGATGAGGAAAGAGTGGTGCCTTCTTTAAATCCCTCAACCGGGGGTTAAATGGGGGGGGGGGGGGAGGTATGTAATAGTCCCTTGCTGACTTAAAAGCTGGAACCCTATATGATTCTGAAAATAGAGATCTGTACCCAGGTTTTCCATAGACTTCCCTCCTTGTCAGTCATGTAATGTAAGTATTACATTTGATCTATTTCAGTGGCTAGCACGATGGCTGCATGTAGTACACGCTCAGCGTTAGTTACTGACTGAATGCTGTTGGATTCAGTCAGTAAATTTTAACAATTTATGCTCAATTGAAATATAACAAATATCAAGGCTTTTACATATAGCACTTCATATAATCCTGTTAGATATTTCATTATGTTTTCAATTTAAGCATAGAAAACATGTGTTTGGTGGTTAGGTGAACATCTAAAATCATATAGCTGGTAAGTGGAACTTCAACCCAGTGCTAGGCTTTTGCTAGTTCCCACTACTATGAGTGAGGCTTAGTCTTTCCATAGTAGGTTACATGAAGGCACCTTTGTGCTAGATGTTTGAAGGTACTCCATAACCACAGACGGTCATAAAAATGATGGGTTTATATCTGTCCTCATGACCAATTTTTTTTAACATGACACTCAAACTGGATGACTCAAAGATTAAAAAAATAAAACATCTAGCCAGAGGACAAGGCATTAGAGATAATCTCTGATCCTGAATAACTTCCAACACCTTCCCACCAAGTTTTATAGATATGAGACGTGTGATTACAAGAAGATTTCATACACACTTTACATAACAGAAAAATAATAAACATTTGTTTCTGCTGTTGGGTATTTTGTGATGTATGATAACATTCACTGATCAGGCTTGGTCTAGTACAATGGTTCTTAAATTTTAGTGGGCATGGGCATTTTAGAGGTCTTAAAAGTTCTGACTGGCTGGTTACATTGGCCATGTGGGTTAGGTCTGTATTTAGAAACATCTCAAGGTGGTTCTGGTGCAGGTGGCCCAATAGATACATGTGCAGGGACCTTGGCTTAGAGTCACCCAGAAAACTGTGCTCCTTTTGTGACTTGGGGCTTTAAAGACACTAACCAGGAGCGCCAAAGTCAACACTTAGTTGATTTTCACATGAAGTCTGGCTTCAGGACACTTTCAGGGTTTACTTGCATACTTACCTTGGCTGATGGCCGAGGTTCCTCACCGCTGACTTGCCATGGTGTGTGGTTTTGTTTTGTTTTTAATTGGTTGGACTTCTAGGGCAAGGGGCCAGGGAGAAATCTCTTCCTAAAGTGCCTCCGACTTTTTATAATGATGAAAAGCTCTATCTGTGTCTGAAGGTCACTGACCTAAAAGCCTTTCTGATGACTCAAAATGGTGTGAGGAGTCATCACGGATTGCCCAAATTCTGCACCTGCTTCTTTTCTTTCCTTGTTAAATATTTGCTGTCTGTCTGAATTGGAAAGGATATCTCACACCCTAAGCAAATGGGGGACAGTTTGGGCTGATGCGTCTTAGTACTTTTTTGAGGTTTCATTTCCTTGAGAAATGGCACTGTGGGTAGAAGTGCTGTCTCTGTCTCCTCCTAATGGGCTATTCATACGAGTGCCCCTCAGGTCAATTAGCCTGTGTTGTCTGTTCCATGGTTTTATAGAAGCTCTGTTTGCTCACCTGGAGCAGATGTGCTGGGTTCCAGATGTTTTAAAGAATCTTCCTATGTGGGCCTTTATAATGTTATATAGCAGTAATAACTCTTTTAAAGGCATGTGACTTTGTAAGGAGTTCTGATTGCTTATTGTTTGGAAAAATGTTTACAGCTCCTAATTAAGCATTTCATTAATTGCTGCCAAGGCATTTTGTTCTATAAATGAATTCTAATGAGTTGATTGAAAAAAAAAAAACAACAACCCTAATTCAATATAGTTTTATGTCTATACTTTGGTGATTTGTGAAATTTGCTAAATTGAGGGCCACACATGAGGCATTTAGTAAATGATTTTTAGGTGATGACAGTAAAACCATTCACAGAAACTTGTCTCAATGAAAACCATGCTTAAATTTTTTATTGAGGTATAATTGGCAAATATATTAATTTCAGGTGTTAAAATGATTCAATATTTGCATATATTATAAAATGAACACCACAGTAAGTCCAGTTGTCACCATAAAATATGCTTATATTTATTTTTAATTTATCTTTATTGTTGAAAGTATTATAGATGTTCTTCTTGTTTTTTTCCCCCCATAGACCCCTTTCACCCCACACCTACCCCTACTAGGCCTCCACTACACCATTGTCTGTGTCCATGAAATTATGCCTATATTAAAACAAACAAACAAACAAACAAAAACCTTGGGAAGAGCAAAATCTATCAAATAAAGAAATAGGCAAATTATATATGGACTTCTGATATTTTCATCACTAAGTTTCAACAAATTATCAATTTATGATTAAGTTTATTTCTCTATATGTCCTCTCAATATTCCTTCCCCTAATTATTTTGAAGCAAATTCTATGCACATCAGTAATATAATTTCATATATAAATACTTTAGTATCTGCTTTTAAAAGTGACTATGCTATTCAAACACAATCACAATATATACATTAATACACAATAATCACAAAGTCAACAGAAAATTCTTAATAACATCACATATCCGGGAATTATTCATGTTTTCTTAATTCTCTTACATATTCTCTTCTATTTTCCTTTCCTTTTTGTTTGTTTGTTTGTTTGTATGAATCAGGATTTTAAAAAGTCCACACAATGGGATTGGCTAGATATCTTTTCTATTTCTTCTAATCAATGCATACCCTTCTTTATTTCCTTTTCTTATAACTTTTGTTATTTTGTTAAATAAATTGTGTGGTTTGTTCTAGAAATAGCATAGTTGTATTTTCTGGAGTCTATCCTATGATCATGTTATTTAATGTATGTATTATTTAAAGTAAAATAAAATCATCATGTCTTCAAACTGGTATTTCCAACTGAAATGCAATACTATGGGTTTTAGTTATTCTGTTACATTTGTGTCTTCTTTTCCCTACTCTCCAAAATCTCAGGTCTTAATAATAAAATGGAATTACTCATTTTTTTATTCTGTTTTACTCAAAAGACAATCTCAGAGTAATAATACCAACACTACTACCAACACCATGATTATTTAATCTAATTTGCGGTAATTTTATTTTGTAATTATTTTTGTCTCTAGGCATGAAAGGTTAAATTCAGTGTTGTGGTGGTAAATGTTTAATAATTAGCATCCCGAAAACAAAGACAAAACACTAACAAAACCAAAATAAACCAAGTCCTGATTTGTAGCATTTGCTGATTTCTATGGCATAAATACCCTCATGTGGCTGCTTTCAGGCCTGAGTGTATGTAGTCTCCTCTTACACTGAATCAGGGCTGATTCCATGTGCCAATAGAATATGGTGGGAGAGGCAGTGTATGGCCTCCGAGGCTGAGTCATAAAAGGTACTATAACCTTTGCTTTGGTCTCTTAGATTTCTTGCCCTGGGAAAAGCCAACCACCAATTCTTTTATTTTTATTTTTTATTTTTTAAAATCTTTATTGTTCAGTTTATTAATTACATTGTTCCCCCTTTTTTATCCCCTTAGAGCTCCCCTCCACCCTGTATCCATCCCACCCTCCACCCTCACCTCTCCCTCCCCACTGTCCTCTCCCATTGTTGCAAGATTTTTGTCCAGCCTCTTGCTGTACTTCCCACACCCCTTTTCTCCCCAAGAATTGTCAGTCCATTCCCTCTCTATGTCCATGATTCTGTTATATTTACCAGTTTATCCTGTTCATCAGATTATTAATTCACTTGATTTTTGTATTCATTTGTTGATAGATGTGTATTTGTTGTTCATAATTTTATATTTTTACCTTTTTCTTCTTCCTCTTCTTAAAGAATATCTTTCAGTATTTCATACAATATTGGTTTGGTGGTGATGAAATCCTTTAGCTTTGTATTATCTGTGAAGCACTTTATCTGATCTTCAACTCTGAATGATAACTTCGCTGGATAGAGTAATCTTGGTTGTAGATTCTTGCTATTCATCACTTTGAATATTTCTTGCCACTCCCGTCTGGCCTGCATCGTTTCTGTTGAGAAATCCACTGACAATCGTATGGGTGCTCCCCTGTAGGTAACCAACTGTTTTTCTCTTGCTGCTTTTAATATTCTCTCTTTGTCTTTTGCTATTGGCATTTTAATGATGACATGCCTTGGTGTGGTCTTCTTAGGGTTCCTATATATTGGGGTTCAGTGCGCTTCTTGGACTCCTAAGTCAATTTCTTTCACCAGGTGTGGGAAGTTTTTGGTCACTATTTCTTCAAATAGGTTTCCATTGTCTTGGTCTCTCTCTTTTTCTGGCACCCCTATAATTCGGATGTTGGTATGCGTGAGGTTGTCCCAGAGGCCCCTTACACTCTCTTCAATTTTTTGGATTCTTTTGGTTTCTTGCTTTTTCAGCTGAGTGGATTTTACATCTTTGCATTTCAAATCTTTAACTTGGTTCTTAGGGTGCTCTAGAGTACTTTTATGTCTTTGTATAATATTTTTTATTTCAGTCAGTGTATGCTTAATTTCTGGTTGGTCCTTTTTCATATCCTTGAAAGTCTCCTTCATATCCTTGTAGGTCTCATTCATTTCCTGTAGGACTCATTCATTTCGACTTTGGTCTTGATCATTTCCTTGCAGGTCTCATTCATATCCTTGAGGGTCTCGTTCATTTCCTTGTAGATCTTGCTTATTTCCTTATAGGTCTTGACCTTTTCTAGGAGCCTCTTGAAAAGCCTTATAATCGTGGTTTTGAACTCTATGTCTTTTTTCCGCTATTTCTTTCACATCTGATTTCTTTCTATGTCTCTGCATGGTGGCTGCTTTATGTGGTAGATGTCCTCTAAGGGACAATGGCTCAGCCTCCCCAGTTACCTGAGGTGGGTACTCTTACTGCAATCCTTTATGGGTTGTGCAGTATTTTTGAATTTAAGCCCAGCTTGTTGTTGTTAGCCCTAAGAGGGTTTGACCTCCAGGCCAATTGGCTGTGAAGGGAGACTGTGTTCAGGTTGGATGGGCGGAGTCTCTGAGCTGAGCAGGCAGCCTCAGCATCAGTTAAGTCCAATGCTGCGCTCGCGGGTCTCTGTCGGGTGGTAATTGTTGCAGGCACCTCCAAGAGAAAGCTGCTAGTCTCTACCCCTTGACAGACAACTCTGCCTCTCCCCAAATGAGTCTGTACACCCAAAGTCTCGCCCAGGGTTGTAAAACAAAGCAGTCCGGTGGTCTCCGGGACCAGGGGGCAAGTCGTCAGGGAGCAAGTCACGCATCTGTGCTGTCGCACACTTTTTGCGTGCAAACTGCTTTTCCAAGCAACCCGGTTTCTCCTCAGACTAGGAGACCTCTGCCGCGCCCGGCTTCCAGGGTGCGTACCCCGGACCTCAGACCTTGCCTGGCACTGGGGAATCTGTGCAGTGGGACGTCTCCGCCCTCCCCATTGGAGAAATCCAGCCGGGGTTGCTGCTGTCAGCCTTACAGCCCCCGCGCGTGTCCCAGCTCCTAACCTCTGTTTCCTCGTGTACCTTCAAGGCTGCGCTCTGCTGCTCTTCTGAGTCTCAGTGTCTCACTTTTACTTTTATTTGTGGAGTTTTCACTCAGCTAGCTGTCTGGTGATTCTGGGTGATGTTTGTTTTGATGTTTTGTTGTAGTTTTTGAATTGTTGCGTGGGGCAGAACAATAGGTGTTTACCTATGCCGTCATCTTGATTGCTCCCCAACCACCAGTTCTTGAGGACACTCAAGTAACTCTGTGGAAAGAACTACTAGAGATGGAACTGAAGCCTCCAACCAATCTCCAGTATTAACTTGCCAGTCATGTGAGTAAACCACCTTAGAAATGAATCCTCCAGTCCTAGTTAAACAATTATAGCTCTGGCTGGATCTGATTGTAACCTCATGACTGACTCAAGCTTGAAGTGCTCAGATATGTTACTCCGAAATCCCAAGCCATAGAGACATAATCAATATTGTTGTTTTATATCACCGGGTGTTTTTTTAATTCAGCACTAGATAAGTAATACACAATCTGAATTATAAGTTAGTAGATAACTTGTGAAATGGGAATTTCCTAAAACCATAGTCATTGCCCTTTTCTGATTATAATATTAGAAAAATTGGAAAGCACAATAAACTTATAAGAAAAAATAGAAAGCATCTTTAACCTGTTATGAGATAGGCCATATTATCTCCAGTATACAGTTAAAAATCCAAGATGCAGTTGTTACACAGCTACTAGTACTTGATAACAAGTCAGTTTCACTCAATTATATTTTTGTGTATTCGGCTAATCTTCAAAAAAATGCAATTACATACTAGTGCTTTTTAAATGAAATCCTTGTGTGTAGTGAAACTATCCCTAAGCCTTGGTTTTGGCTCATCTATTTGTCCACATGTTAAACAAATAGTATTGAGCACCTACTATGAATTAGGCTCTGCTAGGGGCTGGGGAAAGAGAGGTGAACCAGAAAGGCACATCTGGTTTCTCTCTCATGGAGATTATAGTACAATGAAAAACATTGACATTAAAAAGATAAACACACAACAAATATAGTAGGTTTAAATAGCTGTAATGACAATAAGTACATGCATGAGAAAGAATGCCATAATTTAGAATAAAATTTAGATAGATGGAACAGAAAAAAACCTGAGAATTTTAGTTGAGATCTAGGAGTTAGCCAGGTGAAGGCCAAGGACAAGAGTGTTCTTGGCATTGGGAACAGCATGTGCTAAGACCTTGAGGTGCGAAATTGATTGGCATATTTATGGAATCAAAGGTAAGAGAGTAATGCATGCAGGAAAGAAAGGTGTGAGGTCAACCTGGAGAAGGAACTGGGGCCAGTCCTCAAATCTGAATTAGAATAGGACATGTTCTTGGGTGTGGGTTTCCTGTTGGGAACAAAGCGAAACCTCTCAGGAACTTTTAACTTCTGATTTGCATTTAAAGATCATTCTACCTGGAGAAAGATAGAGAAGGTAATTGCAGAAGTGGTGATGGGAGATGCTCATGCAGCTCTCCAGTTGATATGATGATGACATGGGGTTGTGAACTGGGTGGTAAGAGTGGTTTGAGATTAATAGATGAAGTTGAGAGTTGGTAATAGATCGAACATGAAGATGAAGAAGGCATGCTATGGACATGAGCACAAGGGTGAATCAAAGTGACATTTAAGAAAGTGAGAAAAACTACAGTAAGAACAGACTTAGCTGGGGCATTAAGAATTCCATAGTGTTTGGACAAGATAAAAGAATATGGCCAGTCCTTGGGAAAGGATTTGTCTTCTATTCTGGCTCTAGTTTGATAGCAACCAGATGCTTACGGATACCATGTAACAACTGTTATCTAGATACCTTCTCATGCTTTTCTTCCACTAAAGATCATGTGTTTGAGGATCTCAAACTACAGATAAGAAAATATGTTACTAGTTAGCACGGCTCTGGCCAGACAACCCATTAGGATTAAATGAGTCGCTGTTAACCACAGTAGAGTGATCACTTGGAGGTCTCCTCTGAAGAATACACTTCTACACTTTTTCTTTTTGGTTACTACCAAGGGAATAGGGGATTTTATTCTTCAAAGATCATGTCTTTGATAAAAATCTTTACTGTTTACTCCCGCTGGCACACTGTCTCTACCTGTTTTTCAAGTAAAACATACTCAGTTATCTGGTGGAACATAGAGCGATTTCATTTCACTCTATGCACATTTTAGGTAGATAGATGACTTAATTTATTCAGCTATTTTAATATTGCATGTTTTAAAGGGATATAGGTATATGGATTTCCCATTTCAGATTTAAGAATCTGATTTACCACTTATGTATCTATCAGATGTTCTTGGGGGCAGTAAGATATATCATTCTCAAAATGACATCTTTGGGTAGACATAAGTCTTAGCTATGGAAATGCAGAAAAGAAAATATAACATAACGTAATACTTAAAAAATTAAAAACCAACCCTCACAATAAAAATAGGTCTCTCATGTAATTCTTTGGTTATTTAACTGTTCAAAATAAATGGCATCCAGAGTGGCATTATTTTCTGAACACCAGCAGGAACTTTATTTTTGTTTTCCTGAAAAGTTGCTCTTCCTTGCTTGGCCTTCTTGCCAGTGGGATTTCTCTCAAATTACTTGCATTTTCTCCTGTTAGCAACTTTGAGAAAGTAAACTCATTAAGCGCAGGCTTTGTGGCACAGGGGAAAGAGCACCAGTTCTTTCCCAGGAGGAAACTTCTTACCTCTGAGTCAACTACCTGGAGCTCATTTCTTTCTTTTTCTAATTTTAATTTTTTATTTTTAAATTTTATGTTTCAGTTACAGCTTACATTCAATACTATTTTGTATTAATGTTTCAGGTGTACAGCATAGTGGTTAGATAATTGTGTACTTTACAAAGTGTTCCCTTCAATATTTGCATCACCCACCTGGCACCATACATGGTTATTACAATATTATTTATATTCCCTTTGCTATACTTTACTTCCCCATGACTATTTTGTAACTTAATTTGTACTTCTTAATCCCGTCACTGTTTTCACACAGTCTCCCAATTCCCTTTCTTTCTGGCAATCATCAGTCTGTTCTCTGTGTCTATGAGTCTGTTTCAATTTTGTTTCTTCATTTATTATTTATTTATTTTTATATATGACATTTAATTAATTTTAAAAAATTTTTTATTATTATTTTTTCCATTTAAAAAATTCTTTATTAATTAAGGTATTACATATGTGTCCTTATTCCCCCCATTGCCCCACCCCCACCCACCTCACTCATGCCCTCATCCCTCTGTTGTCTGTGTCCATTAGTTAGGCTTATATGCATGCATATAAGTCCTTTGGTTGATCTCTCCTTTACCCCTACCTTTCCCTACCTTCCCTCTGAGGTTTGATAGTCTGATCAATTCTTCTCTGTCTCTGTTTTTGTTTATCAGTTTATGTTGTTCATTATGAGTGAAATCATGTGATATTTATCTTTCTCTGACTGGCTTATTTCACTTAGCATAATGCTCTCCAGGTCCATCCATGCTGTTGCAAATGGTAAAAATTCCCCCTTTTTTTTTTTTTTTAACCACAGCATAGTATTACATTGTGTAGATGTTTTTTAATCCACTCATCTGCTGACTGGCAATTAGGTTGTTTCCAAATCTTGGCTATGGTGAATTGTGCCTCTAATGAACATAGGGATGCATATATCCTTTCTGATTGGTGTTTCTACTTTCTTGGTATGTATTCTAGAAGTGGGATCACTGGTCAAATGGGAGTTCTATTTTTAGTTTTCTGAGGAAACTCCATACTGTTCTCCACAGTGGCTGCACCAGTCTGCATTCCCACCAGCAGTGCATGAGGGTTCCTTTTTCTCCGCATCCTCACCAGCACTTGTCATTTATTGATTTGTTGATGATAGCCTTTCTGACAGAGTGGGATGGTATCACATTGTCGTTCTGATTTGCATCTCTTGGATGATTAGTGACTTTGACCATGTATTCATATGTCTCTTGGCCTTCCTTATGTCTTCTATTGAAAAGTATCTATTTAGATCTGTTGCCCATTTTTTGATTGGGTAGTTTATTTTTCTTTTGTTAAGGTGTATGAGTTCCCTGTAAATGTTGGAGATTAAGCCCTTATCGGTGATAACATTGGTGAATATGTTTTCTCATGCAGTGGGCTTTCTTGTTGTTTTGTTAATGGTTTCTTTTGCTGTGCAAAAGCTTTTTATTTTGATATAGTCCCATTTATTTATTTTCTCTTTAGTTTCCATTGCCCTAGGAGCAGTATCGGTGAAGAAAATGCTTCGGCATATGTCTGAGATTTTGCTGCCTGTGGATTCCTCTATTATTTTTATGGTTTCCTGTCTTATGTTTAAGTCCTTTATCCATTTTTAGTTTATTTTTGTGTATGGTGTAAGTTGTTGATCTAGTTTCATTTTTTTTGCATGTATCTGTCCAATTTTCCCAACACCATTTATTGAAGAGATTGTCTTGACTCCATTGTAAGTTTATGCCTCCTTTGTCAAATATTAATTGAGCATAGTGGTTTGGGTCGAAGTGAAATCATCTGGTATTTGTCTTTCTTTGACTTATTTCACTGAACATAATACCCTCTAGGTCTATCCATGCTGTTGCAAATGGTATGATTTCATTCTTTTTTATGGCTGTGCAATATTCCATTACATATATATATATATATATATATATATATATATATATATATATATATATATACCACTTTTTTTTTTAATCATCTACTGATGGGTATTTGAGTTGATTCCATAGCTTTTCTATTGTAAATAATGCTGCAGTGAACATGGGGGTGAAAATATTATTTTGAATTACTGTCTTGGGTTTCTTTGGATATATATCCAGAAGTGGAATTGCTAGATCATAAGGCACTTATACTTTTTATTTTTTGAGGAACCTCTACAGTATTTTCTACAGTGGTGCTACTAATCTGCATTCCCTCCAACAGCACATGAGGGTTCCATTTTATCTACATCCTCATCAACACTTATTTGTTGGTTTATTGATAATAGACATTTTGACAGGTATGAGGTGGTATCTTATTTGTATTACTTTGATGATTAGTGATGGTGAACATTTTTTCATGTATCTATTAGCCACCTGTATGTCTTCTTTGGAGAAGTCTGTTCAAATTCTCTGTTCATTTTTAAATTGGATTGTTTGTTTTTCTTGGTGTTGAGTTGTATAAGTTCTTTATAAATTTTGGATATTAACCCCTTATCAGATGTATCACTGGTGAATATCTTCTTCCATTCAGTAGGTTGTCTTTTCATTTTGCTGATTGTTTCCTTTGTTGCATAAAAATTTTTAGGTTGATATAGTACCATTTGTCTATTTTTCTTTTGTTTTCCTTACCCAAGGAAATTTATCAGAAAAAAATATGGCTAGAAGAAATGTCAGAGATTTTACTGCCTATGTTTTCTTCTTGAAATTTTATGGTTTTGAGATTTTTTTAAGTCTTTAGTCCATTTTGAGTTTTATTCTTATAGCATAAGAAGGTGGTCTTATATTTATTATTTTACATGTATTCAATTTTTCTAATGCCATTTGTTGAATAGACTGTCTTTAACCCATTGTATGTTCTTGCCTCCTTTGTCAAATATTAATTGCCTATATAGGTGTGGGTTTATTTCTAGGTGGAGCCCATTTCTTTTTGGAGAATTAAAACACTATGGGCAGCCGAAACTGGTTTGGGTCAGTGGATAGAGCGTCGGCCTGCAGACTGGAGGGTTCTGGGTTCGATTTTGGTCAAGGGCATGTACCTTGGTTGTGGGCACATCCCCAATAGAGGGTGTGCAGGAGGCAGCTGATCGATGTTTCTCCCTCATCGATGTTTCTAACTTTCTATCTCTCTCCCTTCCTTTCTGTAAAAAATCAATAAAATATATTTAAAGAAAAAACCACTATGGGCAATACTTTCCTAGGTGGGTTTGTGTGAGGATTAATGAGCTGGATATGACTTCAGAAACCAGCAAGGTAAGGTATTTTTCTGATCCCTACTGCTCAGAGAAAGTTTTCCTTTAATAGCCCATCACCTCATCTCCACTGTCTTTGCTTTGGCAAAGACCATCTTCTTCTCTGCCCTGGATGATTGAATTGACTTCCCAACTACAGCCTTGTCCTTCTCCAGTCTCTCCTCCACCATGTTGCTGTTGCAATCTTTCCCAAAATGCAAATTTCATGAGACTGTGGCACTAAACGGAACAGTCCAGGATGTATGAAGTGGTTTTAGAGGTCCCCCAGATACCCTTCACCCAATTTGGCTGTCACTCTCCAGTTAGACTGAATCCTTTTAATACTACACAAAGTGGACAGATTATTATGATATCTGAATGCATAATAATCTAGACAATCAGTATATATATATATGAGGCCCAGTGCATGAATTCATGCATGTATGGAATCTGGTCAGCTTGGCCAGGGGGAAGGGACATGGGCGGTTGGCCAGCCTGCCTGCTGGCCGAACTCCTAGTAGAGGGGAAAATTTGCATATTAGTCTTTCATTATATAGGCTATACACTGAGTGGCCAGATTATTATGCATTCAGACATCATAATAATCTCGCCACTTAGTATATTTTGTAATTACTTATGAAATCTAAGTGCTCCAGGCTTTGGCAGTCTGAAGAAGAATGAACGATCTTCAGCACAGTGTCCCATCTAAAGGATTCCTCTACCTCCTCTGTTTGCATAGAAGCATCCTTACAAAGCTTCTCTTTTGGGAGAATTTCTGGGAGTCCCAAGAGGGCAGCTTATAGGTGGGTCCATAAGGCCTTGCTCCCTTTTGCAATTGTGGCCAGCGAGGCAGCTGGTGCCTGATTCCCTCTCCTTCTGAAGCCTCAGTTTGAACCATCTTGGAGGTTGGCTGCCATTATGCCCATTGGAGAGCGATGTGAGAGATCTGCAGTGAACTGTGCTGCTTCCAATGAACCCTCTAGCTGAGGTCGAGATCCTGGCCTGGTCTCTCTTGGTGCCTTTTTGAGTTAGAAGACTGTTCCTTCCCTTTGTGAGTGTTTACTGAGGGGCTAGAAGCCTCTGAGAGTTACAGAGGCAGTAATGACTATGTTGCCTGTTCAGACTCTGCTTATCTCCTCAGATTGAATATCATGGATCTGGGTATAGTTAAGTAAAAGCTATATTGATTCCCATAAGTAGAGTGATATGAGATGGTTAACATGAATATAACAATCTTTGCTTGTCTGAAATATATGTTTCAGACATATTAACCAGAGGAGGTGTGGAACCTGCTGAGTGTCATTTTCACATGCACACTTGTTTTTAAATCCCAGGGATTGTGAGAGTAGGCATCGTAGAATTTCCAGAAGTCACAGTCTAGACTAGAGATAAGACACTCTCGTCTCTCTGGACAGTCTTCTTCCTTTTGTCCTCACCAGGGGAGAAACTCATTTTACAGCTCTGAAGTCTCTGGGGACAATATTCTGCCTGCAGAAAAGAAATCCTTAGATGAAAGAAAGTATGAATATGTCCAATGAAGAATTAGGGATGTGTCTGAAAATTTCTGGCATGGATGAAAAAGTCCCAATATGTTTCTGTGGTTATACAGCCAAAAATTATGTTAACTACATGAATGATGTGACTTGACTGAGAAAAAGCAACCTGAGAATATTTTAAGATTTCTTGGCCATGTAATTATATATCCAGAAGGTACAATATCCAGCAAAGTGATAGATTAAAGATTATAATCAGTATTTTTAAGCATATAATTAGCATACTGAACATTGATAGTTCAGATCCTAATTAATTACATAACCTGGTAACAGTAGGAGTCCTGATTTTTATAGTTGCCTAGGAGTCATACTCCCCAGTGAAGAAAAATATTAACTAATCATGTAACATTTCTCTTCCACATCTCTGGGAGCAAGAAATCTACACTATTCATTGTCGCTCTTAGATCTGGCTAGGAAAGTGAGCCTAAGGAGCAGAGGAGATAATTTGGTTGCTCTATCTAAATAATAAATTAAATATGTTCATCATCACAGTTTCCTTCTGTATCTGAAATAATTTCACATCTGACTCTTTAGAGCGTTATGGATAACCTCTAAAATACTCAGGCTCTTCCTTAGAGCACTCAAACCAGAAATCTTTCTTTCCCCAATGCCATGATCTATTATTTAGAAGTAATTTTGCCTTATAGCCAAGGGTAATCTCATCACCAAGCAATGCTTCTATTTATATGTCTGTCTCTCAGAGCCTGTCTGTATCTTGAAGAAATCCCCAATGCAAGAGGCAAGATATAAAATTGAATACCATCATGTAATATCCCCAAAGGGACTTGTTTAGTATTTTCTTATCCAGTTACCCAGGGCTACAGGGAAAGATTTTTCAAAATTCAATACAAATTCTGTTAGCTTGTTTTTCTTCTTGACACCCTTAAGTCTTCTTTGATCACAAAAGATTTTAGAGTAAAGGAAAAAAATTCCTTTAGATCTCTCAATGTCAAGGGGCACCCAAATAGTTACTCCATTGCCCTTGCACAGAGCTGTTAATTGTGCGGAAGGACAAAGCTATCTCAGAGTAAGCATTCTGGGATCTCAATAAAAGCTGTTTGCTCTGCTCAGTGTCAGAAAGGCTGTGGGCATAAGCCAAGGGGAATTAATTATTGAAGGACTTTACTTAGAGGCAGTTTTCTCTAAAAGACAATTCCTTTGGTCATATCCCCTATCAAGCATCCATTAATCAACAGATCTTTAATAATTCAGAAACTATTTATGTTTTGTGTACTTTCATTTTTCTATAAAATAGGATTAATCAAAAGCTTTGCCTTCATTGGGTTCATAAATTACAGTCATTCCATCAGGAGCCAGAGACTCCAGAATTTGAAGGAAAGCATAGAAAATGGCACGCTCATGGTTCATCAGGCTATGGAATTCCCCAAATCTCACGGAGGATATTAAAATGCAGTTAATGTAAGAGAACATGTACTGTAATTCATTTTACTTACCCAGAGTAGAAAGAGAGGACTAAAAAGTGAGGCCTATTTGTGTTTAGCCTTCTGTCCAGCACCCTAGAAAGGTAAGTCTCTGGAGAAGCAGATGTAGTCAGTCTGACTGACCCAGGCTGAGGGAAATTTGTCACAGCACTGATCCAGTTCTTTTGGCTTTGATTCTGTGTTCACCACACAATCTTATGAATGCATAATTTGTTTTTTTTTAAGTGGCAGGAGGACCACGGATCCTCCAAAATTAGGATCTGCCAAAATTAGGAACCCTTCTCCTGCCTGTCTTAGAGCATACTTTGATTCTTTCACCATTAGGTGAAAATTTTAGGACTTAGGAGACAGAAATTGATGGAAAGGGATGCATTACCCATGATGTTTTCAACCCTTTAGCCAAAGGTCTGAAACTCTGAACTGTCATGACTCCAGTTGTGTCTGCAGGTAGACAGCACAGGAGATGCCCAAACCTTTGTAGGGCAGTTCTGACCCAGAGTTCTGGAAAATGGAATAGGGGTCCTGACTCTTTTTCAGATCTTTCTCCGCAGAAGTGCTTGCAGCCTGTCCATTCCTACTCCCACCAGGCCCCACCTATTGCAAGACTGCAGTCAAACTCACCGAGACCGAGTCCATTAAAACTTGAACCAAATGGTAAATATTTTCCAAAATATTCTAGGGATAGGATTTTTAACTAAAGGCAATTCAGATAGGAATTTGTATGTTATTCATCTTCTGGTCAAACATGTATATATCTAGTGGGAAAGGAGATCTACTTGGCTTCAGAATAATAGTTACAATATTAATACATTGTAACTTAATACATTAATAGTTACAATATTAATACATTGTAACTTAATACATTAATAGTTACAATATTAATACATTGTAACTTAATGCATTGGCTTTGATCCCAGAAGAATGCACAGTCTTTATTGGCTGGTATGAAGGGAGAATCTTTATAGTTCTTCATTTGGAGGAACCCTCCAAATATTTAGAGAAAAGACAAAAGAATCTTATCCACTAGGAGAATACAGACCTCTTTGATATTGAATATATTGTCAATAGGGTTTGTAAAATATCTCTTGTGGTTTGTATAGTGGGATTCAGTCCTCTAGGATCTGCTCCACCATGGGCGACCCTAGTGACCTGATCAAAACCCACATCTTCAAACAGCAAAGCTGGGGACCAAACAAACCGAGGACCTTGGAAACATCATCAAGCTATAGAGATCTCATGAGGCCCGGCCTGGGCAGCTGGTCTGCAGCACACACATCTGTCCCCATGTGTCTCCTGTCTCCATCCTCTTTCCATGCTACTAACTACCACACAATATTTTGAGAAATATAAAAATAACCATGAAATATGAACAATGCAAAACTATAATTGCTGATTATCTTACCCTGCTGCTTAAAACATTCTATCATTTATATTAGTAGTTTCATCAAAGTTTCTTATGGCAGAGGGCAGAGGATATAGCTATAACAGCCCAAATCAATCAAGAACTTTATTTGAGATCTTATTTTTAATGTTAACTGGAGTGACAGTTAAAACTCATGCAAATTTTGTATTTTTTCTGCAAAATAGTACCATGTTTATTTTAACCTAAAAAGCCTGTCCTTCTTCTGATATTTTCATATAAAATTTATGGTCCAGAATTAGGAGCTCCGTTCATTTGTATTCTTCACTAAGCTCTAGCCAACCACATGTGCTCCACCAGTAGATGGACATATGTTAGTTTGAAAAGCATGAGCTTCCACAATGAAATCCAAGCTCTGTAGCCTGGCATGCAAAGCACTGAGTCATCTCCTTGCCTGCTGCTCCAATCTCTTTCCTTTTTTGTTACTCTAGTCTTCAGACTCACTGAAGTTTTGGGGATAGTTTCTAATACACCTTTGGCCTCTACACAAGTTATTCCTTTTCAATCATTTATGCTAATGAGTTTGTGGGCCCCTAGAATGTTTCAGGATAGGGGCTGGTTGCCAAAGGAACCAACCATGTGGTTAGTGGTTGGAACTTTTCAGTGCAACCATCCTCTGATGTCCAGGGAAGGGAGAGGGGCTGGAGACTAAGTCAATTACCAATGGCTAATGATTTAATCAACCATACCAAGATAATGGAATCTCCATAAAAACACGAAATAATGAGGTGCTTGAAATGTATTTTATCCTACCTGCTTTCTTTCTCTTTGCCTACCTGAGAAACTCCTATACATCCTTACATGCCCAGCTCATTAGTCTTTATCCTCTCTGAAGTACTCCTTGATTTTCCTAAGCAGAGTTATTACATTTTCTTTTGGGAAAATATAAACTAGATATTTCAAAGTATTCCAATTTTCTGAGGATAGTATTTTCCATTAGTAGCAAATACATTGGCTTGGTCCCCAATCCACATATAAGATTCAGTGATCTTCCCAACATTTTCAAGGTTCCCAGGGAGGCTTATAACTTTCTGCTTTTTGAGTTCTAGTTATCCAACTTGCTTTCCTGATTCTTTTTAGGTGAGGACCAGCTCCTTCTATATCTCTCCAAAGCACCACTAACAACAAAAAATGTTGTATGGAAAAGAGATCTGCAGTTTTCAGTATAAAAGAGGGGGATCACTAAACAATATATAACAGTGAAAAACCTAAAATTAAGTATTTGGTGTTTTAGATTCTCTGCCAGCCCCCTGTGGATAGCCTCTCACTCACAATCTCTATCCCCAGGTGTCACCTGCTGCTGTGTTGGAAGGGCTTATTCTTTTTTCTCTTTGCCTTTTTCTAGGAGTTTCCAGAGTCCTTCCAACCACCTTCCTCTCAAACTGCAGAAGGACAATCCCGTATCCTGTTACTGTATATTGTGGAACAATTTAGTGCCCTCTTTGTCTTATTTCCTTTTAATTTACATTAGTTAAAAGGGACCTCTCATTTCACAAAGTGGCTGTTCTAATTAAAAGAGAACAACTTTTTTTTTTCCTAAGTGCACTCTAACATCTTAGAGGAATAGGTCTAACTGTAGTCAACTCTATGATGGAGGCTGCCCACATTGTACTGCAGGGATAACTCTCAGAAAGGGGCAGAAAGCTCTCAGCAGCCAAGTCTCTTACAGATTGATTGCCTCAGCTGAAGAAAGCCGCCTTGCTCAAGGTCACATTCTCTTCCTGGAATAGCCTATATTCAATAACCAGTTGAAGCACCACGTCACCCCAACTCAGACAATTCTGAGGAACCTTCCAACTTTAGAGCTTCCCATGGGGTTGGCTTGGCATTTGGTGAGGATGCATCCTAGCTCAACTTTTGCCCCATTGCTTCCTTCACTTCCTTCCTTGGAGGTTGATCCCCAACCACTCTGCTCTTGCATCCTTAATTTCTTGCAGTTTGGGCAAGAACACTCTTCTCCCTGAAACATGGCAGGTTGCTTCATGAAATCCAGCAAAAGAGGTAGTCTAGGTAATACAGGTAAGAGGCAGGTCACAATCTTCTGTAACCTAATCACAGTTCATGTTGACAATTCATCAACATTGCCTCATTTTATTGGTTAGAAGCAAATTACTCAAGGGGAGGAGATTACTTGGGAAATACCAAGAAGCAGGGATCCTTGAGACCATCTTAGAGACTGCTTGCCTTACCACTCCACTAGTGAGAGGCAAAGTATATTTAAGGATGTTATGAATTAGACAAAAGATTCCATTTACTAGCTATTGTGGGAACTGTAATGGTGTAGGCATGTTTAGTGGCAAAAGTCTCTTTTAAATAAAATAAAATTTCACTAATTAATGCACTGATTTTTTTCTTCAAACATCCCAAAACTTCCTAATCTAATCTTCAGAATCTTTGAAGCCATTATTGGATGCTTTCAAACTTTTGCCAGATAGTTTCCTGTCTTTTATGCCTCTACATAAAATTTCTCTTCTAGATCATTAAAGAGAAAGAAAGCTCTACAGAAAGGCCTCTGTGAATATGTGTACTTTTCTTTGAATTGTGGGCAATGGATGGTGTTTTTGAAGGTAAATAAAGCAGTGTCTGAGATTTTATAAACAAGATCCAGCCCTCAGCTAAGCTAAGCAGATTGCATTCCATCTGCAGTTCTCAACAGGGTGTATCTGTTGACAACTGAAGAAAAGAGTTCTTTATTTTGAAAACATGTGGAGATTAAAAAACTCATATGGAAGAGAAAAGCAGAAAAAAAAAAGACAGTGTTAGTTGAGTTGACAGTTAGTGGAATCTTACAAAAATGTGTAACAAAGCTCACTTTAAGCTTCCTAATTGCCAGCTGTGGGCCTGATAAATGTGGCATGGATCTTAATTTTCATATTGTGAGATTTTCTCTACATTTGTCTTGATTGCCTTGTTGCAATATAAGTGCATTAAAAAAAAAAGTTGAGCTCTCTGATTTTTTTTCTCATTTTCTCTTGAAAATTCTTAATAAAATCAGAGTATTCTCTTTTCTATCTATCTGTAGGTGAGTGAGGAGGAGCAAGTTTACAAACTGATTAAGTGGCAAGACTTGAAGTATCACAAATGCCTGTCCTACTACACAATATCTGCTATTTCCCGTATCACAAGAATTTTAGTGTCATTTTTTATTTTCTAATTTAAATCACAGCTAGCAAGTCGAAGAAACCGGTTGAGGCCTGAGTTAGCACAATTTAGTGCGTAGCTAAGAACCAGATAGAAGACATGCTCCTGGAACAATGGTTCAGTGCTGAGAGAGTGGAAACCCAAAGGGAAAGCAAGTGTGCCCAGGGTAAACTTTCATCATGTCCAAGTTTGTCTAAGATTGATCCTGGTAGAGGAACAATTTTTCAAAATGGTTGTACTTTGGAGGTATGCTTTGTCTTCTGATCCTAATTGATTAATAGATTATTTTAAAGGGCATTCATTAAATTATCCTAAATATAAAAGTAATATATGCACAGTTTAGGAAACTTAAATGTATATGGAGCTGAGAGTTTGATGTAGATAAGATTTTAGTTTCTCTTTTATTGAGATAACGACCTTTTGGAGAGCCCCCCCATTTTTTATTGCTGGAGGTAGTGGGATTAATAATTCATAGCTAGAGCAACTTTGATTTAATTTCTTTATCAGAATGAGTGTTAGGCAAGTATTTACCTACAGTTTTAACAAAGATTTGAAATCTCTATGGATCTGACTACAGATATTGCACTTAGAGATATCAAGTATTTAATTTAGTACTATGAACTGGATGTATTTTGAAGTGGACAGCAATATGCTTGATGCTGTCCAACAGATTTTGTGAAACATAATATTGACTATTGTGACTTTTGTCTACTGAAAGAATTGAATCATCCATCCCACTGCCAGTCATCCTGGGTTTGAAATGAGAATACCTCAGATGCTCTCTACCTATGATTGAGGCTGAAACATTTATCAGGCTCAGAAGGAGATACCTAGAGATTTTGGTTGTAAGAGGGTAAACCAGCCTTGTCTTGTGGAAGACAGGACTCCAAGATAGGGAATTTAGGAGTAGGGTCAAGTAGTAAGTGGCCACTTCGTATAGCAGCAGAAGTCACTCTTCAAACTCCACTTTTCTTATTCCTTAATCATTTGTGTTTTTTAAAAAAAATATTTTATTGATTTTTTTACAGAGAGGAAAGGAGAGGAAGAGAGAGTTAGAAGCATCAATGAGAGAGAAACATCAATCAGCTGCCTCCTGCACACCCCCTATTGGGGATGTGCCTGCAACCAAGGTACATGCCCTTGACCGGAATCGAACCTGGGACCCTTGAATCCTCAGGCTGATGTTCTATCCCCTGAGCCAAACCACCTAACACTTGTAAAGTTTTATTTAACACCACATTCTGGCCTTAGCTCCTCTTGGATTAGAGAAGTAAGGAACTGAAAACATGCTTAGAGTGAAAAGATGAAGGGTAGAGAACTTGATTCAGAGCAGCCATAAAAAAAGAGAATTTAAATAAACTCAGACAGAAATGGCTATCTCCATGGAGCAGGCAGAAGGCTTGGCTCCGCTCCAGGCTACAAAGTTTCAATTGTAGAACATAAATTAATCCCAGATCCCAGGGCCTCTGCTTGGGTCGCTGGATGGCGTGGCCAGCCTGCAAACCACCACAGGCCCCTCACCCAGGCTGCCCCATGCTCCAAGGGAATGCCCACCCTGATCTGGGACACCCTTCAGGGCAAACCAGCTGGCCCCCACCCATGCACCAGGCCTCTATCCTATCTAATAAACGAGTAATACACACATTGACCATCACTCCAACACATTAGAGGGCTGCCCCCTTGTGGTCAATGATCCTCCCCACATGTGGACACAAGATGGCCAGCAAGGGAGGGCAGTTGGGAGGTTCTAGGCCTGTAAGGGAAGGCAGATGGGGGCAATCAAGCCTGCAGGGGAGGGAAGTTAGGGGTAACCAGGCTGGCAGAGGAGGGAAGTTGGGGGCAAACTGTCATGGGAGCAGTTAGACATTAGGCTGGCAGGGTAGTGTTTAGGGGGTTATCAGGCTGGCAGGCAGAAGCAATTAGGGGCAATCAGGGAGGCAGGCAGGCGAGCAGTTTGGAGCTGCAATCCTGGATTGTGAGAAGGATGTCTGACTGCCTGTTTAGGCCTGATCCCTCGGACATCCTTTGAGGGGTCCCAGATTGGAGAAGGTGTAGGCTGGGCTCTCCGTGCACGAATTTTGTGCACCGGGCCTCTAGTACTATATGATAGTGATTTGTGTTCAAGACTGTCTCTTTCCTGCCACAGATTTAGCTTGCGTTCACCAACTCAAACGAGTATAAAGGGACCAGCAGATCATATAAATGTTTGAAAGTTGACCAAGAGGGGCCCATAATAGGCAGTGGTGGGGACTAATGGGTAACTTGAGAGCCTGTCAGAAGGGACATAGACAGCAGCTGCTTGGGAAAATGAACTCAGTACTGCCAGATGTTGATTTTTAAGATGAGTGTAGACATCCTGACCTTTATGGGAAATCTCCCATTTTTTATAAGTGGGTGTATTGTTCAGCCCTGGCAGGGAGTGCTTGTACATGGCACATTCAAACTGTGTGATTGACAGATAAATGAATTGTTAGAAGGTATGAGCAAGGTTTCCCTCACCCATCAAGGAATGGTGAAACACCTTCAGGATGGAAACTGCTATAGGAGAGGGCTGAGAGCACTGTGTAACAGCAGATGGTCTTGGCTGGAGAGAATTAGCTAATTCATGATAAAGAAAAAGCCAAAGATATAAGTACCTCTATCTCTTTCTCTCA
The DNA here is from genome assembly GCA_027563665.1 of Antrozous pallidus. Lineage (NCBI taxonomy): Eukaryota > Metazoa > Chordata > Mammalia > Chiroptera > Vespertilionidae > Antrozous > Antrozous pallidus. The sequence continues at coordinate 20,487,043 of CM050508.1, read as the reverse complement.
CCCTCTGTTCAGCCCCCAAAAGTCAGCTCCTAGACAAGAAAGTAGGATGAAATAGAGGGAGAGTGGGCCTTGAAGATCAAACGAACAAATAGCTAGCTTAGATAGCTATTAATTCAGATGAAATAAAATAAAATAAAATATGGAAGAGGAAAACAACATGTGCTACAGGGTGTCATCGGGCAACTTTTGGCTAAGGATTTTGAAAAATAAGTACGTGTTTCTATTTCTATCATTTTATCCTAGTAGTATTTGTATATAAGATGCTTAATAACTGGGTGAATAAAAGTGATTTGAAAACTGAATTTAATATGGCTGGAAAATGCATTTTATATCCTCCCAATGAGATGAAAAGTTTCTCTTCAGAATTTTTTTCTTCTCCCAAAAGAATAACTATAACATTATTATTAGGGAGCTTATGGTCTAAATTTCTCAAATGCTGTATTCTAACTTATTGTATATTATCTATTGCTACATAAAAAAACATACCCAACATTTAGTGGCTTAAAACAGCAAACATTTATTATCTCTGAGATTCTGAGGGTCAGGAAGCCAGGAGTGGCTTAGCTGGATGGTTTTGGCTCAGGGTCTGGGTTGCATGATCTTCTTTTGGCTGCTGCTGGAGGATTCGTTTCCAAGAAGGCTAACTCATGTGGCTGTTCACTGGAAGTCTCAGTTCCTGCCAGTAGCTTCCCCAGGGGGTTTCCTGAATGTCCTCAAGACATGGCAGCTGGCTTCTCCCAGAGTATTCCATGGGAGGCAGAGACAGGGCAACCTAGATGCAAGCTGCGATGTCATTTAGAATCTAATCTTGGAAGTGACCTACCATCACTTCTGCTGTATTCCACTTGGCCACACAGACCAACTTGGTATAGAGTGGGAGGAGACCAACTAATAATGTGACTACCAGGATACAGGAATCACAGGGGGCATTTGGAGATTGGTTAGCCCACTTATTCTGCCTTTCTTTCTTTCTTTTTCTTTCTTTCTTTCTTTCTTTCTTTCTTTCTTTCTTTCTTTCTTTCTTTCTTTCTTTTTTTTTTTTTTTCTTTCTTTCTTTCTTTCTTTCTTTCTTTCTTTTTCTTTCTTTCATCTTTATTGTTCAGTTTATTAATTACATTGTTCTCTTTTCCCCCCCATAGCTCCCCTCCACCCTGTACCCATCCCACCCTCTGCCCTCCCCACACCCCTTTTCTCGCCAAGAATTGTCAGTCCATTCCCTCTCTATGTCTGTGATTCTGTTATATTCACCAGTTTATCCTGTTCATCAGCTTATTAATTCAATTGATTTTTAGATTCATTTGTTGATAGATGTGTATTTGTTGTTCATAATTTACACTTTTATCTTTTTCTTCTTCCTCTTCTTAAAGAATATCTTTCAGTATTTCATATAATATTGGTTTGGTGGTGATGAACTCCTTTAGCTTTTTCTTATCTGCAAAGCACTTCATCTGACCTTCAATTCTGAATGATAGCTTTGCTGGATAGAGTAATCTTGGTTGTAGATTCTTGCTATTCATCACTTTGAATATTTCTTGCCACTCCCATCTGGCCTGCACCGTTTCTGTTGAGAAATCTGCTGACAATCGTATGGGTGCTCCCTTATAGGTAACTAACTGTTTTTCTCTTGCTGCTTTTAATATTCTCTCTTTATCTTTTGCTCTTGGCATTTTAATTATGATGTGCCTTGGTGTGGTCTTCTTAGGGTTCCTATATATTGGGGTTTGGTGCGCTTCTTGGACTCCTAAGTCAATTTCTTTCACCAGGTGTGGGAAGTTTTTGGTCACTATTTCTTCAAATAGGTTTCCATTGTCTTGGTTTCTCTCTTTTTCTGGCACCCTTATAATTCGGATGTTGGTATGCTTGAGGTTGTCCCAGAGGCCCCTTACACTATCTTCAATTTTTTGGATTCTTTTGGTTTTTTGCTTTTTCAGCTGAGTGGATTTTACCTCTTTGTATTTCAAATCTTTAACTTGGTTCTTGTGGTGCTCTAGAGTACTTTTAGGTCTTTGTATAATATTTTTTATTTCAGTCAGTGTATGCTTAATTTCTGGTTGGTCCTTTTTCATATCCTTGAGAGTCTCCTTCATATCCTTGTGGGTCTCATTCATTTCCTTGTAGGACTCATTCATTTCCACGTTGGTCTTGTTAATTTCTTTGCAGGTCTTGTTCATATCCTTGAGGGTCTCGTTCATTTCCTTGTAGGTCTTGCTTATTTCCTTATAGGTCTTGACCTTTTCCAGGAGCCTCTTCAAAAGCCCTATAACTGTGGTTTTGAATTCCATGTCTAGTCATTTTTTTCCCTCCATTTCTTTTATATCTGATTTCTTTCCATGTCTCTGCATGGTGGCTGCTTCCCTCAGTTGGTCAATTAGCTTTGTGTGGTAGACATCCTACAAGGGACAGTGGCTCAGCCTCCCCAGTTACCTAAGGTGGATATGGGTTGCACAGTCTTGCTGAAGTTAGGCTCAGGTTAATCGTTGTTAGCACTTGGAGGGGTTGACCTCCAGGCCAATTGTCTGTGATGTTCAGCTGTGCTCAGGTTGGATGGGCGGAGTCTCCGGGCCAAGCAGACAGTGTCAGCTGCACCCTACATGGCCCCAGGGTCTCTGAGGGAGATCCGCTGCTGAGCTCCACCATCTGCTGGAAAATTCAGACTCTCCCCAAATGAGTCTGCACACCCAACATCTCACTGAGGATTGCAAAACAATGCAGTCTGATGGTTTTCCGAATGAAAGAGCAAGTCACGAGTGCTCTCTGCACGTTCAGGCAGCTGTGCTGTTCCCAAGCTCACACGCACTCCACACAAGCTCACCTTCTCCACAAGCCGGTAGACCCCTGCAGCACCCAAGCTTTGGTGTGCCCTCCCACTGTCCAGTTTTTACCCCATATTATAGTGGGTTCCCTGGACTTTGCCCAGAGCTGGAGAATCAGTCCAGTTGGACAGTCTTAGTCTCCCCCATTCATGAAAACTGGCCGGTTTTCAGCCGCCTGCCCTCTCTGCTGGCGCGCGCCTCCAAACCTCTCTCCCCGCGAATCTTTCAATGCTGTCCGCCGCCGCTCCTCCGAGTCACAGTGTCTTATCTTCACTTTTATTTGTGGAATTTTCACTCAGCCAGCTTTCTGGTGATTCTGGATGGTGTTTGTTCTTTCGTTAAGTTGTAGTTTTAAACTTGCTGTGTATGGCGGCAAGATAGGTGTTTTACCTATGCCGCCATCTTGGTTCTCCCTATTCTGCCTTACTTTCACAGAATGTCTTATTTCCATATATTCTTGTGATATGGATTATCTTTTTCCCCCTAACATGCAAGAGAGTGTACAGCTGCCATTTAATTAATGTTCACAGGCAATGCTAATGAGTTTTAACAAGGGAATTTTGGGTCTCCACTGTCTGATGATTCTTGTATCCTAAGTGTCAGCTTCACCTTCTACCCTGAGTCTTGGCATATGGATAACTAAGAAAGGAAAGAATATGGTCCTGGGAGGGAAAGATCCAAAAGAGGTAAGTCAGCTCTTCCCTTGTTGATCTGAGTCTGTCAACTTCAAGAGAAATCCCTTTACCTGTACTTCTTCTACCTTGTGATTGGACAGGTTTAGATTACCTCAAAATCATTGGGATTCTAGATTTCCTCCCCTCACCCCCACTATGAGAATGTGAATGAGGGGATGGTGCACTTAAGAACTGGGATTCTCTTTCATTATCTGTAAAACGTTAGGGCTGCATTTGGCTCCAAGACACCAGAAATCCCCAGCGATAAGAAGATGGGAAAACTCTCTAGGTCTAGATCTTCTTATACTTTCCCAGTCTCCCATTCCTGACTTGATCTGCTAATTTTATATATTTTTCCTAAGTAACACATCAGTTCCAGCTAAACTGAAGGCAGCTTTTCATATTTATTAAATTCCTTTTCTGGTTAGAAAATTGGAATGATTCACATGATTTCTCCTGCTATTGTCTATGTTTTGAGAAAACTACATAAGCCCCAAGGAATTTCAAGATTTCCAGAACCAAGGGATAGGTGTTCCAAATGAGATATGAGCATTTACAAAGAATGTTGCTAGGCAGCTATTTACAAATAAAGGCATTTTTCCAACTGAAAAGAATTGAAAAGCAAATGTTATCATTTAATGACAGATAGTCAGGGATACTACCTTTACCACATAAAAATTTATTACTTGATCTCATTTTTTATAGTGCAGATAATAGTTGCTTGAAGAAGAAGGAAGATGTATCAAGGGACTTTTATGAGGGGGGAAAAAGTAAGACTACATGTTGGTTTTAAATGATGACTGAACAATGATTTCATTTTATTGTAGTCCAGCAATAAATCTGTAACTCTTCTTTCACCAGTGACACTAGAAACTGTAGGGAATCCAGTCCAGCTGGTTTCAGACCCTAATAATTCATGCTGGGAAATGCATCGCCTAGGTGTACTGGACCCAGAAAGTTTGGTAAGGCCAGTTTTTGCATGAGTTGGCTATTAATCTTGACCACTAAGTTCATCACATTAGGGGCTACAGTGGGTAGTGCTGAGTTCTGTGACATGTCTAGGAATAGTTAGCTTAGTATATTGTAAAGCATGAGAAAACAACCACTATGGTGCTCACATTCTTTTTAGGCAAAAATAAAATTAAGAAAACAATTGCAGGAAATAAAGAGATGCAATTGGTGTTGTGGTTTGAACTCATCTCCTGGCTTAACCACCCACTAACTGGAATTTTTTCTCATTAAACCTTACTGTCTCCATTTATAAAATGAGGCAACTAAGTTAGAGCAATGGTTACTGATTTTTCCATCACCAAGAACCCATTTTATTATATTTACTCTACAAACTTCATGTTTTGAGAGATTTTATCTAGACTTTGGCATTTCTTTTGTAGTAATTCATTTGTTTCACTTTTTTATTGTGTTTTCATTTCAAAGTTATTCAAATTTTGAGCAACAATGTATTTACGCAAAGATATATAAAGAAATTATGAAATCATATAGTCAAAGCCATGGCTGAGATGCTCATAAGATGTCCATTGTAGACAGAATAATAGTACTGTAAATAAGCATCTCACGATAATATTTACTTTGTGTTCGATTAAGTGTAATAAATTACCTTCTATACAGATCCTTGGCACTTAGGTAACAACAACAACAACAAAAATACAATAAAAACAAAAAAGAGGGAATGGTACTAGGTGAGTAGGATCCAAACGAGGAATGTTAGATTTAAAGTTCAAGGTCATATGTCCAAAGTCATGCTTCCCTCTCTTTCTTTACTGTGATTACTTTGTGTATGGATTTAGGAACAACGTCTGCTCTGCCTATGATAAACTCAGCTTTCTTCTGAAGACACAGAAGCCAATGAGAATGGCAAGTAGATATGACTGATATTACCAGTTGATCTACTTCCAGTCGAAAGCAAAGACATATGCGTGTGTGGCTTTACCAGAAGTATTTTATGCTTCCAAAGGTTATGAATCTTTGTTGGAAATATCATAAAACCTCTAAGTATATAGCAAAGTTTCCTAATACTAGAAACGTTGGGCAACAGTGGTTGTACTGCCCTCTCATTCATTTTGTTGTGTTGTGGATAAATGGAATTTGGGGTTGGCTGGCTAAAGCAAAGTACTAACCATATCAGAGATTTTATTCTGTTTATAGCTATGGGTTTCTCTGTTGAGTTCTGCCAGACTTCTGACTCAGGCCTGCTCCTTGTCACAGGAAAGTCACTTAGAGTTCCTTGGCCTACCTTAATTACTGACTCTGGCAGGAATTTTAAAGAGAGAATTTCTCTTCATGTCTTGGAAAGCATGGCTCTGCGTTTCTACTGCTCCAAACACACACCTTCTCTCTGTTTCCTCTCTGTTTTCACCAGGTGGGAGTTCAGCAGAGTAAGTTTATGCATCAAAGAATTAGATTTTCAGTCATGGTAGTAGCCAGAAGCAGCATTATTAGCTTTGCAGACTGGGTGTCTATGGTAGTCAGAAAAATAGGCCCCCAAAGATGGCCATGTCCTAACTCCCCAAACTTGTAACCATGTTTTATTACATGGTAAAGAGAAGTGAAAGTTACCATTGGAATAAAGGTTGTTAATCAGCTGATCTTAAAACAGGGAGATTATTCTGGATTATCTGGGTGGGCCCAGTGTAATCCCAAGGGTCCTTATAAGTGAAAGGCAGGAGTCAAAGAAGATAGGACAATGGAAGCAACATTGGAGTGGTGCAATTGCTGCCTTAGGAGAAGGAAGGAGGCTAGGAGCCAAGTAATATGGGCAACCTCTAGAAAAAGATAGAACACAGATTCTCCCCTGGAGCCTGCAGAAAGGAATGAAGCTCTGCCAACACCTTAGCTCTGCGAGACCCATTTCAGACTCAGACCTTCAAGACTATAAGATAATAAATGTATGTTGCTTTAAACCGTTAAGTTTGTGGTAATTTATTACAGCACCAATGGGAAAGAATGCAGCATCCAATAAAATTCACAACCGCAATGTCCCAGTATAAGCTTCATAACTTTGCCCTATTCTTCTGTGGTCTCTCTGAGGGCCCCTTCCCATTTGGAGCACCTCAGAGGAGGGATGTGGGATCCACCCTGGAAGGAGAAGGTATCTTTGCTCTATCCAGGCAGAAGTAATCACTTCCTTAACCCTTAGATGTGATAACTCATTATATTTAACCCATTGACTCTTAACCAATTGCTGATGTGTAGTTGTATGAATTGTTTAATAATCGGTATAAAAATGATGATCTCTTAAGTTTTATGTATAAAGTTAAATCCAGCTTGGTTCTCTATTCCTGGGAGCTTTGTGAGAGGTCAGTAATTATTATTTTGGGTGTCAGGGGATAGAGGTGAAGAGAAACTTGGGAATTATATGGTCCAGGAAAATAGGATGTGGCCTTGGTTATTCCTCAGGAGCGGTGCTCAAGGGCAGGTGACTCTGTCAACAATTCTATCCCTTTCATGCTGTGCTTAGGTGCAGAAACCTTTGCTGCGGTTTAAAGACACAGCACATAGAGTTGCTTGTCATTTCAGTCATTGATACACCTGCCCCCCTCTGAGAGCCTGGAACCCCAGATGCAATGCCCTGAGCAAGCTCTGGTCTCACTATATCAATAAATTGTATCCTTCCATTCTCCTTCACTGTCTCAGGGGACCCAAGCATTAGGCCATTTCCATCTTCATCCTGTTCTTGGATAGGCACTTAATTTCCTCAATGCACTTAGACTAGGGGTGAAAAGCAAGCCATGTGGGCCATATTCATCCTCATGGCCTCTTGTTTTCCTTCACTGTACACAAGTAAAGAGTTTAAAATTAGAATTAATTGCTATCATTTCAAATGATGATTTGAATATGTCCAGGTTCTATTGAAAATTCAGCATGTCTGGCAAGGTGGGATCTTTATACTTCTAAGTAATGACTGGCATTTGCTTTCTATGTCTCTCCATTCTGCAACTCTTTCTGCTATGTCCTCATCACTAAGGACAATGTCAGTGTTTAAGTGTTATTTTATGCCAGGTTCACTTTACTCATTTACATAATCTTTCTGACCTTTGTAGGTCTGAGAGCTTGTATGTAAGTCCTGGCCTAGATTTTCCAAACACCTGGTAACCTATTATGTGTTTTTTTTTTATTATTAAAGCTCAGAAATACAAAAATACTTTTATTATCTCTATAGGGTATACAGAGAGCTTATAGCTCATAAACAAAGACCTGGCTTCTAGTCTGGTGTGAAATAGGCAAAAAAAAATAGGGGAAGCTGGATTGCTTTGCATGGTGTCTCAAGTAGCCAAAACAAAGCACAGGATACTTTCTCAGCAGGTCACCATGCTATATATGAAGTTATCAATAAGTCATCTTGCCAGAATGTGAATCTGTGGTAGAGGGATAATATCTAACCCAATGCACAGCTTATTGAAACACTGTCAGCAAGTTATTGATTGAGTGAATGGAGAGAGTGACTAATGGTAGCTTTTTTTTTTATTTTTGTCACTAAACGGTGAATAAGGTATGGGCTTTTTGCCTCTATAAATGCTATAAAACCAGACAGTGTTTGCCTTTATCATCAATTCCAGTTAATCAATTCTTACTTTGCCTGAAATTGTCCTGTTTGAGACCTCTTCCTAGATTCTTCCCCACCTGACACCAAAAGCTATAAATCAGGCTGGCAAAGGCCAGCGGAGAGCTTCCACAATTAGCTGGGTAATTAAGGCAAAGACCTTGATGGAAGTACTGGGACCAATGCTGTAAGAGAAGTGCCCGATCTTTGGTGTGTGAACCATGAAACATGGAATGATGGATCTGGGAGGGAACTCAATCACTGTCTAACCCACCTGTCACTTGAAGATGAATACAAGCCTGGAGAAGGTCAGTGCTTCCCCAAAGGTCATTCATCTAATTAGTGGAAGCTCTGGTTTTAGAAACTAATATTCTTAGGTCCCCTGATTTCCTACCAGGTACACTTCTCACTGTCTCAGTTTTATTTATTTCTTTTGGTTGAGGATTATTTTTGTAAATTAGTCTTTTTCCCCCTAGATTTCCAAATTAATTTTCTTAGAATTAAACCAATTATTTTTCTATAAATTTTCCCCAAGGCTAAGTGTTATATTTCAAACTTTAAAAAAAAGAAATAACTATTCATAAAACTTCCTATCTTAGGTGTTTAGTTTCATGATTTTTTGATAATTGTACACAGTTGTGTAATCAATACCCTAAACAAGATAAAGAACATTTTCTTCATCCCAAGAAGTTTCCTGTGCCCCTTTCCAGTCAATTTTTCTATCAAGGACCAGACAGTAAATATTTTTGGCTTTACATCTTATTTGGTCTCTGTTTCAACTACTCAACTCTGCAATAATAGTACCAAAGAAATCATAATAAAGACATAAATGGGCATGGCTGTGTTCCAATAACACATTAGTTTCAAAAACAGGTGAGGGACTAGATTTGGCCTGTGGACTATAGTTTGCCAATGCTTGGATTACCATGATAGTTTTGATGTTTATTCATGCTGTTGCATATATTAGTAGTTTATTCTTTTTACTGTTGAGGATTATATATGAATTTATTATTGAGGTTATAGTTTGTATTTATGATACCTTTTTAAATTCATTCTTCTGTTGATGGACATTTGGGTTATTAAGAATAAGGCTCCTATAAATATACTATATAATTAAAGGATAATATGCAAATCAACCGAATAGTGGGACAACCGGTCACTATGATGCACACTGACCTCCAAGAAGCAGAAGCTCAATGTAGAAGCTGCCCCCAGCCCGCAGGCCCTGATTACCCAATTGGCGCCTGTTGGCCAACCTCTCGGTCTCTTCCCCTGGCCAGCAGGCTCCAATCACCCAATGACTAATGTGGAACTTGGGGTGGGTGACAGTGGGGGATGGGGCCAGCTGCCGGCAGCTGGTGAAGATGGCCCTGATCACAGGCCAGGCCTAGGGACCATACCTGTGTACGAATTTCTTGTGCTGGGACTCTAGACTTCCTATTTAATAAAAGAGTAACATGCAAATGTGACCGTACCTTGGCTCCCGATTGGCTATGCTACCAGCCAATTAGGGGCAGGGGGCGGTACCGATGTGTAGGGCCAAGTGGCATGAGTGCCGTCCGGAGGTGGAGATGAAATGGCGGTGGTGGCGAGCACCCAGCGCCTGGGCACTGTGAGGGGAAGCGGCAGCAGCAGCAGCGGTGATGGTGGCAGTGGCAGGGAGCGCCTGGGGGCCAGCCAATCAGGAGTGGGGGGAGGGGGCAGGTGCAAGGCTGGGGCAGGGCTGTGGCAGGAGAGGGTGGCCCTCAGCTCCCCTAGCGGCATGGAAGGTGGCCTTCAGTGCCCCTGGCAGCAGAGGGCAGGCTGTCTGTGCCCCCAGCCAACCTGGCAGCATGCTGTCTCCTGCCATGAGAGGTGGGAGAGGGCGGGCTGTGCGCAGCGGGAGAGGGCAGGCTGTCCATGCCCCTGGTGGGAGTGGCGGGAGAGGGCGGGACTGGGGCCGGAGCGGGTGGTCTTGCAGCAGGAGAGGGCGGGCCATTCATGCCTCCAGCATATTCCGTGGTCTGCCCTCTCTGGCTGCGGGGCAAGAGAGAATGAGCCATGAGCAGCAGGAGAGGGCAGACTGTCTGCGTCCCTGGCCAGCACAGTGGGAGAGGGAGGGCCTACGGTGGGAGAGGACGGCCTTCAGCAGGAGCCAGCGCAGTGGGAGAGGGCAGCCCTCAGGGCCCCTAGCTGGCATGGTGGGAGAGGGCGGGCCTGCGGTTGGAGATGGTGGGCTGTCTGTGCCCCCGGCTGACCCGGCGGCCTGCCATATCCTGCCACAAGGGGGGAGAGGGTGGGCCATGCACAGTGGGAAAGGGCAGGCTGTCTGCATCCCTGGCCAACCCAGCGCTTGCCTTCTCCCGCTGCCTGGAGGGAGAGAACAGGCCCAGGGCAGCAAATTTGCACTATGCCCAGCAGGGAAGCCAGATCTAAAATCCCAAGCCCCCAAATACCTGACAGGGCTTCATGTGCTGGGGTCCTGAGGAGGCCCCAGGACAAGCATCTCCCCAGAGGCTGTGCAGGAGAAGGAGAGGAACCTCTGGATAAGGGACTCTCCCCCCCAATCCCCTCCCCAATCCCCCCCCAGTGCACAAATTTCGTGCACTGGGCCTCTAGGTATATAATAAAAGGCTAATATGCAAATTAATCCTAATGGCAGAAGGACCACGAACAACTGGTTGCTATGATGTGCACTGCCCATTGGGGGCAGATGGTCAAGGCAGGAACTGCCCCCTGGTGGTCATTGCGCTCCCACAGGGGGAGATTCACTCAGCCACTAGCCAGATTGAGGGATGCACAGTGAGCACAGTGCTGGTTGTGGGAACCTCTACCACTTCCTCTGCAGTGCTAAGGATGTCCAACTGTGGCTTAGACTCACTCCTTGTGGAGAGAAGGCCTAAGCTGTCAGTTGGACAACCCCCAAGGTCTCCCAGCCTGCCAGAGAAATGTCTGACTGCCATTTTAGGCTCAATATCCCAGGGAGAGAGCCTAAGCTGGCAGGTGGACATATCCTGAGGGGTCCCAGACAACGAGAGGGCACAGGCTCGGCTGAGGGACTCCCCCAAGTACCTGAATTTTTGTATACTGGGCCTCTAGTTTTTGTAGAAGTCTTGGAGAGCATGTGTTTTCATTTCTCTTGAGTTAATGTCTAAAAGGGGAATGACAGGTCATAGGTATATTAATGATATCCTTTCTTCCTTTCTTCCCCTTTCTTTTACCTCTTTCTTTCTTCTTTTGAAATATATTTTTATTTATTCCAGAGAGGAAAGGAGAGGGATAGTAAGATAGAAACATCAATGAAGAGAGAAAGTTATTGATTGACTACCTTCTGCATGCCCCATCCTGGGGATCAAGCTCCTAACCTGGACATGTGCCCTGACTGAGAATGGAACTGTGATCTCCTGGTTCATAGGTTCACTGCTCAACCACTGAGCCATGCCAGCAGGGCATATATCAATACTTTTCAACCTTTTTCATTACATATTGGACATAAACTAATGACTAAAATTCTGTGACATACCAAAAAATATTTTTTTTTTGCTGATCTGATTAAAATAATATGTATAGTTTTCATTCAGTCATACCAGACAGCTCTTGTGTTGGCTATTGTCATCTTTTATTTGACAATCTAAAGGAAAAGAGGTCAATACCATTGACTTAATAATTAGGTATTAGATATTTTAAAACTTCTTGTGGGACACTGCTTGAAAATTGTTAGGGTAGATGAATGTTTAACCTTAAAGAAACTGCCAAATAGCTCTGAAACTCTTATTAGCTATGTATGAAAGTTATATTTGTTCCCTGTCCCTGGTGTAGTTAGTCTTCTTATTTTAGTTACTCAGATGGGTATAACTTAATTTCTCTTCGAAGTAGGCTCTCTGTTCTTCATGATCATCCTTCCATTTTCATTTCTTAATATCACTTTTTAGCTTTACCTCCTTTCCTCTGTGTTTAATTCATCCTTATATCTATTTTGGTATTCTTCATCTCAGTATCTACCAGTTTATTCCTGACCATCTGTCTCATTTGGTACCAGGCATGTAATATTGTTTCAATTCCCTTGGTCAGGTGAGTTTTTTCCAAGTCTATATTTACCTGAATATAGAGTTAGGACAATCCTATCAAACTACCAGTCTACCATATCATGCTCATGCACTGGTTTCTTTTTCACTGAGTTCTTTATTACCAAATGCAGTGAATGTATATCCAAGCTGAACCTGTTGTGGATATAGTCATAACCTTCTCTAGCTCCAGAAAGAGCTTTTCTCACATACTTACAACTATTGAAAATTCCTTTTATATAGAATTCAACTCCTCACCTTTCCCTCCCAATAGATCTCAGATACAATTTCTCTGGAACAAAGAGACATATTCATTTACACAAATTAATATGCAAATAACAAAGAACTGCTTCCTGAGGGAGGGTTTTGGAAGACAACAGAGTAAATAGAAAAGGATAGTTTTAGTGACAAAAGGCAGTTTATAGGCAGAGTTGCAATGAAGTTGGCAGGCGTGGGTGGGTGGGGTGGTTGAGGAGGTTGAAAGATGGAGTGTAGTGCAGTGAGAGCCAAATTCACCTTCCTCACCTTTTGTACCTAAACCAGCTATTTGCATGGACCTGAATTCTAACATACTGAATGAATTCTTCATCATTCTTCTTCCTTAACTCATTTTTTCACTATTTACTATCTTTTTCTTGCTCAGGATTAAATACACTGTGTGGCCAGATTATTATGATATCTGAATGCATAATAATCTGGCCACTCAGTAAAAAAAAAAAAAAAGAAGATATATATATAATCTCCCATCCTATATAATAAAAGAGAAACATGTAAATTTGACTGTACCTTTGCTCCTGATTGGCTATGCTACCAACCAATCAGGAGCAGGGGCGGGGCCAAGTGACATGAGCACCCGGCCCGGGGATGGAGATGAAATGGCAGTGGTGGTGAGCGCCCAGCCCCCAGGTGCTGTGAGGGGAAGCAGTGGCAGCAGCAGCGGTGGTGGTGGTGGCGGCAGGGAGTGCCTGGCCCCCAGGATGCTGTGAGCGGAAGTGGTGGTGAGCACCCAGCCCCTGGGGCTGGGTGGTTGCAGGCAGCCAGGGCTGAGCTGAGCAGGGCGATGGCTGGGTGCCCAAAGCCTAAAGCCTCACCAGAGGCTCCCAGTTTGTGAGAGGGGGCAGGTTGGGTTGAGGGACCACCCACCCCAGTGCACAAATTTCATGCACCGGGCCCCTAGTATCTAATAAAAGAGTAACATGCAAATGTGACCATACCTTGGCTCCTGATTGGCTATGCTACCAGCCAATCAGGAGCAGGGGGCAGGGCCAAGCAGCACGAGTGCCTGCCCTCGGGGGCAGAGACAGGGTGGCAGCAGCATGGCACTCCAGCCAGAGCAGAGAAGATTGAAGGCTCTGGCTGGAGTGAAGCCTACAGCCGGCCAAACCAAAAACGGAAGGCAACAGCCAGAAGGAAGGCCTGGGTCCCAGGTTCCAGAGGAAAACTGGTCCTGGAAGCCAGGGGAAGGAAAGCCTATATATATATAGGCTTTCCTATATATATATATATATATATATATATATATATATATCCCTGTGCATGAATTCATGCATGGGTGGTCTGGCTAGCCTGGCCAGGGGTAGGAAACATGGGTGGTTGGCCGGCCTGCCTGATGGTCGAAATCCTAGTGGAGGGGACAATTTATATATGAGATTTTTGTTATAAAGGATATACATTGAGTGGCCAGATTATTATGTGTTCAGAGATCTTAAAAATCTGGCCATTCAGTGTCGTTGCTACTTTGATTTAGCTGTGAGGGATGATTTCAGCCCTTTTAAGACTTTTTTCTTCTCCCCATTTTTTAAGTTTTTATCCATCAGTTGGCCAGTAACTTCATAATATCATCTGCCTGCTGCCACCCAGTGGGGTATCTTTCTAAAGTATGTCCAGCCAATGATTGTTCCCGGCTATCTTAACTTTATTCATATTGCAAAGGTTATGCATATAAGATGGGGGAATTTATGGCTGTATGTTACAGTCTCCCACACTCTCCAAACTGATGTTTCTAAATCTATAAAATGAGGCTAAAAACTACCAAACAGATTAGGATTCTCAGTTTCTTCTACTAGCTCATTTTTTTCTCATTTCTATAATTATTCATCAGATTATGTCCTAGGTCCTCTGTCTCCTCTCTCTATGATTACTTCTTAAAGGTATCTCATCTGTGTAGACATTGGCAAATGTTTTCTGCAAAGGGCCAGATAGTAAATATTTCAGTCTTTCTGGGATATGTGGTCTTTGTTACCACTACTCCACTCTGCATTGTAGCAGCTCCAGCAGATGATCTATAAATGAATGAGCGTGCTGTCTTCCAATTAAACTGTGTTTATAAACATAGATAGTGAACTATGCCAATGAGGTTGCTTACCATTTATCTGCCAATGACTTTAATGCCTTTAAGTCCATTCTCAGCTGTTTCCTTCATTGCTACAGGAGTTATTTCCAGAACTGAATTTGATTAGGTCCCCCACTTGCTTAAAACCTTCCAGTGCCTCCTTTTGGTCTTTTGGGCCCTGTAGAATCTCACATTGCCCATTTCTCCAGCTTCATGCTCCTCAATCTTCCTCTTCACTCTCTAAAAAAATACTTTCAGGACCTCCATTCCATTTCTCTGCCTGGATGAGCACCCCGGCCCCCCCCCCCCCACTAGTTATCTTTGACCTGTTCAGCTCTGAGCTCACTTCACCTCCCTTGTCTTTAGGGAAGTCTTCCTGACCCCAGGTAAGGCCATAGCCAAGCACACTCAACCTTTTGTCGTCATACTCCAGATTTTTAAAATTATTCAATAATATGTGATTAATTATTACTATAATTTAGATTCATTTTCAGTGACTGTTTATTCCCTTTACTATCACACTGTGGGCAGGGTTTATTTCTCACCCCATTTATTTTGGGCTTGGCTATGTGACACAGTTTGGCCAATAAGGTTTTAGTGGATAGGACATGAGCTTGAACTGTGCTTGTGTGGTGGTCTTGTTCTCTTGAACTCCTGGTATTGCTTTGAGGAGAACATGCCCAGAAGAATAAAAAACATGTCCCAGCTGATCTGTTCACCAGAGAGTGCAATAGTAAGTGCTTATTGTATGCCCCAGGCCCTCAGGGTGTTTGTTCAGCAACAATAGCTGACTGACAGAATTATCTTATGTATCAGTCTTCCCTACCATTGCAATATCCACACAAAAACAGTAAACACATTTGTTTTGCTCACCATTACATTGTTATGCTTAGTACAGAAGTGCTTAGTAAATTTGTGTTAAATGAATAAATGATTAAGTGGGATAACATATATGTGGAAGCATTTAGTGTATTATAGGCATATAGTTGTCATTCAGCAGATGGTGTTTTAAAATGAGTTAGGTAATGCTCAGGAGAATCTGCATCTAGTTCTCTTCTGGACTCGAAAATACTCTGAGCTTTATAACTCAGGTTTATGTGCAAGAGAAATGCCCCTAAATTTATAATCAGCTGTGTATCGACTCTGCAATCACGTTCTTGAGACCTTTAGGAAATGTAAGATGATGAAGGAAAATAAAAGATAAATTCAAGTCCAGGAAGTTCTTTGCTTGTGTTACTTTGTTTTCTAATGTTAAGTGTGATTTGTTTGAAATGATAAAGAAAATGCAACTTGGAGACAGGAAAATATTATCACATCTGGAGAAACTCAGTAAAATCAGGATAAAGGCTCTATTCTCTTCCTGATGCACATGTGTGGTTCGCATAGAATTTTGTATTATCTTGAGGAAAATATTAGAAAATGTCATGCACCACAAACATTCTACACAATGGGGGCTAATTAATAGGTACATGCAATATTAATGTGGATGTTAACCATTAACTATAAGTGCTCTCTAATAGTTGATACCCATGGATAATTAATGCTAACTTTCAGAGTACTTAGGAGAAGACATAAATATAAGATCCTAGTGTACATTATTAAAGAATTTTGAATAATTCCAAATAATTTTGAAAACATTATTAGGACTTATAGATCCAATACTTTGCTGGTTAGATGAATGCTACTGCTGAAGGGTTTATTAGGGAGTAGCCTCCATACTCCCCAATAGAATAAATCTGTAATTTCTGTTAAACCATTCAAAGTAAACTGGACTAAAAATAATCATTTCCCTGACATGCTATATCTGTGAAATAAGAGTAGTCCAGCATTTGTATGTCTCTTCAATGCCAATGTTTCATATTTCTACTTTCTAGAGACTCAAACTTTCCTTTGCAAATAAAACAGATTCATATATAAAGAACTGTGTTTTTCTTTTCCACTCCTTTTGGGTCAACCCATGCTTATCCATTGGATTTCTAGCATTGTATATTTTAAAATGTTTATGTAAAGAAAACATAATTGAAAACATTAACAGCCAAATGGATGTGTGTGTTTGTGTATATTGTTAGAAAGCTAAATGATAGCAAAGTGTATATATTTATGTATCCTGATGCAATATTTAATTCTACTTGTCTTAAAATTCCCCTTACTTTTCAAAATACTGAGTGTGATCATTTGTTTAAAGGAAGAATTCCATGTGCAGCAGACATAGGAATGCACCACTTAGATGCTCTGCAAGAAAGAAGCCTCAGCGCAGCAGTGTGGAGGGTGGCTGATGGATCCCTCCAATTGTAGTTCCCCAAGTGTCCACCACAGCTTTTGCATTGAAGTCCTGCTCTTCTTGGGGAAGCCCATAGCCGATGGTGGAGTGATCCAAGGGCCTAGATAATTTCCTCCAAAGTGGGATTGCTTTCATAGGCCGTCTTTGTTCCCTGTTGGGCTGAGACATACTCTTATCAGTTCTATGCCACTGTCTAAGGGTTTACTGAGGAATAGCCTCCATGAAGGGAGCTTCCTGAACTTCTCCACAGGATCTGCCTCCTGGAAAATACAACTGGCACACTCTTTTTTTCCTGGGACTAAGAAACAGACACAAATAAATTTGGGATCTGATTTGAGATGACAAAGATACAAAAACTCTTCATGTAAACAAATGATGTTGAGCATACTCTGAGCGTGATAGAATGAAGTAAAGGAAAAAATGAGAAAGGGGAATTGTTAATTTAGTAAGACACAAAGAAATCCAGGAGATAAAGAAATCAGAGTAGAAAGGAAAATAATTTTACTAACAATCAACAGAGCATATAGTTAAATGTTCTCCCAAATGCTTTTATAAAGTACCAAAACTCTTTGTCATACTTGCAACGTCTATTATACACAGCTGCTGTATTAGAAACACATTTTTTTGCTGTTGTTCAAGAAAAAAATTTCTAAACAGATATGCCTTATACACGAATCTAACATGTATTTAACACTAAAAATACAATTTATAACATCCACATGAGCAAAACTGTTAGTCTGTGCTATCATCGGAGCCAGAGAAATAGCCATATTATTCTAAATCAAGTTTCTGAAGATATTCATTCAAATGGCATTTTACCTTCAGAAATGGGAAGCTCACAAAAGAGCACTCCCCAGACCACATTCTGAGAAGCACTGGGACACTGACCGCCCCCTGCTGAACACAATTCTGATAGCCTGAGGTGAGGAAGAGTTCAGCATGCAATAGAAACTCATCTCATGCTTAACTGAAGGGGAAGGACAATGGAGAAAGAAAAGTCATGGCCCTCAGTAACAATGGGGAAAAATGAAACAAAACAAGTATGCATATGTTTGCAGTTACTTTAAATAGTTTCAAATATGTTCATACAAAACCCCTTTATTGTGATGCATTTGCAAGAGCTGGCACAGTGTGGAGTAAGTTGAAACATGTGTGTAAGACCTTCAGTCCATGTGGTTGAAGCAGGAAAAATTGTCGACTGATTAAGTGGGCTGTTTTGAGGGCAGCCCTAGAATGAAATATTAACCACTTGGCTTCCAGGGCTGGGTTCCCATTGTCTGCTTTTCGTGGCTGTGGCCACATTACAGGAAAAGCATGGGTGGGTGTCCACCCACAATGCATTCGGAGGACATAGAAGTGCTTTCCTGCACAGCTGAGCTTTGGCACCAA
The DNA here is from genome assembly GCA_027563665.1 of Antrozous pallidus. Lineage (NCBI taxonomy): Eukaryota > Metazoa > Chordata > Mammalia > Chiroptera > Vespertilionidae > Antrozous > Antrozous pallidus. Next base: position 20,468,953 of record CM050508.1, on the reverse strand, counting down.
TTGTTACTTGTTGCTATTCTTATGTCAAAGTAAAACAATACCTCCTGATTTATCATGAAACAGAGAACAAAGCTTTCCAAGTTTTGAACAGAGAAGAGTTTCAGAAAAAAACTCCCTAGGTGGGAAGTAGTGGTTATTGACAGACATGGAAAGAGCCAGAATCACCCACCCTGATATCTGATTACTCTTGATGTCTGATCAGGTTCCTCATCCTCCACCATCTCCCCAGGTGATGTCTAGTCACCTAGAAGGAACCTTGTCAGGTCAGTTTAGTACCTCTGGTGTCTCCTCTTAGTAATCTTCCACCCACTGATCTCCACCCTGCTCTATGGCTATAAATCCCCATGTTTCAGAGATGAGTCCAAGCTCTCTCCCTTATTGAAAAACTCCATTGTGGTAGTTCTTCCTTGAACAGAGCCTTACTATCTTTAAGAAGTGTTGGAATATTTTTTTCTTTAACGCCATATATATATATATATATTCCCCCCCACCCCAAGGTTTCTTTCCCCTTCTCATTAGTGTTTTCTTAAGTGCATGTCTATCCCTTTACTCTCTCTCTCCTGCTCTGATCCTTCTTATGTGGCCATAATTGCCAATATTTCTTTAAAGCTGCCACTGTTTACAGTGGCTGTGTTCACTTGTTTTGGCTCACTCGACTTTACCATTTATTTGTGTTTGCCCTGTTCTGCTGGCTGTCTTTACTCTATGTCTCCTAAGTCAAGGAGAAAGAAAGGGGTGATAATAGAGCTGGTTGGTAGCATTTGTGTAACCCTTGTTGCTGGTATTCTCACCGATCTAAGCAGTGGGATACAGACAACTGTCACTGATGAGGAAGTGACAGGTGTGTGGAGAGTTTTTATCAGGCATGTCATGGTGGCAAGGAATGATGAGAGCTGGTAGCTGACAAACTTCTTAGAGATGTGAGTGTTGTTCCTTACACTCCCCTCTTCAGCTCTTCTAAAGCACAACAGCCCAGGTAATGACTTGGGAGAGCGCTACCCACCCAGGGGGGCATGCTGGTCAGGTTGGTGCCAAAGAATTTGACTCAGAGAAGTGTGAGTGAGGATGTGGTGGAAAGGGCTGCAAGGAGAGAACACAGAGAAATGTAGGAGTGCAGGAAAGGGAAAATAGACTCAAGATATTCTTACTGAGGGCCCATGTGCTTATAGAATGAGTTAAGTCTGATGAGTGATCTCACTCTGCAGCAGCCCGGCCAGGAGAGCAGCCCAGCTCCAGGTGTTGGAAGGGGAGGGCTCTGCTCACTGCAGTGCACCCATTGGCTGAGACCGTGTTCTTTGTTAGCCTTATCTTTTTGTATGCCACTTGCATGCAAATGTGGTGTTTGTATCGTTTTTCTTGTAAAATAAACCTCTTTCTACAAACTATGACTATTTGAAAGATGAGTGGGGTTGGGTGTGGGACAGGGGGAAAGAAACAGTTTTCAGCCAATACCAATGATATTCTGAGGGCTGGTTTAAAGGTTACATATTTCTAAAGACAGCAGTATGGGCCCTTTGAGATTTAGAAAGTGATATCAGAACTGCAAAGGGGACTCATGTAATTTCTCTGAGAAATATTCTGACTCTTGTCACAGGGGTAGGCACATATTTCAAGGACAAATTACAAGCTTGTTATAGCAGTAGCACCAGCAGGTTAGTGAGTCAAATAAAGACATAATTTATTCTGAAAAGGAGAGCAAGAAGAGAAAAAAAAAATACGGACAACTTTTCCCTCACTCTGCCCTTGGGTCCTTTACATGCCAATTTCCTATTTAAAGGTGCAAGCTTGAGTTTGCTCTTCACATAAATGTGTGCTGCTATGCGATATAGGCTAACAAGTATAAATTAGATTGTTGCTTGTAGCACAGACACCTGAATTAGATGCTTTTCTTATAAAAACAAAAGTAATTACAAATTATTACATGTTCCCATTAGCCTTTCAGTAAATGCTATAGGGTGAGAGGAATTTGGGGGGAAAATATGATCCCATGTATTAATATTTATGAGCTCTGTAGATACACTCCCCTTCTGCCCTAGAAATAAAATTCAATGAACACATTTGCAAGGTTGAAATGGTCTATGTCTGTGATGAGGTAATGCCAAAACAATTCAATCCTAAGTACAGTGGATCAGCACTTAGGCTGGTCCCTCTAAAGGCTAAGAATAACTTTGAATATTATTTCTCCACCTACTCAGATTCTGAGCTCTCAATCAATTAGTATTTCTTCAGGTCCATGGCAATGTAGGAGTGGGCTGAGGCAGCAAGAGCCAGGTCAGACCCAGGAACACAAGGCACTTAAACATGCGAGGTCAGGGTCATTTTGGGTCTCAGATCTGACTTTGTTGAGATCACACTTAAACTGAATTCCTAATTTGTAAAGGTCTTCTAAGAAGATGAAAATATAAAGAGAATGAGGGCTTTGTTTTATCTCTTATAGCTGCTTACTGCCTAGATTAAAAAAAATTATGGGTAGTTATTTTTATGTCTGGTATTTCATCAAGTCTTGATGTTTTTCCTTGTTAAAATATTCTCACCATGGCCTTCTCCATTCAAAATGGACACTTAGTAGTTTAGTGACCTGCCCCCTTCCTGTGAGAAATGCCCAGTATTCTCACAGAAGTGGACCCCTAGCAGTTGTGGTTCTACATATGACCTTAACTATTGGTCCTAAATGATTGGTCCAGGCTGGACATTTGGACTGATGCCAACAGGATGAAAACCTGACATGAGACACATAGAAAGCAAGAGTGGTTGAGAGTTTGGCCACACCAGCAGCAAACCCAGGACTGCAGGAGAAGGGCGAGGAACTATTGCTGGTGGGTCTCCGGCCACCCTCATTCCATATCTCTCAGGATCGATCTGACCACTTAAATTCCAAAGACATCCAATATGCTTGCAATGACTTTTTGTTTGTTTTATAATTTTGCTTAAATTATTTAGAGTTGGCTTCTTAAGCAATATACTTAGCCACGTTATTCAACAACATAGACAAAGAATTTTAAGCAAGGGATACTTTTACTAATTAAAAATACTTTTATCTGGTTGACATGCAGAACAGCTAATAATATATTTTCCCCTTTATTCCTGTTTGACCAAAAACAAAACAAAACAAAACAAAACAAAACGGCAGGAAAAAATAATGAAGGGAAGGGATCTAATATTTCTTGAGAATAGGGAGCCTAGACTAGTGGAATATATATAATATTTGGAGAAAGACAAGACTTGGGCTAAAATTCTGACCTTTCATTTACAATGTGACCTTGGGCAAACTCCTCACCTTTTATTTGTGAGGGATGAGCAATAATAGGTGGGATTACTATCACTCTGAAAACTTAGTGAAATAAGTTGCTGCTTAAAGTGATTTTTTGGAGGACTAATGATTCTCAGGTTTAAAATTAAATTTAGGAATGCTCACAGGACTCAGGACTGACTTAGCAGACCCAGGTTCCAGCTTCAGACAAAAGGATTAGAATAGAATTTTAGGTTTCTGCAGAAATAAAGATTTTCAAGATTTTAAAGCAGAGATAAGTTGGTTAGGGAACTGAGTAGAGGCCAGCACAGTATCCTTAAGGGGAGGTGGGAGTACTGACTCTGGAAGGCACTTTGGAACTCAGATTCAGGGCAGGATTAGATGTTGACATGATTGACCAAGAACAATGATGTCATATGACTTGTTGTGAAGGGCTCATCCTGTGAAGCAGAGTTATCCCCTGTCCTGTATAAATTGAATAAGTTAAGCAACCTGTTTGTAATTACCTGAGTCTAAAACCCGACTGTTTTTGACATATAAAGGCAAACTGTTTTCTATATAGCTTTAAAATAGACTAGATTTTCTATGAGTGCAATGACTGTGGCAGCAATACATACTGCACTTTGCTCTATTGGGCATTGACAAAGACTCGCACACTGTCTCAGATGCATTCCCGGTGCTCAGAGTCTGGCAACTTGACCACACAGAGATTCTGTGGAGGGAGGCAGCACCTGATGCCTGCAGATGTCTCTGTGAGCAGCTGAACTAAGATGGTCCAAGTGACATGTCCTTGTTTCTCCTTAAAGGATGAGTTAAGTTTGATGAGTGATCTCACTCTGTAGCAAATTGTTAATGTTTCCATTAGTCTTTCAGTAAATTATCTCTCTCTCTCTCCCCCTTTCTCGCTCTTTCTCCCCCCCCCCCTCTGAACCCCCCTCTACACACACACACACACACACACACACACACACACACACACATTTCAGGGTGGGCATTGCATTTATTTATTCAAACTTTCTGTTGGTAGATAGGGTATCCTAGTTACATATTTTACTTCTGGTCAATAAAAGGAACATGTTTGTTGAAAGGAGATGCTGGATTGGATGGGGTTGGGATTTACTGGGCCCTGAAGCTTTGAAACTGCAATGAGGAAGGATATTGAGAGCATCTGTTCAGGATTTGGAAAGAAAGCACAGGGGTTTTACTTTAGGCTTAATTTAGCAGCAATAAACTAGCTATATCTAGTGAGAAAGAGTTTGTTTCTTTTCCTTTACATCTTGCCTAATCACACTTCTATATTTATAGCATATTCTAGTTTCTCTGGTGTTGGATGAATTTATTCTAAATTATAAATATTCTCAGTCCCAGATCTCAGAAAAGTCAGGCAATTAGACTTGGCTCTCTAGCCCACGGCATCACATTCGCATGCAGGAGCTGCTTCACGTTAGGCAGGGTATGCTTCCAAGAGAACCTCACAGGCAGCCACAGCGTGGTCTTATGGCTCCAAGCCTGCGACGGCCTATGAACATTGTAGGCCTCTTACCAGACTCCCCTTCCAATTTATTCCATACTCAGTAAGACACTGAGAAAATGTAGCCTGCATTTAAAGCTATACCATTACAAGAAGGCCTGTAACAAGGAGATGGAAGCAAATTTTCACGGAAAGCTGAGTAGATCAGGGCCTTATTCTTGGTATTAGTGCTAGAAATAAGCAGATGACAATTCAGTGACATCATAACTGAATAATCACGTGTGAGCCTTCCTTGATGAAACAGCTAAACATTCATGTTGTTTGTATGAGTGGTAGAAAATTATGTGAGTGAACTTGTTTGTGGCCTGCTTTAAAAAAAGAGGCATAAACAGTGAAAGTCTAGGAACTACTGATACACTGTCTGATCATTAGACTCTAATGTCTTTACATCCTTGTTTTAGAAGACGTTTTCCAAAATATTTTTATTAATTAATTAATTAATTTTTATAATTAATTTTTTTATTGTTTAAAGTATTATAAATAGTAGTACATATGTCTCCTTTTCCCCCCATTGACCTCTACCTGCCTCCCCTACTCTCCAGTACATGTCCTTACCTGCCCCCCCAGTGTCAAAATATTTTTAGAGCTTTTGATATATTCTTTATTTTCCTTTCTTTCTTTTGTTTAGCAAAGCCAAATGCTAAACATTACAATCTTAATGAAGCAAGGATGAGTTTGCCAAAAGATACTAACCTTAAGATCAGTAGCACAGTGGCCGTTTCTACTTCGAATGTTTCCTTTAGGGTTGTTGATATGTGCTGGGTAATTTCAAAGTAATAAAGTTGTAATGAACTTTCTGAGTGAAGATGCTTTTTGCTGACTGCTTCATGAGAAAAAATGGAAGTAATTTGGGATAAATGAGACTGACTGCTGCCTCTCTCTCTCTCTCTCTCTCTCTCTCTCTCTCTCACACACACACACACACACACACATTCACTTTCTCTTATAGTTGCCCCACAATACCATTTTTTTTTCTTGAAAACCTCTTCTCAGCTTCAAACCTAGGCCTGTGACATTTCTGTCATGCTCTATATAACCCGCTTCCTGCATTGTGGGAAAAAAAAGATTATTTTATCTTCAACTTCTGAAATAATAGAAGATAGGTGGATTTCTTCAAGGAGATGGTGAAAAGGTGGAAAAGCTGAATTGCTAAAGAAATGTTTGAGAAAAGTGTAAATGGCTCCTCCCAGGAACTCTAGGGGAGGATTCAAGTGATCAGGTACAGTTCCAGATGAGGGATGCTTCCCCAGACTCAGGGAATAGGGTCCTACAGAACCCTGAATAAAAACTGCAGGTTCGGCCAGTAAATCATGAACCTTTTGATTTCCTGAAAAGACTCACTTTGAAGGCGTCCTTCCGAAAATACCAGCAAATCCAGCTATATGATCCCGATGATCAGATATAAAACCAAAAGCCTTCCTTTCCTCTGTCTGAAAGCATCACTTTTGCTATTGGAAACTGTCATTCCCACATAGCAAAGGATACAGTTATAGATCCTGGCTGTGGGAGGGGAGATTTTTTTCCTTAAAAAGTTCTGAAATAACATTATTCTTTTAGAAGGTAAATTTTCTCTGGTTAACAATATAATGCTCTAGGGCAGTAGTAGGCAAACTCATTAACAGAGCCAAATATCAACAGTACAACGATTGAAATTTCTTTTGAGAGCCAAATTTTTTAGACCTAAACTTCTTCTAATGACACTTCTTCAAAATAGATTCACCCAGGCTGTGGTATTTTGTGGAAGAGCCACAGTCAAGGGGCTCAAGAGCTGCATGTGGCTTGTGAGACGCAATTTGCCGACAATGGCTCTAGGGGCAATAATGTCTCAAGCTAGTCCCTGGATATTTTATTGAGGTGGGTTATCTCCTTTTCCTCACTACTTTCCAGAGCACACATTGAACTTGGCTTACTGTGCACTCTCCTAGTGTAGACACCATTTAGCACTTAATTACTCCTGAAACTACTATCGGTGCTAAGCAGGACTCTTTCAAGAAGATATAGAAACCCAAGTCAACCTACCTTAAAAAAGAAGTTATTGACTCGCAGAACAGAAAAGCGTAGGCATCTAATGCACAGGTTCAACTCCTGCATCCAGGCTTAATCTCCCGATCTCTCAACTCTACCCTCTCTGGTTTTACTTAATGCAGGTAGGCTCTTGCCATGTGTTAGCAAGATGGCCCCAGCAGAGAGAGTCTCTTTCGAAAGAGTTCCCAAAATAGAATCAATTCGCATTTTTTGAATGCTTAATATGTACTAGGCATGATTTGAGCACTTTACACTTATCATCTTATGTAAGCTGCCTCACAATTCTATGGCTAGAAATTATTTTCTTCATTTTCTACAGAAGGAACCAGAATTGGCAGAGAAGCAATACTCTGACAAGTTCTTATCCAAGTAATTGGTGGAGCTGGGATTTGAACCCCAGCAGTCTTCCCCAGGGCCCGTTGAAGTAACACTACATTGTGTTGGAATTGAATCACATTAGCTTGGCTTGGATCACGTGTCCATTCCTAAACCAATTACTGTGTCAGGGTTGAAATGCTATGATTGGCAAGGTATGGATCACTATTTGCTCCTGGATTGAAAGCAGGGTCAATTTCTCCAGAACAATGGATTGAGAGTAAATGAAAAGTCTATAGTCCAAAAGGAAAGTCAGAGGGGAAAATTGATTCTGGGCAGAATAAAACATCTGATTTCTACTATATTGTCCATTGTTGATTTCATGTTTTACTTCATAACACATAGTCCAACATTGGGCACATATTAAATGTTGGTAGATTGGCTGAAATTTTTTTTTTTTTTAGGGAAATGGGTTTTGAGGTTAATTGACTATTCTTGAACTGGTGATATTTTTGGAAAATGAACTGGAGAACAAATGTGTTAAGACACACTTGCTTTTACAATGGAGCATGTTGGGGGTCAGGAGCTTGTTTTGTAGAAACACTAGAAATGCTATATTTGTATATATCCAGTGATTATCCTAGTGTGTCCAATATGAAGTTTCCTAAAATGTAAATATGACAGCCAATGCAGTGAACAATACCTAAATATGTTTCATTTAAGTTATGGAAAAAGGACTAAGGAAGGTGAAAAGAGGCACTGTGGATCTGTGAGGGGAAAGAGTAAAGGACTATAGAAAGATCCATCCTGAGTGGGTTTGGGAGAAGTGCTGGGTAGGACAGGCTTGGATGAGTTGAAGGGAAGATTCAACAGTAGCTTAGAATTGGAGTTGAACTTCATATTCTGAAAGCAAATTGTATGTATGACTTGTCTTAGTCATTGGCTGTTGGAAGAACCATGTTCAGTAATATAGGTATAAATATGAAATAGTAGTGAATGGAGGCATATCACCATTTCATTGACTTTTACTTATTTATTTATTAGCAAGTGAAGTAGAGTGAGCATAAACCAGAGGAACCTACTTTTCTAGAATGGGTCAGGTAAAGCTTTTTGAAGAGGTGACACTTAAACTGAGACTAAACATGAGTAGAATGTTACCAATTCAAAGGTTTGCAAGGAGAGGAAGAGAAAACAGTACTTTATTCAAATTAATTAATTTAAAAATTATTTATTGATCATTCTACTTGCTGGGCACTATTCAAAGTGCAGGAGATACACCAGTAAAGTATGTGACCTCTTGGCACTTATAACCAAATGGGGAAGATGGAGAATAAAAATAACACAATAAGTATGTGTCAGATAGCAATAAGTACAATGCTGAAAAATAAAGCAGAGTTAAGTGATAAGGTGGAGAGTGGTTGTGGGGGGTGATACTATTTAGGACAAGGTGACTGGAGAAGGCATCTCAGAAGGCAAAGGAGGTAAATCTTGAGGCTATCGTGGAGAAGAGTGTTATAGGTAAAAAAGAGCAAATGCAAAGGTTCTGAGGTGGCATGTGGTGGAGTCCTGGAGTAACACACTTGTGGGAGCAAAGTATACAAGAAGAAAGTGGTAGGAAATGCAGTGGGAGGAGTAGTGGGGCCAGAAGATACATGGTCCTAGAGTCCACTCTAATGTCTTTGGCTTTCATCTTGAATGGAGTGGAAAGCTAATAGAAGTCTTTGAGCAGGTAGGCTATAGATTTGACTTGACTTATATAAAATGTAAAGAGTTGATTTTTCCTATAGTAACTGAGAATTTATTGTAGATAAGCAAGGAGTAGAAGCAGGGAGATAATTTGGAGACTAGAACAATAATCTAGGCAAGAGAGGGTGTTTGTTTGGGTCATACTGATTTTAGTATTGGCAGTGAAATCTATGGAAAGTTACTGGATCCTGTGTGTATTCTGGATGTGGAACCAGCTAGATTTGCCGATATGGTATATGAGAAAAAGAGAGAGAAGTCAAGGATGGTGTCAAGGCTTCTGACCTGAAGAAATGAATGAAAGACCATTGACATTTACTGAAGTGTAGGAGACTGTGGGAAAAACAGATTTGAGCGGGGAGATCAAATCAATTTTGAACATGTAATTTTGAGATGACTATTAGACATCCAGTGCTTGGTTTCCATGCCCTCTAGTTGTGAATTTTGAGTAGATAGAAACAGCACATTTTATTACCTCTTATTCTAGCACTTGGGAGAATATGACACATAGTAGGAATTGACATATTTTGTTCAGTGCTTGAATGAATAGATAGTGGAAGGTAAGATTGGAACGGAAATTTGACACCAGAACATGATGGGCTCTAAGGAATGGCAAGTGAAGAGCCATTGGAATTTTTTTTAGCATGAAAGTAACATGGTCAGTGCTGTTATTTAGGAGGATTTACCCTGTAGGTTTCCCCTTCTACCTACTACCTACCCACCACAAAGCTGCTCTCCCAAGACCTTCCTCTTATTTTCAGATTTTCTTTTGTCCCCACAAACAGGAGCCTGACCATGAGCATGTAGCTCTGAACCCCTTTGGATTTAGTATTTGGTCTTGGATTTTTCCTGCATTTGAATGCTTACTTCCTTTATTGGATAAATTTATTCTACCAGTATCCACGTCCCTGTCCTTAGTACTCACTCTGCTCTGGGAGAGTACTCACTGCTTGACCTCAGGGAGATCCAGACAACAGCATGAGTAGGTAGACAGGACAGGAAGGAGAATAAAGGCAGGGGGCAGATCACTGCAGGGATCACGAGCCCATGGGCCATGCAGTGAGCAGTGGAAAGGATGAGAACAAAATGCAGATTACCCTACAAGAGGAAGGAAAGCAGATATATTTATATTGATTTTTAAATTTACTTTGAGTATTACACATGGTCATAAATTTTTATAATCTTATGATACATTTTGCACTGAACATTATTTTAGTGCATTCTTCATGAATCCTAAACCCTTTACATTTTTTTTCACACTGAATTTCCCCCCCGCCCCCGGTAGCATTCTCATGGTTTTTTTTTGTTGTTGTTTGTTTGTTTTTTTACAATCAGCTCTTTTTCATTTGTTCTGTATGATGTTATTTTGAATAATAAGTAGCTACACTAACCCAAGGAAACTACATTTTGGAGATAATTCATCTTTTCTTAGCTTTGTAAAAATAAAAAGCAAACCTAAACCTACAATATTGTGTAGTATTAAAAGTAGTTTAAAGACAGTAATTAAAATGACTTGGTGGATAGATTGCTTTATACTTTTCTCAACACAGTATTCATTTATTTGTCATATATTTCAATTTTTGTTTTGTAGCTATTTTTACTCTGGTCCTTCCCAGTTTCCCCTGAACTCTTGACAGTTGTAGTGACCAGCAAAAAATCTGGTGAAGGTAGGATCAGTGGGTAGCAGTTTTCAAAGAAATCTACACAGGGTTGATATTACTTTATAAACAGTTAGATCAAAGTTCAAAACTCTACTGAGCATAAGGATTTCATAAGGAGCTTATTAAAACTGTAATGGTTGGGTTCTACCCTCAGAAGTTCTGACTAAGTCTGGGGCCTGGGAATCTGTATTATAGCATTCTTCTTGTGGAATTATTCTTCATACCTATGTTTGAGAACCACAATGCTACCCCCCTTTAAAAAAAAATCAGACCTTGCTTGGATTTTAACTATTTAATTTCTCTATTCCCATAGTCGCTAACACAGCCTTCATCTGGCCCATTGCTTTTAACTGTATATTGAGGGTATGTGTGTGTGTGTGTGTGTGTGTGTGTGTAGTACCAGTCCTAGTCTAAATAGAAGAGATTTAAGTAGGGGCAATATTAAATATACTTAACAACTGGTAGATGGCAGTAGCCTCCAGTAAAGTTATAGTACTAATACACAGCCTTCCCGGACAACTCTAGGCCAAGGCTGGTGGAGTGGATACAGATAGGTGTCCAGCATTTGCCCACTAGGAGGCCAGTGCTACCAACAGGGGTTCCATGTGGAGCTGGGTGGAGCACTGCAGAAGGGAATTGGAAATTGAACTAGGGGCTATGGGAGAGGGGTCCAGATGTTTGTAGCTGGTAGGAAGAGGGCATTGGTTGAGGGTGGGGAGAGGCTGCAGGGAGTAACTAATTACTCAGAATGGTATTGTTTCAATATATTAATCAGAGTATTCCAACAGAATATCAGTCCAGAGTTTAAAAAATTTCATTCCAGAGACCAACCAAAGTACTTGTATGCATGGAAGTACTTGTAACCAATGCACACAAACTGTAGGGGTGGGGGAGGGCATATGCTGGGGGCATGGAGTGGGTGGGGAGAGGTCAATGGGGAAAGAGGAGACATAGCTAATACTTTCAACAATAAAGAACTTAAGTTAAAAGAAAATTCATTCCAGTATCTTGGGGTTTAGTAATAAACTTTTCCTTGTTATTCTTTTGTCTCCAACTGAATGCTCCCATTCTGAAACCTTGGGTTTTGTGCTTCAGGCCTCATTTGATACTTTGCCCATATTTCAGCTCCCATAGAATGGAGGCTGTTTTTTTTCTATTTATCCTTGTTGGTGCTGGAACCACCCAGCTCCCGAACTACATGAAGCAGCTGATACCTAAACTGCTGATAAGCTTCCCTGAGCGTGACTTCTGGCCAAGTCTCTGCTAGCTCCTCTTCTGTGTCCCAACCCTGGCAGGCCTGGCCCTCCAACTCTGGCCCCATCCACTACACAGCCATGTCCCAGGCTTGTGAGACCAGAGCAAATGAGAGCAAAGGAGCACTCCGCCTTTCCCTTAGGAAAAATGGAGTTGAAGCCTGTAGGTGTATTATTCTGTCATCAGCCAGCATGTCATAGAGAAAATAAACCCCATAACAGTAGATTGTCCAAATAATCCTTTGGTTTCTTTCTCTTCTTTTTGTCTCCTCACCAAAGGTGGAACCTGCAGGACTAAATATATTTAGAAAATTGACCAGAGGAAACCACAGTTAATAGATGATGGTCACAGTTTATCTTAATCCTTTACAAAAAAACAATAATCTTGTTTCCAAACATTAGGTGAGTCACCAATGCAGATCACAATTATGCATGCTGAAATGCAAGTTTCCTTTGAATCCTTCTAGATACAATCTACACATATACAAATAATTCCATATTATTTTTCCTTCTATTTTTCTCACAGTATCATAGGGTGCATTGTTCTGAATTTTATTTTATACACAAATACATTTTGGAAATTATCCCATATCTGTACAAAAAGATCTTGTCATTTTTTAAAATGGTTTCATAGTGTTCCATTGTATGCATGGATGATGGTATACTAAACCAGTCTCTTACTGCAGGACACTTACGTTGCTCTAATATTTAATTAATTCAAATAATTCTGAAATAAATAACCTGTATAGGGCACTTCAGTCATGTAAGGTTATATCTGTAGGATATTTGCCCAGGAGTGAAATTCTGATCAAAGGGTATATGCATTTGCAATTTTTTTAAATATCAACATTTGCTTGAAGCAATTTACATTCCCACTAACAGTGTTTTAGTGGTCACAGCTGCAAATATAACTGTCATCCAACTACATTTTTTTTTTTTTACCAATTGGTAGGTAAAAAATATTATCTTACTAGAAGCCCAGTGCATGAAATTCATGTACAGGAAGGGGGTCCTTCAGCCCAGCCTGCACCCTCTTCAATTGGGGACCTCTTAGGGAATGTCCAACTGCCAGTTTAGGCCTGATCCCAGCAGTCCAACATCCCTCTCACAATCTGGGACTGCTGGCTACTAACCACTTACCTGCCTGCTCTGATTGTACCTAACAGCTCCCCTGCTGGCCTGATCACCCCCAATTGCCCTCCTCTGCAGGCTATCTTGTGACAATGTGGGGGCAGCCATCTTGTGATGATGTGGAGGAGGCTACCTTGTGATGACATGGGAGTGACCATCTTGTGGTGGTCATCTTGTGACAATGTGGGGTTGGCCATCTTGTGATGTGAGGGTCAATTTGCACATTACCTCTTTTATTATATAGAAAGAGGAGAAGGGGGAGAATATTTTTATATTTTACAGAAAACATTTGCAAAACACTTGCATTTATTTTTCAATGAACTGTCCTTTGCCTATTTTTCTATTTTGCAATAGGTTTATTTTCCTTATTGATGAGTGGAAGCTCTTTTATTAGTGAAATTAACCTTTTGTTATATGAATTGAAAAATTTTTTCTAGATTTTTGTTCCTCAACTTTTTTCCCTGTTATAATTTTATCAATTTATATTTTGATTTTTATATTGTCTCTGCATATAATTATCAATGTATTTTTATAATATTTGCTTTTTCTTACATAATAATGGATCTAAACTTTATGTTTAAATTCTCTTATTTCTTCAGGACTTTTATTACTTTATGTTTTACTAGTATAGTTATATTTCTTAACCATCTGAAATTTAATTAGTTATAATGTTTAAAAAATAGATCCAACTTATTTTTACCAGAACACTGACTGGCACATAATAATAAAAATAATTTTTGAATGAAAAGATTCTAAAGAGTGGAGATACCAAGAAATGGAACTCATGGTCTCTGACTGAAAATAGTTTGTTTATAAGCTATGTGAGTGAGCAACGTAGATGCAGTAGCTGTAAAATGACATGCAAAGTATAAAAAGAACTCAGGATAACATTATACTCATGTTCCTATACTGTGACTAATTATAATTTTTTTAATTTTTAATTTTTAATTGAATTCATTGGGTAATATCCTGTACAATAAAAGGCTAATATATAAATTGTCTCCTCTACTGGGAGTTTGACCAGGGGGCAAGGTTGTCAGCTAACTGCCCATGGCCCCTTCCTCTGGCCAGTCCCATCCCCCCATCAGCCCCCAACCCTAATCATGGCTGGGGCCTGCCAGCCAACCTCCCACATCCCCTGGCCTAATTGGGTGGGCTGGCCAGACCTCACCCAAGCACAAATTAATGCACCAGGCTTCTAGTCTATATACATAAAAGGCTAATATGCAAAGTGTCCCCTTGGGAGTTTGATCAGGAGATCCAGAGTTCGATTGCTCTCTATGATGTGCACTGATGACCAGTGGGTGGCGCAAAACAAAGGAAGGCTCCAGCTGGTAGCTGGAAGGCCCCAATTGGCTCTGATAGCCGGCCAAGTCTAGGAACCTTACCTGTGCACAAATTTCATGCACTGAACCTCTAGTTGGTTAATAAAATGATATAGGTTTCCATAATGCATCATCTGTATATTATACTGTGTGTTCACCACCCTAAGTCAAGTCTCCTTCCATCACCATTTACCCTTTCTCATTCCCCACCTTTACCCTTTTCTACCTCTCTCCTAATTACAATATTAAGTTGCTTGGAAGGCCAACAGAGTGGGACATCTCTTCAGACTGGGAAGTCAAAGATTTCCATGGTGAACCCAGGATATAAATTTATTCATAGGGGATGATAGGTTTGAATAATGTCAATAGAATTTGCTTTTGACTACTTGCCACTTGTGAGGTCTGTTTCTGTAATGTATTGATTACCCCCCCCACCCCGAAAAAAAGAGAACACTTTAAAGTCTATAGATTTCTAAACGGAATAGGTAGCACTTTAATTGTCAGTGTTATCAAATTAAGAAGTAGAATGAATAAAAGGAAAGCAATATAGTAAGTGAGTGCTTGAAATAACTGTGATTTATTTCTACATATAAAAGGATCGATCCACACACTTTTAAAAGATAAAAATATATGATTACTATCTTTCATTCTCAAGGGAATAAGGAAAGGAACTGCTCTAGATTTTTATTAATTCACCTCTTCAAGCTTCTTACTGAAAAGTTCCATTTTTAAGTCCATTTAGGCTGTGAGAAAAGTTATCTCTAAGAAAGGAATCCTCTGCGTACATATGGGGCTTTTCCCTTAGGGTACCAAGGACCAATGCCTATCTATGCTTATGGGAAGGAGAGCATGCATATTGAGAAATCCTGTCTCTGTGAAGCAATTTCTCTCCTAGATCTCGGTCAGATTTTGAAGAACTAAATGAGGTATTGAGAGAGAAAAAGTACATTACAATCTCAACTCTGACTTAGAAATTATATCTGATGTTATCTTTGGAGAAATGTCTATTTAATTCTTCTGCTTATTTTTTAGTGTTTTTGTTGTTGTTGTTGTTGTTGTTGTTATTGCATTGACTGAGTTCTTTATTATTAACCACTTATCCAATATATAGTTTGTGATAATTTACTCCCATTCTGTAGATTGTTTTTTATTTTTGTTGTTTCTTCTATTGTATAGATGCATGAAAAGATGCTTAACATCATTAATCATCAGGGAAATGCCAATCAAAACTTCACTGCGACATCACCTCACACATGTTAGAATGGCTGTTATTAAGAAGGTAAGAGACAATAGGTGCTGGCAAGATGTGTTGTAAAGAAAACTCATACATTGTTGGTGGGAAGCTAAATTGGTCGATCCACCATAGAAAACAGTTTCTCAAAAAGTTAAAAACAAATCTACCATATGATCCAGCATTTCACTTTTGGGTATTTACACAAAGGAGTGAAAGCAGGATCTTGATGAGATATATGCACTCACAAGCATTACTAACAACAGCCAAATTATGGAAACAACCCAAATGCTCAGAAATGGATAAAAATGTGGTATGTATACACAATAAAATATTAATCAGCCATGAAAAAGTAACATATTCTCCGATTTGTGTCAACATGGATAGACCTTGAGCACATTATGCTGGCCAGACAGATCAGAGGAAGATAAGTTAATTGCATGATATTACTTAGTTTCTCTGGCCGGTGTGACTAAGTGGTTTGAGTATCATGGATTTGAAGGGTCATTGGTTTGATTCCTGGTCAAAGGCACATACCTGGATTGCAGGTTTGATCCCTGGCCCCAGTCCTGGTCTCAGTTGGGGCCCTGTATGAGGCAACCAATCTAGGTGTCTCTCTCACATTTCTCTCCCTCCTACCTACCCCCCTTCCACTCTTTCTAAAAATAAGTGGGAAAAATCATTGGGTGAGAAAAGATAAGTTAAACCTGTAAATAACAGAGTAAAACGGTGGTTATCAAAGGAGGTTGGAAGGGGGCATAACAGTGATTGTGTTTAAGGATAAAAATTTATGATGAGAGTAAATAAGCCATAGAGATCTAATATATCTATATCTATACTAATAAAAGAGTAATATGCTAATTAGACCATGAGACCTTCCAGGAGACCTTCCGGATGTCCTTCCGGACAAAGCCATGGTGGCAGGGCCAAGGCAGAGGTGGTTAGGGGCAATCAGGCCAGGTGGGGAGGACAGTTTGGGGTGATCAGGCCCGGGGCGGGGGCAGTTGGGGGCAAGCAGGCTGGCAGGGAGGGCAATTGGGGTAAGCAGACTGGCAGGGTGCAGTTGGGGGTGAGCAGGCTGGCAGGCATAGTGGTTAGGGACAATCTAGGCAGGCAAGCAGGTAAGCAGTTAGGAGCCAGTGGTCCCGGATTGCAAGAGAGATGTCAGTCTGCCGCAGGGATTGGCCTAAACTGGCAGTTGGACATCCCCCGAGAGGACTTAGATTGGAGAGGGTACAGGCTGTGCTGAGGGACACCCTCCCCGTGCATGAATTTCATGCACCAGGCCACTAGTAGTTTAATAAATATGGACAATAATATTGTATTATAATTATGTAATGTGATTGCACATTGGAAATCATATTACAGTATATAATTGTATCATAGTAACAGATTGTACACCTTAAACGATATTACACATCAAATTTATTCACTGAAAAAATAAATTATATCTGAAATTGGCTAATTCCTTTAGAAGAAAAAAGTTGATAAGCTCAAGGCAAAAATCTATCTTCCTAGATTAATTTATAAGTTTTCAGGATATATATCTATGAACTAGAGGCCCAGTGCACAAAATTCATGCATGGGGGGTGGCGGGGGATGCCCAGTCTGCATCCTCTCCAATCTGGGACCTCTCACAATCCAGAACTGCTGGCTCCAAACTGCTTACCTGCTTGCCTCCCTGATTGCCCCTAACCGCTTCTGCCTGCCAGCCTGATCACCCACTAACCACTACCCTGCCAGCCTAATTGATGTCTAACTGCACCCCTGCTAGCCTGTTTGCCCCCAACTTCCCTCCTCTGCCGGCCTGGTCACCCCTAACTGCCCTCCCCTGCAGGCTTGATCACCCCCAACTGCCCATCCTTGCAGGCCTGTCCCTCCCAACTGCCCTCCCCTGCTGGTCTGACCCCCCACAATTGCCCTCCCTTGCAGGGCCTGGAACCTCCCAACGGCCCTCCCCTGCTGGCCATCTTGTGGTGACCATCTTGTGTCCACATGGGGGCAGGGTCTTTGACCACATGGGGGCAGCCCTCTTCTGTGTTGGAGTGATGGTCAATCTGTGTATTCCTCTTTTATTAGATAGGATAGAGGCCTGGTGCATGGGTGGGGGCCAGCTGGTTTGCCCTGAAGGTTGTCCCAGATCAGAGTGGGGGTTCCCTTGGGGTGAGGGGCAGCCTAGGCAAGGGGCCTGTAGAGGTTTGCAGGCCAGCCATGCCCCCCGGCAACCCAAGTGGAGGCCCTGGGATCTGGGATTAATTTATGTCTACAATTGAAACTTTGTATCCTGGAGTGGAGTCAAGCCTTCTGCTCACTCCCTGGCGGCAGCCATTTCTGTTTGAAACTTTGTTGCCTAGAGTGGAGGCCTAGCAATGGCAGGTGGAAAGCTTGTCTTCCCTTATTGCCAGGGAAACCCAAGCCTCTATTCTCTCCAACTCAGTGGCTGCTGCCATTTCTGTATCTTTTATAATTGAAACTTTGTAGCATTGAGTGGAAGCAACGGCAGGCAGAAAGCTTGGCTTTTTCTGTTGCCGGGGAAACCTAAGCCTTCCTCCTGCTCTCAGTGGTGGCAGCCATCTTGGTTGGAGTTTATTTGCATAATATGCTCCTGATTGGCTGGTGGGCATGCCTGTGGGCATGGCTTGTGGGTGTAGTGAAGGTATGGTCAAATTTTCATATTACTCTTTTATTAAATAGGATGCTGGGCATCAAAACAGTTTACTGTGGCTGAATTAGGGGAGTAATGCCATGCCACTATAGGTCCAGGTAGGCTATGTAGTCAAGTGGAGACAGTTCTTCTCTCTATTGTTCTGGCCTTCTCTGGGCAGAACCCACAGTTTTTACTGAAGACAGTTCCCTGGGCATTATTTAATGGTCAATTGGTGTTCTAGCAACAGCTAATTGATCAACTGTGAATTCCAAGGGGAAAAGAAAAACAGCATAGAAGAAAGAGGGAGCAGCTGAAGGTTGATTTGCTAAACTTGATGAGTAACTGCTGAATTAAAAACTTAAATTTATGAAAAACATGACAGAAATGTGCCTCATCAAGATCCCAGTTTGTACCTTCCCATGTTTTGATTTAGGGAGCAGCTAATTGGACATGTCTGTGAAAAGAAAGAGTGTTGATTCTTTTACTCATGAAACCCACAAGAACCTTCAGAGTTCTCAAATCCCCAGGTAAACAGAACAGTGTCTTGTGTTATTTTCTCAGTTGGAGTCTGTTTAGAATAAAATTGAGCTATTTCCCCAATGTCTAAAAACAGTCATTGAACATTATTCAAACAAGGAAGAACACGTAGTCTCCTCAACTTTAATGTATTAACGACTATATTTTTAAAAGAAGTTAGCTTATGTTTAGACTTATTCATCATTTAAAAAAACACAAAAAAACACCCTTAGGTAAATAAGACCAGTGAAGATTACCGGCCTACTAATAATATCTTTATAGGGTTTTCAAATGATTCATATAACTGTATAAACTTTATGCATTAAATTTCAACTACATAAATGTGTCTGATTTTAAGTAAGCATTTCTTATTGCTTTGGGCAAAAATCCTAATTCCTGTTTTCTTTGGTCCTCTAAAGGCTTTTTTAATGATGAAAAAAAAATTTTTTTTTAAATGGTGCATTGTTTTGTCCCAGCATGTACATGCCTGCTAAGATGGGTTCTCATCAAAGGATGTTGGGAGCTATTGTCTGAAGTGATGTCATATTAAGTTCAAAGATATCTACTTAACTGGTGGTTTAATATTTTATAGGGAAAAAAGCCATTATTAGGTGCTTTAATTTCTTTCTCTTTAGATTTTTTTTTTTTGAGTACTTGTGTACATAGAGTCTGGGCAAGTCCAGATAAAATAAAGCAACCAGTCAGGTTGGAAATTATGGTCTTGTGCTTTGTCTCTGATTTTATAGGATGTTGAGTCTACCCAATTAACATCTTGACCATTGAATTCATACTGAATGTATGAAAATCAAAGGCTGATCGTTACTAATGGTGATAATTTTTAAGCTCTCAGATTCCTTTTTTCCATTGATCTTCACAAGTGGCTCTGTAAAGAAATGTGCTATCATTTCTATGTTGTATATGAGAGCCCTGTGGCTTTGACAGAGTAATTTTTTCAAGGTGGTATAGCCAGTGGTGCATCTCAGATTAAAATACCATTCTCCTCTCTACATCGAAATCACAAGCTCTTGCTACTACTCAATGGCTCTTGAACTTTTAGATTCCATGAATCGGTAAAATGCTAAAAACAAAAACCAAAAATATCCTTGGAACTAAAATAAAACTTATAATGTTTATATGTCCTCATAAATAGAAAATAAAAATTAAAAGAGAAGATGATCATCTCATTGAAACTTTATGAAAGAAGAGTGATTAAATATATTTTATTTTATTTTAAAAAGTTATCATGTAACTATATCATATTAATTTGTGTTTCTGGAAGGCCAGATGTCCTGAATATGCCCCATTCCTGATCTGAAGGGAAAGCTTACTTTGAGCATGTGTGCAGCTAATGTATCTCTGGACATTTCAACCATAAAAAGCAAAAACGTCACACTTCAGAACAACAACAACAACAACAAAAACAGTTCTAAAAAATGGTTTGCTTTAATTCATTTAAAAAATTATTTTCAATTACAGTTGACACACAATATTATATTAGTTTTATATGTACAGAATAGTCATTAGACATTTTTATGCCTTACAAAGTGATCACCTGATAAGTCTAGTACCCCTCTGGCACCATACATGGCTATTACAATGTTATTGACTACATTCCTTGTACTATATTTTACATCTTTGTGACTATTTTAATAAATGGAATTTGTACTTATTTTCTTTCTTCCTTTCCACCCATCCTCCCCCCTCCCCCACCTCTTCTGATAACCACCAATCAAAGAAGTTCTTGCTGGAAAAGGATAGTTAGTAAACGTACACCAACCATATTCATATCAACACGAGTTGACCTTATCTTCCTCACTTTGTCACAGCCCAGTGACAACTGCCACGGTCCAGTGCAGGGCTGAGACAAACATCTGGGAACCATGTAGAACAAACACTGCTTTCATCACTTGGATTTTTGAGATAGAGACAGCAAGATGGCCAGATATAGATTTCAATATCACTTCTAGATCTAAAATGTAAAACAAAGGCTCCTCCCTGGGTCTGTGGGGACTGCAGCTGGTCCCTAGTATCTTCCTCAAGTGCTATCAGGAAACACAGCCTTTTCCCCATTCCCTAAGGCAACAAACTGAATTAGGTTTTTCTTTCCACTTTATTGTTTTCAGATGTTTGCCTACTCTCAACTGACCATTTTGTTTTACTGATAAATTCGAAGGAAATTGCAGTTTATCTACACAGAAGGCCAGAAGTGTCCCCACAAGCTTCTGGGTAACAAAAGGAGACTGTTTCTTACAACTTTGGGGTCAACTAAACAATTGAACAAAGGGGTAGCTCCATCAGTAGGAGCTGGAATGATGACTTTATTAAGTAATCAGCTTCTAAAGCTTATATTAATCAGTGTCATTGTTAATTGAAATCAATTTAATAACAATGGTACTTATATATGTAAAATATAAAACTGAGTATAAGTTCTAGCACTGACCTGGTAGCTCAGTTAGTTAGAAGATCATTCTGATACACCATGGTTGCAGATTTAATCACTTTTCAGGGCAAATGCATGCATACATAAGTGGAACAACAAATCAGTGTCTACAGTGGCCAGAGTGGCTCAGTGGTTGAGCATCAACCTACGAACCAGGAGGTCATGGTTTGAGTCTCAGTCAGGGCCCATGCCCACGTTGCAGGCTCCATCCCCAGTAGGGAGCATATAAGAAGCAGCCAATCAATGATTCTCTCCCATCATTGATGTTTCTATCTCTTCCTCTCTCTTCCTTTTTCTGAAATCAATAAAAATATATTAAAAAATAATAAAAATAGTAAAGTCAACTTTGTCCCTTGGACACATCAACCTAAGACATGTTTATCAATGGGCTATATCACCTCCAAGGGGGGGTGTGAAAATTGTTTTGTTTTGGGGGGGGGGGTGTAGAGGGCAAAAATATCTTATATATTAAATGGTTTATGGCCTTTCAAAATTCAACCTTACTCAACAAAATCTCTCATTATTTAAACTTAACTTTTTTCTTTTCTTAATGAAATAAAGGTTGAGAAACACTGTGCTATGGGTAGAGCAATAAGTATAGTGAGTGGAAAGTGCCAGAGGAAGTGAAGGAGCGCTTTCTTCTGCCCTAGGCCAGTCAGTGGCTTCTCAACATGTACTCATGTGGCTACTCAGCTCTCAGCTGCCTCCACTCTGACCTTTCCCTCTGGTAATTTGGTTAGAAATATGACTTTATTCCCTGTGTCAGAAAACAGAACCTTCCAGGCCCCCTCCATGTTCCCACACAAGGGTGGGCAGACTGGGGTCCAGGCTTTAGCTCCAAGAGGGGTGCCTTCCTCCCTCCTGTGGAGAGGCCTGTTCACATAGAACACTGCCTCCCAGCTTCAGCCAGATGTGGGTCTGTCCCAGGGTTCCTCCTGGTGCCACACTGAGTTGTCCCTCTCTTGCCTGGGTGGCTTCCTCTTTCCAGCCAGTGCTCCTGGAGTTCATTAGCAGATCAATAGGTCTTCATATTATTTATTGATCCTACAGGATGCTTTGGTTCTTCTGTGAATCCTTTTGAATACAAGAAGAAAGCAGCTTAGATTATCCATTGATTTAGCTTCTTTATCAATTAACTGGAGGCCAGGTGCACAAATTCATGCATGGGTGGGGTCCCTCAGCCTGGCTGGTGATTGGGGCTATTGGGGGCCATCTTGCCCAGTCCTGATTGGGCCAATCAGGGCCAGCTGGCTAGTAGTGGCTATGGGAGGTTGACTATGGAAGCACACGGACCACCAGGGGGCAGCTCCTGTATTGAGCGTTTGCCCCCTAGTGGTCAGGGCGCATCATAACGACTGGTTGACTGGTTGTTTGGTTGACCAGTCCTAATGATTGCTTAGGCTTTTATATATATCCATGATTGAAAAATAACCTCCCATTTGGCTGGGATGTTTCTGGCTGCAGTTATTGTTCTCATGAAGATAGTAAGCTCTGGACTTAATAATTCCAGTCCCTCAGAAAGTACTGTTGATAAAAAAAATTCATTAAAGGATCTAATAAAATGTTCACTGCTACTTGACATCCAAAAAAAAAAAAAAAAGAGGGTGGGGAGAAGCTTTTGGATGGATGTATTATGTGACCTCACTTGCCCCAGATGCAGGAAAGAATAGTGCCCATTGCACATGTGACCCAGCTGGTCAGTGTGGGTGTGGTCCAAGCAGTGACCTGAAGTTGGGGACATTCTGTAGCCAGCTGGGATCTTTCTGCTGTTACACAGTTGGCAACTGGGCAGCGGCCTCATCTGGGGAACCCTGAAGGTTGTTTCATGTTCCTGAAGGGATGGCAGTTTTCTCTCTGTTTCCAAAGACAATTATTTGAAGTGATCACATACCTTACTTATAGAGGAGAGTGGGTTCCAACAGTGGATTTCAAAGTCAGATGTTTGGAACTTGGAAAAAATTAATATATATAGCTATCAGAAACAATAAAGGAAAAGGTAGAAAAGGCCAGCTCATAGAAATGTGTTTAAATTTAAACCTCAATGAAATAACGTACATGTGCAAAGAGAAGCAGTAGGAGGATTGAATA
Source organism: Antrozous pallidus (assembly GCA_027563665.1). Lineage (NCBI taxonomy): Eukaryota > Metazoa > Chordata > Mammalia > Chiroptera > Vespertilionidae > Antrozous > Antrozous pallidus. The sequence goes on along the minus strand of CM050508.1, from coordinate 20,445,797 downwards.
GTGTAGCTTGGAAATGAAGATTGTGTTTGCAAATCCATTAATTATAACAAAAAATAACCAAATTAATAAAGACAGTTTTTTATTTCTATGATGTGGCTTTGCCAATGGCCTTTTTAATTAGGCAATGATGAGAAGAAATTTGGAGACCTGGGAATTACTGAGGGGGAATTCTCAGGACATGCAGAGGCTTTAGGCATTAAAGAGTATTTTCACTTTAATACTACACTTTGACACCCATGTTTACTAGCACCAATCAGTCATCATAAGGTGCATTTTTAATCAGAAAAAAAAATGCAGAGAAAACACAGGCTAAGTGTTTTGGAGGGGTTTCCTGAAATTCAGAGTCTGAGAGAGACAAAGTTTACTGGGAGAACGCTTATGGATGCACCTCTGTAGGGTGGAGGTGAGGGCTCAGGACTGGGGAAGGAGAAGTTGGGCTGAGATGCAACCCTAAAGAAGGACTCAGCTGGTGCTGTGGAGCAGGTACTGTAGAGTTGTCCCATTTTGAGGCAAGAGACCAAGATTTATATCTAGTCAGTGACCAGTTTCTGGATAGGGGCCACTCTCAGGGATGGGTGGTGATCTTAAGCAAGGAGACTCTCCGGCTGACAATCATCTGTGGAAAGGAACAGCCAGGCAAGTCTTTGGGGAATAGGGGTGGAGTGACTTGGCCCTCAGTCCTGAAATTAGAGTATCCAAGACAGAGACTTGGATACTTTTTTTTCTGAGGTAGCTGGGCAAGAACTAAAGAAAAGAGGAAAAAGTCTGTTTATGTACATGCGTGTATATTGGGGAGAGAACGTTTTTCTTTGGGGAATGCATCCATCTGAGAGCTGTGGCAGATGGCAGACAGCCAGGAGAAGGGAAGGAGCTGTGAGAAAAGGCACTGTTCAGGCTGCAGGCTGTGCTTGCTAAGTGGTGAGAGGATGCTGGGCTGGGGCAGCAGTCTGGGTCTGATGTTCAATGTAGGGAACCTCAGAGGCAGTTGCATATTCTACCTGGAGGATTCCTGCACAGTTAAGCAGGCAGAGGCCATTGGGGGTGGTTCCCAACATTTTTGGAATGGGAAAGACTAGTTGTTTGGGGCAATCCAATTTTACTGACCTTTTTTTTTAAAAAAAAATTTTTCATGTGACATTTTGCATTTTTCTATAAAGTAGTGTTATATGGTATGCAAATGTTTTTTAAAATATATTTTTACTAGAGGCCCAGGGCACAAAATTTGTGCACTCAGTGGGGGTATGGGTCCTCCAACCCGGCCTATGCCCTGTCACAATGCAGGAGCCCCACGACTGACCGCTCCAAAGAGGCAGGCCCTGCCCATCCCTCTGGGACTTCTTGATGAATTGTTCCAAAGAGGTAGGCTGGAGCTGAGGATCCTGTCTCTGTGCCACATGGATATGGGGAGGCAGGACACCTAGGACCCCCAGGCAAGCCTGGCCATTTGGAGCTGAGGGACCCCCACAGGCGGGCCTTGCCATGTGGAGCTGAGGGACACCTAGCCATGTAGAGCCAGGGGACTCCCAGGCAGACCATGCTGGACACTCAGGCAGGCCTTGCTTGTAGAGCTGGGGGACCCCCAGGCAGGCCTCACCAGATCCCCAAGCAGGCCTCACTCTTAGAGCCGGGGACCCACCTCCTCCCAGCTCCACATAGCCAGGAGGAGGCAGGACTACCAGGCAGGCTCGATGTTATGCACACAGCATCAAGCCAAGCCCTGCCACCTGTATGTGCCTGCTGTGTGCAGCCATCTTGTGAGGGTGTGACAGCATCACTGCATGAGTACCACTTAAGCTTTTATTAGTAAGGATACATGTTCATAGGGACTTTATTCATAATAGCCAGAAAGTAGAAAAAGAGCAAGAGTCTATACACATTTGAGAAAACATCCTCATATATAAAAATCGTGACCCCTACTGCCCCCAGTGCCACCATGACCTGGCTTGTGGCCGGGTTTGTGGCTGTGATCCCAGCCACCAGAGCTGCCATTGCAGGGCTTAGGGCCAGGTTTGTGGTTGCAATCACCACCCCCACGGCCCCCACTGCCTCCATGGCCGGGCTTAGGGCAGTGGGGGCCAGATCCCCTGCCGGGTCTGGGGCTGGGATGGGGACCCCTGCCACTCCAGCACCGCATGGCCAGCTGAGGGTGGAGGGGGCCTGCCCACCATCTTGGTTAGGGGTTAATTTGCATATTGCTCCTATTGGGTTAATTTGCATATTGCTCCTATTGGCTGGTAGTGTAGTGAAGGTATAATCAATTTACATGTTTCTCTTTTATTAGATAGGAATTGATTTTATTTATTTTTATTTTATTTTATTTTATTTTTTTAACCTTTATTGTTCAGTTTATTAATTACATTTTCCCCCAATAGCTCCCCTCCACCCAGTACCCATCCCACTCTATGCCCTTACCTCCCCCCTGTCCTCTCCTATAGTTGCATGATTTTTGTCCAGTCTCTTGCTGTACTTCCCGCACCCTTTTTCTCACCAAGCATTATCAGTCCATTCACTCTCTATGTCCATGATTTTGTTCTATTCCTCATTTTATCCTGATCATCAGGTTGTTAATTCACTTGATTTTTAGATTCATTTGTTGATAGATGTGTAGTTGTTGTTCATAATGTACATTTTTACCTTTTTCTTCTTTCTCTTGTTAAACAATACCTTTCATCATTTCATATAGTGTTGGTTTGGCGGTGATGAACTCCTTTAGCTTTTTCTTATCTGTGAAGCACTTTATCTGACCTTCAATTCTGAATGACAGCTTTGCTGGATAGAGCAGTCTTGGTTGTAGATTCTTGCTATTCATTACTTTGAATATTTCTTGCCACTCCCGTCTGGCCTGCATCGTTTCTGTTGAGAAATCTGCAGACAATCGTATGGGTGCTCCCTTATAGGTAACTAACTATTTTTCTCTTGCTGCTTTTAATATTCTTTCTTTATCTTTTGCTATTGGCATTTTAATTATGATGTGCCTTGGTGTGGTCCTCTTTAGATTGCTATATGTTGGGGTTCTGTGCACTTCTTGGGTTTTCAAGTCAATTTCTTTCGCCAGGTGCGGGAAGTTTTCAGTCACTATTTCTTCTAGTAGGTTTTCATTATCTTGCTCTCTCTCTTTTTCTGGCACCCCAATAATTCTGATGTTGGTATGCTTGAGGTTGTCCCAGAGGCCTCTTATACTATCTTCAATTTTTTGAACTCTTTTGGCTTCATGCTTTTCCAGCTGAGTGGATTTTGTTTTTTTGTATTTCAAATCTTTGACTTTGTTTTTGCGGTCGTCTGGACTGCTTTTAGGTCTTTGTATAATATTTTTTGTTTCAGTCAGTGTATGCTTAATTTCTAGTTGGTCTTTTTTCATATCCTTGTAGGCGTTGTTAATTTCTTTGTAGGTGTTATTTATTTCGGCATAGTTCTCATTAATTTTCTCGGCCTTTTCTAGTAGCCTCTTCATAAACCTAATTACTGTGGTTTTGAACTCTATGTCTAGTCGTCTTTTTTCCTCCATTTCTTTCACAGCTGAGTTCTTTTCTTTTCTCTGCATTGTGGTTGCTTTCCTGAGTTGGTCCCTTAGCGGTGTGTGATAGGTATCCTCTAAGGAACAGTGGCTCAGCTTCCTTATGCAGTGCCCGGCGTCAGCCTTAGGTCTGCCCTTCCTGGCGCACCGCTTCAGCTCTATGGGGCTCGCAGCGTCAGCTTATCTGTGTGGCTCACGGGTCTCGGTGTTGGGTGGCAATGTAAATCCACTGCTGGTCTCCCCATTGCCAGACAACTCTGCCTCTCCCCAAATGACTCTGCACAGCCAAAGTCTCACTCAGGGTTGTAGACAAAGCAGTATGGTGGTCTCTGAGCAAGTGAGTCGTGCATTCTCTGCCCGCGTTCTCTGTCTGGTTGCGCACTCCAATTTACTCGTGCACTCTCCCCAAACACACAGACCTCAGCCGCGCCCAGGATCCTCCTTTCCCCGACCTGGGAGCTCACCTGGAACTGGGGGGTCGGTGCTGTGGGAGGCCTCCGCCCTCCCCGCTGGAGAAAACCAGCCAGGCTTGCTGTCTGCCGCCCTTCCCTCGCCGCTCACTCGTGCTCCGAACCTCAAAGCTGCGCACCGCTGCTCCTGAGTCACCGCTGCATCCCGCCTCTACTTTTATGTGCGGAATTTTCCCTCAGCCAGCTCTCTGGTGATTCTGGACATTGTTTGTTCCATTGTTAAGTTGTAGTTTCAGAATTGTTGCGTGGACAGCTAGATAGATGCTCACCTATGCCGCCATCTTAGTTAGCCCTTGGTGTATATCAGGAATTGATTTTAGAGAGAGTGGGAGAAGGTGAGAGAGGAAGGGGAAGAGAGAGAGAGAGAGAGAGAGAGAGAGAGAGAGAGAGAGAGAGAGAGAGAGAGAAACATCAATGATGAGAGAAAATCAATGCTTGGCTGCCTCCTGTACACCTCATACTGGGAATCAAGCCTGCATCTCGGGCATGTGCTCTGAATAGGAATCAAACCTTGACTTCCTGGTTCATAGGTCAATGCTCACTTGCTGAGCTAAGCCAGCTGGGCAGGCAATTATTTTTTATATCAATATGGAACTACTTGTGGGTTATTTATTACTTTTAAAATTAACTGTGTTTTAAGAATTTTGTTATATCTTCTGAGCCACCTGGACATGCTGTAGATGGTTACAAAACCAGTTGGAAATCTGGGGGCTCTCTTGTACAGAACACTGACAGGAGAAGACACAAAAGAATAGAGTGATCCTTGCTTACAAGGAGATTATGACTCAATTTTGAAAAGGGATGAATGCAAAGTAAGCTGCTATTCCAAATGTCAGGGAGTGTTTTATTCTTCTAGAAAAAAACCCACCCTTTTCTTGAGTATGGAGAACGCTTGGGGAGAGAAGTGAGAGGCCAGCGAACAGATACAACTTTCCCTCTGTATCTAGAAGGATAAACAGGCAGAGACCTCCAAAGTGAGTCAGCATGCTGTTTACACAATCGGAGCACCTCGGGTTTTAGTATTGCTTTCTAGTTTATGCAGTCCTCGCAGTCCTTTGGAATGTGCTTAACTCAGTTTTGGGAGGCATTCTGGAACTTATATTGCAGGCATTGTCCCTTCCTCACCTTCTGGGCTCATTGGTCTAGAATTGACTTGAGTGCTTTTCTGTAACTGAGGTTTACTTTTGTTTAGGAAATAATTGCTTGGCAGAGTCCACCCAATTTTGTGTTTCTTTGTTCTATTTTACATTTAAAAAGTCACTACTTGTCCTGTTTGTTTTCTTTAACTTTACCTTAGTTAGCTTTTAGTACCTGGCAAATCACACATGGAAATGACCTCCTCTGCAAATCAGTGTTTGGTGGGAACAGGAAAGAGAAAACACGACTGTGCCTGAGAAGGGGTCTGTTTCTCTTTATCTCATTCCATTCCACAGGGCTCCAGAGAACCATCCCAAGGAACCTACCCCGACCACTTCCCAGCTCATTGCACTGATTGTGCTTTAAGCAGATGTTTATGTTCTCAATCCTGGTTATGTGACTAGGGTGCTCTTGATAAACATAACATGTGGGAAACATTTATCTCTGAGTCCTCCATCCATCCCCCTTGCAGAAACCGTCCTCTTCTTCAAATTCCAGGCTTGCTATCTCTTCCTGCCAGTTTTCTCCTTGGACGTCCCATAAATCATGATCCAGCTTTCTTACCTGGCTTTCCTACATCTTTGCTGTGTAAACTTGCACTGTTTATAGGTTTCATTACCTCGAGGCCTTGTTGAAAGACTGGCCAGTTCTTCTTGTAAATCAGTTCATGGCATGCTGATTATATATGCTCTTGAATTATGTTCATGTTAACAGTTGATAAAAATCAACCCTAAATATGCATGCCCTTGCAAAGAACCCATTTCCATCATATGTACCTTGGGTCTTTAATGCTTTATCTCCATTCAGTCTTCTCAATCTGTCCTGAGTTTAGGGAAAAATTTACAGGATACATACATTTTCCTTGGAACTTTAAATTTACTTGAAACATTAGTTGGGGGGAAACCCAGATTATTTACAGATTACAGCAAATATAGTGGAAACCAAAAGTCCCCATATCTTAAAAATAAATCATGAGAAACCAGGAAATTTTTACTTTTGGGAAACTACTTTGAGCTTGGTTTTTAGATACCCTGGGATTTGTTCTCACTTCCTTCTCCCATCAGGGATTCTTGGATGAAAAACTGAGAGGCAATGGTTTAAGCCAAAAGTAGTTTTCAATGGTCAGAAATCTAGGCTTTTTAGGAGGTTGGTGGGAAGACTTTTTTTTTCCCCCTCTTCAGCATTTCTCTGATCACTTGCCCAGATATGGGATGTATTTCATGGGTTAGTCATGTGGGCAGAAATACATTTTTCAGGCCTGAACACTTTCTGAAACTCTACAAAATTGTGCTTGGTTTTATCTGTGCTTTTGCTCATGTGTCTTGGTGGGGTAAGTTAAAAGTCCCAGTGATAACATTTAGAAAAAAGATGACAGAGCTGCTTTTTCGTTTGCATTTTGGTGTAAGATAAGATCCTTTAGATGCTTCTTCATAAAAGGTATTTTGAAGTTGTTGAATTATTTACTTATAGTAGACAAGTCAATATCAAACAAGAAACTGAGTCTTCAGGGAACTTTGAAGATAGGTTTAAACTTTTAAATATGCTCATTTGTTTAGTGCATAAAAAACCATACTCTCTAAAGAGGAACTGTAATGAGGAACTGCAGAATTAATGGGATTATTTTTATTCATTTGTTGTTTTAGTGAAAGGATCTCCTAGAGAAGAATTATTATAGATTTGGACAATAGTTCAAATTATTCATAGTTTGCTGCTTTGATGTCTAATGTGTCCAGCTGTGACTTCATAGTTCATGTGCTTTCTTTACAAAACGGATCACATTAATAGTAAAACCAAAACATTATACTCATTTCCTTTGAAGGGAAAATTCTATTTTTATGTTGTTTTCAATAAATAATTTACTATAACTGTTGATTGAACTATGTTTACCATCTTTTGATATATTGGGGTGGGAGGGAAAGCATATTTCATATCTTTGCAAAACTGGAGAGTGTTTTCCTAGTGATTATGAGGAATTTAGGGGAAAAGCCCTACCCCAAAGTAGTTTTTCTATTTTCAGGAAATCTGCTAGTAGAGATTTATTATTCTAATTCAAACAGCATTCTGGGAGGAACAGCCCCTAACATAATATATCAATCACTTAAACCTTAGTGCTAATTTATTTATTGGCAGCTTTGTTATTTTCGGCCAAGAGTTATTGTTGAGAATATCTATTTTCAACTCAAAGAACACTATTTTAATTACATTAAAGGAAATGGGGAAAAAGTAAATAACATAATTGAACCACTCTAACAGAATAAGTTCACCTTTGTGTGGTTTCCTTCCTGTTTTTGTCCATTTTCATACACATTTCTAATAGTGATGTCATCATGGTGTTGACTCACTGTGCCTACCTATCATGCTGTGTGGACCATGAAGGTGCTTAGTAGGTCCTTGTTGAAGCAATGAATGGACTAGCACTGCATCAGAGCTTAAGGCTGTGTCTGCTTTAAACTGTGATCTTGAGTATTGTCCTTTGCAGCCCACCAGACCCATAACATTATATATAAAGGACACTAGATCAATCAACTCAGTCTCCCTCTTCCCTGCATCATGGGACCAGTAAGCCAGTAAAACAAATTGGGTGTTTTAAATGCTATTTGAGGCAATAACCAGGATGTCTTTTTAATTCTGGGATAAACATCTTTTGTTTCAGCTTCCATTTGAGTCCTGATTCTGTCCCATGATAGTAAGACCGGAACTGCTCTTTCAGGCCTGCTTTAGGCTCTCAGAAAGCTTCGGCTAACAATAGCTTTTGAGTTTCTTCTACCACCCATGTCTCAGATATAGACTTTATTCTTGCCCCAGCCTTTAGACTTATATTCGGCCTCCAGACTGCTGAAGAGAGCAAAGTGTGAAATATGTAGGTCATGCCTGTCCTGAGTCCATTTCTCCCCATGAAGATTATTTCACATTGTTCAGAATCAAACATTATCCCAAAGCTCCCCTTCAACCAATCCTTCTCTTCCAACACACCTTCCTGAGTCACCCTCTCATTAACCCATTTAACCTTAATTATCAGCCTACCCCTTCTTTGAACCATTTTTATTTTTCTGCTATAAAGTTGAATGTATAGTTAAAACATTTGAAACTATAGAAAGGAAAAAATAACTTTGTCTATTAATTGGACTATGGGGCTTGTTTTAGGTATTCTAAACTCTGTATATTCTTCTCAAATAAGTTTTTTAATGGAAAAATTCAAATATATGCAAATTAGAAAAAATAGTACTCTATGTACTCATTATCTAGCTTCAATTGTTATAACATATGGCCCAATTAGTTTTATCTATATCCCAACCACTACTTCCTCAGTTCTATTTTTTCAGTAAAATTTTAGATCTCCTATAATTTTTACTGTAAATATATAAAGACTCCTTTCTTAAACCTAACTATGACATCAATGTCACATCAAAGATATCAATAATTTTTAATATAATCACATTATCCTCTCTATTTTCATATTTCCCTAATTGCCTCAGGTATTTTAAAATATAATTTTTTCAAATTTGGCTAAAAAAGGCCATAAATGTAATTGGTTAATATATTTCTGGTATCTTTCAATAAATAAATTCCCCCTTTACATTCATTTTATTTTTTCTGGTAATTATTTAAGAAGCTGGGTAATTGATCCCATAGGATACTCCGCAGTCTGGATTTTGCATACTGTTTCACCGAAAGACTGTAAAATGCTCCTTTGTTCTTGTATTTCTTATAAATTAGTAGCTAGATATTGAGGCTTAATCAGATATAGATTAATGAATTAATTAAATTTTGCCAAGAACACAGTTTAGGTTAGTTACGCTGTGCACTTCTATTAGGAGATACTTAAATGTCAATTATCTTCTTTTTATAAAATTGGCAACCACTCATTGCTAAGTTCTATTAATTTGTTAAAGGTTGCAAAATGATGACATTTATATTCTATCTTTCCCTTTTCATTTATTAGTCTTATCAGCTATCTGGTTACTCCAGTGCACTTTGAATAGGCAAGGCCTGATCAGGTCTAATTCTTCCCCTTCATTAATCAGTTTTCAAAAACATTCATTGGTTCCTTATGTTGACACAACATCCAAACTAGTAGAGAATTTTTATGAGTTTATTTGAACCAAAACTGCCAACAATTGCTGGGAGGCAAGTTCTCAAATGCTTTGAAGAATAATAGCTTGCAATTTTTTCATTTCACATGTAAGGAATATAACATGGAGGTAGGAGAATGCAAGGCAAGATTGGATTACAGGACCCTTAATAACATTATGTGTTATCTTGAGAGTGGTTCAGCTTTAGGGGTCTTAAAAGGCATTCCAAAAGTGTGCTAACCTAGATGCACAGAAAAAATGGACAGGTCCTGCTTAAGGCAGAGATAAACCTTTCGCTAAAAAAAAGTTATATGCTTGGAGCTTGACTACTCACTGTAACCTGCTCAGTCAGGAATTGTGGTCAGATTCCTCTGTGAGGTTACTTTCCATAGAGCCCCTTTTCATCCGCTGTTAGCGTCCTTCCAAGGTGACCCATTAATTATTAAAATCATTATTATGAAATGAACATATTTGATGTGTTTTAACTCATTGCTGTCCGTATCCTTATTGGTGCTCAAAGCTGTCCACCAGTGTCTTCTGAGTGATCTTGGTAATTTTTGAGAGCAAGCACCCTTGTTTCCTGGTATGACAAGATGCTGCAGACTTGTCCTCTACGTGTTCTTTCTCATACTTGGAGTCAGCCTTTTCCCCCAGGGAACATGACCCTCTTGAGTTAGAAATGACTTATATGAACAGCAATATGGGACCTAGGGCTACTCATTGCTCTTGGGTTGGTCATTGTTTCTAGATCTTTTCAGAGGACAGAGCGAGGAAATGTGTATTTATAAAATAAAATAAAATGCATTGTGAGTACATGCTGATACTACTGATTAAGGGTGTTAACTCTTAGATCTTACATTTATATTTCCTTTCTCTCATGGCAAAAAATCCTGTGGGTTTTTGTTTTTTTATAAAACCAACACAATTACTCACTTGTATAGTCTCACAATACACATTCAGAATAATTATACCTACTATAAGCAGCAATGATTTGATTATTGAAGCAGTTTAAGACTTGTTTGCTTTTATTTTTTGTCTTCAGGGTATGTCCTGATAGGGGTATAGTGTGAGTTTACAGTGTTTCAAAGTTCTTTGAAATACTTCCTCTGTGTGGTTTTGCTCCTTATCTCATATACAGTTTCATTCACTTGATTAATTTTGCTCCTAATTTTTAAGGATTATGATTTGTTATATTTAATTTTGTTTTATACTTATGTAACATATTTGTAACGTGCCAAACTCAAATCTATAAATCAAGGTATATTCAAAGAAGTCTTGCTTTGTCCCCTGTCCTCTCTAAAAAATTTATTCTCAGGGGTAACAATTAAAAGAATTATGTTCATCCTTCCATTTCTTTAAATGAGTAAATACTTTTAGGTATTTATATCCTCTCCCTCCTTCCTAACAATACATACCTTTTTATAATTGCCTTTTCTACTTAATAATTTACTTTAGGTTCACTCCATAATAATATAGAGATAATTCTCATTCCATTTTACAGCTGTCATATACTTCAATGTGGGATTATATCTTTGTCTATTCAGTCAGTTCTTTATTATAGACATTGGGGTTGTTTCCAAGTTTTTTAATACTACAAATTTGATGGAACTTCTGATATATTTGAAATTTATCCTATTTTCTGATGAAAAAAATAGATCAATTTTTCCTTTTTAAAATAGTCATCTGGTTATGCCAGTACCACTTATTTAACAGTCTATCTTTTCAACAATTTGAGATATTGGTTTTAATATATATTAAACTTTTATATGCAACTGTATTCATTGCAGGGTTCTATACTCTATTGAAGATAGTACTATGGGTTTTGACTGAAATTTGAGTTTTAGTGAAAGAAATCATCAGGTCCTGTGTTGCCTTGAGCATGAGGAGGTATAAGTGACATGAACCACTAAGTTAGGTAAAAGACCAGAAACATTGTGGATGAGTACTAATTATTTAGTTGCATGGGTGACTTATTAAAAAGTTAATTAGTAAATGACTACAGAAATATATATATACATATATTTTGAACAGGATAAGATTCCTATGTAATATCATTCAGTAACAGTAGACTGGTGGTCAGTATAATGGGAAGAAACTAATGATATTCATTACCTATCAACTTAGAAAAAGAATACAGTTGAACATTTAAAAACGTGAAAATCTAAGAATTTGTGTGAGAATCTTAAAATATAATTAGCCCTCGCTGGTTTTGCTCAGTGGATAGATCATTGGGGCATCTTGGGTTCGAGTCTGATCAAGTGCATCTATCTCAGTTGCAGACTCCTTGGTCAGGGCACATGCAGAAGGCAACCAATTGAAGTGTTTTTCTCATGTAGTATTTCTCTCTGTCTTTCCCTCTCTCTTCCACTCTCTCTAAAATCAATGGAAAAAATATCCTCAGATGAAAATTAAAATTAATAATAATACATATAATTAGATAATTTTATATATTATCTAATTATATATATATTTAAGTACAGTTTACTACTGTACTTAAAAAACCAATGATGAATATTTTTGAGAAAGGATTGATCCTTTTGGTTTGTGAATAACAGAGCATTAAATGAGATGTTTTCTTGGTTCAGATTTTTTTAAACCTTATTTTATCTTTAATTATTTATTTCTTCATTCTTTATTGTTGAAAGTTTTACTATATCTCCCTTTCCCCCCATTGATCTCTCCCCACCCGTTCCATCCCCCAGCACATGCCCTCATTCCCCTATTGATGGTGTCCATTGGTCATACTCAAATGCATAGTAGATACAAGTCCTTTGCTTGATCTCTTACCTCTCCCCCACCCCAAACTTCCCCTACCTTTCTGCTGAGGTTTGGCAATCTGTTCAATGCTTCTATGTCTCTGGATCTATTTTTGTTCATCAATTTATATTGTTCATTATATTCCACAAATGAATGAGATTATATTTATCTTTCTCTGACTGGTTAATTTCACTTAGCACTATATGTTCTCCAGGTCCATCCATGCTATTGCAAATGGTAAGAGTTCTTTCTTTTTTTTTTTTTTTACAGCAGTGTAATATTCCATTGTGTAGATGTACCCCAGTTTTTTAATCCACTCATCTGCTGATGGGCACTTAGACTGTTTCCAAATCTTTGCTATGATAAATTGTGTTGCTATGAACATAGGAGTGCATATATTCTTTCTGATTGGTGTTTCTGATTTCTTGGGATATATTCCTAGAAGTGATATTACTGGGTCAAATGGGAGTTCCATTTTTAATTTTTTGAGGAAACTCCATACTGTTTTCCACTTGGCTCAGATTTTGATGTGTAAGATTTTTTATAATGAGGCACTTCAACACATTTTCAAAACAAAATGTTTAAAAAAACCCAGTGACCATTTCTCCTTTTGAGAATGAAAGCACTGTTGACTGTTGAACAATACAGGTTTGAACTGCTTGGGCTCACTTATTTTTTTTTTCAATAAATACATACAGTACTATAAATGCATTTTCTTTCTTTATGACTTTCTTAATAACATTTTCTTTTCTCTAGCTTACTTTTTGCAAGAATACAATATATAATATATATTGCACACAAAATATGTGTTAAACAACTTTAATAGTAAGGATTCCAGTCAATAGTAGGCTATTAAGTTTTGGAGAAGTCAAAAGTTGTACATTGATTTTCGACTGTACAGGAGGGAGGTCAGCATCACTCACCCTTGCATTGTTCAAGGCTCAACTGTAATGAAACAAAAAAGAATTAATTTGGGTTTTCATTACACTAGGAAAGACACATCCATAGACACTGCTGTCCAAAATTCTTGAACATATAGCCTAATTAGTTTTTCCAATCTAGTGTGGAATTGAGAGCTAGAACTCTGAAAGAGGATCATCCTAACTCTTAAAGGATTTTTAAATGAAGTTCAACATAGCTCTCTTCATACATCCTTGACTTTTTTTTTGGCGGGGGGGGGGGGGAGTAGTTCAACATATAGCACTGTAAAGGAATTTTGTTAATATTTTTGAAAATAAATTTCTTTAGGAGGTACACAGAGAAATTAAAAAAAAAACAGGAAAGAAAGGAAAAACATTAAGTGAGAAGGGAAAATGACAAGGTTGAGGAAAGACTTTTGCATCTGGGTAAAGATTCATGCCTCAAAATTCTTTTTTCCGGTCATGACTAGAGTGTGTGGAAGGAAATGAAAAAGCCAGCTCTAAAACTCTTCATATAATGTAGTTTTGTATTAGGTCACTGGCTTTTCTTGCTCTGGGATATTTAATCAACAGGATGAGTAGAAAGAGATCAACCAAAGAACTTTTATGCATATATGTATGCATAACCCATGAACACAGACAATAGAGTGGTGAAGGCTTGGGGCAGGGTGGTGAGGTGGGGGAGTTGGGGCAGGCTAGAAGAGGTCAATGGGTAAATAAAAGGAGTATATGTAATAATTTCAGCCATAAAGATTTAAAAATCCTAATATACAAATTGACCAAACAGTGGAATGACTGATGGAACAACTGGTCACTATGATGTTCACTGACTATAAGGAGACAGATGCTCAATGCAGGAGCTGCCCCTGGTGGTCAGTGCACTCCCACAGGGGAGTGCCACTCAGCCAGAAGCTGGGCTCACGGCTGGTGAGCACAGCAGCAGTGGTGTGCTCCCACTTCCGTGGCAGCGCTAAGGAGCAGTGAGCTGAGTAGCAAGGAGCAGTGAGCTGGTGGGCAGTAAGGAGTGAGGAGTCTTGGACTACAAGAGGGATTCCGGATCTCTAAGGGATTGGGCCTAAGCTGGCAGTCAGACATCTCCCGAGGGGTTCCAGAATGCAAGAGGACGCAGGCCAGGCTGAGGGCTCCCCTCTCTTCCTTTTGCCAGTGCATGAATTTCATGCACTGGGCTTTTAGTAAATAAATATATTGAAAATCTGTGAAAAAACAAAAAATAATAAATTAGAAATATGTGAAAAAATGAAGTATTGGAAGTATAGATTTTTTTTTTTTTTTATAATCTTGCAATCCCAAGGACCAACAGTAAGAAATGTAGCATGCAATAAATAAATAGCTTGGGAAGATCAGCCTAAAATATTCTCCTAAAGCTTAAAAATATTTTTTGTTTTAATGACAGGTCAAGGTTTACATTAGCCCAATTAACATTCATGTGATTTTACCACCTTTGTTGAATATATGTAACCTTTTCATTAGACATTTTCCATCTCTTTCATTCCTTTCCCTTGAACCAACCTTTGGACTCAGAATATTGGTTGCACACCCTAAGTCCATGAAAGTAACTTTAGAGTATGCAGTAAACCTTTTAGGTTTGGCCACATTTGCCTGTGAGATCAATATTAATATGATTAAATGAATTCCAAAAATATACTGAAGAGTATATTTCCCTTACTCTTTTAATTCTATTACATAAAACAGATACATGAATTTGTGCAGAATATCATCCCCCAAATTTGTCCTTCTCCTTCCTGCTGTTTGAACTATAATTTCAACTCATGAAAATGGGAAACTTCTTTGCAAATGGTTTTCTTTATGCCTATAAGAACAGTGTCCTGGCAAAATGTATGGGAATTAGGTGGCTTCTGGATCTGATAAAGCTTTGTGTGGTGAATCAAAGCTGAGATACATAGCAGAGAGGTCAAATGAAGTCCAACAATCAGGTGTGGAAGATACATCTTTTGTGGTACTCTTTTTCTTTTTCTTTTTTAATTACTTATATTTGCTGCAAGAGTTTTGTAAGACTCCATTGCTTTCTTTTCCAATAGAATGATGTTCTGGTAGGCCTTTTTCTGCCTTGAGTTTTAGGTTTCAACTAGGAAGCAAAAATCTTTACTCAACTTGATGTCTTGAACTTTTCAGGTATTATATCTGTTTAAAAACAAGAGAATAAAATATTTCCATTCATTGGCTCCCACTGGAGCAAACACTGCTGTTTTAAAGGGGGTATAATTTATAGGATCATCATACCATATGCTTGCCTTTCTGAGAGAGTTTTAAGGGGTGATGAATCTGAAAGAAGAAAACCTTGGGGCTAGGTGTGATAATTTTTAAAAATTGCTTTATTCATTTGTCCTGCACATAATTATTAAATACCTATTTCCTGCCAGGCATAGTGTTAGGTGCTGGGAGGTAAGCAGAGATCAATAGGATCATAATTCCTGCCTTTCATGAGACAGTGTCTAACAAGAGAGTCAGACAATTAAATAAGTAACAATGTATAGTATGTATTACTAATAATTTTATTTATAATTATTAATAAACTGCTTTGTTATTAATTCATTTCCCCTTCCTAACACTACCCTGAATTCCCCCACCATGAGGACTGGTTAGTCATCCTATTCTATCTCCTTCTCCACAGTGCCTGGTTCAGAGAAAGCCACGTGAATTCATCAGGCCAGTCAGGGCCAAAGAGACTCTAATTCTCAGACCTTGGTTGAGCTTGGGTAGCAGACTCCCCTTTCAATTGTCAATAAACTAAGGAAACATTTAGCTGCAGAGGTCTGGCAGTCATTAGGGGACCCGAAGGGAGAACTCACTGGAAGAGCTAGACACACAGGTAACCGTTTAAACTTAAGTTCTTCCTGGAAAACGTTTCCCAGAATTACTACACACAGACCAGGTTAAGTATTCCTGCTTCCCAATCCCATAATAACCTCTAAAATCCCAAACCTTAAGATTATACATATCCCAGTTTGCCCAGGGTAATCTCAATTTAAACCTCTTGGCCCTACAGAATTATTAAATCTCCCTTTGACCCTCAAGAGAGTCCCAATTTGAATAATTAATTAAACCCTTATCCAAATGCTCCAGGAATTTAACTTTTCCAACTTGAAGTTGACTGGTGCCCTGCCTCTTCCAGTCGGAATTGAAGGGACAGGGAGCCTCTTGTTTTGGGCAGACCCGTTCAGAGTGGAGCTTTCCTCCAACTGAGCTGGATGGGGAGGAAGCTAGCAGTTATGGTTCAAATGCCAGGGTCTCTCGCTGATCTTACCAAGATTTAATAAATTTTCTTGAATAAGTGTTTCTTCATTTTCTATATACCCTTAGGAAAATTTATAGAGACCTTAAATGTTCTTTTTTAATGTTTTACATCAGTCATAATTATTTCACTCGTTCTCAGGGCTCCTCTCCTGGCCATTCTGGAAGTGGAGAATATAGCCCTTTCTTTGACTATATTCTAAAAATGCTTTTAAATGTGATAGAAACATTTCATGTTGGAGCTATGCTTTAGAAAATTGAGATAAATATAAAATCTTGACAGTGAATGAAGAGGTGTGTATAGTGCTCAGGGTCCCAGTAGGAAGCAGATGATCCACACAAAAGATCACTTAAAGAGAATACTTAAAAAAAAAAAAAAAGCGTAGGCAGGGTTAAATCAATTGCCAAGGGAAAGTGATAGGGAGAAGCAACAGCAGGAAGAGGCGCCACTCCCTGCGTGGTCAGAAGGAGAGCAAGGAGAGGTTACCAGAAATTTGTATGAGCCATAGTTCTCCTGTCCCACCAGGAGGATTGCAAGCACTGCATAACTGAGCCCAGAGGGAGAAAGGAAGGAGGCGGGAGTGGGAGGAAATTCACTTCCATAAGTGCTTACTCCTCTCACCCTCTGATCTCTTGCCAATGCCTTTCTCATTGGCCAAATGTAATGGAAGCCAGAGGGCAAGTGAACTGGAAATACGTGATCCACAGAGTACAGCCTCCCAGGGAACAGAATAGGTCAGATGGAGCGCAAATCTGCAGACACACAGATGAGAACACCCAGCCCAGTGGGCTTCCCCACATGGCAGTGGCAATGCCAGGATCTGCAATGCTCTGATGACTAGATCCTTTGAAAAAAAACAGTGGAGAAAGAAGGCGCTAACCAGATTACATTGATCTGCTAATAGTCTCACAACCCCCAACACATGTCCTCAAAAGAGTACACAGGGCTTACCCTCATTTTCATCACGAATCACATGTTCAGTGCATTAGGAAAGCCGAAGGCAACTTTCAATGATATTATAAGCCAAGGAAGTGGATGCAATGATGTTAGCAGGATTTGTAGAGCTCTGGGAAACTAACACTGACAGAGCTTTCTGTTTAAGGTGTAGACTGAACAGAGGAAAGCTGCCTTTGTTTTGTGGATTATATCAGTTGTCAAAGGCATGCTCTAGCACTTACAAGGCAGAGAAAAGAGAAAATTTGAGAATGATCTCATTTCATTTGGTGACAGTGGAATAATATTCTGCAACAAATAACTCCATACCCCTTCTGGTGATACTGAAATGCCTGAGAAACAGCCCATTAAAGTAAGTTGGAAAAACTAACTCAGGCTGATGTGTACATGACAAATAGGACAGAGCAATCTCTGGCTTCAGGAAAGAACAGGAATGATAGCATCACCTGATTAATGTGAGGCATTTGCTAGAGTTCTGCCAGAAATTACTCTGAGTTCAAAGCTCCCACTTCCCCTTTTTACTCTTCTACCTTTCCCTTAACTATTTTTTCCCCTCTTTATTCTCCCTCTGGCTTTTTTCTTTCTCTCTATTTCTAATGTCTAAACAAGGATGCTGATAGCCCCATTCTCTTTCCCACGACCCATAACACTTGATCCTGGTGTCTGGTGATTCTCCCTGACTCCCACCCATTCACCAAAACTCCCTTCCATCTGGTGCAGAAGGGTTCTTTCTTGGAAAATACCCCCCACCGCTGGAATTGCTTTTTAGTGTTCAAAGTAGAGCTACTGTCTCTTTCCACATGCATTCTACTTTCTCCTTTGGACTTGTTTCAGGCTCACAGCAGTTTTAAGCAAGACACAGCTTTTCTATTTCCAAAAGGTATGGGGTGGGGAGGAGAGGGGAAGAAAGGATTAAGTGCAAGGCAATAAGGGCTTTGGAATCTCTGGGCCCCTGGTAGCAGATCATATTTTAACACCTGTGGCTGAAACTGAACCATAAACCTAGGGGAAGATTATAAATGCATTGTTTTACAGATAACCCAGTCTGACTATTCTTAAGGAAAAAGTATTCGAACATTTGTTAAAATGGGAAGGAAACTTTATTTAGGACTGAAGCCATAGATGTCAAGACTATTGCAATAGAAGAGAGAGATTGGGCTCAGCTCTGAATACAGCAGACAGCTGGGGATTTGTAGCCCATGAGCAGAATGGGTGTGAGGGTGTCAATGGATGGAACATTGCTAAGAGGAGACATCAAGGGTAGGGGGATTCTTGCTGAAAGCTGGCCAGGGTGATCAGATGTCAAGAGGGGGTGGCAGGGATGAAGGATTTGATTAGATAAAGTGACAGCGGGATTCTTGCTAAACCTGGGGCAGTAGGCTAATGATAAGGTCCAAGGATAAGGCCTCGTTGAAAAGAGGGTTCAGAAGAGCTTGTCTAAAGTTTGACTAAGGAGTCTTTGTCACTAGCTATTATAGTGTCAACTTGCTCAGCTTAACTTGGACCTGCAGCCTTGTCCTGTGTCAATGGATATACTAACCCAATGCACAAGTACACACAGTCTTCATGAAAAGAAAGCAAGTATTGAGGGAAAACCCACATCCTGTTGATGAAGTAAGCTAACCTGCAAGAACTTCTAGTTTCAACCAGCTCTATTCCTCTCCTTGTCTTCGTTGTGCTGGAAGTAAGAGTGTTATTGCTTTATAAGCTGTGGGATTTTGATGTGTGTACTATGTGATAGAAAAATTAGGAAGAAGGATTTTAAGGGATGTAGTAAAGCCTTTGGAGATGCATGCTAGGTGCCATAGAAATCAAGCTGGAGATTTTCTTGTAAAAACAATCTCAGTGGTATGGTGTGACTTCTATGTCCCTTGTATGGATTGGAGTTAAGCCAAACCACAATGATAATGAAGGAGGAGAGCTCCCTTTCTGAACTAATTTGCTGCTCAATCAAGACCCAAGTCACAGGCTCCACTAATCAGAGATGAAATGTCTTGGTTTCAGCAGGAAGAGATGAAAATGTATGTGTATATTTGAAAGCTGATTTCTCCTCAGTTGCTTTTCTAAAGTCACAGTGCACATAAAGAAAGTAATTTCAATGGCAAAACTTGTGTTGATAAAACAATTTTCATTTGAGCATTTGACTTTTAAGGCAATTAGGCATATTTATAGAAAAAAGAAGGAAGGAAAAAAAGAAATGACATTAAACATTTATTTAAACAAACCTGTCTTACATTTTTAGCAAAAATAAAAACACAAATTTTATTCTAATTATATTCATATCATGAAAATGTTAATTCTAAATTACTAAAAAATTAATTTCAAGGGACTCTACTCAGGACTTTTAGAGAAGTACTCTCTGTGTTTATAGATGTGTTTAATCAGAATTAGAAGAAACCTTAGATATTATCTATTCTACTTCTTTCATTTTCAGAAAAACAAATTGAAAATTGAGAAAAAGATTCTAAATGAGCTCCAGCCACTTAGGCTTTTTGTTGTTGTTCATGCTCTGTAAATTATTTTTAAAAATTTTATTGTTGAAAGTATTACATATGAACCTCTTTTCTCCCCAAAGACCTCTTCTGGTCCCCACCCACCCGATGCTAATATTGACATGCAATCAATATAGCTTTGTGTTCTACTGCAGTGATTTCTACTAACATAACTGAGAAGCATTTTAGTCTAGGAAGAATGATGACTTTAGCACAAAAAGATCAGAAACAGTACAGTAAAGAATGGACTCCAGGAGATTTGAGATTGGTTTCCACAAGGAATTTCACCAAGAATGAGTTCCCATCCTTGATTATAATTTTTAAATTTCTTATTTATAATTAAATGACAAGTGAATCATTTCTCTTTGGAGATGAACAGAGTATACGATATGGTGAAAAGCACAGGGGTTAGTGACTGCTGTGAATTGTAATATTTTGGTCACAATTTTTTATTTTAAGTAATAGTTCATAATATTTCTTTAGGACTTCTGTATTCCATGGATGAACATAAATCCCCAACTCAAAGGGATGTCTGTTTATTGTTGATCCCTGTAAAAAGGCTGTGGAAGAGACTTATCTAGAAATTGCTGTGAGAAAAATAGAACAGAACACTATTGTTTCAGTGAATATAAACTTCACCTAAGGCAGGGGAGTGGCAGATGTAAAAACATCAGAGAAAACAGAATGGAGAGGCTTGGAGCTGATGAGTGCATATCTGTCTTTCAGGAGAGTTTGGGTAAATCAAAAAGCCTGTAGTTCCACATGACACCATTCCCTCAGAGCCTCTGTTGCTCAGAAATGACCCCAGAATTAGCCAGGATTCCAGATGGCTCTGGGGTTATCACACTTTTCTCTGATAAATCTGGCTGGGTGGGAGATGCAATCAATCAGACAGTGAACCAAAAGCAAAATCCCATTTCTGTGGGTTCAGTTACTCACTATCATGGGGGGAGGCAAGTGGTGGGCAGCATAGACATGACTGCTGGGTTGAACTGCTTCATGCTAGCTGTGGGAACAGGGGCAAATTGCTTAGGCCCATTCAGGATCAGCTTTCTCATGTGTAATAAAAATTCCATGACCTTATACGATTGTGGTGAAAATTAACTGAGTTCATGCATATAAAGTGCTCAGCAGTGCCAAGAGCTTTGATAGGCCAATGTTTTCCCAATAACGTCTCTGAGCTCTCAATTTGAAAATGGCCAGATCACCTGCTGAGACCGGTTTGGCTCAGTGGATAGAACGTCGGACTGCGGACTGAAGGGTCCCGGGTTCGATTCCGGCAAGGGCATGTACCTTGGCTGTGAGCACATCCCCAGTAGGGTGCGGGCAAGAGGCAGCAGCTCGATGTTTCTGACTTTCTATCCCTCTCCCTTCTGCTCTGTAAGAAATCAATAAAATATATTTAAAAAAGAAAAAAAATAAACAAATTTGATTATTTAAAAAAAAGAAAATAAAAAGAAAATGGCCAGACCACCTCACTTGCACCCACTAATTCATTCAGCACACTCATGCCGCATGTCTCCCCCTACTCAAAGCTCTCTGCTGGTGTGTAAAACTATGGTTTGCTTAGAAGAAAATCAGGAGAAAACATTTGTGGCTCCTGTTGGCATGTGGGTTGGTATGAACTGTAGAAGTATCTCCATGAAAAGTGTAATGACTCACTTTCGGACACTGAAGACTCATGATTACAGTGCAAATGTTTTAAATCTTTCTTTGGAAGACAAGGAAATGTCTCCCTGTGGTTTTGCATGCCTCTGAATCAGGAAAAACAACAAACAAAAGACTAGAAACAAAGCAACCAAACCAGGCTGAGCCATCTTGAGGAGACTGCTCTGCTCCCAGCTCCCAGGCCCTGCAAGGCGAATCTTTAAATCTGTTTGCTGCAGGAAGTTCAGCAAAGCCATAGTTGTGGAAATTCAAAAGAGTAGCTTTTAACTAAGGAACTTTCTTCTTAGAAATATGTGTTTTAAGCTGCCTGGCATAGCTCCCTCCACCCAAGGGTAGCCTGGGAAAACTCTGTGGAGTCAGAGAAATAAACCTGCCCCCCGAGCCCTCTCATTCCTGAGGGATCCCTATGGGTGTGAGGCTCAGCTTGTACTTTCCAAACACCAGGCTAAGGAGGTCAGACTTTTTTAATAATCATGCTGCAAGTCTAGTTTTTCTACCTTTTGAATCTCTTCCTTTTAATAAATTCTCTGACAGATTATTGAAAGTGTCAAAGATATGAATATTATTGAATCTCAGTATAGACTACTGTTAGTAATGCAGGTAGAACAGATTCTAGAGCTTCCCAGATCTCTTCGTACTGTTTCTGGGAGGTTGTAGACGTAGTAGAAATAGCCGATCCTTTGAAGTTGGACAGTTGTGACAGTTCAAATCATGACACTGCTGCTTTCTAGCTGAGTGACCTGAGGGGTGTTTCTGTGCCTGTAAAGGATGGTGACACCTAGCTCATGACATCTCTGTGAGGATGAGATGAGATGACACATGCAGAGCATCCTATGTAAGATAAGTGCTCCACATGTATTTTGGGCGTGTGGGTTGGGAAGCACTCCAAAACCCAGGTGTTGCATAATGTAAGGGAAACCATGAAGTGTGAAGAGAGCCCACAGATCATGTGACTTGGTGTAGGCATTGAGTGCCCAGGCATGAAGCAGTTCAAACTCCTAGGTTACCTTTATTAGAATGCATTTCCCAGTTAGCACAGACTTCGGAATTGTACAGAACTGAACAGGAAGTAAAGGGCTATCTTGAAGACTCTTTTGACCATTGTGGTCTTGCATTCTAGTAACATCACGAGCTTTGAGAACTTTCAAGGTTCTTAGATTAAGCCTCTAATACTTTTTGAAACCAAAATATAAGCTAAGAGTCTCAGAAGGTGCCTCAAAGAGGGACAAACTGCTATTCAACTTGTTAATTTAATTAAACAAGGAGGCCATTAGATTGACGTGGCTCTAGTACCATGAGGGCCACATAAGCAAACCAAAACCTAATCCTGTAAGTGCCTCAAGGTTATGAAATCTAAATGGGACAACCAATCACAAACAACCAGTTAGGCTTTAAGCTAGAGTCAATCAAATAATTTTTTTTTAATTTTGTATGAAATTTTGCCCCGGTTTCTGTGGGTGGAGTGCTGCTAACCACTTCTGGTTTGATTCTATCCCATTAGAATCAATTTTTGTCCACATAAACTCTTTACATATTTAGTATGCCTTAGTTTATCTTTTAACAGGCTGAATATCAACCCCTGGACTCAGGGATCTGTGACCTCTGGTAAAGTATCTGAAGAACAGTTTTGATTCCCGGAAGATAGAAATGATTGCCCATTTCTTATTACCAGACACTAACTCTGGAATTTACCAGAAACCTAGCTGAGAAGCCAGGTTGGAGCAGCGGGGAGTGGCTGCTGAGTGGGGCCCTTTGTTAGCAGATGGATTCATTTCTTTGATAGGATTACAGAAGATTCTGTGGAAGCAACTCAGTAAGACAATGCTCTTATCCTTAAAAAGATTCCATTCTTTATCTGAGATGCCACTGCCTTAAAGATAGACACACATTTCTCCTAATCCCCACCCTAGGCAAACCTCTATAAACACAAGAGAGCTCTGGTTCCAGGGCTTGGCTTTCTTCTAGACCATAGCTCTCTGAACTGCATTTCCTTTATGGGCAAGGGGACTGAGTTTTTAGGGATTATCTAACTTTATTGCCCTTCAGTATCACTTGGATGTGCTCTTTAAACACTTAGGCTTGGTAGAGCTCACTTTTTCCAAGAAATGCTGATGTACATTCAGGTAGAGAACCACAGGGCTGTGTGAACTACAAGCCCAACCTCCTCTTGAGATCCTAACACTGGAGCAGGGGGAAGAAAAAGCTCCTTATTAAGCAAAAGATTTCATTTTAGCGTGGGTTTGAGAAATAGTATTCTGTTCTTCTCCAGAAGCCTTCAGATAGCTGAGAAGAAAGCAATGTTGTTAGAAATGAGAGTAAAGTCTCAACATTTAATATGTCAGCAAGACTCTCCAGGAATTGAAGGAAGGCCCTGTCTGTGAGTGGGCAAATGCAAAACTTGCCTTTATCCCACTTATCACTCCCATTCTCTTTCATTTCAGTCCTAAAGGAAGAGACAGACACACAGACGGATGAGTGTGGCCACAGTGCTGCACGTTGGAACAGGATGTCCTGTAGCTTCAAGCCAGGCCTCTCTCCACTGTCCTATGAGCACCAGACAGGCTGTGGCATTTCAGGATTTGCCACCTACTTTGATTGATACTTGAGAATGACACTCAAGATCTTGGCTTCATTCATTTATTCAACACATTTATTAAATGAATGACTTTGCAGTTGCCATTGGGAACCCTATGAGAGTGATGACAGATAAAGTCTGAGAAAGGCCATAGCATAATCACATAAAAGTAAAAAATAAAAAGTCACCTGGAATTGATGTCTTAAAAATAGCAAATTTATTTTAATCCTAAATGGGCACCAAAAGGATTCTGATGGATGCATAATTTATGTAAATCTGTGCAAATTCACATTCCAGTTATACAGAAGAGGATTAGGTGGCATTTGTGAAGACCAGTCATGCTCTAAGCTGACACCTGCCAGCATGCTTCTCCTTGGAGTCAGATTCAGAACACATGGCAGGAATTAAAAGCAAAGAAACTTCCTTCCTTGACTTTCATCTTCAAGTCTAATTTAAGCATCTGAGAGCTCTGAAGTGGCGGGACTGCTCTGGTTGGCATTCAAGAGCTCTTTTAGAGATTATGTCAGGCCAGTCATTCCAGAAAGAATAATGCCTCCCCGTGCATACTTTGCTAGTCTCTTGAATGGGCTGCTGACAGAATATCTGCAAGATGCTTTGGATTTTTTGAAATGAGACAGGTTTACCAGAAAAGCAGCGAAACCAAGTGCCTCACAAAATAAGAAATAGTATTTCTCGCAAATTATAATTTTGTATCTGTGTGTGCACGTGCACGCCCTCCCCCCCCCCCCCACACACACGCACACACCATCACCTTAAAACAGAGGTAGTGAATTCTAGCTATTTTGCTTTCTGCCTCATTCAGGGCCAGCAACTGATTGCATGCTGGGTTGACTGCAGCTCCCTCCTCTGTAAGAGTGTTCCCTCTAGACCACTGAGTCAGCATCATTATCCAAATAAACATCTGCTGTATTTTGTTGTTAGTAATGACAATGATTAGCTGGGATCACTAAGGATGGGCTTAACGCATACCATCCAAATGGAAAATTTGGGGAAAAAATTGGAAGTTTTAGAAAAACTGCAATTGTGTTTCCCTCTTACTTGCAAAAACAAGACTCTGCCTTATATTAAGGTCATTCTGTTTTGTTAGCATTCTCAGGACATCAACCCTATGATTTGCAGAGTCCAGGATATTTCAAAGCATTGCTGGATTGAGAAGGGGGTTTAGAAGCCCAAGCCATGGTCTTCTGAAGGTCTTTCAAAGCTCACAGAATGCAGGAGCCCATCTGACAACCTTTGGGCCGATAAATGATGCCGGGAGAGAGTTGCCTGTTTTGGAGATCTGAGAAAGAGGGCTTCCCCTGCAGATCCGTGCTGGCGGTCTCCCACAAGCAGAATGCCTGTCATGCTGTATGGTGGAAGGGAAGGCTGCCAGAACAGAGTCCACATGCTCAGGGTTGTGCCTCACCAGATCTGGCATGACCTGAAAGCTGGCCCTCACTAAGTCAATATAGGAAACTCTCCCATAGGAGGATCCTGTGGTGTGAGGGCTGAGCACACATTGACATTCCCTTGGGGATAATGAATCACAGTATATGATGGAAAGCAGAAGCTTCTCTGAAAACCGTTTGTGCATTTTCTATTGTTGTGACCACCAAGCTCAAAGCACTCTGTGAGTCCTGGAAGCAAATGGAGCTTTATGAAACTCTAAAGCAATTTCTAGAGTGAGTTTTCGCTGGCTCAGAAGCTAGTGCGGGGAGACTGACCCTGGGATAACTCTTCTCTGAAAGATGAGCTAATTCACATTTCCCGAGCATAGAGTGAACACGTGTAACAGGCAAGCTTTTCAGCTCAGTAGTTAAATAGATGCGATAGCAAACTCGGATTGGCAAGGAAGAAGAGTGGACTGGGGGGAGACTCCTTATTCAGGAGGGCCCATCTCTAAACAACAGGGCAGAGATGGGTCCCTCTGTCGGGGTGAAATAGGTACTTATTGCCTTTGGGCTTTTTCTCAAGTTTCCATTTGGAGAAGTTCGTGACTTTTCTTCATTCTTCTGGAATCGCTATGCCTCTTCCAGGGTTTGTTTTGTAGGAGAATAATTTCTGGAAGAGACAAATGTCTTCATTTCCTGTACTGTTGGGGGCCGACCCTAATGAAAATCGAGTGTAAATGACCTGTTCCAGTTGTGGGATTGAATACCATGAAGTGCTTTGCAGTCATTAAATGCTGCACTGATTTTTAAGGATAATGCATTTCCCATATCAGTTTTACACACAAAATTTATGTCAACTATTGTTACAAATGTGCTTCACTCTGAAATTCCCTGAGTCCTAGTCAGAGCTGATCAAAACTCAGATGTGGTCATGAAAGACCTAAACACCTCCATATAGCTTTATTAATTCTATATCTATGCTTACTCCACATCTGTTTGGACTAATTAGATGGATCTGAGTTTATTTCTGGGAGAGGTAGTGTATTTGTTAGAAATGCCTTTGCCTGCAAGTAAAATAATAATATAAAAGTGGCTTAAATAGATAGGGGTTAATTTTTCTCACATCATCAAAAGTCTGGAGGTAATAGTTTTATGATTGGTTTGTTAGCTTAATATTGCCATGGTTTATGTTTCTGTAATTTTCCTGGCTTTTCCCTCATGATTGCAAAAAGGCTGCTGCAGCTCCAGGCATCAGGTCCTATATTCAAACAAACAAGTTGATAAGTACAATGTTTTAAAAAATATGGCCACAAATTCTTTAGGATATCTTCCATTGATATTAATCCACATTGATATGTGGACCTGTAATTCATTCATTTTCATTACTGTATTGTATTCCATTGCATGACTATATCACAGCTTATTCATTTTTTTAAAAAATATATATTTTATTGATTTTTTACAGAGCGGAGGGAAGAGTGATAGAAAGTCAGAAACATCGATGAGAGAGAAACATCGATCAGCTGCCTCCTGCACACTCCCCACTGGGGATGTGCCCGCAGCCAAGGTACATGCCCTTGACCAGAATCGAACCCGGGACCCTTCAGTCCACAGTCCGACATCTATCCACTGAGCCAAACCGGTTTTGGCTTATTCATTTTTTTTGTGTCAATGAACATTTATATTGTGTCCAGCATTTTTGCTATTTTGATTTATCATGCTATTATAAGTACTCTTATAAATGTGTCCTGGAACATGTACAGGAATAGCTTTAGGAAACGTACTTAAGAATGAAATTGCCTGACTGAAGGGCACATACATTCTCAACTTTTGTAAATGATGCCAAAATGTTTTTCAAGGTGGTTTTATCAATTTACACTGTTTTTTTTTAAACACTGTGTACTAATTCTTGTGTTATTACAAGCTTTGATAAGTTTTGCCAATGAAGGGTATAAGAAGGTATCTTATTTATTTATTTATTTATTTATTTATTTATTTAAAATTCTTTATTGTTTAAAGTATTACATATGTCTTCTTTTCTCCCATTGACCCCTCCCCCACCATTCCCACCCCCAATACATGCCTTCACCCCTCTACTATCTGTGTCCATGGGTTATGCTTATATGCATGCATAAAAGTCTTTTGGTTGCTCTCTTGTAGTTTAAATGTGCATTTCCCTGATTAAGAATGATGTCAAGTGTCTCACATATTTACAGTCATTTGTGCTTCCTACTTAGTAAAATGTTTTTCAGAGCTTTTGCCCATTTTTCTATTGGGAGAGCTTGTGACCTACCAAATTGCATGATTGGTAAGTAAGCAACAAGGACAAAAATTTAATTCATTCATCTTCTCATTACAGGTACATATGAGGTCTTAATATAAGTAAACTTAGAGTTGTGTCTTGATTGATCCATAAAATCAATCATTAATTAACCAGTGAAGAATCAAAGTAGCTCCTGTATTTGTTTCTTTCTTTTTTTTTTCTGGGAGAAGTTTAAAGGGACCTCTTTCATGAACAGGTAACTTATTTAAGACTTAATAATTTAACTCTACACAGTGCTAGCTTCACACCTACACACCATAACATTCACGGTTATTATTCTTTCTACCAACTCAGGAGCCTGCTATGAAAATTTTGGTACAAAAATTTATGTGACAATTAGGCCTATCTAGTTGGCATTGATTCTTTTTAAATTAAATATTAAGCTAAGAGAATTTGAGGGGACAAATTTGCTTGAAATGTGGAAGGTGCTTGGATCAACCAGAGCTAATTAAAAGAAAAAGTAGAATGTTATAAGAGCAATGGTTACTCAGATATCTGTTTGAATATCTTTGAACATTGTGTCAGGGAATTCAGATCAGGCTCCTCCATAAGAAAGGTAGGAGAGAGCCTGTTAGAAGAGCATTACACAGTGGGTGACATTTGTGGAGTTTAGGAAGATAAGTCAGCAAGTATGGAAGATAGTTTTATACTAAATGAGCTGCAGTATTTTGCTGGCCACAAAGTACACATAAGGCATTTTTTAGCTTTATGTTTACTCTCTAACTGTATATGTTTTATTAATCTGCCTGCAAAGCTCAGCTCTGCTCCCGAGGCAGGCACTCTGCTGTCCAGAGCACAGCTGGATTTTCTCGGAATGCATGCAGACAAGTCAGGCACCCTTCTTGTTTGCCCTCAGCAGTATAAGCATGAGCTGGAAGACTTGGTTTTTCTTACTGCTAAGGGACTGTTTTCTAACTCTCTGCTTTTAGAATGTCTTTCCTCGGGTTTTTCTTATGCGTTGCCAGTGCCCTCCTTTGCTAAGCTCCTTTGAAAGACATCTCTTTCTCCCTTGAGCACATCTCTAGTCTTCCCTCTGGCAGCTACTATTCATTATTTAACTTCTCTTTGTATTTTGTTCTTCTTTTCTCGTCAATCACGAGAAGAATATTGGAGAAAGCTTATTATTGTATTACTAGAGGCCTGGTGCACAAAATTCATGCACTCGGTGGTGGTGGTGGGGGGTGTCTCTCAGCCTTGCCTGTGCCCTCTTGTAGTCCCATGAGGAGTGGGCCTAAGCCGGCAGTCGGACATCCCTTAGTGCTGCTGCGGAGGCGGGAGAGGCTCTCACCACCGCTGCTGTGCTTGCCAGCCTATAAGCCTAGCTTCTGGATGAGCAATGCTCCCCCTGAGGGAGTGTACTGACCACCAGGGGGCAGCTCCTGCATTGAGTGTCTGCCCCCCTGGTGGTCAGTGCATGTCACAGTGACCTGGTTGTTCCACCATTTGGTCGATTTGCATATTAGCCTTTTATTATATAGGATTGGCCTGTTGTGTTTTTGTTTGCCCTTGGTTTCCTAGTGTCTTGCATATCATAGGCATTCAAAAAACTAATTCAATATAGATGAATAAAGGTATAGCTGGGTGGATGATTAAATGTTCATGTGGAAGGCATGGATTCCAACTAAAATGCAGCATAGCAATAAAAGAAACAACTTTATACAACAAATCAGAAATTTAAGTGAGTTTATGCACTCTTGCTGTGAAATCTTGCTCATGTGCACATTCATTCATGCGCTCCACAGCATTTACTGAGTGCCACTTTGCTCCAGTCCCTGTGCAGCCTAATGCGAAGACTGGCCCACATAATGCAGTGTGATACGCATTGTGATGGAGGCAGCCAGATGGGCTGTGAGAGCACAGAGTTGCTTGTAGACTTTAGGTGGATGGGGTTTTGCTCTCATTTTGTTTACATCAGTTTAATGTCAAGATATCTGAGAGGTAGTATAGGCAACAGTTATACTTTTAATATGAATTCTTCTTTCTCTTATTCCCTCCTAGCACTACCCGCATTCTTCAGGAATGAAAGCATTTTCCTTCTCACTCAGGGAGAGGAAATAGGTTGCTGTGTTTCTAAACACTAAGCTCTCCCTGTAGTGAAGATGGCAGATATGCAGGGTGCTAGTGGTTTTGCTCCTGGGTAGTGGGATCCTAAACTCTTCCTAATGGAGCATCCTATCAGGGGTTTAGTCTTAATGGATAGGGAGCATATAGGAGCAAGGCCTAGGACCAGTAGGGAAAGCACTGGATCAAGTGTCTGTTGCCTAAATAAAGTCTGTGACCTGACACTAGAGAGTTGTCCAAAAGTAGGTTTGCCTCCAGGCTAGTGCCCCTGGAACTGGGAGACCCTGCTGTGAGAGGCACTGTTTGAGCACCTGAGAGATGTGCAAAACCTGAGACCTGCCTGCTGACCTTCTGGTCTTCATAAGCAGAAATTTGCTGCCTGCACCAAGCCCTCTCATCTCACTACCCGACATGCCTTAGACCATGTCATCAGACACCTCCCTGCAATATTCAGAATATTAGTAAGCCTAAGAGGACTTTTGGCCATCTCTGAGGGGGAGCTTCCATACTTATATTTTGGGGTCAAAGGGAACTTCAGTGACTCCATCTGGGACAGTGGTAAGGAGGCTTCCCCATTACAATTAATGTATATTCTAAAATCCCAAAGCTTGTGTTTGAATTCTGCCTTCACCACTTAGCAATGTACAAATTTAGTCTTGAGCAAGGTAATTAATCTTCTTGAATCTTAAATCTTTTGTCTGTAAATTGAGATCCTGGTATCTATTATACTTCGCAATTGGGAGGATTCAATAAGCATTTACATGTAAATCAATTGTTATAGTGCCTGGCACATAGTATATGCTCCAATGTATGTATTATTATTATCACATTTTTGTTGTTGTTGCTTTTCTTATTATTATGAACAGGAAGGACTCAAATAATATTTTAAGGATATCTAGGTCTACACCAGTCCTTATTTGGGGACCTTGTTTAGTCTTCTTTAAATCTTGCTTTAGGATTGGTCTGGGATCAAGGACTGATGGAAAATGCAGAATTTCTGTTTATTTCATCTTTTCTTTTTTATGTAAGAACTAGACCATGGATTCTAGGCTATGTTTTACACAGAAACAAAAGGTCTTTGTCTTCCCCTATGTTTTTCCCCCAGTATATTTTGGCTGTGTCTCCCACCATTAACTACATTATTGCATCTTACTGGTCATTCTGTTTATCTCTGCCTTGCATCCAGCTTCCATTGTTGGCCAGAGGAGACAGCAGACAGGGCTCAGGGAAGGCGGTTCTGGCATCGTCACTGTGGGATTAGAACCCTGTTTCTGCTTAAAGAGTTTCAAAGCTAGGAGACCAGGAAAGGAAAAATCCTCTTATGCTCAGATAGGTTCTTACTCAGCATTGATTCTTTCTTATGTTTTTAACTCAAGTTCTCATATTGTGGGTTTTTTTTTTTACCTTCTTGTCATTATGCTAGATTCAGTAAATACTAATGGTTTACTTTGGGCAAAATTCTGTGCTTCATATACAATATATTCCCTTCTTTCCCCACTCCTCCAACTATAGTTCTCTTACTTTTATTACTTGAGAAAATGCTCCAGAACTCCAGTCATTCAATTAACGGCACAAAGGAAGCAGACATTATACAGGATGTTCCTGATGATTGAAGGAGGAAATTACTAAGAGGTAATTGTATATTTCTTCTATGGCCCTAGAATAGTTTCTTATTTAGATACCAAAAGTCACTTATTTTAACTTAATCTGCATCAAACTTCAATTTTTGTAAATAGTAGGTATTTCTCTAAAATATAGAGAATGACTGAAAAGTCTAAGGAATTTTGACATTACCGAATTAGTTGCCAATGTGTATCCAATAAAGCGACAACGGGCATCCTATTCCCACAGTAGTGACAGTGCACTGTGTGCCTTTGGCATGCCAGGAACATGTCTACTTCATTCCCAGCTCTGATTTATCATATGCACAGAGTTGGATGTCTGAAAAGCTACAATAACTTTAGTATGGAATCATCCTGGTACATTACCAAAATGTATTGTTCTTCTAAAACCAGTTGGATAGCTTTCTTTTAAAGGGAACCATGAAGCCGGTACCAGGGCCAGAGAAGTAAAGACTTGGATAGAAATCAACTGTATATTGAGCATGAAATGGCTTCAGCATCACCAACTACTTCATTTGAATAAAACGAAAACTTTAAAAGCAGATTAAAAAAATAGGCATGTTTAGATAGTATGAAGCATGATGGAAATACATTTTAACTTGTGACTTACAAGCTCTCTCAAGGCTGTTGCAGTTTTAACTATAAACATAGCTGGGGAGACACAGCATTTGAAGAGGGAAAATAATTATAGGCGCTACTTTGACCTAGAGATTTGTTTATGTATAAAGAAGCAAATATGTTCAGTAAAGTGAAAAAAAAAGGGCAAAGGATTTGGGATCCCAAGAGCCTGAATTTTTTCTTTAATTTTACTAAATCTTTTAAGGTGACATTGATTAATAAAAGTATTTGTTTCAAGTGTATAATTCTATAATACATCCTCTGTATATTGCATTGAGACAGAATTTTAATAGAGAAAGATCCCCAGTTCCCGAAATATGGAAAAGGTAAGAAGAAGACTAGACAGTGAGAGCCAGCCAGGTCAGGTGTTGGGAAGTGTCCTAGACCACTCAATTAAGACAGGATGTCATAAACTAGGAGTAGTGAGGGAAGCTTATGAACAATATAAATTATTTTTCATGGTTTTGGAAGTGGCAGTCCAAGATTTGATAACCATTGAAGACCTGGTTCATGCTTTGAGATGGCCATCTTCTTGCTGTGTCTTCACATAGTATTTTAAAAATAAGGATTCCTAATATTTGAAAGGCCCCAGTTCCAAATACTATCACATTGGGTGTTAAAACTTAACATACGAATTTTATGGGGGATACAGACAGTCAGTCTATAGCAGGAAATGATAAGGTAGATTGCTCTGAAGAGTTTTCCAGCTTACATACAAATTCCTTACAAATGCTTATCCTTCTTACCTGTCTTCCAAAGCCTCCTTTTTCCTGCCATGTCATGAGAGAGGGTCTGTCTTCTCTCCTTTTTGCATTGATGACATTCTTTTCCTAACTGGAGTCTCCTAGCTGCTCCTCAACCCCACCTCAGCCTTCAGTAGTTTTCCTCCTTTTCTTTCAGAGCCATTTATGTATCTCACTGTCCCAGTTTCACTCTCCAAATGGGCATGCCCACATCTTTTACTGTGTACAGATGACCGAATGCCCTCCAGTTACAGGAAAACACTCCTCAAACCCTTTCCCTTTCTCAAATCTAATGTCCTGGGGCTTTGGGGCCACTTCTCTGAGTCACTGGAGTTTTTTTGTTTGTTTGTTTTGTTTTGTTTTGTAAAGACCAGAGTGATTTAATTATCTCCTTTACTGTGCCAGCCCTCTCTTTGCTGTATATGCTCTCTTAAATTAGCTTCTGACAGTTTGAAGATAACAGGAAAGTCCTTGCTCTTCTATAACTCCCTGAGTTAGTGGAAAGTTGCTGGGATTGGCCCCTTGGTGAGGCAATTACTGTACTCTGGCTCTCAGGCACACCACCAGGACTCCTTAGAGAGAATCTCAGGTTCTAATCGGCACCTCCAGGGGGGAGGGAGGGCATGTGACATAGGGAGCACAAACAGTCACCTTGATCCTATTGTCCAGATCCAGTGTGCCTGCTGTGAAGAAAGAAAAGATTGTAGGATTTGATGGTGATGGTGGGAGGTCAAATTGTCCTAGCACTGAGTGGGGGTGGGAGACTATATTGGAGCAACTGAGTCCTGAACTGGACAGAATTTGAAGATGCAACTCCAATGAAGAAAGCATTTATCAGAGGGACAGCCTGAAAATTTTGGAAATAAATGTTGCTCCTTTGAAGGCAGGTAAGAGAAGGTCTGGCTGGAGCAGAAGGTACAGGCTAGAAACTAAACATGTTTATTATTATTATTATTACTATTATTATTATTATTATTATTATTTTGCCTTTTATTGTAACTGTCTCAAACAATTTGAAGAAAACAGTAATGCATACACTTGATAAAATTCAAACAATATACAATGGTAAATAGTGAAAAATCTCCCTCCCACTTTATTTTCTAATTTTCTTCTCCAGAAAATTAGTTCTCTTTTGCATCCTTCCAGAGATAGTCTGTCTACATATGGATATTGTATGCCCTGTATATTTCTTTCTCTCTCTCTCTCTCTCTCTCTCTCTCTCTCTCTCTCTCTCTCTCTCTCTCTTTCTCTCTCTCTCTCTCTCTCCCCCATCCATCTCTACTCTCCTTTTTAAAAAATATATATTTTAATTGATTTCAGAGAGGAAGGGAGAGGGAGAGAGAGATAGAAACATCAATGATGATAGAGAATCATTGATTGGCTGCCTCCTGCATTCCGCACACTGGAGATGGAGCCTGCAACCTGGGCATGTGCCCTTGACTGGAATTGAATGTGGGACCCTTCAGTCTGTAGGTTGACACTCTATCCACTGAGCCAAACTGGCTAGGGCTAGTCCCCTTCTTTTTACACAAATAGTAGCATACATTATATGCTGGTCTATATCTTGTGTTTTTTTCAGTTAATATATATTGGAAGCTGTTTTATATGTTCACCACAGTTTGTTACACCAAAACTGGGTTACAGGGTGTGATAAAGGATACTTTCTGATTTAGATTCATTTTTACAAAAAGACATAAAATACAATGGTTGTGTTGTATTTAATTTAGCATTGAACCAAATTTGATCATTATTAACATAATGGTCCCATGACTGGCCTAGCAGGTGTATGTGGCAGGAGAGGTGGAAGGCAGGCAGGTGTGGAAGCAGGAAGATGCTGTAAATGGCTATGCAGTAGCACAAATGTGGTGGTGGGAAGATGGACTATAATAACCATACCCAGTGAAGCTGGTTTCATAACATTTTAAAAAGATTGCCACTTCATTAGATGATATCAACTGAAGCTGGATGACATTTGAAAAAAAAAAGATGTTAATTTATTAGGGTTTTTTTACACTTTTAAAAGAGTAGTTTTAGGTTCACAGTAAAACTGATACATGCATAAGTTGCCCCATTATCAACATCCCCCTCTAGCATGGTACTTTGGTTTCAATTGAAGAACCTGCATTGAGACATCATAATCACCCAAAGTTCATAGTTTACATTAGAATTCATCCTTCATGTTGTACATTCTGTGGGTTTGGGCAAATGTATAGTGACATGTATCCAACATTGTAGAATCATATAATGAGCAGAGTATGTTCACTGTCTTTAAATCCTTTGTGTTCCACCTGTTTATCCCTCCCTTATAGGTTTTTAATTCTGTCCACAACTTCCTCAGGTGACCTTAGCCCCATCCATGCCTCCATGGCACTTGCCTCCTCCTTGCATGTGGATGGCAGTGTCCTTATGCATGTGCTGTGGCTCTGCTTGAGTTCTTTCTCTTGGCCTGCATGTGGACAGGTAGCAGTTGCCAGTGAGTTAATGCACCTGCTGTAGCCCTCATTAATGATGAAGGGAATTTGGAAGATAAATAGCTCATTTCTTCACCCTTTAATGGGATGACTCTGAGATACCATCCACCCTGTTTCTAGATGTACCCAGAGGGACTAAGCCTCAGTACCCACAGCAAATGGACTTGGTACTGTTGCTTTGCTTTTTTTTTTTTCTCCCTTGTTTATTTTCCCATTTTTCTTCTGGTGCTTCTGAGAATTTCCTTTACTTAATTACTTCCATTCAAATCATTATCTTGGGATCTGTTTCTTGGTGAAACCAATTGTAGATGTCAGGCTCTTTCTAGCTCCATCCTTACCCCACTCCAAAAGAAAGCACAGGCCGTCTGAGTGCTAGCGATGAATTCCATTTTCATGGATGGACCTCTGTCTTATTGATGTTTCTGAATCAGTTGGCTCTCTTTCATTTACCTCCGCCCCCAACCCTTTCCTGGCCTCAGTCCCATTCTCAGTTCCATGGAGAGAACAATGTGAAGGCTGCCTGTGCACTGTTTCCCATTGGAGCAGATTCCTGTGGGAGTTGACTCATGCCGTTGACATAAAGCAGCACCTTGCTGGGCTCATGTGAGGAAACAGCAAGAGTAATATGTCCAGCCTGATAATTCGGACAATACTCCCTCCATGCATTTCCTGTGAATTCCCAGCCAAAGTCTCTGACCTATTGTGGTCATTTTATAGCTTTCTTGATCTCAGATAGTTTTGTCTTATATTTGAAGGGCTTGTGTTATATTTGAAGAGCTTATTCCTTGGTGAAGAAGTTTGGAAATGCTGGCAGGGTTCTGGATGCAGAAATGAACTCCACCTTGGGGCTATCAAAATGTTCCACTGTTAATCCATAGCATGGTCTCATAGTCCTATAAAAAGGACAAGGGTGAATCAGTAAAGCTAATTCTTGTGCTTATTTGACCATTCTGTGGGAAATTCATATCCCTTTAGTGCACTCATTACACATCCAAGGACAGATTTTTTTTACTAATAAACAAAAGAGATGAAGGTATTATAATTGAGATTTAGAGATTGAGTGTGTATTCAGTTGCAGTTCACTCACATAACCATATAAAAGCAAAATGCTGTGACTTCTCTGGAAAGGTCCATTCAGCTAGTAAATGTATGGAGAACTTTGCAAAGCTCCTGTTGTATTAGAAGGAAATGTAGCTGTTGGTCACAACCTAATTGTCACCAGTCACTCCAGGTGGCCTGGCTCAGAGGCCTGGAACCTGGAATAAAGACTGGATTTGTATCTCAGGACTATGAAGGTTTTCACACATGCATAAGGCTACTCAAGAGGAAAGGTGGGAAGGGCCAGAAAAACAGTTTATTCCAAAACATTTGACTCTAGCCAAACATCTGTCATTTGGGGAAGATTATGAGAATTATAGAATTTACTGCCTCGCATGAATTTCTTAAGTAACCTTTTCCATTTTAAGATGAGAAACTAGAGCTTACAAAGTTGAAGGAACATGCTCAAGGTCATTCAGTTTAGGAATAAAACCTTCCACACTCACTCCTTGATTTTTAAATGAGTGGTTGTCAACTGAGTTTGATGGTAAGGATACACTTTTAAAGAAAAGTATGAACTTCTAAAGGATAGCAGCCTGGTTTTTAGTAGTCGAGGCTGGAGGAAACATGTGTACTTATGTCTGTATATCCTTCATGATAATGCAGCCCCACTGCATCATGGAATCCTGCCAGATGCCAGGATTAGCTGGCTCTTTCCTTCTCTGTCCAGTCGCTGTGTCAATAGCTCATTGTTCATATCTTTACTCGGGTGAAGGAGTCAAGAAAGAGGTGTAAAAAACGTTCTGGATTATTCCTGCTCCTTTAGCACCTACATTCAATCAGTCACCAGAGGGCTTAGCCTCACTCTCCTTTGAATGGCCAGGCGATTAAGTCCTCTCACTTCCCTTCCCCTGCCTCTGTGCCTACCCAGTTTCTCCTCCCTTTATGTTGAATCTCTAAAACAACCTCCAAATGGCATCCTGGATTCTGTTTCCTTCATCCTTTAATCTATCCTGAGAACCATTGTTGAGTTTATCTTCCTAAAACACCAGAATTTCACATTAATCCCCTTCTGAGAAATCTCGGGTAACCTCTACTGTCTCCAACGTAAAAATACTCTCCTTTTCACTTTGACTTTTAAAGTTCTACTTAATTGATTCCCACTATTTTTATAATTAGACAAATTTGCCTAATCTCAGCTTGGCTATTTATTGATTATGAGACCCTGGGTTAGTTTCTTACTCTCTTCGGATTTCAGTTTTCTTAGTTGTAAAATGGCA
Source organism: Antrozous pallidus (assembly GCA_027563665.1). Taxonomy (NCBI): domain Eukaryota; kingdom Metazoa; phylum Chordata; class Mammalia; order Chiroptera; family Vespertilionidae; genus Antrozous; species Antrozous pallidus. The sequence continues at coordinate 20,408,416 of CM050508.1, read as the reverse complement.
CAGCTATGCTTATCTTCCAGGGTTGTTAAGAAAATTAGAGAAACTATTTAAATTAGTACTTTCAGCCTTTTTTCTTTTTATGCTGTCATTTCTCAGCATGAGCCCTTCCCTCTAGTAAGACTGTTGTCCTCACTGACTTCTAAATGTGACACGCTCATTCTTGGCTTCAAACTTTTGAGCATTCATGGCTTCTCTCATAGGAAATCTGTCTTTTCTTGTATATTTCTGTGTCTATCCAAATTCTATTCTTCCCTTTAAAGTCAAGTTCAGGACCCATATTGAATTCAATCTCCCCTGGAAGTCCTTCTCCCAACATTTCACCTGGTCTCTGTCTTCTAACCTCCCCAAATGAATAAAACAGAAAATGAGCTATTAATCACTTACCCCAATTTCCCCTCAAGTGTGACTGCTGGAAGATTATGCACGTCAGAAGGCCTCACAATCAGATAGCACAGGAAGCACAACATCTGGCATCCCTGACTTAGAGCTTCCCAGTTCACATTCACCCAGGCAAGTTTCTGAGAGATTCTGCAAGGAATAAAAGTGTTTAACTTTGTTTAACCTAGCAGTTCCCAAACCTGTTTGGCTGTGGAGCTGATTTTTCATACAAAAGCTACTAAATCAAGGAGCATGTGCTCCTAGGAGCACACTGTGGGAACTGACCATGATTTCGAGATTTTTCTCTCTATGGGATGTTAGTTTCCTGGAAGCTGATGATTGCCTCTCATATTTTTACTTTTCCTTCAGCGTTTAGCCTTGTGCCATGCAACTTCTAGATGTCCATAAATAATTTGTTAAGTGAAACAAAGTTTGGAGTGTGGACAGGTAGAGGAGGGTTAGCCTGTTATTCTTATCAATAATAGTTCTAGTGAAGTACGTCAAAAATTTATATGTAAACTGGTGCCTGGAATGAAGTTTGGAGCCTGTGGGTTTAAGTATCTTATCCTTTTCTTCTACTTAGTTAGAAGTAAGACATTTGATTAGGCTGGAAAATCTCATTTGTTTTGCTGTTTAAATGGTTTTAAAAAACATGTGAGAATGGAACCACAGCTACAGGAACAAGCTTCTGTGTATATTTTTCAGCTATGTATGTGTAGTATCTATATGGCTCCCAGCTTAAAAGAAATTTCAGCTGAATTTGTTATAAAAGAAACTTGAATATTGATTTCAAAATCATATTTGGGGGGGCAAAAGTCTAGAAGTAATGAAACAAACATGTTACAAAACCATAAAGTTACAACCTTATAGTAATGCTTTCCCTGGATGTGTTAAATAAAGTTTGATTTGTTGGAATGACTCTAATAATACTCTTAATTCACTGTAGATATTAGGGCCTTAAATTTTGCTTGATTTGGAAACTTCTAGTAGAGCCCAAATATCACATGTGTGTACATGCGTGTGTAGGCTATTTTATAGAAAATACTCTCTTATTTAAAACTTGGAGGGGGTAAAGAAGATGATGATCTTCGCAGAAAAGAAAGTTGAGAGATATAACATTAAATGTCAGAATTTCTAAAGGGAGTTAGAACTATTAAAAGCAGTCTCTGCCTTCCTCCCTTACATGGGTTGGTTGGAGCAATGAAGGTTTTTGGTTTTATATTGCTTGGTCATGCCTTTTAAAGAGGAAATATAGCTACTGGTGAAGCAAAGGCCAGACATTGGTAGGCTGTGGACCCCTGGATGACCTTGCATTAGTCATGACTCTCTGAGCTTGTTCCTCTTCCCATACCCTGTGGGAGGGTGGTGCCCCTCTGATGTTCATGTTTGGATGAGTTCAACCGCAATGAAGCACCCTCTTGAATCAGCCCTTTGGATCGTAGAGCAAAATAGGAAAAGTGTCCTTCATTCACATGTTTTTCCATCAATCTTGCTGGCCTGGGTGTGGTGCTTTCATTTCCTCAGATGAGGAGCAGGGGATATGTCTCTCTTCTCAGTCTGAAAAATAGGAAGCACTGAGGACTAACCCTTCAAGCATTTAAACACTTAAAGAGCATTCCCGTACATGTGGTATTGAATGTATAATTAACAGTGCACCCATCTTTCAAGACACCTTTCATTTTCATAATCATTGAGACACAATGGGATTTATGACTTACTTTGTTAAACTATGAGTACATTGTTTCATGCATTGGGCTGAACCATATAAGACTGTTGATGTCTGACTACTTTTGACCTACACAAACAGCAATTTCCTCTGGTTCAATCTAGTGTAAGTAAAGAATAAAATCTACCCCAGTTGTCTTTCCTTTAATGCATATTTATTTTCCTGCAGTTATAGATTGCCCAAACCTTAATAAATCAAAAGGGAGGAGGAATCAGTCTCAGTTGTTGACCAGTTCGTCATAGCTGGCCTGAGCTCTGGAGAGAGGATGTCTAGTGTTGGGAACAATTAATTCATCCATAGAAGGAAGAGGACATTGAACAAAATATCTCAATGAAGTAATAGATGGATTTAGATGGTGTCAGGAATATCTAAACACAGCACAGCAATTGCTTCTACATCAGACGTGATATTTGGCATTGAAGGTATTTTTACAGAGCCAAAGCTAAAGTCAGGTCAAGATGTAACACTGTGGTAAACCATTTTGACATATGATTTATCTCTTTGATAGGGCTGGCTGCACTTGACCTGTTAAACATTAGGAGAATGAAAACATAAGAGTAACACAGATCCTCATGAAAAAATATGCAAGGAGAATTTTACTGAGTGGGAAGACAGAGATAGAAGTTGGACAGTGGGGATAGGAAAGAAGTTAAAAGATTAAAATGAGAGAGGACTGGGGATAGCTGCCAGGGAACATACACTGTAAAAGGTTAGTCAGTGTGTTCCTACAAAATGTTAGTGGCTTTGGCATGAGGTAAGAATGATTAGAGGAGCTCATATCCTTTCCAAAGCACTCCTCCAAGTTCAGAGAAGATTAATCAAACATCTGGTTTATCAGAAGTAAGTGAGTGGGTTATGCTGGGTAAAAGAATATTTTATTGGTGTGTGACAAATTACCTACTTCTAAATCAAATTCATAGTCAATATATAGTCTTACACAAAAATCAGCTTAATGAAGCATCTATGTCCATATATCTACATTTCCTTTAATCAGGGCTCAGTTCTTTTGAATCCTCAATCTGTTTTCAACAGGGCATTATATTAAATAGAAATGTTTCTAAATGTTACATATAGACCCATTTCTAGTACTTTTCTGCAACTTTATTACTTTATAAACAATATTATTGGTTCATTTTCCTCCCAGTGTTCTTTGCGGAGGAATATTATTTCTGAAACAAATTGGTTGAAGAATGAAGTGAATATTATAAACAAATAGTTAACTTATAACAGAGAACTGGCTCTGCTGGTTTCTATCTAGAAGTTGAGGTAAGATAGGCCGAGCAAGCTTGTGAGTGGTGAATGCCTTCATTGGCTTCTGTTTCCTATGCAGGGACAATTGTGTGAAACTCCACTCCTCACCCCCCACTCCCACCCCCATGATGCCTTATCCATAGGTTGTTTCCTGCCTGCCCTGCTGGGGAGTGCTTGTCAGGCTTTCTCAGGACAGAACTTTTAGAATCTACTTCTACCTCTTCTTCCAGCCTGACAATCAGAACTCTCCTTTTCATGGTCTCACCTGTGCAACAGGTCTCCCTGAGCCTAATATATAAGTTCTGATAGGCAACCCTGCATAAATAAGCATCCAGGATGGATCTTGGGGTGCTTGTCTATTATAATCCAGGCACTAAGACCTCAATCCAAAGGGAGAAGAAAATATCTAAAGGTGGAGGGGCTATTTTTGGTCATGAGGCTAAATCAGATTCCTCACTACACAAGCAAGTTTAAATCTCACTACACAAGCAAGTTTACATTTTTGCTTGGGGCTGTAGAATCAATCTTCCTACACCCAATATGGAAAATAGATCTGTGTCGAAAGGGAGCCAGGTGACAGAATCTCACACACTCTGCTCCTTTCATTTCTTCTGCTGTCCTGGGAAGCAGAAAGAGTCCTTGGGGTTGTGCAGGACACAGGTAAAAAACAACGGTATTTGTGGACCAGGGTTCTAAAATATAGCATCTCTGATGATGCTTTAAGATTTCATATCTACATGATAAATGTAGACAGGCAGAGAGATTGGATAATAAAATGAGGTTATTTTAAAAGACAAAGAGCATAGGGTAACAGGCTTGGGTGGACCAGAAATCTTTGTGATCTCTCAGTCATATCGAACATATTGCACAAATGGTTTGTGAATGTAGACTCACTGAGAAAGATAAGTTTTAAAAAAAGATAATGACTTGGGTCATTTTATCTCTAGAGGAAGAGGATGTTTGCTCACACACTGAAAAAAGAGCTGATGAGCTGCTATCTTCATCACAAAGCTTCTTGAAGCTGGCTGGTGACTTTTGACCAAGTGTAGAAGTCTTTCTCCAAATGAAAATGGTTGGCTATTAAGAGAAGGCAATCCAGGGTAAACATTTATGTGAATGGCTGAGGTATTCACTGCAGGAGGGTTATTCAGGTGTAGATATGGCCAAGATTTTTTAAATTACTATGAGAAGGAAGGGAGACCTTGTGCTAACTATGCTCTTCTCTTTGAGAGAAACAAACTTAAATGGTTAGGGGATACAGTTGGAAAGAAGGAATCTCAGCCATATGGCTTCTTATATGCAGGAGAAATGGAATAACTAGGCTTCACGGGAAGACCAGAGACAATGGAACAGCCATGTCTTACCATGATCAGGAAGTGCAAAGGCGCACATCCTACTTTCTTTCAGATGTTTTCAATCATGATCTCATTCTATCAGCATATAAGTGGTTTTGTTTTCACATTTACCATTTAGAGAGGTAGTGAGGTGCAGTGGAGAATTTATTATGTCCTGTGTTTTACATATGGTTTTTCATTTAGTCTTCACAATCTATTAGGTGGCTTTCTTATTTCTGTTTCACAGGTGAGGAAGCCAGGAAGATTTAGAAACTTTTTCAGTCTCACACAGTTGATAAGTAATGAAATCTGGATACAAAACTCAAAGCCTGTGATTATGCTCTCTTATTTCCCCATATAATTACTATTTATGGGGTCCTTATTATGTTCCAAGCAATTTTAGATATAATCTCTTATAAGGTATCTAACAACTCTACAAATATTTCTTGCTACATAACTTACTAGCTGTGTGACTGCTAGTTAATGCACTTGAGTCATATTTAACGTATTCTGTGACATAACAATAATGCGTGTTCCACCTCTTTCCCACAGTTACTGTGATTTTATGAAAAACTGAATATAAAGATAATTTTTAAATCAGGAAGCATGATATTATGGCATACCTACATTTTAGTACAGAAACCTTACTTACTCCATTATTAGACAATATTACAAATAAGAACTCTTAGGAACAAAGATGTAGATGTGAATTTGGCCACTAATGTCCCCTGTGTGTCAGATGCAGTTCTCAGCACCTGGTGGAGTGATCTGTTCAACGCTTCTGGGTTCGCTGGGAACAGATCTGGAATGCAAGTTGGCTGTGTTGCCTCAGATTAATATAATAATGCCTCTTAAACATTCCCAGTCCCTGAGGTGAGGGCTAAGACTGGTCAAAGCTGGAGTTGCAGCTGAATTCAATAATGGAATGTTTTCAACGAATAAACAAAATAGAAACAGACTCATAAATATAGAAAACAGACTGATGGTTCCCAGAAGGGAAGGGAAGTGGGGGGGGGGGGCATGGATGAAAAAGGTGAAAGTATTAAGAATTACAAGTTAAGTAGTTACATATAGTCAGGGGAATGCAAAATACGGCATAGGTAATCTAGCCAATAATATTGTAATAACTATGTATGGTGCCAGGTAATTGAAACATTGAGGGAATCACTTTGTATTATCCAACCACTATGCTGTGTACTTCAAACTAATACAAAATAGTACTAAATGTAAACTGTAATTGAAAAATAAAATTTAGAAAATGGAATTTGTTTCCTGTTGACTTCTCTCCTGCAGTCATGTGCTAGACTGGTTGCCTTTGTTGGGCATTGCCCTAGTCCTGGTTTATAATGTGCTTTTCCAGTATAATGGATGATGTCCAGATTTCTTTAGCTCCTTTAGAAATTTCTTGCTATAGCTCTAGCTGATTTGGTTCAGTGGAAAGAATGTCGGCCTGTGAACTGAAGCGTGCCAGGTTTGATTTCAGTCAAGAGCACATGCCTAGGTTGCAGGCTCAATCTACAGTAGGAGGTGTGCAGGAGGCAGCCAATCAATAACTCTCTCATCATTGATGTTTCTCTCTCTCTTCTTCCCTCTCCCTTTCTCTCTGAAATGAATAAAAATATATTTAAAAAAAAGAAATTTCTTGCTGCAGAGTGCTGGACCTGGAGCTTTTTATTATTCATTCAGTGATTTCATTTTTAGCATATGGAAATGGATTCTTTTGGTTTCTTGCTTTTTCAGCTGAGTGGATTTTACCTCTTTGTATTTCAAATCTTTAACTTTGTTCTTGGGGTGCTCCAGGGCACTTTTAGGTCTTTGTTTAATATTTTTTGTTTCAGTCAGTGTATGCTTAATTTCTGGTTGGTCCTTTTTCATATCCTTGAGAGTCTGCTTTATATCCTTGAGGGTTTCTTTCATTTCCTTGTAGGACTCATTCATTTCCACGTTGGTGTTGATCATTTCCTTGCAGGTCTCGTTTATATCCTTGAGGGTGTTGTTCATTTTCTTGTAGGCCTCATTCATTTCCTTTGTGGTCTTGCTTATTTCTTTATAGGCCTCGATCTTTTGTTGGAGCCTCTTAAAAAACCCTATAACCGTGGTTCTGAATTCCATGTCCAGTCGTTTTTTTTCCTCCATTTCTTTCACATCTGATTTCTTTCCATGTTGCTGCATGGTGGCTGCTTCCCTGAGTTGGTCTATTAGCTTTGTGTGGTAGACTTCCTACTAGGGATAGTGGCTCAGCCTCCCCGGTTACCTGAGGTGGATATGGGCTGCACAGTCTTGCTGAAGTTAAGCTCAGTTAATCGTTGTTAGCACTTGGAGGGTTGACCTCCAGGCCAATTGTCTGTGAAGCTCAGCTGTGCTCAGGTTTGGTGGGCGGAGTCTCTGGGCCAAGCAGAAAGCGTTAGCTCCGCCCTATGGGGCCCCAGGGACACTGTGCCGGGGGCAATGGCCGCCAGCACCTCTGAGAGAGAGCCCCTGTGGAGCTCCACCGGCTGCCGGTTGCCGGGGAATTCAGACTTTCCCAAAATGAGTCTGCATGCACAATGTCTCACTCAGGGTCGTAAAACAAAGCAGACTGACGGTTTTCCGAATGAGAGGCAAGTCGAGGTGCGCTCTCTGCGCAGTCACACAGCCGAGCTGTTCGCGAAAGCTCCCTTCTCCACAAGCCGGCAGACCCGAGCTTCGGAGTGCCCTCCCACTGTCCAGTTTTCACCCCGTGTGATAGTGGGTTCTCCGGACTTCGCCCAGAGCTGGAGAATCAGTCAGTGGGACACCTTTGTCTCCCCGTTCGAGAAAACTGGCCGGTTTCCAGCCGCCCGCCCTCTCCGTGGCTCGCACTCCAAACCTTTCTCCGTGCGAATCTTTCAATGCTGTCAGCCGCCGCTCCTCCGAGTCACAGTGTCTTATCTTCACTTTTATTTGTGGAATTTTCACTCAGCGAGCTTTCTGGTGATTCTGGAAGGTGTTTGTTCTTTCGTTAAGTTGTAGTATTAAAATTGCTGATTATGACGGCAAGATAGGTGTTTCACCTTTGCCGCCATCTTAGTTCCTCAGCATATGGAAATGGAAGCAAGGTATTTGGTTTTGAGAGCACTTATGGTTTGACCATCTGGCTCTGTAAGTGCCCAGGAGCCACCTACATTTTCTTGGGGACAAGTCCCCACTGAAAGCAAGGCTCAGGCCACCAGTTGAGTTTTTTCTGCTGGTGTGCACTTTATGGGAAGGTAGCTGTCTCCTGACCTGCCTCCCAGATAATGAGACAGATGCCTAAGGCATTAGTCAGGGACAAGGGGCCACTGGATTATTTCCCCTCTCTTGCTTGCTGGCTCTCACTGGGTCCTCAGATAGGGAAGATCATTATGCTGCTTCAAACTGGGTGATGCTTGGAAGATTGTGGCAGCCAGACCCTAAGTAAAGGTATATTTGAGATAATGAGGGACACATTTGTACCAGGAAAATAAAGCCTTTCATAGCTGGCATCTGATATTCCTGCCTAACAAACTCAAGGCTGAGCTAATCACACCCAGTTTTTTTTATTTATTATTATTTTTAAATTTAATTTATTTTTTTATTGCTTTCAGAGAGGAAGGGAAAGGGAAGAGAGATAGAAACATCAATGATGAGAGAGAAGTATTGATCAGTTGCCTCCTAAATGCCCCCTACTAAGGATCGAGCCTGCAACCCGGAGATGTGCCCTTGACTAGAATCAAATCCAGCACCCTTCCATTCACAGGCCAATGCTGTATTCACCAAGCAACTGGCTAGGACCACATCCAGTTTTTAAAAGAGATACTCAGGTAACAAGTTCAGAGACTAAAAAGATGATTTTAGCAAAAACAAACAAAAAAACCAAAACACCCAATATGTAGAAAAAGCTGAATGATTTCATGGATTAATACAAAGCTATTAACCAATAATATGAATGTAAATTCCTATTAAATAGTTCTATTGCCAAGTTATAGAAAATTCATGACTTCTCTAGAGGGAAAATTAGCATTTATTTTACTTACATTAAAAATAATCATACCAAGATTCCTTTGAAAGTGGTATGTGTATTTGTGTACATGTGTATATAATATAGTGTAATGTATTCACTGAAATTTTAGTCAATGGCTTAGATGGAATATGTTTTAATCAGTCATATTCTGCTTTTGAATGAGTAAGAAAAAAAGAGATAGTAATAGTAATATTTACAATAATGATAATAGTAATAATAATATTTGTATAGTGTTTTTGCAAACTTCACTTATAAAATTGATCTATTTTAATCCTTAAACTCTTAAAATAGCATTCTTGATCACTGGGGCAGGTAGACCAGGCATTATTATTGTTAACTTTTGTGATAAATGAGCTGTGTGCCATCATAAAATAGTTAAGGGAAATGAAATATTTTTCTTATCATAAGAAAGTCATAATTATATTTTAAAAACCTAAAGTAAAATATTTATAAATTAATCCACTGAGTAGGGTTTTATTTCCAGAACATTATAGGTTTCTGGGGAACCACAGCCCTAGTTGGCAACATTGTGCTAAAAATGTTGGTAACCGTTAAAGCAATGTAAAAAGCCTAGCACATAGTTGTTGCTCAGAACATCTCCATGCTGTTCCTTACCTGAGCACAGCTGTGTCATTGGTGCCCAGCACTGTGCTAGGTCATCTGGAGGGTACAAATGTGTTTAGGACATTCCTTGTGTTGTATGTGACCTAACTGGAAAGATAGAGGCTTGACCATCCCTGGAACAATCACACCCTGGAGTCACAGGGGAGGTAAGTCCACTATATCATGTATACTGAAATGGGGAGGGGTAGTTCTTTAAACTTCAAACTCTCATTTCCAGATAAAAAGTGAGTAGGTTATGGGTGACAGATGCCCATCTTAGGTGCTTCTTCTGATGTCCGTAGAGTTAAGAAGCCCCAGGTGTCCTTGCTACCAAGTTCTCCCTGTTACTCCCAACTCTCCTCTCTTCCAGGGCAACCCTGTCATCTCTGGTTGCAAAATGGAATGCATTTCTCCCATATAAACAAGGTTATAAATGCTGGTTAAGCATAGTTAATATGATATCATTTGTAATATATATATTAATTACAATTTCTTTAAAGAGCCTTTTGTGGGCAGTTTTAAGGATTTGACCATAATTTATAACTCTGTGTCTATGGGAAAAATGTGTGCTGAGAAACCAAACACTCAAATCAATAGACAAACTATTAGAAAATAAACCTGGGTTGTATGAGCATGACTGAGTACTATATTGTGCAGTAGACGTTGGAAGGGCTGAGTGTTTCAGAGAAAGAAGATTTCCATAGATGCTCTCTGGGTCTAGAGGAGGTAGCATGACATTACCAATCCATCAATCTCTTTATGGCACCAAAATCTGACTGTGCTTTCCACATATTATCTAGTGGATGTAAGAGTGACCATGGTCTCATGTAATTAATCTTGTGCTGACTACCCAGTGAGTGCCCTTTCCCTCCCTCATTACCCTACTTATGTCCCTTTTTGTACATTCTTACTTTCAAACAAGAGGAGGGATATATTTTGATTAAGAGTACTTTTTCTATTTTTTAAAACATTTTAAGCACAAAAATACAAGAAAATATGAATCATGTTCTATATGGAATATAAAAGTGAAAGCCACAATCCAATTCCCACAGTAGAGGTACTTGGTATATTCCATTTATAAAATGAATTTTTTAATATGAAACTAAATTACATCTCCATATCAAATTAGGCACCTTGGTGGCAAAAGTGTCTGTAATGATTCAAGATCTTTTCTGTTCCAACCCAGTGGTTTATTACAGTTTGAATGGGTATTGCAGGGAGGGAAGTAACATTTCTAGGTGAGTAGGATAAGCATAGTTTGAAAAGTTCTACTATTGTGTAACATAGGCATCTCTGCTCCTGGTGTGAAAATTATTGCTCTCCATTTCAAAGCCTTTAGTAATTAACCACTCTATGGTTTTCAACATTCATCTTTGACTTGTGCCCTATTTTTAAACAATATCACACCACTTTATGTTAGAACTTTATGATAGTACTAGTGGCCCTATGCACAAAATTCGTTCATGGGGTGGGGAGTGTCCCTCAGCCTAGCCTGCACCTAGCAGTCAGACAACCCTCTCAGAATCTGGGGCTGCTGGTTCCTAACTACTCACCTGCCTGCCTGCCTGATTGCCTCTAACCAGTCTTCCTGCCAGCCTGATCACCCCCAACTGCCCTGTCCTGCCAGCCTGATTGCCCCAACTGCCCCCACCTCTGCCAGCCTGCTCTCTCCTAACTGCCTCTGCCTCAGCCCCACCATCATGTCTTTGTCTGGAAGGATGTTTGGAAAGTCTGCTGGTATAATTAGCATATTACCCTTTATTAGTATACATACTTTCATTTTCTAAGTGTTTTGCTGTTGTTTTATACATTTTGTCTTAACATATATTATAAAACCTACAATGCATTTTTTGCTTCAGTCATTTTTTTTTTTTATGAAACTACTAGAGGCTTGGTGCATGAAAATTGATGCACTGGAGGAGGGCAGTCCCTCAGCCTGGCCTGCTCCCTCTAACAGTCTGGGAGCCCTCAGGGGCAGGAGGCAACCTAACGACAATCAGGGGAAGGTGATGCCCCCACCTCTGCTGTTGCCATTGCTGGCAGCACAAGCCTTGGCCAGCCCTGGTTACCTGACCCTCAGGAGGCCCTGGGTGGCTGGGCAGCTGCCATCTGAAGCTTACCTGCACCTCAGGCCAGCCCTGGGTAGCTAGGGGGCCGAGGGGACTGGGGAACTCTGGAGGCAGGCGCCCTGGTGGGGCTGAAGGGACTGGGTGCCGCCATCTTGTGGCTGTGGGTACCACCATCTTTGTGAAGGTGTGGCAGTCAATTAGCATATTCCCTCTTTATTAGATAGGATAAAAATTAAGAAATATTTTATATTTACCATTTCTAGCAGTCTTCATTCTTTTTGGTTCATCTAAGTTTCCATTTCAAAGTGAGGGAGATAGCCGAGACCTGTTTGGCTCAGTGGATAGAGCGTTGGATTGCTGACTGAAGGGTCCCGGGTTTGATTACGGCAAAGGCATGTACTGTGGCTGCGGGCACATTCCCAGTAGGGGGTGTGCAAGAGGCAGCTGATCGATGTCTCTTTCTCATCGCTGTTTCTGAGTTTCTATCCCTCTCCCTTCTGCTCTGTAAAAAATCAATAAAATATATATTTTTTAAAAAAGTGAGGGAGGTAGATCTGACTATAACCTTTTCCTATATCTATATTATTGCTTCGATTTACCATTTTTCTTTCTACTTGAAAAAAGAGATTTCATAATAAATACTAAAGCATTGTTAATGAACATATCGAAGGTGATTTTTTTTTTTAACTTTTCCAGTAGCTTCTCAAAGTTTCCCATGGATTTTACAAAACATCTTTGAAAATGAGGGTAAAATGATGAAATCTAAAAACACAGGAGGCGGTCCAAAGATGGGAAAGCCCAGTAGACCTCTGTGAGCCAACTGCCCCGCCCTTTGCCTGCCAAGGACAGACTCACTCTTCCCTGTCAGTTTTCTCTGGACTCATCAGAGTGGAGCCTCTGGGACCCTCCACATGATCAAACTGCTAAAGCGGGGAGGACTTGGCTAGTTCACCTCATGGGCAGGCCAATGAACTGTCTGAAAGATGGAGTTTATTACGAGAAACTCTAAAATGTTTTCTTTCGCTGAAATTCAGCTGGGCCAAATAATTTTAGACGAAACTGATTGTGGTCATCAAAGTTTTATAAAATCGCAGGATAACATTAAATTTGTGTATCACAATGTTGTCTGGAATAAGGAGCAGGCTGCACCTAATATTTGGCTTATCCTACTTTTTATCAGTTAGTTTTTGCTGCTTTGATTAATCTCTTAATGATGTTGGTTGATTTCTCAGAAGAGAGCATGCCTTTATTTGTATGAAAATGTGCTACCTCAGATGACAGAACTGGGTGTTGGTCCGGTTTCTCCTTCCAAAAAGAAAAAAAATTGCAATGTATCTCTCCCAAATTAGGCTTGGTAAATCACAAGTAAACATGGTATTACAAATATCTCAGCATCCATCACATCCTGACATACATATTACACATTAATTATTTCTTAGAGTAAATTAAAAAAAATCACTTTCTCTAATAGGGATTCCTTGTTTCAAGTCTCTCTGTTCTATATTCCTATTGTACACTTAATTTTTTTCTATACCAATACTCATGGTACTTTATTTTAATTACTTCTTTTATTGCCAACATTCTTAGGTCAATTGATATTTCTGAGTGGGCATTAAGTGTGTTTTGCTTACTGTGGTATTCTTCACACTCAACACCACTGATGTGTACCTTCAACAAGTATGTTCTTAGATAATACTTGTCATAGGAATAAATAAGTAAATATACTTCATTTTAAGTATATCTGAGTTTCTTGATATTAAATTGTTAACCCATTTGTGGTACCAATATAAATGGCATTATATCTACACCTTTTTATACCTAACCCCCCCACACACTTATAGTACTATAACTCATTAAATTTAAGATAGCATCAGTTGTACAACACACTATTATCTTATACACCACTAAGAAAGAAAAAATATCCTGCCAATTACAGTGTGACCCAATACTTTATTTTAATACTATTTCACCATAAGAAAAGATAAAATACTGCCATGCTAAGTGAAATAAGACAGAAAAAGTCAAGAACCATATGATTTACACAAATGTGGGATATAAAACTGAAAGTAGCAGATGAACAAACAAACAAAAACTTATAAACACAGACAACAGTATGGTGGTTACCTGAGGAAAAGGGAACAGTATGGTGGTTACCTGAGGAAAAGGGAATTAGGGGGGTGAAGATAGTAAAGGATAAAGGGGGTCAAATATATGTTGATGAAAGGTGATTTACCTTTGGGTGGTAAACATACAATGCAACATACAGATGATATAGAATTGTAAACTTGAAACCTATATAATTTTTATTACCCCATGTCACCCCAGTGAGTTTAATTAAAAAGTTTGACCAGGGAACCAAGATGGTGGCATAGATAAAACACCTATCTTGCCGTCATGCTCAGAGATTTTAATACTACAACTTAACAAAAGAACAAACACCTTCTAGAATCACCAGAAAGCTGACCGAGTGAAACTTCCACAAATAAAAGTGAAAATAAGACACTGTGACTCGGAGGAGCGGCGGCGGACAGCGTTGAAAGATTCGCGCGCAGAGAGAGGTTTGGAGCGCGTACCAGCAGAGGGGGCGGGCGCCTGAAAACCGGCCAGTTTTCTTGAACAGGGAGACAAAGACGTCCCACTGGACTGATTCTCCAGCTTTGGGCGAAGTCCAGGGAACCCACTATCATACGGGGTGAAAACTGGACAGTGGGAGGGCACGCCAAAGCTCGGGTGCTGCAAGGGTCTCCCAGCTTGTGGAGAAGGCAGCTTGCGCGAACAGCTCAGCTGCATGACCACACAGAGAGCGCTCTGCGACTTGCCCTCTCATTCGGGAAACCGTCAGACTGCTTTGTTTTATGACCCTGGGTGAGACATTGGGTGTGCAGACTCATTTGGGGAGAGTCTGAATTCCCCGGCAGCTGGTGGAGCTTGGCAGTGGCTCTCTCTCAGAGGTGCTGGCAGCCATTGCCACCAACACAAATTCCCTGGGGCCACATAGGGCGGAGCTAATGCTGTCTGCTTGGCCCGGAGACTCTGCCCATCCAACCTGAGCACAGCTGAACTTCATAGACAATTGGCCTAGAGGTCAACCCCTCCAAGTGCTAACAACGATTAACCTGAGCTTAACTTCAGCAAGACTGTGCAACCCATATCCACCTAGGGTAACTGGGGAGGCTGAGCCACTGTCCCTAGTAGGAAGTCTACCACACAAAGCTAATTGACCAACTCAGGAAAGCAGCCACCATGCAGAGACATGGAAAGAAATCAGATGTGAAAGAAATGGAGGAAAAAAAAAACTACTGGACATGGAATTAAAAACCACGGTTATAGGGTTTTTCAAGAGGTTCCAACAAAAGGTCGAGGCCTATAAGGAATTAAGCAAGACCGCAAAGGAAATAAATGAGTCCTACAAGGAAATGAAGGAGACCCTCAAGGATATAAAGGAAACTCTCAAGGATATGAAAAAGGACCAACCAGAAATTAAGCATACACTGACTGAAATAAAAAATATTATACAAAGACCTAAAAGTGCTCTGGAGCACCCCAAGAACCAAGTTCAAGATTTGAAATACAAAGAGGTAAAATCCACTCAGCTGAAAAAGCAAGAAACCAAAAGAATCCAAAAAATTGAAGATAGTGTAAGGGGCCTCTGGGACAACCTCAAGCATACCAACATCCGAATTATAGGGGTGCCAGAAAAAGAGAGAGAGCAAGACAATGAAAACCTATTTGAAAAAATAGTGACCGAAAACTTCCCACACCTGGTGAAAGAAATTGACTTAGGAGTCCAAGAAGCGCACCGAACCCCAATATATAGGAACCCTAAGAGGACCACACCAAGGCACATCATAATTAAAATGCCAGAGCAAAAGACAAAGAGAGAATATTAAAAGCAGCAAGAGAAAAACAGATTGTTACCTGTAAGGGAGCACCCATACGATTGTCAGCAGATTTCTCAACAGAAACGATGCAGGCCAGAGGGGAATGGCAAGAAATATTCAAAGTGATGAACAGCAAGAATCTACAACCAAGATTACTCTATCCAGCAAAGCTATCATGCTATCATGATATTGAAGGTCATATAAAGTGCTTCACAGACAAGAAAAAGCTAAAGGAGTTCATCACCACCAAACCAATATTGTATGAAATGCTGAAAGATATTCTTTAAGAAGAGGAAGAAGAAAAAGATAAAAGTGTAAATTATGAACAACAAATACTCATCTATCAACAAATGAATCTAAGAATCAAGTGAATTAATAAGCTGATGAACAGGATAAACTGGTGAATGTAACAGAATCCCGGACATAGAGAGGGAGTGGACTGACAACTCTTGGGGAGAAAGGGGGTGTAGGAAGTGCAGCAAGAGACTGGACAAAAATCATGCAACTATGGGAGAGGACAGTGGAGGAGGGTGAGGGCGGAGGGTGGGATGGGTACCAGGTGGAGGGGAACTATAGGGTGAAAAAAAAAGGGGAACAATGTAATTAATAAACTGAACAATAAAGATTAAAAAAATTATTAAAAAAAAGTTTGACCCAAAAAATCAGGTACAGTAATAAATCATTTCACAACTTATTGATATGAGTGCTTTCCAATTAAACTAGGAAATACTCCAAATGGAAGAGATTAAAAGCAAATTTGGGTCTGGTAAGCAATGAAATATTTTTTTTTAAATAGAAAGCCCAAATAAGTTTAAACTTTGTTGAATATCCATTACCAATTAAAGAATGTATAGAAATTATTTTTTATTGCCAAATAATTTTAGAGAAGCTGTAATGCATTTTTTACATTCTTAGTGAATATATGAAAGAACAATGCTGTTGCCTCTTCAGATATATCCATTTTCTTATTTTATAATAAAAACATTGGCCTCTGGTCTTTCCAAGATCCAAAATAGTTTGTACATTAATTGTATGTTGTGGAATGTTCTCTTCTGCTTCCTGGTCTTCCCCCCAGAGAAATGTAAAGTGGCACTAAAGATTTTCCTCTAATTATTTGCAAAAAACTCTGGAAGCAGGATATTTGATTTGAGATGAGAAAAAAATGTCTAGGACACATATATTTTGTTTTTAATTAGGTCACATTACTAAAGGTCAGCACTATTTAATTGATTAGTCTTGAGAATGTCTGGAGTGGCCATTGGTAAGCTCATGAAATTGGCAAGAGATAAAAAGAATTGGAAGAGGAAGAGGGAGGAAAAGGCAAAAGAGAGAAACAAAACAAGAGAAAATAAAGACCATTAAGTGTTGGCTTCTTTTATTTTTCCTACACAGAGATATTTCCAACTGCAGCTATCTTGTAACATACACATTATCTAGAATTTAAGACTATTATCCAATAATATATTGGTATGAAATCCATGCTTTAGTATTATAGCTGAATTTGTGACTTTATCACTCTTTGTAAAGCCTCTCATTGATTCATCGCATCATTTGTTGCAGGTACTCATTCCCTTTGAAGTCTTTTCTTCATTTGAAACCTAGGTTTTCTTCTTCAGAATATCTCCATTAGGATAGCAACACTCAGTAAACTTCTGTATAGTAAACTCCACCTGAGGATTTGCTTCCTGGAAAAATTGACCTGCCTCACCAAAGTTTGTGTTTTACTAGTAAATACAAATCAAATCCACAGAAAGCTTTTATGCAGAAAGTGACAAGACCTGATTTGTGGTTTAGAAGGAGCACTTTGGCTCCTGAATGGAGAATGAATTACTAGTGGGCAAGAGTAGAAGCCCTTCTATAACTTTCAAAAATAGTGGTGTCTTGGTGGGGAGAAGTATCTATTCCTGTTGGAGCTGTTTTGTAAGACATTCAGGGCTAAGATATGCTGGCTGGAAGGAGCTGTAGACTGGCCCTCACCTAGAGGCAACACTGCTCAAGAGGAAGGACCTACGGGCTTTCACTGGTCAGTTGGGACAGAACTGTTGCTATCAGGCACAGAGGGCTCTCTAAGACTAAGTAAATAGATGTTGCGAAATGTACAAATGTTGAACCATTATGTTGTAATGTTATTGCCCTGTTGGGACTAAAGGAGAAACCATTAAAGTGGTTAAAAAGAGAGGATATTTACCAGCACACTACTAATTACACACAAGCAGGCAGTTCCTGGGGAAGGAAATTGAATCCTCAATGGCAGGTCTTGGACAGAACAAGAGAGACTTCTTTTGTCTGAGTCTCAAGGCAGGTAACAATGAGGAGAGGTCACAGCCAGCCTGAGGCCAACCTCATTCCACTTTTCTCCATCCTCTGATCTCCTGCTAGGGCTTTTCATTTTAGTCAAACCTAACTAGCAGCAGAGTATGAAGACCTTGTTGGTGAGGTCCATAGAAGTCAGTCAGCATTTGCATAGATCAGAGTGAAGGATGGAGAGTGGATATGGAGAAGCAAATCGTAGAAACCTGGCATGCAGACTGAAAATTCTTCTGTGTTGAAATTCATGCTTCTTGAAGTTTCATGTGCATATGGATCACCTGACTATCTTGTTGTAATGCAGATTATGTTTTAGGAGAACTGAGGTGGAACCTGAAATTCTGAATTGCTATCCAACTCCCATTTGATGCTGTGGCTGCTGGTGCATGGACCACATTGGGAGTAGCAAGGCTACAATTTCCTTTCCTAAACTAAGTCTTGTCAAAAGTCATTGTTTGGTCTCCCCATGTGAAGGAAGAGTCCTTTGACCACTTAACAAGCAGGGAAAAGGGAAGGGAGCACAGTGTTCTCTTCCCCCACCCCACCAACCCAGGGCCACATGAAAATACTGGCATTTACCAAAGGCAGGTCAGCAGTTCTAGAAGAATAAAGGGCAACCGTCACTTTTCCTAAGGGGCCTGTGGACAGAGGAGATTGATGGCCTGAGCCCATAGAGGCAGAGACCAACTGATTCAGCAAAGCATATAAGATACCAGCACCTTTGAGGAGTACCCTAAAGGGAATATTGATGTCCTAAATAATAGGAAAATACCTTATTTATGTTTACAGCCTAGGTAAACCTAGACTTACAAGGAATGAATAAAGTCTGATAGTTCAGACTCAAAATCCATTGCAGAACACCCTTGAGCTTTGCTTTGTATTTGCTCTGTTGTTAACAGCTGTCTTTCATCGGTGCTTTCAGTAGGTCCCTGATTATTGAGAACAGAAAAATCTAAATGGGAGAGGGCAGCTCTGGTAGAGGCCTATGCAGTGACAAAGCACAAAAACATACTTCTGCCTGCATGCAGGCTGCCCCCGCTTTTTGCTACAGGGCGTTCCTGGAAATGCCATTGAAAGCAGGAAAATGGCAGGAGATGAACTGTGTTTTACTCCTACTGCAGTGTAGCCAGCACTTACCTTCTTTTTCCACCCAGTATTCCTGACTCATTAAGGCAAAATGTTGACAATTTCAAGTTAGCTTGAAGACCAATGAATTAGCCAGGAAAGTGTTGAATGAGTGAATCAATGAAGTGAAATTAGTGTTTTGTCAGCTCCATCAGGCCAGCAGATGGATGAAATGTAAGGAGAGAGGACTACCTGCACATTTTTCTTTTTCTTTGGATTAATAGTTGAGAATAGTTGAATCTTAAATTCCTATTCCAAAAGCTGTACAAAGAGGAGAATCTGTTTTAACTTTCTCAACTGCAGGAACAATGATTTTAATAAGAGCATTTTGAATAAATTTTCATAGGCCATTGGTCCCTGGATGGTGATGAAGGCAGGGGTATGAGAGAAAGTGGGAGTTGACTGGTTAATGGATATAAACACTACTGTAAATAGTGGTACAAATTGCAAATGCCTATGTAGCCCTTGCTGTGTGCCAGACACTGTTCTAAGGTATTTACATGAGGAGGGCTGGGACCAAACCACAGACCCCACCCCACCTACCCCCACATCCCCATTATGTACTGACTGTGTCTTTCCAAAATGCATGTGCTGAAATCCTAATGCACAATGTGATGGTATTAGGAGGTGGGGCCTTTGGGTTAGAAATAGGTCATAAGGGTGGAGCCCTCATGAATTAGGTTAGTGCCCTTGTAAGCAGAGACATCAGAAAGCTTACTTCTTTCTCTGCTATCTGCAAGAACACAGCCATCTGCAAACCAAAAGGAGAGTCCTCAACAGAACCCAATCCTGCTGGCATCCTTATCTTAGACTTTCCAGCCTCTAGAACTTTGAGAAGTAAATGTTTATTGTTTAAGCCACCCAATCTATGGTATTTTTGTTATAGCAATCTAAATTGACTAAGACATCTCCTGTCATAGAAGCATTGATATTCTAACAATTTATTAGCTTTATTCTCGCATTTACCTCAGCATGAAAATGCAATAAGCTGGGGTTAAAGAGATGGGGAGACCTGATTTATTTTTATTTTATTTTCTTGTTATAGAAAATCATAACTTAACCAAATAAGTTTAGGAAGTCAACACTCAGTAAAAGGGGGAAGAAAGCAGTTTTTTATCTCTTTTGTAAAGTTTGGTAACAAATTCTTTTGACCCTTACACTGAGGGAGTTGACTGGTTAGTGGATATAAATACTACTGTAAATACTGCTATAATTTGCAAATGCCTATATAGCACTTGCTGTGTGCTAGACACTATTGAGGTCCCTAATACTACTTGATATGAGTCCTCTCTTCTATAATTGTCTCTATCCCTTATATCTGCCCCCTACCAGTTTTTTTTAAATATTGTTATTGATGAGAGAGAGAGAGAGAGAGAGAGAGAGAGAGAGAGAGAGAGAGAGAGAAACATTGACTAGCTGCCTCTTGCAATGCCCTCCCTCTCTCCCACCCGATGAGGATTGAGTCTTCAACCTGGTAATTGAACCAGCAACCTCTTGGTGCATGGGATGATGCTCAACCAACTGAACAACATCATCCAGGACACCCCTACAAGTTTTTTAAACACAGCTAAAATCTGGTATGAATATATTGATAAACCTAATCCTAAACCTAATCTATGAGTAGAAGTATTCATTAAGAATTACTTTCTACTTTGTCAACTGCTAAATAAACCAATCCCATTAGATGATGTATACCTGAACCAGATAACTTCTAAAGACACTTATAGATCTATTTCAGAGTGCATGACCAATCTTCTCCTTCCTCCCATAAATGGGCCAACTGCCTGTTCTCTTCTTTCTGAACCTTGATATTAGCCCATAGGACTTGTAGCTTTATCCTTGATCCTGAGGGACCTCAATTATGTCTGTCACAGGGGTAATGGAGAAGAGGGTTGGCTACTAAAGAGACTAGAACTGGAATTGACTAATCAGTCAATCTATCTAGCATAAATTTTGATCATGTCTCTCCACATATTCTTGGTTCCTTTGAGTTGGGGAGACATAAAAAGGTGAATACTGGGTTTCCATTTGGCGTATTTTAGAAAATACTGAGCAATAAGGCAAACCCATCCTGTGGCCTTTGGGAGATCTTTCTCTGTGGAATAACACGGGTGAAGCAGTGTTCGAGGACTGGTAAGTGTGACAAAGGAATTCTATCTCCATCTGATCTATGTCTTCAGTAACATTTCTGAGTGAGAAAGTAGGTAAGTTTTCATGCACTTCATTTTTATCTGTATTTGGCTGTGTTTGTGAGTTGCCATGAAGAAATAAACAAACAAATGCAATCAGTTCTTTCTTCTTCTCCATAGTCACATGCTGCTAGGTATAGGAGCGCTGCAGGCTGATGACTGCGCCCCTTCCCCAGACTCACTTCATCCTTCTCTTGACAGCTCAAGGGCTGAGCAGAGGCCTCAGGGCTGTGACACTGTAGAGAGGAAGGCGGGAGGTCACAGTGTGAGGTCTGGCCACCTTGTTCCCAGATCCTTGCTTGCTTACTCTGGACCTTTGCCTGCAGCCTTAACCCTATACTCCAGACTCTGGGACAAACCTGTCCCTCATCCGAAAATTTAGGAGTCCACCAACATTGCACCGATGAATTCCCCTGCTCTGACCTCATGCTCCAGTTCCAGTAATTAGGCTTCTGCTTTGACTTGTGAACCAACTGGGTCATTGTCTTGTCACCCTGCTCTCAGTTTCAGTTTGTTTAAGCCTGAGGTCAATCCTCTGAACTTTAAATCCTTGGCTAAATAAAACTCTGCTTGAAGCTGCCAGAGTTCTCCAATATTGACCATTAGGCTACCTGATTATTAATTTGTATTTTGCTTTCTCCTGGGTGCTCGTCTGCTAGTCAGTTGTGATTTCTACACCACTGACTCAAGGCTAGCTCCTCCCACACTCTGACCTGTGGGTTAAACCTTGATCTTGGTAAGCGTAGTCATGTTTCCCTTAAGTGGTTCCCCAGATTTACCACTGTATGATGAAGCTATAAATGGGGAGAGTCATCAAAGTTACTAGCTCTAATTCTTATATTCCACCATTTGCCTTGACTTTGGAGATCTCTGGCAAAGAATGGATTAAAAGGAAAGGAATAGACTTTTTCTAGTTTAAATAAAAAAAAATACTGGGAAAAGCTGAGTGTAAAAATATAGTGCCAGGAGGAGAGAAATAGGAAAGCTCCAAGGATCTCTGCTGCAAGAGTTCTTGGGCCTCCAATTTAGGACACCTTGTGGTTCAGCTCCATGATCCTTAGTGGCTGTTTCTCTTCATTTAAATCTCCATATTCCCAGAAGAGACAACCTGATTAGCCTAGCTTCATTTAGGCATTCACCTCTAAGTAAATCAGCTCTGGTTCTTCTCACCAAGCTGCTGGGGCTTGTTTCTATGAATCAGGACTAGTCTCCATGAAAGAGTCTGAACTGGGAATTCACCCCAAATTCCATACCAGACATGAGCATGCTGGCCTCATGCGACACTGCCTCCCCTACCACATGGGCCCAACATGATTCCCAGCTCCTTCCTGCATAGCTGTCATTCTTCAAGGCTGTCACTGAAGGCTATATTTTTAACTAAAACATCCAATAAAAGAGGAGCATACGAGTAGAAATCACTTTGTAAAATAAGACTGACTTAACTTGAGTGTGGCCTATCATGCAGGCATGCCTCCTTGCCTTCCTCAGGGCTGAGTCCATGTGTTTGAGGTTTATTTAGCCTTAGACAAGGAATGCCCCTGAAACAACTGAGCCAAGTCAGATTCAGAGGGAGATCCAAAGAAAGCCTAGAAATTCTCTTTCCTATTTGGCTAAGGAATGACTTCAGAATGCCATTTCCATCTTATTCTTCCCAGATGAATGGGTACCAGGACTCACTTCTCTTTTCAGAATTGACTCCCATTCTTTTCTATAGGAACATGGCCTGGCCAGATGGCCTTATAATGTAGCATATTTGAGCATTACATAGTAAGCCTGCCACTTATTCACAGAATAGGCATATCTAGTGACAGGAGGTTATTCTGTTACCCAAATGCTACCACATCTGTGATTTCAGTCCTGGCCTGTCCCAATATGGCTTGCTGCCATGGCTACTGCTGTAATGATCTGATTCAGAGTCACATATAATGGTTATATGTGGGTGGTCTGTCAGGCTCCATGGCAGACATTTATATTTGCTTTATATAATTCATTACTTAACACAAATTCCATGAGATTCTCTTGGGAAAAAAAAGTGCTATGGTCAAATACATTTGGTTAACACTGCCTAATGTGTCTATCTTTTGCAGACCCAGGATGCTTAGCACTTCATTATAGATTCTGGAAATGCAAAAAGGAGACTTATTTAACTCCATGTAACCTAACATTTCCCAAACATGAGTTTTTCTACCTATTCACATCCAACAGAATTAGCTTACAGTGGAATGCTCTTAAGGAAATGCTTCCAGCATTTCCGTCAAGAAGGTATTATTATTCTCATTTTACAGATGGGAAGATGGAGGCCCAACTCAGAGAGCTTGCATAGCATGCTCCAAATTTACCCAGGAAGCAAGTGACTCTGCAGAGCTTTGAACCCCTCCTCTCTCAGTCCAAGTCCGGGCCTCTTTCTGCCATTCCTGGGTCACCATCTCTGAGACTTATCAAATACTCCTGGGAAACTGTTTTAACCAATTCTGGCTACTAACCAGCTGCAGATGCCAGAGATGCAGGAGAGCCGATGGTGTACTCTGTTTGTAGGTTGCCAGCTCATGCATAACTGGGAAAGAGCTGATATTTCAGCTCAAGTCTAAATACAGGAAAAAGCAAATGCTCCTGTTAACAGACCATCTTTCATTTGGATGAAGATCAGGTTTTTTGTTCTATTCAGATCTTAAACTGATTGGACAAGGCCCATTCACATTAGGAGGGTAATCTGCTTTACACAGTCTACTAATTTAAATGTTAATATCATCCAAAACACCATCACAGAAACACCAGCATGATGTTTGACCAAATATCTGGGCACGCTTCGCCCAGTCAGGTTGAATGTAAAAATTAACTGTGACAGATTATGAAAGTCTTCTGTGTCTTCAGTCTTGCTCACACGCTCTCTCCCTCTCATTGGATCTTCTTGTTTGTTTGCTCTGGTGAAGCCAGCTGCCACGTTGTGAGCAGCCCTAGAGAGAGGCCCCCATGACAAAAAACTGAGGTGGCCTTCAGCCAACAGCCAGCAAGGAACTGAAGCCATCAGCCCAATAGTCTGCAAGGAAGTTCATCCTGATAAAAATCATGTGAGTGCATTTGTAGGTGGATCCTGCCATGTCTGTCAAGTCTTGAGATGACTGCAGCGTTGGCTGACATTGTGGCTGTAGCCTATGATAGATCCTGAAGCAGGGAATCTAGCTCAGCCATACCTGCATTCCTGATCTACAGAAACTATGTGATAGTAAATATTATTTTAAAGTTTTTTAAAATTTATTTTGGAGTCACTCCTCTCACCCCCCTCAGTTGCAGATAATTAAGAAACATCTTATCCATTCGCCAGTCTCCCACAAATGGAGCCTGAGGATAACTGACTTTTCTGGCCCTTCCAGCCATTATCTCTTCTTAGTAGAGGACTCAGATGGGCTTTCAAAATGCCTGTCTCCAACCTTTAATTAGAAATAATGCCCACATAACTAAATAAGTTCTACCTGTGGCATTTAGAGATATAGTTTAGGTATGGATCCTTATAAAATAAATGAGGCAATTTCATAAGGAACAGAAACATTTATTTTCTGAATATTTTGTATTAACACATCTTGCAATTCCTTTTATTTCCATCATTGTCCCCACCAACCAACTCCCCAGAACCCTGCTCTCCTTGACATGTGTCCTATCCTGTCCCATCTCATATTGTGAAATCAGTCAATATAATACCCACCAATCTGTGAGTCTTTGTGGGCATGAGGTGGTAATTGACTTTTTCTGTCCTCATGGGCCAGGTGAAAAGGGAAGTAACTTTGTACACCCTGGGAATATTGACCATACAACTATAATGATACTTTTCTGTGATTGTATAAAGGACCAGAGCATGAACTTGGAGTCATACACAACTTGTTTGAATGTTGAGTCTCTTAATTACTAGCTATCCACGTAATCTTAATATCCTGATGCCTCAGTTTTTTCAACTATAAATTGGGGTGACAATTACTCAGAGTTCCAGTAAACATGAGATAAGATATTAAAATGACTAAATGAGATAATATGTGAGTAAATGTATAGCAAAGTTCCTGGTACATTAGTAGTAGCTAAAAAAAAAAGTTCTTTCATCTTCCAGGTATAGAGTTGCTCTTCTGTGTAGCACTATTGCTATTGGTGAATTCATTTTAATCTTTAGGAGTAAAAATCTTTAGAAACTAGGACCCTTTTCTAAGGTAGTGTCCCATTATTTGAAAGATCTCAACAAGGAGAATGATAGCTCTGATCTGGTCCTGATGATGCAGGAAGGGCAGTGGTGAAGAGAATATCTGATACTCTACTAGAGGCAATAGGGTCTTATGAATCAGCATATCAGGGATGACAGCGAATATGAGTAGGGGACAGTGAAGAAAAGGGGCCCTTTCCCAATCATTTTGCAGTACATAGTCTTGAGGCTTATGACATATAGACATAGTTGAGGGAATATGGGTAGAAAGAGATAAGGAAGGATCATCTGAAAAAAACCAAGTCAGATTCCCCACCAGTCCTGGCAGATGCGGTGAGCCATTTGCAAATTGACTTAGCAAATGAAGAAATGTGATATATTTTTTTTTTGCATCCTAGGTCAAGTAGAAAACTCTTCTAAGGATGCTCATTGTTAATGCTCAAGTCATACTAGTACTTGGGTTTGTGGACAGGTGAGCCTATATACAGAAGGTCCCCAGGGACTGAAATTTAGTTCTTTAACCCATAATCCTCCTACCAGTTCATCTCTCACATGAGCCAGAATCAAGTCCCTATGCACACTTCTACCTTTAGTGGGTAAAAAGCAACCCACCTACTATGGGCCATGGAGCACCCATTTGTTTTTCTCAAAGGCACTAGTGCTTAACTCTGGCTGCACATTAGAATCATATGGGAAGATTTTGTGGGAAAAAATAAAATAAAAATGATGGTGCCTTGGCCCAACCTTTACCCAAAGAATCAGAGTCTCTAGGGGGTAGGACTCAAGCATAAGAGCTTTGAAAAGTTCTCTACATAATTTTAATATCTAGCCAGTAAGAGTCCCTGATCTGGGACCTAAGATTGACTATAGTAATGTAATTCGGAACTGGAGACTCTGCTAAGATACTTAAAGTGTCACTAAGTTGAAAAACAGAATTTTTAAAAACAAGCCTTGTACTTAACATTTTAAGAACAAGGCCATGAGTGGGCTCACATGCTTGACCCTTCAGAAGGAAGGCCGGCCAATAAGTGAAGGGCGTGAAGGCAGCTTTGTTTGACCAGGGGAAATTCTAGCAGCTTGGAGTCTTTTGGAATATGCTTTCTGTTTGAGATAATGTCTGAAGGTTGAGACTGAGATGAATTATTTAGACCTTTGGGGAGGCTCTTTGCAATAAAATCAATTTTCTTTACTCTTTCTCTGCATAGTCAGAGTGAAATGGTCAAATCTCTGGAGTAAAACTAACTTTACAGACAGCAGCAACGAGAAAGTTCTGATGTTTGCTACTGTGTTGCTGATAAAACTTAAATTGATTGAGATACCCCTTGGGAAGGCTCAAGAAAACCTAAGTCTTGTTGTTATGAAGTGTTGTAATAATTTCCTTTGTAAGTCATATTCATGAGCTGTGTGATATGAATTTAATGAGAACCCAGATAAGGAGGGGTAGAAGCTTGGTGTTTTCAAAGTGCTGTAGAGGAAAGATTCAGAGGCTATATTCCAAGTTCACATTTCCCCCACCTGGGAGTTTTTGGCCTTCTCGAATAACAATAACAACAAAGCATCTGGTTCAAGGGATTTTTTGCTTTTGGTATGACCAGAGTGACCATATGTCCTGTTATTCCCCAAACAGTTCCAGTGTACACCTATTGTCCTAGACCAGTGGTCGGCAAACTCATTAGTCAACAGAGCCAAATATCAACAGTACAACGATTGAAATTTCTTTTGAAAGCCAAATTTTTTAAACTTAAACTTCTTCTAATGCCACTTCTTCAAAATAGACTCGCCCAGGCCATGATATTTTGTGGAAGAGCCACACTCAAGGGGCCAAAAAAGCTTCATGTAGCTTGCGAGCCGCAGTTTGCCGACCACAGTCCTAGACTAATTACCAACAACCACTTTTCCACTTTAAAAAGTGCCCTGAATTAGGCGATACATCATGTGCTCATCCTTATCATGATACAGTGTGCCCTGGGGCTGGGGAAAGGAGACCTGTGCTCTAGGACAATGTTCCCACTAACTGCCTGTGTGTTCATAGCAAATTATTTTTCTCTTAGAGACTCAGTTGCCTTCTCAGTCAAGTAAAGAAGGATTTAAACAAGGGACCCAGAGACTGGCCACTAGGCCAGTGCACAGTGAAAAATATACAGATTTTTGTATAAGTTTTGCTATGTGTCTGCATACATATCTTTGTACGTATGTTTTTCTGGGGAGAGTTTCAATAGCAGCCATCATAATTTCAAAGAGGTTTTATGATCCCCAAATAATAAAGGACTACATTGGCTGAACTCTGCAGTCCTATTCATCTCCAGAATTCTGTACTGTGGTTATGACGCTTTTAAAATAGGACTTGGGAGTCAGTTAAAATATTGTCTGAGAGTATTTCCACAATGAGAACAGTGTCATAATTGATTTCCCTTGTTCAAAACAAATAAATGAAACTTTATTTTTAGAGACAGGCAGCCCACACATTGCAGTGATGAAAGGGCTCTCCAGCAGGACGGGTGGGACCCCTGTGGTTGGGAACACAGGGTCTCCTGCTGTTGGGGGAGCACAGGAAGGGAAAGAGAAATCCCCCAAAGGAAGGCAGAGGTCCTTGTGAAGTAAGGATGGTTCACAGGACAAGAGAAATGTTCAGACCTCGTCTAAGACTGATAGAAAACAGGATGGGAGATAAGGGATTAAGGAAGTAATTACATTATCAACCAAAAGCAGGGACAGTGAGCTAGGAGCCTGTGGTCTGTTTTAAGCTTTATCATTTTACTGCTGTGTGACCATGGGCAGATGGGTTTCCACAGCTAGAAACCAGAACAGAGCTGCGTGATGTTGAACTGCCATGGCTTTCCTCGCTGCGCCTGCTCATACCAGCTCTGTTCCTTTCTTTCAGTGACCCTGAGGAAATCTCTCTGTGTCTGTTTCCTAAGAGTCAGTGCACTCCCCAAAGGCCTTGTTATACTGTACTGTTTTCCATACATCATGCCTCAATGGGAACATTCACTATTTCATACCTATTTCAGCTAGAGAGGAAATGTGCTTTGAAATTATGCCTAGTGCTTTCTTTTAAAGAGCATTTCACTTGAGCAATGCACCCTAGAGGCTGCTTTTCTGGTCCAGAGTGACCACTGAGCCAACTATGGAATTGGCTATAAACAGATCAAAATGTGACTTGGGCATTTTTTGTGTTTGGACGATCAGACCAGAGTCTGGGAAGCCCCGAAGGCCTCGCCCTGCTGGTGATGGGAAACATTTGGTACTAACCTATTTCCTTAGATACTTTCAAGGACTAACTCATGGTGATGGTGAAGAAATTAGCTATTTACTGTGAACGTAATGTTGTGTAAGCCATAGTAAGAAGTTCAGGTATGATATTTATATACAAGTCACAAAAGTAATAATAACTTTTTGTCAGGTGGCAGGTATTATAAAGTAAACTAGATCAGTGGTCTCTGGAGAGAAGTTTGAGCATCTCAGGGAGATGTAATTTGATCCACTGGGTCATGGGGAAAACATTAAATGTCTATATAAGCTTCTATTAGGTGAGTGGAAAGAGATTTTACTGAGAGGGTGTCTATGAAAAATATTTAGGGGACACCTGGGCTAAGCCATTGCCCAATTTATGCCAAGTATTTGTCCTAGGAGATACATATACAGAATGTGCTGCACTATGATGAGTGATAAGATTTCAAATCCACAAGAGCTCTGGACAATATGAACTAGAACATTTCTAACCTGAAAAAGAATGACATGGTTGCATATGATATCAAGCAGTAACCGACTGAGGGTATCAAGTAGTTACATAAAACTAATGACTGATAGTCAATGGACTTGATGCATGATCTTTTGAAAGCCACTTTTGGGGAGAGAGTCACACAATCCAAATATCCTGAGATTCTGGCAGGTTCACCATAATCAGAACTCTCCCCAAAAGAACTTCCATTCTTCCCTTTCTGTTCTTTTATCAAGTAGAAAACAACTGAATTCAATGAAAGGATTACATACAATTGTATACAACATTATATATAATAATTTAGTACGAATTCTTAATTCTTGGTCTAGCCTGGTGACACACTGTCTTAGCTCTTCATTAGAATCATGTGGGGATTTTTGTTTTGTTTTTAAATACTAATGCTTGGGACCTATCCCCAGAGATTCCATTTTAATTGTCAGGGGTGAAGCCTGGCAGAAACATTTCTCAAAAGTACTTTTGATGATTCTGATATGCATATGGGGTTGAGGACCAGTGGTCTAAGCCTTTTTAAACTCAACCTCCCATTTCCTGCTGGCCTGAAGATGAGCAAAGAATACCCTGTGGTCTGGTAATTTCTGTGGGAAACATGCAACAGTAAGTATTCCAGCTCCTTTTCTTTTTCTTAGGTCAAACCGTATTTTCCCAACATGCCCATGAGAAGTGATAAAAGTAGGAGCTGGTACTTATGTCATTTAAAAGCTACATTTGAGAAAACAAGGAACCTAATGTTAAAAAGAAGGAATATTGGTCATCCCATCAGAAATTTTCTCTCATCCTGATCCCTTGGAGAGAGCCTTTGTGATTTAAATTCTCTTCTCTCTCTCTCTTTCATATTTGAGTGTGGGAATTAACTTCTTCCTGGAGGTTCTGCTAGTGCAACTCAGCAAAGAAAAATCCTGATGAGTCTTGTAGTGTTGGAGGAACTATAGAAGGAAAAAAAATTGGTTATCTCAAATCATCTGTCATTTTTCAAAGCAAACACATGTCTGGATTTTTCTTTTAAATTATTGGTTGCTTTGGGGGATGATGGGAATGAGATATCTGGGATAACTCAGCCATTCTCCTAAAACTGGCATCTGCAGGCAGAACTCATCCATCATTTGGTGCTTACTCTTTGTGGAACGGACATGTTCTTGTGGAATCCCCTCTGATGATTTATGGAGCCACAGGAAATGTAGAGACCAGAAATTATTTCTACATAAAACCATAGCATAGGGAGAGTTCTCTTTTTGGTTTATTTATAGGCACTTTGAAATATTAAAAAAAAAGAAGAAGTTAAAAGTAGAATAATTAATATAAAAAACAAGTGAACTGTTATGCCCAGATTTTAAGATCCCCAGAGACCACCAGGGAGCCGGTACCAATGCAAGAGCAAAAGAACCTTTATTTAAGCCTGGACGTGGCTCTCCCAGCTCCACCGTCACCGCAGCAAGAAGCAAGAGAGAGAGTGATATCCGGCAACATGGCGATTTTATAGGGAGGTGGGGCCAGACGTGAAACATTGAGTTGGCCGATTCCAATTGGTTGCGTGAGGGCTGGGGCTAGTGAAGCAAATAATCCCTAATGCATGTGACCTGTCCTGCCCTTTGCTCTTGATTGGAGCTCAAACACATAGTCTTTTGCAATTGGCTAACTCAAAGGGAGTGGTTGGTCTTTGTGATTTCAAGATGGCAGCCCCCAGGTAAGCCTACACATCATGCGGCCCACATGATGGCCGTGGAGTGAATAGCAGCTGTCCTTGCAGTCCCGCTCTGCCCTTTCAGAACAAAGAGAGATTATAAAGCTGATTACTCTTCTATTCTTTCTACCTCTTGTATGACCTATGTATCCACGGGGGACAGCCAGAGAAAGAGAGTTTGTGCCAGGTAGTTTAATAAAGGTAATTTAATATGGAGAAGCAGTTTTTTTTAAAAAAAAGAATGGTGTTGAAAGAATTCAAAAACCAAATAGGGTTGGGAAGGCAACACAAGGGTTAGTGGTAGCAGCAAGCTATTGCCAAGAGGTATCTGAAATGAGAAATGGTAGCACTTCTCAACATCTCTTCAATGATTCAGATGATGTGCATGTGGTATTGAGGACCACTGGGTCTAGATCTTTAAAAACTCAACCTCCTGTACCCTGCTGGTCTGAAGATGCGCTGTGGCTGGGAAATATTAAATATTTTTGCCCTCTTCCTCTCTGAGAAGAAGAGGAGGTAGTATTACCAGAGGTAGAAAACCATGGATAGACACAGTAGCCATGTGGAAGCTCCCAGCAGAAGCTGGGACCTTGGCCAGAGGAGCTTTATAGCTAGGCTAGAATCAGGAACAAATAGCCCAACTTCCTCCTGCCTCCCAATATGCCACTAATACCCTTCATTGGCTGAACCTAATGGGAAGCCAGTTGTTCCTAACTGCAATGCAATTTTAGCACAACACAGATTGTCACATTAAATTCATCTTGTTAATTTGAACTGTAGTAGTTTGGTCGTTTTATTTCTAATTTGTAAATTTGTTTTGGTGTTATGGTTGTTTAGCATAATGAGTTTATATCCAGTTTTACATTGGTCTATATATTTAAATAACATTCTAATGAAAGTTGTTTGTCAGCACCAGGGTTTTGTGAGATTATTTTTCCTCTAAAAAGAGGCCCTACATTATTCAAATTTGACGATAATGGTATAAAATTATAAAAGCAGGAATGGCTCAGGATTTAATTGGGGGAACTGGGAAAGAGGAACTGAGGGTTGCCTGAGATTTGAGTCACAGGGAGTAGTTTTTAGTTTTGCTTAGGACAACTCTTTTAAGTACACAGTTTAAAAAGGGAGGAGTGTTTACCAAAATGCCAACTCATAGGCAGAATTTGTTTTTATATAAAAAGTATTTAATAAAATATTTTAAGAGGACTCAGTATAAATGTGGTCAACCACACAGTCCGCCTTGAGGATTGACTTTGTATGTGGGTGATTTTTGCAATATGTTCCCCTTTCAAATGATGTGCTTTGCAGCCTTTTCTGCTCAACAGTGGGAATTATTTTTGACAGACCTGAAGGTGACCTCAGTGTCCAGCCTGGGAGCAGCTGGCCTTGAGCTCTTAGTGACCATGAGATTTGGAGATCGGGGACAATCTCAGATTGGATGAGGTCTTGTATTCATAGATAGGAGCATGTTCTCTAGGTTGTGTTTGTTCCACACAGAAAACAAAACCAAAACCAAACAAATCCCCACTAGTTTCTCTATTGATTGAAGTATATATATCATTTGTGTGAATAGAATAAGTAGCTTTATTTTAAAACTTAAAATAAGTATGAAATATTTCAAGTACACAGAAGATAATATAACAAGCATCCATGCACCTGGCATCCAGTTTTAAACACAGCTAATGTTTTGTTATATGTATTTCATAACTTTCCCTCTTTCTTAGCCCTGGCTGGTTTTGCTCAGTGGATAGAGCATCAGCCTGCAGACTGAAGGGACCAGAGCATGTAGCTTGGTTGTGGGCACATCCCCAGTAGGGAGCATGCACCGGTGCAGCGGGTAGCCAATCAATGATTCTCTCTTATCATTGATTGATGTTGCTATTTCTCTCTCCCTCTCCCCTACTCTCTGAAATCAATTAAAAAAAAACAAAAATAAACAACAACACAAAAAAATGATTACAGATACAACAAAGCTCCAATGTTCATTATTAAACACTTTTAAACAGTTTCTCATTCTAGTTCTTTTTTAACTCATGAATTATTTTGGAAACTTCAAATGTTTCAAATGCCCGGGATTTGGGGGTCCATCTTTTGGTTGCAATGTGGGCAGAGAATTAGCCTATGTAATATCAGTTTTTGATAGTTCTTGAGATTGTTTTCATCATCTAGTAAATTTTTATATTTGTTGTATTTATCCTTTAAAATAATATTTCTAATCTAAATGTTGGAGTAGGGTTTTATATATTTTTATTAGCTTGATCATATTCATTGTATTGTTCAAATCATCTATATACTCATTAATTCTTGTTTTTTTTTAAACCTATCCACTTCTGAGGAAGAAGTACTAATATATTTTACTATGATTATGTATTCATCAATTTCTCTTTTACTTTAATTTTTGTTTTATGTGTTTGTAACTAAAATGTTTGCTATGTTTTAAAGCTAAAAAGTTGGGCAAAACATGCACAGGCTTGTTATTTTCCTAGAAAACTATTCTTTTTATTATTAGGTAATAACTTCCTTTGTTTATCCAACTACTTAAAGTCCATTTTATCTACTATGATGATATCAATACACTGCCTTCCTCTTGTATAGAATTTGTCTGGTACATATTATTCCAAGCCCTTCCTTTACTGACTTTCACTGTCACTGTGTTTTAATATGTCTCCTGGAAGAGGCATTCACCTGAATTATTATTTTGTCTGTTTATTTTTAATCCAATCATAGAGGCTCAGGAAAATCCCACAGAAAACACTTTAAATATATTGTACGTTTGATTTTAAAATGGATTTCATGTTTTTATTTCTTCACCATTCATTCTTTTAATTGACTTGATCAACTTTTCTTTTTCCCTCCTTTCTCTTATACTGATTTAAAAGTTTCACATTCTTTTGCATTTTATTTTATTTTTATTCTTTTTGTTTGTTTGTTTTAATCCTCACCTGAGAATATTTTTCCATTGATTTTTTTTAAAGAGCATGGAAAAGACAGACAGAAATATGGATGTGAGAGAAACACATCAATTGGTTGCCTCCTGCACGAGCCCCGACTAGGGCTTGGGCTGGACAGGAGCCTGCAACCAAGGTAGGTAGGTGCCCTTGAACAGAATCAAACCTGGGATCCTTTGGTCTGCAGGCCGATGATCTATCCACTGAGCCAAACTGGCCAAGGCTCTATTATTTTTGTCTGTTTTAGTAGTTACGTGTGTGTGTGTGTGTGTGTGTGTGTGTGTGTGTGTGTGTGTGTGTGAAAAATATGTTTGATGGAATGTTTGGCAACAAAGACCAAATAACATTTTTTAAAAATATTTTTTTATTGATTTCAGAGAAGAAAGAAGAGGGAGAGAGATATAGAAACATCAATGATGAGAGAGAATCATTGAATGGCTGCCTTCTGCAAGCTCCCCACTGGGGATCAAGCCCACAACCTGAGCATGTGCCCTTGATAGGAACTGAACCTGGGACCTTTCAGTTCGCAGGCTGATGCTTTATCCACTGAACCAAACCAATCAGGGTCCAAATAACATTTTTATTACCTTTTTCTTTTTATGCTTTTAAAAACTCATTGTGAAATTATTCTGTGTTCTGTTGACATATTTAAATTATCTGACATATTTAAATAATGTGATAATTGCCTTAATGTAAAATAATAAACCAGTTGAAATAAACTTGTTTTACTTGTTTATGTTTTGTGGTCAGACACTATTTATATTATGTGGGGAGAAGCAAACCACTTTGTGTGTAAAATGTATCACACAGAAACATCAACTAACCAACATGTGTATATCGAGAAAATGCCCCAATAAAGCAGGTTTTAGAAGTTTCTACTGACCTCTTCAGAACAAATTGGGTCAGGGGAGGGTGAATAAAGACAAGGACAAAAGTCTCAGCTCAATAGAAACTCTGTATTAAATTGCTATAGTGGGTCAGGGCTAAATGCAGAGAATCCTTAAGGGTTGGAGTGAATAGTCTATGTCTTCTGGCTACTAGCATCCTTTCTACCCTCTGATAATTGTGCCAATACCTTTGAGGAAACCATTCTCCATGAATCTGTGCAGCCTCCATGGGACTAGTTTAAGATGCTTCACTTTCTCTGGGCAATTGTCCCAAATTGATCCAATCAGACCTTCCATCCTGGGACTTTGAAGCTTGAGCTAAGTGAAAAAGATCTGAAGAATGACCATCAATTGCATTTTTAAATCAAGTCCTACTATCTGGATTCTAGGAGCTGCCTTTCTTTTTTGAGGGAAGTCCTTTTTTGAGCTCTGTTTGCAGTTTTGTTTTTTATTTGATAACTTGAATAATATTCTTATAAGAATCTTCTTTCCGTAAGAATCCAGGAAGAATCACTCTCTGATGCTGGCCACCAAAGCCCTGGGGTGCTTTGCTCTACACATATATTCCAGTATGAAAATAGCTTTTGGTAAGTTAAACTCTATTTTTTAAACTCACAATTTAAGTGAAACCAATGATAAAATAAATGTGGAACAATTGACTCTTAATATATAAACTTTGGAAATCAATTATTTTTTACATTTTGAGTTTTTTTCAAGTGAGATTCACCTGAATTATCCTTTTAACAAATGAGGTTGATTGCACCTTGGCAGGTATAAGTAGACATGGGTTTATCTAAGTCTATAAAATACATTAGGTTACCCATATGAGAGTGCACTGTATATATTAAGCAGAGATGTTCTTATCTTATCATTAAGTTTGTTCAAGTAAGGTTGGATGGGTGCTGTATGCAGGTGGTCAGAACCTCTTGTGGTCACTTATTTGCTGAGTAGAGACTAGATTTGCTTCAAGTTCCCCCTTTTTAAACTGTTATAATGAAAAAAGGGTTCCCAGTGTTTTATCATTTTGAAATTGCTCTGTGTAATAGGAACTAATGAATCACTTTGTCGTTATGAAAACCAAAGTAAAATTAGAATGGTGTTTTGCGAAAGTACATTGGCAGTTCTGTTTAGAATTGTGTAAGTTGTTCTATGTGTAGCCATTTCATGAGCCTTTAAATATATATGCTCCCTGATTTCATGCCTCTATGTCTTGGATCAGGGTATTCTTCCTGTATGAAGTGCCCCTTTCATTATTTCTTTGCCCATTGAATCCTACTCATCTCCCAAGGCTAACCCAAAGACTATCTTCCCCTGGAACCTTCCTCAATTCCACCCAGCAGATTTAGTCACTGTCTTTTGGACTCTAATATTTTTCTTCATCCCACTGGAGAGTCTATCTCCTCAACTAATAGACTGTGAGCAACATGGGAAGTGGGGAGGCACTGGCCCAAAGCTCTCCACAGAGGAACTATTCAATATCTGTAATCAAATTAGCTTATCTCCTTAGGAATCCTCTGCTTTTTCATTTATACAGAAATCCCTTTAATGCATTTCTCAGAACATCTAATGTATGCACTGTTGCCAAGGGGCCACAATTATCTGCAGAGGGATTTTAATAATGCACATTTGTGAAAACTGACATATCCCTTTCACCTTATTCTTTATTTATTTCAATGTGTTACCCAATGCTTTACACTTTGAATACTCTAGTTTTGAAGAGACCCAACAATTCATTTCAAGGATGATTCCCCTTTTTTGGGGGGTGAAAATGACAATTTTTCAGTCATATTTGGGAGCTTGAAGAGAGATGTGTATTGTCAGTTTTGATTTTCCTTTTCTAACTTAAAAACAAATATGTTCTTGTTTAGAATTAACCATGCCTATACTCATCTTTTGGTGAATGGAAGTTTGAACAGTGCTCTTCACAAGTCTCTATGGCTCACATGGCATAGTCTAGGGACTTCACATGGCCTAAATATACCTTGGCCTCTCCCTGACTTAGACTCCATGTTTCATGCACACACTATCTTTCCTTGACCCCAGTGCTCCTTCAGTTCATGCCTCCAGTGAGCAGCATATTCTACCCCCTCGTTTCCTGCCTAGCTAAATCCTACTCACCCTTCAAGACTCTACCACAACTCTACTATTGATTTTCAGAAAATATTTTCTGAGAGCCTATTATATGCCAGGGATACAAGATAAATAAAGAACGTAAAATTCTAGTAAGGAAAACACATAAATGAGTACAAATAAGTAAGATAATCATCAAATGTGACAACTTCTCTGCGAGTAATGAATAGTTTATGTAGATAGACGTGTCTCAGAGCAGGGTTTCTATAGGCAGGTTGTATAGGAAAGCCTTTCAGAGAAGGGGACATTTGAGCTTGTCTTCAAAAGGGCAGCCTTCAGTGACTTCTAACTAGGTTCAATTCCCCTTCTTCATGTTTTCATTACATCTAATATATATCTTTAGCACTTATCACACTGCTAGCCATATTTATGAATTGCAGGTACACTTGTAAATGTTTAGCAAACACTTGTAGTGTTTAGCAAAAATTTGTAGTGCTTGCCACTTTCCACAGTGTAAATGCTCTCATCATGGCTGATTTCAAGCTATTAACTTAAAGTCACTGAAATGAGATTGGGAAGAGATGCACAGACTAGGCTGTTGAGATCCAATGTAAGCCAGTTTGAGCTGACATACCACTGTTTTAGTCTCTCCCACCAGCCTATTTGCTATTTGAGATAGGTAATAAATATTGAATCAATAAATTTGCCCAGGTACATGTGTTTACATAACTGAAATCCATTATCTTTAGTGTTATTATAAACTAAAACCATGATTTTCAACTGGTGTGCCACAAAAAAATGTTAAAATGCAATACTTGATTATTTAGTCAGGGGCACTGACATCTTTTCTCTTAGATTCTAAAAAGAAAAAGACAGTAGTCAACACAAGAATAGCCATCCAATGTGAATGCCCTGTCTTGATCCATAGATAATAGATAATCAGTCATATAATGAAGTTACATCTTAATGGTCATGCCACCTAATAAGGCTGCATCTAATTGGTCAGTTCTTGGTACCAGAAATTCTTATATACAAGTATAGGCACCTGATTATTTTTTAAAGTCATTTTGAAGTAAAAACAGGTAGGTAATTACTATTATAATTTTTATTGTTGTAAATCAACCAAAATTATACCTATTTTTGTATGAGATCAGCAAAGTTGTAATATAGTTTTTGGTGTGCCACAGAGTTTTAGTAATTAGTTTATGTGTGCCATGAAAAAGGTAAAAAAAAATCACTGAACTAAAGGAAATGTAAACAGGGAAAAGAATTATGTATTGACTATTATATGTATTTAAAATTCAGTGATAAAAATGTTCATAAAGACCAGAATTCTATACAATATTGATTCTTATCACAAATCAAAATGTTTGAATGAATTAGGAAAAAAGAAAGATACATATTCAAATTCACAAACATACCACATATATCATTATTAAGGCCAGCACTATGTTAGAAAAGAAATATAAATCTAAGCATGTTATGTATTCTAAGACAAAGAAAAAATAGAAGGCAATATTTCAGACATGGACATAAGCAAACCTAGTCATCATTGTCTCCCAATGAAAGATGGAGGATACGATTTTATTATGTGGGCATGCCTTAATAAATTTGCTTTGTGGACAGAACCTTACAAATAAAATACATGAAAGCATGAACTAGTGACTTTTGATGATTCTTCATATTGATATTTATTTCCATAGACTTTGACACTATAGAATGATACAAGAAAATCTAAAAGAAAATCTAAGAAGAAATTATAAGCTTAAAATTAGAGGTATTTAAAGGTCACTTCCCAGACTAATCTAAAACATCAGAATGTTCTCTGGTTATTTGACAGGTGCTAGAACTACCCAGTCCCCACATATCTAGTTTAGATAGCTCTCATCATGCATTCCTTATTAACTGACATTTTATACTTGAGAGCATAGGAGATTAAAGATGGCTTCAATCTCTGTGCTATTCCTCCTGTTGAAGAGTGGACTTTAATTCATCTGCACTGGATTTGGGCTAGCCTTAGGGACTTACTTGACTAATAGCATGAAGTAAAAGGAACATTCTGGGGCTTCTGAGGCTAGGTCAGAAGACCCTTGTGGTTTCCTCCAGTCTTCTGCCCTCTCTGTGCGATTGGAGCCACGATATAAGAAGCCTGACTAACCACCATGCTAGAGGGGTCATGTCTGAGCACTTTGGTTGGCAGCCTGTTGAGCCCAGGCTTCCTATTTTCCAAACCAAAAAAGCAACCATATGAGTGAGTCTGTATATATTTTCTAGACTATTTCATCTGCCTGCTGAATATTATAGCTGAGTGATCTCTTTCAATACCATTTGAAACAAAAGAATCATCCAGACAGACACTGTTCAATTTCCTGAGCCAAGAAATTATGATGTATGAAAAAAAATGTTTTGTTACATGTTTTGTTGCATATATTAAGTATTATTTATGAAGCTTGTTAAAAATGCAGATTTCTAAGACTTATCCCAGAAGACTTGGTGGGTGGAGCCAGGGAATTTGCATTTTAATCTGTAGTTAGATTATCTCATAAATACACACTTAGGTATTTGTATGTGTGTGCTGGGGGGACTGCTATATCCTGTCCAAAAATGTAGGATTTATAAAGTGATTCAACATGGTACCCAAGATAATCTTGCATAAGATTCAATAAATTGACATGGCATTAAATAAAATGGATACACACAAAATGAGAAATTTTCCTTTGGTATTCTCTTTCCATTCTTATGAATGTATTAACGGGAAGTCCCAGCTTGGTGCTAACATGCCTTTAATACCATTCTAGCACATATTAACCTCCCTTTAAGAAATGATGGGGCAGGCCTCTCTCTGGCTCAGAGCTTTTAGTAGGTAATAGTTTCTAGTTAAATTTTAAGGTTATTATTTTGATTTAATTAGTGTTTTTTTTTTTACTTATTTATTTGTTTTTGTGGGGGAGGGTTTGGTGTGATTACCTGCAAAGTATGAAAAATTATGTTGGAATTTTAATTATACTATTGGGAAATGATAGTAAAGTTATAATGGGCAAAAATTGTGAGGTTGAAGTCAAATGAATCAGATCTATGAATCACTGCTTTGGAACATGAGCTTCTGTCCAGAAAAAGCAGATATAAATCCAGAATTTGGGGTGGTGATGGTTGAGAACCGGAGTGGAAGTGGCTCAGGAGCTTTTGGAGCATTGGACACCATGCTCTGGGTGGAGAACGAAAGAGGGAAACTTATTCCAAATTCATTCACACTGCCACCCACCTTAACAAAGTTTATACACCTTGCTGTTTATTCCTGTAGATGATTCAGGTTAAAATAGAGCAATTTGTGTCTATCTTCAGCCACACATATATGATTCACCTCCAGTGACACATATGTGATTCTTTGTGGGAGTCAAGAGCTCTAGAGCTTGCCAGCTAGCAACCCCATATTTGGCAGAAGGTTCAAGATGCTGCTTTGAGCAGTTACAGACAATTTCCCTCAGCTTCTTCTCTAATGCTTTGGATTAAAAAAAAAAAAACATTGCTGACTCACCATGCCATGTAAGGCATAAGGAGGACTCTAGGAGGGTTTGTAATGGGTTGCCTTTTAAAGCATGATACAGACTGGATTATTACCAACTAAAAAAAAGTTTCAGTTAAAAAACAAAAACAAACTCATTCAAAATTATGGATTTGAGAAAGCTGATTCTAAACCAACCATGGCATTTCCTGATTGAGTGTTTAGTATCCCTACAGGAGGTGTCATTTACAATGCCAGCAGTTCCCTGGCACAACAACCATTTATCTTACTAGCTATACTCTACCCTATTATCTGAGTTACTGAACAGATCTCAGTTTTGAAAATGTTAAGTCATTTTCTTTAGTAAGAACATTGTAAATGGAGGATATCTGCCACCACATCTTTTTTTTTTTTTTTTTTTTTTTTTTTTAATTATTTTTTATTGATTTTTTGCAGTATAATAGTAGTACATGTTTTCCTTTCCCCCTCCCCCTTATCCTCCCCCCAGCCTCCCCCACCCCCCAGCACATATTCCCAGCTTCCCCCCCTCCCCGCCCCAGTGTCTTTCATTCATTGGTTATGTTCATATGCATGCATACAAGTCCTTCGGTTGATCTCCCCCCGCATCTGCCTCCCATCCACCCAAGCCTCCCCCTGTAGCTTGACAGCCTGTTCAGGGCCATCCTGCCTCTATATCATTCACTCTCCCCTGTTTCTTTTCTTCAAAAATATCTTGCCTCTGCATACTAGAAATAAATGTATAAGAACAAAAAGTGTTTCAGTCTCGGTTTCAATGTCCAACTTTTCTGAGTCCCAGTTTCAGTGTCAAATAATTCATTATGTGTATAAGTCAGCAATGGTATCCAGATGGTGGACATATCGTGTCAATGCAAGATCCATCCTCTCTGGTTTGGTCCTGGGCTGCCTGCAGACATGCACAGCTGCTGACTGCTAGCATGGCAAGGTGTCGTCCGTGTCCCCCATCTCTGGACCATCCTTGTGACTGGAACAGATCCATCAGTTCCTCACCGTCGCAGGAACCCACATGGTCTTGGAGTTGTTCTCTGTAAACACACAAACACATTCTCGACCAAAAGTTAACAAAGGGATCCTCTATGCAAAATAGACTTGGGATTCTTTTTAATTTTTGCCTAAATGATTTTTCTTTGGCTTATTTTGACACCATGTGTGTTTTTTCATGGGTGTCCTGCAATTGTTTTTACAAATGGAATTTACTTTACTGGAGTAAGAATTTTCTAGATGTATTTTACTTACTCGATATTTTTTTTTTTCCCTTACATGATATTACCCCGCTGTCCCCTCCCCTTTTTTGATTAATGGGGACTTTTGGAAATTTTATATTGCAGTCTTGATAATTTTAAATTTTAATTTTTGCACACAAAGTGACTGCTTTAGGTTCTTTGGTTGTTAGGCAATTTTACAGTGAGATGAACTACTAATAGATTT
This sequence comes from Antrozous pallidus, assembly GCA_027563665.1. Lineage (NCBI taxonomy): Eukaryota > Metazoa > Chordata > Mammalia > Chiroptera > Vespertilionidae > Antrozous > Antrozous pallidus. The sequence continues at coordinate 20,367,076 of CM050508.1, read as the reverse complement.
TTTAGTTAATGTTTTAGGAAAAGCTTTTTGTCCAGTACACTATAATTTTCTTGAGTATTCTCATATTTCACTTGGCCAATTTAAATTAATCTGAAAACTTGATTACTATTTTCCTGTCAATTTTAATACTCAAGCAGAAATCTTAGTTTACCCTGTGAATACTAGTGGAAAGGAATATTTGCAATTTTGAGTAGGTCCCGAGCATTCCTGGTAATAGACTGAATTTAGATATAGAGCAGCTATTGCTGGCCGGGTCTCTGTCTGCCACCTGGGTCCCCGTATGAGTTGTGTGTGGGAGGCGAAGCAGCCATGGGGGTAGGAGACCTCCCTTAGGAGGGTTGAGAATTCAAACCCCTGCAAGGTTTGTGGATGAGGGTCTGTGTCCCACCTCTGTTGACCTTTTAGTTCTCTCCTGTTGGCCCCTCTGCGACTGTGCCTGTCTTAGGTTGTTCCTTCCCTGAGGAATCTTACCCGTCTCTGGCTAACCAGCCATCCTCCGGGGCCAAACAGGGTGATGTGAGGTTCAATTCTGTCTCCTTTGTAGTCTATGCCCCGCTGTGGCCTCCACGTCCAGTACCTGCCTTGGGGTCCCCTCACCTGCTGGCAGGGTCCCGGTACTGATCACATATCTCGGGGGACCCAGGTTTCTTCTCCGATGCCACCACATCTTAATATTGGAATTATTCTTCCGCTAGTATTCTTATTTTTATGTATATATAGGTAAGAATTATAAGGGAAAATAACTATTACAGTCCCATAATACTTTCATCCCTTATAACTAAGGCCAGAAATAAAGCAACAGAAATTCATCTTCAGTGCAAACTTGGTTTTTGTAGTTTCTTCTCTCGGAAGTTGAACACACTCTGGGAATATTGGAGACCTTGGTTTAAACATTGTTTTCAAAGAAAAGTATTCACTCTATGAATTTTCCTAAGCTCCTTTGTTTCTTTCAGTCCTTGAGAATAATGTGTCCTGAACAGGAAGAGGATAGCTTCTCTCCCCTCCTGAGTTTTCCTCTTCAATGTGGGCTGGGTGCTATGCCAACTGATGGATCTACAGGGATGATTCTGCATTCCACTTTGTTGGAACTCAAGGGCATATAAGGGTATAACTTCAATCTCTAGAGACCTTACCTTTAGGATTTGGGATGATGAAAGAAAAGAGAGAAGACCTTTTAGAAGCAATTATCATGGACATTTTTGAGTCTGGTATTGTGTTGGGACATGCACCATCAGTACATGGTCTTTCAAGTGGACAGATGTTCACACCATGTTAACACTGGTGTACATGTAGCAGAAAAAGCATATCCATGTAGTTCTTTCTTTTCTTTTTTTATATATCTTTATTGATTTCTAAGAGGAAGGAAGAGGGAAAGAGAGATAGAAACATTAATGATGAGAGGAATCATTGATGGCTGCCTCCTGCATGCCCCCTACTGGGGATCAAGCCCACAACCCAGTCATGTGCCCTTGACTGGCATTAAACCTGGGACCCTTCAGTCCGCATGCTGATGCCCTCTCCACTGAGCCAAACCAGGTAAGGCTAGACATTTCTTCTTTCACCAAATTTTTGGGTAGAATTAAAGATAGTCCTAAACTTCATTGGCTTCTTTCATCTTCCATCTGAGGGGCCTGAAAGCTTTCAGACATAGGAATTCTGTCACATTTGATAATGATAAATGGAAGCAAAAGAGTAGATGTGGCCTAGCTGGTTTGACTCAGTTGATAGAGCATTGGCCTCTGGACTGACGGGTCCTGGGTTCAATTCTGGGTAAAGGTACATGCCCACATTATAAACTTAATCCCCATTAGGGGGTATGCAGGAGGCAGCCATCAATGATTCTTTCTCATCATTGATGTTTCTATCTCCCTCTTCCTTTCCCTTCCTCTCTAAAATCAATAGAAGTATATTTTTAAAAAGGAAAGAGAGAGAGAGAGAGAGAGAGAGAGAGAGAGAGAGAGAGAGAGAGAGAGAGAGAGGTGGTAGCTTCCCTGGGTGTGGTACTAGAATTGTTACAAAATCCTTCCAACTGCTGTTTCAGATAAATCGCCCCCGAGCTTCCCTATATGGTTCTATTTCAATCTCTCTCTCAACTGTGACTCTGCGTAGATAAACTGAAGTTGATGGATTCATTAGAAATTTCTTGCTGAATTTGTCTGCTATAATTTCTCTTTTCCCAACATACATGGACAGCTTTGGTTCTGCTTTCTATTCTTATTCCTCTGCTGTCCCTACTCCTCCCATTAGGACATAGACGATTATTCAGCGGGAAGTTATTGCACATTGCTTGACTTTGAATAGGGAAAAAGTCTCCTGTCAGAGATAAATCCTGCTTCGAGTGTAGGTGGTTATAAGTCTGAAGTGAAATGTCAGTATGGCATTTCAGCACTTTCAGTAGGTGCTCCCAAGGGCCAAATAAATCATACAGCAAGGCTACAAGACACTGAATTTGGCTTGAAATATAATCTGAGCAGATGATTCTGTTTTACCATACCAGAGACCAAGTTCGTTCCAAGGCAGCCATAGTCAAGATGAGAGTAGGCTTCTAGAGGGGTAAGGTTTGAAAAAACTACATTGAAAGTCATTAAGATAAAGAACCTGCATCCCAGCCAGTCCCTGCCCAGGAGCAAGGGATCCGTGGTTGATGTGAGACATACCTAAGCATGAACTCTCTTTTTTCGATAACCTAGACCAGTGGTCAGCAGACTGCGGCTCTGTTGACTAATAAGTTTACCGACCACTGACCTAGACCAACCCAAAACAACCAGCTCTATGAGGCGAACAGGTTATATGAAAGGTGGTCATGTGCCAATCCGGCATACACCAGAACATGTGATATTTCCATGGTTCAAAAATCCCTATTGTCCATGTGACTGGGATGGGCATAAGTGAATTGCAATCTTCCTTAGGCAATGTCAGAGAAGGTGTAATTGCCATGGTCCCTGGATAATAGGGCACATCATGTAAGGCCACAATCTGCTTAGACTGCTACTTAAAGGAAGACACATTGATGCAAAATTAGTTAAAAGCAACTGACTGTGCTCAGTTGATTGGGCTTGCCCTCAGATCCTGGAACCCGGGTGCTTAAGTCCTCTTTCACTTGCCCTCCAGCTTTGATCAAGCTTCTCCTGTGATTGTGCAGCCAGGAAAAAACAGTTCTCTTGGTTAACCTCTGGGTTGGCCTTTGGGAAATGGCTGCCTTTATAGCTTGAGTCTGTTCTTCTCTTTGGCATTTGCCTGATCTTTAGTCTCGGGGCACTCTTCACTCCTGATGACTTTGCTGGAGTTAGGAACATGAGCAATCCCCCAAACCTGCTCCTTGTACTCCAACAACTGATAATATGTTACTTTCAGAGGAAAATCTCAGGCAATACTTTAGGGTCCTCATCTGAAACTGCATTTTGACCAGAATACCATAAAAGCTCCATGAGTTTAAAAGCCAATGGAGTTTAAATGTTTTGTAGCATTTTTTCAGGGTTTCTAAAAAATTTCATATGAAAAGCACTTTTTACTTGCTGGCTGGCCAAGAACTCCAGCTGATTTCAGCTGCTGTTTTTAGGTGAGTGCAAAAAAAATTTTTTTCCAAATAATTTTGTTATCAGTAATGTTACACAATCTGGCATAGCTTTCTTGACAATCAGAAGAGATGGTCTCATGCAAAGGAAGCGGGGAGCAGGGTGCAGTTCTGTTTCATGATGTCATCAGGGGAAAAAAATTACATTGGGTGACTCAAGGCAACCTGACTGCATCAGACCCCTGGCCCTTATTCGAATTACAGTTTTGCCCCAGTAGAGAGATTATAAAGGAAAGGTTGCCAGAAAGGAGACCCTAGCCTTTTCAATTACATCTGATTTATGAAGTGCTTAAACTATTTTCCAAAGTCTGCCTTCCCAGCCTCTAGCCTGTCTGATAAACACTGCAGAAAAATTCTGCTGGTTTGCAAAATCTGACTCTTTCGTGTCTGAAGTCCTGTTTTGGACCCTGGGAGAAAGAAATATGGAAGTCTCCAAAGAGCTGCCAGTGACAAATGTCTCCTGCATTTCCTGATGGCAGGGAACAAAAGCCAGGCTTGAAAGAGAAAACACACCCGCTGTGGAATCCTCCTCCTTCAGCTCCTCTAGAGCCAAATGCTGACCTATCAGATTTGTCTGCCCGGCCCCCTTAGCCATTCTCCCTCTCACGTTGTGGTCTGCTCTCTAGAAAGATAGCCTTTTTGGTTTCAAACTAGATGGAATAATAGAAAATAAACTGTGTAGATTTCCAGGCTCATATTTTCTCACAGCCAGGAAGGGAGGGGATGAGAGGATCTGGATCACCCTTCACCCCCCACCCAACCCCCATACCCTTGTTTTCCAAAGCAAAGGCTTAACAAAATATATAGAAAGCATAACTCAGCAGCCATCTGGCAATGGGTGAGCATGATTATCTTTCAAAATAATAATGACGCCAAACTTTGTAGAAAGAGGAAACCGCTCTCTTTGTTCCAAAGAACTTACGATGTAGATAAGTATCTCTGAAGGCATAAATACAAAGACCTTTTTAGAACTGGTCCATCTGCTTGTCTAGACTTATAGGAAGGCATCATAAAACTGTTATTTGCAATGGGCCAAATTCCCTTCCAAAGCAACCCTATCTGCCCCAGAACTGAAATGAGTCCCAGTTTTAGAATGGACCTGGCAATCCCAGGCTGGTTCTTTTCCCATTCCCCTGATGTGCATCTTGATTAACACCATATTAACAAGGGGTTTAAAGGTTGCTTGTTTGTGTTTTTCACAAGGGAAGGGGCAGGCTCTGCTGAGACAGGACTTGGGTGTGAGATGGTTCATCTGGTTGGAAGGGCATGGGTACTCCCCTCGGACTGAGCATTGTGGTCTTGGAGGACATCTTGTAAGGGCCCCTTTGCCCTGGTGCGAGGCATCAGTCAGTATCATTTGCAGTTTTAGGGTGTTGGCTCCAAGGAGACATAGCTCCTTGTTATTCCACAGAGAGTATGAGACCGTCTGGGAATGATGAGGGTGTTGATGAGTAACGTGCCTGGTAGACACATGAGATCAGCCTTCTTCCCGGTCCTCACCACCACTGCAGAGCTGGGGTGGGTGGACAGAGGTGAGGTGGTGTGGTATGGCAGCTGGAACACAAAGTGGGAATAGTCATCTTGGCCTTATTGAAGCCTCGTTTGCCATCTATGAGTGAGATTATTCCAGTGTTTGGCATCCAGCGGTACTCAGCCCAGGCCAAACTTGCCTTCCTGTTTGTATGAGGAAAATGCTTCCGCAACTTATTTAAGAAAGACTCAAGAGTTTCCTTGGGTGTCAAGTCAATGTTCAATAAACAATATATTGATGAACTTTTACAATATATGAATTAGAGATCAGTGGAATTAATTATGCTAGACTGATCCATGAACTTTAAATATCAAGAAACAATATCTGGGATGTTTTGGCGTTTGTTTTACTATAATATCTTCCAATTTAGAAAAGGACATATCTTTATGTTTCCCTGGATTAGTGGTGAGATGTTGAATTTTAATATTGTCTAAGGAAACTAGAGGGTGAATGATTGCTTTGGACTGTCCAGGGTAGTGCATCTCATGTGAGAAGTAAAGCCAGTGTGGCAGCCTTACCTTTGGCTGTGACGTCTGGCAAAGATTAGAGTGAGATCTTGAATTCCCTGCCTATTTGGGCATCAGTCTTTCCATCTGTAAAGAGGGACTAGGGCAGTGGTTGGCAAACTCATTAGTTAACAGAGCCAAATATGAACAGTGCAATGATTGAAATTTCTTCTGAGAGCCAAAATTTTTAACCTTAAACTTCTTTTAACGCCACTTCTTCAAAATAGACTCATCCAGGCCATGGTATTTTGTGGAAGAGTCACACTCAAGGGGTCAAAGAGCCACATGTGGCTTGTGAGCTGCAGTTTGCCAATCACTGGACTAGTGGAACTTGACATTTACTGCCATCACTGGATTTTATAAAAATGATGACACCGTAGGCTTGGATTTTTAACTATAATTTATCCACTCTCTGAATGTCACATGTAAAGTGTGAGCAGAAGGAGGGCAGTGGAGTGTGTGTGTTTGCATGTGCATGCATATAAGCTACTATTGTCTCTACCGGTGGTCAGAGATAAGAGCGCAATTGTGAGTTTTATTTCTTTCTCCTCAGTTGAAACCTCCTCCTGTTGCTAAACCTGGAAGAGAGATGGCCAGGACTTTACTAAGACAAGGCCAGTGGTTTTCAGCTCCCAAGGTAGGTTTTTCAACCAGAAAGCCATGCCTCAGTTGCGTATAATCACTACCCTGCAATGATGTGTCTCCATTAGGAGGTGAGGAGTGGTACTGGTTCTGAAGTGATCTGGTAAAGGAAGGACCCAAGATGGGGATGACAAACCACACAACAACCAAATGTATCAGCTTTGGTCAATCTGTAGTGGCTGCTGGGGAGTTACTGAGAAGGATTCTGTAGAGAACACAGACTAGCTCCACAGAGAAGTATCATAACCAACTTTTACTGCCTGTTACAGGTGTGAGAGGGAAAGCTATGGCCTTGTGCCTTGCTGTGTCATTGCCCTGGTGCCATTTAACAGAGATAACAAATCAGATGGATCTAGCTTTAAATTAGAATCACTTTGGGAAAGTTACATAATTTTGAGCAAATGACTTAACCTCTCTGAATTAAGTGTCCTCTAGAAATGGTGATTTTTTTTCTCGTGAAGTTTTTGTGAGGCTTAAGCAATATAATACATGCTTGTTTTTATTCTTAGATGAAGAAAATGTGGAAAGAGAAAGGGGAGAGTTAAGATTCTACAGGAGACCCATGTCTGAGGGCTCCCTTCTTGTGACATGGAGTGCCTATGTGATAGATCTATATCCATTGATGGTTTGGGGACAATTTCTTGAATGTTTGAAACTTCACTAGAGCTTAATGTATTATCTTTCATAGAAGGTGGAAAGATGCTAGTCAGAAATGGTGATGGACAAAGCTGCTTACTGGCCATCCAATGGCCATTGGAAAACACCATCATTGCAAGTCATTAGGCAACATGAAACCCAGTTTGTGTTCATTGACCAGCTGGAGAAATAATACAAAATAGTATTGCTGATACCCTCTGAGATCAGGTAGAACAAAATAGGTGGGATAGAGAGAAAGGATTTGTGGAGGTTCTATCATCACCATTATCCTCCTCATCGTCATTATCTCCAGGCTAAAATGACCTCTCTTGTGCCTAAAGGAACACAGTGAGTTGGAGATCATCTCTCTGGAGTGCCTATAATATGTAAATTCTGATCATTAGTCATGGAGATATTTACATGTCTCATTATCCTTTCTATTATTACTCCCATCCTTAAATTCTCCTGTAGACCCAGAGTGAGGGCAAGTGCTCTATTGGTTTTTATGCAGAGGAGGGAAACTATAATAATCCTATATAATAAATAGGTAATATACAAATTAACCCTCATGCCCTCACAAGATGGCTGCCTACAACCAGGCTGGCAGGGGTGTTAGTGAGGGACAACCAAATGACTGAACAAGCAGGTTGTGTGGGGCAACCAGGCCAGCAGGGAGGTTAGTGAGGGATGACCAAACTACTGAACAGCAGGCTGCATGGGGTGACTATGTCAGCCGAGGGTAGAAAAACATGAAGGGTGACCAGGTCAGCTAGGGGAGCAGTTGGGGGTGACCAGGCCAGGAGAGGGGAGGAGTTAGGGGTGACCAAGCTGGGGCAGTAAGAGGTGACCAGGCCGGCTGCGGGGGGGGCAGTGAGGGGTGACCAGGCTGGCAGGGGGGCAGTTAGGGGTGATCAGGCCAGCACACAGAGGCAGTGAGGTGCAATCAGGCCAGCGGAGGGTGAGGGGGGTAGTTAGGGGTGACCAGGCAGGAAGCAGGTAAGTGATTAGGAGCCAGCAGTCCAGGATTGTGAGAGGGATGTACAACTGCCAGTTTATTGGTAAGCCGGCAGTCAGACATCCCCCCATGGGTCCCAGATTGGAGAGGGTGCAGGCTGGGTTGAGGGGAACCTGCCCATGCATGAATTTCATGCACTGGGCCTCTAGTCTATAATTAAAAAGTTATCTACATACTCAGGACAATGACATGTAACTTCCCATGTTTGCTTTTCCCAGCCTGTTTCTCTATAATCATCAGTAAAATCCTAAAAAGGAAAAAGATTTGAGGATGAGTAAGAGATATAGAAGGAATAGAAGGAAGGGGAAAATCTGGAGGCCTGGCTCATGTCAAAGCTGTCTAGGACATCGGATAAATGAAATGAAGTATGCAAATCAGAAGAGAGGCAACCATACACAGGGATAAGCCAACCTTCAAAATTTCCACTTTCTATTCCTGTCCTAACTGACCAATCTCTTTCATTGTTGCTTTTTGAAATGACTTTGAGTTAGTTGCACAACTTGTTGCATACTGCTGCAATTGGAACATATGCAGTGAAAATCTTTGGAATGTTTTACTTTCAAATATTTGTGGTTGATAAATATAATTTAAACTAACATTTTCCCACTTAAAATGTAGTAAACTAATTGTTTATAATAATTCTTTAATATGAAAGAGCTTCTACCACCCCCAGTCTTCCATCCTCCTTACTTGCCTTTCTTCTACCTGTTTTTCTCCTTTGCTCTGTGAGATGGCTGGTTTGATTATCACGGCATTGGGGCCTTAACGTTTCTTTTCTCTTTTCAAACGTATTTGGAGCAAATCTTATGATAGCAATTGAGAGATCACATTTAGAAAAGCTTCCTAAAATCTTAAACCCTTCAGTTAATAAATCTCACAAGCACTGTTATTTACAGATGGGATTAGAACATTCCAACTAATATTTGAGCTCTGCTTTTCCAATTCTCAAGGGTAATGAGATGATGAATGAGTTAATATTGGTTCAAGGATTTGAAGAAAAGCAAAGTCTTAAATGCTTATGTGTTTTGACCTCCAATTTTACTTCTGCAGAATTCTCTTTAAGGGAGAAAAATGAAGGAGACAGTGGCAGACATGATATATAGCAATTCTTTCCACTTCCCCCTAAACCTGCAGGTCTCCATGGAGGAGGACAAAGTGCCTGTGGATGACCGTGCTGTTCGGGAGTGATACTTGCTGGACCTAAGTGACAGATGCAGTCTACAGATCTTGTCAGTGACCACTAGTTCTTCTGGGTGAGTCTACTTTCTCCCAACATTCAGAGCCTTCCTAAAATCTAGTGGTGTGATTTTTTTTCACCAGTTGCTTTTCCCTCTCAAGTTCGTGACACAGAGTCAAATATTCTCAGTCTCTGTCTTCCTTCCTAGCCCAAATAGATGACTAAGCAACTCTTCTGATAAAGTAATTTGATCCAGGTGGTTAATCACTGCTAATATCTCAGGAAAGCTTTTTCAACAGTCATTATAGTAAGAAGATTAAGTGCAAAACCCAGAACAATACAAATAGTAATAATAGTATTATTCATCAAGTCCCGACCGTGGGTGAAGGTCTGTGCAAAGTCCAGACATTACTTTATTAATCCTTATAGCAGTCCTGTGAGCGGGGGTTATTGTTATTCTCATGTTACATATGGGAGAGATAGAATAAGAGAGGTTCATTAACTTGACTAAGTAGCACAGCTAGTAAGCAGCTGAGCTGAGGTACTCACCATCAACTCTCAGGTTTTTTAGATTCCTAAGTGATGCTCTTATCGCCAAAACTGTGTCTGTGCCTTGTAAATAGAAGGGGCGAATAAATGTTTATTAACTAAGCTGAGTGGAATTATTTGCTAATCTAATTTAGAGAAGTCTCAATTTTCCAGGGCAAACACTTTACATTTAACAAGTAAGAAAGGAGTAAACATTTATTTGTATTTTAAGTCCTTTGGATGGAATCAAGGGGAAGGTAATTTGGGGTTGAGGAGTTTTTCACTCATTCAACTGAGAATTAATGAATGTGTTCTTTTCCCCCTGTGGTCTTTGAAATCATATCACATGCACAAGTGTCTGCCTACATTGACAAAGAACAGAAAATCTTAGCAGCACCAACCAAATGATCAGGCATTTATTCAGCATGCAGACTCAGTGGGCTTTTGCAGGAACATGGATCCTGTCTTTAAGGAATGCAAAATCTGTCAGAAAAAAATAAAACAAAAACAGTCCTTAGTGAATTTCCTGGGCTGGTTTCATTTTTAAGCACACCCTTGGCCATGACAAGGGGAAACTCTGGAAATGAATTCTAAGGGGATTTAGGACCCCTTCATGATAGCTTCAGATGTTTCTGCTTCACTAGGTGAAGTTCCCATTCCCCCCATGTCAAAAATAGTGAGGCAATTTTAAAGGAATGTACACTGTAATACATTCCTCAGGAAACCCAGGCAGACCCACTCTCTTTCTCCTGGAATGAGAAGATGAAATGGAAACCTGAAGTGGTCACACTGCAGGGCTTGAAGCTGTGTTTCATAAGCAAAGGCTGATGCATGACATTGGTGTGGTGTGGTCTCCTGGTGCATGGACACTTTCTGGGGGGTCTGTGCAGCACAACAACCAATGCCAGCAATCCCTTTTTAATACCGTTCTTCATTTCCTTGTGAGCTTCCCTATTGCTTGTTTTCAAGTTTCCAACATGAATTTCCTATCCTACCTATTTCTCTCTACAGCAATAAAAGCAACCTTCATTCTAACCTGGTCAGTTTATACATCTCCAGACACAAACTATAGGCTTTGTGTATAGTAATTCTTCTCTCCATCTAAAAGTTATCCACTCTGATGTCCCAGATTAGAATCTTAGCAATAAAGCCTCCTCTGATCATTTCAATCCCCCAGGAATGGCGCTCTCCTTATAGGTACCTTATATCTCCTTGTGGTTCTGTGAGTGTCTTCTGGAAATACAATGTTTGCCTCATACACCTTTCCTCTAAGGATCCCAAGCACATTACCTGCAAGCTTCATACTTTCTGAAATGTGCATTGGCTTACTAACTGGAGTAAGTTTGTAAGATTTTTGAAAGTGCCGGCTGGTGTGGGTCAGTGGTTGAGCATTGGTCCATGAACCAGGAGGTCATGGTTCCATTCCCAGTCAGACCACCTGCTCAGCTTTTGGGCTCAATCACAGTGTGAGGCATGCAGCAGGGGAGCTAATCAATGGTTCTCTCTCATCATTGACGTTTCTATCTCTCTCTTCCTCTCTGAAATAAATAAAATTTATTTATTTATATGTTATAAATAAATAATATTTTAAAAAAGAGATTCTTAAAAGCTACCATTCTGTAGTAGAGACAGCCAAGGTGAAGTTCCCTTTTCCTTTGGGCTTGTTTACTCAGATTCCTTTGGATGCAATGATTATGTATGCATGTAGCTGACTTTGAAAATCACCTTCAGAAATAGCACTGTGTTTATCAGCAATCATACACTATGGCCTCCTTAGATAAGGACATTGCTTTTTTCTGCTTCAGTATTTAAAGATATATTTCATTGGTTGCTGGTATCATCTTTTAAAAGAAAGAGAATTAAGTATTCTTCCCCAAGCACACTGGACAATCTTGAAAATAAATGAATTTTGTGTTTCCTTCCTTTAGCCCAATATTCTAAGTAACATGTCTGCTAATAAAGTTTTCAGTCTTCACACATAAAAATAATGTCTTGATGACCTCAAACATTAGATAATGGTGATTAACATTTAGTTGATATCTGAGAGATTTGAGAAAAAGATGTTCTTGTAAACATGAATTTCAAAATTAATTGCAACTGAGCAGGAAACCCAAAGCAATTTGAACTTTTAATTTTCAATGCTGTAATTGGGTGCCTAGTGCCAAAAAGAAAATTGTTTAGTGGCTTTCAGGGAAATCATGGAGTATATTACATATTTAAGGTCTTTCTTAAGATCCATTGCAGGAAGATTCCTGTAAGAATAGAGCTTCCTGCAGCCTGAGCAAAACTCCCTTCCTTCTCTGCTGCCTTGCTCCCTCCCGTCTCTGCTGCCTTACTCCCTTCTCTGCTGCCTCCCTTCCTCTCGTCTCTTCTGCCTTGCTCCCTCCCTTCTCCCCAGCCCTGCTTGCTTATTTCTCCACAGCTTTGCTCTCTTCTGGAGTGCTTGGCTTCCTTCTATGCTGTCTTCTGCATGCTGATATGCAAATTAACCACCATCTGGGTTGGGCTAATTTGCATACTCACTCTGATTGGCTTGTGGGTGTGGTGAATATACGGTCAATTTGCATATCACTCTTTTATTAGATAGGATAACCTACATGTTAGAATGTCTACTTGCAATGCCTTTGAGGATGATAGACACCAAACTGAAAGTGGAGGTTATATTTGAGTGGAGTGGGATGAAGATGTTATTGGGAAGATAAACAGGAAGCTTCAAATATATTGATAATGTGTTTCTTAGACTAGCTGGTGTTTACATCAATATTCATTGTATTCATCTTTATGTTTTTTGTATTATTTAAATGTCCTATATAATAAAAACCTAATATGCTAAGTGTCCAACTATTTGTTCTACCCTTTGACCAGTAGACACACACTGACTACCAGGGGGCAGACGCTCTGACCAGTAGGTTATCTTACTGCTGGGGTCTGGCCAAGCGGGACTGGGAAAGATGGGACAGACATGCTCTGGAACCCTCCTCCAGGTCCTCCCTGACTGGCCAATCTATTGTGGTCTCTTCCTGGCCTCTAAAATATTTCTTCTAATTAATTTCATTTCAATGTGCAAGAATCCATGCACCAGGCCTTTAGTTTTATAATAAAACTCTAAAAAATCCAAGCCTTTCTGAAGAAGTTTTATGAATTCTTAAGTGTCTTATGCTTTCTTACTTATCTCTGATAATGCAAGTCTACACATTTCAAAGACTATGGTCATAAGACCTATAAAGAAATACTGAAAAATATGCAATTCAATATTTCCATATAGTTGGGGAGAATATATCTCTGATGAAAGATAGAGATACAGAAAAACAGAGACAGAGAGGAACAGAAGAGAGGAAGGGAGGAAGAGAGAGTTTGGAGGAAACAGAGAGAAATTGAGAGAATGAATGCATAGATAAGATCTATATGTAAGCAAATTATGCAATAATTTAATTTACATGACTTTATTTAAGAAGTATAAACATATAATAAACAACTATTTTGAAAACAACCCAAAGTGTCCTACCATATTTTTTCTTCAGCGCTAAAAGCATTTGTTCACATACCAGTGTTATCTGGAACGACTAACCCACAGTCTCTAAACTCTTCAGACTTGTTTTGACTAGCCAGGTACCTGGCAGAACCTTCAGAAAATGTAATAGTAAATAAAAAGAGAATATTTTAAATGGGACAAAGAAGAGACTATTTGCCATAGATCTAGAGCATGGAGTGTCACCAAATGAGGGCTCAATTCTTTTTTCTTTTTTTTTTTAAAGCACTGTGTATTAAGGAAGGCACAAGGCACTTGGAAAGGAGGATGTAAAAAGGAGGAGAGTGCATTTTAGTGTCTACATGTCCCTATCTAATTGCTTAGCCAAGCTGAACTGGGTGTGTAAACAGATAAGTAGCCTCATCTGTAGGAGGAGGTAGAATGGCTGAAATGGCAGAATTCTCTAATCACCAGCATGTTTGCCCAATCCCTCTGAAAGGCCTGGACTGCACCCCTTCCTTCTAGAACATACCCTTGGCTCCTGCTGGGATACAGCTCTTCCCTGAGGTATTTTTTTCTACAGACTTTTCCTTTCTCCACTCATGCCAGACCTGTGAAGCTATTTCTTATTTATTTAGTCTCCAGTTACTGGCTGGGTTTAGGGCCAGTCTGCATAGATGTACTTTGTGGAACAACCCTGAAAATTCAGATGTTGTGTCCCAAGTTGATGATATGGTTCACTAACCCATATTTTCCAGGACACTTTAGTGAGTTTAATTGGATTATTGATTTCTGTCCTTGGGAGAGAACCCAAGATTCTCCTGGGTAAATCTCAGAGGCTTAGCCTCTTTGTTCTTACTTTAGCAAATTCTTTGATGGCCATTGTTGAGACTCTATCTTGCAGCTTATCTATCCATGTAATACCTTTTTAAAGGAAGAAAGAGACAAATTTATCTCTTTTAAATTTACCTGGCAAAACCCAAACAATCCCCTGGCAGCCTGTGACCAAATTTCACATTAACATACCATCCTATCTAATAAAGAGTAATATGCAAATTGACCATACCTCCCCTATACCCACAAACCATGCTCACCAGCAACACCCATCAGCCAATCAGGGGAAAGTATGCAAATTAACCCCAACCAAGATGGCTGAGACCACGGAGAAAGCAGGAGGGAAGCTTGAGTTTCCCTAGTGATGGAGGAAGCCAAGCTTTTCACACACTCTGGTGGTCCAGGCTTCCACTCAAGGCTACAAAGTTTCAATTGTAGAAGATAAATAAATCCCAGATCCCAGGGCCTCCACTTGGATCACCAGGAGGTTGGCCAGCCTGCAAACCACCACAGGCCCTTCGGCCAGGCTGCCCCATGCCCCAAGGAAACCCCCATCCTATTCCGGGACACCCTTCAAGGCAAACCAGCTGGCTCCTACCTGAGCACCAGGCCTCTATCCTATCTAATAAAAGAGTAATATGCAGATTGATCATCACTCTAACACACAAGATGGCTGCTCCCATGTGTTCAAAGATCTTGCCTCCTTGTGGACAAAAGATGACCACCACAAGATGGCCAGCAGGAGAGGGCAGTTGGGAGGAACCAGGCCTGCAAGGGAGGGCAGTTGGCGGCGATAAAGCCTTTGGAGGAGGGCAGTTAGGGTGACCATGCCAGCAGACGAGGGAAGTTGGGGATGACTGGGCCTTCAGGGAAGGGCAGTTGGGGGGGACCTAGGCCTGCAGGGGAAGGCAGTTAGAGTCAAACAGGCTGGCAGGGGAGCAATTAGGCAGCAATCAGGTTGGCAGGGAAATGGTTAGGGGAAGGCAGTTAGAGTCAAACAAGCTGGCAGGCAGAAGTGATCAGGGGCAATCAGGAAGGCAGACATGTGAGCAGTTGGGAGCCAGCAGTCCTGGATTGTGAGAGGGATGTCTGACTGCCCATCAGCCTAAATGCGCAGTCAGACATCCCTCAAGGGGTTCCAGATTGAAGAGGGTGCAGGCTGGGCTGAAGGACACCCCCCCGCCTGCCCCATGCACGAATTTCATGCACTGGGCCTCTAGTTCTAAATAATACTGTCAAGCAAGCAAAACAACAAAACATAACAAAACTCTCAGAGAATATGTGTCTTTTTAAGACCACTAAGAATTCAGTTCACACTCTACCATTACCCTCTCATTCTTTATGTGTGCTCATTCCCTACATTACTGAATCTTACAGAATCCTCTTCCAAATGTTTCTTAAATTTGTTCTTATCTCTCCAGTGCTATAATTCACTTTTTTTTGTCTTCTTTCACCTAAATTATCACAGTAGCCTCCACTGATCTCCTTAATTTTAATTTCACCTCCTCCCAACCTCAGATCCTCTGCACTGTCATCAGAGGGACATTCATTTCCTCCATTTATTCCAGTGACAACTTCTTTCTAGGATAAAATGAAGCTTCATCATACAACATAAAAGTCATCTATGATGTGACTCTTCTCCATATATCCAGTCTCATCTATTTTATGTTTCTAAATCCAATGACACAGCATACCTTGAGATTAATTGAATTTACTGTGTAACCTCAAAGCTTGAAATATTTATTCATGTTATTTCTGCTCAGCACCACACTTCTATCTCTTCTTCACACATTGAACTGCTACTTCCACAGAAGTCATATTAGGTATGACCTTCACTAAGAAGCCTTCTCTAATCCACTGGGTTTGGAGAGTCACTGTGCATCCCAGGGAAACAGAAATGCCTAGTGGTTGTTGCCCAGGGTGCCTAGGTGCTTAGCCCAGAATCACAGCTCTGCAACATTGGGCAAGTGACTTAACTAATCTCTCTCTTCCTCAGCAATTATTCGATAAATGTTAGCTTTTGTTGTTATTATCACTAGGAGCCCTCCTCTTCAGTATAAATGCAGAGCCCACCTCCTATATCCTGGAATCTCTGGGAAGAATTACTCTGTTTTCTGGATTGGTTACTATCTTTGAAAGCCTACAAAGAAGTGTCTGAATGAGGAATCAATGTGAACAACCCTTTTCTCATTCTTGAAACTGCCTTCTTAGCTAAGTTTTCTGAGGGTTGGAGGGAGGTGGATGTAGAAACTCATTTATGTTTTGTTTTCTTATTTTTTTTTCTACCTTCAGTGTGTTTATTCAGGAGGGATCTCCTGCTCCTCTCCATGGGGGAGAGCTGGTAAGTTCACACTATCTAATAAAAAAGTAATATGCAAATTGACCATCACACCAAGATGGCCACCCTCATATGGTTAAAGATGGATGCCCCCATTTGGACACAATATGGCTACCACAAGATGGCCACCACAAGATGGTTTCAGGGGAGGGAAGTTGTGTGAAGTTACCGGTGACCAGGCCAGCAGAGGAGGGCAGTTGAGGGTGACCAGGGAGGACAGTTGGGGAGGACCAGGCCTGCAGGGGAGGGCAGTTGTGGGTGATCAGGCAAGCTGGGAGGGCAGTTAGTGGTGACTGGGCTGGCAGAGGAGGGCAGTTGGGGGAGACCAGGTCAGCAGGAGAGGGCAGTTGTGGGGGGAACAGGACTGCAAGAGAGGATAGTTGGAGGGGGCAGGCCTTCAGGGGAGAGCAGTTGTGGGGTACAAGGCCTGCAGTGGAGGGCAGTTGAGAGGGGGACCAGGATTGCAGTGGAGGACAATTGGGGAGAAACTAGGCCTGCAAGGGAGGGCAGTTGGGGTGATCAGGCAAGCTGGGAGGGCAGTTAGTGGTGACTGGGCTTACAGAAGAGGGCAATTGGGGGAGACCAGGTCAGCAGGAGAGGGCAGTTGGGCAGGACCCAGACAGCAGGGAGGGTAGTTGGGGGTGGATGAGGTCTGAAGGGGAGGACAGTTGTGGGGGGGACCAGGCCTTCAGGGGAGGGCAGTTGCGGGGGGACCAGGCCTGCAGGAAGGGTAGTTGGGGGGACCAGGCCCACAGAAGAGGGCATTTGGGTGGGACCAGGTCTGAAGGGGATGACAGTTGGGAACCAGTAGTCTGGGATTGTGAGAGGGTTGTCTGACTGGCCATTTAAATGGGCATTTGGACATATTTCAAGGGGTCCTAAATTGGAGAGGGTGCAGGCTGGGCCCAAATTTTGTGCACCGGGCCTCTAGTATATTAATATGACCAGAAATATTGTTCATGCTATATAGCACTATTATTTGAACTTTTTATTAAAAATGACCAGAGGAACAGTTGAAACATAAAATTCAATTCAGTTGAGACCAAAGACTTAAAAAACAACAACTTCATAACACCTATAAATTTGATTTGTTTCAGCAGTTGAATCCAAGGCTTGTTTGTGTTTTTTCTCTGAAGTGTCTTTCATCTTCTATGCTTCATCCTCCCTGAAATAAATTCTTTACTAGAAAATAACTTAAACAAATCTAAGTTTTTATGAACAGCCATTGAAAGACAGTCATTGGAGAATGAACCTAGAACTTAAAACACTCCTTGTGTCATTGCTCCCACCCTTGCCCACATAAAATTAGTGCTCAGAGTTTTTCCAGCCCTCACTCCAGATCACTTTTATTTTCTCATTCATTTTAGGTGACCCAAATCATGGGATTTGAAGAACTTCCTCTGGTAGCTCTTTTCAGGATATAGTCAACTTCACCATTAGGCTACATCTGATATTTAAACTAATTGATTCACTTTGTCAGCTTCATCTCAGTTTTCTGGGTTGTACCAATTTAATTCTAGCTGGATACTTGAGATCTTAAGTCTGAAAACTCTTCAATCACATTATGTGTCTATGCATGAACTCTCATTTAGAATGTGATTGTGCTATATTAAATTCAAATTGGAAATCTACAATGTTTGGGAATGAGTAGTTTTAGATAACTGGCCCTTCTAGTTCCAATCATTTTTTATTTGTGTATTTATATCACAAATTTTATATCAAATTTTACATTTTAAAGTATGAGAGGTTTAAGGTGCCCTAACTTGTTTTTTTGTTTTTAGATTGAGGTAAAGTCACATAACATCGAATTAGCCATTTCAAAGTGTTCAATTCAATGGCATTTCATGCCTTCACAAAGTTGTGCAACCATCACTTCTATTTCATTCCAAAGCATGTTCATCATGGAACTCCCATAACCTTTAACCAGTCATCCCCCATTCTCCTCTTCTTTCCTCTCCCCTTGCCCCCAGCCTTTGGAAGCCTCTAATCTGCGTTCTGTCTGTATGAATGTGCCTTTTCTGGATTTTAATATTGCTCTAATATTATTTTCTCAAACAATAGCAATACCTTATTTTTGGTTAGTGCTGTATAGATTTTTAAGATTTCCATATGGGTCACCTCATTTTTTAAAAAAATATTTGAGATATTGTTATAGATAGTTAAATCCATGTTCTACTTCTTTATTAGAAAAGTGAGTTGATATTTTACCTTAGTTGTTACAAATCCCTAAAAATATCATTTATGTGAATGGAAAAAAAAAACAGAGGTCTAGTTATTTTAGTTCATCGATCAGGTTATTCTGTCTTTTCTCTGCATCACCCAACAATGAGTATATGTTTGAAAACTTTAGTTGCCTGCAGATGAGAATGTGTCTTTAGATTGTGCTTGTGTGGTTTGACTGAATGTCCAGCCAGACAAATACCTATCTCTGTGTGTTAGCTAGGGATGTTGATTTTGATTCTTTATTCTGCCCCTGAATGCTGGAACACGTAAGCCCCTTCCTTTCCAGCCAGCAGGAAATACAGTTCAAGGCCAGATGAACCTCTGAAAAAAGTTTCTTCTTCTTTTATTCACTTGTTTGAAAGGGGAATAGGCAGTCACTTCTAACTTGGTATTCTGTCTGTTCCCTTTTTCTACATCAGTGATGGAGCCCCTGTGTCCTCGTTGAACACTTGAGCATCCTGAATAAAAGCTATATTGTCATCCTTCCTTTCAGCTAGATGTGGCTGGTTACTAAGTTCTGACCCATCTGGCAGTGAGAGATTTGTGTAAATATTCAGTTATATAATCTGATGTTTATATTGTGCATATCCTTCTGATTACCATTAATTTAATTATATATGTTATAGTTGTCTAAATAATATTTTAGACTATAGGAAAAAATTAATGTAAATATTTCCCCCAACTCTGAAAATTTCAGCATGAATTCTTTTCCATTATTGCATGTAGTAATTTTTATAATTGCACTAAATCCACTGTGCTTTTATAACTGCTCTTACTAACTTTAAAACCCACTGGGAAAAAGAAAAGAAAAAGTCCTCAAGTTGGAGGGACAATTCCTTGTTTCCACCAGCAGGACCAGTGCTCAGTGTTTGTTTGGGCAGTTGAGGTCACAGGGCAAGTTCCCACATAAGGAAAGGCAAGTCCATTATTTTTGGCTCAATGTCTAAGCATATGTATCCTCAAGAGCTCAACATAAGAAAAATACTCTTCATTCAGTAGTGAAGCAGGATGATACAAGACACTGCTTTCAGAAAGACTGTTTTGATGTCCCTGAGCTGAGTCCACTATTTTCCCTTGTGGTTTCCTCGGACAAAAAGAAATGACCTCCCTGGAGATGGAGGGCTGGAATGGTGGGTGATTGTTGGGGAAATGGGATGGGATGTGAATACCACAAAAACAAATCTGCTCATAATTACTTCCTATGCATTCTAGAAAGCAGCTCCAGTTATCATCAATACAGACCTCTGGACCACACAGTTGATACTAGATTCTCATTTGTTTCCTTAAAAAAAAAAAAAAAAGTCAACTCGCATTGCTTTGGCTCCCTATAGTCATTTCTGCTGAAAAAGACCTAGAATTAGATGTAAAACAAAGCCACTTTTCCCTGAAACAGCTCTTTGAAACCTGAATAGAAAATACAGCTGATTCACTTCCCTTCAGTCACTTTAAAAATAAAATAAAAGAAAGTAAAAGCCAACTCCCAGCTTAAAACGTTCATGGGTTCTCCCATCCAAAGCTGTCATAGTAAATCCTTAAACTAAAAGGTAAAAAATACAGTTTGAAATCGATCAGATTTTTAAAAATCAAACTCACCATCAGCCTGGATATAAAATCGAATAAAAGTCAACAAGCAGGAATCTGTGCAGCTGTGTTCATTCTATTCAAATTAATCATTTCATAGTGAGGTCAGACTTTCCCTGTCCACTGCACCTCTAGCTTCTCAAAGAGATAGCAGTAAAGGCATATTCCATATGACCGGAAGGAGGGAAAATATAATCACCTTTCTGAAAGTTCATTATTATTAGGTGAACCTCAGGAAGGATTACAACAGATTTTATTCAGCTCAGTCTCTCCTTCTCTCTTTCTCTTTCTCCTTTTTTAACTTTATTTTTTTAACATATTAATGTTTCCAGGCATATTAAAATATTTCAGAGAACTCAGAAAATCATTTTTTCTAGAGTACTAAACTCTACTACCATGAAGGTGTGAAGTGATAAAGAACTTGGAAGACAGAGGGGAAAAGTTCCACCATATCTGGTGTTTATTAATTTAAGGAGCCATTGAGCACTATAAGCTGCATCATTCTGATCGTCATCCCTCCTTATGTTTCATAGGCTACTGTGTGGGTGAGTTTCTTTAATCATATAAAAAGAAAGTCAAACTATATTTGTGTTTTATTAATGTTTTTTCAAGGTTTATACATGCCCTAGCTCATCTTAAAAGAAAACCATGCAAACATTTAACTCACCCCAAGAATAAACTTTTTTCTTCTTCTTAAGGTCTTCTTAGAGATGACACAAGATATTGCATAATATTTAGTGGTTAGAACGGTATTGTCATTGTGCCGAGAAAGAGAAGAATAAAGTGGAGGTAAAGAGTATCCTGCTTTTTAAACAGGGCTTTTAAAATAAAAGCACATGGTTTAAGTTTTGCAAATATATTACATGACTTATTGAACAGTCCCCCATCCCTCTAGCCCCTTCAAAGACTCCAGTCATTTTAAGAGACCTCGTGAATATGGGCATTTTTCTTTGCTACAACCTAAGCTCTTAACAAAAATTTACGGAAAGTCTACCATAAGCTAAAGTAGCCAACCAAATTATCTAGATTTTAACAGGTATCTTAGCAAGCATCAAGCTCAATTTCACACCCAGTCAGGATACTGTACTTTTCCACAAGGCCTGGCATGTGAAGTGATTAATAAGCCTTAATTCCTCGCAGTGCAAAAAGCTCATGGTACATTGGTCCCAGCTGTGGCCAGGATACTTTCACTTGCTATGTTCCAACTTCTATTCTAATGGTAAAGTTCCCCCTTGAAATGTGAAACACCATGAAATCAGTGATTGCTTTGTTCAATGCTGCATTCCTAGTACCATTATAGGGCCTTAAACATTGCAAGTGCTAAGAAAAAATCCATACTTTGAATATACAGATGAATATATGACTAATTACTGGAAATGTTCTAGAAATAGCAGTTGCTAAAGAAATGGATTAGGAATTCAGACAAAAAGCTGGCACCCAGCACAGCAGGTGGCCCCTGGTGGAGTTATTTGAATCATCTAACACTATGATAGATGCATAGTTACAGGCCCTGGTCTGGGCCCTCTAGGAGAGTGTCCACACTCTGGTCCAAACAATAAGTGCAGGATGAGCTTATATCTGGATGAAATTTACAGACAGCATAAGGTTAGGGAACGTAGCCAACCACAAGATGGGTTATGGTCTCCCTCCCTCTCTTACTTCTCTTCTGACTCCCATTCCTACTCCACAGAGAGCCCTGTAGCCAACCATCCTTATCGCTGCAGTATATCATGATAGGAACTCAGGTCATCAAGGATTTCAGAGATGAAAATTAAGAAGAAAAATCTATTTTAGTTGGTTGTATGCCCAAGTGGGGTTTGATGCTTTTCGCATATGATTCTTAAATGAGAAAACATAATGGGGGGAAATATTTTAAAAATTGTTATCTTTGATTTTTAAAAATAGCTTTGTGTTATCTACCATAATTTTTGTAAGTCCTTCATTGAGTGCATGAAGGATGTTATATGTCAAACATTGTTTCAGGTAACACTACCACCAGGTTTCATAATTAAAGAAGAGAAGCATCTTTCTTGGGGTCATGCACTCCAAGCCCACCCCCACAGTGACACTTGTATCCTTGTTCATAGGAGACTAGTGGTGTCCCTCATGTGTTTGTTGATCAAAGTTCCAGTCATGCTGCTGAGAGGGTGTTCTGTTTTCAAAGTGATTATTAAGCTACTTTAGAAACACTTTAACTTGTGGGTTTGCCTCACTCTAGCTGATCCAAGTTTCACAACAATCTAATGAAGCAAGTCCTGGGATGCTATGTCATCTTCAATTATCAGAAAACCACAACCCCGCACATCTTTTCCAAGTGTCTTTTTTCTCCCTCCACGATAGCCATGCCCAGTGCTGCCTGACTTGTTTCTGGCTTGGTGCTTGGCCTGGGTTCCGGGATTGAAGATTCACCGCGTGAACCCTGTAGGGCTTCCAATTTCCCCTGACACTTTCTGAATTCGCTTGCTCCCTATCCCTGTTATCAGGTTTCAAGCATGTCTGTGTACTTTGAGTAATCAAAGTTTTATTGTGAAAACCTATTTAAATCCCCAAGGAACTCTGAAATATTTGTAACATTATTCTGACTTCTTCAATGGGTATTTTGTGTGAATTGTGAACGTGGGAAACATAAAAAGCAAAAATTAAAAAGAAATATGTAGACTGTAAAAATCAGTAAGGAAACCATGAACATGTTCCAGCAAGTAAATCATGAGTAAAGAACACATTTAACCATTTTGATATTTTTTATATGTTTTCTTTATGATGTCTTCCTGCTGGAATGACTGAACACTTACTTAGACTTTAGATATGATCTTCACATTGTTTAAGAATGACTATTTTACTTCAGAATTACTTGACTGTGTTTTTTTTTTAAAAAAAGATACTTAATCATGTTTAAAATGTATTTAAAAACGTATCACCAGTCACTTCTTTCAGAAATATCCATTTCTAAAATTATTCTACTTGTAACCCACAAAATACAAAAGGTCTTAATTTCCACTTATGTTTTGTAATAACTATTTGTTTTCTATTTCCTAGTGATATAATTCCAGAGAGTTAATGTTCTGGTCTACTTTATAAAAGTGAATTAAAAATTTTATAGATTATTATTCTTAGCTAACTTCTATGAGTAAAAAAAGAATCCAATTGCCCATACTGTGATAATTGAAAGAAGAAATATCTAATCTGCACTATATTTTAAGAAATATTGTTGAGCACATAATGCAACAGAAAGAGAATCATTGGGCTCTTGTGTGTGGTCCCAGGAGAGTCACTAGACCTTCTGGACTTTGGTAAGATCAGAGAGGTTAGTCTTAAAATTAGGGTTATTCATATCCTTTCACTTTTTGCCATCCCTGCATTAAAACACAACAAAACAAAAAGGTTTACTTAATAACTTTGTTTCAAATCAACTTTGGGGAAAATAGAGTCACAAACTGTAATGCTTATTAGTTCCTATGTCTTTGGTTTTCCTCTTTTTTTAAAATCCATTGCCATGGATCTGTGGGGTGTATAGAAAGAAGCAGTAATTCTCCCTAGCTTTAACTGGAAAAGGTAAATAACCTACTCTTGCATAATCAAACACCCTTTTTTTTTTTCTAGCACTTATCTTATATTCAGAGAAAGTTCCAGAACAAAACAAGTTGTATGCCAAAGTAAAAAAATGTCCTTTGGTCTATTCAGACAAACTACATATTCTTTAGCTCATCAATTTTTCTCTAAGAATTCAAAATAGCTTCATATTTGTCTTCATGTTGGGTTTAATCTTAGCTTTATAAGTTCAGTCCTTCACCTGTACCTTTGTTATTTGTGGTTCTCAGTCCTTCAAGTTTCTTTCTTATGGTGTTTCAAATTTTTACAACTTTTGGACACTTTTAAAGTATTTGGATTTGCATGTTGACTTGTTTATGTGAAGAGAGGTGGCAGTCACTGCAAGTCATCAGATATATTTTAAAAATAAATCTGGAAGTTGCCAGAGGAAATTATGAGAATGCTGAAAAGCCGTAGATATCCTACAGGAAACCAATGTATGAAAAAGGAGGGGATAAGAAAACCTCAGACATTCCAGAAGTTTTGCATGTCACCAAGAATTATATATTTTATTATTTTGGTTAACCCATCTGTTATTTTGATTTGTTAAATTTTTTTGGCAACACTATTGACATGCTGTCTTTCATACAGAGCTTTTGCCTTTCTGGAAGTAGAGGTTTTTCCAATTTCCCTTAAAATGTGAGTCACTGGGGAGTAAAGCAGGGTAGGACAGGGCAGAGGAAGGAGAGGAAGCAGTAAGGGTGCTGATAATATGGGTATCCCTGAAGGTTTATGGGCAATGGACGTGCTGACAATCCACTCACCAATAATTACGTTCCACTACTTTCAGTTTTCTGATGTCAGTAAATGAAGTTGCATGTTTTTCTCTTGTGGTGGATTTGTCTTAAGTAATACACATTCTCCTCTCTTGGTCCTACTAAGTAAAAAGAGTACCTGTTGCAAATGTCCTCTGTTAACTATTAGTGAGACATCTTTATATTTGACTTTTATAGCAATTTTAGGAGTGATAAAGAAAAAAATGGTACTGTCAAGGCATTGTATAAACAGAAGTTATTATGCAACGTCTGTGTGTGTGTGTGTGTGTGTGTGTGTGTGTGTGTGTGTGTGAGAGAGAGAGAGAGAGAGAGAGAGAGAGAGAGAGAGAGATTACCTTTAATTCAGCAATAAGACAAGGATGCCTGCTGGCCATTCTTCCATTTAAAATTACTTAGAGATTCAGTCATCAGAGTAAGGCAAGAGGGACTACTTATAAGTAAAAAAATAAAGAAATAAACCTCAGTATTTACAGATAATGTATACAGAAAACCCATAAAGATTTTTGACAAACTATTATAATTAATTCATATAATATCAAGATCCAAAAATTACACTGCCTTCTTCTATGTTAGTGGAAACATTTAATTTTAAAAAATTGACAATTACATAGCTACAAAAGATAAAAAATCATAAACAAATTTAACAAAATTTGGGCTAGAAATTTATTTTCAAACATAAAACTTTATTTATTTATTTTTTAATTTTAATCTTTATTGTTCAATTTATTAATTACATTGTCCCCCCCCTTTTTTCCCCTTATAGCTCCCCTCCACCCAGTACCCATCCCATCCTCCGCCCTCACCTCCCCACCACTGTCCTCTTGCATAGTTGCATGATTTTTGTCCAGTCTCTTGCTGTACTTCCCACACCCCTTTTCTCCCCAAGAATTGTCAGTCCATTCCATCTCTATGTCCATGATTCTGTTATATTCACCAGTTTATCCTGTTAATCAGATTATTAATTCACTTGATTTTTAGATTCATTTGTTGATAGATGTGTATTTGTTGTTCATAATTTATATATTTTTTTTCTTCCTCTTCTTAAAGAATATCTTTCAGCAATTCATATAATATTGGTTTGGTGGTGATGAACTCTAGCTTTTTCTTATCTGTGAAGCACTTTACCTGACCTTCAATTCTGAATGATAGCTTTGCTGGATAGAGTATTCTTGGTTGTAGATTCTTGCTATACATCACTTTGAATATTTCTTGCCACTCCCGTCTGGCCTGCATCGTTTCTGTTGAGAAATCTGCTGACAATCATATGGGTTCTCCCTTATAGCTAACTAACTGTTTTTCTCTTGCTGCTTTTAATATTCTCTCTTTGTCTTTTGCTCTTGGCATTTTAACTATGATGTGCCTTGGTGTGGTCCTCTTAGGATTCCTATATATTGGGGTTCGGTGCGCTTCTTGGCCTCCTAAGTCAATTTCTTTCACCAGGTGTGGGAAGTTTTCGGTCACTATTTCTTCAAATAGGTTTTCATTGTCTTTCTCTCTCTCTTTTTCTGGCACCCCTATAATTCAGATGTTGGTATGCTTGAAGTTGTCCCAGAGGCACCTTACACTATATTCATTTTTTTTATTATTATTTTGGTTTCTTGCTTTTCCAGCTGAGTGGATTTTACCTCTTTGTATTTCAAATCTTTAACTTGGTTCCTGCGGTCCTCTAGAGTACTTTTAGGTCTTTGTATAATATTTTTTATTTCAGTCAGTGTATGCTTAATTTCTGGTTGGTCCTTTTTCATATCCTCAAGGGTCTCATTCATATCCTCGTATGTCTCATTCATTTCCTTGTAGATCTCATTCATTTCCTTGTAGGTCTTATTCATTTTCTCGCAGGTATTGTTCATTTCCTCATAGGTCTTCTTTATTTCCTTGTAGGTCTCGGCCTTTTCTAGGAGCCTCTTGAAAAGCCTTATAACCGTGGTTTTGAATTCTATGTTCAGTTGTTTTTTTTCCCTCCATTTTTTTCACATCTGCATGGCGGCTGCTTTCCTGAGTTGGTCGATTAGCTTTGTGTGGTAGATGTCCTCTAATGGACAGTGGGTCAGCATCCCCAGTTACCTGAGGTGGATATGGGTTGCACAGTCTTGTTGAAGTTAAGCCTAGATTAATCGTTGTTAGCACTTGGAGGGGTTGACCTCCAGGCCAATTGTCTGTGATGTTCAGCCGTGCTCAGGTTGGATGGGTGGAGTCTCTGGGCCAAGCAGGCAGTGTCAGCTCTTCCATATGTGGCCCCAGGGTCTCTGTGCTGGGTGGCAACGGCCGCCAGCACCTCTGAGAGAGAGAGCCGCTGCTGAGCTCCACTAGCTGCTGGAGAATTCAGCCTCTCCCCAAATGAGTCTGCACACTCAATGTCTCACCCAGGGTTGCAAAACAATGCAGTCTAACGGTTTCCCGAACGAGAGAGCAAGTCACGAGTGCTCTTTGCGGGGTCACACAGCTGTGCTGTTCCCTAGTTCACATGCACTCCACACAAGCTCTCCCTCTCCACAAGCCCACAGACCCCTGCAGCACCCGAGCTTCGGCTTGCCCTCCCCCTGTCCATTTTTTTTCCCTGTATGATTCTGGGTTCCCTGGACTTTGCCTGGAGCTGGGGGATCAGTGCAGTGGGACGTCTTTGTCTCCCCCGTTTGAGAAAACTGGACAGGTTTTCAGCCACCCACCCTATCTGCTGGCATGCACACTGCTCTAAACCTCTCTCCATGCATATCGTCAATGCTGTCCACCACTCCTCTGAATCACAGTGTCTTATCTTCACTTTTATTTGTAGAATTTTCACTCAGCCAGCTTTTCGGTGATTCTGGATGGTGTTTGTTCTTTAGTTAAGTTGTAGTTTTGAAATTGCTGTGTATGGCAGCAAGATAGGTATTTACCTATGCCGTCATCTTGGTTCCCCCCTAAAACATAAAACTTTATTTAAAGGCAATTAAAAGATGATAAATAGAGAGAAACAATATTTATAGGAACATACCATATTATAAAAATAGTTTCTTCTCTAATCTGTAAAATCAACATACTTGCAATTAAAATTCTTAAAAAGTATGTGGTAAGTCAGTTCTGATCTCTATATATAAAAGGCTAATATGCTAATGTCCAATCATCTGACCAGTCACTATGACATTCACCTACCACCAGGGGACAGACACTCAATGGAGTAGCTGCTGAGCTGCAGTGACTTGGCAGCAGCAGTTCTCAGGTGATGCACCCCAAAACCAGAGAGAAGGGAGCTCGATTCTTTGTGAGGCCCTGGGTTATGCATTGCTGGGGCACTGTTGGCCCTGAATCTGATTTACTGCACACTTGCATTTGCATTCCGTACCCATTACGACAGCAATTTTGCAGAGTGCCCTCTCCTACTCCAGGACCCCTCGAGGGATATCAGAGAACTGGTTTCAGGTGGTCCCCACAGGCCAGGGAGAGGGACCTCACTTGCCATAGGGACCCCACTCATTCCGCAGACACTGGGGAGGAACCATGGGAGGTTGGCTGTAGGGTGTATCCTGCCCATCTTGCCCAGTCACACCTGCCAGCCACCTTCTAATTGATTTCCATTCAATGTGCACAAATTTGTGCACTGGGTCACTAATGTATATAAAAAATGAAAACTTAAACCAACTTGAATAAGAGCATATTTGAGGGACTTTACTTAAGATAAGTAAAAATTTATTAATTAAAATGATGTTGTACTGTCAAGGAGGGACACATATACTAATGGACTGAAAAGAAATTTAAGACAGAGGTGGGTTTGCTAATGAGTGGTGAATGCATGATACTAAGACAATTGGTTGTCTATATGGAACAAAATAAAATTCAGTCTTTATCATCTATAGAAATTAAGTGCAGATAGAAAAAAACTTTTAAAAACATGAGAAAGTATTATTACCATAGAGAAAAGAATGCTTTTAAAATAAGAATTGTAAAGCTCCAACACTAAAGGAAAAGTTGATAAAGTGTTTTTAAAATTTATGTGCACTGCAGGACTGATAAACAAAAGATAGAAACAAATCACAGACTTTAAAATTACATTTGCATTTATATAATTAGCAAAAATTAGTATCCAGGATATATAAAGAACTTTATACTCAATAAGAACAAAAAAGATTAGAAAAAGGATATAAACAGGTAATTCACAGGAGTGAAAAACAGATGGGCAAAATGTAAAAAAAAATATTCTCAACTTAGTAGAAATAAGGGAAATACAAATGAGACTACTTCATACCCATGAGATTGGTAAAAAATAAGTTTGACAATGCAATATCTGGGAGGTAGAATGAAAAGAGAAAAACAACAACAACAGGTAAGTATCAGTTAAAATGAATAAATTGCAGCAGTAGTTTTCAACTCCAGAGTTGGGGGTTGATTTTGTCTCCACAAAAGACAATTGACAATGTCTAGAGACATTTCTGTTGTCACAGCTGGACAGGATTTGAAGTATATATAACTGGCAGCTAGGGCTGCTGTTCAAAATCCTGCAATACACAGCACAATCTTTTCTAACAAAGAATTCTCTTAAAGTGTCAATAAAGTTAAGATTGAGAAATCCTGAATCTGAACTACACTCAACATGAATTATTATAATAAAGGTAAAGACAAGGTATCAGTTTTTTTTTCTATGGCATGCTTTTGGGTTGTATTTAAGAACTATTTGCCTAACCCAATGAATCATTTTTTGAACATTTTTATATTGAATTTATCGGGGTACATTGATTAATAAAATTATAGGTTTCAGTGGTGCAACTCTATAATACATCAACTATATACTGTATTGTGTGTTCACCACCCCAAAGTCAAGTATCCTTCCATCACCATTTATTATCCCATACCCTCTTCTACCTCCTTGCACTTCTGAACTATTTAGTTTTACCTTTTTCTATTTCACTTAGTTCAAAATATTTACTAATTTCCCTTAAGAGTTTTGTTTTGATCTATAGTTTACTTTGATCCATGGATTTAATTTCCAAAATTTTCAAGTGTTAGAAATTTTTACAGATAGTTTTCTGTTTTGTTTCTATTTACTTTGATTATGACGGGGAAGAAACAAAAACATGCTTCAAATAATTTAAATTCTTTTAAATTTACAGAATAAAGTTTTTTTTAAATCCAATCTGACAATCTGTATCTTTTGTCATTTGAATAATTTAGATTTAATGTGTTAATATGGTCCAACCTATGACTGTTTTCTGTTTGTCCCTTATGGTGTTTTCTTCTTCTCTTCGCCTTCCTAATTTCTTTTGGCTTACATGAATATTTGGTAGTATTCCATCTCAAATTATTGGCCTTTTGACTATAACACTTTGTATTAATTTTTAGTTGTTCAGATATTACCATATACACATCTAATTTTCCAAAGTCTACTTAAAATGAATATTTTACCATTTCAAGTAAAATGTAGAAGCTCTGCAACCATATAGATTGATCTAATCTCTTTCCTTTATGTTACAGTTTATATATATTATATCTACATATATTGAAAAGCTACTAAATGATATTATAATAATCTTTGCTTTTAATAGTAATACATTCAAATCTTTAAGAGCAGAAAAATAGTCTATTTCCTAAGATATTTACCAGTTAAGATGCTTTTATTTTATTCCTGAAGTTCCAAGCTATTCTGTATTTCCACACTGGGAAATGCATAGCAGAACAACAGCTGTTTATCCTATTCTCCGCATGCACCCCCATAGTAGAGCCATATATTTCTTCTTTGTTATTGTTGTTCACTCTTGTCTGCAAATTTGTACAAGTCACTTGTAATTATATCCCCTTTTCTCAACTCCTCTCAACCTCCATATTACTCTCCAACTCAGTGGTTTTATGAGTGTTTACATTGGTGCTACTCAAAGTGACTACCCATTTTCAGCATCACTTAGAGCTTGTTAGAAATGTAATTTCTGGCTCCAAACCTATGGAGCCAGAGACTTCAAGGGTGGGGTCCAAGAATCTGTATGAATAAGATCTCCCTGTCATTCTTTTGTGTGCTAATCCTTGAGAAATACTGGTCCATCAAACTAATTTATTAAGTCCATTGAATGGTTGGGGGAATGATGGGGAAGAGGTAAAAATTAGCAAGTGGGAGAGAGAACTGAGTTGGTGTCAAGTAACAGAGAAGAGAGTCGTCAGACAAGGCAACTATGAGCCAAGAATGGGTGTCAGATCTTTGAATGGTGTCAGATGGTGCAGACATAAGGGCAAAGGAACATGTTTGTGTAGCGATTATCTCAGGCAGTTATATGAATATATGCATTATCAACTCCACGTTGTGTTTATAAAGTAAGAGAAGGGGGAATTTTTTCCTACATCTTATTGGTGAATAGGCAAAATCTCTTAAGTGACTTGACCGATGTGTCATATTAACAGTAGAAGTTGAAACTTTAGTTGAGGTCAGGGCCCATTACCCTATCCTGTGATTTTGATAATTGATAGGCAAGCCCAGACAGCTCCCACTGTGAATAGTTCATCATCAGTACTAATAACTCAAGACATTGGATAATAGAACATTACTCTGTTCATCTGATACTACCTCCCTTGTCATCAAACTCTCAGAAATGATGACCAAGTAAATGGTAGCTGCAGAGACGAATTACTTGTTCAGATTACTTTAGTCCTGAGGGAGGTGTCTTCAAATGCCTTATGCATTCACCACTTTAAAAAAAAAAAAAAAAAGCACCTATTTTCTGGAAACAAAAATTTCACTGTTTTTAAAAACTGGTTTTCAGTAAAATGGAAAATGCAATTGTTAATCAATTCCAAATCCCTGTAGAAATCTTAGAAGGAATTTAGAGAGGATTGATATACCATTGCAATGCCAACAGGTAGAATAGACTTTGAACTAATATATATATACTTGGGTGTAGCTATGTTTGTATAATAATTAAGGCCAGAAGTTGGGCTTCAGTGTTGATAAACAGTGTCAAGGTGGAGATAATGGAGTCTCTAGAGCTAAATTTTGCTGTTGGTTGTAGACTCATTTATTTTATTTTAATGGTTCCATTCATTTTGCTCTGGAAAGCATTTCCATTTGGTTTTCTCATCATGGTTTGCTGTGATATGCAAGCTTACATCTTCTAAAAGGAGAACAAAAGAAAGTTTTTTGGAATATTGAAGCAGGTACTCTCTAAAGCTATTTATTTACATGGTAGCAAGGTTGCCTTCAAAAGTTTCAGGGATGGGAAGACCCCTTTGCAATAGAAGAGGGTAAGGACCCCTTTTGAAAAAGGGCTTGGAGAGGAAAATTGGGAGACAACCAGTTCCTCTGATGGGCCCCATGTCTGAAGAGTGGTGGATCAGAGAGTCTTTTTTCTAAGTCTAGAATAACAAAGTCATAGGGTATCACATCATCCCCATGAAGCATAGCTGTAGGAACCCAGGCATGTATAGCCAAAGCACTGATTCATATAGCTAATGCACTGATGATTAATGCAGGAGGGCAACACCCAAGCCTGGAGAAAGAGCCAGGCCCGCTACAGGGCCACATAGGCTTCTCGTCTCCAAAATTCCCAGGTTGGGCAGATGGTCAAAACCAGGGAGAGAAACCTTGGGGGAAAGCTCAAGGCTAATGCCAGGGCAGTGGAATTTTTGTGTTTTGTTGACAACCACCAGGTCTCGGCAGTGAAGTACCATCTGAGGTAGGCCAAGATGGGGCCATCAGATTCTGACTCTCAGGTGGGAACCTGAATTCACAGCCTCTCTTTTGTGTCAAACAATCGATTCCAACTTCTTTCTTGGAGGTTCATTAAAAAAATTTAATACTAGTTTCACTACTGGCTGAGAGAATAGAATGATGCTAAATTTCATTGCTTCAGAATCATGGTTTGTAAGGCCTTGCCATGTTCCCATCCCTGTCTGCTTATTCACCTCTCTTGTCAGGCACTGCAACTGTATACAGCACTCCGTGTCTATGCATAGCTTGGACATCTATTCTCTCTGCTGTGTGAATGCACCCTGCCCTTGCCACCTCCTGCTGACCCCCAGAAGGAAGGGAGAGAAGACAGATGAACAGGGGAAGTTTCAGCCAGGACTAAGAATTCTCAATTTTGTATATATTTATGCCCTTGCATTTACCTTGTACAATATACATTTCTACCCTAGAAAAGGGGAGAGTATCACTTATGCTTTATATTTACCAGCTGGTGGGAAAAAATTCTTCCAATTTTTTCACTTCTTTTGTCTTCACAGCCACACTCTATTATTCTGTTGTGCTGACTCGTACAGGGTTTTGGAGTAATAAATAATTTGTTTCAGGCCCTTATATTTTCTGACAAATTCTGTGTCAGATCTTGCTGCTCCTGTTAAAGCATTAATCAGAAGTGTCTCCTGCTTATGTTAGCAAATGTTGGTGTAACCTGTCACTGCTTAGAGAAAAATCCACAAGAAAAGACATTATATTCAGTGCCTCTCTACCCATACCCTTCTGCTTTTTGTATTGCCAATGCCAAAACAGTTTATAGAATAACTTGTCTGCAGGAGGAAATTGTATGGGGGCCAGATTTCATTATCATTAAATAAAAGGACCAATCTGGGAAATCAGAGATCGTGGTATCCTCACTGGGGAGTCATTGACTCTTCGCGCCAAGCCTTCTCTTCCAAAGCTAGGCCTCTCTGGGATTGTTATCATGTGTGAAAACAGTTGGATTTCCTTTATGAGAACACTGTGTGTGCCAAGCAAAGAGAGAGCCCAGAGGCATGGATTTACTGAACTGCCTCATTGTGGTTGGACATTGATCAGGCATCTAAATCAGCTTACCACATAGCCTCCAAAGAAGCATGGGAAGCAATTTCATTCACTGGAGTGTGACAATAATAGAGATAGCTTTCTTAACCTGTACCACATTTCTTCATCACCATTGAAAGGCCTTCATTGACACCTTTGTGCATCTGGTACTTTAGAGCAATTGTGTGAGAGGAAAACACCAGAGGGAAAGGCACTTTGGGGTGTGAAAACTAGAGAATTTCCTTGATTTGCATGGCTTTTCCTAATTTTCAAAAGCTGCAACTTGGAAAGTCACTTACCAGAGAGGAGCTCCATAGACCCAGAGGTTAAGTTAGGAGATATGACTTTAAAGTATAACGTAATGATAACCAGCATTGCATCCCTGGGGGGAAGGCTGTTAGAGAAGAGGGCATTAGAAACACTTTCTTTGAGGTGTTTCTCTGCAGCTATTCACTGAAACTGACAGGGATTTCCTGTGCAATGTAGGATTTCTCAGTTTCACCTTCAATTTCTAAAATAATCTCACTTGTGGGTGAATGTGAACCTCTGATATTGGGCTAAATGTCCTTCTGTTTCTTTTCAGGAACCACACTATGCAATCACCCATGAACACAGGACCAATCTCTCTGGATTGTTGAGATTTATTAGAAGGACAGCTGGCTGCGGTGCCAGCAAATCTTGAATCTCTGGCATGTGGACAATGTGCAGGCTGAGGAACGTGGCTATCAGGAGTTCACACATTTACAGAAGCTTTTGTCTGATACCAGTTAAGTCTTTGAAGATGACCATTTCTTCCCAGCACTAGTAGCTCACATGCCCTTTTGAGCTAGGATGTTAAATGAGTCCTAGAAAATTAGCCTTTACTAATCTTGAAATACTCCCCTTCCTTTTCACCTTCCTTTATTAACTTGTTTTGTTTCCCTCAGTCCTAACTACTTAAAACACACAGTTATTTTTTTGTGGAAATTACCATGTCTTCTAAATCAATCGGTTTTCCTCTGCTCCCTGACTTCTCAAAAATCAGAGAGATCGTGGCTCCCCACATTATTCTTTCCTTCTGGAAACTTAAATAATTGAATTCGGAAAGAATTTAGGACTAATAGATGGCAGAAGGACTTTATGTGGAGAAAAAATAAAAGATTAAGGTGAGGAAGAGCTCTATGATAGTAAAAATAAAGTCTCCAATTCTAATTATGTGCCCAGTTTACTGAATGACCTTTGTACCTTAGTTAAGTAAAAGGGAAATGTCAGGTTTGTTGTTTCATCTATGGTACCATTCTAATCCCCAATTATCTCCATTATCAGTCTTTCAAGACATCAGAAGTTCTCAAGAATACTTATACTTCAGGATGCCCTTCTTTATCTACAAAAACACAATGTACAACGTGTCTAAGGTAAGGACAACTTTTGTTGAACTGCAAATATGTCATCTATGAAGAGTAACTTATTAAGCCAGTGTTAACATAGAAAACAATAGTTTATCAGATAGCCTTATGTAGTCAGCAGTATTCCAGGAATGGGAGGAAGAAAAGGTCAAATCTGAAGATAGCTAGGGTCCAATTTAGAACAGGGTCCCTTCTTTGGGTTGTTATTTTGGAAAGATGAAAGAGATTAAAGGTAATGCTTAAGAAGGGAAGAAAAAAAGGAGAATATATGGGAGATAATTACTTCTAATTTACTAAGGGCCTACTCTTGTCTTAGTTTTTCATGTATAGATGAGTGGAAGTCTTAAAGAATTCAGCATAAGTGGAATTAGAAAATAAAGAACTAAAATATTGATTTTCTTTTTCTAAACTGTTCGTGCTTTTCTTGTAAATTACAAATAGGCAGAAGGGGCCATCCTTAACTCTTAACCCAGGGAAGAGCATGTAAACCAATCTACAGAGACACTAGGCATGGTGTAGTGTCTCCTACTACATTTACATATAAACTGAAAGATCAAAATCTGCTTTCCTGTTTACAAGTGAAGGAGAATTGGAAAGGGTTCTTGTTGTGACCAGAGAAAATTATTTAGCTCATAAGCATCCATCTGAAGCAATAGTAAATTTCTGTTATTAAATAGAATTATACTAATGAGATAAGCCAAATAAGGTGATGTCTATGGTGAGGTGCTTGTCTTCTCTAAAAGAATACATGCTTTTGCTATTTCACTCTTTGTCAAAAAAAAAAAAAAAAGGAAGGAAGGAAGGAAGGAAGGAAGGAAAGAAGAAAGAAAGAAAGAAAGAAAGAAAGAAAGAAAGAAAGAAAGAAAGAAAAGAAAAAGTGAAAAGGGAAAAAGTAAAACATTCACTTTTACATGTTATCCTCAGGTTTGGTTAAAAATTTCAGCAAAAGTATAATATAGGATGATCAGTAGATTAGATTTATCCTCATGCTCTCTTTCCCAAATTGCCAGGATAATCAAAGACT
Organism: Antrozous pallidus; assembly: GCA_027563665.1. Classification (NCBI taxonomy): domain Eukaryota; kingdom Metazoa; phylum Chordata; class Mammalia; order Chiroptera; family Vespertilionidae; genus Antrozous; species Antrozous pallidus. Next base: position 20,331,536 of record CM050508.1, on the reverse strand, counting down.
GACTGAAGTGCTGGAAATATCATATGTAATTACTAGACAACAGTCATTATAACTGAGCAGTGAAGTGTTTCATAGGGAAATGCTGAACTAGTAGGGAAAGGAAATGAATTGTCTTTTAATGAAAAGACTAACGTAACCCAATCAGCAGTCAACATGGGCAAGTTAAAAACAATCTTCTCACCAATGTCAATAAAAAATAAATTGTATAATATTTTACTGTATGGTTTGTCTAGGTCATCTGGTTAAGTCTGGAGTTATGAAAACACTACATTTAGAAAAGAAACTTTTGTGTGTGTTTTTTTGTCAATACAGGTAGAGATATTACGATGGAGATGGTATTAACCATTAGTTTTATAGAATACAAGAATGGGTAGATAGAACACTACTCATTCCATGAATTATAGACCTTGTTGAAAGCATGCAATCTTTCTTGACAAAAAATTTGGTGTGTAAAATCCATTCAAAACTCCTACGAAGTGCCAAATTAAAAGGCTTCCTTGCCAGCTTGGTTTCAGATGGTGAACTTAAGTTCAAGTTGAAAGAGAATTTTGTTTATTAGACTCTATTTGACCAGCAGACAAATGTAAAATTAGAAGTCAAAATGAAAAGGAGGCCTCATTTTGTTTTCATCCACAAACATGTCATTTCTATTTTTTAAAATATCAAAATTATAATGACTCTCATCAGTTGGTTTTGTGTGCAGTAGACAAGTACCTTCCAATTCCCACTTTAAAACTGAGGCATTTCCAAATTTAATAGCAACATTTAAGCAAATGGATGAGTGACGCTTTCTCAGATTCAAGTATTTCTTAGTAGTTTGTCTTTAATCTTAAGTCTCTCCTAATAATAAACATAAAGATAATTTCCTGTTCTCTCCTGAATGTTAAACATTAGTCACCCACTTAGCTGTTCCCTATGGGCTAGAAGACCCAGCCTTATTTAAATGAGTCTTTTTGTGGGGACTGAAACAAGGTGCTGGTGCAAACACTTTTCTAAGAGGATTTTGTCAGCATGGTGTAAATAGCTAATTGATGATGGCCCATCTTAGTGCCTGAAGCAGGCAGACACTTGAGTGAAAGTGAGCGAAATGGAATATTCACATTTATTGTGTTTATATGGCTTCCTAATGTGCTTGTTAAAATAAATTTATTTAAAAAAAAGACATCATTAAGGTTCTGTACAAAAACAAAATGCTTTTTCCCTTTGTAAGGAACACTTGACTTTTTATATAGTCTGAAACATCTAGTATATCATAATAAGTTTAAGTAGGTCCTGTTGGAACTATGGCTAGGCAGCCAGACCATCTATCTATCCATGAATGTTTTATGGAAACTTTTACAATGGAAATTAGATACTTAAAAGAACTTGAAAAATGAAAATATGTTGGCAGAGGATCCTTTCATTCAGTGGAAAATGGTGATAATATGGAACTCATGATGAGGAAAGAGAGGGGTCCCTTCTAAGCTTTATCATCAACAACAATAACAACAACAACACACACAGGATTAAACAGGACTGGAGTAGGAGAATTTAATTTTCCAACATGTTAAAATCCCTTCTAATATCTCCTACTCCTCCTTCCTTCTTCCATAATTTCCATTGATTTGTCTCCACTCCTAGACTGACTCAGGTGAAAATGATAGTTAGGCAAGGTCTGTCTTTTTATTTTCCAATTTGGCATCGTGTTTTCCAGCTCTCTTGTTATCCCACTAACAAAATCTCCCTTTTTAAAATGTCTTCTCTTAAGCCTGACTCATTCATCTCAGGTAACATTCTATTCTTCTAACTTTCATCAGTGATTATTTAAAGGTACAGATATAGATAAGTAGATGTGATAGATAATAGATATACATATATGTGATGGATGAGTGGTATTAACATTTCAAAGAACAATTAAGTATTACTGTGTATACAAGCTCCTATTTTACAAGGCCAATTTGGGCTAAATAATTTTTTATTACAAAGGATTAACTCTAATGGTGAAAGTTGAAGAGTTGTGGGCTGTTAGGTCTTTATGTCCTTGAGACATGCCTCTTAGGTTACCTACTCCACCTTGTCTCAGGAAGGCCACCCTCCCTGCCACAACCTGGAACTTCCATAGGACCCTACTATGAGATGGAATTCATCTGTAGTGCAGGTGGGTGGACTGCCTGCTGGTCTCTCTGGCAGGAGCTCTCTCCAGGAGCTCTCTCAAAAAGCATGGCCCAATGTTAACTCTAGTAAGAAGCCTTTGCAGACTCTGTAGTATTTATGGACACTTAAGGCATCTGCTGTTTTCTTCCATGTCTCAACTGCTTGACCTGTCCTTTTCCATTGTTTCATAGAGAAGGCATCAGAAGCAGCTCAAGTATCGTTGCAATAACCAACCAACTTTACGTTAAACCTCACCTTTTTCTCCCTTTCTGAGTGTGAAGTTGCCTTACACAGGATAGATGATCTCTTAAAATCTTGGTGAGGAACATCTTTCAGTTGTTTTTGAGGGAAATAAATATGACACTGAAAAGGAAAATCTCTTTTCGAGGGCATTTGGCTGTCTGACTGACAGTTGGAGCTGTGAATATTAAATATAGCATAAAGAAGTCCGCAGTGAAAAATATTACCACAAGTTTTGGAAAAAAAAAAAAAGTTAAAACTTTTATTAAAAGTTAACAGTGTTAAATTTACAAGTCTGAGTGTGTGTAAATTTAACACTTCAATCTGCTAATTTGCCAAGGCGTAATTTACTCACAGATGATAAACACAGATGCTCAGAGAGAAACATGTGGTCTTCTTGAAATTTACAGAAGATGGAAATAATTTTCTTATTCCGAGAGTTTGCAATCTAGGAGGGGAAAAGCTCATGGTGTATAATTCGTAAGTGGACACTGGTGTAAGAGAGCTGGCAAATACTGAGGGGCTTATTTAAGAAATCTGCCACATAAGTTGGGTTTTTTTAGATTCAGAAGTAAGCCTTTGAATTATTACTTTAATTATGGGAAGGATTTGACATATTTAGTGGAAGAACTGACAGCTGTTTTCATGATTTGAGCTGGTCAGAAAGATTTAGGTGCTTAGAGCTTGTAGATTAATGTAGTAGAATGAAACTGGAGCAGATTTAATGGAGGTAGAAGGGAGGAGATGCAGAGAATGTAGACGTCGATAATATAGCATTTGGTCTTTATAACCCAGAGACAAAGATCTGAGTTTGTTGAAAGTAAATAAGAATTTTTGTTTCTCCTACAACTAAAGTCAAGCATATTTTTAGTAAAAAAAAAGTTTAGAAACTTTAGAAAGACAAAAATTGGACTAAAAATTGCTTTTAATCCACTCAAATACAATCACTATTAATTTGTTGATTTCTATTCTGTATTTTTATATGAAATTGCCTCATTTTTCTTTATAATGATGGTGTCATTCTTATTAGATCTGCTTTTTGACCTTGCTTCCCCCTCCCACCCACCCTCAAATCAACAATATATCCTGAACATCTGTAAAGAGTATTCTGGGAAAAAGGCATTTAAGATCCCATTTTAATAATAAGGAAGGGAAGAGAAAGAATGGAGAGAAAGAAACCAGTGACAAAGAAATAGCAAACCAAAGACTTCTCAGTGTCCAATGGGAATGGGAATGCCAGAGGTGGGTCTGGTTTTCTAAAAGCATTGATTGGGCCCTAAGCAGTTTTGCACAGTGGCTAGAACATCAGTCCGTAGACTGAAGGGTCCTGGGTTCTATTCCAGTCAAGGGCACATACTTTGGTTATAGGCTTGATTCCTGGCCCTGGTTGGGGCACATTCAGGAGGCAAACAATCAATGTGTCTCTCTCACATCGATGTTTCTCTCTGAATATCTCTCCTTCTCCCTCCCACTCTTTCTAAAAATCAATGTGGGTAAGGGTTAACAACAAAAATAGATAAAAGCATTAATCTAGAGAGCAGTAAAAGAAATGAGAAGCAAAGATCTGATTCCCAGCTCTTTCTCTTCCAAGCTAAGTGCCCTTGACATATTCCTGAACATCTCTGAGCCTCAGATACAAGAAAATTACCTGAGCATTTTATTGAGTCAGAGTCAAGGTGCTTTCTGATAAGCACTCTGATTATCCTAACAATAATATTGCTGGAAGGAACTGTTAACTGCATTTTAAAGGTGATGGTTATTTGTCCCAAAGCATAACAAACTCAAATCCAGTTCTCTTTCCAGTACCCTGGGACTTCTCTCATTCTTAATGTATAAAACTGGGCGAGGATTGCATGTGCTCCTTTGCCAGATTGTGTGTTGTGGGGATCTATGACCTAATGCACATGAAACTGTAACTGTTAAGCACAGCAGATAAGTTTTGTTTCTTATTTCAAACAAACCCACTTTCAAAGCCTCTACTTGACTGTGTGCTCTTATCTTTGGTAAGCGGCCCTTCAGACATTTCCACTTGTGTAGTTCCAGAGAGGCATATGCAGGTTACTTGAGCATGAGCCTTACCTGGCACAGTAGTGTGCACCGGCTCTTTTGTTTCTCCTGTTTTCCTACGCCCAGGACACTGCTACTCAGTACAAGTTGGTGTCAGCTGGTATACTGATGGCAGACCCAAAATTTCAGCAAGTTATGACATAGAGTCTGCTGCAATGTGATCAAAATAAGCCACATTCCACACCACGTCTACACGCTTTGAAGAACTCTAAAATGATATATAAAAGAGTGCTTTAGATAAATAAAACTTGAGCTAGCGCAAAAATAAAAAGAGAGAGAGAAAGAAAGAGAGAAAGAAAGAAAGAAAGAAGGAAGGGAAGAAAGAAAAGAAAGAAAGAAAGAAAGAAAGAAAGAAAGAAAGAAAGAAAGAAAGAAAATGAAAAAAAGTTCCTTTCCAGATGTCCAGCCAGGAAACCCCAGGTGCAAGTGAATCAGCAGACATTTCGTCTCATCTGAGACGGTGCAGGAGCCATGTGCCTGTACACAGCCAGGTCATGGCTAAGCTCGCGGCCATGCTTGTCTTCAGATGTGGCCGGGCTGGGGCTGATTCAGGGAGAAACACTGCTTCTCATTGAGTCACGAACTCGTCCTTGCGCTTTATTGGGCTTGGCTTGGGTAACTTGCCCAGGATTCATGGTCCAGGCCTGCAGCTGTGTTCAATGTGGCAGAGCAGGTGGTCTCCTGGAGGTGGTGGGAGGAGGTGGAAAGAGAGCTTGGGAGTGGTGGTGGTAAATTACTTTTCCAAAGGTTTAGTCAATGCAGGGAGGTTTGGAGAAAATTTTAAAATTCTTCAAACTGACCTAAGAGCAGATACAAACATGATAAAGATTTATTAAAGGCCTTTCGTCTCTTTTCCCTCCCAGCCTCTTTCCTCAAGTAGAGGAGTGACTTAGTAGTCCAATTCGTGTAGCTCAATAGTTGATCATCAACCTATGAATCAGACGATCATGGTTTGATTCCCAGTCAGGGCACACACCAGGGTTGTGGGCTTGATTCCCAGTATGGGGAGGCAACCAACCAATGATTCTCTCTAATTATTGGTGTTTCTATCTCTCTCTCTCTCCCTCTCTATTCCTCTCTGAAATCAGGAGATGATCAGCAAGCTTTCCATTGTCAGATGCTATGGTAGGCTCTGGTCACATGATAAATAAGAGACAATAACCTGATATACTGTATTGGTTTGCTGTTGCTGAATAACAAACTACTACAGATTTATTGACCAAACCAGTTCCCATTTCTTTCTTTTTTCTTTCTTTTTTCTTTTTTGCTGTTTGCCCAATAAGTTTATTGTCTCTGAAAAATCATAGAAAATTGTGATTTGGTTTATTAACTCTCAACAGCCCGTTCTTGAGCTCTGAGGAAGCTTGCTTTCTTCTGAGCTACCCGATCTTTCTTCTGGGCAAGAGACATTTTGGGACGGTTCCACCTCTTCTTTTTAACTTCTTTCTTAGGCTTCTTCTCATAGACTGGATTCTCTCGTATAGCAGTATGAGCTTTCTTATACATCTCCTCCATCATGTCTGGAGTGACGTTGTTCTTTATATATTGAGAGAACTGTTTCTTGTAAGCATCTTCATCTTCTTCCATTAGGTAACGCATATAATCTGCAACGTTCTGGCCCATGATGTGCTTCCGATGTACTTCTGCATTGAATTCCTTGCTCTCTGAATCATAACCAGGGAATCATTTGGTACTGTGAGGGATAGATAGGTCTCCATCCACAGCTCCCTTCAGGGCCCCAAAAACTTTATTTCCAGTAGTAGTTCTGGCAAGCCCTGCATCCAAATAGCAGTGAAGGCACCAGGTTGACCATCAATGCTTTCCACGTTGTATTCATCTCCAGTCACCTCCACCTGGCCTTCATAGATCTTGTCCATGCCAAACCTACTGAGAAGCCGGTGGGCCAGCAGCAGGCCAGTATAATATGCTGCAGCATAATTTGTCAGGCCAACCTTCACACCATACTTTGGGAGTTCATGAGCATAAGCTGCACAAGCTATCATATCTCCTTCTATACGGGCATAAGCAATCTGACAGATGATATCTCTGTTGGTTACTCGAACTATCATCCTGTATTTAGGTGTGTTGTACTTATTTTTATCCTGGATTACCAAGCATTTCCGGGCATAGTAATCAGTTTTACCCTCTCGTCGTCTTCTGAATTTCACTTGGTATTGCTTGAAGTAGGCCTTGTTCTTGACAACTTTCACAAACCCCTTCCTGCGGAAGAGAGACTCATGGCCCCGGCTTGCCACAGAACTCTCCAGTTTCCATTTCTTATCCCCCAGATAAGAAGTCCAGGTAGGGCTTAACTAGGTCCTCTGTTCAGGGTCTCAGGAGGCCACAATCAAGGCATTGGCCAGGTCTGGATCTCCTTGGAGGTTTCAAATACTTCCCCAAGTTCCCTGGTTGTTGGCAGAAATCAGTTTCTTACAGCTGTGAAACTCACATCAGCTTGCTTTTTCTAGGCTAACAGGAGAGTATCTGACTTCAGGGACCACCTAAGTGTTCACCTGATTAAGTTCAGCCCACTCAGGATAACATTCCTTTGATCAACTTAGAGTCAACTGATTAAGACCTAATTATATCTTCAAAATTCCCTCACCTTTGCCATGTACTGATGCATAATTTAGGAATAACAAGCCATCCTGCCCACACTCAAGAGGTGCGGATTATGTAGGGCTTGGACACCAGGGGCTGAGAATCTTGGTGGCCATCTCAGAATTCTATCTACTACTTACCTTAAACAAATAACTGCAGAAAACAATTATTAAGCAATTAGAACCATCCAAAATTGTGTGAAGGAGAATGACAGGTTGTATAAAAGGGAAGTTCAGTTTCCTCTGAGAGTTTGGGGAGACCTCCTGAGACCTGCCATGCAAGCTGGCATCAGCAAGGCTAAGGCAGAAATGGGCAGAGAAAGGAAGGGAGAGAACTGTAGGACATAAAAGGGATTAACTAACATAGCCCTAAAATTAAGCAAAATGAAATTACCCTCTGGCCCACCCTATTATTCCCAGAAAGTGAAGGTGAGCATTTCCATGTGAAAGGAAGCAGACAACAGATCTAAAGGTCTTCCCTTACCCCTGCCTTTACTAGAAAGCTCAGAGGTATCTGTTTGTACCAGAGTCTGGGCTTCCTCTGTAATAGGGATGTGAGGCACAACAAAAGATCAAGGTCAATTCTATGAGTAGGTTACACTGGGTGGCTCTTATACATATTTTGCAAGCTGACAAAAATATCTGTAAGCCCGATGGTTCCATTACTTTCTAGTTCCAAACTAGAAAACTAGAACATCATTCTTTTGTCTGTCCCTGAACACCAAGACAGCCCTCTGATCAGAGTTAGTGGTGTAAAGAAATTTTATATATATATATTCGTACTGAAAACCAGAATGTTCTTGTCAGCACCCTGAAAAAAATTAACAGATGGGAAGCTTCATGCCACCCCTTAATAAATATGTGCTGATTTTGGCAGGGTTGTGAAATCCCACAGGGTTTTTAATGCCCCTCTTTCCCTCTCATCCCATCAGCCAAATTCAACTTGGTTGCCAAAATGGGAAAAAGAAGTCAAAATAACTAAAAATGACCCCAAACACATGAGTACCTAAAATGTATGCCAAATTTAAAAATGGAGAGGGTTTTCATTTGATTATAGGTTTCTTCCCACTAAATTCTCTCTGTGTAAATTTTAATGAAATGTCTTCTATTGGAAAGATTCTAGAAAAAGGATGTTTGAAAACTGGAGTACAAAAATTACATCCACTAGCCCACTTTATTCATGACCTCAGAATGCAGACACACTAGAGGGGTAGTAAATTTCTCTTCCTCTTGAAGAGGGCTGGTAGTTTAAAGGTTGTTTGGAACCTTGATAGTTATGTCACTAACTGATGGACTCTCCTCCTATCTAATAAAAGAGTGATATGCAAATTGACTGTACCTCTGATCAAGCCACACCCACAAGCTAATCAGAGCGAGTATGCAAATTTAACCCAACCAAGATGCAGTTAATTTGCATATCCGCATGCAGAAGACAACGTGGAAGGAAGCCAGGTACTGCAGAAGGGAGCAGACTTGCAGAGAAGTAAACAAGTGGGGTCGAGGAGAAGGTAGGGAGCAAGACAGCAGAGATGGGAGCGAGGAAGTGGAGTTGGGAGCGAGGCAGTGGAGACGGGAGTGAGTGAGGTAGTGGAGAAGGGAATGAGGCAGCAGAGAATGGAGGGAGCTTTGCTAAGGCCGCAGGAAGCTCTATTCTTGAAGGAATCTTCCTGCAACAGGTCTCTAGTATTAAATATATGCTAGGTGACCTCTATGTAGAGAAAGGACTCTCTATTGGGAGAATAATGAAATGTCCTGGGCCATCTTTCTTCATCAAACCTCATGGACCTATATTTTCTCCTCATGTTTCACAATGTTGCTTTTCCCATTTGCTGAGTGGCCCAGACTCTATTTCCCACTCTGTCTTCTTCATGGACCTGTGACAGAATGGAGACTGTTGTAAAGGATAGCTGGGTCTGCTGAGAGTCAGCAGGAAGGCTCCCTTGTTCCAGTTAGTCTCTCTCTGACTAATTCATAAACACAGGGTTATGAGTCACCTCCAAATTCCCTGAGCCCCTGATGACCATGTTAGGTAGGCACAGAGGAGAGCCTCTGAGACTCCATTTGAATAGAAGAGGCGGTTCTGCCACCCACCAGCTGTTCTGTTGTTATTTGACATACCATTTACAAGCCAGTGCTGTCTCCTCCTGTGGGTGTTTCCCTCACTCACCTAACCATGAAATTCCTGGGGCCTATTCTCAGATTCTCTCCTGAAATTCTGATTTAGAGACTAGGTCCATGCATCTGTGTTTTCAACCAGACTCTCCTGAGAGATTCTTATCATAAGGTAAATATGAGACACACTCTTGTTCTTCCCCAATAAGATTTGACAGACATTGTCCCATGCACCAGGAGGTTGCAGTTCCATTTCAGGTCAGAACACTTGCCCAGCTTGTAGGCTTGATTCCCAGTAGGGAGTGTGTCTCTCTTTCTCTCTCTCCCTCTCCCTTTCTCATTCTGAAATCAATAAACAAAAATTGAAAGAAAAATGTGTAAGAGGAAACTAATTTCTAATAAGGGTAAGTTACAGCCTAAAGGATATATTTAGAAATGGGAAGAACCAGCTGCTTGTTTTGTCTGATGGGCACATCTGCATCACAGATATTTTAAAAAACCTAACTTCTCTTATAATCAACTTCCAAGTGGTGGAGTAAACTTCTCAATAAATTCCTGTTTATTTATTCATTTGACAAGTACTTACTGAGCATCTACTATATGCCAGGCACTGATCTTGGACCTAAGGATGCAATGGTCAAAAGACAGAGTGGGCCCCTGTCCATAGGGAGCTCATATTCTGAGTAAAGGCTGAATTTTAGTCCTTTCTCAAACCTCAGTTCCAATACATTTCCAATCAAAATATCAAATGTCTTTCAGATAACTCCCGGCAAAGCATAATGTGGAACCATACATGTATACAATTCACCTCTCTAAGATAGTAATTGAATGCCTACCATGCTTCAGATTGTGCTCAGGATACATCAGTGAACACAATAGGCAAAGAGTCCAGTACTCATGGGGCTGACATTATAAGGGGAGAATGAGACACTTGATAATAAATCTAATAAATTCTATAATATATGATAAGAGTATTGGTACTATGAAAGAAAAAAAATCAAACAAGAAAACTGGTTCAAGGAGGTACTCACAGTAAGCCTCATGTTAGGGTAAAGCTTTAACAAAGATTTGAAGAAGATGAAGGATGTTGCCAAGTAGAGTCTGGGGAAAGGACCTGGTAGTGAGAGCAAATAGCTGGAACAAAGACCCCAATCAGGGAGGGGCCTGGTGTGTTTGAGGGGCAGCAAATGAGAGATAATAAAGGCCCATAGACATGATAAGAACTGGGGTGATATGAGATCAGCTAGGGTCTTATAGGCCATTTGGAGTAAATGGGGAGATGTTGCAGGGTTTTGTGAAAAAGTTGTCATGAAGTAACATTTTAAATTAATACAGCAGGATCACTCTGCTATATTGACACATACGGAAAACACTAGATGACCATCTGGGAGCACATTTGGCATTACCTAGACCTAGCAAAACTGAAGATGTGCATGTCCTACAACAGTGGTTAGCAAAGTCATTAGTCAACAGAGCCAAATTCAATAGTACAACGATTGAAATTTCTTTTGAGAGCCAAATTTTTTTAAACTTAAACTTTTTCTAATGCCACTTCTTCAAAATAGACTCATCTAGGCTATGGTATTTTGTGGAAGAACCACACTCAAGAGGCCAAAGAGCAACATGTGTCTTGCAAGCCACAGTTTGCCAACCACTGTCCTAGAACTTGGTAATTCTACCCTCTGAAAGAGAAATCCTCTCAATGTACATGAGGAGATATATGCACAAATGTCCACTTTTGTATTGTCAGTAGTAACAAAACTAAAAATCTCCTCAATGCCCACCAGTGGGAGAATGAATTGATGAATTATGTGCACTCATACATAATGGACTGCTATCTAGCAATTACAGAGAATAAATTAGAGTTACGTTACCACAGTAGATACATTCCTCAAACATCTATACTAATAAAAGCCTAGGTGGTCCTCATGCCCTCCCATGTGATGTCATTACGAGATGGCCACCACAAGATGGCTACACACACAGCAGAGGCAGGGCCCGGCAGCCGCTCTGCATGGTGAGGCAATCGGGTTGGCAGGGGAGGGCAGTTGTGGGTAATGGGTCTGCAGGGGAGCAGTTAGGTGTCAATCAGCCTGGCAGGAGAGTGGTTAGGGGGCTATCAGGCTGACAGGAAGAAGTGGTTAGGAACCAGAGGTCCTGGATTGTGAGAGGGATCCCAGATTAAAGAGAGTGCAGGCTGGGCTAAGGGATACCCCCACCCCACCCCACCCCCATGCCAGAATTTCATGCGCCAGGCCTCTAGTAAAAGAATAATAAAAATCTAGTAGCAGAAATTTAGTTACAATATGGTGTCAAGGTTAAGACACCACAATATTATTTATTTTATGGATGTGCACATACTTAGTAAAATAAATCAGAATATCAAACGAACATGAAAATAATTATATATAGCGTAGAAGGAAGGGTAAGGGATTTGGGAATAGTATAGAAAAAATTTCAAATAAACCTGTAATTGTGTGTTTTTCCTCTGTCTCTTTCCCTGTGTGTCCCTTTCCTTGGCTGTTTTTCTCTCCTTCTTTTGCTCTCTCATCATTAAAATGACTCAAACTTTGCAAACTATTAAAGTTTTTCTATTTTGATTTAAATGAATCAATAAAATAAAGAGCAAACAGCAATAGCTCATTAAAATAAATAACAGAGATGAAAGAATTCATTCATTTGGCAATTGATTTCTGTCTCCACCTCCAGAACAGCATACTTACTATTTATATATTCCATGTACTTCTTACTTCTGTTTTTCCAGTATTTCCCATCAAAACTGTAAATTCCCCATTAAGGACTCATTTAAAAAAATCTTTCTGCCTAGAAAATATCTACTGCATTTCTCAATATTTAAAAACCTCTGTAATGTTGGAGACTCCGTGTGTTTATGAACTTTTCACTGGTAAGAATGGGCTGTTATTGACCCCAGTCCCACAGGCTCAGGGGGCTTTCTTCCTCTACTCTTTCTTCCTTTGCAAAAGCAGGCCGGGCAGTTTAGGAGCCTTTATTTGCGCAGCTGTAACGATATTAACAGAGGAGCAACTTGGGCAAAGTATATTTTAGCAAGTAGCAAGTGCATTGCTATAACCTATAATAATAAAAGCATAACATGCTAATTAGACCAGATGACCATCCTTCCAGATGACCTTCTGGACAAAGCCGGCGCTGCAAAGGAAGCCCGGGTCCCGGGTGCCAGAGGAAATCTGGTGCCAGCAGTCAGGGGAAGGAAGGCCTATTCTTGCATAAATTTCATGCATTTGGCCTCTCGTATATTAATAATAATTTTTCTTACCCTCTGTTTCTCTTTTCTCCTGCCTTTTGTATAAGAAGTTTCTTTTCAGATTGGAGTGTATTATGGCAAAGAGCCCAGAAGAGGTGGATTTAGTGCACTGGACTCCTGCTTTCAATTATCTAGAATCATCAAAACCACAGGCTTAGGTTTTAGATGGACCAATTTAAACGTTCACCTTTCCAACATAAATGTATAAAATATAAGCTGTCCAGCAGTACCGGAGTCTCTCTCGGTGATATGGACACCATCTCTCTGGCAGAGTTCCTGCTGCACAGGCTTATCACAAGAGCAGGTTTGTGGGACCTTCATTAATATGTCTGCATGCCAAGTAGACATTAGAATGTGCAATTCATTTTCCTCTGAGCTATTACCCATCATACATATTCATTTAATATAGTCATGATGCTAATTTTAAACAGAAGATGGATTTTCTTCCTACAAGTTGCATGACATTTTCCAAAGACAAAGAAAACCTGTTAATAAACCAGAGCTTTATTAGATTGATCATAAGACATAGAGAGAAAACAAAGTGGCACAAACAGTGGAAAGTTGAGAGAAAGAGAGAGAGAGAGAGAGAGAGAGAGGGAGAGAGAGAGAGAGAGAGAGAATAACACTTAATTCGTTGACCTCAGAGTGTTGCCTGGAGAAGTAATGGGAATGGTGAAATCATCTGTATTTGTATTCTTGGTGACATAGCTATCCTATATAATACTATATAATAAAGGTATAATATGCAAATAATCATTATGCCATGAAGGATAACGATCAACTGTGTAATGACCAGATCACGGATCAGCAGGAGGGTGGGGCAGCGAGCTACAAGTGGGCAGCAGAGAGCTATAGGGGGGGCCAGGGCAGCAAGCTATGGAGGGGTAGGGGGGTGGAGGACAGGGAGACCTATAGGAGTGTGGGGCAGTGGGTGGGGAGCTAATGGAGGGTAGTAGTGAGCTACTGGCAAACTACTGGTACACAGATTCATGCATAAGGCTACTATCCTATAATAATGCTATCTAATAAAGAGGTAATATGCAAAGTGACCCTCACGCCCTGATGTCACAAGATGGTTGCCCCCATGTCATTGCAAGATGGCTGCTCCCACATTGTCACAAGATGGCTGGCAAGGGAGAGCAGTTAGGGATAACCAGGCCTGCAGGGGAGGGCAGTTGGGGGTGATTGGGCCAGCAGGGGAGGGCAGTTGGGGGTGATTGGGTCAGTAGGGGAGGGCAGTTGGGGGTGATTGGCCTGGCAGGGGAGCGGTTAGGTGTCAATCATGCTGGCAGGGGAGTGGTTAGGCATCATCAGGCCTGCAGGGAGCAGATAGACATCAATTAAGCCAGCAGGGGTGCAGTTAGGGGGCTATCAGGCTGGCAGACAGAGGTGGTTAGGGACAATCAGGCAGGCAGGCAGGCAGGCGAGCTGTTAGGAGCCAGCAGTCCCAGATTATGAGAGGAATGTCTGACTGCCAGTTTAAACCCGATCTGGGATTGGGCTTAAATAAGCAGTTGGACATCCCCTAAGGGTCCCAGATTGGAGAGGGTGTAGGCTAGACTGAGGGATACTCCCCCCAGTGCACAAATTTCATACACCAGGCCTCTAGTAAAAACATAATGTGCTAATTAGACCGGACAGCCAAACAACCTTCCAGACATCCTTCCGGATGAAGTTGGGCTGTGAGAGCAGAGGCAAGCCTCTGTGGCTGTGAGGGCTGAGTCCCTTGCATGAATTTCATGCATTGGGCCTCTAGTTATTAATAATAAAATAAGGACTCATACCTACTTTATTTCACTTAGCATTCAATGTGTGGTCTCTAGTTGCTCTATCTAATATGGTAGCCACCAGCTAATGTAGCTATTAAAATTAGAATAACTTCAAACTAAATAATATAAAAACTCAGTTCCTTTAGTCACATGAGTATTAATAAATACCTCATTTTAGTGTCTTTCACTTATTGGGCTTTGCAGGTATTACACTTTTTTACAAATTGTAGGTAAGACCCTCCACCAGCAAAAAGATTATGACTCACTGAAAGTTCAGATGATGGTTTGCATATTTTTAGCAATAAAGTATTTCTTAATTAAGGTATGTACATTGTTTTTTTTAGACATAATGCTATTACACACTTAATAGATTATAATAGTGTAAACACAGCTTTTATATGCACTGGGAAACCAAGTGATTTGCTTTATTGCAATATTAGCTTTATTGCAGTGGTCTAGAACTGAACCCACAATAACTCTAAGGTATGCCTGTGACTACCAAATTGGACAGCATATATATCAGAATATTTTCCTCCTTGCAGAAAGTTCTGTTACCAGCACTGGTCTAAAATTTTAAGTAATGGACGGCCAATTTGCTTGAATAGAGCATTACATACAAATACACCTTTCCTTACTGGAAGCCTGTACCTATGCATTAAAAAGAAACTCAAATTCTTTTTACTAAGTTTGAAATTCAGTGGGATTCTGTTTAAGAGTAATTAACAGCTCAAGTAATTACTGGTTTTCTAAAAAGGTGAGTTTTCTGTATCTCAGCAATAAAATTTGAAGTGATAAAATGTTCTACCATAAAAAAAATCATTCTCTAGCTTTGTTCAGTAGAAGCTCATTTAGATCTGATTCACTGTGAATTTAAGACTTAGGATGAGATTAATGGGCTGCTTTTGGTTACATCAGCTTCATGGATTGTCAGATGAAGGCTCCACTGAAGTCACTTAGGACAGGTCAGCTCGATTCCCTTGTTGAAATAATGAAATGTTTGCTGTTTCCAAGTAACTTACCAGATAACATAACAGATTGGCCACATGAGGCATGAATTTGGCATTCCCTACCCACAGCCTAGGCCAGCTTGCATGACTGTTCAGATGCAATGTTGTCTCACACATTGGGGAAGGCCTATAGGGGCATTTAAGGAGAACCGACAAGAATCATGCTCGATTCATGCATAACAGCTTGATAGGCGAGACACTTCCTTTGTCTCATGCTTATACGTCGTCTAATACTTGCTTCTTACTTTCCTATGTTATAAATATATGAGATGTCAGTCATTTGGGAGGTCATTTCAGGTTACATATTAGATCTTTCCTGTTTCCTACTTACATATAAAGAAAAGGTCCATAAATACCCATGTAACTTTTCTGTATATGTATAGATTCAATATTTCTTGTCCTGCTTGGTACATAACATGCACTTTGAACCTGAAGAGTCATAATTAAATTTTGGTGGATTCTCATCTCATCTCCTCTAACAGGGCTTTCTGCTAGACTCTTGTGGTAGAACTTGTTAAAAGTATTGTGGAGCCACTCAATTGATACTGTCTTTAAGTTCTTTTTCATAGTTTTAATCTGTCTGTACCTTTATCCTTCATTCCTGGTGAACCTTGCATTCACAAACTTGTCACCTGTAGATAAACCTATTTGTCTTATGTATTGTCCTTTTTCTTCATCTATCTATTATTCTCTTATTTCTGCCTGTGTTATTCCAGTATTTCTTGTTATCCCTCCTCCCCAATAACTTATCACTTTGAAGAGTCTAAGCATATCCATTTTCAGACATTTTTTCTTCTTTCTTTGCTATTTTAACCTTATGTGGATTGAATTATTCTCCCAATAGTATGTATTTGAGCACTTTGGTTTATAAGCTTTTCTTACATTACAGGTTCTCTCTCCTCTTCCTACCCGCACTATTCTCTTACTGTTTAGGAATTTGGTGCCTGCTTTCCTGTGGTCTTCCAGGACTTTTTAATCCAGATCAGTTTAGGAATATTGAAGATTCATTTATGCACTCACAGGGTGGCTTGCTTATTTGTTAGACTGTATTTGTATGTATGCAAAAGGGAATATCAGAGCTTAATCTTTAAATGCTATATTGACTGAAATTGTGTGTTGAGGGAAGGGTGTAAAATAAGTAGATACTTTAAAGAGAACCCTTTTGGAGAGACCAGAGTGTAATTATTTTCAGAAACAAGTCAATATTTGAATCATAAAATAATTAGTTCTAGAATTCTATGAAAGTAATTTATTTTGTTCATGAACTATCTCCAGGGATTTTTATATTTTTATTTACCTCTTTAAGAACAAAATTTAGTCTTAGTAATTTTGTTTTAAACACCAGGGACTAGAGACCTCATTTCATTTCTTTCTAAAGATTTTTAAATTTTTATTTTTAGTGAGAAAGGGATGCAGAAAGAGAAACATCAGTGTGAGGAGACATTGATCTACTACCTCCTGCACACCCCTACCAGGGATCGAGGCCACAACCTGGGCATGTGCCCTCATCAGGAATCAAACTGGTAACCTCTTAGTGCACAGGACGATGCCCGACCAACTGAGTCATACCGGCTAGATACAGTGGTTGTCAATCTTTCTAATGCCTCAAACCTTTAATACAGTTCCTCATGTTGTGGTGACCCCCAACCATAAAATTATTCTCATTGCTACTTCATAACTGTAATTTTGCTACTGTTATGAATCATAATGTAAATATCGATTTACATTATGACCCGCAGGTTGAGAACCACTGCTGTAGAGCCTAAGACCATCGGAAAACACAGATATTTGGATTACGAATTAGGAGCATGATAGAATTCACTGGAAAGGAGGATGGGCAGACCCATTTTAAATCAATTGCTTTCTTAGGAAAGCAGATTGCCTGGAATCCAGTACTGTGTCCCTGACACAGGGTGTGTTTTATTGATTCCATGGCTGGAGATCTCCCAAGTGTGGCTAAGGGCCACAAAAATGAACAGTTATAACATTTGATTGACCTTGTTCAGCAATAATTCCTCCTGGAGAAGAAAAGTAGCATTAACACTGCTTGCTTAATTTCTCCACATTGGATCCAAAGAAATACAGAAATTTGATTTTTGAGCATTTTCAAATGAATTGAAGCCTCTTGGGTGATTCAATTGGAAAACAACATTTCTTTACAATGAAAATGTGTTTGGCATCCCCTTTATATACAAAGTTCAACTTTAGGGCAAAGAAAAACCACTCATTATATAATCAGATCAAATTATTGGTTAGCAATAAGGGTTCCTGGTTTAGACCTCATCTAATATATAAAGTAGATATTAGGACTTTTATTCTGCCTGCTCCATTTTAATAATAGTTTAATCTTGGAGATCTTTCACCAGGACTTCTTATTTGTTTAGACATTGTTATGTAAGACACACAATAACATCACTGAAGGCAGAATTAATCTCTTCTTAATTTTCGCAGGATTCAACAATTAATAAATGAAACTAGTACTATAAAGAGAGCATTTGCAAAATTCCTGGATAAAGAGGGGCAAAGGTGAGAAGCAAAGCCATAGAGCAGAGCTCCCCCATATAGCAGTTTAGGTGATGGAGAAATGAATGTGGAGATTCTGTTTTTCTTTTCTCTTCTCCTTTTTTCCCCTCCATTGACCTCAATCTTTGCAAATCTCAAAGACACATAGCAGTCTTTCCACCTAAAGCAAAAGACAGACTGACATCATTCTTGTTGGATACAACCTGCATATAATTTTGAAAATTTTTGAAACACATGATGAAATTATCATAATTTTTTCTAGAAATGCATATTTTATAATTCTCATTAAAATTAAAGATTTTTACTATCCTAAGCCCATAATCTATTAAGGCAACTAGAGGTTTTAGGTAGTAGCAAAAATTCACTGAACCATAGTTACATACTTGTCTGTTTCCCCCACATAGTTAACAGCCAGGTTCTTTGTGCATTGGACTTGGAATTTCTGATGCAAAGAAGGTCATTTCCTGCATTCTTATTTGTTTATCCAACAAATATTTATTGAGAATCTCTGTTCTAAAATATGAAGTGAACAAACAGGCATGGTCCCTGCCCTCCCAGTGCTTATAGTCTAGTAAGGAGATATAGATAATCACATATTAAATATGTTATATGATGTTAGGTGAAAAGTGTTATAAAGAATAAAGCATGATGCATCAGACATCATTATATCCACTAGATGCATAGGAGGGTACTTCTCTGTCCACTTAGTTGGCTTTGACCAGTGAAATGTGAGTGAAAGTGATCTATGTCACTTCTGAATAGAAGCACTTATTTTCTTGACTTTCCACTTCACTTTCAGTTTGCTGTGGCAAGTATGTTGGTCATTTGATGAGATGAGCACTTATGGAGCAGGACTTCCTGGGAGAGTTTCCAGACTGGTAGTGGATTTTTTCATTTGTGATACATCCTTTTAAGCTACTGAGACTTGAGGATTGGTTGGTATGGTACCATGATGTAGATTATCCTGACTGGAAGCACAGTGAGGCGTCAAGGAGCTGGTGCTAAAATTGTAGGCAGGGTGTTCTGGAAAATCCCCTCCACAGAGGGGGCATTTGATCAGGGGACTGCATGTGCTATTTGAATATGTAAAGGAACACCATTCTAGGTAGAGTGTAAAGCTGTGGGTGTTCCTGCAATGTAGACTCAACAACTCAATGATTTGGGGGTTTATGGTCTCCTACAAGGCCTTACTAAAATGAACATACTCAAGTGAAATAAGTCAGACAGGGAAAGACAAACACAATATGGTTTCACTTATATGTGGAATCTAAAAAAGAAAACAAATGAACACACAAAATAAAACAAATAAATTCGTAGATACAGAAAACAAACTGCTGGTTGCCAGATGGAAGGGAGTAGGGGATGGGTGAAAAGGTGAAGGGTAACAAGAAGTACAACTTAAAATTATAAAATAAAGAAGTTACAGGGATGTAATGTACAGCACTGGGAGTACAGTCAATAGTACTACAGTAACCATGTACAGTGACAGCTAGTTACACACTTACAGTGGTCAATTAATAAGGTATATATAAATGTCTAATTATCATGCTGTATACCTGAAACTAGTATAATATTGTATGTCAACTATAATTTAAAAATAAATTTAAAAATAATAAAATATAAAGTAGGACAGTCAACAATTAGAATTGCTAGCATTTTGTTCCCCACCTAGAATTTTGTGATCCCAAGGAACCAAGATGGCGGCATAGGTAAACACCCATACTGCTGCCCCGTACTACAAATTCAAAACTACAACTAAAGGACAAAACAAGCATCATTCAAAACCACCAGAGGGCTGGCTGAGTGGACATTCCACAAACAGAAGGAAAACTAAAAGGACACTGAGACTCGGAAGAGCTGCGGAGGACAGAGTTGCGGATATGCGTGGAGTCAGAGGTTCGGAGCTGCGCGCGAACAGAAAGGGCGGGCAGCTATAAACCCAACTGGTTTTCTTGAACCAAGAGGGAGACAAAGGCGTCCCACTGCACTGAGCCCCAGTTCCGGGTGAGTCTCTGGGAACCCAGACTAATATGAGGCGAAACTGGACTGTAAAGAGGAAACACGGTGAAACTCAGGTGCTGTAAAGGCGCACGAGCTATCGGCGAGGGTTCATGGCTGGCTCTAACATTCGGAAGGAAAAAAAAAAAAAACATAAAAAAGCCGGACTGCTTTGTTTTCCTGTTCTGGGGAGTCTTTGGTGTGCAGACTCATTTGGGGAGAAACTAGACTGTTCGGCAGCGGGCAGAGCTCCGGCCAGCTTTCTCTCAGAGGTGCGTGCAGCCATTGCCGTGGGGCACGGAGACCTGGAAGCCGTTTAGGGTAGGGCTGACAGGAAACCAAGGCTGCCTGCTCAGCCTGGAGACTCTGCCCCATCCAGGCTGAGCACAGAGGCGCTCACAGTGTAAACACAGCTGATCCTCAAGCCAATTGGCCTGGAGGTCAACCCCTCCCAGTAATATCAGCAACAATCTAAGCTTAACTAAAACAAGACTGTGCAGCCCATAAAGGGGTTCACTAAGAGTATCCACCTCAGGTAACTAGGAAGGCTGAGCCACTGTCCTCTAGAGGACACCTACCACACAAACCTACTCGACCAACTTAGGAAAGCAGCCAAGATGCAGACAAAGTAACAAAGTACATGTGAAAGAAATGGAGGGAAAAATTGACTGGACATAGAGTTCAAAACCACAGCTATAAGGTTTTTTTAAGAGGCTCCTAGAAAAGGCCAATAAATTTAACGAGACTCTTGAGGATATGAGCGAGATCCTCGAGGATATGAGTGAGTCCCTAAAGGATATGAACAAGACTATGGAGGATATGAAAAAGGACCAACTAGAAATTAAGCATACACTGACTGAAATAAAAATTATTATACAGAGACCCAAAAGCAGACTAGAGAACTACAAGAATCAAGTCAAAGATTTGAAAAACAAAGAACCAAAAATCACTCAGCCTGAAAAGCAGGAAGCAAAAAGAATCCAAAAAATTGAAGATAGTGTAAAGAGCCTCTCGGACAACCTCAAGCATACCAACATCCGAATTATGGGGGTGCCAGAAAAAGAGAGAGCAAGATACTGAAAACCTATTTGAAGAAATAGTGACCCAAAACTTCCCCCACCTGGTGAAAGAAATTGACTTAAAAGTCCAGGAAGTGCACCAAACCCCAAACAAAGGAAATCCATAGGGAACCACAACAAGACACATCATAATTAAAATATCAAGAGCAAAAGACAAAGAGAGAATATTAAAAGCAGCAAGAGAAAAACAGTTAGTTACCTACAAGGGTGCACCCATCTGATTGTCAGCTGATTTCTCAACAGAAACAATGCAAACCAGACGGGAGTGGCAAGAAATATTCCAAGTGATGAATAATAAGAACCTACAACCAAGATTACTCTATCCAGCAAAGCTATCATTCAGATTTAAAGGTCAGATAAAGTGCTTCGCGGATAAGAAAAAGTGAAATGAGTTCATCAACACCAAACCAGTATTATATGAAATGCTGAAAGGTATTCTTTAAGAAGAGGAAGAAGAAGAAAAAGGTAAAGATAAAAATTATGAACAACAAATACACATCTATCAACAAGTGAATCTAAAAGTCAAGCAAATTAAAAATCTGATGAACAGAATAAACTGGTAAATATAATAGAATCAGGGGCATAGAAAGGGAGTGGACTGACGATTCTGGAAGAAATAGGTGTGAGGGGGTGCGGGAAGAGACTGTCCTCATCCGTAAGTGGAAAGCATTCACCTATGGATGAGGACAATGTGGGGCGGGGGGCGGGAGGAGGTGAGGGCAGAGGATGGGATGGATACCAGCGGGGAGGGGAGCTGTGGGAGGGAAAAAAGAGCAACATTGTAATAATCTGAACAATAAAGATTTATTAAATTAAAAAAAAAAGAATTTTGTGATCCCTATCACTTTCTTTTCATCTGATTTTAGTCCGTGATCAGAAACTACAGGCGCCATCCATACATTCATCTTAACTCTCAGCAATAGTAGGACCTGGCAGCTTTCATCAGTATGGTCAGACCTGAGTTTATTCCCAGAGGAACAAAAGGCAGAAATGTTATGCCCTATTTTATTTTGTTTCCATTGGCCATTTATTATCCTGTTGTAAAGAAACATAGAAAGTATATCTGCTCATAGATAAAAAAACAATTTAATGTGTTTTTCAGCTATGAAAATTGTATTGGCTTTATGCAATAACTTTTCTTTCGATGTATCATACTGACATTTAAATGTAATAATGAGTAGGCACTCTTTACTTCCCTATTCCTCAGTGCCACCAAATTAGTATATAATAATCTAAATTCTGACTTTTTAAATTTAAACACACAAAAGTACATCTTTTTCACATTCCATTATGTATATTTTAACTCACTGTCATAAACTCAATGTGTTTGCATGCGTTAGCCCTGAAATTAAATATCAAGTGATGATAATAATGATTTTTTTGAGCCCAGGAATTGTGTGCTCTTTAAACTTTCCCTTCAGCGCTATACGTCTGACACAGGAAATATTCAGGAAACATCAGCTGAATGAAGGAATGTGGAATTCCTTTGCTGGTTAGATTTGGGATTTGATACTTTAAATGTTGTGTTCATTGATTCTGTCATGGTTTTTACTCAATGGCTACTTTGGGGTTTCTGTTTTAGAAAACTAATTGAAAAATTGCAAGCAAGAGACAAACGACTAACCTATTCTAGGGGGCGTTCAGAACTCTCCTGTGGCTCTCCTTGTTAATGCAAAATATTCAGCCCTCAGGTCACTGAGTTTTTACTCACGCCTTAAACCACATGGTGTGTCAAGATTTATAGGAGAACTAAAGGTCTGGTGCATTAAATTCATGTGCGGGGGTGGGAGTGGTGTCTCTTAGTCCAGCATGCACTCTCTCCAATCTAGGACCCCTCAAGGGAGGTCTGACTGCCCATTTAGGCCTTACAGCAGTAGTTCTCAACCTGTGGGTCATAACCCACAGGTTGAGAACCACTAGCAGGGTCACCTAAGACCATTACAAAACACAGATATTTACATTACGATTCATAACAGTAGTGAAATTACAGTTATGAAGTAGCAACAGAAATAATTAATACAGTTTGGGGAAATGTATTAAAGGGTCGAGGCATTAGAAAGGTTGAGAACCACTGCCCTAACCCCTTCTGCCTGCCAGCCTGATCACCCCCTAACCAATCCCCTGCCAACCTGTTTCCCCCTAACTTCCCTCCCCTGCAGGCCTGGTCACCTCTAACTGCCCTCCCCTGCTGGCCTGATTGCTTACAACTGCCCTCCCTTGCAAGACTGGTCCCTCCCAACTGCCCTCCTCTGCTTGCCATCTTGTGGCAGCCATCTTGTGTCCACATGGGAGCAGCCATATTGTGTGTTGGAGTGATGGTCAATTTGCATATTGTCCTTTTATTAGATAGAATAGAGGCCCGGTGCACAGGTGGGGGCCAGCTGGTTTGCCCTGAAGGGTGTCCAGGATCAGTGTGGGGATTCTCTTGGGGTGTGGGACAGCCTGGGTGAGGAGCCTATAGTGGTTTGCAGGCTGGCTATGTCCCCTCAACCCCGCTAGCGACCCAAGCAGAGGCCTAGGGATCTGGGATTTATTTATCTTCTATAATTGAAACTTTGTAGCCTTGAGTGGAGCCCAAGTCAGGCCAGGGTAGGCGGAAAGCTTGGCATCCTCCATCACCAGGGGCAACTCAAGCCTCCTACTCTCTTCAACTCCGTAGCTGCAGCCATTTTATTGGGATTTATTTATCTTCTATAATTGAAACTTCATAGCCTTGAGTGGAGGCCTGGGCCCACCAGGGCAGGTGTAATACTTGGTTTTCTCCATTACTGGGGGTAACCCAAGCCTCCTGCTCTCTCTGTGGCCATGGCCATCTTGGTTGGGTTAATTTACATACTCACTCCTGATTGGCTGGTGGGAGTGGCTTGTGGGTATAGCAGAGGTACATTCAATTTGCATATTACTATTTTATTAGATGGGATGCTCTTGTTTCTGCGCATTCATGGTTTCATTGGGAAGCAGTATGCACACATGTGGAGCAAGCTAAGAAAGCTAGAATGTAAAGTATAAAGGTGTAAAATTGGCAATGTGTTCTATGAAGAATGAAGGAGAAGATGTTGGTGTGGGCTTGCTGAAAGAGTGAATGAGGGTGAATAGGAACTTTATGGGATTGAAGGGATTTGGGTGAACGGGGAATAGGGCAGAAACATTATGATAGCTAGAAACAATCTGTATAATAAAGAGTTGCTCCCAGGTAATGGAAATGACTAACACACTCCATTCTTAACTTTTGTCTAACTCTTACAAAATTACATAGATTTTAATCTTTTTTTTCACATTCACTTTCTTTTTTATTTCTTTATTGATTAAGGTATTACATATGTGTCCTTATACCCCTATTACCCCACTATTACCCCACTCATGCCCTCACCCCACCATAGATTTTAATCTTAAACTGGACCAGAATAAGGAAGAAGGTATAAGCCTCTTTCTTTTCCATATATATATATATATATATATATATATATATATATATATATATCCTATCTAATAAAAGAATATTATGCAAATTGACCACACCTCTGCCATGGCCACCAGCCAATCAGGAGTAAATATGCAAATAAATCTCAACCAAAATGGCTGTGGCTGCTGAAAGCAGGGTGGAGGCTAGGATTTCCCCGGCAATGGAGGAAGCCAAGCTTCTGTAGCCCTAGCACCTAGGCCTCCACTCCAGGCTACAAAGTTTCAATTATAGAACATAAGTAAATTCCAGATACCAGGGGCTCCACTTGGGTTGCTAGGGCCGGGGGGGGGGGGGGAGCATGGCCGGCCTGCTTAACACCACAGGCCCCTCGCCCAGGCCACCCCATGCACAAAGGGAGCTCCCACCCTGATCCGGGACACCCTTTAGGGCAAACCAGCTGGCCCCTACCCATGCACCAGGCCTCTATCCTAATAAAAGAGTAATATGCAGATTGACCATCACTCCAACACAGAGGACAGCTCCTCCCATCTGGTCAAAGATGTTGCCTCCATGTGGATACAAGATGGTCACCATAAGATGGCCAATGGGAGGTGGGCAGTTGGGAGGGACCAGGCCTGGAGGGGAGGGCTGTTTGGGGGACTAGGCCTACAGGGGAGGGCAGTTGAGGGTGATCCAGCCCACAGGGGAGGGCAGTTAGGGGTGACCAGACCAGCAGAGGAAGAAAGTTGGGTGCAAACAGGCTGACAGGGGAGCAGTTAGACATCAATCAGGCTGGCAGAGGAGTGGTTAGAGGGTGACCAGTCTGGCAGGCAGAAGCAATTAGGGGCAATCAGGAAAGCAGGCAGGTGAGCAGTTGGGGCTAGCAGTCCCGGATTGTGAGAGGGATGTCTGACTGCCTGGTGGGATCAGGCCTAAACAGCAGTCGGACATCTCTCAAGGGGTCCCAACTGGAGAGGGCGCAGGCTGGGCTGAGGGACACCCCTCCATGCATGAATTTTGTGCACCAGGCCTCTAGTGTGTATGTGTGTGTGTGTGTGTGTGTGTGTGTGTGTGTGTGTGTGTATTTTTTTTTCCATAGAGGAAGAGAGAGGGATAGAGAGTTAGAAACATTAATGAGAGAGAAACATAGATCAGCTGCCTCTTGCACACCTCCTACTGTGGATGTGCCCACAACCAAGGTACATGCCCTTGACTAGAATGGAACCTGGACCTTTCAGTCTGCAGGCTGATGTTCTATCCACTGAGCCAAACCAGTTAGGGCATAGGTCTCTTTCCTTGCATTATTTATTTATTAGTGATCAAGAGAGTAAAACTCAGGTGAAAATTGATCTGAATAGAGAAAAGAGGGAATAAGACAGCTAAGGTGTTAAAATAGCATAAACATGTAAAGCAGATGGAGAAAATGTGGACCTCTACATGCTTATCAATAATGCTCCTTCCAAGAGAGAGAAACAAGGAGACAGCAGAATGGTGAAAAATGTGAATCCATCTGTAAAATATGAATACTGCTAAATCATGGTTTTATATTTAGATTTTTATCCTGGAATGTTAAGCACTATTTCATGAAACAGAATATACTCTAATGAATAGCACAGGTTAGCACTGATTTTTTAAGTAGTATATATTACAGAATAAAAGTGTGAACTTTTTCTCACCCCTTTGTCACATGACCTGGAGATTCATTGAACAGATTTACTGGGAGCTCTTTTTTTTTTTTTTAAAGCCTACAGCACCCGCTATTCCCAGGTGGTCTCCCCGCCCCCCCCCCCCCCTTTTTAATGCAAATGCTCTGGATCAGGCTTAGACTCAAGCAATTATACCATTATTTGAATTAGTTAATCAACCTGTTTTTCTTCTAATTTCTTATGAAAATTAGTAACACTAAGAAATGTGGAGTTTTAAAAAGTGAATCGGTAACCCAGCCGGTGTGGTTCAGTGGTTGAGCATCAACCTATGAATCAGGAGGAGATCATGGTTCAATTCCCCGTCAGAGTACATGCCTGAGTTGCAGGCTTGATCCCCAATGTGGGGTGTGCTGGAGGCAGCCAATCAATGATTCTCTCTCATCATTGATGTCTCCATCTCTCTCTCCTTCTTCCTTCCTCTCTGAAATCAATAAAAATACTTTTCAAAAAGTGAATGGATATAGGAAGAGGAGGAAAGAACGGAGAATGCGGAGGGCACCAGACATTGGGCAGTTGGAGGGCAGTGAGATGGCAATGGTCACCTTTGGTGATAGGATAGGTCCCAAAATGTGGTAAAGAATTGCAGTTTTATTTCCAATAGCTAAAACATGAAAGTAACCTAGGTGTCAATTGATATATGAATAAAGAAAATGTGGTGTATATATACAATGTATACATAGAATGAAATACTACTCAGCCATTAACAAAGAATAAAATCTTGCCATTTGTGACAAGAGTGAATCCCGAGTACTGTGCTAAATAAAATAAGTCAGGCAGAAAAATACAAATATTGTATGATTTCATTTATACCTGATATAAAAAACAATAACAAGACACAAAACAAATGAACCAAGTAAAACAGAAACAGACTCATAGACACAGGGAACAAATTGATGGTGGTCAAAAGGGAGGAAGGTGGTGTATGGGCGAAAAGGTGAAGGGGATTAAGAGTTACAAACTTCCAGTTATGAAATCAAGCATAGGGAATATAGTCAATAAAATCATGGTAACTGTACAGCGACAGATTGTTGCTAGACATGGTGAAGATCACTTTGTTAAGTTGTTGAATCACTGTATTATATACCTGAAGCTACTATTATATCGTATACCTTAATTTTAAAAGCAATTGACATGAGACAGGTTAATAAGGGAAAAGGGGAAAAGAAACCAAAAGGAGTTCATCCAAAAATGTTCAGTTTCTGTTCTCAACCTCACTCTGTCTGTGGAAGGAGTAACGACTGTGGAAAAAGGCCGGGGTGATACCATAAGGGGAAGTTCCTCGATATGGAAACATGGAAAATGAAGAATAAATATCCTTCCTATCTCCCCTCTCCCGAAATATTAATCAGGACCCAATTCTCATCTTTTTGAAAACCTTACCTTTGCCTTTCTGTAATATGTCCCACTTAATGTTGTCCATAGGTTCTATGACTTTAAGTGTAATGACATAATCAAACCAATTTTACCAGAGTCAATTAATTTAGGAGTTAAGTTCCTATGGCATCTCATCAACATCATAATGAAACGACATGTGAACAAAATGACATTATTTGAGGACCTCTTGTCCGCGGTTGTAATCTCTCCTTGCTGTGAAAGCTCGTTTTACTTAATTTGAACTTTTCTTTTTAGCATTTATTCTGTTTTGTAAGTGTAACAATTTATTTTTTCTGTGACTCTTCCTTTTCTTAGAATCTCCTTAAGTAAGAGCTATTTATTTTCATACTTCTCAATTATTAACATATGAGTGATAAATTGTAAGCCCTCAGTGAATATTTATAGAATGAGCAAATGAAATGATGCATAAAAAAGTACAGAGCCTATCTAGCCTATCCCAAATATGTGCAAGCAAAGAGGGATCTAATAATTTAAAACAGAGTTAGCCAAGCTATGATGGGAATGAAAGAATACGTGTGTGTTTAAAGCAGCTAACTGCTTCTCACTAGAGAGTGTGGTGATGATTGCTCATCACCGGCATCGACTCTACAGTGTGAGACTTGGTGTTCTATCAGGTGTGTTTGGAACTAAACTTGAGGGACATCCAACAGCAGCTTCATGGAGCCTCAGACAAATCTCTCTTCTCTAGTGGTTTGAAACATTTTAAATTACATAAGAAATTAGAATGAGGAAATGAATGAATAAAAATGGGGACTTGGAATTCATCTTGAAGATGAATTCATCTTGACTATGTTTTATCAAATGCTTGCTGTAAGAATAAGTATTCCTCTTCACCTTTATCCTTTGTTACTATCAAAGAATGTACTGAGAAAAAAGTTTTGAATCAAAAAGTATTTTTTTGCACTTTCCTCCTGTAAAGATACTGTATGCCTTTTAAATATTTTTAGGAATTTAAAATATTATATGGAATTTTTCTTTTGTGCTTAAGTCAGGGATATATTCTTGTAAAAATGAAGGTTTATAATTTCTTTTTGTGTTATAAAGTTATACACACACACACACACACACACACACACACACACAATATACATAAGCAAAATAATACTCTCTAAGCTCATCATCAGCAATAGTGAATGTTAATGTTTTGATACATAACCTTTCATCTTTTTCTATGTGTACCTGTCTATCTATATGTAAATTTAGGAAACTTCTACCATACACTCTGCTTAATCAACTTTTACTTTTATAATTGTTCTAGGTTTACAGAAACATTGTGAAGACAGTGCAGGGAGTTAGTTTCCAGTCATACAGTATGAAGACTTTTCAAACTGGCTTATTTACTTATCAACATGTATTTAAGATGTATCCATATGTTTTCATGACTTCATACCTCATTTGTTATCACTAAATGGTATTCCATTGTATGATTGTACCAATTTATTGATCCATTCAACTATTGAAAGACATATTGATTACTTTCAGTTTTTGGCAGTGAGGAATAATGCTGCTATAAATATTTGCATGTAGGTTTTCTATGGACACCTTTTAATGTTTCTGCCTTTTTGGGATTTTGAATTCCTTAAACTGAACTGCCCCCAAATCTCAGTTTTTATTTTAAAAATACAGTAGATAGCCGAGACCGGTTTGGCTCAGTGGATAGAGCATCGGACTGCGGACTGAAGGGTCCCGGGTTCGATTCCGGCAAGGGCATGCGCCTTGGCTGTGGGCACATCCCCAGTGGGGGGCGTGCAAGAGGCAGCTGATCGATGTCTCTCTCTCATCGATGTTTCTGACTTTCTATCCCTCTCCCTTCCGCTCTATAAAAAAAATCAATAAAATATATTTTAAAAAATACAGTAGATAGAAACCTAATATTGATAATTCCATAATATTCCCTGAGAGTTACTACATAGGCTTCCCTCTCCAGAAGGGAAAGGATCCTGGAGGTTCCTGCATTGCTTTTAGACATCCAATGTGACCTACAAACTTCTATTTTTGAGGCAGCCTGGACTCAGACTTGGAGTAGTGGGTTGAGGAAGCTGGAGCAGGAATGGGGCTCATTGGCCTAAGACTTATTTTAGCTTTTTAGGTTTGGTTTCATCCTGCCAGATGCTGCTGCTAACCTTTGGCCTACAGTAGTTTTGACAAATAGGGAAGCCATTAGTCAAAGAAGCTGTCTTTCTGAGAATGTGTTGTGACACACTGAACTCCGAGCAATGTCCAATGAAACAGATCTGTGTTTAACAAATACCTTGGATCTTTGGGAGAAGAAACTAGTCCTGGCTTTACAGACCTTTTAGGGAAAGCTACTTCTGTGCTGCGTGCTCTTGGCAGCACTGGGTGCCAAAAATATAATCAGCCAGGACAATATGTTCAGCATGTAGGAAACACAGCTGAATTTAGCAAATGTATGTGACAGACCTGATTCTGGGGCCAAAGAGCTTTCCTCTGCACATTTTGCCCTCTTAAGTCATGCTGACCTGGAGGTCCTAACAGCTCCCTGCAGCCCCATGAGATTAAGGATATGTGCAAAGTGAGGTGCATTTGGATTGGACTTTACTTGTGTTTCTCTTGAGTCTCTCTCACTGGATTATAGACTTTTCAAGGTAGAGGCTCATGTCTAAACTGCTGTGTAAATCCTGCTACTCCACAGGTGATGCTAGGAACTCAAATAAATTGCTGGTACTATGACCACATAAGCAAGTGTTATCAACTTGAGGTTTAAAATTGATCTGACTTTGGATTCAGAATTCTCTCTTCCCTTCATCCTTCCTTACCCACTTTTTTTCTCAAGTATGTGTGTCCACAGAAACATGCTTCCAAAGCTTAGAATTACTACTTTTATCTAGGACTTTTGGGGGCATCATTCAAATATAAGTAATCCTATCTAATAAAATAGTAATATGCAAATTGACTGTACCTTCGCTACCCCCACAAGCCACACACCAGCCAATCAGGAGCGGGGATGGGGTCGAGGTGTGTGTGAGGTGGCCAGTGAGCACAGGGGCCAGGTTGGGCTAAGGGATGACCCACCCCCAGTGCATGAATTTCATGCACCAGGTCCCTACTAAGAATATAACAAGGTTATTTATAATTTTTAATTTGGATGAAAGGTAATATTTTAGGCCAGATATTATTGTAATTCTCAAACGTTGTCACTTAAGAGCATATTTTCATTGTCTTTTGTCCTCATGTATCCAGTCTGAGACCTTCAGAGCTCCCATAGTAAAGAAAATATAGAAAAGGTAAGACAGAAAGAGTGAACAGGGCATCCCAGCAAAGGCACTGCTCCAGCTCCCTCTCCGTCTTTCACTACTGTTATTAGGGGAGAGAAGAAAGAAATTAAAGGTAGAATTCATTTGCTCTGTCTGTAAAACTCCTGTTTGCCCCCCTCCCCAAGCAGTTTACATGTATTGTCTTATTTAATTCCATGACAATTTAGCAATGTGGACATCATGATTCCCATTTTACAGACTGGAGAAACCAAAGGGCTAAGAGAGTAAGTAACTTGTTCAAAGTTATAGAGTCATTGCCAGTATGTGAGCTCAGTGCTGTCTGAGTGTACAGAGCCTAGTGAGTTGTTCCTCACCTACATCATGCTGAGTGAGTCCCGTTGTCTGCCTTTAGGGTGAACTGCTGTCAGGTAAACAGGGAATTGTGTGGTGACTGCAGGCCATTATCACAGGTAAACATTAAGGAGGAAACAAACTCCTGAAAGCTGAATTTGCAAACATCTATAAAGCTATGGCAACAGCTCTGAAGACAAGGCCCAGGTAGGACCAGGGAGATTCAGATAGAATTAACGATAGATAGGTATAAGGGCTACCTTGGCAATTACTATTTGGGCAGCACTTCCCACTCCTTCTTTTCAGCAAACTTGGACTCCACACAGGCTTTCTAAACTGTGACTGCAGCAAACCAACAGGCTGTGGGGATCTGTGCTTCCCACTGGAAAGAAAAGAATAGGGATTAAAAAGAAGGTGAGGAGGAAAGTAAAGGAAGAGAAATCTATGTGCAAGGAAGTTTATACCATCTATGGACAAGTGAGGGTGTAAAGGAAACACAACCAGCATGCAGAATGGAGGTGAGAAATGACTAATACTTTTCAAAAAGTATCTACCTACTAGGGGTTGGGAACGTCTGGCAATGAACTCATTTGGTCTGGCCCTGCCAAGGCCTTAGGGGTGAGTTAATCAAACGTTTGGCCAGAGATAGCAGGCTAATTTTTAAGTTAATAATATTGTATGGCCCCTGGATAATTTTTATAAATATCCAAATGGCTCTTGGCAGAGAAAAGGTTCCCCATCCCTGACTTTGACCTTTATACTGCCAGGGCTGAATATCTTACTTTGAAAGGTAGGCAGGTGGCAATGCATTGGCCAATGAAATATAAGAAGTGTCCAGTGGGACTTCTGAGAAGGCATCTTACAAGGTTGCTGATTCAGCTGGAGGGACTTTCTTTTCTTCTCTTCCTCCTCCTGGGCTTTGTGGACAAGAAGGCAGAAACTCAGGCAGCCATTGTGCCTCAATGAGGCACCTTCAGCACAGAAGCCACGGAGCAGGAGATGGAACAGAAAGACAGGCATCTATCTCTAATGACCCAGATTCTCCTCCTCCCTCCAAACTTCTATGTAAGAGAGAAAGCATCTTGTTAAACTGTTACTCAAGGTTTTTACTATAGGTGGTGACGTCATTCACACAATCCATTATTTACATGGTGATGCAGGTAAAAAATTAAATAATAAGACTAGCATTTAGAGACTAATTCAAGACATCAATGTAAAAGACTTCACTTGGCAGTAGAGGATTGATTGTCAAAAACAAACGGGTGGACCTGAAGAGTATGGAAATTCTGCCTTTGGCCGAGGTGGCATAGAGTGGTCCTTTTTTATAAGTAGGATTTAAATTTAGCAGTGAGAATAGGGATGTATAAGGAAGGGGAATGCGAGAAATAATGGGATGAGCAGGGCAGGCCTATGTTTGTGAAACGATAAGCAAACCCTCTTGGTGTGAGAGGAGTTTTTGAGTTGGAAAGATGTGGGTGATAAGGCCAGTAAAATCCCCTCGCAATCTCTAAGATAAAGCCGCAGTCTCTTACTTGTGCTAGATGGGACACCTATCTTTTCTTGGCGTTTGTCTCCTTATATTGGAACACTGTGTTCTTTTCCTGACTTACTCGCAAGGTAGTTCTCATGCCTAGCCCCATTCCTGAAGTGGCCCTTGCCCAGATGGCACCCAACATGTGGCCCCCAGAAAGGCACTTTGAGAAGGGGGCCTCTTGGTATGGAACAAGAACAGAGCGGCTTTTCTTTTAAGCTTCCTGACAACATCCACTGTTTGTTTAGACTTTTTGGCTAAACACTAGGTCACACCGAGACTCAGAATGGAGAAGATCCTCCTGTCACTGAAGAAATGAGGTACGGACAGTGGCCCTATACAGACTATGGCTCGCAAGCATCCCAAGAAGGCTCTGTACCTGTTTTGTCCACGTTCTCTGGGCCCCATTGCTCAACCCGCTGTGCTCCATAACTGTAAACGGGGCACAGGCCGTGAGCTGGTCTGAGGCCCTCCCAGGACGAGTTCCCTCACAGATGACTTCACATTCCCACAGGAAGTTCCTTTGTTGCTGATGGAAAACTGGCCCTGTTACACTTCTCACTTTCTGGAGCTGAGCTAGCAAAAGACAAAAGTTGGGTGGGGCTTCATTAATAGTCTCAGCAGCTTTTACAAAACAAGAATTGGAACATGTGCCTCAGTGAATAGCCTTCTTTTAGCCTGTGGAGATATAGCTTGTGGAGATGCAGGCAGAGGCGAGCAGCGGGGATTGTGTCTGCAGCTGGCCTCCCGTCTGTCTTTCCACTTCTCCCCTTGCTGGCTGCTGCTCCCCGGTTGAATGGCTGGGCCTTAACGCGCCACGTGGCCAGGGTGTTTCAGTCCTGCAGCTAATTTAAATCATTCCCAGGCTCCATGTGACAGGACCCTCAGACTCGGACATCAGACATCTCCAACAAATGCCATTCCTTCTCTGTTCTCTCCTCTTTCCTATCATGTTGGGTTACTTCCAGTGCGTATAACAAGAAACAAGAAAAAACAATAAAAATACAGATGAAAGTGCCCAGTGCCATCGCTTGAAGGTTTTTTGGGTTTTCTGAGCCAGTGAGACAACAGCCAGGAAAAAAATTTTTTTTAAATCAGCAACCTCATCCTCGCCTCCCAGGGCATGGATATGTGAGGAAAACTTGGATCTCTGGAAATGACACTGCGGTCTATCGGTCACAGACTGGGAGTCACTCCAAGGCTGGGCCAAGACAGACAGGAGTTACCTGGAAAACACAAAAAGCATCCTGGCCAAAATCCAGACCCTGGAGGGACCAAGACAAAAGATTTCCCAGGGAAGAGGAGGCAGTAATGAAACCTCTGACAGCACCCAGCCCCGAAGAAAAATGACTGTGCAGAATTCCCATTAAGGATATTTGAAACCACAGTTCTTATCTTTCCCCGCCTTCCCCCTTTCTCAGCGGGGGGACCTGCGGCCCAGCTCCTCCCTCCAGTTTATCCTGGATGGAAAAGAACTGTGTCCACCGGGGTCAAACCTGGTCAGAGAGCAGGGATTAGGTTACAGCTCCCAGCTGATGAGAAAGCAGCAGCTTCAAAGGCTGGGTTTGCCAGTTCTCCCAAAAAGATCCACGCCCAGCAACAACAATCCTTAAATTCACCCTACTGAGGGGAGCGCCTGAAAAAAAAAAATGAAATGATTTAAACAAAAAAGGCACAATATAAAATGTGAATAAAGGAGATCATTAGCAGCCTGGAGGAATGCCTTACAACATTGTGAAAAAAAGCTTGACTTCAAGAAAATAGTTGAATTTTATTTCATGAATTCACAGTCATAAAAGCCTTATCTTTACAGATTTTTCTTTTCACAGCCACGCAAGGGCTGCTTTTTCAAACACTAATTTCCTGTTACTAGTTCTGTTTCTTGTGGGATTTATTAAAGAGAAGAAGACTGTAATCTTCTGGTTGTTGTGTGGTTGCCAGATAAAGTGCCTAAACATCAAAATGAAAAATTTGTCTGGATTTATTACATAGGGATAGAACTTAGTTTAAAACGTAATAGTGGTAAAAGCAGAAATCTATTAGTTATTTTCATTAAACATTCATCAAAAAATATTTTAAGAAATAACTATATGTGTACAGGAACATAGAAGAACACAAAATTAAAGATTTTTTTTTCAAAAGGTACTAAAGTGTCTATACTAAAAGGAAGCATTATAGACTATTACATTATAGAATAACACTGAATTGATGACCTGCAGCAGCTCTTTCTCACTCAGTAGAGAACACAAACATAGATTCTTTAAAATGCTTTCCCGGATGGACTTTGTAACATTGGATGAGCTAAATTATGCTGCCATAACAAACAATCCCCAAATCTTAGTGACTTGGAACAACAGAGATTATTTTTTGCTCGTGCTACCTGTCCATCAAGGGTCAACAGGGCTGCTTTGTTGATTATAGTCTGTCTTGAATCCATGCTAATTCCAGTCAAGGAGAGAAGGAGGGAGTTGTGCATTGGCTCTTAATCTCTTTACAAGCAGAAGTGACACAAAGCAGTTTCAGTCACATTTCGTAGGCTAGTGCACCTGGCCAGCCTAACTTCAGAGTGGGTAGGGAAGTGCCAGTGAACATATGCTCCAGCCCAGAATAAGAAAAATGTCACGGAATTGACAATATTGATGTCTGATTTAATGACAATCACCAGTTAACATTCATCTTTTTTTATCCAATGTTTTTACTTCCTCCTGCCCTATGCTCTCCTGTGTAGGCCTATTTATAGACACTGGTAGGCATCTTTGCGAGTGCCTTCTTCCTGCTGGAATCCCAGGCATCCTGCTATCTGTGAATATCTCCCGGGCTAATCACATGGAATTTACAATGGATTTCAGATGCAAAGGCAGATGCAAATTTTAAATTTACAGGAAACTTTGTTCTGGGAGAAAGCCTCTCCCAAAGTTAAATAATCCCAGTCTTTCTCAAGCTTCAAAGCCAGAATGATGTTTAGAGAAAGAGGCAAAGATACTTTGTACTCAATTTACACAGCATATTGAACCCTCCAAATGGCTGCAGGCCAAGGCAAGATTTTAGGTATTGTGAGGGTGGACTTTAGCAAATAGAGATAGGGTTGATAGGGAAGACCAGGGAGAATAAAGTTAATTTAGAAATGTTAACAATGGGTTTCAAATATGGCACCAGAATGAATATAGAGTAAAATTTCAAAAAATGTTAATAGTTGTATGGTGAACAAATGTTAAAGAAAAATAACTCAAAGGTTCTATAAACAAGCATATAAAGTTAATTCATTTTACAAGAGGAAAATTAATTCCATCCCCCTAAAAGTATGGACTAATTTCTTGAAACAAGTTAAAATGACAATCTGCTGCAATAATGGCTTAATTGCACAAGAATTCTGCTTAGTTCATTGGAAGTCCCCTTAAAAAAGTGAGTTTGAGAACCGGGGAATTCCATCATTGGCTGGAGGAAATCTTTAATTATTTTTGGAGGTGGGTTCAGTTTAGGGTGACTAATGATCAGAAGGATTCCTGGGTTTTCTAAGACCCATTTGAAAAAAGGCTTAGGAAGTGCAATCTGGTTGGTGCTTACAGGATTAGAACCAGAGTAGAGTGAGTTTCATGTGATTGGAAGACCTGGAAAAGAGCTGCTTGCCATGGGATGCTCAGAGAAGACCAAGCCCAGCCACTCAGCTGGTTTGGTGTTATAATCTTTATTTTATTTTATTTTTTCAGATCTGTCCTTATTTTATTGACCCGCTTAATGAGATCTGAAATATTTGAGACATTACAATCAGAGCTTACTTTATTCCATGAAACTTTGGGAACTGCCACCTTTTGGAACATGTTTAGAGAAATAGCCTCTTTCCATAAGTTATATTCTCTGTTCTTTCTCTTTCTTTGGTGTTACAGTCTTTAGAACTACATACTATCTGTGCTAGGATGTTTGGGCCAATATAATCAGATGTATAAGTAGTTTGTAAACAGAATTACAAACTACCTAGAATCTTTTTCTTTTGAGCTAATGAAAAGTAAAATATGTCCTTGATATTAGAGTGAGAAAAATATTTTTAATTATTTTTTATTAATTTATGCAATAGCCTAGACCGGTTTGGCTCAGTGGATAGAGCGTCGGACTGCGGACTGAAGGGTCCCGGGTTTGATTCCGGTCAAGGGCATGTACCTTGGCTGCGGGCACATCCCCAGTAGGGGGAGTGCAAGAGGCGGCTGATCGATGTCTCTCTCTCATTGATGTTTCTGACTTTCTATCCCTCTCCCTTCCGCTCTGTGAAAAATCAATAAAATATATTTTAAAAAAAATTTATGCAATAAAGTATGAAGGTCCTACGTACATACCTCAGGGAATTTTTATATATGTAGAAGCCCATGAAACTAACCCCGATCAAGGCAGGTATAATTTTTGGTTCCTCTGGGAATACACACAAGTAAGCAGGCAATTATGCTCCATATGATACATGCCACAAAATGAGGAAGTGCTGGAAGAAAGAATGCTCAATGTGAACTTGATCGGATGGACTCCAGGCGGGAACAAGTGACATTTACGTGAGACTGGAAGGGTGAGTAAGGGCAAACCAGACAGAGATGAGGAAATGCTGAAGTGAAGGGAACAGCAGGAACAAATGCTCAGAGGCTAAAGATAAGATAGCTTTGACTATTTGGGGAACTGAAAAATAAACAAAACCCAAACATTTCTTATAACTAGACAAGTGAACTGGGGTCAGATTCTATGGGACTTTTGCAGATAATGTATCAGAGTTTGTACTTGACTTCAAGGGTAATGAAAGTCACTGAAGTTTTTTCAGCAAGGGGCTGCCATCATCATTGGTATTTGTTTGAAAGTACTACGTATGAGGAAATAACATTATGGAAAGAGAAAGGGTTTGAAAAGCAACTTTGTTTTGATGCTTTTGTGAAGGGTGAAAAACCTCCCACTGGACACGAACGATTTTTATGACACCTTTTTATTTGCACACAATAGGCAAGCATGTGTGCAACAACATATACCACAGGAAACAGGCTGTGACTGCACAATGTAAGGTAACATATGGATGATGTGCTACTTGGTCCTATCTCAGTAGAAAGCCACTGGGAATAGGAACAAATTACACAATGTGCCCAGTGTTCACAGCTGCAAATGCAGGGTTCATGTTAGTGTTCCTATGCAAGACTTCTCCACCACACCTGGAATTCTCCATCCTATGTGTTCAATTTTATTAAAACTGTTTTTGATGTCTATATTTCTGTGATGACCATGGTCAGCCTGAAATTTTCAGGAGAGAAGTCTTAGCTTCATCTTTCCTGACTTCTAATTTCTAAGTTCCCTTGTTTGAATCCTATATTTAGATTAAGGTGCTGGATAATTCTCTCAAATACCTACCCTGTTCACTTGGTGCTGATTAGATTAACTAGATAATCACAAAAGTCCCACACTGACCTGTCATGTAGACATAATTTAAAGAGTTAAATGCTTTGTTCTCTTGCTTATAATAAATTGAAATGCAATGCTTTCATTGTATCACCTTTATTTTTCTCTTCCTTACTTAAATGGAATTCATTAGTGAACCTTTTTACTT
This sequence comes from Antrozous pallidus, assembly GCA_027563665.1. Lineage (NCBI taxonomy): Eukaryota > Metazoa > Chordata > Mammalia > Chiroptera > Vespertilionidae > Antrozous > Antrozous pallidus. The sequence continues at coordinate 20,293,558 of CM050508.1, read as the reverse complement.
TTTGCCTCATACTAAAACCTGCATAACATGTCTCTATAGAAATATTGTTATTCAATTTTTTGTCATGATTGAAATATTTGTATGATACTGATGTGTCTATAAAACAGTTTTATTATGATGCTGACAAATTTTGAAGCAGTTGGTAGGTAGATAGCTTTGAGAAATCCTTGCTGTGGGAGCAAATCCCATTATGATTTTATCTTAATAATTTCTTACAGACGTCAATGATGTATATGCCTCTCTCCCTAACTGAATCATAAACTCTCAGAGGGCAAATATGAGCTGAATTGTGTCCTCCCATCCAAATTCATATATTTAAGTCCTAACCTACACACACAGCACCTCAGAATGTGCCCTTATTGGAAATAGGGTCATTGCAGATGCAGTTAAGATGAGGTCATACTAGGTTAGGGAAAGCCCCTAATCTAATATAACAGGTATGCTTCGAAAAGGAAGAACTTTGAACATAGACATGTATTCAGAGGAGACACTCTGTGAAGCTAGGCTTCCCTGAGTCAAGGAATTTCCAGAAGCTGGGTAAGAGGCCTGAAACAGGTCTTCCCAGCAATGTTAGATGGTCCACGGCCCTGCTGCCACCTTGCTTTCACATGGTCTCTAACCTGAGATAATAAATGTCTGTTGCTCTAAGCCATCCAGTTTGTGATACCCTGTTATTGCAGTCATAGAAAATGAATGCAGCAAGGATTATGGATTGCTCATTTGTCTGTGCCCCACAGAGACTTATGAATGTTGGCCAAAATGAAGTTGCAATCATATACTCCAGCAGATCTAAAGCTTGAGACAGCTAAGGCAATGAGGTACCTGGATATGGGATTTTGCAAAATTTTCTTCTGGTATTAAGACATGCACTTGGGAATGTGCTGATACTGATACCGGTTGTTTGTACCTGGAGAGCAGACAGGCATGCGGTCGGATCATTCACCCATTTCCTCCCCCCACCTCTGCTCTGATCTTTCCTTAGTCAATGTTAACTCCTTTGGTGAGTGGGGATTCCTTGTCCAATTCTTTAAATACCAACATATTTTGACAATTCCCAAATGTATACACTCAGCCAGGTCTTCTCTTATGAATCTGAGACTAGTTAATTTCTGGCCTGTAACAGACATATATTTTTAAAAATATGTGTTTATTGATTTTAGAGAGGAAAGAAGAGGGAGAGACAGATAGAAACAGTGATGAGAATCATTGATCTCTTGCCTCCTGCCCCCTCCCCCCACAGTGGATCAAATCTGCAACCTAGGCATGTGCCCTGACCAGGAATCGAACTGTGGCCTCCTGGTTCACAGGCTGATGCTCAACCACTGAGCCACACCAGCTGAGCTAACCAAACATACATCCTGTGATGTCCAATGGATGGTTCAAACTTATAACTGTTTTCTTCCCCTAAGTATGTTCCTTTTTTATCTTTCCAATCTCAGTAAATAGCACCCCCATCTTTCAAGTTGCTCAGGTCAGTCCTGGATGTTGCCCTTGACACCTAATGCCTTTCTCTCACATCACACGTCCGGTGTCTCAACCTTCACAATATACCCAGAAAGGCACTGTTCATTTTGTCTTATTTTTACCCATTTCACCACTACTGCCTGATCCCACAACCATCATTCTTCACCTGCATTATTAGCACAGCTCCTAACTGGCTTCAGTACTTGAATCTTTACAGTCTATTGATGACACAACAGTCAGAATAATCCTGTTGAAACCAGTCATGCTGTGTCACCCATCAGCTAAATTTCCTCAAAAGCTTCCTATCACACACTTAGAAGCTGAGCCTTCCCATAAGATCCTCTGAGACTTGGATTTGTTCCTACCTCTCAGTTCATCTCCTATCACAGTGGTTGGCAAACTCATGAGCCACATGCACCTATTTGGCCCCTTGAGTGTGGCTCTTCCACAAAATACCACAGCCTAGGCGAGTCTATTTTGAAAAAGTAGTATTTTAAAATTTTGGCTCTCAAAAGAAATTTTAGTCGTACTGTTGATATTTGGCTCTGCTGACTAATGAGTTTGTCGATCATTGTCCTATCACCTTTCCTCACTCTGCTTCAGCCGCAGTGACTCTCTCTATTACCTTAAACATGATAAGCACACTTACTTTTCATATCCAGTGAGAGTACTACTTAATGAAACCTTAGTTTTAGCTGTGATGTGTACGCTTATGATATCAGAGTCTACATAATATTTATTTCTTACTTTGCATCGTAGTTTCAAAAAATTTTGAAAAAAACCTGTTTAGACACTCACCTGAGTCAGATTGTGCCCTTTCTGATGATGAATTGAAAGCTCCATGAATTTATATTTTAATATCCCCTGCAGGAATATTCCCTATTTACTATTTGTAATATTATTGCATTCTCCAAACAAACAAAAGACATAATGTAAGTGCTTAAACTTCTGAGACATGAAGTTGTAATCGATTAGGCTGCTTAGATTAATGGACACAGCAATTTGCCCTTTGGGGTCTTTATTTATTGGGTAAAAGGACATTTTAGAGAATTTCCCCCAAAATATAGCAATTTAGTTTAGTACATTCCATCACTGAGAAAGTAGGCATGTACTAACATTGATGCATTGTCATTTGGAAAAGCAGTAGTGCATATTAATTGGACATGTAAAGGAGAGAATAACTTTACTAATTAGAAAAAACACACAAGAACTCAAGAAGTGCTTACAACTCTCTATTTTCTCCAGTGTCCTGAAATAAGCAACCTTATTTCCCATGTAACTTTATTTAATTCCTCCAGAAGTTACTTGTGATTTTTATGATATCTTTAGAGATTGCACAATATATATTACACAGCAAACTCCAATAAAAGTGGAAGGGAATGTTAAGACTTGAATGTTAGAAAAAAGCTCAGCCTGAATGTTGGATGTGGGCTCAGTTGCACAAAATGAGAAAGCTGCAAGAGATCCGAATGAGAGCAGAGGTCAGAAGATGAAATAGAAAAATGGCGATAAGTATTCTGAAGGATGATTTTTGTACCATCTTGGAATTCAGTTGATATAATGTGAGAGCCTTTAGTGATCATTATCATTACTATATTCATGTAGGAAATTATACTTTATTTGGCATTTTATTCTTCGTATTAATGATCTGAAGTTTCATGACAACCCACCAAGAAAATAAAAAATGAAAATAATAAATCAGTCATCGGTACTTAAAAGCCTAATGAAATTCAAACATTTCCCAACAGAAGATGACTCAGTGACACAGAATTGGCAGTTGTTTGTCATTAGATCATTAGTTTTTATTGGCTTTCTTTTAATTTTAAGAAGGCATCTACAGAACCCTCCTTTTTCCCCTTGTCTGTTTGGATTCATTTAAAGAGACCTGGTTGAAGTCATCAGTTGAAAAAAAATGCAGGTTTTTTTCAACATCCCTCAGTACTTTACCTTTTTTCATTGGGTTTAGAAACATCCTTCAATAGTTTAACTACCCTTTTCCATCGGGTTTTAAAATATGTTAGCTTTTATTGAAAACTAGAGGCCCCATGCACGAAATTTGTGCACTTGGGGAGGAGGGAGTCCCTCAGCCCAGCTTGCGCCCTCTCACAGTCTGGGAGCCCTTGAGGGATATCTGACTAATGTCTTAGGCCTGCTCCCTGCTGGCCTAAGCAAGTAGTTGGACATTCTTAGTGATGCCACGAAGGCAGGAGAGGCTCCCGCCACCGCCGCTGCACTCGCCAGCCAGCTGTGAGCCTGGCTTCTGGGCCACTCTACCTGTGGTAGTACCCTGAACACCAGGGGACAGCTCCTGCAGTGAGCATCTGCCCCCCTGGTGGTTAGTGTGTATCACAGCAACCCATCATTCAACTGTTCAGTCTATTTGCATATTAGCCTTTTATTATATACTAGGGGCCCGGTGCATGAAATTCATGCACTGGGGGTGGGAGGTCCCTCAACCCAATCTGCTCCCTCTCACATACTGGGAGCCCTCAGGGGATGACTGATGGCTCACCCCCAGCCTGCCCAAGGCCTAAAGCCTCTGGGGAGCACCCAGCCATCGCCCTGTTCAGCTCAGCCCCCCACTACCTGCAACCACCTGGCCCTGGGGGCTGGGCGCTCCCTGCTGCCACCACCACTGCTGCTGATTCCCCTCACAGCATCCAGGGGCTGGGTGCTCACCGCCACCACAGTTTCATCTCCACCACCGGGGCCCAGTTCTTGTGCCACTTGACCCCACCCCCGCTCCTGATTTGCTGGTAGCATAGCCAATCAGGAGTGAAGGTACAGTCACATTTGCATGTTTCTCTTTTATTATATAGGATGATGACTAGAGACCCAGTGCACAAAATTCATGCATGGATGTGTATGTCCTCAACCCAGCCTGCACCCTCTCCAATCTGACATCCCTCTCACAATCCAGGATTGCTAGCTCCCAACTAATCACCTGCCTTGCCTTCCTGATTGCCCCTAACCACTTCTGCCTGCCAGCCTGATCACTCCCTAACCACTACCCTGACAGCCTGATTGATGCCTAACTGCTCCCCTGTCAGCCTGTTTGCCCCTAACTGTCCTCCCCTGTAGGCCTGGTCACCCTAAACTCCCCTCCCCTGTAGGCTTGATTGCCCCCAACTGCCCTCTCTTGCAGGCCTGGTCCCTCCCAACTATCCTCCCCAGCTGGCCATCTTGTGGTGGCCATTTTATGTCCACATGGGGGCAACCATCTTGTGTGTTGGAATGATAGTCAATTTGCATGTTACTCTTTTATTAGATAGGATAAGATAGAGACAAGGCTCATTGAAGCAACTTTCTCTTGCTCCAAGAAAAGGTAAGAAGAAAAGGCCACCTATCTCAAACTTGTGTAAGGGAGGCATAACCATATCTGTAATGACAAATTTGTCCTATTCTAAGTGGATGGAGAATATGTTATCTTGAATACATGCTCAGGTCAGCTTCCCGTCTGGATAGTTTTGAGGAAATGAATGTTTTGACATTGGCTGCTGGTGCTTCTAAAGCTGAGAAATATCTTTAAATGGATGACGCCTTGTCTTGGGGGATTTTCCTTTATAAATTGGCCTATCAGTGGGTCGGCAATGACTTTGACTCCATAATGACCCTACAATACTTTGCTCTTCCAACCTAAGCACACCCACTTTAACTTATGATCTAGATGAATCTGTACCAATTCTGCTCCTGAAAATAATTTTTAAAACAATCTACTTAATTGAGACTGTAGAATGTCACATGTTATCTTATTTAAGTTGAACAAAAACCCTGCAAATGCTAATTTACTCATGCAGCACCTTTTATTGAACCCTGTCAGGCACTTTACTGGACATACAGAATATGGTGGTGAGCAAGAGAGCTAGTCTCTTGATGAACCTATATTTCAGTAAGATTCTGAGCAAATTATGAAGAAACCAAACAAATTAGACAAATGTAAGTATGACAAGTGGTATGAGACAGAAAATAGTAGAGGGCCTCTCTGAACAGGTAATATTTAAGCCGATTCAAAACAAGAAGTCAGAAAGATATGGGAAGAGACTTCCTGGATTAAAGTGAAGCTTGTGCAAAGGTCCTGGGTGTCAAAAGAGCTCAGTATAGTTCAGAAACTTAAGGAAGGCCTGTGCAGTTGTAGCAGAGACAGCAAGAAGGGGAGTATTCAAAGATAAGTTTTATTTTTATTTTAAGCAATTGAGGTGGCATTTGTTGATAGAGAAGAGAATGGAAATTTAGATAATATTAAGCAATACCTTCAAGTAGTAAAACTCCCAGTCTCCTAAACCAGCTCTGATTCCAACATTCCTTTTACAAAGACATACTTAGTTATCCTGTTGAAAACAGCTTTTTAGATTATATGGATTAGTTTGGGATCATTTAAAACTGAAACTCACCCAGATGTGCTCTCTGTCAGCAAAGCAAATGCTTCCTATTGGTCACTTTACAGAAGTGCCACTGCATCCTTTTCAGGTGAGTTGCCTGGAAAGGCTGTCCATCTTCTGGAACAGAATGTGAGCTTTCTGTGCATCTAGTAGGACTGAAGAGTATATGGTATGAAATATCATACTTCATGGTCCAAGCTCATAGACTTTGTGCTGTGATAATTTGGGAATATTAAAAGACATTCACAGAAGGCCTTCAATAAATGCAACAATTATTACTGAGTGCCTCTATTCTTCTGCTCATTATATGAATTATATGTGTGAGTAGGGATATATATATATGTATATTCATAAATATACACTCACAGAACCACGCAAAATTATTTTTGTTTTGAACCACAAGTGTGTGTGCTATCTTTAAAAGTGATATATTTATTCATTTTAAAACATAAGAAAATAAGAGATTTGGTTCCAAATTACCTACTTTTCTTTATGGTCAAAGGCTTATTCCTATTACCTTAAGAGAGGCAAGTACCTACAGAGTCTAATATCATGCCAAACACTTTATACATATTAACTTACTGAATCTTCTCAATAATCTTATATTGTGACATAAAAATGTCTGTTTCACAGGCAAAAAAAAAAAAAAAAAAAGACTTAGTATGGTTACGTAACCTGTTCCACGTCACAGAGCTAGGAATTCTTGGTGCAGGGATGAGAATTCAAGTCCCTTTGCACCTCACTCAGTAACTTTTCCAAGAGTTTTCAAAAAATATTTTCCTTTTTAAGAGGTATCATTAAACTGAGGGTGCATATTTGCACTCCCATATTTCAAAGCATTAACTCCTCTCCGGTTCCTGCCTGGTAGATTATAAATAGTTCTGTAGAGGCTGTTTTCAGATTGAAAGAGGAAATCATTTAGACCTTCTATTTAACCTTTCACCCATCCTTTGAGAGTAATTGCGTAAGGACATGCCAACTTTCCTCCTTTCATGAACCAAAAGATGTAAAAATGTCTCTCACTCAATGCTTTTCTAATGATAGTGGAAGGAGGGAGCACGGTGACAGACACTCCCTTTTCCACCGGATCATTTGAGGGCCGTGCACCAGTATTGATTCTTCCATCAGAAACAAACACATTTTATTATATTTTCGCGATGACAGCACTGAAAATAGGTGGTTTCTTCTCTCCTGATGTTAATCTGTAACTAATATTTTATGTACTGAGTTTTAGAGAGAACAGGTTAGATTGCATAGAAAAAGAAAAAAGCTAGAAGAATCATTTTACAGTTTATTAATATATAAAGCCTGACATCTCAAGTTTAAAAAAATAAATAAAAGCCATACAGTTACTGAATTGCCAGAAATGTGTGTGTGTGTGTGTGTGTGTGTGTGTGTGTGTGTGTATGCGCGCACGCCACCACTTAAATTAGGATTAGAGATTATTTTTTTATTTAAAATTAAGACAGCATAGGAACTAGAAAAAAAATGGATGTATTCTTTTTTTATATTGTACTCAAAAACAGAATACTTAAGAGACTAGTCATATCAAAATTTTAAATGTAAACACTACTACTAGATATGGCATTACTGGTCTAGAACTGGGACATAGTTCAAAACAGGTATTCTACTGTGACAGTTTGCTCTTATTCAGCAACACATTTCAGGAAGAAGCAAGTATTTGGCTCACCCTTCTCCTACCATATTTCCTTGTATAGGCTTGGCTGCACAGGTGGTTCTAGACTGACAGACAAGCCGGCCATTAGTAAATAGTTACCAGAAGGTATCTTATAAATGGAAGGGGAAAGAAGGACAGTTTCATTAATGTGAACTTACATCCAGGGTGCTCAGTTGTTTATACAATGGAATGGGCACCTTTCGCAGATATAAGGCAAAACCAAAGACCAGATGTTTTATTAAGTTTGAAAAATGGATTGAAGAAGGATGAATAAACTTTTATATCATTTTGGAGAAAAGCCATATATGATATGGGCTGTGGTTGAATGAGTATTGAATAATTCTCTTTTAAGATTTGAGTTCCCTGAAAGTTTAATAAACATGCATCCCTACTTAAATCAATAAAGTGCTAAACAGAACAAAGGCAAGAACAGTGTTCTGAGGCACTTCATTAGAGTTCTCTCTGTGTCTGACATGGATCCACAGCTCCTCACTTTGTGGAATGCAGATGCAAATTAACCTGAATTTTACCTGGAGAACTGGCAATAAAGTTGACTTGCTCCTAGGCACCTGAGTGTTGGCCTAGAGTTTCTTAAGTCTTCCATCTACTTAAATCAAGATTTGACTCACTGGTCGATTGAGTTTCAACCAGAGTGCCAAGACAATTCAATGGGGAAAGAATAGTATTTTCAGCAAAGAGTGCTAGAATTAGATATCTATACTAATAAAAAGGTAATGTGCAAATTGGTCAGGACACCCTGACAGTAATGACCAAACAGCAGTCTGCATGGGGCAACAAGGCCAGCAAGGGGGTTAGTGAGGGATGACCAAACGACTGAACAAACAGGCTGTATGGGGCAACCAGGCCAGCCAGGAGGCAATTGGGGGCAACCAGGCCAACAGGGGGGGGGCAGTAAGAGATAACCAGGCTGGTGTGGAGGTGCATTTGGGGGTGACCAGGCCAGTGGGTGGGGGAGGGCGGTTGGGGACGATTAGGCTGGCAGAGGGGGCAGTGAGGGACAACCAGGCCAGCAGGGAGGGGGCAGTTGGGAAGGACCTGGCTGGTATCAGGGGGCAGTTAGGGCTGACCAGGCCGACAGGGGGGCATCAGTTAGGGGCAATCAGGCAGGCAGGCAGGTGAGCAAACAGAAGCCAGCAGTCCAAGATTGTGAGAGGGATCACAGATTGGAGAGAATGCAGGCTGGGCTGAGGGGATCCCCTGCCCCATGCACAAATTTTGTGCACCAGGCCTCTAGTCCATATATAAAAGAATAAACTACATGCCATAGAAAATAATTGGTACAGGATAGACCAGAGACACAAATGTAAGAGCTAAATCTGTAAGGCTCAGAAGAAAACATAGGCTTAAAACTGTTTTGACCTTGGATTGTTAAAAATGACACAAACAGCAAAAACAACAAAAAAAATCTTTTAAAAATTGACTTTATCAAAATTAAAACTTTTGTTCCGTGCACAGGACACCAACAAGGAAAAACAGTCTGTGGAATGGGAGAAATTAGTTTGCAAATCATATTGCCGAAAGGAGCACAATACTGATACATGTTACTACTTGAATGAACTTTGAAAATATTATGCTAAATGAAAGAAACCAGTCCCCAAAGACCACACACTCTGTATGAGTCCATTTATAGGAAATGTCCAGAATAGCCAAATCTATAGAGGCAGAAGGATTAGTGGTTTCCTGTGCCCATAGGAAGGGGAGAATGGGAAATGACTACTAATGAATACAGGGTTTCTTTCAGGAGTGATAAAAATGTTCTAAAATTAAAGGTGTTGATAGTCACACAACTCTGTGAATATGTTGTAAAGCATTGAATTGCACACTTTCAGTAGGTGAATTGTATGGTATGTGAATTTTATCTTAATATACAAATACAGTTAGATCTTATAGTCCAGGGTGGTGTTTTGTCAATGAAGAAAAAAAGGAAGATGATTGGGCGATTTAGCCATTTAGCTCCTGATAGTCGCAATTTTCAAAGGAGGAATCAAAAGAGTTGGGTTTTAGAAGCCACTGGTCAGCATTTTGGAAATAATTCCAGAGTTGACAGACATGTAGAAAAGGATGTGGTGAGCATGAAGAGCCAAGGTAGGTCTGTGTTATATCAACACCATTTAACTTTTTATAGATCGAGTAAACTGGGGAGTTCTGTAGACATAATGTACCCTCATTTCAAATAACAGGAATATAGTATACTAAAAGCATTTTAAAGGTGAAATGTTCCTGCTTGAAGAACATCTCATTCTAGGTAATACTTTCATGAGAACTGATAAAGAACCATGGATCCTGCTTCGTCAAAAAAATTTATGGCTTCCCTAATTATCTGGAACATGTGTGGCCTGCAAAAAACTGGTGTGAGACTTGGATCAATGAAGGTGCAAGACTTGAATGTTTAACAGATGTTACATTTAGCTTCTGGAGTCATTTAGTAGGTGACATCAGTAGTAATGAACAACATTAAAACAAAACATAAATTTGCCTATAACAAGGCCATATAATGCTGACTGTTACCACAATTGCAGTCCCTGAAATCAGCTTCTAGAGAGAGAGTGTCAAAGGGAGAGGGTTTTATTCTGGATACCTTTCTCTTCTCTCTCTCTCATCTGTGATATTGCTGTATGAATAATCTTGAACAAAAAGAGAAAAACAACTCCAGATATAGACAATCACAGCTCTTAGCCAAGGAATAAGTGAGTCTAGAGTGAGGTAGTAAAGCTGGTTTGCCCTGGGTTACAAGAACCACTTGTACTCATCTTTTCCCAACTTTGGGGTTAGTGAAGTCATTTTGGTAGCCTGAAATCATCCATGGTGGGAGGATTTACCACAAAAATTGGTAAATGCTATAAATCTGGCCTTTATTTCCCCTGGAGAGCCAGTTTTAAACATTTACCAGCACACCCTGGCAAATCTCTCAGTGTTGTCCAACTAAAGCAGTGCAGGGCAAGAGGACATACTCTCTGAATGTCAACAGCCTACAAGTCCTGGCACACAGACATCAGAATGAGCGCTGCAGTAATGCACACTACATGAAGCAACATCCACATCCATGGTGAGGAACAACACCCACTTAGACTCAAGGTTAAAAAAAAGGGGGGGGGGGGAGTGTTGTTATTTAAGTACTTCATTTTAAAACATAATCCAATGAAGGAGTCTCTGAATTAGATGGCCTAAGGTGTCAATGGCTCAAAAGAAGTTAAGAACCACTGTAGGCAGAACTGAAGAGTCTTGGGGCAATAGGTCTTTCCTGAAGGCCATCCTTCATGTATGTTAAAAGAGGAAACTAAAGGGGTTCTCAGGCACCCAGGTTCAGTGCTTAATTAATTAACAATACCCCCTTTATAGGCAAGCTATATATTTCGGTTAAATGGCTTATTTTTTATATATAATGACAGTATCCATTGCATTTTTTAAATGTCTAAATTTTTTGATTCCTTAGGAGCAAACTTTGCATAGTTATAATACTTAAAAATTCATTTGCCTGTTTTCTTTAGGCATTTTTTCTTTTTTTCCCCTTTGGCTCAGATGGGGACAGGCATCTAGTGGTTATCTAGCTAATAAGAGAACTTTCCTATGAACCACGAGTAAATAAGTGAAACAACATTTGGGTTAATAGGAAAGAGGAGAATAGAAATGTAAAGTAAATATACTCACAACAGGTTCTTGGGAAGACTGGAAATGAAATTAGGTGGGCATATGCTTGTGCCTATGTACACGGTGGTCAAGAATTCTGATGGAAAAACCATCAATGGAACTGGATTTTGTTCCCCAAAATGCAAAGTCAGGAACAGCATGGTCTGCTCTCTGTGGACCAGTATCCAGAGGCTTCTCATGGAAAGGCAGCATCTGTTTCAAGAAGTCCTTTGAAGGAAAAGTATATAAACATGTGGGAATGGCGTGGTGTGTGCACTCCTTGCTTAAAGAGTTGCCAGAGGAAGGAGGAAATTAAAGCCCCAAGACAGAGGCCATTCAGTTATCTTGGCTGGGACAGCAGCGCCAATTCCAGACGCTCTGATGTTTAACACATCAAGAGGACGAAGGGAAATAAGGTATGACAGAAATTAATCTCGCCAGTTTCTGGCATGATATTAATGGTTGTTTAGGAATACTGTGCATATAAAAAATTAAAATTTGGGTGAAATCGGAGGAAGGAATTTGACAGTTCAGTTGAATCTTCCATAGAAAAACCTGTCCTCATAATTAGTCAATAAGAAAATTAATCAGGTCCAATATTGCATTACACTTCTAGGCCAGGGTTTCCCAGTCTGGGTGGGGATTTTGGATAAAATTCAGACTCTGTGAACTGACTTAGAAAAAAAAAAAAAGACATTTTTATTTTCACTAACCACTTCCTTCAACTATGAATATAAGCAACAAACCACAGTGACTTTTACTATGATTCATCAGTAATGGAAATCACAGATATTTTATATTACATTGCAGTAGCTGTAGGTATATTCACATACCACTTACTGTCATCACCACTTTGAAATTGCAATAGTTCTTAAACTTGATACTGTGTCTTGTTATATAAGCATGAATAAAGAAACACCTATATTACTGTATCCAAAATTTAGTGTTTTAATATTTTGAAAACTATATTTTAATAAAATCAGCTTCCTTTGCAATTCTACGTAATCCTATATGTTTTATTTTAAGCATTTTAAAACATAATCCAAAGAAGGACTCAATAGTCTTTATTAGATGGCCTAAGGTGTCAATGGCTCAAAAGAAGTTAAGAACCACTGCAGGCAGAACTGAAGAGTCTTGGGGCAATAGGTCTTTCCTGAAGGCTATCCTTCACATATGTTAAAAGGGGAAACTAAAAGGGTTATTAGGCACCCGGGTTCAGTTGTAACATCACTTAAAGATTGAAGACAAAGGTGGTTTATATAATAATTCCCGCTGAGAAAGAAAAAAAAAGTAAAATAAAATAAAAACAACCAGAATCCAAATCCCCAAAGAAATAGGGGAAGGGGAGAAGAGTAAGACCATTTACCAGTGAGGAACCTTTCCTTTTAGGTCTGATCAGCTAGCCCTGGGTCATGAAGTACGTGTCTGAGATAGAATTGAGGACAATGAATCATCCAAAGGCCAAAGCTGTGAACAGAAAGCCTGACAGCTCTGGGCCCTGTCAACTCTGACAGTACTGTACTTTCCTGTTTGATCCTGGACAAGTGACACAACCTCTGGTGATTCAGCTTTTCCATTTTCTTGGCCCCATTTCCATTCAGCTGGCTGTGCAGAAGGCCCAAGATAAACAGCTTGCTGAAAGAGAGACAGTGTGGATGATTTTTTTTTTTTTTTTAAAGAAAAGACAATGCCAAGGATCTGTGTCCAGGTCTTTGTTAATGGCTCCATTCCTATTCAGTCCCCACCCTGTGTCCTACATTCAGTCTTGGTTTCATCCTTAGCTGGGCTTTCCATTTGCTGTCTGCCCACCGTCTACAGCAGTCTGAGAACCTAGCTCCGCTTCTCCAGTTTTCCTCATGGAGACTTCCTTTCCCTCCTGCCATCAGACCATCCACTGACACTAGCATGCAGTTCTGTGTTTCTCAACTTGAAAAATATGAGAAACTTAAAACAATTCTCACTTTCCAAGAAATGAATGCCCATTACGACAAAAAAGTTTTGACTTTCTAACCAATAAAAACATTATTTGATTACAGAATTGGAAGAGCAATGATGTGAAGACTTCACACGAGGATTCCCCTAGGTCTGTGGACCTCTGAGAAACACCAGTGCACAACTTAATAACAGCTATCAATGTTAGTTTTGACAAAGATCAAAACTTTAAGCAAACAGGATAAAAGCTTAGGTGATGGGATTTGGGGCATCAGAACTTGCAGGAAGTCCAGCTGGTGTAGCTCCATGGTTGAGTGTTGACCCAGAACCAGGAGGCCATGGTTCAATTCCCAGTCAAGGTGCATGACCGGGGTTAGGGCTCAAAACCCAGTAGGTGGCATGCAGGAGGCAGCTGATCAATGATTGCTATCATTGATGTTTCTAGTTTCTATCTCTCTCTCTCCCTCTCCCTTCCTTTCTGAAATCAGTAATATATATATATGTGTATATATATATATATATATATATATATATTTTTTTTTTTTTTTAAGAAAAGAACAAATGGCAGGAAGACACAATGGCGAACTGGAATTCTTCTAAACAATCCTAGAATTACATGGCATTGTTAATTACCAATTGTGTCTATTTTTAAGACTGGCCTTGATGAACTTCCTGATTGAAGCAATTCAGGTAATTTTAAAAAGTGGATAGTGGAAGAGAATATTGATTTCTGGTTGATAATGTCAGAGGTTGTTCTCAAAATTGCTGTGGGTAAACTAAATATTCTATATTTAGGTGTCAAAATTACTCTTTACAACAATTTTGAAGAAAAACTCTTTCAGAAGTAAGAGTACCCTTTGGTTGTCCATTTATTTTATTGAATCTAATCACCTATTAAGACTGTTCACAAGCAATATCACCATGGTTATATTTAAATTTATTTGTTGATTTAAATTAACCAATTACTTCTAACTTATCCTTTTGGAAAGACCACCTCAACTTGCCTCAAAAACCCTTATACCTTACCTGAAGGAGGGAACATCTGATCTCTAAATATCACTACATTAAGGCAAAGATACACTTTATTTTATTTCTTTACACTAAAAAAAATATCAGTTCTCAGAATTTGAAGTTAATATATATTTAATGTTGCTATGTGGCACAATTAACATTTTTAATAACCTAATATTTAGAGGAGTAAAGTTGCAAGATGGAAAGTTTATAATTAAAAAACATATTATGTCAAATTAAGTATAAAGCAATCATTTCAAATAATATTATTGGAGTACCCACAGCTAGGATTTTTTTCAATAGAAAAAAACATATATATGGATAAGAGATTCTTGGATGGCCATTTATAGAGGATTTTTTTCAGCAATTTCCAAATTTGTTTTTAGATTAACTGTCTTATAAACCAGGCAAATTATACCTCCCCCTACACCCCCCCCCCCAAAAAAAGAAATCTTGAATATCTTGTATGTAACTGATAGGCAAGAGGGAATATTTTCAGGCAGCAGTCATAATTTTTCCTTGACTGCTAACATCTGCTTGGTAAAGCTTGCATACATCCCCAGGGTGTTGGGGTTTGTAAACATTACTTGATGATGACATACTGAATATTATGAAAATGTGTCTCACTCCACACCCAAAAGCCTCCAAAGAACATCTCATATTTTCAGACTGTGGTCAGCAGGCTTTTTTGGGACTATTTGTAGTTCCTTAACTGAAAGTTAAATAGATCCTTTATTAAAAATGCATTCCTGGGCTATTCTTGCAAGAAACAAGATGGCCATGTGTGCAAGATCAATTTTGAAGTAAAATGCTATAAAAGTCGGGGTTGTTTCTTACATCTCCTGATAGGAAATGCTGCAAGTTATAAAAACATATTATTTACTGAAATGAGCATATGAATAGCCAGACAGTTATTTCTTTGCTTTACAGCCCTCAAGTCTCCAAACTACTCTTAGGAATCAACATTAAACTGTAATGTTTCTGTCAATTCTTGCTATTCAAGAAACACTCATTCATCTTTTCAGCAACATGAAGTATAGAATTTGATAATGAGAAAAAAGATACAATACTCCTAAGAGAGTAAAGTTTAAATGCAGAATGAACATCTGAAATAAAAATTAGTCATTTGACAGAGTCAGTACTTTTCTGTAGACTGAAATCAATAGGACTGCCACAAGCAGAGGATATATGATGGGGAAAGGAAATCCCCCTTGACCTCCAGAGAGCCTTTCTCTATTCTGAAATACTTACAAAGCCACTGTGATTCATGAGAATTATGCTACATACATAATGAGCATCCTGAATGTAAAATTATGGGTGAACATACTCCCACCTCAAGTAGCAAAGGAAAACAGTGAGGCAACATTCTATGCAGAAACAAATAATGTAGAGAAAAGAGAAAATTTGATATTGTCATAAAAAGAAATATCATCTGTTTATCCTTTTGCTGTCTGATTTTTTGTTTCTTTGTATATGGTCTCTATAGAAGAAGGACATAATGGAAAATAGGAATGCTTACCGAACACTTGGACATACATCATAAGAATAAAATAACCAAAGGATGATAAAAAAGAAAGCATTGATTCATTTAACTGAAAATGATAAATATCCCTGGTCCTCATCAATTTTCTCATCAACAATTTCCTGCTTTTCTTACATTTAAACTCAGTGAATGATAAATATTAATTTAAAGGTTTTTACAAAATTAAATTGCTTTAAAACATCACATTTTGGTCTCCAAGAAATTGTTTTTTTATTTTTGCACAACCAAAATTGAGCTGTATCCCCAGCATCTGGAAAAACACTTAATAAATACACATTACCTGGCTGGTGTCACTCAGATGGTTGAGCATCATCCCATGTACCAAATCGTTGCCAGTTTGATTCCCAGTCAGGGCACATGCCTGGGTTGTGGGCTCAGTCCCCAGTGAAGGTGTTCATGAGGCATCAGATCAATGTTTCCCTCTCTTTTCTTCTCCCTTCCTCTCTCTCTAAAATCAATAAAAACATATTTTAAAAATAAATAAATGCACAATATTTATGGCAGTCTTTCCATGCACAGAAGTAATAAAGAGCAAAATAATACTTTTCCCAAAAAATATGACTTAATTAATCCTTATCATTAGAAAAACACATCAGTGCTTATTGGCTGGAAGAAATGCCAAGTCTCAAGAATCCAGGAAGTGATGTTGGTTAAGTTCTGAAGTATAATATAATTGAACTACTGACTATACTTTGGCAGCTAGTGTGTGAAATGCTGAGGCTGGTGCTCTCTCACTGATATTCTACTGTAGATTACAGCTGGCTTCCTGGGCATGCAACCTGGGCAGTTTCTCAGGGCACTGTGCTTAGGACTCCATGTAGTTTAATGGTCTACTATTTCCTCTTTTAAAATTGCTTACTTGGGACCAAGAGGACTTTTATTTTTGTACTATTCTGGTCCCTGAAAACGATGTAGCCAGTCCTGCTGCATGTAGTTTCTATAAAGGTTGAGTCAGAAAGGGAAAGATGCTGTGTGGATGACTAACACTCCAACACGTAGAAAACAGGTTAGGAGGGACTGAGAGCCCACATACTTCAAAAATTTCCACAAAAGAAAGCTCCAAATATCAACCTGTCTTATTTCTTTACATTTCCTTTGCTGCTGCTCTCCCCACCCCCCAAAAAAACACAACTTTTAGTGACTTGATCTATCACTGCCTTTATAATCTTAGACTTTTTAGCTGACAACAACATAACTGAATTTCCAAGTTCCAATACTCGCGTAAGCAGGGCAAGTTTTATTTTTGCAGCTCTCAAGAACCATGCACCTACTAAACATTTCAAAACATTGTAATTTCACTATTCCTTAGGTCACTCTTTGTAATGTAGATATCATAGTGCTCATGAGAACTGTAAAGTCAGCTTCTTTAGCAAAATGAAAGTCACATATTGGGGATTTACAGGTCTCTCAAGTCTGAAGGCTGTAGTGAGAGTCTAGTGTAATGGAGACATTCCAGATACATCGCCAGCACTTGTATTATCCTTTCTGCACACGACCACATGGTTCTCAGAAGATGTCCTCCAATCCATTAAGACATACCATTTGTCAGGACTTGAGCTCTTTATAGTTAAAGTTTTACTGATCAAGGAATATTGCCACTTCTTGCATTTAAATCTTGAAGACATTTACATGCAGTAGTTGAGAGTTAAATATACGTAGTTACTCTGCTGTCACAAGATGTAAGGTTGGACTGATATGTTTTGGTTTGCAGTGAAAGAGCACATGGTATGGTTAAACTTGCTCTTTGGGTCATGAGTTTATTTCAAGCAAATCATAAATAGTGTTCAACATAATCTTTCATGTGATATGTTTGCGAAACTAAAACTGTCTCAGAGAGAAGTGAACTCATAACACTATCCTCAAAAGTGTATTAGTTTACTTAAACTAAGTTATTCTATTTGAAAAAAAGACGTTAGAAGTGATTCCGTGAAATCCATAAAAATACTTTGGGTTTGAGTTTGGAGGTGTTTGTCTTGAGACAGAGATTTCCCACCCACTCCCATTGAAGAACTTTGCTCTCATGGTTATTTTGATTATAAATCTTTATTGCTAATTACAACTCTTACAAATTGAGGAATTTTTATGTGCCCAATACTGTACTAGATTTTATAGACAGCATTTTATTTCATTCTTATAATATTCAGTGGAACCCTGATCAGTTCAAGCTCCTGTCCCATGACTTTGCCTGGCTTCTGTAATTGCACTTCATCCATACTACTTCCCTACTGTGATTTCACATCTGTGTATTGTCCATTCTCCAAAGCCCCAGCAAACCTCAAAAAGTGGTACCTTCAGGAACTACACTCCAGCTTCTTTGCCTTGTCAAGTGTCATTCTGTCCAGAAGACCCTTCTTCTTCCCTCTTAGTTATCTAATGTCTCCTCCTTCAACAATTTATCTCCTCTTTCAACTTGCATAATTTGCTGAAGAAATCCTACGCTAAATTTAGTATATTACACATTAACATTAAAACCAAAGAATTTTAAGTCTTTGTTCTACCATGAATGCTATTTCCACTCACTTACTATCAATTCCTGGTGTGGAACTTCCCCAAGACACAAGTTAAGAGGTGGCAGGTAGCATGCACAGCATGAATCAAAGAAAAGAGATAGGAGTGTGTGGCAGGTAAGAAGAATAAATGGGTTGGTGACGCTGGATTATAAAGTGAAGGTTGAGAGGTAGAGAAGGAGAAGGGAAAAAAAAAAGGTGTTAAGTTCAGATTGTCAAGGCTGTAGGAATGTAATTCCTTTTATAGACAGTGGTACCACTGAAAGAATTTATAGCAGAGGAGAAGCCACATTAAATATGTGCTTTAGACAGGTCACTGGTGGCAACAGATAGAGGATGAACTGGATGGTGAATAGGCAACAGAGAAGGGCAAAAAATATTACAAAAGGATATTAGCTAAGTCAATAGTTTAGCTGAGAGAGCAGAGAGAAAGAGTCTATGTGCATGAGGGAATATGGAGAAAGAACATTCCAGGTAGAAAGAATAGCATGCACAAATGCTTTGGGGCAGAAACATGCTTGACATATTGGAGGAATGCCAAGGAATCCAGTGTGACTAGACCATTGAAAATAAGGAGGAGAGTGGCAAGAGATGAAATGAGGGAAATTAAATAGCCAGGACCAAAGTGAAGAGTCATATAAGCCTTTATAAGGATTTTGAATTATACACCTATGTATTTGAGAAAGCCATTGGATGGTTTTGGGCCATTAATTGAGATGTTCATATTTCAGTCTTCAGAAGCATAGCTGTTGTCACTATGTACACAATTATCTATAGGAAAGGTGTGTAGGAAGAGAGGGCTATGGTATTCCAGATAAATCATGACAGTGGGATGCTATAAGAAGGTCCAATGGGCAGGATTTGATGATGTGTTAGATATGGAGTGTGGAAGAAAAAGAAAAATCAAAGATGACCTCAAGAGTGAGCAATTATTACCAACAGTGAATAAAGCTAGGATGAAAACACAACATAGTGTAAAAGCAAGACATGAGATGTTACTTGTACTAACGGTTGCTCAATAATTGTGTGAGTGAATGAATGAATGAATGAGAGCTGTATTCTGGTTGTCAAGTCTATCTTAATTGTAAGGGTATGCCTCATACTATTGAATGAATGAATGAATGAATTTTCTTTGACAGATGGGCATAGCACCTTCTTTTCCCTGCCTCAGGTTTCCTGGGTATTATCTATCTTTTGGGAATAGCAGCCCCATCTCCTCACTGCCTTGTGCAGAATCTGGGATAATTTACTCCAATTTGCCATGTCTGGGATTTGGCTTCCTTCTGGAGAGTCCTATATCCTAACTAGAATAAACTACAGGCAAACTGTTCTGAACTTTAATTTTCTTAAGATAAATGGGTACAAATGTATTAAAAAAAAGGTTAGTCATGCTTTACTTTACATTAAATAACACACATAGATTTCAGTAGAAAATAGTTTCCTCAAGACATAGAATCTTTTGTTACAAGTTTAAATTGATTTTTTTTTCACTAGCAGATGCGAGCTCTGTGTTGCAGCCAGTATCCTGCTGTGCAAGTTTTCAACAGCTGGAAGTGTATTAAGCTTCATTCTATGAAAATGAGCTCATTACTGTTTAGTTTATGCTGATGCTCAATAAATTCATAAAGTGCTTCTTTAAGTTTGAGGAGAATTTCATGAAATTGCATAAAGAATTTTTAAAACAAATTTTAGGTCTGGCAATATTAAAATCAGAATATTATTTTGCTCTTTTATTTTGAAGCTAGGTCTCGAGGTGAGCAAATTATACAAGTTAAGATATATGCACATACTGAATAAATCCTCAGTTAAATTTAGGATATTACACACATAATACTAAGACCAGCATTTAAAACAATATTATAAACTAATAGTATAAAATAAATCATAAAGCTGAATAATAATCATCACAGTAGTCATATTTTTATCACAGTAGTTATATTTTAAGCTTACCATACACTGTGTTATGCATTACCTCATTCTTTAAAACATGCATCTTAAATCATGTAAAGAGTGAAAACAGTAATGCAATTGGATTTATTCTTTTTTTTTCTTGCTTTTACTCTAATGTTAATATTTCTATGATGAGATCAAATCTTATCTTTAGGGTTGATTTCATTATGTCTTTAGAGTAAGTTTTATTAGCATTAAAGTTGTAATAAAATAACTTTTAAAATTTCAAGCTATTGGAAGTAAAAAAGCCCTGGTATTTAAAATATTTTGGAAATGGGAACAGTAAAACATCTAATTTAAGTACATCTCAGTATTTTTTGATTGAATATTTTAGTCAATTTAGGAAATAACAAAATAAAAGAATAGAATAAACTTACAAAGTCTTACCATTTGAAACTATCCACTTCATAGTCAAAATATTTTCAATGGGCCATTTTTATATTCCTTTGATGTGAATTCCAAAAAGACTTAATGTAGAGACAGTGGACCCATAATTAAAACAATAATGGATATGAAATTCAATCTCTAAAGTATTTTTAGTGTGAACTTCCCACTGTGAAAAACCATAGATATTCACAAATAACACAGTTTGATTTTGATTAGCTGGGACTATTCTAATCAGCTCAAACTCCAATATGGTTGACCAATGTCCAAGGTTTCCATTCACTGTTAATCACTGTATGCCTCTGTTGCAGATGTATTCATTTGAGGATGTAACGTTTAAATAAATGATACTTTTGTAAATGCCACTTAAGAGGATCCTTCTAAAAGCCACAGTGAGATGCCACACTGGCCTCCTTGTTAGACTTTTCTAAAGCTGATTTCCTTGGAGGCAATGGGGAGTGCCGTCTGGCATCAAAACCAAAGAGATTCCTGGGGTTGTAATACCAAACTCTACCTCTGACCACACTCAACCTGTAAATTTCCTCTGTGTAAGATTTCACAACTCAGCATAATGTCTTTATTTATGTGTGCCTTTCGGAGTATAAAGTCCCTCTTTATAGTACCTTAGGATATGTGAAGGAAGGAGATTCTTAAGTAAAATTTTGAGAACCATGACTAATTGGCCAGGCCTATTCCTGAGAAGACATATTATAAATATTATGTTGTAGATCCAGCTTACATGTTATAGGAATGATTCCAGTACCTGGATGCTATGTAATGCTATGCCAAAGAAGGAGACATTATTATTATTACCATATTTTACTATTGATTTATTAAAACATCTGAGCTGCTTTTTTTGTAAGGTGAAGTAAAATTTAGGCCTCCTTTGAGAAAGCAGGACATGAGGATGTTGAGTTATAAGGACACTGCTCACTGTTGTTATGTGGCCTGTGGTGGTAACTTCCAGGTGCTTTGGGGAAGTGGGAGAATTCTCAGACATGGAAAGTCTTTACAGAGCACTAGTTTAGATCACAATAACACAGCAGAAATGTCTTGCTGCCCACAACCTGCTGAGATTACTGGCTTGCTAATCAAACCAGATCTCTCATTTGGCCTATAGGCAGCCATTTGAAAAATCTATTAATGTCTAGGTTAAAGAAAATTTTTCAGTTTGGAAGGTGAAACATATTCATTTTTCAGAACACTGTACATTATTTGTACAATCTTCCCTGAAAGTTTGGAATCCCAAATCAGCTTGGATAGATGCTCATAGAGAGAGAAATTTCAACTGATAGATAGTTCAAGATTCTCATCTTTATTCCCTGAATTCGTTTTATCACCTGGTAGGAGCCCTCTTACCATGTGAAATGTTTACGATATGGGGAGGAAGTCCACAAACTCCATTCCAAAAACAAAATCCAGTGTTTTAATTAATAAACATGTGTTACACATGAACTTAATATGTGCCATCAAACTCATTTATTCAAAAGAGAGAGTTGAATCAAACAAATGCAGTCATAGCTATTGTGGAGCTTAGAGTTCAATGGGAAATGGCATACAGTCACTGATTAACTATTAGTGTGATATATACAATGATGGAAGCATACAGGGGCTATGGCAAAGTGCAATGGGCTAGGCGACCTAAATGACTAAAGGGTGGGGGAAAGCAGGGGCCCCTAAGGACTCCTTTGAGGGGAGAATTACAGTAAAGCTGAAATTCCAATTAATCAGAGGACAGTGTGAAGAGAAAGAGATGGAGAGGGTGCAGGATGGTGCTGGAAGCATAGGAAGGGACTGTAGGAAGAAATAGAAGGGAATTAAGGGGAAGTAATATATGATATGATTATATAAATAGATTAGATGATAGATATAATTTTTTAAAAAGATCACACAGTAAGGGGAAAAAAAGGAGGGGACTGAAGTTAATTAGATATGGGAGATCTGTGAGAAGGCTATTGCAGGAGTCTTAATGAAAAATGCTCATGGTTTAGTCTAGATGCAAAACATTCCATTTCAATACATTTAGGAAGGTTTGATTTTTTTCTGAGTTAGATTAGGTCTTGGGGATACTGAGTAATGAAGCAGAGATACCAACCTGCAAGCAAATTCACAAAAATCAGAAGTTGGGATGTTAAGAGAAACCTTGCCTATTTTTTAGTTTTGGATGGTATTGTTATTACCACCCTAGTGAAAGAACAGGAACTTGCTATTGAGACAAAAATTGCAACCAACATTTTTGATTAAAGAAAGCTGCATTTACTTTGATAGAACTTTTTGTTTTATTTCCGTCTTATCTTTGATCTGACTCCTGCCAGAACCTTTCTTCCACAAGAGTCTCCAGTATTATAGCAAGCAACATCTGTAATTTAAAACAAAGTGGTCTAGTTTGGACTAGTAATTATTTCAGAGTGGGTTTCCAAAAGAGGAATATATCTAGGGTAAATGCTATGCCATTGTGCCGTTCTCCACTGCTCAGTTCTCATTCAGCTAGCATCCCTTCTCCCAAATTACCTCATGTCATTCCTAACCTATAATTAAATCAAAGCTATAGACGATCAAAATTACTCACAGATATTAAACAAATTCACTTAAATACAAGCTCTGTAAGAGATTTTTATCTGTCCTGCCCTCCACCCCTCTGTGTACTCCAGAAACTACACACCAGTCATTGAAATAATGAGAAAAAAATAAGTTGACTACAAAATGTTGACATAAGCCCAAATATTCCATCTTTCATTCAAAATTCAGAGCTTACTCAACTTGGAAAGTACATTCTCTTTAACTTGGCATTTAGATTCTCCTCAACACAGTCCCATTACATATTTCTTTTACTCTCGCCAGCCTATATTACTCCTAATTCTCTCCACAAAATAATTTTGGTTTTCTGTTTGTGTATCTCTTCTTATTTTGTCCTTCAGCATTACTTTGTGTTTTCCATCCCCTCCCCTACCTAGTTCTACTGTCAGGACCAGTTAAAAAAACGGCTCTGTCATGAAGCCTTTCCAAGCAATTCTTCGCCATATCTAAATATACCCACTCCTCCTATTAAAAACCCTAAACACTTTGTCTTTCATTGAGTCTCCTGCCTTTTGTTAAAATTGCTTATGTACTTATGCTATCCTATTGTATAATTCAGGATCTCTTAAGAAAACCAAACCACTACAGGTTATTTCCAATAAAGATATTTTAATAGAGGGGATTTATTAAGTAGGCGATGAGAGAGCAGACAAAACAAATAGGTTCAATGAGGCAAGCCAGGCATTAGCAATAGCAGAAAACTCTTCCTACCCTTGGGGCTGGTGAGACAACTAGAGAAGGAGGCAATGGTGGTATTGCCAGAACCCAGAATCCAGAATCCAGAGCCATCTGGACAGAAGCATGGTGGGGCTGACAGGATCTAGAATCACGGGGTGAGGTGTGGGGAGGGTACCTGCAGCCAGAATAGTCTCCCAATTAGACCCAGTTCTTCTCTTGACCAGGTCTTCAATGCCTTCAATTAGTCAAATCTACCATGAAAATAGTTCAAGGGAGCCTAAGAAATGCGGCTCCCTTTCATACAGAGAACAAGGGAATGAGTATGAGAACAAACAGGCAAATAAACTGATCACTATCTTTTCTGGGCGGGGTAGGGGGAGAGAAATTGTGTGATAATAGAGATATCCTTTAATACTTTGCACAATGTCTTACACAAAAGGTGGCCTGGGGTGAGGAGAAACATGTACTTTTCCATATGTACTCAATGTTGCATACAGTTTCTGAGTGTTTGTATAGATCAATGCCTACTCTTTAGTTTCCTACATCACAGACAGTTGGAAGTCTTGGTGTTCACCCATGAATCAAATAAAATTTATAAACTAGCACATAGCATATGCTAAATGAACTATCTCGGTTTGCCTCAGTGTGGCCACCTTTAAGAAACCAAACAGATTACTGGAGTCTGAAAAGGCATAGTCTAGAGCCTCAATATGTTCTCACTGGGGGTGAATTTGCCCATCAAAAGATATTAGACAATGTCTGGAGACATTTTTTTTTTATGACCCAGGTATGGGCATGTTACTGGCATCTAGTGGGTAGAAGCCACAAAGTTGCTAAATATCCTACAATGAACAAGACAGACCCCATGACAAAGAATTATCCAGTCCAAAAGGTCAATAGTGCTGTGGTTAAGAAACACTAATTTTGAGCAAGAGCAATTGTATTCTTCTACTGGGCTAAAAAAGATCGCTTATTTTATCACATACAATAATACACCTTCCATTTCTTTAAGAAGCTATTATGCTCCTAAAATTAGTCACTTATATCTTGCTGACATATTCAATTAATCATAGTTTACTTATATTTTTGAGATCTAAGGTTCTTAATCTTTTATGTCAACTCTGTCATTGTACCTTTGTGACTAGTCTATGGCCCATTAGACGATGAACAATAAATTTCTATTATGCTTAGAGAAACACCACTCTCTAGCCCAGGAAACCTGGCTTTCAGGGGAAAAAAATACCAAATAACATAAAAAAATATCTCTAAAATTGTATGCAAAGATTATGAACTCAGTGTACATGCATAGTGTCCAAGTACAAGTCTACTTTGTCCTTTTACCAGACAGGTATGCATCAAAAGCTCCAGAGTAAATACTCCCGGACCTCAGGCCACACTCTGGTAATCCCAAATAGACTAGAGTGAGTTTGCAAAGCTGTTTTGAGGTATTATTCTTCAGCAGGCTGGCCCCAGGAAGCCCACTCTGGCCTTCTGTTTTGAAGCAGGTTTATACTTCAGGACTAGACTGGTCCTAGGGGAGTAGTTTTTGTGCTGGTGGTGCAGCTGATGCACACATCTACTGAATCCAAATCAGGACCTGTACATCAGGTGGAGAACCACAGTTCTAAAGAGTAGAAGTATCCATGGGAACTTCTCCAGAAAAGAATTTCTCCTCTAGGGAAGGCCAAGAGACAAGATTTCCTCAATATTTTATCAGAAGTCTTGCATTTTGATTATGCTTTGGAGTCTTCAGAAATTCTAGAGCTGCTAGGCAGTCACCTGAAAACCCTGAATCCCAAAGTCTGGAAGCTGAAAGCCCTTGATCATTCTATAAGTAGAGTTGGTTTCTTCTGAGCGTCTTCCTCCATGGCTCATAGATGGCCATCCTCTCCCTATACCAGTGGTAGGCAAACTCATTAGTCAAAAGAGCCAAATATCAATAGTACAATGATTGAAATTTCTTTTTGAGAGCCAAATTCTTTAAACTTAAACTATATAGGTAGGTACATTGTTATTAACTTAATTAGAGTACTCCTAAGCTGGCCTTTGCTAAAAACTCAAGGGCCAAAAAGGCGCATGAGGCTCAAGAGCCTCAGTTTGCCGACCACTGCCCTATACCTTCACATGTGCATCTCTCTGTATGTGTTTGTGTCCTGATTTCCTGTAAGACACCTATCAAATTAGATTAAAGCTTATATAATGATTTCATTTAGCCTAATTCTTAAGAACCCTATCTTCAAATATCGTCAAATTTGGCATTACTATGGGGTTAGGGCTTAAAAATATAAAGTTGAGGAATAAACATAATTTAGCTCATGGCACCAAGGTTGGTGTCTTAGTCAGTTCTGGCTGCTATAATAAGATCTCATAGATTGGGTGGTTTAAACAATATTTATTTCTCTGAAGGCTGAAAGTCCAAGGTCAGGGTGCCAGTGTGGTTGGGTTCTGGTGAGAGCCCTCTTTCTGGCATATAGACAACCATCTTGCTGTATTCTCACATGGCTTAGAGATTATCTCTCTGATATCTCTTCTTATAAAGGCACTACTCCCATTTATGAGGGCTCCATCCTCATGATCTAATTACTTCCCAAAGGCCCTACCTCCAAATACCATCATATTGGGGATTGGGACATCAACATATGAATTTGGGGAGATACAAACATTTAGTCTTTAGGAGATGATAACTAACTGAATGACGAATGCAAAGAAGCAGAACATAATCACACCAAAGTAGAACTCTGAGACACTATAAACATGGTGGCTCTGGGCAGTTTTAAAGGAGATCCCATTTAGTTAGGAAGGGGAACTCAGTTTTTAACTTGCAAAATGTCAATGAAGATTAGGTTATTTAACTGAAGTCAAATAAAGATGAAAAGTCTAGGCTGAAAATACCCTAAATGTGAGCACCATTTATTTTAGAACTAATAAAAACTATAAAATTAATTAACATTCAAAGTAAGGAAAATGTAATAGAACCTTAGAAAATAGTGTACATATTTTCTAGAGCTGCACATAAGTATCATAGTTGAAGAACCAAATATAATTTATTATAAACAATTAGCCTAGATATTAGAGCATGATTAAGATTGCAATAAAAATAAATTAAACAAGCAATATGAAAGAACAAAAGGGCAGCTTGAAACCAGAAAGACAATTATTTTATAATAAATACAAATTTTAAAACTAACATGAAAATGATCCATAAAACTGAGAATACACTCAAAATAAACTCAACAAAAAAACAAAAGAATATTTCCCTGATTATAAGAATTCTGTCCACACTTTAGAAGCAACATAGCAAATAGAAATCAATAAAGTGTTGTTGATAATAATTCTGAAGAAAAGCATTAGGAGGAACCAAGATCTTGGCATTGGTAAACACCTATACTGCTGCCTCGCACAACAATTTCAAAACTACAACTAAAAGACAAAACAGACATCACCCAGAACCACCGGAAAGCTGGCTGAGTGAAATTCTACAACTAGAAGGAAAGAGAAAAGGACACTGAGATTCAGAGGAGCTGTAGAGGGCAGAGGTGTGGAGACACAGAAAGGACAGGTGGCTGAATACATGGCTGGTTTTCTTGAACGGGGAGGGAGACAAAGGCTCCCCACTGTGCTGGGTGAGACTCGGGGAACCCAGACTCATATGGTGTGAAATTGTACTGTTAGGAGGACGCGTACTGAGACTCAGGGGAGCTGTGGAGGCATGTGTGTGCTTGTGGAGAGGGCAGGCAGCTGAGCACATGGCTGGTTTTCTCATTTGGGTGGGAAATAAAACCTCCTGACTGCACTGTACTCTACTTCTGAGTGAGACTTTGGGTATCCAGACTCATTTGGGGAGAATCTGGACTGTCTGGCAGTGGACAAAACTCAAGAGCAGCTTTGTCTCAGAGGTGTGTGCAGCCATTGTCATGGGACATGGAGACTCAGGCGCCTCTTAGGGTGGGGCTGATGGGAAACCAAGGCTGTCTACTCCACCCTGAAACTCCGTTCCATCCAAGCTGAGCACAGAAGCTCTCCAAGCCTAATTGACCTGGATGTCAACTCCTCCCAGTGATACCAACAACAATCTAGGCCTAATTACAAAAAGACTGTGCACACAACCCATAAAGGAGTGCACCGAGAGTGTCTGCCTCACGTAACTGGGGAGACTAAGCCACTGTGTCCTAGAGGACGCCTACCACACAAAGCTAATCTACCAACTCAGGGAAGCAGCAAAAATGCAGAGATAAGGAAACAGATCACAAATGAAAGAAATGGAGGAAAACAAATGAATGGATTTGGGTTCAAAACCACAGTTATAAGGTTTTTCAAGAATTTTCAAGAAAAGGCTGATAAATTTAGAGAGACCCTTGAGGATATGAAAAAGGACCAACTAGAAATTAAGCATACACTGACTGAAATAAAAAATTTTATACAGAGACCTATCAGCAGACTAGAGGACCTCAAGAATCTAGTCAAATTTTTAAATATAAAGAAGCAAAAATACTCAGCCAAAAAAGCAAAAAGAAAAAGAATCCAAAAAATTGAAGATAGTGTAAGGAGCCTTTGGGACAACTTTAAGCATATCAACATCCAAATTATTAAGGTGCCAGAAGAAGGGAAAGAGCAAGATACTGAAAAACTATTTGAAGAAATAGTGACCAGAAACTTCACCTACTTGGTGACAGAAATAGATTTACAAGTCCAGGAAGCACACAGAACCTCAAACAAAAGGAATCCAAAGAGGACCATACCAAGACACATCATAATTAAAATGCCAAGAGAAAAAGACAAAGAGAAAATATTAAAAGCAGCAAGAAAAAAACAGTTAGTTACCTACAAGGGAGCACCCCTACCATTGTCAGCTGATTTCTCCACAGAAACTATGCAGGCCAGATGGAAGTGGCAAGAAATATTCAAAGTAATGAATAGCAAGAACCTACAACCAAGATTACTCTACCCAGCAAAGCTGTCATTCAGAATTGAAGGTCAGATAAAGAGCTTCACAGATAAGAAGAAGCTAAAGGAGTGCATCACCACCAAACCAGTATTAAATGAGATGCTGAAAGGTATTCTTAAGAAAAGGAAGAAGAAAAAGGTAAAGATAAAAATTATGAACAACAAATACACATCTATCAACAAGTGAATCTAAAAATCAAGTGAATTAAAAATCTGATGAACAGAATAAACTGGTGAATAATAGAATCAGGGGCATAGAAAGGAAGTGGACTGACAATTCTAGGAGTGAAAGGGGTGTGGGAGGTATGGGAAGAGACTAGACAAAAAGCATACACCTATGGATGAGGACAATGGGGAAGAGGTAAGGGCAGAGGAAAGAGTGGGAAATGGGTGGAGGAGAGATATGGGGGGAAGGGGAAAGAGGAACAATTGTAATAATCTGAACAATAAAGATTTATTAAGTAAAAAAGCATTAGATGGTTTGATATTACTTACTAATAAAATCTTTTAAGTGCCAGAAGTAATCAAAAATTTAAATAAATATGTAAAATATTATTACTTTAGGCAGAAAATATGGGATTTAAGAATGTTAACAAATTAAATAATACTCAAGGCCTAATTGGTTTTTCTCAATAGATAGAGATAAATCCATGAAGGGTCCCAGGTTTGGTTCCAGTCAAGGGCACATGCCTGGTTTACAGGCTCGATCCCCAGTAGGGGATGGGCAGGAAGCAGCCGATCAATGATTCTCTGTCATTATTATTGATGTTTCTATAGCTCTTTCCTTTCACCTTCCTCTCTGAAATCAAATACAATATATATTTTAGAAAGATAGTCTCTACCTCTTTAAAAAAATTTAAATAATGCTCTAGCCAAAACCAGTTTGGCTCAGTGGATAGAGCATCGGCCTGCAGACCAAGAGGTCCCAGGTTTGATTCCGGTCAAGGGCATGTACCTTGGTTGCGGGCACATCCCCAGTAGCAGGTGTGCAGGAGGCAGCTGATCGATGTTTCTCTCTCATCGACGTTTCTGACTTTCTATCCCTCTCCCTTCATCTCTGTAAAATCAATAAAATATATTTTAAAAATTTAAATAATGCTCTAGACCATAAAAAGGGAGGAAAATAGAGGATAAAAACCAAGATGACAGCACAGGTAAACAACTAGGCTTTTGCCCAACACAACAATTAGGAGAATAGAACTGAAGACAGAATGGACACTGTCCAGAACCATGGGAAGGCTGGCTGACTGGAAGATCTGAAATTGGAGGGTCATAGAAGTGCACAGGGATAATCAGAGCCTCTGCAAAGCCCAAGTAAGGTGGAGACTCTCGTGCGCAAGAGGACAGGGTGTCTGAACCTGGCAGGGGTGCTCTGGCGGAAAGGAGACAAAAACTCCAGGCTATGCTGAACCCAGTTCAGTTAGTACTCAAAACCCGGGGGAACCAGGCCTTCATGGGGAGAACCTGGGTTGTGGGTGGAGTCCCAGGAGAAGAGACAGAGGCAGACCTCTGTAGGCATGCGGGTGAGTGCTCACAGAGGGGACAAATGGGTTGCTGGCTGTGTCTGTTAGGAGAAAGGAGCTCCTGCCAAAGGTGGAACTCTGGGGGCGCACATGAGTGCTCACTGTGAGGGCGTTCTGTTGACTGTGTGGCTGGCCTCTGGTAGAAAGGAAAAGGAGTTCCGATTGCACTGAACCCAGGTGCCAGGCGAAAATCTGAGATTCTGGATCCACTGGGGACTGGACATTCTGGTGGCAGGCAAAAAGTGAGGGCACCTTTCTCACAGAAGTGCCTGCAGCGATTGCCTGAAGACACTAGGACCTGGCGACCTTGTGGGCACCGGCTGACTGGAAGCCAAAGCTGTTGGCTCCAACCTGAAACTCTGCCCACCCAGAAACTCTGCCCCATCCAAACTGAGCACAGAGACTTTGGCAAGTTTGCAAGTCCACGCGCATAAGGCTGTCTCCTAGAGTAGACACAGCTGATCCTCACAGTCAGTTGGCCTGGAGGTCAATTCCTCCCAGTGATACCAACAACAAACAAGACTTATCTGCAACAAGGCTGTGTACACAGTCCACAAAGGGGTGCACCAAGAGTGTACACATCAGGTAATAGGGGAGGCCAAGACACCTAGCTCACAGAGCTACCCAACCAACTCAGGAAAGCAGTGAAAATGGGGAGAGAAAAAAAATATTGCAAACAAAAGAAATGGAGGAAAACAAACGACTGGATATAGAGTTCAAAACCACAGTGATAAGGTATTTGAAGAGGCTCCTAGAAAAAGCTGATAAGCTCAGTGAGAACCTCGAGGATATGAAAAAAGGACCAACTAGAAACTAAACATACACTGACTGAAATAAAAAATATTTTATGGAAACCCAACAGCAGACTAGAGGAACACAAGAATCAAGTCAAAGATTTGAAATACCAAGAGGCCAAAAACACTCAACTGAAAAAGAAAAAATAATCCAAAAATTTGAGGATAGTGTGAGAAGCCTCTGGGACAACCTCAGACGTACCAACATCAGAATTATGGGGGTGCCAGAAGAAGAGAGAGAGCAATATATGGAAAACATATTTAAAGAAATAATGACTGAAAACTTCCCCCACCTGATGAAAAAAAAATAGACTTACAAGTCCAGGAAGTGCACAGATCCCCAAGCAAAAGGAATCCAAAGAAGACTATACCAAGACACATCATAATTAAAATGCCAAGAGCAAAGGACAAAGAGAGAATATTAAAAGCAGCAAGAGAAAAACACCTACAAGGGAGCACCCATACGCTTGTCAGCTGACTTCTCAACAGAAACTATGCAGGCCAGATGGGAGTGGCAAGAAATTTTCAAAGTGATCAATAGTAAGAACCTACAACCAAGATTACTCTACCCAGCAAAACTATCATTCAGAATTGAAGGTCAGATAAAGAACTTCACAGATAAGAAGAAGCTAAAGGAGTTCAACAACATCAAACCAGTATTATATGAAATGCTGTAAGGTATTTTTTAAGAAGAAGAAAAAGGTGTCTGCTTCAAACTAGAGCATGGATGGAACTGGAGAACATTATGCTAAGTGAAATAAGCTAGTCAAAGAAAGATAAGTATCATATGAACTCACTCATTTATGGAATACAATGAATAACATAAATTGATGAACAAAAACAGATCCAGAGACAGAAAAGCATTGACTGTCAAACCTCAGAGGTATGGTAGGGGAGGGCAGGAGTAAGGGGAAGAGATCAACCAAAGGACTTTTATGCATGCACATAAGCCTAATCAATGGACATGGACACCATGGGGGTGAAGGCATAAGTGGTGATGGGAGGAAGAGGGGATTGGAAGGGTAATGGGTGATGAGGACACATATGTAATACCTTAATCAATAAAGAAATTTAAAAAGGGAGAAAGGAGAACACCAAGATGGCGGCATAAGCAAACACCTATTGTTCTGCCCCGTGCAACGATTTGGGATCTACAACATAACAGCGGAACAGACAAGCACCCAGAATCGCCAGAAAGCTGGCTGCATGAAAAATCCACTAATAGGAGCGGAGGTGGGACACTAAGACTCGGGACGTGCGGGAGCGCAGCCTTTCAGAGGGAAGCAGGTTAGGAGGCGCCCTGGTCGTGCGCGCTCGCGCTGGGGCTGGAGCAGCGACCCCCCCGCCGGATTTCTCTGACGAGGAAGGGCGGAGGCGTCCCACCGCCCAGATTTCCCGAGCCGGGCGAGATCCGAGATCCCGGGTACGGGAAGAGGTCCCCCTGCACAGATTCGCCAGAACCCGGCGAGGTCCGAGGTCCGGGGGACGCACCCTGGAAGCGGGGCGTGGCAGACTCCTAGTCCCAAGGGTCGCGCAAACCCGCGACTTGCCCCCTGGAAACTTGTCTCCTGGTTCCGGAAACCATCTATTTTACAGCCCTGGGCTGGACTTTTGGTGTGCAGGCACATTTGGGAAAAGGCAGAGTTGTCTGGCAAGGAGAAGAGACTAGCGGCTTTCTCTTGGAGGAGTCTGCAGCCATCCCCACCCAACAGAGACCTGCGCGCGCGAGCTCCGCATAGGACCCAGCTGCCGCTGCTGCCGCTGCTGCTGCTGCGGCGCAGCCCAGAGACTCTGCCCATCCAACCTGAACACAGTCTCCCTTCACAGCCAATTGGCCTGGAGGTCAAACCCTCCTAGGGCTAACAACAACAAACTGGGTTTAAATTCAAAAACACTGAATACAACCCATAAAGGATTGCAGTAAGAGTACCCACCTCAGGTAACTGGGGAGACTGAGCCACTGTCCCTTTGAGGATAGCCACCACATAAAGCAGCCACCATGCAGAGACATAGAAAGAAATCAGGTGTGAAAGAAATGGAGGAGAAAAGACGACAAGACATAGAGTTCAAAACCATGGTTATAAGGCTTTTCAAGAGGCTCCTACAAAAGGCTGATCAACTTAATGAGAATTACCAGGAAATAAATAAGACCAACCAGCAAATGAATGAGTCATACAAGGAGATGAATGATACTTACAAGGAAATGAATGAGACCCTCAGGGAAATGTACAAGACCTCTGAGGATACGAACCAGACCCTCACAGATAAAAAAAAGGACCAACTAGAAATCAAGCATACACAGACTGAAATAAAAAATATTACACAAAGTCCTAAAAGCAGTCCAGAGGGCCACAAGAACCAAGTCAAAGATTTGAAATACAAAGAACCAAAATCGACTCAGCTGGAAAAGCAAGAAACAAAAAGAATTCATATAATTGAAGATAGGGTAAGGGGCCTCTGGGACAACCTCAAGCAAGCCAACATCCGAATTATTGGGGTGTCAGAAAAAGAGAGAGAGCAAGTTAATGAAAACCTACTTGAAGAAATAGTGACTGAAAACTTTCCCCACCTGGTGAAAGAAACTGACTTAAAAGCCCAAGAAGTACACAGAACCCCAAAATATAGGAATCTAAAGAGGACCACACCAAGACATATCATAATTAAAATGCCAAGAGCAAAAGATAAAGAGAGAATATTAAAAGCAGCAAGAGAAAAGCAGTTGGTTACCTACAGGGGAGCACCCATACGATTGTCAGCGGATTTCTCAACAGAAACAATGCAGGCCAGACGCGAGTGGCAAGAAATATTCAAAATAATGAATAGCAAGAATCTACAACCAAGAATACTCTATCCAGCAAAGCTATCATTCAGAATTGAGGATCAGATAAAGTGCTTCGCAGAGAAGAAAAAGGTAAAGGAGTTCATCACCACCAAACCAGTATTATATGAAATGCTGAAAGATATTCTTTAAGAAGAGGAAGAAGAAAAAGGTAAAAGTGTAAATTATGAACAACAAATACACATCTATCAACAAATGAACATAAAAATCAAGTGAACTGATAGGCTGATGAACAGGATAGACTGGTGACTATAACAGCAACATGGACATGGAGAGGGAATGGACTGACAATTCTTGGGGAGAAGGGTGTTGTTGGAAGTACAGCAAGAGATTGGACAGGAATTATGCAGCAATGGGAGAGGACATTGGGGAGGGGAAGGTGAGGGCGGAGGGTGGGATGGGTACAGGGTGGAGGGAAGATATAGGGGGATAAAAAAGGGGAAACAATGTAATTAATAAACTGAATTAAAAAAAAGAATTAAAAAAAAAGAGGGAAAAAATAAATAAATAAAAAGGGAGAAAAATATAGTTAATACTTTTAGTATATTTATGTAGTGATCAGCTAAGTAAAGAATTAGATTGGAAAGTCCTGCTCATCATCTCATGAACAATGAATCTCAAAACTTCGAAAGACTCAGGAGAGGCCAAAGGGTGGGCTTCTTATTGGCTCTCCAAAAAGGGGCACGGGGGGCGGGGAGGTTCTGGTAGGACTCGATTTGGTTCCTTAGAAGGTGACATCTCTCCCTTGGTTGGTCCCTTACTGACTCAGGGGATGTGAAAGTTTCCAGGTGATTTGTTCTTCAGTTTCCTAATTATTTATATTTTTGACAAGTTTTAGTTTAGTACATTAATATCATCCTGTGTGCTATGACTATAATGAAATAAAAGGAAAACAGATTTTCTCTAATAAAAACAAAATATTTTCCTCATAATATAATTGACTCTCACACAAGCCAAATTTAGTTCCTCAGTGAATTTACATTATAAAATATCACAGCTGGAAGGGATTTTAGACCAATTCCCTCTGTTGATAGATGAGGAAGCTGAGGGTATGAGAGGGGAGGTGACTCACTCAATGGGTGAGCATAAAGGCAGGACTGTCATCTTCCCCCCCTGTGTGGTTTTATTTACTATGCACTCTGCCTTCTTACTTATTAGTTGCTGGGGTCAAAAAAAATTACTTACCATCATTAAAGCATAATAAAAACAAGAAAAAATACTGTTGAAAATAATAATTTTAAAAAATGTTGTCATTTCTTTAATTGTATTTTATAATTATACTAAAGGCCCAGTGCATGAAAATTCATGCACTGGAGGAGGTGTCCCTCAGCTCAGCCTGCCACCTGTCACAGTCCAGGAACCCTCAGGCTGGCCCTGGTTACCTGAGCTTCGGGCAGCCCTGGGAAGCTGGGTAGCCTCCATCTGAGGCTTACCTGTGCCTTGGGCTAGTCCTGGGTGGCTGGGGGTAGGGCTGAGGGGACTGGATGCTGCCATCTTGTGGCTGTGGGCACTGCCATCTTTGAAGGTGTAGCAGTCAATTAGCATATTCCCTCCTTATTGGCTGTGGGTGCCACCATCTTTGTGAGGAGATGACAGTCAATTAGCATATTCCCTCTTTATTAGATAGGATTCACAACTATGTTGTCAAATACCATGGCCACCAGATACATCCAGCTAATATACTGTTAAAATATGTCTCATCTGACTGAGGAACTACATTTTTAAAATTTAATTTTAACTAATTTTAAAATTAAAAATACACTTGATTAAACTATTGAAACTTAGGAGTTAGATTTGAGACAATGTAGATTATGAATCTACTTTTCTAACTGCAAATTTTATAAAACCCAAATGAAGATAAAATATTTCCAATGAAATTTTGTATGTACTGTAAGTAAAATAACATACACAGGATTTTAAACTTTTAGTAAAACAGAAAAAGACATAAAATATCTCATGAATAACTTTTATACTGATTATATGTTGAAAAGATAATATTTTGGATATATCAGATTAAATAAAATAATATTGAAATTAATTTCACCTATTTCTTTTTAAATTGTGGCTACTGAAAAATTTTAAATTATATATATGGCCCTCATATTTCTATTAAACAGCCCTGACATAGAACCTCAATTTTTCCCCAAGTTTGAAATATAATTTACCTAATTACATTGCTGCTTCTAACTCCGGATCCCTCTGTTAGTTTCTGACACATATCAATCAGAAATGAACACCTGTAATTGGGATGTACTCCTGGTGAAATGGGCACTTATAGGGAATTTTAGGGATTTGAGAGTAAAAATGTAGTTGAAAGAAATCACCAATATCTGGGGTATCTATGTTGTTTCCCTGTCATCACTCTACATTGGAATCACTGATGTAAATCCTGAAGACATATTTTTAAGTTCTGAGCCCTGTATATTGTTTTGATGATGAAGATTATAGAGACTCTGAGGCTCTCGTGGGACCTTTCCCTCAAATAACATGTCCCTGAACACCACCTTCCCTTTTTAGTCTGAGGAACTGACAAATTTCATATGTTGAACTAATATTAGACTTCTCAGCATAATTTAGGGACCGTGACTAAAACCATTGTTTGTGATTATTGTCCATGGAATGTCATACATATGGGAGGTATATCCTTCCCGATTGGCAACCAAATGCTCCTCATACTGGGCTTTGGTGTCCCTCTCTGGCAAAACACAGGCTCCCTCTGACATGCCATTCCATGGGTATATCACAAACCCTCATTTCAGGCATTCTGAAGGATATCTTGACTGCCTCCTTTTCTGGGACCTCAGCTTTTTTTTTAATGTATTTTTTATGGGCTGAATAGTCCCCTCCAATACCCAAAATCCATTTGTTGAAGCCCTAACTCCTAGCATCTCAGAATGTTATTGTATTTGAAGATAAAGTCTTTAAAGACATAATAAATGAATCATACGGGTGGGCCTTAATGCAATATGACAGGTATCTTTATAAGAAGAAGTGATTATACCCAGTCTGTGTGGCTCAGTGGTTGAGTGTCTACTTCTAAACCAGGCGGTCATGGTTAGATTCCTGGTCAGGGCACATGCCCAGTTGTGGCCTTGGTCCTCAGTGTGGGGAGTACAGCAGGCAGCAAATCAATGATTCTCTCTCATCATTGCTGTTTCTATCTCTCTCTCTCCTTCTTCCTTCCTCTTTAAAATTAATAAAAATATATACTTTTTAAAGAGAAGAAGTGATTAGGACACAGATATGTACATTCAGAGGAAAGACCATATGAAGACACAGAGAAAAGGTGACCACCTACAAGCCAGGGAGAGAAATCTCAGAAGAAACCAAACTCGTCAACACCTTGATCTTTGACTTCCAGAATTGTGAGAAAATGAAGTTCTATTGTTTAAGCCAGCCCTCCCATAGTATTTTGTTATGGCAACCCTAGCCAATTAACATAGCATCCTTCTTAATTACCCTTGATTAAGCATCCCTTCTCTAGACAACCATCAAATGCCTTTTTGTTGGATGTCACTTTCGTTTGTCTTTGAACAAACCTGTTTCTCCACTGTCCTTAGGCACTCTATGATGCTCCTCAGTCTTCCCCAAAGTGAAGTTCATATGGGAGATATAGTTTACTTTTTAAAGCAAGACCATCCCAGATGTTTTGTACAAATTTGATGATAATCTCCCTAGCCAGCTTTTCATGATGTGTTAATAAACAGACAGCAAAGTAATTTAATTTTTATGGAATTTGCTTAGGGTCTAACAAGCAGCCTTGGGGAATTTGGGAAGCAGTGACTGAAACAGGAAGAAGGCCTGTGCAGGATTACTGGTCAGGTTGAAATTTGTCTGTGTTCTTATTCCCTTGGTGGTCTTGGGAAAGCTTTGTCACCCTCCTGAGTGTGTGTTTCCTCCTCTTTAAATTAGGGCTACCAGTTCCTACTTCAAAGGCTTCCTTTGAGAATTAAATGAGATAACATCTGATGGGCTCATGACAAATAGTACCACATAGTAAATATTAATCCCTTGCCCCTAAAGGAATGAAAGTTCCTTTGAAATATGACTATAGATTCTCTTTCGAAAACAACCACCACAACAACAAAAGCATTTCATAGTTAAACTAGGGCAAGAAAAGCATTTGTTTATCCTGTCCTTGGTGAAAGAACATTCATTTATATTCTAGGCAATGATACAGCCCTAATTCTCCAATCAATGCAGCTAGTTGGAAATATATCATTGTTTGGCTTCTCTGGAAGGGAGGGGTCCCTGGTGAGCTCTTGCAGTAAGGGACTCAGGACAACCAGGCCTGAATTTTGATTTCCCTGTACCACATGACTGAGCTCTGGAAGATGTCTGCTTCTTTCCTTCCTCCCCGCCTGGTCCCCCCACTCCCAAAATAATAATAACAATGCTTGTTTCATTAAGAAGAAAATGTATGCCTAAAAATTATATACAGGAAGTTTTTAAAATTATACCTAGAATACTCACATTCATGCATTTACACACATACATCTATCCATCAATAAGTGGGATATTTTCCACTTTTATATTTGATTCAATTCAAGAGACACATGGGCACTGACTATAGGCAAGTTTCTTCTGAGTAGAGAGAAGACAAACAAGTAAATTGGACCCAGTCCTTGCCCCTGAGTCCTGGCCACTGCATCTCACACGATTTTAAAATGTGGAGAAAGGTGCTAGGTGAACAGTAAATGGACTGGAACAGCTGCTCGCCTCTCGCATCTCTGGTCCAGCTA
Source organism: Antrozous pallidus (assembly GCA_027563665.1). NCBI lineage: Eukaryota > Metazoa > Chordata > Mammalia > Chiroptera > Vespertilionidae > Antrozous > Antrozous pallidus. The sequence goes on along the minus strand of CM050508.1, from coordinate 20,254,965 downwards.
ACTGCTGCTGAAAGACTGTTTAGTTCTCCTAGTTTGATTGCTCTTGGGAACCTGTCCAGGCCATGAGGAGGGTCCCTTGTTAAATTGCATTCTCCGGACTCCACGCTGTGCTCCCTGCTAGGGGGACAAAGCCTGGATGCTAGACCCTCCATGCTGTGTCTGTTTTTAATTCATATGCTCTTCAGAAACAAAAATAAATTAGTCTACCCAGATGTTTTAAACAATAATACATCAGCAAGGTGATATTCCACCAACACAAATGACAGGAACATCAAGTTCATTTATGTCTTTTTTTCCATCAACTGTTCCAAGATTCAGAGGAAACATGACTCCTACAATACGATGAAATTAAAATGTAATCCTGTTAAATGTCAATATTTTTACATTTCTTCCCTAAAGGCATTAGGCTAGAAATAAAATATTTTTATAAGAAATACTTAGTAAAGGTATAACGAACTGCTAGGGGTGATATAGAGATATGTAAAAGGATTGATTACTGTAGTTGAATTGGTGGGAATTACTTTACATGTTATGTGAGTTTGCTGGGGCTGCCATGACAAATAGCTGAAGGCTAGGTAACTTAGACAACAGACATTTACTTTCTCACAGTTCTGGAAGCCAGAAGTCAAAGATCAGAGTATCAACAGGTTAAGTGACTTCTGAGGCCTCTCTCCTTGGCTTGCAAATGGTTGCCTTCCCTCTGTGTTTTCAGGTGGCTGCCTCTAGGTCTGTGTGTGTTCTAACTTTCTTTTCATGTAAGAACACCAGTCATATTGGATTAGTGCCCATCTATTTAACCTCATTTAATCGTCATTATGTCTTTAAGGGCTTGTCTTCAAATATAGTCCGTTCTGAGGTACTCAAGGTTATGGTTACAACATATGAATTTATGGGGGACACAATTCAACCCATAATAGACACATATGAGCAGATCTTGGTACTCACCTCATCAGTGATGACATTGTTTTTGTGTGTTTTTAGAATATTTTTTATCGATTTTTTACAGAGAGGAAGTGAGAGGGACAGAAAGTCAGAAACATCGATGAGAGAGAAACATCGATCAGCTGCCTCTTGCACACCCCCTACTGGGGATGTGCCCGCAGCCAAGGTACTTGCCCTTGACCAGAATCAAACCCGGGATCTTTCAGTCCACAGGCCGATGCTCTATTCACTGAGCCAAACCAGTTTCGGCAGTGATGACATTGTTGATCTGACATCCTGGGCCATCCTTGTTCAACAATCATTCAGACTAACCGTTAGAGTGGTGTGGTCATTTTGGTGATATTGGCAGAACCACAATCAGATTGTTTCTTACTACTTTCCACACTCCTCTGTAAACCCTTCCTTACTCAAAGCGATGTCTCAGAAGACAACTGGAGGTTGTTCATAAGGAAGTAACAGGTGAAGCTGGAAGAACAAGGTTTGGCTTTAAGAAAGTATATCAATGGCAGTTGCATTCTGCAGAACAAAGACCAGAGAAGGAAATGTAAGATCTCCTCATATATATTCTCGATCAGTCAACAATGAAAGAGAATTTAGAAATATTGCATTGAAAGGTAGGCATTTTTATATATGTAAAAACTGGAGGTCCCTGGTAGGAAGATTGAGTACCAGGCAGGAACAGGGCCTCTTTACTTCTTGTACCCATCCGAGTACCCTGAGACCTATTCCTCCTTCGAACCAGAAAGGACATAGAGCCCATCCAGTTGAGGAAGCCAAGACCTCCAAAAGGAGAAACTTGCCCAAGATCATATGCCTGGAACACAATTGGCTACAATTTGGATTCACAACTCCACCCCAGTACCTTTTTCACCACATTGCATTGTCTTTTGCTCTAATCCTGATGACTTTGTTTCTGGAGGTGTTTTGTTGTAAACTACCAGCACACCGCCACATTGCAAGATATGTTTATATGTATTTTTATACAGTAGAGCACAATTTTATGTATAATATCTTAGAAATGGTAAAATACATGTACTTTCCTCATTATATATTATATACAGTAGTAGGCAGAAGTAGCTTTACAGTTGTGAGTACATGAAACAGTTTATTCTTACCTTGATTTATTTGTTTATTGTATTATTTATTTGTATTATTTGTATTTTTCTTATTGTTATTTCATATCTTTATTTATGATTTATATTTTTGGTATAGATGGCTGGTAATTCAATCTACTTTTGCCCACCCTTATATATGAAATGTATATTCCATATGGATGAAAATGGGTCACATGTTAACCTGGCTAACTCGAGAGGCCTGCATGGTGGCCTTGCAAACTTAGAGACCTCAAGTAACCACAAAGGACGGTCTGAAATGAAAACTTCCTTTTCTTTTATTTTTTAAATATATTTTTATTGGTTTCAGAGAAGGAGAGAGAGATAAAGGAACATCAATGATGAGAGAGAATCATTGATCAGCTGCCTCCTACTAGGGATCAAGCCTATAACCTGGGCATGTGCCCTTGACCAAAATTGAACTAGAACCCTTCAGTCTGCAGACCGGTGCTCTATCCACTAAGCAAAACCAGCCAGAGCTGAAATGAAAACTTCTTAGTTAACAAGCATTGATAGTGGGTAATCATTTCCTAGGTCAGTATCTTCCCTGACAAAGATCAACTTCAATCTTTACTGAGTCTATTGTCTTTTTGCATCTAAGATAACAGAGCTGTAGAATTTCAGGGTGTAAAGAGTGCCTGGGAAAGGCCCCTTAGCTGATTGTCATCTGAATCCAGCAGTGCTCAGCAGAGCCATTCCCTGGAAACATACCTTGCCAGAGGCAGATGTGTTGTCAGCTTGACCTTCAGCTCAGGTGCCAGGGGGTGGGTTTCATTATCTAAATCCAGCCAAGCACCAAAAACAAACACAATTATCCAGGCCTACCCAGAAGAATTCACATGATCTCCTTTGTCTTGGGCTTTAGTAAAACTTCCTGGTATTGCACTGTATTGGCTCTGAGTCACTGTCTCTCCATTCGAGGATAGCTGTCCTACCCAGCTCCAGCTTTTTCCTTCTATCTCTATTTCTGTCTCTTTCTTTCATTTTCTCAGTTCCAGCTGCCCCTATACAGGAACCAGACCACTATCTAGCCACACTGGACATGGAAAAGAGAGAAATATTTATATCAGGGTAACACCTAACTTTCCTTTTCCCGGACCTCTCAGCTCACAACAAATGGGTATGGGGTGCAGACCACAGATTCCCTCATGTCATTGTTATCTGTTAATTGTTGACTGTCAACTATCCTGCACCTACCTAAGAAAAAAAGATGTCTATCATTTTATTTTTTTATTTAATCCCCGAGGTTTTGTTTTTTTTCCGCCTTCCTAATCTATCATCAAAGGAGCTCATTAAACCCATTTGTCTCCTCTTTTGATTGTAATGTATAAAACAAGGTGAAAAACCACCATTCTTCCAAGCATTGTTTTAATACCTTGAGATTATGTTTTCTGGCAATTGTTGACAGTTTGGCTCAAATAAACTCACAAAAATTCTTCATAGGTTTGAATGTTTCTTGTTAGCAACTATATAATATGTAATGAAACACAATACAATAATACAATTATATTATATATATTGTGTGTGTATGTGTGTATGTGTGTGTATATATATATAGCATTACATATATAGTGCCACTATTTTGTCAAGCTCTGCCTGTCTCAGGGTCTGCCCCTCAGCCCAGTGTCCTCTCTGGGTCCTCATTTACTTCCCATCTTACCCCTCACCATGCCCACCAATCTCTCTTGCTGCTCCCCCTGTAGCCCTAAGAAAACAATCCTTGCCTCCTCATCAAGGCCTTTTGTCCATAATGCTTTATATCTGTTTTCCTCTTTGCTTTCTATGTTTCCTCAGATTCTTCAAATAATCTGGTTTCTAACTGATTGCTTGTATCGAATCTCCCACCCCCGACCCCAACTTCCCCTGAACTTAGGTATATTTCCTAATGTTTCTATATTTCCCTGGGCTTCTGATCTGCACTTTTTCCTAAGGTTCTCTCTTTGTTATGCACTATCCTGGAAGCTTGCTGTGATACAGAAATCTAATTTAAGACAATTTTATAATAAATTGGTGGCCCAGTACACAGTCTAGGAGCCCTCAGGGGATGTCTGAGAGCTTAGGCTCACTCCCCACATAGGGAGCAGAGCTAAGCTATCAGTTGGACATCCTTAGCGCTGCCGTGGAGACAGGAGAGGCTCCCACCAATGCCACTGCACTCGCTAGTCATGAGCTTGTGGGAGTGCACTGACCACCAAGGGGCAGCTTCTGCATTTAGAGTCTGCCCCCTAGTGGTCAGTGTTTGTCATAGTGACTGGCTGTTCCACTGTTCAGTCGATTTGCGTATTAGCCTTTTATTATATAGGATCATTTCTGCATTTGGGAGAGAGCCAAGAAGTTCTGGCTATAGACATTTCTCCTCTAATCCTGAGTAACAATCTTCAAATAAAATTAAAAAAGTAACAATATACCATAGTTTAAGTGTTTTATACTTGCTAATTTTATTTCTTCCTTTTTTCATTTAAAACGCTATCCTAGTTCCTCCCAACCCAATGGGACCCAAGCCAACAATTATCCTCTAGGTCCTCTATCCTTTAGTTTTATCCATTAACCAAGTACAGGAGAGATAGATGAGAAATGAGAATATAAAGCCATCAGAGCACTGTAACACACAATCATTGCCAACTATAAGTGCCTTCATAAATTCATGGTTTATATGTTTAAAAATTCAGCTGGTTCAAGCTTGTGTTTTACATAAACATTATTTCCTTTTAGACATTCTGAAAGCCAACTTTGGTTTTAATGCAAGCTATGTTATACTGAAATATTAGAATCATGAAACCAACCTCCAGAAAGTCTAAGCACATGGGTTTGGGGCAGGTTTACTTTAATTAGTCCCAAAGTAGTTGGGAGTAGATCTAAATTTCTAATAAAAACCAGACAGATATTTGTTTTGGTCATTTTTCAAAAACTGAGTTTTTGACATAAAAAAGACATTCCAAGAATAAGAAATTCAAGTGATTATTAATAACACAGCTCACCTCAAACTCTCTTGTAATGGTTTTATACATTCCCACCAGCTTTGAGATGGCAAGATCCAGGCTCATGCTCAGAATCAGTCTCACTGCCTGGGATGTACTCTGTCTTTGCTTTGCTGTACTTTGTCCATCTGTAAAAGGTTGTGGGTAATACTCTACTGGATTGAGGTTAAGTCAAAGGGCTTTGTCTGAAATGAAAAGTCTGCATTTAATACATGAGAAATGCTCATTATAATCCTATATAATAAAACCCTAATATGCAAATTGACCGAATAGCAGAAAGACCAGTTGCTATGACACACACAAACCACTAGGGCACAGATGCTCAACAAATGGACTACCCCTGGTGGTCAGTGTACTCCCATAGGGGAAGCACCTCTCAGCCAGAAGCCGGGCTCATGGCTGGATGGCACAGTGGCAGTGGTGGGAGCCTCTCTTGCCTCCGCAGCACCATTAAGGACCCCTCAGGGGATGTCTGATTGCTGGCAGGCAGACATTCCCTAAGGGATCCTGGACTGTGAGAGGACACAGGCTGGGCTGAGGGATCCCCTCCCGACCCACTCCCCATGATCCCGGCCCAGTGCACAAATGTTGTGCACTTGGCCTCTAGTGAAACATAAAGCAAAATGACCCCGATTCATTATTAATTTCTATTTCTTTAAAATATTTTTAAACACTATACAACCCAGTTATTTACCAAATAACCATTATACAACCCCAGTTAATTATCAAATAAACATCAAGTATCATCTTGTTGTGATTAAGAGTATGGGTCCCTGTGGGCAGACCACCTGGGGCAAGTCCTGCTACTTATTTGCTAATTATTTAACTGTGTGTCTCCAATTCTAACAACTATAAAATGCAAATAATTCTAGTGCCCTCTTTTTTGTTGGTGTGAGGTTAACTGAGTTAATACATAGACAGAGTTTACAACAGTTTTTGGCACATCTTAAGCACTAAAAATACATAAAATTAATGTATATAAGTAATTTAAGGGACAGTATGACAATTGAGCTTTTTATTGCATTAATGTGAAATTACTTACAAACTACAAATTATCCTCACAAAACTAAAATTAATTTAATGGATTAAATTAATATTCTACATCTGGCCTTCCCAGTGACATAAAACATTTAAAACAAGATGCAAAACTATGTAGTTTTAGCACTTGGAGAGCTGAATAGAGAAAGCAGTAAGGGGAATAAAGACAATTAAGGACAGTGTTTATGAGTAGCTCCCAACAGTCTCTGGGGGTCTATTTACACAGTAACCTCAAACTACACCTCCTCAAGTTCTGGGTACATTTAGTTTCCCAAAGCCGGATTTTATGAAACCAGCCACTGCAAAGAAACTGCCGTGGAATGACTGTTGGGGGCTGAGGCCATCGAATAAAATACCAACCTTTTGGAAAATGCATTTGGGAAAGACCCTGATTCATAAAATAAGAAAAACCACACTCTGCATATTTATTATTTTAAAGTCTATCCCAGAAGGGAATAGAATCAGAGAGGACTTATTAAGTAAGATTATAGAATTTGTTGTCAATCAGGGGCCTTTATAAAACAGCCACAGGACTTGAAAAACTTTCTTTTCTTTTCTTTTTCTTCTTCTTCTTCTTTTTTTTATCTGCTTTGCCAAGCACATGCATTTTGAACCACTCCATCAGGTTACATCAAAAATATTGAAGAAATTGTTCTCATTCATCACATAGTTTTTACAGAAAGCACAGTCATAATTACTTTTCAAAACAGATTTGGTATGAAGACTGTATTGCTGTCCTGGTCAGGGTGGCTCATTTGGTTGGACATCCTACTGTGCACCGAAAGGTTACTGGTTGGATTCTCCAGGGCAATGCCAAGATTGAGGGCTCCCCAGGGAGGGGCACGCAGGAGACAGCCAATCAATGATTCTCTCTCATCATTGATATTTCTCTTTCCCTCTCCCTTTCTCTTTCTGAAATCAATAAAAAATATATTTTTTAAAAAGACTAATTGTTGAATTTTTTACAAACATAATATTAAGTAGATGTTGTATAATCAATTAAAAAACTTTTTTCAGGTAGTAATTTTTTAGGTAATTAGCTTCTTCAAAATATTAAAATATTTTAATAAATATTTAAATCAAAGATCTGGTCTGCAAATTCAGAAAGCCAAATATCTGCCTGTTTAACATCATGCAGAATAAATGCCTGGAAAAAATAATACAAATTTTATTTTTTGTTTAGAAGTATAATATCCCCAATGCATGAACCTCCTCAGATGACCAACCTGTACTTTACTCTTCCTCCTCTCTGCTACATTTTTTATTCCTAGAACAATTATTTCTGTGACTATTTTACATAATAAAGCAAGTTTACAAATTGCTTTGAACTGCTTAAATAAAACAGTTTACTAAATATATATTCTGAACACAGGATAACCGAACAAAGAGGGACAGTTGGGGTCCTAATATTGTTTCTGGACCATTTATCCAACATATTCTGATATATTGTCTGTATTGTTCTTTCTAATTATTCTGGGACAGGAAAATCTGATACTTACATATAAATAAATACTTACATATTTGCACCCCTCTTTTTTCTTCTAAGGATACTAGAATATGGTACCAGGAGGATGTGTGTAGGCAAACTTGAGGAAGCTCAGACCAAGTTAAATAAATCTGCATTAAAGGGGGGGAGGGGCTGGATTGAAAGCTATGCTAAAGAGCTGAGAAGATACACAAACCATACCTTGCAGGGAACAAAAGAGAAGAAAGATGATTTTGGAAAGTATGAGAATAAAGTACAGTAGAGAGTTCAGTGTAAAGCCCCTCCTGTTATTCCCCAGACTAATTCTGAGTAAAATCACCCTGCTTAAATGATATGGTTAGGAGTGGAGTGTTCACTGTGAATGGGAAGAAGTTTTGAGTTGGTACTTGGGCACAAACAGGTGGTGCACAGAAGGACTCCTACATATGGATTATCCTACAACACCTCTGCAGCTCAGTATTGACCTGGCATCATGGACCAACCTGCGGCTCAGGAAGACCACATGATGCTCAGCAGAGTTGAGGTTTGAATCAAATTCTCTCCAGCTGCAAGCTCCATGTTCTTCCTGCTGATTATTTTCTACCCATTGAGGGACTCTGCCCACTCGACTGAACCTTCTCCATTCATCTCCTGTTCCCCAAAGCATAACAGCACCTGGCAAGTGGTAAAATGTTCAGTAAAGCATTTGTCACTGATTGCAGGTGCAAGTAATTTATGGTGGCACAGTGGTCAGCAAACTCATTAGTCAACAGAGCCAAATATCAACAGTACAACAATTGAAATTTCTTTTGACAGCCAAATTTTTTAAACTTAAACTTCTAATGCCATTTTTTTTTTCCAAAATAGACTTGCCCAGGCCGTGGTATTTTGTAAAAGAGCCACACTCAAGGGGCCAAAGAACTGCAGTTTGCTGACCACTGCACTAGACTGATAGCTCTCTCAATGCAGGGAGGTCCTGCTGTTCTGCTTCTACTATATCCTTAGCTCTTAGCCAGGACCTGACACATAAGAGTCAAGAAAATGTGTGAAGCCCCAGCCAATTTGGCTCAGTGAGTAGAGTGTTGGCCTGTGGACTGAAGGGTCCCAGGTTCTATTCCAGGCAGGGTATATGCCCCAGTTTTGGGCTCAATCCACAGAAGGGGGCATGCAGGAGGCAGCCAATCAATGATTCTCTCTCATCATTGATTTTTCTATCTCTCTCTCCCTCTTCCTTTCTCTCTGATATCAATAAAAAATATTTTTTAAAAAATGTGTAAAGAATGAGTTCTTGGATCACCTGTGTCTAGCCCACAAGATTTTTCAATTTTTAAACTTTTTTTTTCTTTTGTAGTCTATTTTCAAGGTGACAATTTTCCAATGGAATAATTTAGCTTGGTGACTTTTCAGATTTTTTAATAATGTTGCAACTATACTGAGGTTGAAAAGATTTTGATCTTTGGTCTACCTTTCTGTTTCCACAATTTGCATCTCATGGTAAACCTGACAAATATTCATGGCTGAATTTTACAGTCACATTCCCCATCAGCATTTCCAATAGCTTTGGCATTCTGAGCAAAACAGATTTAATAAAAGATCTGGAAGGTTTCACAATTCAGGTCTTTCAATGTGCACCATTTTTTCCATGAAGGTTATACTTCCAGATCAAAATGTGTGAGCTTTTGCTAGATGCTTCATCGATTTTAACACTGAGCTCTTTCTTTGATTGCATGATTCATTTCAAACAAAAAAATTGTGGTTTCAGCCTGTGGCTTGGAGCCCTGGATATTATGTCCAGCATGTACATGTAGAACATAAATGCCATTTCCACTACTGTGTAACACAGCACAGCAAGGGTAGCCTGTTGACAATTAGCCTTCCTAGTAACAAGACACAAACTTAAGAGCTGGTTTTATTTACCCTTGATGAATTAATGCGATGCATCCTATCATATTGATTCTTCTACTTTCATAACACCATGTCCCATTTCTAATAGAGATTACCAAAGTGTTTTTTCACAATTATTTATCTGATGCTATAAAACAAGTATCCCTCTCCCTCACAAGACTATCAGCTGTCTGATTCTGACCTGTTATTATTGGTTAGTTATTTTGTTCCCTACTGTATCCCCATAACCCAGCACAGGGCTTATGGATTTGGTGAATATTTAAAAAAATATATTTTGATTGATTTCAGAGAGGAAAGGAGAGGAAGAGAAAGATAGAAACATCACTAATGAGAAAGAATCATTGATTGGCTCCCTTCTACATGCCCTGCAACCCAGGCATGTGCAACCCAGGTATGTGCCCTAAGCAGGAATCAAACTGTGACCTTCTGGTTCATAGGTTGATGCTCAACCACTGAGCCATGCCAGCCAGAGTTGGTAAATATTGTTGAATGGATAAAATGAATGACTCTACATTTGTAAGTGGACAGAATCTTTTTCCTGGAAGAAGCACGAAAGTAGTAGTTCTTAACTTTGCTCCAAGCATAGCTCTGAGCCAACAGCATCAGAGTCAGAGGATGCTTGACAGATAGCAGGGTCCTGGGTTCTGAATCAGAACCTCTAAGGATTATGGCCTGATACTCTATCCTTGAATACATATTCCTAGGCACACTAAAATTTGAAAACCCACTGCCACCTAATTCTTTCATTTGATAGCAAGGAGCTTTTCAAAGGCAAGATTTTTGTTTTAAATCTGCAATTTAGAATGCCACCTGAGAAAGACAAGACTTCATTCAACATTGATTGCTCTGCAGACTTGCTTTCACCATGTGTTAGTGTTATTCATTTATTTTACTTTAAGGCAGCATAAGTTTTAACAAAAAGCAAAAAGCTGTGCTTGAGATTCTGGAATTCTAGTCTTTGGGGACAGACATGCAATCCTTCCTGTCATTCAAGAAACACCTGAGACAAATTGTTCTGAGCCAAGTGTGTATGTTTGATGTGAAAAACACACCTCTAATTAATATTCTTGTCTCTAGCTGGAACACTTTTCCGGGAATTGCTGCAGATGACTGAAGGCCTATTCTCACGTGTTTTCCAGGCACATAGGATTCGTATAAATGGTTGTCTCTGAGCTTCTTTTCCTAATTTGGTGCATCTGTTTACTTTCATCAGACTGTGGACTAGACACTTCACAATCAGGTAACTGTAGTGAGTAAAGTGTTGACTCATTTTGTTAGACATCTGGAGAGGGGCGAAGTATTTCCTTCATTGAATTTGAATTATGAAAGGTGCGGGTGTTTACAAAAAATAACCATACTGCTTGTAATTTGTGCTCCCGAGAATGCTGGTTAATATCCAGACCAAGTCAAATAACGGCCTGTTCCCACTTGCTGGCAGTGAATTTCCAGCAGAGACAGCCTTGCAAGGTAAACCTCACGCAGCCTTCCATTCTCATTTATCTGTTTTGCTACATTTCAAGAGCATGTCTGCTTTTTTGAACATATTGTTTTGATCCATCATGTTCTCCCTTATTTAAAGACTAAAACAATTTTTGTGCTTTCTTCTCAGATGTTAAATGAAGCAATCGATTGCTATTGCATGGGAGAACTCTACACTTTAATGAATTATTTATCTTAGTGTACCATGTTGTATTTTATATTTCAAAAGTGGTGGAAAAAAACACATCTTAAAGTGAAACCCATCTAACTGTCTGTTGTACTTATGGTAGACTTAAATGTTGGCATTTATTTCAGCATTAAAAAAAAGTGTAACCTTTTGTAAAATGTATAGCTTTGAACTATGCTTCATTCAGCATTACCTGTCAGGCTATTTGGATTTTCTAGAAGTCTCCCTTGAGTTAACTATTTTTTAGACAAGATCTTTTTTGTAGGAGACAGAGCCTTCATGTAACATCCTAGTTTTCCATCCCCACAAATACTTGGCATGAGGAATCTCCTTTTTTTGGAAGTATTGTGCGGAGTATGGACGTTGGCCATAGATGACACTTTTCTGAAACTGTGGACAGAGGCTTAGTTATATTAATACATCTCTGCCTCCCAATCAGGTGTCAAACCTGGCAAAAGGAACTTTACTAGAATGAAGGCATTGTCCAGTATGACTAGGCTAAAGGAAACCAGCTGTCATGGCTAGATTACCAAGCACCAGATGGCAGTCAGTCTAAAACCAATGGGACATCTGTAGGTAGATAGTTAATCCCTCTTAGAAAGAATGATATAATAGGAGAAAAATTACTGAGAATTTGTAGTACTAATATGAAATGTTAAAAGCCCATATAAACATATAAGTGATTTAATACTTTATTCTCGTGGCTTTATATTCAAAGATAAGGACACAACTTGAAATGTTGAGATGATAACAGACCCAAATGAACACTTTACAGCTGTACTCAAACCCGAAGTGAACCAAGAGCTTTCCATTGTCTTGTCACCTGTAGCCAATGTAAAGTCTTTCCTAATCCCTTTGCTTCCAAAAAGCACTTTCTCAGTTTCCTGCCCAGACCTTCATCCTGGTGGCAACTTGCTAGACCAGGGCTTCTCAGCATCAGTAGTTCCTAGCAACTTGTTAGGAATTTAGAATTTTAGGTCCCACCTACTAAACCAGAAACTCTGAGGTAAGGCTCAGCAGTATGTGTTTAAAGTTCACATCCAGGTGATTCTGATGTTCACTAAAATTTAAGAACTATGGTGCCAGGACATGTGTTGCTTCATCTGCATTTAGGGTTTCTCATTCCATAAATGGCATAGGGGAATGGGTTCACTATCTGTGTGATCCAGAGAAGGACTCACAATCCAACCACTTTGAAATCTGAAGGGTTGCATAATGTAAACATTCTGCTCTTTTTCCTCTTTATTTTCTTAATTTCTCCACAAGATTTTGATGTCATATAACTGCTTTAATGAATTCATAGACTCCACACATTCCATATTTTATAACTAGTCCTGGTAATTTCCCCTCCTCCAATTCAATAAAATCTCATCTGCTTCTTTCCAGTGGTTCTCAAGTAACAAATTCTTAGACCAATATTTCTATTATGGCCTCTAAACTTTTCTCCCATCACCCAATCCATTCATTTTATTAAATACTTATATACAGGGCAACAGTTCACAATTTTTAAAATTTACATATTTTTATTTACTTCAGAGAGGATGGGAAAAGGAGAAAGCGATAAAAACATCAATGGTGAGAGAGAATCGTTGATCAGCTGCCTCCTGCAAGCCCCACACTGGGGATTGAGTCTGCAACTGGGCTTATTCCCTGATTGGGAATCAAATTGTGATCTCCTGGGTCTTAGGGCAACACTCAACCACTGAGCCATGCCAGCTGGGCAAAAGTTCTCAATTTTGGCATCATATTAATATCACCTTGGACAGGATTTAAAAATTATCCCAATATTTTTAAAATGAAAAGTATTCTAATACTCCAGGATAATTAAATCAAAATACTTTGGGGGTGGAATTCAGGCATTCTTATCATCATCATCATTATTTTAAATTTAGAACTCTTAAGTAATTCCATGTTTAGGCAGGGTTCAGAAGCAGCATATAGCATATTTTTGTATCCTGTTTTAACATCTTTCGTAATCTTGGAAATTCAATTCAGGATCAGATTACATAAACAACTGTGTATTAGATACTCTTTTTAAACCATTAAACACATTAAAAATTCTTTTTCAGGAAAAAAAATTACCAACAAAATATTTTTTCTTAAAATTTGATATTGACAAAAGTTGACAATGCCTTATCCGAATAATGCTCACTTACCAAAAAATACAATGTTTGTTTGTTTGTTGTTTTGTTTTAAATCAAGGGTCCATATTGAAAGAGGATAAATAAAAACTCACTAATAAAAACAAAATTTTTGGATACTCTTATTATGTTTGCAACTTGTTTCTGATGAAGATTAGTCTCAAAAAGCTGAGTGCTACAATGTGAATTCATTCCTCCCAAAGAAAAAATAGAGAGAAATAAAACTACATGAGAACAGAATCCCAAACTTGAAGTAGAACACAGCAGGTGCTTATCTGAAAGTTGATAAAGAGCTGCTTTTTAACACTTCTACTGAGGCTTCAGTCACTTTTAAGATGCTTTAAAAAATCTATAATAATAAAAGTATAATATAATATGCTAATTAAACTAGATAGCCAAACTACCTTCCAGACATCATTTCAGATGTCGTTTTGGATGAAGCCACGGTGGTGGGGCCAAGGCAGAGGCAGGTAGGGGCAATCAGACAGGCAGATGAGCAATTAGGGGTAATCAGGCAGCCAGGCAGAGTGGTTAGGGGTGATCAGGCAGGCATCCAGGTGAGTAGTTAGGAGCCAGTGGTCCTGAATTGTGAGGGAGATGTCTGAGGGGTCCAGATTGCAAGAGGGTGAAGGCCAGGCTGAGGGACTCCCCCTATTTTGTACATGAATTTTGTACACCGGGCCTCTAGTATATATATAACTAGGGGCCTGGTGCATGAAATTCGTGCACTGGGGATGGGTGGTCCCTCAGCCCAACCTTCCCCCTCTCACATACTGGGAGCCCTCAGGGGATGTCCTCCTGACAGCTCACCCCTGGCCTGCTCAAGGGGACCTCGGGCAGGGGACCTCGGCCAGGGGACCCCAGCCAGCATTCGCCCTGCAATCTGGCTGATCACTGGGACTACATCCAGTGATCACACTGCCGTGGGCAGTAGCCATCTTGGTTGGGTGTTAATTTGCATATCGCTCCTAATTAGATGGTGGGTGTGGCGTGTGGGCGTGGCTTACTTGGTGTAGTGAAGGTAGGGTCAATTTGCACATTGCTCTTTTATTAGATAGGATAGGAATGAGCTTTCATTGTTACCAAGGCATAGAATCATGGTTAATTATTTCCAGAGGAATTCCAATATATAAAACATGAACTCTTTATATGATCTCCCTTATTTGTAGAATCTAATGTGCAAAATGTATTGACCAGTTACTCATCTTTTCCCTTAATTTCACTCTGTAGTTCAGAGGCAGATAATATTTTCTGCTTTGCAGATCATGCAGTCTGTGTTGATATTACACAACTCTGCCATTGTACCGCAGAAGTAGTCACAGATGATCTGAAAGCATATGCATGTGGCCATGTTCAAGTAAAATATGTTTTCCAAAAATGGGCAGCTGGCCCTATTGGCTCAGGAAGAGTGGTCTGGTAATGCTGATCTAGTGTATGGCTACTATGCAGGACCACTATAACTCATTTGCCTTGAAAGTGGCTGCCTCTATCCAGTCTTACTTATTGGTACGATCTTGAGTTCTGTCAACAAATGCATAGTCCCAAGATAATTTTATCTGTTTTGCTTTTTTTTTTTTTTCTTCATGACTTTAAAATCATGATCTCTATCTCAAACCAGTCTCTTGAGATCCAGGCTCTTATGGCCTGAGGGCTTACTAATAGACCCAAATGCCTCCTCTATATGTCCATTGAAATGTTCCACTGACAACTCAAATTCAACACTAAAACCATTGTCTTCCCCATTAAACCTACTCCTCATTTTAGCTTTTCTATATAAAGAATGGCACTCCTTTCTACCCAGTTATTCAAGCTGAAGACCTGGGAACAAAAGGTAATCCTCATGCCCATGACTAGATAAAATGTGGCAGATGGGTACTAAGGACTACTTTTTTTGTGTCAGACAACATAAAAAGCCATGATCTACAGCTATATACATCAACAAGGAGAGTTCTCAAAAACACAGTATTTAATGCCACAGGTAAGAAGCCAAACACATTCTGTGATGTAATCTATATATATTAAAGCTTAAGCGACCACCAACTGGCCCACTGGCCAGTAGCTATGACACACATTGCCACCACGGGGCAGATGCTCAATGTAGGAGCTGCAGAGCTGCAATCACTTGGCAGCTATGGTTCTTGGGTGACACACCCAGAACCAGAGAGAAGGGAGCCCGATTCTGGGGTATGTCACCCAAGAACTTCCCTCTCACAATCCAGGACCCCTCAGGGATATTTGAGAGCCAGTTTCAGCTTGATCCTCTCAGGCCATGTGGAGAGACCCCACCAGTGAACAAATCTGTGCTCCGGTTCTCTGGTACCATTTATATAATTGAAAACTTATTCAATAATAGAAAACAATATACGTTTTAAAATATATATATTAGAATCCTCATTAATAAAACAAACATACTAAATTGAGGACTTTTTGGAGTGGAGATTGGGAAAAAAAATCTTCTCTATATATAAAATCCCATTATGCTGAATGACTGACCAATTGGTCAACTGTTCCATCGACTGCTCAACCAGTTGCTATGATGCACATTGACCACCAGGTTCAGACACTCCACCTGGTAGGTTTACATGCTGCTGGGGTTTGGCCAATCAGGACTGGGCGAGAGAGGCTGAACACAGCCCCTCCCTGGCCAGCCGCCCCCATCAGTCCCTATTGAGAGACAGCCCCAATGACCCCGATTGCTGGCCAGACTGAGGGACCTCACCCATGCACAAATTCGTGCACTGGGCCTCTAATCAAAATAATTCTATATAATAAAAGGCTAATATGCAAATTGACCAAATGGCAGAATGACCAGTCACTATGATGCGCACTGATTACCACGGGGCATATGCTCAAAGCAGGAGCTTCCCCCTGGTGGTCAGGGTGCTCCCACAGGGGGAGCACTGCTCAGCCAGAAGCTGGGCTCATGGCTGGCAAGCACAGTGGCAAGCCTCTCCAGCCTCCATGGCAGCACTAAGGACATCTAAGGGGAGCGGGCCTAAGTCATCAGTCAGACATCACCCTATGGCTCCTGGACTGTAAGAGGGTGCAGGCCAGGCTGAGGGACCCTCCCCCGAGTGCATGTATTTCGGGCCTCTAGCAATATCAATAAAATAAAAAAAAAGAAACTTGCCAGACCCTTGATGGCAATTAACCATCTTGATTAACTCAACTCTGCACTGAAAGTCTTTTTAAAATAAAATCTCTCTCTATAGAGGCAGAGTGGCCTCGAACAGGCTGTCAAGCTACAGGGGGAAGGCTGGAGTGGAGGGGAGGCAGATGCTGGGGGAGATCAACCGAAGGACTTGTATGCATGCATATGAGCATAACCAATGAATGAAAGACTCTGGGGTGGGGACATGTGCTGGGGGGTAGGGGAGGCTGGGGGGAGGATATTGGAGGGGGGAGGAAAACATATGTACTACTATTAAATATAAGTTATATTGTAAATAAAATTAAAAAAAATAAAATAAAATAAAATCTCTCTCTATAAAAGCCTAATACGCAAAGTGTCCCCTTGAGAGTTCAATTGACCAGGAGTTTGATTGTTCGCTATGGCGTGCGCTGACCACCAGGGTGTGGCATGGAATGAAGGAAGGCCCCAGCAGCCAGCAACTGAGGAAGGGAGGCTCCGGCCTGCAGCCAGCAGCTGCTAGGGACCCTATCCACACCTTTATTCTGTGCATTGAGCCTCTAGTAGTGTAATAAGAAGTCAGCAAATCATACAGGACATTAAAATAGATAAAGTAAATGACTGCACTGCATTGCCAATATGATGTTTAAAAATGTTGACCGGATTGAGATTACAAGTAATGGAAAGTTTAACTATTTAGATCTTAATAACTTCCAGTTCTGTAGCACAAATTTTAGTTCACCTCATTAATAATATTATTTTGCCACAAATGTAATTTTCTAGCATTTACTAAAGAAGCCTGTTATCGGCCTGCTTCATGGTATGAATTTCTTTAAATCTTGTTCTATAATAAGATGTCCAGACATGGTGTGGTATATATGTCAAAACACAAAGCAATCCAATAATGCATTATTCAACCAGACGTATGACCTCATTGCATGGCTTCTTTAGATATATTGCAAAAAGGTTCACAAGCAGAAAGTTGAGAGGGTCATGTTGTCAGCTTCAATTTGGAAAAGTATTGCTTGATCAAAATAAAGATATATTATTTTTTTATTTTCTATGAGAATAATTCAAAGTGAAAACATGACCAATTATTGCTAAAGGAAGTATAAGCCAACTAATTAATTAGCCTATCTCTAATATGTGCCTTAGAGAAATTTTTGTCTACAGTATTCTGTTAAATGATACAACCTCTTGAAAACTAGTTGGGGACTAGGATTTTCTGATTAAAGCTGAAACACTGGCTGAAATTAAAAGCCACAAATTTGATCAATTCAGAGATGAGAATATACGAAAATGGTTTTATTCTAGAAATATTGGGTAGGCCTTTTTTAATCCTTTACTAAATTTTTTCAGCTTTCCATCGGTGAGAGTGGCATCATAGAGAAAGACAGACATAAATGTAGATTCTTTCCCTGGCCTTTCAACGTCACTTTAATTCTGTTTCTGTCAAACTAATCAGCCTATGCAAACTCAACATCAGAACCATTCTTGGGGAAACTGTAATATAGACAAAGGCCATTTCAAGGCCTCTGTGCACCCCTTGTCCCATTCTCTTCTTCATTCTTTACTCCATCCCAACATCACACAGGGTCCTCAAGCTGGTCTTCAACTCTGCCTGCTATTCCAGGCATATCTCCTCCCTCCCTCCCTCCCTCCCTCCCTCCCTCCCTCTTATCCTCCCTCCCTCTTCCTCCCTCCCTCCCTCCCTCCCTCCCTCCCTCCCTCCCTCCCTCCCTCCTCCTTCCTTCCTTCCTTCCTTCCTTCCTTCCTTCCTTCCTTCCTTCCTTCTTTCCTTCCTTCCTTCAGAATATTCAGAATATTCCTGTGCTGTGTGTCAGGAGATTGAGTGTGAAAGTGATTGACAAACTACAGTGATCAATATTAAGAAGGCTAAACAAATTCTATTTATTTTAAATGAATAGAAAATTTAATTTGAGTAAGTAAGAATGCATTAATAATAATGGAACCTCTGGTCTTTTATTTCCAGGTAAGCTGACAGTGATTGATAACCAGCTGATGTGTTGACTGCCTTTCCCAGCAATGTCTGAATTTGCATAGGAGGTAGGAATACTCTAACCCTGTGACATTTAAAAATATCGATGTCTAAAGGTAAAATTCCAGAACCTGTGCGGTCTGAAAAAGACTTTTGGCTGTGAGGGAAGGGCTTGAGTGGGGACCATCCTGGAAGCACCATCTAAGACAGCCACATGCCACACCATACTGGCTGCCACTCAGCTCAGCCCTGGTTCTATAAATATTGGCCCAGCATTCGAGAAAAAGGTCTAAAAATAAGAGGTAATTTATACAGTTAAATTCTAATTTTAAGTGTGTTGACAAGTTTCTATGACTCTATATCCTGTTTCGAACAGTCAATACTTTGTCTTACATTTCTGACTTGCCAGATTTTATAACATGGGGACTTTGCTATTCAAATAATCTCAGTGAACATAAATGATATCACAACGACTGTTTTAAGCAAGCTGAATGTATATTTTACACCTTTTAAAAAACATTTTGCCTAGCTGATTTGGCTCAGTGGACAGAGCATTCACCTGGGGAGTCAAGGGACCTGGGTTCGATTCCAGTAAAGGGCACATGCCCAGATTGCAGGCTCGATCCCCAGGAGAGGGTGTGCAGGAGGCAGCCAATCAATGATTTTTCTCTCTCTCCCTCTCCCTTCCTCTCTGATATCAATAAAAATATACTTTAAAAAACTAAAAACATTTTTATTGCTTTCAGAAAGGAAAGGAGAGAATGAGATCGAAACATCAATGATGAGAATCACTGATAGGCTGCCTCCTGTACTGCCCACCCCCACCTATACCCCCCACTGGAGAGTAAGTCCGTAATCTGGGCATGTTTCCTGACCAGGAATAGAGCCCACAACCTTTTTGCTGTAAAGGATGATGCTCCAACCAACTGAGCCACCAGGCTATATTTTACATCTTTAACTGGAGTTTATTACTTTGTTTTAGATTTTTTTTATTGTTGTTATTTAATGGTGAGCCTAAAATTACTCATATTTTGAAATCTGATTGGAAATGGCAAGTTATGAACGATTGACCTTTATCCCAACTTTTGGAACAATCACACATGTTGACTCACTGAGGTCTTATTACATTCGGTCTGGATTTCAAACTATAAATTGAAGCCAATGTTCTCAACCTAACATGCTATGTCACCATATTTGGGCAAGAACTGCAATGGTTCTATTATAAGCCTCTAGACTGGGTGCACACACTAAAAAGTAAAAATTGAAGCACAATTTTTTTATATATATACAAAGTTAAGTCACCATGTTATAGGTGGTACACATTAAATAAACATGTTCATTTTAATGTAACCATATATTAGACCTAGAGGACTTTTACAAAATAATGATGTTAAAGTCTATATGTCCCTAATAGATGCTCTTGGTTAAATACCCCCAAATCTCCACTGGGCCTTAGATGAAAATGGGCAATACAATTCTATCTCATTTTCAATATCTGAGTCCTGACTCTTTGGGTAGATGTACAGGCTCAAAGTGGCACTAGGAGATGGAGGAAGCATAGAAACTAAGGACTCTTTTATGCCCTTAACTAAGGAATGAACTCCCTTGGCCCTTCTATTATATGATTCCAATATAATTTTTTTCTCAGTCATTTATTCAGTGAACATTTATTTATTTTCTTCAATGTGCCATCACTGAACTGTGTGTTGGGACTACAGTGGGAAATGAGACAAATATTTTCTCTGTCCTTCTGGGGCCTATAGTCTAGTGTCAGTGGCTAACATTGAACAAAGAACTACATACATATACACTTACATAACAGTAAATATCATAAAGGCAGGAGGAGGAATAAAGTGCTATAAAGGCATATAACAGGGTAAAACCTCTGCTTTGGGGAACCAGAAAAACAGAATTTAAGCTGAATCTTGGTGATATCCAAAGAGAGGAAGAGTATATTGGTCAAGGCATGCTTAAAGGTCTGAATCCAAAATGAGCTGGAATTTTTGGAGACTGAAAGGCTGCAGGGGTGAAGAACAGTGAGTGATGGAGAGAATGGGACAAGTTCATGCTTGTAGTGTAGGCAGAAGTTGTTTAATATCTTAAAATTTTTAACAAAACAGTCTGTTAGTGTCTCCTTTCCCTTCTCAACAAAAGCACATGACATCAGGATTGGCAATGCTTTCCTGTATGTCATCTGAAATGAGCACATTTTGCCTTCAGCTGTACACCTGAGGAATTTTCAAATGTTCCATGGGACATGGAGGCATCTGCACATCGCATTGCTGTCTGAAAATCAGTGTGAACCTGGAGGAAATGACCATTGCCCAGGGGTGTCGGTCAGCTCCCACAGGGACATTCTATGGCACTTCACTTGCGAGTTTTCAATGTAGAGGCAGAGGTGTTCTGAGTACTGTACCTCAGATCAAAGCACTTTGAACTGTAGCAATTGTACTTAAATTCTCAAGCACTACCATATATTTCTACATATTGTTTTCACTTAGGAAAATACAGTGACAGTTAGTGATATCTCAATAATCTATTCCTGACAGTTTTTCTCAATGGATAGAGCTTTGGTCTGCAGAATGAAGGGTCCTGGGTTTGATTCTGTTCAAGGGCATGTACCTTGGTTGCAGGGCTCACCCCCAGCCCTGGACAGGACCATGTGGAAGGCAACCAATCTATGTGTCTCTCTCACATCAATGTTTCTCTCTCTGTCTCTCCCCCTCCTCTCCACTATCTAAAAATCAATGAGAAAATATCCGTGGGTGAGGATTAATGAAAAACAAACAAAAATTATCCCCCCTCCAAAAGAAAATTATTTTCTTGCTAAAACAAAAGAAATCCTTTATTCCTGATACTGAATACATATGAATCATCCCAGTAAAGCAATTGTATTTAAACTCTCAGCCTGCAGACTGAAGGGTCCTGGGTTTAATTCTGGTCAAGGACTACCATATATTTCTACATATTGTTTTTACTTAGGAAAGCTTACCTCTGAATGAAGACCTATGCACTACTTATTAAATACTAGAGGCCCGATGCACAAAATGTGTGCAAAAGGCTCCCAGGGCCAAGGCAGCCGCCCTGACTGCTGCCCCAGCTCTCGCAGCAGAAGCCTGAGCTGTCTCCCCAGCCACTGCCCTGGCCCTCGCAGCCCTGGAAGGACATCCAGAAGGACATCTGGTCTAATTAGCATATTACACTTTTATTATTATAGATTTGCACAAAAATATCAGTCTTTGCAAAGCCAATGATACCAGCAAACTTGAATACATTTAGATTTCTGTAATAGCTAAATCAACATGGAAAAAAATATCATTAAAACATTCTCTTGACCAAAATACACACTCCACCCTTCAGCTACTTCATCGTGAAGCATGAGGACATAAAACTATTCACTCCCCCTTGTCTGCTTGCTATTTGTCCACCAGTCACCAGAGCTAATTACAGGAATCCAGGTCTAGTTTGTCCAAACATGCCAATGAAATGTATTGTTAACAGATGCTGCAGGCACCCTATGACACTTTCATTATCAGCCTACCATCTCGAAGCATCATGAAGATGAAATTGTTGCTTCAGAGATTTACTGTTGCCATGCTACCCAATGCAGAGTAACTGCGAAACACATCACCTGAACAACTCAGGACAGAGCATCAACATAAAAATGGTGCTTAAAATGAGAATAAGATACCCTCAATTTTATGCTAGTTAATGATGACAATAAAAACATGAAATTTTAGAGCAAGACTGAGAGTGACTTCTGTTTAGTGGATACTAAAAACCTCTGTTCTTACCTTGGAGTCAGATAGATTGTCAATGCAAACCTCCCTTGAGGGCTGACATTGGTTAAAACATGATAGCTTACTGGAGGGGAGGATGGGTGGGGAAAGGTAAGTAGGCACAGGGTGTGTTTACAATAAATATACTTTTTTAAAGAATCTTTCTTAAAAGATTGAAAAGATTGGAATCTATTGAGTTACCAGGCTGATGGTTGTAGTGTTCTCAGTGAATTCAAAGATGTTGTGATAATCTCTATTTACACTTTCTGTGAAATGGCATATTATTTAATCACTTCACTTTTTATTTTTT